>CM062293.1:211420288-212920082 GCA_031216915.1 Pictodentalium vernedei
ACTAGTTCAGCTCTTTTCACTTTATGTTCTGTTCAGATCGATCTTGGTTGTGTTGGATCTTCGTTCACTTCACTCTGTACTGATGTTGTTTTGTAGCAGTTGATTGTATATTGTCATATCTTTTTCCGCTCAGGTTCTTGCAATAATAATTGGGTGTTATCAGTCCCTCTCCATATCCTCGGGTGTTAATGTCAGATCATGAAATCCCATGTCACGAAATCTGATAAGAATCCCACTTGCAGAATTCCTTTTTGAGAATCCCTTTTTGGAAAACGTCTGTGGCTATGGAATCCCTTTTTTCTGAAATGAGTCGAAGAGTTCTATGTGTGAGTCACTCGGTCGAGCAATTGCACTAAGGCACATTTGCTCGATGGGATTCGAGTCGTTCGAGCAGTATGTGTGAGTCACTCAACATAAGACAGAATCCTATTTATGGAATCCCTTTCTTTTTTTGAATACCTATAGAATCCCTTTTTAGGATATGTCTGTTGCTTCAGGATCCCTTTTTGGTCGTATGTGCTAGTGCACAATGTGTTACATTGTGCATTTTCACATAGGCACATATCAGCACATGCAGAATGTGCCTATGTGCTACCTATAATGTGTACACATTGTGACACAATGTGTAACTAGACTTTATGATTCTGGAGAATCATGGCTTTTCCCGATGAGATTCCTTGATTTTTCATGCCCCCACAGTGTCTGATGAATTGTTTTTAACTGTCTCACTGGAATTCCTTCATTGATGTTATGAGAAAGGTGATTATAGTAGTCTCAAATGACTCAGTTTGATAAAAAAATTGTTTAGGTAAAAACCATCATTAATGGTAGAGTGGGTTAATATCAATATCGTCGTCCCACAAGTTAATGACCGACAAAAGGAGTTATGTTTGTTTGACATATACCCTTTGAGTGCTCTGTCTATTTGAAAATGGTCCATTTTATCTCAAATGTATCAAAAATATTGATGTCTGGCAGATTGTAGAGGGTTAACATGTGCTAACAGGCATATTTATTCATGCAACTTGCAATTTCAAACCAAAAAGTGCGAATGGCCATTTTTACTTAAAATCTATAAGATGTTTTCAGAGAAATCCATGCGCATGCGCTCTTTTCGAATTCGACGTGACGAAATGCGAAATTCATATCGCTCTTCATGGAAAGTGATGCCGCAACTATCCATGAACAACGAGTGAAAATTTCATGGAAATCTGCCTAGAATTGGTTGGGATATAGCGTTTTGAAGAGAGGAGGTAACTGTTTGAATTTGGTCCTTCCTTTTCAAGCCAGTTCGAAAAAAGACGTCGTGAATGGGCGCAGACTCCTTTAGAGCCCCCCCCCCCCTCTCTCTCTCTGTAAATGGAAGTTGCTTTTTTAAGACCGCCACCCAGGAATCCCAACACAACCTTTAAACCTAAGAGAATCGTCAGAAGTTTAAAGTGAAAAGAAACTGGCGGTGATTGGGTTTCTGGCAGGCAGGAAAAGATTGACGAAGATTTGCATATTGGACATTAAAATAGCACTTCTGACATACAGGAACCGTGTCCAGACCGCTGGAGGCAGCGACTTGAAATTTTCAGAACTTGTTCTACGAACCCTGGCCGACATTTTGGGATCTGTTTGGTGCGTCCGAGCCGCCTGGAAAACACCACACATCGCTTGGAATGAGAGAGTACTATTCGTCCCGACTCTATCAGTTCAGAATGGACATGGGCAGTGTTGTAGACGACTGTGGAGCTGCGATTGAGCATAAAGTCCCAGGTTTCGGTGCCTCATTGTCTAAGCGGCTCCATTGTATGATTGTTTGTCTCAATATCATCCTTACTACTTGTAGTTTATACCGTTGCCGTACGTTAATGTAGCCTCTTGCCATTTTCGAGACTTTCAACCCAGAACGCCGCCAAAGTGAGGAAGTGCGGGGGGGGGGGGGGGGGGGGGGGGGGGGCTGTAGCGGCGGGGGAAGGGGGGGGGGGTATCCTGACACTATCTTTAAACCTTAGATAATCGGAAGAAGTTGCAGTGAAAAGAAATCGGCGGTGAGTAGGTGTTTTGGCGGGAAACAATTAACGAAAATTTGCCAATTTGACATTAAAATTGCACTTCTCACAAACACGAACCGTGTCCAGACCGCCGAAGGCAGCGACTTCTAATTTTCAGAACTTGTTCTACGCACCCTGGCCGACATTTTGGCATCTGTTGCAAGTGTCGAGACCGCGTGGAGAACACCACGCATCGCGTGGAAAGTGAGAGTACTATTCGTCCCGACTCTATCAGTTTGGAATGGAATTGGGCACTATTGTAGACTACTGTAGAGCAGCGATTGAGCATAAAATTTGTGCCAAATTACCTAACCGGCTCCAAGGTATGATCTTTCGTCTGTACATCGCCCAGATCGTCTGAAGTTTATACCATTACCATACGTTGAAGTAGCCTTTTGTCATTTTCGTCACTTTCGACCCAGATTTGAGGGTACCTTCCTTCAGCGAAATCTAGCCATGCTCACAACCACGCCATCTCCCCGTCGGCCTGGGTGCTTCTAAAGATAGAAAGGTCAATGGGTAGGGGCCCGTTAGCAAACAAACGGGGGCAGGTGTAGTTGGTGAAAAACACCAGGGGTGGGGGGGGGACGTGTCCTAGGTAAAAGAAACAATAGGGGGCAGGTGTCCTAGGTAAAAAAAACAGAAGAAAAGCGGGAGGGGGGGGGGGGGGTGGCAGATGTCCCCGCTAATTAATTTTAATCACAGGCAGGTGTTCATGAGGCAGGCCCACTGCTCGGTGTTCCAAATTTTCTATGGTACTTAGCCTTGACGGAAACAACACTTCAACAAGAAACAAGGGGAAACCTATTTGCAGTAAAGCTGCAAATATAAACATGATTTTAGGACCATTCCATGGACAGTTTAAAGCCTACTGTGATATCAGCGTTTATTACTCTCGTCCTTTCACTGCATCACTGCAGTATTTCACCCGAGTCGAGTTCTGACGTCATGCAAGTTTGACGGACATACTTTCAATTTTGTTATTGACAACATATTTATAATTTCGTGATTACTGATTGGAATTTTGAAAACGACTCATGCAATCGCGAAAGATTTTTCTGAAAAACACGATTCTGCAAAAGGTTTTAGTGAAATTTGATTATTTTTTTTTATTTTCAATTTCGATGGCTCTTGTCAAAAAGGTGTTAATCACTGATCGTCCCAAACGAGATCAAAGACTGACGCTGTATATTAATAACACACAGAGAATCTTCTAAGAATATACACGCGCAATCCTGAAATGAAATAAATCAAGTTTTTTTCAGGTTTTACGAGAGAAATATGTCCAATTGCATCATTGAATCATGTTTAGGTATATGTGGGCGAGACATTTTCTATACGGACAAAATACAGACTAAATAAAATATTTGCCATTATTTTCCGCAGACGTATTTTTGTCTTTGCTTCTTGGGGAAATCCATGCTGATAATACAACGAAGGAGTGTTATCTAATGAGGTCAGAACCGTCAGGTGGTCGGGCCCGACACCGCACCTCGAAGTAGATTTAGTGGGGGTGTCGATTTTAAAAGTAATGTAGGCAGCGTACACGGCATGGGCTGTCTGTCTTTAATACTATAAACAGAGTTAAGGCTTGTTTATTGAATACCCTTATTTATTTATTTATTTATTTATTTATTTATTTATTTATTTATTTATTTATTTGTTTATTGGTGTTTAAGGTCACATACTTATGCACATTGGCTAATCGTGACCGTGACAGTTTTATAGGTGAAGGAAGCCTGAGTACACGGAGAGAACCACCAAGCATCGTCGAGCAACTGTCAGCTCCTCAACATTCTAACTCTGTTCAAGCTCCGCTCAAGCAGGGTTACAGAGGGTGAAGACATATGTACCATCGACGTGCAGTATGCCTTAGTACACGGTGTCATCGTGCCCCCATGTCGGCAACCGCGCTAAAGTGCCTTGCCCAAGGACACAACGTGGGTCGTCCCGGACAGGGATCGGACTTGGGACCTCTAGCATAGAAGTACAACAGTCTACCACTGAGCCACCACGCTCCCTTGAATACCCTTAACACTATCATACATTATCCCTCATGAATTCTGAGTCTGATAAAAGAGGTTATGTTTACCTATTACATACCCATTTGCTGCCCGAAAACAGCCGATTTTATAAAAATTTTGACGTTTAGCAGCCTGTAGCTGTAATTAACAAACGACTAGCGGAATATTCTATCTATGCAATTTGTAAGACCTGCAAATGTCCAATTGTTTTTGAAAATCGCCAACAAGCAGTTAGCGAAATCCACAGAAAATGTAAATTTTAAGCTTTTAAGGGGTATCTCTCCTTATCCAGTCTAAAATAGGTTAAGTTTCATTCTTTTAAATACCCTTACTACTTACAAAACTGATCCCCTGTGAATTCTACGTGCAGTAAAAGAAGTTATATTTCTCTGTTACATATCCATTGGGTGCTCTTGGTGTCTGAAAACAATCCATTTTATCAACATTTTGATGTTTAGCAGCTCGTGGAGAGTTAACGAATGCTCAACGGAATATTTTGTCCATGTAACTTGTAATGTCACATGAAGACCCGTGAATGGCCATTTTTTCTTGAAATCTACAAGATGTTTTTAAAGAAATCCAGGGAAAACATGAAATTTTAAGTCTTTGATGGGTACCGCTGTTTAACCAGCCCAAAATGGGTTAAGACCAGCCCTAAATGGGTTAATGCTTGGTCTGATGAATTCCACTTCCAAAGAAGGAGGTTATGTTTATCTCGCAGGTACACATTGCGTGCCCAAGAACAGTCCATTTTCTCAAAATTTCTATGCTTTGCAGCCTCTGGAGAGTTAACTAACGCTTACCGGAATATTTTGTCTATGTAACTTGTAATGTCACTCCAAGACCTGCAAATGGTCAATTTTTCTTGAATACTTACTAGATTTTTTGGAGAAATCCACAGAAAACTGGAATTTTAAGCTTTTAAGGGGTACATCTTAACCAGGCGAAAATGGGTTAAGACCTCGATTTTTTGAATACCCTTACTACTTACTAAATTTTTCTCTGTCAGTTTTGCAAACGGTAAAAGAAGTTATGTATCTCTGTGGCATTCCCATTTGTTGTTGATGGTGTCCAAAAACAGACTATTTTTTCAAAATGTTGACATTTAGCAGCCCATGGAGGGTTAACAAATGCTTACTGGAATATTTTATCCATGCAACCGGTAATGTGACTCCAAGACCTATCAATGGCCATTTTCTGTTGAAAACTTACAAGATGTTTGTAACGAAATCCATGGAAAACATGATTTTTTTTTAGCTTTTGATGGGTATCGCTAATAACCACCCCAGTTTTTTGCCAATTCTGAGGAAATAAGGGTTAAATCGAAAATTCCGCTTCGGTACATTTTTAGATTTTGTGCCCCTCTATGCGTGTGCAAAATTTTGTGAAAATCGGTTCGAAAATGGCTTCGGAATCGTGCGGACAAAATGTGTGGAAAAAAAAAAAAAAAACCCAACCCCCCCCCCCCCCCCCCCCCCCCCCCCCCCAAAAAAATACTAATAATCCGTAGAAAAACAATAGTCTTTTCCAGAGGGAAAAGCCTAATAACACACAAGCACATTCCACCAATCACCCACGTTCCCTATAGAATCCCTTTATGGAATCCCTATGGAATCCTTTTTTATATGTCTCATGTGCTAATGTGCTACAGGTAATGTGTACACCTTGTGACAATGTGTAATGACACATGAGCACATTCCACCAAACACCCAAGTTCCCTATAGAATCCCTTGGAATCTCTTTTTTAGGATATGTCTCAGGTTATAGAATCCCTTTTTAGTCACATGTGCCCATGTACTAGTGTACAATGTGTCACATTGTGCTTTTCACATATGTGATTATGTGCTAGTGCACAATACGTCACATTGTGCTTTTTCACATCCAGCATGTGCCTATGTGCTACCAGTAATTTGTACAATAGAACATATCAGTAATGTGTACAATAGAACCTACCAGTAATGTGTACAATAGAACATAAACATGTTTAGGGAAGTCAGAATAAAGAGAACAAAGAAGTCATAACAGAGCTTGTAGATACATAGGTAGACACCGAGAATTTATTGGGTAATCTGAGCCAAGTAAACAATTATCAGATTGTATGTGGTAATTCTATTGACTCTAGTTCAATAGAACTTACCCACCCGGGGGGCCCCCATAAGTACTATAACACTGCATGCTAAGCCGATAAAATAGGGAATTCGTATCAAATAAAGTCGTTTTTTGTGATTTGGATGGATTGTCGGGTTGTTTGTGGTAATTCTACGAATCGGGAAATTACTCTTATACAAAGGAACATACCCTCTGAACATGTCCCCACCCCACTGCAGGAAATTGGGTAACATAGCAACCACATGCTACCATAGAAACCAAGATGGCAGCCTCCAGTATACAAAATACACGTATCATCCTAAAAACACATGCTGTGTATGCGTATTAGGACCACACATCACTATGGGGATGACGTCACAAAATGGCCACTCATGAGGGTTACCATGGCAACCAAACATGCCGCCACTGGGTCACATGACATGACGTCACTTCTGGGGTCCCTGCCTGGGTCCCCCAAACATGGACAATCCACCCCCCTCATACTACTCCTGCTAATTATTAGCAAACTCAAGATGTTTGTTGTTTGTTTACACCATCGTCATCAGCATAGCTAGAGATATTTTACTCACATTTCTTTCATGATACAATATATCAAAATTCCAGGTCTCAGGTCATATATGCTAGAAAAATACAGACTTATCAGTATAATGATTGTAAAGGTTGGGTTGCACAAGAATGAGAATAACTAACGTGACAAAATGCTCTTTAAAAGTGAAATTATCAAATATTTAACTTAAAATAATTTTTTTGATGGTCTCTGTTTGAGAAAATGCAGACGCCGATGCCGATTTTTTGTTTTTGACCGGTGACCCACCCACCCACCCCATGTAATTTTTTTCCAGTTTTACAATTTTTTTCCGGGGTTATCTGAACCACCCACCCCCACTAAATACATGCTTCTGCATCATCTTTCCCACCATACCCAATTTTATCATACAGTATTGAGTGATTGACCTTGTACAGTAGGACAGGTCTTGAAAGAACATCCATTTTATCAGATCAAAGTGGTCTCTTAAGGCTAATAAACCAACAACATTCAAAGTGGATTATATATCCAAATATATCCCACAATAAAGCCACACAAATATGGATAACATTAGAACTGACTCTTCGAGCCAGTTCTAATGTTAGCCATACATGTGTTTATTTCAAGTAACCTTATTGAACAGTAATGGTTATATGAGAATTTTTATTTTTTTATTTTAGAAAAGAATGCTAGGTAAAGGGTTCAATATCATAAATTACTCAACCCATCAGAACCCATTGCGTTCTCCATTCATATATACAGTGGAACTTCTCTTGAGAGACCACCTTTTTGAGGAACCACCTCTTTTGCGCTCCCCGTTGGAACCCCGGGAAGTAAGCAGCACTTGTTTACTGTGGTAAACCAGTTCCGCTTTACTAGTAAAATAGGACCCAGTCACCAATGCTTGGGGTGAAAGTCCTCTAAAATGGGCAACATGTTGATCAACGATTGACTAAACTTGACTTCATCTCCATGTTGTGTCACGATTAGCCATGGTGCATAAATATGTGACGTTAACCACCAACAAACCTCTTTTGCGCTAGAGCGTGTTTTATGTGGACAACACAGGACAACATACCATTTCGGCCATACAAAAGTGGTCTTTCAAGACTGAAAGACCCCTTTTGTCTGGCAAAAATGTTGGTCTCTCAAGAGAGGTTCCACAGTATGTGTATGCAAAAAGCAATGAGTTTAGTCATTTATGTATTTGTTTATTTTTTTGACGAAGGTTTGAGTGGGGCCTGGCTGGGTTGGGGGAGGGGATTTATTACTTATATTAAGTCCAGCCCTAGAAGGTCTCCTACATGATTTTGTTGACACCTGTGTTCTCAGATGTGTTTGAAATAAATTAGCAGTGTTTTTGTAATAGGTCTGGATACATCGTTGTACAGATTTGTTCCTGCAGCTGAAATCTGTAACTATTCCTGCCTTCACATAATTGTCTTTGCTCCTCATCTTAGCCAGCCGATCTCACCAGGGTGAACATATTAGAAATTTAATCAAACGGAACACCCTCAAGATAACTTATCCTTAGAGTGCAGTGTTTGATAATTGTAATTAGTGATGCATTTTAACTTGCATTATTAGTCCCCTACGGGAACCGTAAGGGGACTATAGGATTGTACTCTGTCTGTCTGTCTGTCTGTCTGTCTGTCTGTCTGTCTGTCTGTCTGTCTGTCTGTCTGTCTGTCTCTGTCTGTCTGTCTGTCTGTCTGTCTGTCTGTCTGTCTGTCTGTCTGTCTGTCTGTCTGTCTGTCTGTCTGTCTTTATGTTACCACTTCTCCCTCTAACATGCTTCAAGCTACACATGGATAAATGGTTCTGAGGGGATGATGCACAGTCAATATTTTTTTTTCAAAATCCAAGATGGCAGAATGGCGGCCATTTTTGTTGTGTTTTTTAAGCGTTTTTCTCTATTTTATGTTACCACCCCCTCCCTCCAACATGGTTCAAGCTACGCCTTTCATATATGGTACATGGATAAAGGGTTGTAAGGGGATTATGCACGCTCAATATTTTTTTTTCAAAATCCAAGATGCTTATATACTCTAGTGTCTTCTGTGACAAAAACACCTTATGTCACAAAAGCGCCGTAGGGGACTAATACCACGTCGGTGGTCAAACACTTGTTCAATATGTCATACATTGTATCACTATAAGCCGAATCATAGCTCGGCCGCAATAACAGTTTTATAATCGTATATAACCCATGGTAGGTACCCCCTGATAGCTTGAGTGTCTTTTTTATTGCTTCTTGAATGATACTTCACTGATTATGATATACAATTTTGCCCAAAATTGTCTGAGGAAAAAATTTGCAAGCATCGGAAATTTTTTTTTTTGTTCTCCTTGACCACCCACCCACCCCGGCATCAGTGTTTTGCAGTTTTTTTCCAAACCCCACCCCCACCCCTGTTCCACGCGAGGATGTTCTCCATTGTTTCTGTTTACATTTCCCTTAACCAAAATGTAAAGAAATAATTTTTTTCTATTTTTCAGTTCCCAGACTTGGCGAGTCATGGTTATTCAGAATGAATTCAAACCTTGATGTTTGTGGGAAGAACAGTGGTTGATAGTTTTATCATGTGACGGGAATTTTGCATTGAAGTCTGTGCAAATACTGAACAAAATGAATAAACTTTAATTTGAAAGGCATGAAAGGGATTTTCTTCTGTCACTACATGACAGAACTGATTGTAATTCCAGAATGAGACAATTTGAAAAAAATCCAGCGTGGAGAGAAGTCAGTTCACAACCTGGAGTAACTGGTGTCACCCTTCAGATTAGTGATGTTTATTTAAAGTAATATAAAGTTTCTGAACTTAAGGAGTTAGAGAACGGCTTGCAGCACCAATGGCTGCACGTTGAGCGCTCGTTCCGTTCAACATGCAGCGATAGCCGACTCGGAAGCAGGATTCGTTGTTGCGGGAGAGCCCGAGAGGATGTGCCCCCTCTCATAGTATGGGGTCCACCTCAAAGGAAATTTTGAAATTTGGTACCCCAAACTCCTACCTCTTCAAAAGATGTGGGAATTGTTGTCCTGCCGGGATGCGCCAGTAACACACGGTTAAATTGGGCTTAGTGGGGGCGCGGCGTCTCAGTAGTTAGAGGGGGTACCCGTTAGAGGTGCTGGCTGCAAGCTGAGAGGTCCTCGGATCGAATATCACCTGCGGCAACCACGTTGTGTCTCTGGGCAAGACACTTCATCCCCATTGCCCACGTGGAGGCACGGTGTTGTTGTGCACTAAGATGTACTGCACGTCGATGGTGCACCTGTCTTCAACCAATGCTAACCCTGCTTGTGTGGAGTTGGTATGTTGGGGAGCTGACAGTTGCTCGCCGTTGTTCTGTGGATCTCTCAGGGTACTCCAGCTTCCTCCACCCATAAAACTGTCATGGTCAGAAATATGTGATGTTAAACACCAATAAATAAATATATATTGGGCTTAGTGCGGATAGCAAGATGAGTGAGTTCTCGCTGTGTTCGATACTCGTGAAGATCAAATCATTTCATGTCTTGAAAGTGAAAGGGAACGGCAACGGTATCCCCACTCAGAGCTAGGGGAACTGCCCCACCCCGAAATTGTGTGCCCAAGATCACGTAAAATACGCTACAAATGAATGCTTGAGAGTTTCTCGGTTATCGGAAAGTAAAGTCTTTTTTCCATTTGTGCACTTCTAGTGAAAAAAGAACACGCTGCCTCCCTTGCCTCAGAGCAGGGAGGCAGCCTCCTGTCAGCCCATACCTTTGGGTGTCTGTTTACATTCTTGCTTGACACCATTTTATGTCGAAGCATTTCATTCGTGTCATATCGTCACTGTCATGTGTACCAACCAAGCTTTATTTTGGTCCAGACCTAATTTATGGAACTCGTTTTGTGAATTTCATTAGACACACACTTAGGGCCAGGGAATCACGATTTTGGCTCGCATTAGGGAAAAGACTCGAAAACCGAATCGAATCCACTTCCCTCATTAATTTGTTGAAATTAAATTCGGGAGATAAAGCTGTTGTGCTGTCCGTCCGTCTGTCTGTCTGCCTGCCCATCTGTAGACGGAGTTGGTTTCCGCTCTTTAAATAAAATTCCGCTTTGCCGACTGAAACCCTAAGAAGAACCCTACTCATTTTGGTATCATTTTGCCAAAGGTGGCCTTGAACTTTAATTTTTTATCAGAGTAGGTTTCCACTCTTTAATTAAAATTCCACTTGGCCGCCTGAAACTAAACTTGGCATGTGGGTTAGGTATGATGAGAATAAGAACCCTATTTAATTTTAGGTTATTGTACTAAAGGTCAAGGTCACAGTGACATTGAACTTAAACATTTACTAGAGTTTATTTCTCTAATTGAAATTTTGCTTGCACGATCGGAACTTAACCTGGCTTACGGATTGAGCATGATAAAAGGAAGAACCCTATTTATGATGGGGTTATTGTGTCAAAAGTAAGGGTCACAGTGACCTTAAATATAAAGTTTTATTGGTCACAGTTTGTTTCCGCTCTCTAAGATGTTTGCCTGATTGAAACCACACTTGGCTTGTGGCATAATAAAAGGAAGAACTCTTTTTAAGTCATTGTGCCAAAGGTCAAGGTCACAGTGACCTTGAAATTAAAATTTTATCAGTCAGAGCGGGTTTCGGCTCTCTTAATTATTAAAATTATGCATTCTCGATTGAAATCTAACTTGGTTTGTGGGTTGTGCATGATGAGAGGAAGAATCCTACATATTTTTTGGTCATTGTGCCAAAGGTCAGGGGCAAAGTGACCCTGAACTTTATTGGTTCCAATTGAAACCAAACTTCACATGGCATCAAATACAGGTAATTTTATCTGTATTATTTGAGTAAATACTATCAACAGTGGATGTTTTAATTTTATGTAATATATTACCAAGGTTACAGTATCGGGGTGATTTTTTTTTTTTTGGGGGGGGGGGGGGGGGGGAGGGGTGGCAGGTTGGCCACCCCTGGTGGCTACCAGTAGTTTCAAATAACCAGGATGGTTACGAAATGCATAGATATAAACACTTGGCTAAACTTAGCTTCCGGGGTGCGGTGGCTCAGTGGTAGACTGTTGGACTTCTATGCTCGAAGTCCCGAGTTCGATCCCCGTCCGGGACGACCCGCATGTGTCCTTGGGTAAGGCACTTTATCCCTGTTGCCTACAGGGGGGCATGATGACGTCATGCACTAAGGCATACTGCATGGCGATGGTGCACATGTCTTCAACCGCTGTAACCCTGCTTGTGTGAAGCATGGACAGAGTTATAATGTTGAGCTGACAGTTGCTCATCGATGCTCAGTGGTTCTCTCCGGGTGGGGTCTGGACAAAATGTCCGTTTGCCAAAATGTCCGAGACAAAATGTCCGATTTCATGGACGAAATGTCCGATTTCATTCGACGAAATGTCCGATTTTTTTTGACACGATGTCTTATTTTTTTTTGACATAATGTCCGATCGCTGGACGAAATGTCTATTTTTTTCAGACATTATGTACCCTACATAATGTCTAAAAAAAATCGGACATTATGTCCAAAAAAATCGGACATTTCATCCAATGAGTGCTGCTCTGAGTGTTTTCTCCCAGGGAAAATGGGTTGAGCAATATTAAATAACAACAAAACGTTTGCCAACTTGACTTAATTTTATTGACAAAAAAAACAAACTTAAAACAAAACTAAACAAAACAGATGTGATAAGCAAATACACAGAAAATAACAGTAAGAGGTTATTCAGAACACAGAGTAAAAAAACAATGGACAGACAACATGTTGTACCTGTACTATATTGATAAACAGTCCCTTAGAATATGTCTCCCGACAATATAAATAAAGTCCATAAAGAATGTGTATACCAGCAACTTGTTGAGGTCAATTTAATGACTACTCGACCATGTTGTTATAGTCGAGTTTACATTAAATTGACTGCAACAAGTTGCACCTATAATATCATTTAATAAAACTCTCCCTTAGAATATGTCTATCAACAACCCGGAGAAAAGCCGGCACTCGACCCTGACAGTCTGAAGAACTACCGCCCTGTCTCCAATCTTTCTTTCTTGTCAAAGGCTGTGGAGAGGGTTGTAACTGTTCAGCTTCGACTGACTTAGAATCTAACAGTCTGTCCGAAGCATTTCAGTCAGCTTACAAACCATGTTGTAGCACTGAAACTGCGCTTGTGAGAGTCCAAAATGATTTACTGTTGGCAATGGATGAACAGTTGCTATCGTGTCTCATGCTTCTGGATCTCAGTGCTGCGTTTGACACGATCGACCATACGACCCTCATGATGCGTCTGGAAAATAGGATTGATGTTAAAGGCACTGTACTTCACTGGTTTTGCTCCTACTTACACGATCGTACACAATGTGTTGTAATTGAGGGCGAGCACTCTGAAAAACTCCCACTCTCATGCGGTGTTCCTCAGGGATCGGTTCTCGGACCGATTCTGTATACCATATATGTCCTTCCACTGGGTGACATTATAAGAAAGCATGGGCTTAAGTTTCATTGTTATGCTGATGACACACAGCTATACATCCATTTCTATAAAGATAGCGCTGCCTGTTCTGTGCAGAAATTAGAACAGTGCATTCTGGAAATAAAATCTTGGATGACTGCTAATTTCTTGAAATTAAACCACAACAAAACTGAAATTATCCTTTTTGGAACTTAACAGCAATTGTCTAAATTGCCCAAACTTGATTTACACATCCAGGATGTGTGCATTTCCTCAACCAAGTCTGTTCGTAACCTCGGCGTTTTCTTCGATGAAAACCTATCACTTTACAGACATGTCCGACACATCTGCCAGGTGGCATATTTTCATCTGAGAAACATCAGCAAAATTAGGAACTTAATAGACAACAAAACAGCTGAACAACTCGTACATGCCTGTGTGACGACTCGGCTCGACTACTGCAACTCCCTGCTCTCTGGATCAACAAATGCCCACATTATAAAATTGCAGCATATACAGAACTGTGCAGCTCGAGTAGTCACTAGAAATAGAAAAACTTGCCACATAACACCTATCCTTAAGGAACTGCGCTGGCTGGCAGTATGCCGGAGAATCGAATATAAACTGTGTCTGCTGGTTTTTAAGAGCCTTCACGGCCTCGCACCACCCTACCTCACTGAGCTTGTAAATCGGTATGAACCAGCCCGAGCTCTAAGGTCCGGCAATGAAACTTTGCTTTCACAGCCAAGGGCAAGATTGAAGACCGCAGGTGACAGAGCATTCTCAGTGTCTGCCCCCATTGTGTGGAACTCACTCCCAAAACATATAAAAACTATCTGTACCTTAAATTCATTCAAGAAAAGCATGAAAACACATTTCTTCCAATGTGCATTCCATTAGTTTTTGTAAAGCCAAAGAGCGCTTTTGTGGATTTTAGGCTTATAAATTATTTTATATATATAACAATACAAATAAAGTTCCTAAAGAATGTGTCTACCAGCAAGTTGTTGAGGTACTTATACAATTAAGGTAAGTCAGTAACTGAATCTTGTTTCTTTTCAACCTACTCACAATTGTTTACAATTGGCTGTAACATAAGTGCAAGCCCTACTTCGGAACTAACTCAAGCTTTTAGAATCTTTTCCAAACGAGTTGGAAAAGTACTAGAGTGCAAAAGCACGAAAAAGATCGAAAAAAGGGTCGAGCGAGACCAGCGCTCGAAATTACAGGTACTCTCTCTGCACACCTCTTGCGTTTACCGAGCGCATGCGCAACAAACCGTGACGTCAATTCCTTTATTTTCCGCCATTGTTCATGGTCGGAAATTTTTGTGACTGTGCTGTTTATGATACTAATTCTTCGTGAACAACTTATTAATCGTCTTTAGTGTGCTGCTGGATTGTATCCTTTTTCAAGCTACCAAATTATTACTCTACATTTAATGTTAATTTGTATTATTATTGCTGTGCTTTTCACACTTTATCTTGCCTTTCCCCCACGTGTGAACACGACCTTCGTTCTGTTTTCCGTCGGCGGGAAGCTTGATTGTTGTATTTATATCATGCCTAAGACTATTCCTTGTACCTCTTGTTTGCAGGTGAAACATGTGGACGATTCCCATACCACATGTGTCACTTGCAACAATTGCACTCAGGCCCAATCATGTGGTATCTGTGGGGTTTGGTCCTCTAAATTTTGGGCTTCTGTTAACAAGGTGGTTCTTTCCAGAGCTAGAACCCCTCGTTCTCGGGGTAAGGGTAGCCGTGCCGTTGCAGACATTTCTGCTGGTGCACGTGGTGACTCTGTCACACAGGATTCGGATCTGACTTCTGTGGCGAGCTCCTCTGCAACTGTTGACGGTGTTTGTTCTGTGATACCTGATGAGGAGACCGCGGTCTCTTTGTCTTCGGATGTCACTATTGAGGCGTCTGTTTTCGTTGAGAGCTTTTCCGAGGTCAACTCGGTAACCCTCTCCGATCTGCCTCCAACACCGTCCACCGTTGTTGAGGGGGTTGCTACTCCAGATCCTATTCTGTCTGATGGTGGCTCTTCCATCTCTTCTGGGGATGGTCTACAGTCTCGGGGGACCGAGGCTGTATCTGCTGGTGTGTCTGTGTGTTCTCAGCCTCCCCCAGCCTCGCGGCGAGGCTGTGCGGGTTTGCTGTCTGCTCCGTCTCATCTGGCTAGGTTTGCTCCTAGTCGGTTGAGCCGGCCGGTCGCTTCGGCAGCGATTCCTCGTCCCTCGAGTGAATCGTTTATTGTTCCACCTTCGCCTGCTAGTGTGCCGACTAGCGGGATGCTGTTGGGACGTTGGCATCCAGGGCCTGCTGTTCGGCAGCGGTCAGTGACAGCCCCGGTTAGCTGTCACTCTCGGAACCTTCCTCCGGTGATTCCTCACTGTGTTCCGAGTCTGGGTGTCGATCGATGCTTGCCGTCGGTCTCAGAGGATAGGCAGTTGGGGCCGTCTGCTGCGCAGAGGTCAATGACAGGTTCCTGTCATTCTTGGGACAATCCTCCGGTGTCTTCTCACCGTGTCCTAGGTCCAGCTACCGATCGACGTGCGCCGTCGGTCCCTTTCGAGGATTTGCAGGCAGGGCCTTCTGTTTCGCAGAGGCCAGTGATGGCTCCTGGGCGTCACAATCGGGACTATCCTCCGGTGTCTTCTCACCGTGCTCCTATTCTGTCTGCCGATCGACGTTCGCCGTCGGTCTCTTCTGAGGATTTGGGTTCTTCTACCAGAAGGGTCCATTGGGAGGACACTCCGTCGGGCGTTTCTGCTGCGACGGATTCTCAGGGTGACCTACGCCAGGCCGTTTTGGCGCTCACCCGGTTGCTTTCTGGCAACCCTCAAGTTGGCCTCCCTGTGCCTCCTGAGGCACAACCTCCTTTGGTCGGTCGCCGAGATGTCTCGCCTGGCCCCTTGGATACTGCACAGTATTCACAGGAGGTTTCTGCTGGTCAGCCCGAGTTGGGCTACGTCTCCTCTGCTACGGAGGATGACGAGTATCTTGAAGGTGATGGTCCCCCCTCGTCAGTCTTGGGGCAGGCTTTGGATTTCGTCTTTGGCTTATTGCCGGACGTTCTACCTTCCGACCAGCCTTCTGTGACCGTCCGGCCGCGGTCCACTGTGGAGCGCCGTAACCCTGTTGAGCCTTCTAGCTCCGGGGCTTTGCGTCCTCTGCAATCGGCTCAGGTGGTTGAGTCCTTCCAGGGCTTAGACGCCAAAATGTGTTCTAAGGCCCTTAAGGGTTCCTTCTTTTCTAGAGCTGATGCCTTCCTGCCTCCATCGCGGTTTCGTGTTTACGATTCCGTCTCTCCACCAGTCTTCCAAGGGATGACTACTGTGGATGAGGATTCTTCTTCCCTCGGGTTGACTAAGCCTAAGTCGGCAGTTCTCCCGATGTCGGTAGTTGAGTCTATGGTGGGCCTGTCCCGAGAGATGCTGGGTATGTTATCTCTCGCGGACCATGTTGTCGCTGCTCTGGCTGAATATTTTCCACCAGGGGAGTTTGATGACGCTCAGGCGCCTTTTCGCGTTTTGTCACAGGCTCTTATGAACTTGACTCACGCTCACGCCTGTAACACGGCCAATTTGGAGCTGGCACGCCGGGATGCGGTTTTGGATTCTTTACCATCCCTTCCTTCTGAGCAACGTGCTGTTCTGAGGTCTGCCTCTTTGGTAGGACCTCAGTTGTTCCATGGTTCCGTGGAAGCTGTTCGTGGCGAAGTTCTTCGTCATTCGAAGGACCAGCTTTTGCTGAGACAGCTTGACCCACCTGCTGCTGCGGGTGGGGGTCGTTCCAGGCCCGCCAAGCGTGCTGCTGCGTCTGCCTCGTCGGCGACGTCGGCTACGCCTTCGGCTCCGTCTGCTCCTTCTGCTCATAAGAAGCGCCGACGTGGCCAGGCCCGCTGGCAGCCTCAGGCTGGAAAGTCTCAGGACTCTGTCACTTCCCGAGGTGGTTTCTCCTCTCGGGGGCCTCGTCGAGGCCGCAAGTGAAGGTTCTCACCTCGATTCGCCTCCAGTCGGAGGAAGGCTGTCGCTGTTTTACGACCGTTGGACAGAGATAACGTCGGACTCTTGGGTCCTCGACGTCATTCATTCCGGTCTGCGACTGTCCTTCCATCGGCACCCCAGTTTATCTCGGGTGCCCCTTCCGACTCAGGTCCCTTCAGATTCTCTGCGTCGGGACCTTCTGGTGCAGGAGATCGACAATCTCCTCACCAAAGGGGCGATCGAGGTGGTCAGGAACACCCTTTCACCGGGGTTTTACTCGAGACTTTTCTTGGTGCCGAAGAAAAACGGCCAATTTCGTCCTGTCATCGATCTGAGTACCCTGAACGAGTACATAATTGCTCCTCGTTTCAGTATGGAGACTTTCCGGTCGGTTCGACGTTCAGTTCATCAGGGCGATTTTGCGGCCAGTATCGACCTGAAGGATGCCTACTTCCATGTACCCATTCATCTGGCGTCACGGAAATACCTTCGGTTCTCGTTTCGGGATCAAGTTTTTCAATTCAGAGCTCTCCCGTTCGGTTTGAACCTGGCTCCTTGGGCCTTCACCCGACTGATGTCACATGTGTTTGCTTTCCATCGCACTCAGTCGGCGGTGACTTCGTCCGCCTACCTAGACGACATCCTCCAACGGCACCACGATGCTGCTGTTCTGGAGTTCGATGTCCGGCAGTTTCTTTGCCTTCTAGCGTCGCTGGGTTTCAGAGTCAATCGCGAGAAGTCGGATCTTCTTCCTTCTCAGCGATTCCGTCATTTGGGGATGGATTTCGACACTCTTCACAATGTAGTGTCGGTTCCCCAGGCTCGGGCGACGATTCTTTCCGCCTTGACTCGGGACCTGCTTCAATCTTCCTCGGTCTCGGCCAGGACTTTCCTTCGGATGCTGGGCCTTTGCGGTTCGGTGACCGATCTCATTCCGCTCGGTCGCTTGTTTGTCCGACCTCTCCAACACTTCCTGTTGGATCATTGGCGTCCGAATGTAGATCCGCTGGACCTGGAACTCACTATTCCTCGGTCTCTGCTTTGTCACCTCCGCCCTTGGGCAAATATTCCCTGGCTGACGCAGGGTGTTCCGTTGGATCTTCCTTTGGCCGATCGCATCCTTACTGCGGATGCCAGCGATCGGGGCTGGGGTGCGACGTTGGACCCTCTCGGTCTGTCTGCTCACGGAGAGTGGGACAGCGAGCAGGTGGACCTTCATATCAACCAGAAGGAGCTCCTTGCTCTTCTGTTGAGTTTTCGGCTTTGGATCCCTCATCTGTCGGACCATGTTGTCCTACTTCTTTCGGACAATTCGACAGTAGTGGCCTACATACGGAATCAGGGAGGCACTCATTCGATTCCTATGTATCGGCTGTCTCGGGATCTTCTTCTGTTGGCACGGGATGTGGACGCTCGGGTGTCCATTCGACACATTCCCGGGCGTCTCAACGTCCTAGCAGACTCCCTGTCCCGACGCGACAGTGTCCTTCCAACCGAATGGATGCTACATCGGTCGGTGTTTCAGGCGATTTGCGAGCAGTGGGGTCGTCCTCAGGTCGACCTTTTCGCTACTCGCTGGAATCATCAGGTAGAGACTTTTGTCTCCCCTTGTCCAGATCCTCTGGCATTTGCAGTAGACGCTCTGTCTCTGGACTGGACAGGCTGGGTCGGCTATGCCTTTCCTCCTGCACCGATTCTTCCTCAAGTTTTAGCGAAGATTCGTGCTTGCAGTTGCAGGATCATTCTGATCACACCCCTGTCTCCACAGAGGGTGTGGATCAATCTGCTGCGGCCTCTATTGGCCGATCGACCGATTCGTCTACCTCTACGTCGCGATCTTCTTTCACAGGGTCATCCCAGGAAGTATCACAACAACCTGGCGAGCCTGTCCCTTCACGCCTGTCTTTTATCAGGTCCAGTCTCCGACGTAGAGGTTTTTCGAGACGATCAGTGGAGTGCATTTCTGCATCGCGGCGACCTTCCACTGGAATGACTTATGCCGCCAAGTGGAAGGTTTTCTGCCGCTGGTGTTCAGATCACAATGTGAATTACCGTGATCCGTCTATCGCTCAAATTGCGGATTTTCTGGTTTTTCTTTTTGACTCCAAGGGCCTCCAGCCTATTACGATTAAGGGCTATCGGTCTATGCTGTCTGATACTTTCTCTTATGTGGGAAAGCGGTGTATCGGTCGTAATCTTTTCCTCTCCAAACTTATTCGGCACTTTTCTTTGAAGAGGCCTCGAGTTTTGCGTCTTACACCCAAGTGGAACTTGGCATGGGTGTTGCACTGTTTGGAGGGGGCGCCTTTCGAGCCTTTATCTGAGACCGACATGCGTTTTCTCACCTATAAGACGGCTTTTCTTCTAGCGTTTGCTTCTGCTCGTCGAGTCAGTGAGCTTCATGCGCTATCTGTTGATTCTGCCTTCTTCCGAAATGAGGCTAACAGTGTTACATTCACTACTGATTGCTCTTTTCTGGCTAAGAATCAACTCCCCGATTCGGTACCTCCTCCCATCTGCATTCGGGCTCTCCCTGCTGTAGATGGACGGAGGCCTCTTCTTTGTCCTGTTCGTGCGGTCAAGACTTACATTACTCGCACTCAGTTCATTAGGAGGGATCGGAAGAGATTTTTTCTGTCTCTCATTCCTAAGCGGCAGTCTATCTCTTCCCATTCTATTTCCAGGTGGATCTGTCTTGCAATCAAGCTGGCTTATTCTCGCTTGTCTGCATCGGATCTTGTTTCGAACTGGCTTAATGCTCACGAGGTTCGTGCCATTTCTACATCCTGGGCGTTCTCCAATTCTGTTTCGCTCCGTGATGTTATGAATGCGGCTTACTGGAGGAATGCTTCTACCTTCTCCTCCTTTTATCTCCGCCACCTTCAGCAGCAATCTGAGGACCTTTATTCTTTAGGTCCTCTCGTTGCTGCTCAGGCTGTGGTGCACCCTCGTTAAATTGTTTTTGTCGAGGTTGCGCTTCTCTCAGCCTTGTTCTTTTCAGGTGCCTTCTCTCTTTCTTCATTACAGGTTTTAGTTTTTGTTCTCTGCCATCCTTGCTTTCGTTACTGCTACTCTTGTTGGTATTGGTTATGTGATTCACCTCCTCCTATTGTTTATTCAGCCAATTGTAAACAATTGTGAGTAGGTTGAAAAGAAATTAAAATTTTTTAGTAAATTTTGTTTCTTAACATACCTACCACAATTGTTTACCGGAGGCCCACCCTCCTTGGGGATATCTTTGATATCGATGCCTCCCCGCTAAATCACAAACTTCTCGTTGGCGGAAATACGGAATTGACGTCACGGTTTGTTGCGCATGCGCTCGGTAAACGCAAGAGGTGTGCAGAGAGAGTACCTGTAATTTCGAGCGCTGGTCTCGCTCGACCCTTTTTTCGATCTTTTTCGTGCTTTTGCACTCTAGTACTTTTCCAACTCGTTTGGAAAAGATTCTAAAAGCTTGAGTTAGTTCCGAAGTAGGGCTTGCACTTATGTTACAGCCAATTGTAAACAATTGTGGTAGGTATGTTAAGAAACAAAATTTACTAAAAAATTTTAATTTTCGTACATTTTGTCCAATGATCATCGGACATTTTGTCTAAAACTATCGGACATTTTGTCTAAAAAGATACGACATTCTGTCCAACCATCAGACATTTTGGCAATCGGACATTTTGGCGATAGGACATTTTGTCTAGTAATCCTCCGGGTAATCTGGCTTTCTCCACCCGTAAAACTGTCACGGTCACGATTAACCATTGTGCATAAGTATGTGACCTTATACACCAATAAATAAATAAACAAACTTAGCTTCATACATTTGTTGCGGTCATGATATAGCGATAGATTCTGAAAGCACCATATCCATTAATAAAGAAGTGCACACTTGTTCTGTTACGAACGTTTTAACCCATCTGTTGCATTATTTATAAATGTTTCGGTCCACATATATTTTTTCACTTCCAAATCATGTTCCTTTTTTACACTTTTTTCGATTATGCTAGGTAAGTTCGTACACATATGTTTGTATAAGTTGAGTTCACTTTCAGCTTCCAGGGCTGCAAGTCACTTTCCACATCCACCATTACAAAGTGATGGTAAAACAACACGGTGCTTATTGAACTCTTACTCTAATTTTTTGCACTGTGTTTGGTAAGGTTGCATTGTGTTCAGGAGCATTCATTTATCAGAGCTTATCGTAACTTTTCATAATCTACGGCTATATTATGTTTACTGGGGTATTGTCTTCTTATCTTATTAGCTCACCAAAGGGAGCTAAACTTATCACTTGCCGTCTGTCGTCCATCGTCGTCATCATCCATCCGGAGTCATGAACATTTTTCAAACGACTTCTCCCCTGAAACCACTGGTCCGATTTTCACGAAACTTCATGTAGATGTTCATTACTATATGGCAATTCATGTTTGTTCAAATGAAATGGCCACGTCCCTTGGGGGCTCTGTATGGGGAATAACTCTGATAGCACCGTATGAATTATAGAAAAATTATTAAAAAATCTTCTTCTCCGGAACCAGTGGGCAGAATCGTTTGATACTTGGTATGCAGCATCTTGGTATGGGTCTTATTCAAGTTGGCCCCCTGGATTCATATTTGGGCTCACTATAGAAGCTCGAATTCGAACTTAGTGCATTTCAGGCAAATTTCTTAAAAAATCTTTTTCTCCAGATCCAGCAGGCAGACTCTTTTGATATTTGGTATCCAACATTGTGGGGTGGATCTGATTCAAATTTCTTCAAATCGGCCCCCTGGATTCATATTTGGGCTCAGTATAGAAGCCTGAATTCGAACTTGGTGCATTTCAGGTAAATTTCTTAAAAAATCTTCTTCTCCAGATCCAACAGGCATAATCTTTTGATATTTGGGATGCAACATTGTGGGGTGGATCTGATTCAAATTTGTTCAAATCGGCCCCCTGGGTTCATATTTGGGCTCAGTATAGGAGCCAAAATTTTAACTTAGTGCATTTCAGGCAAATTTCTTTAAAAACCTTCTTCTCAAGATCCAGCAGGCAGAATCTTTTGATATTGGGTATGCAGCATGCTTAGGGGGGTGAGATTCAAGTTTGTTCAAGCCAAGTCCCTGGGTTCATATTTGGGCTCAATGTGGTAGCCCGAATTATAACTTAGTTCAAAATGAGGAATTTTCTTCAAAAATCATCTTCTTCAGATCCAGCAGTTGGAATGTTTTGATATTTGGTATGCAGCATCCTTAGGTGAGTGAAATTCAAGTTTGTTCAAGCCATGTCCCTAGGTCCATATTTGGGCTCACTGTGGGAGCCCGAATGATAACTTAGTTCAAAATGAGGAATTTTCTTGAAAATCTTCTTCTTCAGATCCAGCAGTCAGAATGTTTTGATATTTGGTATGCAGCATCCTTAGGGGGGTGAGATTCAAGTTTGTTCAAGCCAAGTCCCCGGGTTCATATTTGGGCTCACTGTGGGAGCCTGAAAGATAGCTTAGTTCAAAATGAGGAATTTTCTTTAAAAATCTTCTTCAGATCCAGCAGATGAATGCTTTTGATATTTGGTATGCAACATCCTTAGGGGGGTAAGATTCAAGTTTGTTCAAGCCATGACCCTAGTTCCATAAAATTTGTCTCTCATAACTTCATTCCTTTGTAGTGTTGATGAACCATGTCTAACTGAATGTGACCCCCAAATACTTCTTTGAACCACTTTGGCCGGTGAGTGATTAAGGCTCCTTGGGGACTCTTGTTATATTAATAATCTGTTTGATACTTTTGTGTATATCTTTTAGTGTTGACGTCACTGTTATCATCTGTGCACTCTAAAATCAGTTGGATCTAGAATTTACAAAAATCAAGTGGGATGAGTGAATATGAACCCATTTGGGTTCATATTCACTCAACCCAGCTGATTTGGGTTGATTTTTAACCCAACTGATTTTGGAGTGTGGCTATGTTGAAAACTAAGGTCACTGCCAGTAACTGTACCTATTGTTACTGAGACAGCTATTGAGATTTCAAGCATCCCTTTTTAGGACTCTCTTAAATTTGAGTTTAGATTTATTCGTGTATTTGGTGTTCATGGTCTCTTTGAGCAGCTTAGGCTATATCATAATTTCAGCAAAAATGGTGTTTCTCTTTACCGGTGTTTAAACAGTTTGGCATCTCAAAATTTTTCTTGATAACTGTGTTCTTTTTATCATACTTCATTTCCTGTGGGAACCTCGCGAAGTGGAGCGATGCTTGTTTACTGTGTTATCAAGTTCTGCTTTACTGGTAAAATAGGACCCGGAACCAATCCCAGAGGTGGAAGTCCTTTAAACTGGGCATCATAGGTATAAACGATTGGCTATACTTGACTTCATCCCTATGCTGGGGTCAAGAAATAGCCCAGGATGCTGAAAGTGACCTTAAACACCAAAAATGGAATAATTGGACATCATATCCCCATAAAGAAAGATACGTTTTACCAGAATAATGCCCTCATGAGAACCCCGGGAAGTGGAGCAGTGCTTGTTTTTTTGTGGTAAGCAAGGTCTGCTCTGGTGGTAAAATAGGACTCCGAACCAACTCCTGGCATGGAAGTCCTCTAATGTGGGCAGCATAGGTATAAACAATTGGCTAAACTTGACTTCATCTCTATTCTGCGATCAAAATAGCCAAAGATGCTGAAAAGGATCTGAAGCAGCAATAAAAAAATTTCCAAATTCAATGGTATTTTGTTATTACCAGTACACCACAGTTGTCATTTCGTAAGGTTTCCATGGTATGATACTGCCAGGCATTACTTATCGCAATGTTACCCACTTCAGCTGAGCCCTTTTATTTCTTAAGCAGACTTCTGCATTCTGTTGCTTATAGTTGTAATGGCGAAAGGTTCGCAGAGATGTATCAAAATGACACACAAAGCCCAATCACTGCCATGTTTTAAATGCTGAATTGATTTGAAATATATACCACATTTGTGACTGGTGATTGTGGCTTGATGATGAGGCAAAAAACATGTTTATTCAGCATAATAAAAAATGATGACCTGGTTTGAGAGGAACAGTGTGGATTGTCTCCCTTCAAAATAATCCGTCGTGTTCAATCTCATGCTTAGTCATCTTTTTTTCAAGTCTTCGCTATGGGGGCCCGAATTTTAACTTGATGCAGTATGAGAAAAAATCTTCTTCAGACCCACCGGTCAGAATCTTATGCTATTCGATACACTCTGAAATCAGTTGAGTTAAAAATTAACCCAAATCAACTGGGTTGAGTGAATATGAACCCGATTGATTTTGAGTTGATTTTCAACCCAGCTCATTTTGGAGTGTATACAGCATACTTAAGAGGGTCAAATTCAAGTTTGTTTTTTTTTAAATTAAGTCCCTCGTTTCATATTTGGACTCCTTGTGGAAACCAGAATTTTAATATACCTCAGTTGTATAAGTTTTTGAGTCTAAATACATAGGTAATTATCTACTGTTTTTTGAGTATTATATCATGAGTGACTGCAAGGAAACATAAGTTTTCTCAAGCAGATGAAAGGCTCTCATGAAAACTTGGATTTCCATTCTGTCATGAATGAGATATTTTTGGGACCTGCTTACAAACAGTAAGCATTGTTTTTTATTATATACCTTGTGGTGCATTAACTGCAAGACACCACTACCAACACCACACCCCCTTGGGAACCCCTGGAAGTGAAGGAGTGCTTGTTTACTGTGGTAAACAGACTGACTGGTAAAAAAGCAATCAATGCTTGGGGTAGAAGTCCTCTAAAATTGGCAACATGGGTATCAACGATTGACTGAACTTGACTTTATATCCATGTTGTGGTCATGGTTAGCCATTGTGCAGAAATATGAAATCCTGAACACCAGCAAATAAATAAAATAATTGTGACAGGATGTTATTAGTTACACAGTTTGTTTGTGGCCTAATATGGTATATATGGTGTCAGTTAATTCCATATTGGCCACCAACAAACTGTGTAACGAATATATCTTACCGACTGCTGCATCGATGCACAGAACTAATAACAGCGAACAAAATTAAATGAAAGAATTCTCACAATGTGTTCACGTGTCTTTGCCTTGTTACAATTTATGGTAGAGTGCCTACAGGTGCTCTCCCATAAATTGTAACAAGGCAAATTCATACATACCAAACAGTTTCATTTCGAAGGTAACATGACACACATCCACAGAATATGAAGCCTTTTAAGTTGCTTAACCTGCACTTCAGACCAAATGTGGGCTTCCAACACTCAATCTTTCAACTTGAAGCATTTATCGGCTGCCGCCATTTTGAATAATCAATTAACAAAGGGGAGATTACCCATAGCTGTCAGCATATATTGATGTTGACAGGCAGTATATGGTTTTATATGCAGTCTGCATGTGACATCTTAGAACCAATGAAATTCCCAGATATTTGTAGGAGGTAAGATATTGAAAACTATTTGTTAGACATGTTTTGCTACATGTATGTTATAAGGCTGCATATAACAAACTTTTCCTGCACAATAAAAGTGTTCATAATTGACAAACCTCGCAATGCAATCCATATATCAGAAAATAACACCGGGGTGGCCTCATATTGTGTCTAAAGTTTTTTAGCTCATCTTGACAAAGTCAAGCTGAGCTAATCTCATCGCTCTCCGTCTGTCGTCCGACAACACCATGTTTTAGTCTTCTCCTCCAAAGCCACTGGGCCAATTCAAGTGAAAGTTTGTGTGAGTGATGGTCCCAAAGGGGCATTGCATTTTTGTTCAACTCAACATGCCCAGCCCCATAGGGAGGGAGTGGGGGAAAATGCTCCAAAAATATTTTTAAAATAATCTTCTCAAGAACCAGTGTGTACAATGACTTGATATTTGCTATGGAGCTTCCTTTTGAGGTGTAGAATCAAGTTTGTTCAAACGAAGTTCGTGAAGCAATATTTGGCTTTGTAATGGGAGGGGTAACATTTTTGGCCCTGCCCCCAATTTTTTTTTTCTGAACCGGTGGTCCGGTATGAACCAAATTTGGTATGTGGTATTATTGGGTCATAAGTACTTGACCCATGCAAAAAAAAATTTTGGCATACCCATGGGTACCCTGGGAGCTAAAAATAGAAATATTTTCAAACGCCCATATTTCCCAAACCACACGGAACAGAGAGCTGTTATGTGGTATGAAGTATCCTTAGGACCAGTAGAATTGAATGGTAAAAAAAATTGCCATTGGTTATGTAAGGGTGTTCTGTAATGGGCATTGAAAAAATGCTGAGTAAGCATATTTGCAGAAGTTTAAAAAAATCTTTTCTCCAGAACCAATCATCAGAATCTTTTGATATTTGGTATACAGCATTCATAGGGGGGGTCAGATACAAGTTTGTTGAAATAAAGCTCATTGGTTCATATTTGGGCTCACTACAGGAGCCCGAATTTTTAACATAAGGTAATATGGGGAATATTCTTCAAAAATCTTCTTCAGAACCACCAGTCAGAATCTTTTAATGTTTGGTATACATCATTGTTATGAGGGGCAGATTCAAGATTGTTCAAACCAAGTCCCTAGGTTAATATTTGGGCTTCCTACAGAAGCCCAAATCTTGACTTTGTTCAATATGGGGGGGGTAATTTAAAAAAATCTTCTTCAGATCCACCAGTCAGAATGCTTTCATATTTGGTATGCAACATCTCTGGGGGGGTCAGATTCAAGTTTGTTCAATTCGAGTGCCTGGGTTAATATTTGGGCTCCATATGGGAACCTGAAATTTAACTTAGTACAATATGAGGGAATTTCTTCAAAAATCATCTTCTTCAGATCCACTAGTCAGAATGCTTTCATATTTGGTATACAACATCTCTATGGGGATCAGATTCAAGTTTGTTCAAATCAGATCCATAGGTTAATATTTGGGCTCGCTATGGTAGCCCAAATTTTAACTTAGTGCAATATGAAGAAATTTATTTAAAATTTCTCTTCTTCATATCCAACAGTCACAATGCTTTCATATTTGGTACACGACATCTCTAGGGAAGTCAGATTCAACTGTGTTCAAATCGATAGCCTGGGTTAATATGGGAGCCGGAATTGGCCATTTTGCAGAAGAATTAAAAATTTTGTATTCAGTACCCTCTAGAGGTGTGTAACTAAGATTAATCCACATAGGTTGTAGCAAGAGGCTTCATAGGGGAGCTCTACATTTTGCTTTATGATCAACTGAAGAAAAGGCATGATGCCCGTATTATTGTTGTCACTCCTGAGGGACTCAAGGATTGACAGTGCAGCCTATGGAGATGGCTTGCTTAATGTACTCATTCTTGGACTTGGTTTATATTGTGTTCTGTTCAAGATGAGCGCTTCAGGCCCTGTGGGGCCTCTTGTTTTTAATTCAACATTATATTCATACAAATTTATATTGTTACTGTTTATTGGAGTGTCATAGTGGACTCTCTAATAAACTGAAGACCCCGTGGGAACCCCAGGAAGTGAAGCCATGCTTGTTTACTGTGGTAAACAAGTGTTGTTTTACTGGTAAAATAGGACCCAGTCACTAATGCTTGGGTGGAAGTCCTCTAAAATAAAAAAAAGGGCAACATGAGTATAAGAGATTGACTAAACTTGGTTTTATATTTAGTCAATCATATATTGTGCAGAAATATGTGACCTTAAAAACCAATAAATAAATAAATAAATAAATAAATAAATAAATAAATAAATAAATAAATAAATAAATAAATAAATAAATAATGTTTAAGTGGAATTTGTTCACATGTCTTTGCCTTGTTACAATTTATGGGAGAGTGCCTA
Organism: Pictodentalium vernedei; assembly: GCA_031216915.1. Classification (NCBI taxonomy): domain Eukaryota; kingdom Metazoa; phylum Mollusca; class Scaphopoda; order Dentaliida; family Dentaliidae; genus Pictodentalium; species Pictodentalium vernedei. Next base: position 211,448,205 of record CM062293.1, read on the forward strand.
TAGGCACTCCCCCCATAAACTGTAACAAGGCAAATCTGCACAGACTAAATAATTTCATTTCGAAGATAATATGAAGCATATCCACGGAGTATGAGGCCCTTATATTACAGTCCCTATACATCAGAGTAAAGCCCAAATATGGGCTTCCAGCACTCTACCAGTTAAAATGGCCTTTGTTCACTATCTAGCCTACTCGCTAACTATTTGACTTAACCCTTTGAACCCTGGAGGTATCTTACTTGTCAAAAAGTGTAATTCAGAAATCGAAACAGAAGAGCATTTCATTAAGAGATGTCCAATATATACTGAACTCAGAAAACAATATTTCGCTTAAATTGGGAAACCAAATCAAAAGTTTACAAACAAGAGCGACAAACAAAAATTCATATGTAAAATGAGTAACAAGAGAAGTGATATATGCAATGTCATCTGCAACATGGTTAGATAATTTCTTCAAAAAAGAAATGATTTACCTAATAAGTGTTGACTATATGCATGTATAGCGTAATAGATACTGAAATGTATGGTTATCTTTATATTGTTTATTTTTATTATTTACTGGCATCTGTCTCACGTGGATGTTCGTGCATCAAACTATCTATTTAGGGCATGAGTAGGGGGCATCAGTGGACTGACTGTCAGTTTGTCTCGTTTCCTCGAGGCCCCACCTGGATATATTTGTTTAATGTAGAAATTGCTCTATTAAAAGCTTTCGGCCAAAGGCCTTCATCAGTTTTGCTGGCTTCAGACAATACTACATATTAGGTTGAATGCAAATTTCACAATCTCTGAAATTTGCATTCAACTGAGTATGTAATATTGTCTGAAGCAAGCAAAACTGATGAAGGCCTTTGGCCGAAAGCTTTTAATTCTTTACCCTATGTAATGGCCAAAACTAAGCCAGTGCTATTCTCAAAAATCACCAATTAATTTTCATTATTTTTTGTCTCAAAAACATAGGTTATGACCCCATATTGGAACGAGCTCATCGAGCTCGTTCCAACGAGGGGTCATAACCTATGTATTTTTATACTGTACCAATGACCCAGACTTAGCTGGTGCTAACTCTAACAAAACCAGGGCCAAACACAAATTTTGCCCCCCAATCCCCAAAATTTGCATCCAAAACAAAAAGAAATCATGCCCTAAAGGACCTCCATACTATGCCTCTACTGCGCATGCGCAGTGACGCAGACGTCCCGAAATTGGCGCCAATTATCATTCTCTGTTTGGCCCTTCATCAGTCAACATCTCACTGATCTTTGTGCTTGTAAATCTCAGTTTAAAGGATGCCAGACACGTAATTTTTGGAGAAAATGTGATTCTAAGGAGGATAGAAGGAGGAGAGGAAAAAGAAGTGACAAAAAATAATCAGGGCTGTACTTAAAATTTTTTGATGAAATTATGTTAAGTTGCCTATTTTCGAGGCATGGGCCTCTTGTTGTCATTCTTGCTAATTGTTGCACTGCTTATTCAGTGTTTCCTCTCCCCTAGCCTTCTAAAGTCCCCCCTTGCAATTCTCCCATGCTTTTGGCATATTTTTGAGAAATTTCATTTCTAAAATTTCCTGGGAGAGTTGCTTGGTTACAGAATGTTTTCTGTTATTTTCCCCATAGTTACGTTTTCACCCATGGGTGTATAACGTTTGTGTTCTGCATCTTCCATCTGATGTTCTGCAGATTCTCCCCTGGGAGTCTCTGTTTTGCATCAGATAGAGTGTAATTTGATGACTGATTCCGGGCCAGTTTTTTCAGTGCCTGGAGTCATGTTTTCTGGTGTTTTTACACTGTTTGTTTACATTGGCAACAGCCTTTTTTGAGGGGGGCTGTTTGCCTTTGCTGTAGTTTATCTCACTATAAGATACATTTATATTAGCCGTAAGTGTCTCATTAATTATTTAATATAAATTTAAAATTTTTGACCACACTTTGCCATCGGATCCATAGGGGCTCAACGTTACTTTTCAGCAACTTGGGCTTCGCTGAAAAAATATTTTTTCAAAATTATTTTGATTTGCAATTGTTTTTTCATTTATTAATGGATCATGTTATTATGTATCTTTGTGTCAGGGGTTTTTGCGAGTAACTAGGACTTATTGTTGTTCTTTCACAATGAAGGGACATTGTTCAAATTGTAATAGGAAGAAATCTTCCTCTGACTTTCATGATCATTGTATTAATTGTAGTCAGTGTTCTCGCATTAATCCTTGTCCTATATGTGAATATTGGGATGAGAAACATTGGAAACGTGTGTCACGATATGTTGTTTCTGGAGAAAGGGCTATGCCGGCTCTTTCTCCGCAAGGTCACTCTACTCTCTCAGTTTCTATTTCAGAGGAACCAGAACAGGGTGATGTTTCCATGTTATCTTCTACAAGTGTGCGTCCGTCATCACAAATGAATTCAGAGCTAGCGGCAAAAGTGCTCATGGAGATTAGACAAATGTCGTCCGCTAGCTCGCCCGGTGTAGCGTCCATTCACTGAATGGTTCGGCAGCCGGGTTCGTCCGATGCGGTCCAGGAGGAAATTTTGGGTGATGCGAGCACTATAAACATAATAGATGCACACCCAGTGACGGCGGATAGTAAGCGAGAACGGAGGAAGCCTTTGAGTCTGGTTCCTAGCTCGTCCAGGTCCAGCCGGGCCGCGAGCGAGAGAGGCCCCTCTCTCGTACAACAACATCTGGGACCAGATGTTGTGGTACAAAATGTGTCTTTAGCGGAGCATACGTCCGTCGCTCGGGACGCTCCGTTGTATAAGCAGTCCGCAGAGACTGTTAAGGCTTCCTCTTCTCGTCAGCGCACACGACCGCACCTTGGCTGCGTGACCGCCGATATATTACCAGCTTCGCCGATCAAGGATTCTTCGGCGACCAGGCAGCCAGGGATTCGAGACCGATGGACTCCGGACGTTCGCATAGGAAAAGTATGCGGGAGCCATCTGATGCGGAGCTGCCCTCGGCGAAGCAGCGAAAGACTGCGCCTCCGCAGGTCTCGACGTCGGCCATTCTTGTGCAGATAGCACAGCTTATCGCAGCATCCCAGCAGCCGACAGAAACGGTGTCGGATCGAGAATTATCTGACGGCGCTGGGTCGGTACGCTCCGCCGAAGCATCGGGGGCGGACGACCGGGAACATCATGAGGTCCGACCGGATGGTGAAAGGGATACGGATGACTTGGAGCTATCCCTTTCGGAACAACATAAAGCTGCCGTGGACTTCATCCGGCACTTTCTCCCTCAAGTTGTTCCGTCGGGCCAGACTGCTGCGGTTCCGGACAAGAGAATTATAGCGTCATTGGACTCTGAATTTTTTGAGCGGTTCAGGGACATCGCTCCCGAGTTTCCGTCGCAGTCCAATAATGTTGCAAGGACATTTGAATTATTGAACGACGCTATATTTAAACTTGCTTCCAGGACGGGGAAAGCAGGTTTCTTGTCCGCTAATACTTTCAACCTGCCTTTCATTAATGCAAGGAATAAATTCGATACGGCAGGACAGGGTATACCGAGAGTTCCTCTGCGTATGGACGACGAGGCGGAAGACTTAGAGCTATCATTACCGTCGTCAGCTTCTATTCCAACCGCGGTGTTGGAAACAGCTATTGCGTCTAACAGAGCCAATTTAGATGCCTTATCTTACGCAGATCACCTTACTAAGGCGTTATCACTGCGCCTTCAGGGGAAAGAGTTTCAGGATATACAATCCTCTTTATGACTTCTTTCAAGGGCAGTAGCTTGTTCCACGTGTAACTCCGCCCTTTCAGTGGCAAATCTGGAGTTGGTTAGACATGACGCAGCCCTAGCTACATCCACACTGGTGGATTCTAAGGTGAAGAACTCTCTTAGAGTCGCTTCGGCCTCAAGAGAACTTCTCTTTGACGGCAAGCTTTCCGCTATTTATGATAAAATTACAAAGAAAGCTAAGGATTCTCTGTTGTTCAAATCTGCTCCTAAGAAGTCGGATACAGCAGATCTGAATAAGACAGGCACTTCTGGGTCTAATGCGCCCAAGAGAGGTTCCTATAGAGGTTCCGGTGCGTCCTCTTGGTCTTATTCGAGAGACCGTCAGGATAGCGACTCTCGTTCGGGACGTCCTTCAGGCTGGGACAATCAGTCGGACGGGGCGAGGTGCGGGCCGTGGAAGACGTGGTTTCTCCTACCGCAGGCCTCGCAGGTCCAGGAGGTGATGGCTTAAACCTCTATCGCGTACCGGTTGGCGGAAGGTTGTCGAGCTTTTCACAAGAATGGGCGTCGATTACGGACGACCCTTGGGTGAGAGGAGTGATTTCGGAAGGTCTAAAGATATCCTTCAAACGAAAGCCTCCATTAACTCGAAGTCCAAAGTGGACTCATCTTCCGTCAAGTCCGCAGAAAAGAGACGCTCTGTTATCAGAAGTGCAGTCTCTTTTAATGAAGAACGCGGTAGAGGTCGTAGAAAACCAGGAATCTCCGGGATTCTACAGCCATCTGTTTCTGGTTCCGAAACCACCCTGGGCTTTCACTCAGGTAATGAACTCGGTAATGATCTACTTCCGAGCTCATTCGTCTGCGGTAACGTCGGCCTACCTGGACGACATTCTTCAGAGGTACGACAACGAGTTAACGCTTCAGAACGATGTTCAGAATCTTCTTCTATTGCTCCGACGTCTCGGTTTTATAGTAAACGAGGAGAAGTCGGATCTGGTGCCGTCCAAGTCATTCACTCATCTGGGAATGAGCTTCGAGACGCACAACAATCTCGTTCGTCTGCGGTTAACCATAGCGAAATTAGTCAGTTGTTACGCTCGCTATTGTCTGCACGCAGACAAAGTCACGGCGAGAGAATTTATGAGACTGATAGGTCTGTGCGGAGCCGCCGCGGATCTCATTCCGATGGGGCGGTTACGCACACGTCCTCTTCAAATTTTCTTGACTCAGAATTGGAGTGTGAAAATTCATTCGCTCGATGTAGACGTTCTCTTGTCAGATCAAGTGAAACAAGAGATTCAGACTTGGACAAACATTCAGTGGTTAACTCAGGGAGTTCGCTGCAGTTGCCGGATCCGAGTTTTACCATTATGACGGATGCCAGTCAAACAGGTTGGGGTGCATCATTAATCCCAATGGATTCGAGATGCCAGGGTCTTTGGGATCCGCAATTCCTGTGCAAGCACATAAACATCAAGGAAATGATGTCAATTTGGCTTGCGTTACGTCACTGGATGGACATTATTCACGATGCTCATGTCCAAATCCTATCCGACAATACGACAGTAGTGGCGTATATACGGAATCAGGGAGGCACTCATTCAGTTCCGTTGTTCAATCTAACGGAAAGAATCCTTCTGTTTGTGCTAGAACATCACGTTCTTCTTTCGGTCCGTCACATACCGGGTCGTCTGAATGTGCTAGCAGACTCCCTTTCACGAAAGGGTCGCTTGTTGCCGTCGGAGTGGACTCTCAACAAACAAGTATTCAATCAGATTTGCTACCAATGGGAACGGCCAATGATAGACTTATTTGCGACACATCTCAACAATCAGTTGCAGACGTATGTGTCTCCGTGTCCGGATCCAAGAGCATTTGCAGTAGACGCTCTGTCGATCCCTTGGGACGGAATGATAGGATATGCGTATCCTCCAGCGCCGTTAATTCAACAAGTATTGCTAAAGATAAAACAATCTCAATGCAAGATTCTGTTGGTAGCATCTCTGTCGCCACAGAGACCGTGGATAAATCTACTCAGGTGTCTGTTGTGGGACCTACCGCGAAAGCTTCCTCCACGGGAGGATCTTCTTTCGCAGGGGAAATCGCGCCAACTCCATCACAACCCGCAAGGTCTCAACCTTCACGTTTTTCCGTTGTGCGGTCCTTCTTGCATGGCAAGCACTTTACAGGACGAGCAGTGGACGCGATTTCTAATTGTAGGAGGACCTCCTCTTCGCTAAACTATGCGGCTAAGTGGAAGGTTTTTCGTCGTTGGTGTAGGGATCATTCTGTAGATATATTCGATCCCTCTATACCAGACATTGCAAACTTTCTAGTATACTTGTTTGACGAAATCAAACTGCAGCCTGTTACTATAAAGGGTTATAGATCTATGTTATCTGATACCTATGCACATCATGATAGTTTACAAATTGAATCTAATGTCTCTTTATCTAAGTTGGTTAGAAACTTTTCGATAAATAGACCCAGAACTCTTAGATTAATTCCTAAGTGGAATTTAGCTTGGGTTCTTCTTAAATTGAAGGAAAAGCCTTTTGAACCTCTTGGGACAGTAGATTTCAAATTCTTATCTTATAAGACAGCTTTTCTCTTAGCTTTCTCTTCTGCTAGAAGAGTCAGTGAGCTTCATGCACTGTCGGTGGATGATTCTCATTATCGTAGTGTTGGGAACACTATCACCTTCACTACTAATGTGGGTTTTTTTTAGCTAAGAATCAGGCTACTAATAAATATCCGGAACCTATTGTTATTAAGGCTCTTCCGTCTTCAGACGGGCGTAGGCCTTTACTCTGTCCTGTTAGAGCGTTACGTATCTATAAACAGAGATCTCAGTTTATCAGAAAGGGACGGAAACGTTTCTGTCTTTGATGCCTAATAGAAAGGACATTTCGGTCCATTCTATTGCTAGATGGATTCAATTAACTATCCGTACTGCTTATGAAGATTTATCTTCTTCTCAGCAGTCTGTGCTTAAGATTTCTGCTCATGAAGTAAGAGCTCTTTCTACTTCCTGGGCTTATGCTAATAGTGTTGCTATTACAGATTTAATGAAGGCTGCTTATTGGTCTCAGCCATCCACATTTACGAATTTTTATCTCAGAAATATTGAGTCCATTTCTGGAGACCTGCATTGTTTAGGTCCGTTATCTGTTGCTCAGAATGTCGTCCACTAAACAGTTGCAACTATAGTTATGCAGGCTTTCTGTTCCGGCAGTGACTCCGTCCGGCTGCCCTCTTCGCTCTGGGCTATTTGACCCAGGGCAAGGGGAAGGGGGGGGGGGGGGGGCGGGTGTTCCCTTCGGTCACCTGCTTTATAGTGAAAAGCAAGGGAATGCCTCCTCCAAGTCAGTATTTCTGAGTCGCTTCCGGGATGGTTTTAAAGTGTAATATTAATGTTAAAATTCATTCATGTCTTATTTTTAAAGTGTAGCTCGGTGTGAAGCATTTGTATATGTCAAGTGTCAAACAGGCTTTAATATACAATACTCGGACACTTTTAAATGACTATAAAGAGTCTCAATTCTCTGGACTACTTTATTTATTGGCTTGCTTTAAAAATAATTAGTATAAGGGTTATACTGGATGTTAATAGAGAACATGAATGTTATTGTGCTCAATTATGAAGGGTAGTGTATCTTTCTAATTTAATATTAAATAAGAAAGATACATGTAAAGCCTAATACTCCTTTTCTCCTTAAGGGGTTACCTCTTTTCTATATAGTTGAGCTTATTGGATTTTCCTCTATGTCCTAGGCCCTCCAGCCTGTTTACTATTCAGCTAAGTCTGGGTCATTGGTACAGTATAAAAATGTTAAAAAATTTATAGTAATTTATATATTTTTTATACTTACCAATGACCCAGACGGGGATGGCCCTCCCTGGAGTTGGGAACTCTTGCCTCCCCGCTGAGTACATAGCGCTGACCAGGCACTGCCAGTAAGAATGATAATTGGCGCCAATTTCGGGACGTCTGCGTCACTGCGCATGCGCAGTAGAGGCGTAGTATGGAGGTCCTTTAGGACATGATTTCTTTTTGTTTTGGATGCAAATTTTGGGGATTGGGGGGCAAAATTTGTGTTTGGCCCTGGTTTTGTTAGCACCAGCTAAGTCTGGGTCATTGGTAAGTATAAAAAATATATAAATTACTATAAATTTTTTAACATTTTTGAGACAAAAAAATTTAAAAAAATTAGTTACTCAATAATTTTTTTTTTTGCAAAAAATTTTTTAACATTTTTGAGACAAAAAAATTTTAAAAAATTAGTTACTCAATAATTTTTTTTTTTGCAAGTTGTCCGTCGTCGTGAACAATTTTCAAACGATAACTCCTCTGAAACTACTGGTCCAATTTTCACGAAACTTCCTGTGGATGATCATTACTATATGGCAATTTACGTTTGTTCAAATAAACTGGCCACGTCCCTTGGGGGCTCTGTATGGAGCATAAATCTGATAGCACCATATGAATTATAGAAAAATTATTAAAAAATCTTCTCTAGAACCAGTGGGCAGAATCTTTTGATACTTGGTATGCAGCATCTTGGTATGGGTCTGATTCAAGTTTGTTCAAATCGGCCCCCTGGATTCATATTTGGGCTCACTATAGAAGCCCAAATTTGAACTTAGTGCATTTCAGGCAAATTTCTTAAAAAATTTTCTTCTCTAGATCCAGCATGCAGAATCTTTTGATATTTGGTATGCAATATTGTGGGGTGGATCTGATTCAAGTTTGTTCAAATTGGCCCCCTGGATTCACATTTGGGCTCAGTGTAGAAGCCCGAAATTTCAGGCAAATTTCTTAAAAAATCTTCTCCTCCAGATCCAACTGGCAGAATCTTTTGATATTTGGTATGCAACATTGTGGGGTGGATCTGCTTCAAGTTTGTTCAAATCGGCCCCTGGATTCATATTTGGGCTCACTATAAAAGCTCGAATTCGAACTTAGTGCATTTCAGGCAAATTTATTAAAAAATCTTCTTCTCCAGATCCAGCAGGCAGAATCTTTTGATATTTGGTATGCAATATTATGGGGTGGATCTGATTCAAGTTTGTTCAAATCGGCCCCCTGGGTTCATATTTGAGCTCAGTATAGGAGCCCAATTTGAACTTAGTGCATTTCAAGCAAATTTCTTTAAAAATCTTCTTCTCAAGATCCAGCAGGTAGAATCTTTTGATATTGGGTATGCACCATGCTTAGGTGGGGGAGATTCAAGTTTGTTCAAGCCAAGTCCCTGGGTTTATATTTGGGCTCACTGTGGTAGCCCGAATTATAACTTAGTTCAAAATGAGGAATTTTCTTCAAAAATCATCTTCTTCAGATCCAGCAGTTGGAATGTTTTGATATTTGGTATGCAGCATCCTTAGGGGGGGCGAGATTCAAGTTTGTTCAAGCCATGTCCCTAGGTCCATATTTGGGCTCACTGTGGAAGCCTGAATGATAACTTAGTTCAAAATGAGGAATTTTCTTTAAAAATCTTCTTCAGATCCAGCGGTTGCAATGTTTTGATATTTGGTTTCCTTAGGAGGGGGTGAGATTCAAGTATGTTCAAGCCATGTCCTTAGGTCCTATTTGGGCTCACTGTGGGAGTTTGAATTGTAACTTAGTTCGAAATGAGGAATTTTCTTAAAAAAATCTTCTTCTTCAGATCCAGCAGTCGGAATGTTTTGGTACGTGGTGTGTAGCATCCTTAGGGGGGTGAGATTCAAGTTTGTTCAAGCCATGTCCCTAGGTCCATATTTGGGCTCACTGTGGGAGCCCGAATGATAACTTAGTTCAAAATGAGGAATTTTCTTTAAAAATCTTCTTCTGATCCAGCAGATGAATGCTTTTGATATTTGGTATGCAACATCCTTAGGGGGGTAAGATTCAAGTTTGCTCAAGCCATGGCCCTACTTCCATAAACTTTGTCTCTCATGACTTCATTCCTTTGTAGTGTTGATGAACCATGTCTAACTGAATGTGACCCCCAAATACTTCTTTGAACCACTTTGGCCGGTGAGAGATTAAGGCTCCTTGGGGCCTCTTGTTTATTCATTTGTTATGTACTAATTTAATGTAAACTTATTGAATTCTTATTATAATCTTTCATGATATTTATATAGTTATATGTATACTTGATATTAAGATATCAGCATGCAGTATATTATAATTATACAGTTCTAAATTATTATGCCCCGACCTCGGAATGAGGTTTCGGGAGTATCTAGTGAAGCCTTCCGTCCATCTGTCCATACAAACATTTTGCATTGTAATTCCAAAGCCATTGATCGGATTTGGATTTCCTTTGGTATGCTGATAGACCTGCATGGGGAACAGATATGCACAAGGAACAGTTTTCGCCCAATGATTTTTCCCATTGTTAACGGCCCTTTTTCACTTCTGTTCGTCTGTCCATACAGACGTTTTGCATTGTAACTACAAAGCCATCAGTTGGATTTGGATCTCCTTTGATATGCTGATAGACCTGTGTGGGGGAATGAATATCCACAAGGAATGGGTTCTGTCCATTAATTTTTCCCAGAGTTATGGTCCTTTTTCACTTCTGTTTTTCTGTCTGTACAATTGTTTTGCATTATCACTACAAAGCCATCTGTCAGATTTGAATCTCCTTTGCTATGCTGATAGACCTGCATAGGGGAATGGATATCCACAAGGAATGGGTTCCGTCCATTGATTTTTTCCAGAGTTAAGGCATTTTTTCTCTTCTGTCCATCTGTCCATACAAACGTTTTGCACTGTAACTTCAAAGCCATCAGTCGGATTTGAATCTCCTTTGGTATGATAATAGACCTGCATGGGGGAACGGATATGCACAAGGAATGGATTCTGTCCAATATTTTTTCCAAGAGTTTTCCCCTTTTTTACTCTTTCGACTTGGAAATTTTTTCTGTCCCACAATACCTTTAAAGCTATTTCAAACACTGGCCCATGCTTTGGGTTACCCTTGTTATTATATAATAAAGTAGAGGACACATTTCTTTCCAATCGACAGTTGCACCTATCTACAGGAAAGATATCCGCCACTTATTTTACTTTGTAATTTAATTTTTGTCTAATAATACTTAAGAACTGTTTTTCGATGCTGCTGGTGGATATTCCTGCCCAGCACATGGTTTCTCTTGTCACTGAAATAATTTGGGCACATATGATAAATGATAAATTTTCACCCTGAAAACTGAATGGATTTTTTCACCAAGGATTCTTATTTTACATTTGGATTAATTTTTCATCAAGTCTTGTCATGACTGCTGCACAGCAGTCAGGAACAGATTTCATGATCAATATTTTGAAAATATTCAGCTACTATGTTCAATTTAAAAAAAGCTTAGGCCCTACTTGTCCAATCAGTCATGCCTAAAAATTGCCAATGCCCTGATAATGTCCCATATGTATTGTGGCAATAGGCTTTTGATGGACCTGCCGCAAAGTAGAATGAAGTCTTTCCAGAGAATTGAGAACCTCCCTGCCAAAATTATAACGGATAGGTCAAAATTCTCCAGCTCAACAGATGCCTTGCAATAGTGCCATTTTCTTCCAATCACAGTAGTTAGATGTCAGCTTAAAGTCCTTGTACTAGTCTCCAAGTGTCTTAATAACATGGCGCCTGAATATTTGGCAAATTTGCTTACCTTCTCCACCAACTCTTATGCCACTAGATCTAGCACTACACTCAAATTGGCACAACCTTTTAATAGGAAAATTACTTTTGCAGACAGAGCTTTTAGCTATGTAGGCCCAAATCTTTGGAATTCCTTGCTAGGTTACATAAAAATAAGCCCAGAGGTGAAAACATTCAAAAAACTATTAAAACAATATCTATTTAAGAAAGTTTTCAAAATTCACCACACTTCTGTTAACTGAATACTTCTTTTATCATCCTTTAAATATCTATGTGTAATGTTTAAATGTGTTAAATGTGTATTATATGTTTCTGTGAAGTTCCATAGGATGTGGCCCTGACCCTAATTATTCGGGGCAGTTGTACAAATTTGAGTGCTATACTATATGTCTGATGTAATGTAATGTAAATCATCTGCATTGCTAACTATAGGCTCCTTAGAAATGTGCTCATGGAGTACACTTTCTTAGAAAGCCTCTAATCAATTAGAATTAGGAACGGTTCTTCACCACTTATTTATTTATAGGGGTTTAACGGCACTTTTGACAGCCAGGGTCACCTCGTGTTGGACAGTTTTAAAGGTCAAGGAAATTGGAGTAACTGGGGAGAACCACCAAGCAACAGCAATCAATTGTCAGACTCCCCTACGTACTAACTCCCAAGCCTGCAACCATGGGGGCAAGGAGGGGGAGGGGCGGTGCCCCCTGGACACATTCCCCCCCCCCCCCCTTAGAAAAAATTAAGACACTGTGTCAGTTTTCACCATTTTGATCCATTTTATCTACCAATGAATTAACTCAGACTTGTCAATTTACATCTGTAATTATATTGAATGTAATCCCATGACTGAGTCTCTATTATATTTGGGGTGTTTATTCAACACACAGATTAAACACAACTATGACAATATGAAACATTAACTAATTAAAGGAAGAAATTATCTGTCTTCAATAGCAGATTAAATTTCAAGTGAAGAGTGATTACTGGTAATTGACAGTAGGAGAAATGCTCTTGCAAACAGAGGCTTTCCATGAGACAAAGACAGGAAATTGCTCCTTTTAATGCCAAATTTTTACCATGGTCAACCCGGGGCACATGTGCTTGGCAAAGAGTATACAAATTAGTGGAATTTAGTCACTTTGAGGAGGAGGGTGGGGGGGGGGGGGGGGAAATGATTCCGAATGGTCCTTCAAAAGTTAGTGGACAGATATAAAAAATTGCAAATAATTGAGTGGACAGAAATAAAAACAAATCAAATAATGAATCTTGTTATTTCTGCAGAAAAAATAAAACATTTTGGGGTATGTTGAAGTAGGAATTGATCCTTCGGAAGACAGGAAATCGCACTTTTTAATGCAAAAGTTTGGGGTATGTTAAAGTTGGAATTGATCCTTCAGAAGACAGGAAATTGCTCGTTTTAATGCCAAATAAAACAATTTTCCCAGGCCGGGTCGAACTATAGTCGACCCGGGGCACATGTGCTTGGCGCGGTGTATCCAAATTAGTGGAACTTAGTCACTATGAGGGGGAAAGGGTGTGTGTGTGTGGGGGGGGGGGGGGGGGGCGTGAAATGATTCAGGATGGTAATTCAAAAGTTAGTGGGCAGAAATAAAAAAAATCAAATAATGAATCTTGTTATTTGAGCAGAAAAAAATAAACTTTTTGGGGTATGTTGAAGTAAGAGTTGATCCTTCGGAAGACAGGAAATTGCGCCTTTTTAGCAAATTTTTTAATTTTTCCCATGCCGGGTCAAACCATGGTCGACCCGGCGCACATGTGCTTGGCACGATGTGTCCAAATTAGTGGAATTTAGTCACTATGAGGTGTGTGTGTTTGTGTGTGTGTGTGTGTGTGTGGGGGGGGGGGGGGGGGAGGAATGATCGGATGGTCAATTCAAAAGTTAGTGGACAGAAATATAAAAAAAATTAAAATGATGAATCTTGTTATTTGAGCAGAAAAAAAGAAACTTTCTGGGGTATGTTGTAGGAATTGATCCTTCAGAAGACAGGAAGTTGCTCCTTTTAACGCCAAATATTTTTTCCACGCCGGACGAACCATGGTCGGTCCGGCGCACATGTGATTGGCAAGATGTATCCGAATTAGTGAACTTTAGTCACTTGGGGGGGGGGGGGGTGGGGGGGGGATAAAATGATTCTGGGTGGAAAAATGATGGGATTATGTCCAGGTTCGAGAGCTCCCCCCCCCCCCACACACACACACACCCTGATGCCCGACCTTGGTTGCAGGCCTGCTAACTTCACACTAGCAGGGTTAGCATGGGTTGAAGACAAGTGCACCATCGACGTGCAGTACGCCTTAGTACACAACGCCACCGTGTCACCACGTGGGCAATTGGGATTAAGCTTTCCCAAGGACACAACGTGGTTGACGCAGGCGGGATTCTTCTACAACACTTGGGACATGTAGAAGACTTTTGGGAGTGGTATAAGGACGTTTGGTTCGCAATCTGAATCGTCCGCTTGCAATTTTACCCATTTCGTCCGCCAGTGCACCAAATCGTCCTCTAGCGATTTTGCCCAATTCGTCCGCCAAGGGTTCGAATATCATAAAAACATGGAAAATATAATTAATGATATTTATTCAGTTTCAAACAAAATAATGATATTTATTCAGTACACAAGATAATAAACAGCATAGCAAAGCAAATATTTTTCAATTAATAATTGCAAAATTATAAGATTATGTTACGGAACTAAATATAACAAGTTTTGATGCGTTTCTTCATATCATTATAACAAGTTTTGATGCTTTTCATAATATAATTAGTTCTGATAATATATTTGCTAATAATTTTGCGATTATTCATTGTAACGAACCGGTGGCGCTCTTCAATGAATAATTGCAAAATTATAAGATTATATTGCGGAACTTAATATAACATAAATTTTGATGCGTTTCTTAATATAATTAATTCTTATGATACATTTTCTAATGATTTTGAGATTATTCACTGTAAAGAGTCAGTGGCGATCTTCAATGAATAATTACAAAATTATAAGATTATGTTGCGGAACTTAATATAGCATACATATACTTTAAAAACTTTTGCTGTAATAATATAATAATACAAAAAAAATCCATTGAATAAACAGTAATCAGAGCCGCGTTGAACACTGTCGAAATTAATTAGATGGCTGAATGGTTTATTTTGTTGTGACATGTCTGTTTTCACAATTTCGTATAAGTATATGAAATTTTAATGCAAGGAGGTACATTAAGATATATTACAATAGATAATGTACAATAAAGTACACGATAAAATTATTATATAAATAAATGAATAAAAAATGATTCAAAATACAATACTTTCCTCCAGTGGACGAGTTGGGTCATATTGCAGCGGACGAGTAAGGTAAAATTGCGGCGGATGACTTGGGTAAAATTGCAGCGGACGATTCGGTTAGCGAACGAAATGGGTGTAATTTTTAGGAGTAGGTAGCCCACCATTCGTTTTGATTACCAATTTTTTTTTAAAATACTTCGTTTATGATATTCATCTTCCTTTTGAGGTATACACTAAAATTTGTTCACAGGAAGTTTTAAAAACAATATTTTCAGTTCTGGGAGGGAGGGAGGGGTGGGCGAGATTTTTGACCGCTTCCAATTTTCAAGTTTCCGATCAATAAACCGATTTAACTTGAATTGGAACCCGTCATGAATGGGCGATGTGTACTTCAGTTATGTTAAAAAAAAATATCCAGGTTTCCCGTGAGATACCAGTGAAAAATATAATAATAGTTTCAAATGGCTTTCCTTTCCAAACCAATACAACACAAGCGATTGATGTTTGGTATGAAACCGTCCCACCCCCTTGGGAGGAGCCCAATCAGAACGAGAACAAAATTCTGACTGGTTTTATTAATGGCCCCCATATGAGGTTCCGTCATTTTAAAAGTCGGTAATGGGCGAAAACATTAAAAAAAAAAGTCTTCTAGAAAATAACCATTTCAGATTCTAACATATATGTATTGGACGTATACTACACTCTAAAATCAGTTGGGTTAAAAATCAATCCAAATCAACCGAGTTGAGTGAATATGAACCCAGTTTGTTTCATATTGACTCAATCCCAGATGATTTGGGTTAATTTTTAACCCAACTGATTTTAAGTGTACATACATGTAAACGATTTTTTAACCACCGCACAGAATTTGGTGTGAATGACAAACAAATGAAACAGTAATGAAAATAGATATACCACGCGAAAGCTAAATCATTTATTGACAAATCAATGATTGTTTCTTGGCTCAGGTCTATGAATTGCCCAATATCCAGACTGTCTTCAGAAACGGTGTCCGCGAATTTGTCGTTCCCGGGGATTAAATCCAACATGTCGTCCCCGGAGTTCCAATGTGTTCTGTGTGCCTACTGGCACATAGAACACTTTGGAACTCGGGGGACGATGTGTGCTCAACCAGGAAGTCAATTGACCGAAGACTTCCCTTGCATTTGTTCCTTTTTTTCGCGGAATTAGAATGATTATCGGAGTGGAAACGCCGTTCAGTGTTAACCTTTTCAAAAGGGTGTGTATAAATTTTGGCGTGAAGAAAAAATTGAGAGAAGGCGATACAAAGAGGAAAAAATCCGAAGCGAGGTTCGGTGATAATTTAATCCAACTGCTCGACAGAGCTGTTGGATTAAATTATTACTGAACCTTCCAGTTAACAACAAATGGTTTTGCCCATTTCGACGTTGACAGCATTGACGGAGATGATACCTTCCAGGGCGCCAGCGTTGAAAGAGTTAAACTTACTATTTACGTACATCTACTGAACTTCACACAATCTTTGTATTAAACTCACTATTCAAGTACATGCACTGAACTTCACCTAATCTTTGTAAACTCCTTTGTAAAATGCGTTTGTAATTTCAAATTATTGTGTTTGTTGACCACAGTTGTTTCAATAAAAATGGTTTATTAAAGGTTAGCAGAAAGACGGAGCGTTATTGTTATTTTTCATGTTTTTTTTGGGGGGGGGGGGGGAGGGGGGGGGGGTTAATGCTCGGCGTTGGTGACTTCTCTGATAGCTTAACGAATCTAATTTTCCCAACTCATTTATTTCTGTGGCCGTCGACTTATCAGTTGGATCCTTGGCGGTTTTCCTTAGTGTGTGACCAGAGGAGCTTCTTGTGATTGTCCCGGTAAAAGACTTTGCTTTTCCCCAAGTCCTCCAATGTTTCTGACTCGTCGTTATTTCTTAAAAGATTTCTATATTTCGGGGGTAGACATTTCTGGAGGTCAAACATTAGTTGTTCATCCATTTATATTTGTGAATGTCTGTCTAACGCTTGAAATTTCTCCAAAATAATTGCAGACTAATTTGTTGATAGAAAGTAGGACTTACTTTTCTAGACTCTGCGAGTCTTTTTCACATCGATGGAACTAGTCTTGTCAAGCTATTTTCCCTTCTCGGTGGACAGGCCGCGGTAAATCCTAAGCACGGTATGTTCTCTAACGTTTCACAACGGCCTACCCAAGATGGATTTTGGTTACTTTCCGCCACTTCTCCCCCAAACAGCCCTTTATTACAGTATAAAGGGATGTTACCAAATAATTAATTTGTTTCAATATTTTTATCACCTATATTAACTGCAAAATAATAATCTCAAACTCCTAAACAATGTATCACTGTTTCACTAATATTGTCCTAAATCACATAAAAATATAAATAATCATGGAACACATATTATCCCTAAAATTCAGTCAAATCTTAATAGGAACGAGGTTTACAAACGTTAATAAAACTGTACATTCAGATCTATCTACTATGTACTGAGTGAACTGTCAATGTGAGCAGGCGGTACATTACATTTCGAACGGATTTGAATGTACAGTTTTCATATTAATATATACAAATTTTGTTCTGAATAAGATTGTGTATTGAATTTTATAAGTCCGATTTTTTCCATGATTATTTATATTTTCTAAATGCGTGGACATAATTAACAGCATTAGTTACCCTAAAATTGAAGAAAATTGTGTTTTTTACAGTCTTTTCGAAAAATGTATGCTTTGGAAGGGAGATTGATATTTAGCTGTAAAATCTCTGACACAAACAGAAACGCGATGGTAGATTTGTGATACAACCAAGGCATTTGTTAACTCCGTTGTTTTGGGAGGAGGAACTGACATTTTGTAGAATCTGGCTTAGTCGGTCCTTGTAAAATGTTAGGCAGGCAGTGTACACTTTTGCATTCACAAGTGGAACATATCTGGTGTTTGTTTTTCCTTAGAGTGGGTTCACTGACCTCAACAAAAGAGAATACCCTATAAATTTGCCTTGTAACACCTTGACCCTTTGAACCCTCGTTTCCTGGAATGGAAACGCCTCTGTGTACACCTATAATGAGATGGGTAAGTCCAGTATCAATACACAGGGAGGATAAAATAATAACTGCCGCCTGGCTGCAGACCACAGTTCTTTTATAAATACCCCGTATATCGGTCTCTTACAAGACAAAAATGGGACGAAATTATGCCATGGACGGAAAAATCGTTCTTACGTGTTCAAAGGGTTAATACATTACGCAACAAAGCTATTACGCAATAAAGTATTGCGCAACAAAGTGTTACGCAAGAAACCTATTACGCAACAAAGTGTTACGCAACAAACCTATTACGCAACAAAGTATTACGCAACAAACCTATTACGCAACAAAGTGTTACGCAACAAACCTATTACGCAACAAAGTATTACGCAACAAACCTATTACGCAACAAAGTGTTACGCAACAAACCTATTACGCAACAAAGTGTTACGCAACAAACCTATTACGCAACAAAGTGTTACGCAACAAAGTGTTACGCAACAAAGTATTACGCAAGAAAATATTACGTAACAAAGTATTACGCAATAACGTGAAACATGTTAGTGGTTTATTTTGCTTCACACTGTTCGTCTGCGGCAATTAACGGGATATCGATATAATTGGAAAGAGAAATAACATACTCTAGGATTTCTGAATATATGCATTTTATTCAAGTACCATGTATACATTTTCAAATTAATGAACTGAAAAATACATAAATGTTACGTTCCTCAACCCCATGTTCAGTTGGGCATACACAGAGGGGGATTTACTGAAACCTATTCCTGTTCGCTTCTGAAAGCAATAAAAATAGCTCATTTTCCACATACAAAATGCCGTCTGACGGCTCGCAGTGGCGTCGCCAGCCCAAAGCAAGGGGCGCGGGGGGGGGGGGGGGGGACAAACTCGCCTAGCCTGCTTAGCTCCATTTTAATGGGGTTGAGGGTGGTGTGTGCGGGAAAAGCTTTCCAAGCCTTCACATATCAGAATTTTGCTTCCCTAAAGTTTGAGCTAGATAACCAAGCTAACAATAATCAGGGTTTCCACTAGAAATAAAATGTGAGTGAAATAAATGTGTCCGATATGGGGCGTTTTTGAACCCTGGAATTCAAAATTTTTCTACCACGGACCGAACTATGGTTCGGCTTGTTATAGAAAAAATTTGAATTCCAGGGTTCAAAAACCACCATCGACTTTCATCTGAGCGGATATTGAGGTTTTTCATGTACTGACGGCTGTCTACCTTTTCACCGACACAGTTATTAGGACAAGCAATCTACAACCTACCCCCCCCCCCCCCCCCCCGTGGACCTTACCCCCTATGATTTTTATGCCATTTTTGGAGATATTTCCGGGACCAACTTTGAAGGAAAATGGGGGGGGGGGGAGGGTGCGTCCCCCCAATGGCCAGTGACGGCACGCGATTGTCCTCGTACTTTAAGCTTCAATACTGGGCTACGTACTATCCTATCGGGGTTTAAGGCTAGATTTGGTGAGATGTTCACCTTTGATACAGCTTGGCTTATACACAATACTTTATCACCCCCGCCCCAAAACAAAGAAGGGTTGGGCATTGGTGTGTGTATATATGTGGCACCCAGGTCACACATCTTCGGTGTGGAGATGGGATTTGGCAAGCTGCGCAGTTTTGTTTACAACTCGTACACACCTTTACCTCTCAACAAAAACATTCAGGGAGAGGAGGGGATGCAGGCGATCAAGTACTCGAGTAGACGGCAGGTAGAAATGTGTATATTACCTCTGATGTTATATACACAAGTTGGATTTCGTTCACATTCACTTCAAGGTCGGCGAAAAGCTATGGATTGCCAACTGTTAGAGGGCGAGGTGCAGTTAGTGGATCTGAATGGCACGGATAGGCGCCCAATGCTATGGAATCATAGAATGGTTGCGCTGACAATTTAAGTGGGAATGAGTACCCAACCTTTTGGTTTCAAGTCGGGGCGAGGTTGGAAGGCTGACTACCCTTAGGTATGTGCTGGTAAGACGAAATTCTCTACAACAGAAATGGATCGGAGGAGTTTAAATAAAGGAAGGAATACGCAAGTCTACTTTTATGGAATGGAATGTTAGTGAGAGATGGTACACCATGCATCTTCGCTGGATATTTCCTCGACAACCATGCAGCAAAGTCGGAGGGTAGAAGTTCGCGGAACAATTAAGGGTAAGCGGTATGACTGCCTCCTCCACTATTCAACACAAGTCGGTTTCCTACTTGAAGGAATGGTGGGGGGGGGGGGGGGGGGGGGGTGGGTAATACGAAAAATTAATAGGACAAGGCAGACTTCTCTGCCAGCAAGTCAGGCTTAAGAGATGCTCGTCCGAGGCCTCCCTTCCCAACAAACTTTATTGTTCAGGTCATCAATGAATAAAACAGGCGCACAACGAGTATTTATATTGGCGGGGAGAACACCTGGACGTTGGGGGGCGCCAGCATTATATGACACCTTCTGTTGGTGGGAATTAGGGAAGTATGTTTTAAAACAAACAAGCCAAAACAAAAAAAAAAACATTGTAGAGGACAGTCCATTGGTGGGGGTAGGGGAGATTTTTTTTCAATTCTCCGGGTGAGGTCAGGCTCTCCCCTGAGAAAGTTGGGACAAATAAGTCCCCTTGGATGCTATCTGGAGAAATTTTGAGTCTCGATAGAACGTCAATTTTCGACAAATGTGGCAGGTTATATGAAATTGCATTAGTTGACTCATGGAAAATGTAGAATTCAGGAGGCAATTCCCCCCCCCGGCTACGCCACTTGGGGGATTGTAAGAAAACAGCGGAAACAGATGTGGAGGGGGCTTCAGTGCGATACATGTAGGATCAACCTTTGTCTTCAGGCAAGTAGGAATGTTGGAGGAAGCAGTAAAGTTGTGGAATTCCTACAAGATACTTGAGAGATGATGCCGTTATTTATTTATTGGTGTTTAAGGTCACATACATATGCACAATAGCTAATCATGACCGTGACAGGTTTACGGTTGGGGGAAGCCTGAGTACCCGGCGAGAACCACAGAGCATCCACGAGCAACTGTCAGATCAACATTCTCTGTTCAAGCTCCGCCCAAGCAGGGTTACAGCGGTTGAAGACGTGCACCATCGACGTGCAGTACGCCTTAGTACACTGCGTCATCCTGCCCCCATGTAGGCAACCGGAATAAAGTGACTTGCCCAAGGACATGACGCAGGTCGACCCGGGCGAGGAACGAATTCGGGACCTCCAGCATAGAAGTCAAACAGTCTACCATTGAGCCACCGCGCTCCCAGATGATGCCATTCGGGGATGGATACAGCCCATTTATGTAGGCAATCAGTGGGGCTTGAAAAGGGAAAAATGGATGTTGATAGAAGTGTGACTGAATACACCCATTGCAATGCAATTACTCACAAAGAATTGGGGTAATCGTCAATTGATGAATAGCAAGGGTGCCATTGCAGGTAGTAATGGACAGACCCCTCTCCCAAAACTGAAAAAATAACA
Organism: Pictodentalium vernedei; assembly: GCA_031216915.1. Classification (NCBI taxonomy): domain Eukaryota; kingdom Metazoa; phylum Mollusca; class Scaphopoda; order Dentaliida; family Dentaliidae; genus Pictodentalium; species Pictodentalium vernedei. Next base: position 211,469,358 of record CM062293.1, read on the forward strand.
AGCTTCGAGCAACAGGCATATTGATGTTGGGAAAATTTATTTAGCGCTTAAGCCTTTTCCTAACCCAACGGCCAGCGCTTCATTGTGGGAATTGGTACATAGTGCCACCGTGCCAAAGGTGGGCAATCAGGATTTAAGTGCCTTGCCAAAGGACACCACGCAGTTACTTCTGGTGGGGATCGAACAGAGTTTTTTTTCGGTTTGAAGTGCAATGCCGTAACCAGTGAAACATCGCGCTGCTTTTTGGCCATACCATGCCATGGTATAATATTCTTAGGTATAAAGAAACGTTTAACAAATAGTTTATACCAGCGCTGCCCACTTTGGAGGACATCTGCCTCAGGCGTTGGTTCCGGGTCCTATTTTATCAGTAAAGAACTTGTTGACCGCAGTAAGCATGCACTGCCCCCCCCCCCCCCCCCCGACTACCACCACCAGGGTTGAAACGAGGGCATCAACCCAATAAAACATAACTTTACTTAATCTGGCAACGCTCAACATCCCGGAGCTATTTAAGGGCAAGATGGTAACAACAATGTATTCCTGAGGTAACAAGGTTGGTATTCGTTTCATCATAGATACCTTATTTCAACTGGAGAAAGGTTTCAGAGAAATACTTTTATGAACCGCATTTTTTCCGCTGATAATTGAGTGACGTTTGAGGTTTGTAATCGGAGTGTGCACAGTTAGGAATTCTCCGAAAGACGGACTATTTGGCGGCCCGAAAATGGGAGGTGAAAGATTCGACTGGAAACAAACGCACACATTTTCTACAAGCAGGTGAGGTTATATATATGGTAGTATTGATCTCACAGATCACACAGTCCGAAAAGAAGCGCGAGACTAGTAAAACATGGCGGGTTGGAGAGCAACTTGAGTATAAATGGCCGAACAACCCACACATCTCAGTAAGGTGCAGGGTTTTCAGACAACCCAGACTTCTCAACAGGCTAGCAGTTAATGTCGAGACCAGTACATACAAGCATGGGAACAAAATTGTGTTCCCTTGGGTCAAGGGTAGTTTTGGGGTCTAAATACCGCAAACATTCACTTGAAAGTTCGTGAGCGAAGATCAACTTCTCGAATCCAGTGATTCAACAGCCCTAGCCAGGAATCAAGACCTAGTGGCAGAGGAATGAGTGTGCTCTCCCTTCATCTAGTGTTGTTCTCCAAAACAACACAAACCCTGACTCTACAAAATAAGCTCTTGTATTTATTTGGGTTTTGACAGTTTCAGCAGCCAAGGTCATGTCGTGCCGGAGGTTTACAGGCGGAGAAAGCAAATAGTTTATGCCTATGCTGCTCACAGTGGACCACAGGCGTGGGTAACCCGATCATATCACACTAGTGCAGCAAACGTTATCTCGGAAAACAACCACTGGTTCAATTTCGAAGTTTCCTCGTAGGTGCCGAAACGATATAACAGTTTGCAATGCACTCTTATAAATAACGGGGTTAGGGAAAATGCTGGTAATTCGGGTAGGGTTAAAGCCGAGAGCAATACTAGTAGGACGAGAACATAGCCTTACTGTTATGTATGCAAGCCTTGGTTGTGTCAGTGCCAAGTTGGAATGATGGGACCGGGTAATCTATTTTTCAGAAGTTAAGTGTCGATGGAAGGTGACAGTGCTTTTTGGTTGGGAGCAAAACTCGCTTGAATGAGGGGAGCAATAAAATCAGTTTCAACCTTGAGCTGGATTCTACAAGAAAGTCGAAATATGAAACTGACCTCGCTTTCCTGCTGGCGAGTTAGGATGTGTGAGGAGCATGAAGTCTGGAACTATACAGGTAACAATTGACACACCAGCCACTCAACTCTAACGAAGAGTTGTTATCCCGGACATGTGACGCTCACCACTTTTCAGACCAGGTACTTTTCAGACCAGTCTTGGAGAGACTGGTGATAATACGAGTAGGGTTGTGATTTTAAAATTTCTCAGCAAGCGTGTGCACAAGGTTTGGGAAGAGGTGGCGGTCAGCAATGCATGTACACTCTAAAATCAGTTTGTTTAAAGCCATCCTTGTCAACTGAGTTGAGTGAATATGAACCCAAATGGGCTCATATTCACTCAACCCAGTTGATTAATGTTAGTTTTTAACCTAGCGGATTTTTAGTGTAGCAGTGAGTATTGGGAACAATTTCAAGGAGGTTGTGTTCGGGGTATCTGTACCGATCTACAGCATGTACCCACTTCATACTTTTCTGGTTGGAGTGGTTTGCTGATAATATGGACTGTGCTGTGTAAAACAGGAGCCTGTCCCCAGTTCTTCACTGGTAAATTAGAACTGCCTACCAAAATTTGGTTTGTTGCTAGTTGGGAGATTGGAGTGCAAGACTAGACACACATGGTATAAGAGAGGGGAAGGGATAGTGACCGGAAATGCTGGTGATAAAGCATTTTAAACAGCTTCAAACAAAGGATGTAAGAACCACTCTACAGAAAGGACCCAGCTCTTACTTTTCTGGTAAAGGTGGGTTGGAGACAATGTGGTATACGTGGTATAAAACGCACATCCGCAAATCTCTCCTGGTCAATCAGAAATAAAGAAAAATGTTTCAACCCGGTAAGCATAAACTTTTGCGTAAAAGATATTTCGGCAATCCGTAAGCAAACAACCATTTATGGAGGATTATTATTAAATTAATCCAACAGATCTCTTGGGCTGATGACTTCGATTATTACTGAACATCCGTACAAATACAATATGGATTCGCCCAATCGCTATACCAGTATGGGATGGGTACTGTAATTTCAATTAAAGAACTTAGGGCGCCAAGTGTTACATTGTTGCTAGAGGGGTGGCTGAAGATGAAAAACAATGATGGCGACTTCTCTGCAAATGTATTGCAATTGTTTGGAAAAGAAAGTTGGCGGGGGTAATGCAGATCAAAAAAGGGCTCAACCCACGTTACATGGGGTGAGGGAAATGCAATCTGTTCTGGGCACTAGCCAGCCCAAAGCAAGTGTGGTGGGGGGGGGGGGGTGGGGGGTGCAAACTCGCACATTCTGGCTTGGAGTCGTTTTAATTGGGGTGAGACCCCTTGAATTTGTAACTAGCGGTGGGATGGGTGGGTGCGGGTAAAGCTTTCCAGTCCTTCACTTTTCAGAATTTTGTGTCCCTAAAATTTGAACGAGGTAACCAAGGTAACAATATTGAGGGTTTCCATCAGAGGGGAGTTAGTGTGTCCGATATGGGAGGGCCAAGGGTCTTCGGTATCGTGGTTGAAACATTTTGAATTCCAGGGTTCAAAAAACCCCATCTCTTTGTATCTGAGTGGATATTTTGAGATTTTTCATGTACTGATGACTGTTTACCTTTTCACCGACAGATTTTAGGACATGCAATCTACAAATCTACAACCTAACACCCATGGACCTAACCCCCTTACGATTTCTATGCCATTTTTGGACATATTTTTCGAGGACCAACTTTGAGGGAAAGTGGGGGAAGGTGGTCGCCCCCCCTCCCCCCGTGGCCACGCCACTGACACTACCACCGTCTCACAGACAAGTTTGGTTACAGAAAGTTAAACAAAATTACAGCAGAGAGGGGGCTACAACAAAGGCTCCACTGCAGGTAAGTTGAGAAGGGAAAATGCAAGAACGGAAGGGCACAATGTATTCATTTGTGTTTGAGGTCAAGATCAACATTTAGGGCCATCTATTAACCACAGCACAAGAATGAAGTCAAGTTTAGACAATCGTTTATATCTATGTGCTCACTTTAGGAAACTTTAGCATTGCAGATGCCACCTCGTTGCACTCAATGGACCCAAGTTAACTAACTGGTGTTTGTCACATTCAATTCTCATTGCTGTATAACCACAGCATAAGTATAAAGTCAAGTTTATCCACACCTTGATGCTTTTGTAGCCATCTTTCACCCAAGGCGTTGGTTACAAAAACTTACTTCCCAAAGGCAAGTTGGAGGACGGCTAAGATGTGGAATAATGCAGAGGATATCCCCAACATGGGGATGTCCACCTTATAGGAGAGAGGAAGAAGTATGACCAGAGAGCCCCGGGCTTCTGAAGTCACATTTATTTTGAGGAAACATTTTACTGACATATAAGTATTGTACACTTACAATATACTGGAAAGGTGCGTTTGTGTGGGTGAGGGTTGAGTGAGAAAGATGGGGGGGGGGGGGGGGGGGGGAAGGGAGACAAACAGCAGAGCTGTGAAGTAACAAGTTCGGCGATGCCCCCAGGTTCAACTAAATTTGCCATATGTGTTTCTGAAATACATAACACAGATTGTTTTCCTTTCACTGGTATACATATATTTAACAACTTCAAAGCCATGGCTGGCCTTGTGGGTCCAGGAACCCACTCGTTTATAACTCCAGGCCCACCAAGTCCCCTGGAGCACCCCTGTCCACAAACCACCAATCTTTGTTCTCACGACCAATATAACGGTGAGAATTCGAAAAGAGGTGAGGAACAAGACAGAAAAAATAGTCACAAGTCACACATTTCAAAGAAGCTGTCACAATGGCTATACAATCCGTCTTCCGCTATTAGTAAACTAAGAGTTTGACCAATAAAACCCCCAAAACAATACAAATATTTTATCAGGATTGTTATGGGGTATTGTGAGTATGGATGGGATGGCCCATATGACCGAGCTTATAACTTTCCGTGAATTTATGTACAAAAGAAAGAGATGCAAGTAACAGATGGGAAGAAAAAAGGAAGTGTGGATGGGTTGGTGGTGGATGTGGTTAGGGCCATCCTTAAAGATTACCTCTCTGCACTAAGAGAGACTGTGGAACTCATCTTTGCCTGGATATGGGCTGGGGAACAATGCAATTCGGGAACAAGGATCGAGTAGATATATAACCATACTCGATAACTGAAGCTTGGTAAGTAATAGCAGATACAAATAGGAATTACGTCACACCTCTCAAGTTGTGTGGAGGGGGTGGTACACAACTCAAGTTCGGCGATGCCCCCAGGTTCAACTAAATTTGCCATATGTGTTTCTGAAATACATAACACAGATTGTTTTCCTTTCACTGGTATACATATATTTAACAACTTCAAAGCCATGGCTGGCCTTGTGGGTCCAGGAACCCACTCGTTTATAACTCCAGGCCCACCAAGTCCCCTGGAGCACCCCTGTCCACAAACCACCAATCTTTGTTCTCACGACCAATATAACGGTGAGAATTCGAAAAGAGGTTAGGAACAAGACAGAAAAAATAGTCACAAGTCACACATTTCAAAGAAGCTGTCACAATGGCTATACAATCCGTCTTCCGCTATTAGTAAACTAAGAGTTTGACCAATAAAACCCCCAAAACAATACAAATATTTTATCAGAATTGTTATGGGGTATTGTGAGTATGGATGGGATGGCCCATATGACCGAGCTTATAACTTTCCGTGAATTTATGTACAAAAGAAAGAGATGCAAGTAACAGATGGGAAGAAAAAAGGAAGTGTGGATGGGTTGGTGGTGGATGTGGTTAGGGCCATCCTTAAAGATTACCTCTCTGCACTAAGAGAGACTGTGGAACTCATCTTTGCCTGGATATGGGCTGGGGAACAATGCAATTCGGGAACAAGGATCGAGTAGATATATAACCATACTCGATAACTGAAGCTTGGTAAGTAATAGCAGATACAAATAGGAATTACGTCACACCTCTCAAGTTGTGTGGAGGGGGTGGTACACAACTCAAGTTCAGCGAATCATTTATAATTTTGTTGCTCACTATCCCATGCATGGTTTGCCAGGCCCTGTACTAGTAAATCAGAACTTGTTTACTACAAGTAGATCCCATGCGTGGTTTGACAGGCCCTATTCTAGTAAATCAGAACTTGTTTACTACATGTAGATCCCATGCAGTTTGACAGGCCCTATACTAATAAATCCGAACTTGCTTACTACATGTAGATTCCATGCATGGTTTGACAGGCCCTATACTAGTAAATCAGAACTTGTTTACTATATGTAGATCCCATGCATGGTTTGACAGGCCCTATACTAGTAAATCAGAACTTGTTTACTACATGTAGATCCCATGCATGGTTTGACAGGCCCTACACTAGCAAAACAGAACTTGTTTACTACATGTAGATTCCATGCAAGGTTTGACAGGCCCTTTTCCAGTAAATCAGAACTTGTTTACTACATGTTGATCCCATATGCAGTTTGACAGGCCCTATACTAGTAAATCAGAACTTGTTTACTACATGTAGATTCCATGCAAGGTTTGACAGGCCCTACACTAGTAAAACAGAACTTGTTTACTACATGTAGATTCCATGTGTGATCTGACAGGCCCTATACTAGTAAATCAGAACCTGTTTACTACGTGTAGATCCCATGCGTGGTTTGACAGGCCTTATACTAGTAAAACAGAACTTGTTCACTACATGTAGATCCCATGCATGATTTGACAGGCCCTATACTAGTAAATCGGAACTTGTTTACTGCATGTAGATCCCATGCACAGTTTGACAGGCCCTATACTAGTAAATCAGAACTTGTTTACTACATGCAGATCCCATGCATGGTTTGACAGGGCCTACACTAGTAAAACAGAACTTCTTTACTACATGTAGATTCCATGCAAGGTTTGACAGGCCCTACACTAGTAAATCAGAACTTGTTTACTACATGTTGATCCCATGCACAGTTTGACAGGCCCTATACTAGTAAATCAGAACTTGTTTACTACTTGTAGATCCCATGTGCGGTTTGACAGGCCCTACACTAGTAAAACAGAACTTGTTTACTACATGTAGATTCCATGCGTGGTTTGACAGGCCCAAAACTAGTAAATCAGAACTTGTTTACTACATGTAGATCCCATGCGTGGTTTGAAAGGCCTTATACTAGTAAAACAGAACTTGTTTACTACATGTAGATCCCATGCCTGGTTTGACAGGCCCTATACTAGTAAATCAGAACTTGTTTACTACATGTAGATCCCATGCACGGTTTGACAGGCCCTGTACTAGTAAATCAGAACTTGTTTACTACAAGTAGATCCCATGCGTGGTTTAACAGGCCCTATTCTAGTAAATCAGAACTTGTTTACTACATGTAGATCTCATGCGCAGTTTGACAGGCCCTATACTAGTAAATCAGAACTTGTTTACTACATGTACATCCCATGCGCAGTTTGACAGGCCCTATACTAATAAATCAGAACTTGTTTACTACATGTAGATCCCATGCATGGTTTGACAGGCCCTATACTAGTAAATCAAAACTTGTTTACTACATGTAGATTCCATGTGCGGTTTGACAGGCCCTATACTAGTAAATCTGAACTTGTTTACTACATGTAGATCCCATGCATGGTTTGACAGGCCCTATACTAGTAAATCAGAACTTGTTTACTACATGTAGATCCCATGCATGGTTTGATAGGCCCTATACTAGTAAATCAGAACTTGTTTACTACATGTAGATCCCACGCATGGTTTGACAGGCCCAACACTAGTAAAACAGAACTTGTTTACTACATGTAGATTCCATGCAAGGTTTGTCAGGCCCTATACTAGTAAATCAGAACATGTTTACTACATGTTGATCCCATGCGCAGTTTGACAGGCCCTATACTAGTAAATCAGAACTTGTTTACTACATGTAGATCCCATGTGCAGTTTGACAGGCCCTACACTAGTAAAACAGAACTTGTTTACTACATGTAGATTCCATGCATGGTTTGACAGGCCCTATACTAGTAAAACAGAACTTGTTTACTACATGTAGATCCCATGCATGGTTTGACAGGCCCTATACTAGTAAATCAGAACTTGTTTACTACATGTAGATCCTATGCACAGTTTGACAGGCCCTACACTAGTAAATCAGAACTTGTTTACTACATGTAAAACCCATGCAGAGTTTGACAGGCCCTATACTACTAAATCATAACTTGATTACTGCATGTAGATCCCATGCATGGTTTAACAGGCCCTATACTAGTAAAACAGAACTTGTTTACTACATGTAGATCCCATGCGTGGTTTGACAGGTCCTATACTAGTATATCAGAACTTGTTTACTACATGTAGGGAATGTAGGTCATTATCTTGGACCCTGGCTCCATTGCCTTTTTGGGGTATGCAAATAACTTTAAATACCTGACAGAACAACAGACTAGGTGTTGAAGTGATGTCAGTTGAATTCCTCTAGTCAACTGAGTGTACTCCAGTCCGTGTGTTTTGAAGATTGAACAAAGGAAAGGGTGAAAGTAAGTTACCAACCTTGCCGTCAGTATTTCATGAATTTAAACAACCTGTCTTGTGCTGTAACTCAACACACGCAATAGGTTGTTCACATTCATGAAGTACCTCCGACTCAATTGGTAACTATTAGGCCAAACAAAATTAAATAACTGATTCTCAGGCATTTCTTTTAAAAACGAATGAGGGAGGGCGGTTTTTATTTTTATATTTTATTCCTGATGGAATGGTCGCTGATGCCTAAAATCCAATTGTGAGAATTTAAAATTAAATACTAGAGCTTCCATGTTGATTTCGCTGATAGTTTTTTTTTTGTAACAGCGATAACACAACACAAAATCAATATCGAACGACTAAAATGGAGATAAAAAATAATAAGGAGTTGTTAACTGATTGAGTGCTAGAAGCCACAATCAGGCCTTTCAAAAAAAGAGGGTGCCAGTGCAAAAGTAACATTTTACTTATCCATGTTTTGTATTCAGTTAAATGTAAATAATAGTTTGTTTATACAAATCTCTTCGATCACAAATTATTGGAGAGTGCCTATTGGCACTCTCCAATAATTTGTAATAGAACAATTTTTAATGAACAAATTTAGACCACCAAAAATAATCTAGACCTCAACCAGTTAAATATTTATTTTATATACATATGAGAATCATGTCACATTTCGCGAAGAGAATAACAATACTGTATCAATTTATTTATTTATTGATGTTTAAGGTCACATATTTATGCACAATGGCTAATCATGACCGTGACAGTTTTACGGGTAGAGGAAGCCGGAGTACCCGGAGAGAACCACCGAGCAACGACGAGCAGCTTCCAGCTCCCCAACATCGTAACTCCACACTGTAGCACAGGCAGGGTTAGATTGGTTGAAGACATGCGTACCATCGACGTGCAGTACGCCTTAGTACACGGCATCATCGTGCCCCCAAGCGGGCAATAGAGATGAAGTGTCTTGCCCAAGGACACAACGCGGTTGCCGCAGGTGGGATTCGAACCGAGGACCTCTCGGCTTGAGGCCTGCATCTCTACCTACTGAGCCACCGCGCTCCCCATACTGTATCAATGTATACGACATAATGCATCGCAAATTGTGAGGCGATACCGCTAAAATCCCATGGTAGTTTTGTACATTTTGAATTTTGTTTCCGAAATAAAAATGCCGAACGTAGGCTGAAAAAAACCAATATGGCTGCGCCTGAGAATCAAAGGATTAATTTTCTTTAGTCTTACCTGCTGTACATCCATCATGCCGAAAAAGTTTACTGACTTTCGGGTATGTTCTCCTTGTTTATAGTCTTATTAAAGTATCTTTGGATATTAAATGGCCCGCCAAACCTTCTATAATAGGTGGCAACAGACGATGATTTTCATAAATTCATAAACCTCGTACTTTAACCTTTTTGTCCATACACCCACAAACGTTCATTTTTATATTTTTTTTTTCAAGTTGCTCCCAAGTTCACAGAGGATAAATTGTTTGCTATGCAGGGTAGTATCACTAAATTCGCCCTCTGGGGACCTCATTTTGCAGATGGCAGTCTTCTTATTTTCTGGCTTGTATCGTGACTTCAACAAACTCATCATGAACATTCCAGTTGAAGCTCATAAGCTGTGTCATTTACTTATTGTGATTTAATGACACTTTCAACAACCAGGATCCTATCGTACTGACAATTTTATCAATAAAGAAAATAGGAATACCCATAGAGAACCACAGCGGTAGGTTATTGTCTGACTATCCACCTTACTAACATCGCACAAGCAGGGTTAGCATGGGTTGATTATCTGTGTACCATCATAGAGCAATATTAATTGGTTCACTGCACCATCGTGCTCGCACTTGGGCAATTAAGTTAAGTCAGGTTTCCGCTAGGGGAAAATTTGTGGGTTCGGTAGTTTAAAGAAAGTGTAACTCAGACGCCGAAGGCGTCTGCCACATGTGCCAAAGGCACGTGCGTATATAGGGAGGTCTGGGGAAAATTTTGATTTTTAGGTGCTCTCTGGTGGCATTCTGGTTGCTAAAATGCTGAATAATTGAAGTGGAAATATGTATTTTTTCCTCCTACAATTCTCTAAATTCCCATGGGACACACAATACTACATCTGGTCGGAGGTTTCATAAAAATACAAACCCAAAACCACACAAAATCCACGAATCCTGACAGTGACTGAGCTTTGTTTACAACTGCTCGTGGTAATATTCGAAAAGAACCATGATGCGGATGTGTGACGTCATGCACGTGCAATTACATCATTTATCGCTCGAAATAAAAGCCCGTGATTTCGGACCAAACATGACAATTTGAGTCCGAAATTTTATAGGCGATGTGTAGGATTTGAACTTTGTTTCCCCATCTCGTCTGGGAGTTATAAAGTATCAGGTTGTCGCCAGTAATAGTAGGCATAGTATACAACATAATTAGGCCTATATTACGTGGAAACAAACAATCCTGAGTGTCATTACGATACAACATTGTACTTGACATTTTAACCACCAGCTTTTCTAACTGATCATAGTATGATCGGCGGGAGGAATGGGTCCAGTCGATGGACCCTCACCCGGTGTAGTGGAAACCCTGGTTAAGTGTCTTGCCCAAGGATACAATGTTGATGATCCAAGTGAGGATCGAACCTACAGCCTTTCGAGCCTAATTTCAATGCTTTAACCAAAGAGCCACCACATTCATAGACATGCTATTTAAATTCCTAAGATTATTTTACAATTTTCAAAGATATCTAGAGATGTTAAAAAATTTATAGTAATTTATATATTTTTTATACTTACCAATGACCCAGACTTAGCTGATGCTAACTCTTAAATATTTAGGGCCAAACACAAATTTTACCCCCCAATCCCCAAAATTTGCATCAAAAACCGAAAATTACATGACCTATATGGTCCTCCATACTTTTACTGTACTGCGCATGCGCAGTGTCAAGGAGGTCTCGAAATTGGCGCAATTATCATTCTTACAACCAGTGCCTGGTAAGCGTTATGTACTCAACGGGTAGGTATGAGTTCCCAACTCATGGGAGGGCCACCCCCGTCTGGGTCATTGGTAAGTATAAAAAATATATAAATTACTATAAATTTTTTAACATTTTTATACTGTACCAATGACCCAGACTTAGCTGAATAGTAAAAAGGTTGGAGGGCCTAGGACATAAAGGAAAATCCAATAGGCTCAACTACATATAACAGAATTATCCACTCGAGGAGAAAAGGAGAAATAGGCTTTACATGTATCTTTCTTATTTGCATCAAAAAGAAAGACACAATACCATTCTGTAATTGAGCACAATAACATCAATGATCTCTATTAACATCCAGTATAACTCGTTATGCTAATAATTTTTAAAGGAAAGCCAATAAATAAAGGAAGTCCAGAGAAATGAGACACTGTATACTCATTAAAAGTGTCCGAGGATTGTATATCAACGCCCGTGTGAAATGTGACATATATAAATGTTTCACACCGAGCTGCACTTTAAAAATATTACATGGATGAGTTAACATTATTTTTACACATTAAAACCTGCCTGCCCTGGGTCAAATACCCCAGACCGAAGAGGGCAGCAGGACAGAGTTACTGCCGAGACAGAAAGCCTGCATAACTACAGTTGCAACTGTTTAGCGGACGACATTCTGAGCAACAGATAATGGACCTAAACAATGCAGATTTCCAGAAATGGACTCAATATTTATTAAGATAAAAATTCGTGAAAGGGGAAGGCAGGACCACTATGCAGCCTTCATTAGATCTGTAATAGCAATACTATTGTGGAAGTCCACTACTAGATCTAATGAAGGCTGCATATTGGTCCACTACTAAGTGGACCAATATGCAGCCTTCATTAGATCTGTAATAGCAATACTATTAGCGTAAGCCCCAGAAGTAGATAGAGCTCTTACTTCATGAGCTGAAATCTTAAGCACAGACTGCTGAGCTGAAGATAATTTTGAAGATAATTTATCATAAGCAGTTTGGATAGTTAATTGAATCCATCTAGCAATAGAATGGACCGAAATGTGGAGAAAACTTCCACGGCATGTCCCACAACAGACATCTGAGTAGATTAATCCACAGTCTCTGTGGAGACAGAGATGCAACCAACAGAATTGCATTGAGATTGTTTTATCTTGAGCAATATCTGCTGAATCAACGGCGCTGGAGGATATGCATATCCTATCATTCTGTCTGCAAACGCTCGAGGATCCGGACATGGTGACACATACATCTGGAACTGATTGTTGAGATGCTTCGCAAATAAGTCTATCATTGGCTGCTCCCATTGGTAGCAAATCTGATTGAATACTCGTTTGTTGAGAGTCCATTCTGACGGCAACAAGCGCCCCCCTCCGTGAAAGGGAGTTCGCTAATACGTTCAGACGACTGGAATATGACGGACTGATAGGAGAACTTGATGTTCTAGTACAAACAGAAGGATTCATTGCATTAACTTGAATAACAGAATGGAATGAGTGTCTCCCTGGTTCCGAATATACACTATTACCGTCGTATTGTCGGACAGAATTTGCACGTGTGCATTCAAAATAACGTTCATCCAATGATGTAGCGCAAGCCAAATGACATCATTTATTTGATGTTTATGTGCTTGATTAGGAACTGTGGATCCCAAAGACCCTGGCATTTCAAATCCGTTGGGCTCAATGTTGCGCCCAACCTGTTTGACTGGCATCCGTCATAATTGTAAAACTCGGATCCAGCAATTGCAGTGGAACTCCGAGTTAACCACTGAATATCTGCCCAAGTCTGAATCTCTTGTTCCACTAGATTTGACAAGAGGTTGTCCGTATCGAGAGAATAAATCTTCACCCTCCAATTCTGAGTCTGAAAAATTTGGAGAGGACGAGTGCGTAGCCGCCCCATCGGAATAAAATCTGTGGCAGCTCCGCACAAACCCATCAGTCTCATGAATTCTCTCGCTGTAACTTTGTCTGAGTGAATACAAAAGCGAGCGTAACAACTGACTAAATTCGTTCTGGTTAACGGCAGACGAACAAGATTGTTGTGCGTCTCAAAGCTCATCCCCAGGTGGGTGAATGACTTGGACGGCATGAGATCCGACTTCTCCTCGTTTACTATGAAACTGAGACGTCGGAGCAATAGAAGCAGAATCTGCACATCGTTCTGAAGTGTTAACTCATTGCCTTACCTCTGAAGAATGTCGTCCAGGTAGGCTGACATTACCGCAGACGAATGAGCTCAGAAATGAGTCATTCCCAAGTTCATTATTCGAGTGAAAGCCCAGGACACTAGATTCAGGCCGAAGCACTTGCTCGGAACTGAAACATGACTCCTAGGATGGCGAAGCGAAGATACTTTCTGAACACCGGATGTACCATGACGTGAAAGAACGCAACCTTGAGATCTATGCTCGTAGCATAGTCGTTCACCCGAATGCATGCTCTGACCGATCGGATGGTCTCCATATAGACTTTAGGAGCCACGATCAGCTTGTTTATCCAGCTCAGATCTATGACTGGACGGAACGAGCCATCTGGTTTCGGAACCAGAAAAAGATGGCTGTAGAAACCTGGAAATTCCTAGTCATCTACGACCTCTATCGCGTTCTTCTCCAGAAGAGACTGGACCTCTGATAGAAGTGAGCCTCTTTCTGCAGATTTGACGGAAGCTGAGTCCATCATGGACTTCGAGTTACAGAGGTATTCTTTTGAAGGACAGTTTTAGTCCTTCCGAAATCGAACCCAAGGGTCGTCCGTAATCGACTCCCAATTGGTTGAGAAACTCGACAGACTTCCACGCACTGGAACACGATAGAGGTTTATACCATCACCTCCTGGACCTGCGAGACTTGCGTAAGGAGAAACCAGTCCTCCACGGCTCGCACCTTGCCCATCGACCTAGAGGCGTCTGACCGGTTGGCTCAGCCAGTATTACGCCCCCTATCTGAGTCGCTAGCCTGACGGTCTCTAGAGTAAGACCTAGAGGACGCATAGCAACCTCTATAGGAACTTCCCTTGGACGTATTCACCCCAGAAGTGTTTGTCCTATTCTTCTCCGCTGAATCCGACTTTATAGAAGTGGATTTGAATAGCAGAGAGTCTGAAGCTTTCTTAGTTATCTGATCATAGATTGCGGAAAGCTTGCCGTTGAAGAGAAGCTCTCCGGAGACTGGAGCGACTCTGAGAGAGTTTTTCACCTTTCGATCCACGCGCGTGGATGTAGCCAAGGCCGCATCACGTGTAACCAACTCCAGATTGCCACTGAAAGGGCAGAGTTATATGTGGAGAACGCTATGGCCCTCGAAAGAACTCTTAAGGAGGATTATACATACTGGAATTCTTTTCCTTTGAGACATAATGATAACACTCTGGTAAGGTGAACTGCGTATGATAATGCGTCTAAACTAGCCCTTTCAGAAGAAATTGTCGTTTCCAACATCATGGTTGGAATTGACATAGATGACGGTATAGACAATTCTAGGTCTTCAGCCTGGTCGTCTAGAGGAACTCTTGGAATGCCCTGTTCTGCCGTTTTAAATTATTCCTTGAATTGATGAAAGGCAGATGTAGAGCATTTGCCGATAAGAAACTGGACTTGCCCGTTTTGGTAGCAAGTTTATATATAGCGTCATTCAATAGTTCAAATGTCCATGAGACATTTCTGGACTGTGTCGGAAATTCAGGGACGATGTCCCTAAACCGATTAAAGAAATTGGCTATCAGTCTCTCATTCGGCAACACAGCATTTTGGTCTGGAGGAACAACGTCAGAAGATAAAGCCAGATGAACTCTACAGCAATTTTATGTTGTTCCGAAAGGGAAAATTCCAACTACTATGTATCCCTTTTGCCATCCTGTCGGACCACTTGTAATTCTTGGTCGTCCGTGCCTGCACCTGCAGCGGAACGTACCGACCCAGCTTCTTCGGATAATTCCTGATCCGACAGAGTTTCTGTCGGTTGCTGGGATACTGCGATAATTTGTGCTATCTGCGATTGCACGTCCGTAACGGAGGCCTGTGGAGCTGCGGTGTTACAACATTAAGCCGCTGGAAGCTCCTAGGACATTGGCTCCTGCATACCTCTTATGCGAACGTCTGGAGTATAAAGGCCTTGTATCCTTGGCTACCAGATGCCATGATCTGGTCGCCGTGAATTCCTGGTCGGCGAGGTTGGCTGGATATCACTGGTCACGTAGCCAAGGAGTGGTCATGTGTGCTGCCATGAGGATGAGGAAGCCAATAGAGCAGTCTCTCCGGACTGTTTATATAACGGGCGGTGGACGTATGCTCCGACTGAGGAATGTTCTGTACAACAACATCTGGACCCAGATGTTGTTGTACAAGAGAGGGAACTCTCTCGCTCGCAGCCTGTGTGGAGCTGGACGAGCTAGGAACCAGACTAATAGGTTTCCTCCGTACCAACCTCGTATCGGTCATCACTGTGTGTGCACATTGTATTTTATAGTGCTCGCATCACCCAAATCTCCTTCCTGGACTACAATGGACGAACCCAGCTGCTAAGCCATTCAATGAATGGTTGCTACACCATGCGAGCTAGCGGACGCCAAAGCCGTCAATCCTACTTGGGACCTCTTAGGCAATTGACGTATCTGCATGAGCACTTTTGCCGCTAGCTCTTCATTTGACTGTGACGACGGAAGCACACTTTCGAAGACATCACGGAAACAGTGCCTTGTTCTTGATCCTCAATGATGCCTGTGGAGCCACGATCTTACGTAAATAGCCACTAGAAGCTCCAGAGATGTTCATTCCTGCATTTATATAATATGCGAACGTCCCAACTGGAAAGGCCTCGTGTCCTTGGCGAGCGGATGGAGTGACCGGATCGACGTGGATTCCCTGGTTGGCGAAGCAGGAGCTCCAGGGATGTTCATTCCTGCAATTATATAATAAGCGAACATCCCCTGGAAATCTGTGGTCATATAGCCAAGGTGCGGTCGTGTGTGCCGACGTGAGGATGAGGAAGCCAATAGAACAGCCGCATTGGACTGTCTATGCGACGGAGCGTCCCGATCAGGAGGAGTGGACGTATGCTCCGACTAACAAACGAACATACAACATCGCGGCGTAGATGTTGATGTAAGAGAGAGGGGGCCTCTCGCGCTCGCGGTCCGGATGGACCTGAACGAGCTAGGAAGCGGACTAACAGGCTTCCTCCGTACTATCCTCTGATCCGTCGTCACAGGGTGTGCACGTTGTATTTTCTAGTGCTCGCATCATCCAAATCTCCTTCTGGACTGCAACGGACGAACCCGGCTGCCGAGCCATTCGTTGAATGGTCGCTACACCGGGCGAGCTAGCGGACGCCAAGAGCCGTCGATTCTACTTGGGACCTCTTAGGCAATTGACGTATCTGCATGAGCACTTTGCCGCTAACTCTTTATTTGATTGTGACGACGGAAGCACACTTTTAGAAGACATCACAGAAACATCACCCTGTTCTTGTTCCTCTGAAAAAAAGATTGAAAAATTAGAGTGACCCTGCAGAGAGAGGACCGGCATGGACCTCTCCCGGTTAACAAACAACATACCGTGACATGTCTCCAACGTTTGTCATCCCAATTGACACACACTGAGAAAGAATTAGTGTGAGTACATTGACTACAAAAATACATTGATCATGAGAATCAGAGGAAGATATCCTCGCATTACAATTTGAACAATAATCTTTCATTGAGAAAAATTACAAACAGTCATAGTACTCGCACCAACCCTTGAAAACAAAGATACAATTTAAAATAATCCATTATAACATTTCGAAAAAATAAACCAAAAAGAAAAATATTTTTGAAAAATTTTTTCAGAAAAGCCCAAGTTCCCATTGGGAACGATGAGCCCAAATGGATCCCAAAAAAGCCTAAGTGTGGACAAAAATTTTTAAAACATTTCAAACAAGAGGCCCCAAGGGCCTGAGGGCGCTCACCTGACATGGTAGCCTAAATATCAACCCAGAGAATTGATTTCAACAAGTTGCATCTGCTCCTCCTAAGAAAAGCTTATACCAACAAATATCCAAAGATTCCCACAGGGAGCCCATATATGAACCCAGGGACTTGGCTTTAACAAACTTGAATCTGACCCCCCTAAAGATGCTGCACACCAAATATCAAAACATTCCGACTGCTGGATCTGAAGAAGAAGATTTTTAAAGAAAATTCCTCATTTTGAACTAAGTTACAATTCGAGCTCCCACAGTGAGTCCAAATATGGACCTAGGGACATGGCTTGAACAAACTTGAATCTCACCTCCTAAGGATGCTGCATACCAAATATCAAAACATTCCTAATGATGGATCTGAAGAAGATTTTTAAAGAAAATTCCTCATTTTGAACTAAGTTATCATTCGGGCTCCCACAGTGAGTCCAAATATGGACCTAGGGACATGGCTTGAACAAACTTAAATCTCACCCCCTAAGGATGCTGCACACCAAATATCAAAACATTCCGACTGCTGGATCTGAAGAAGATTTTTAAAGAAAATTCCTCATTTTGAACTAAGTTACAATTCGGGCTATCACACTGAGCCCAAATATGCCCCCCCCCCCCCCCCCCCCCAAGCATGGTGCATACCCAATATCAAAAGATTCTGCATGCTGGATCTTGAGAAGAAGATTTTCAAAGAAATTTGCCTGAAATGCACTAAGTTCAAATTTGGGTTCCTATACTGAGCCCAAATATAAACCAAGGGGGCCGATTTGAACAAATTTGAATCAGATCCACCCCACAATGTTGCATATCAAATATCAAAAGATTCTGCCTGCTGGATCTGGAGAAGAAGATTTTTTAAGAAATTTGCCTGAAATGCACTAAGTTCGAATTCGAGCTTCTATAGTGAACCCAAATATTGAATCTAGAGAGCCGATTTGAACAAATTTGAATCAGATCCACCCCACAATGTTGCATACCAAATATCAAAAGATTCTGCCTGCTGGATCTTGAGAAGAAGATTTTTTTAAAAAATTTGCCTGAAATGCACTAAGTTCGAATTCGGTCTTCTATACTGCGCCCAAATATGAATCCAGGGGGCCAATTTGAACAAACTTAAATCAGATCCACCCCACATCAACAAACTTGAATCAGACCCATACCAAGATGCTGCATACCAAGTATCAAAAGATTCTGCCCACTGGTTCTGGAGAAGAAGATTTTTTAATAATTTTTCTATAATTCATATGGTGCTATCAGAATTATGCCCCATACAGAGCCCCCAAGGGACGTGGCCATTTCATTTGAACAAACATGAATTGCCATATAGTAATGAACATTCACATGAAGTTTCATGAAAATCGGACCAGTGGTTACAGAGGAGAAGTCGTTTGAAAAATGTTCACAATGACGGAAGGCAAGTGATAAGTTAAGCTCCCTTCGGTGAGCTAAATGAAAGTGTCAATGACACTGTAGCTTAACTTGTGTGTTGTGTTTGATGAAAAGGATAATGTTCAATGTTTATGAAAGGATTATGAAATAAGACAAGAATTGTGATAATTGGGAATATGTTCATTTCTGTTCCCTGTGTGCTATGTTTATGATAAAAATAATATGAGGTGTACACTGTACTAAAGAGCTGAGGGGTGGGTTAATATGATCTCACAGTTAATGTATGTGGCCCTCACAGTTAACGTATATCAACAAAAGTTACCAAGTTACAGTGAAATTATTCCAAAACGAGTCATCCTATCAAGTTACATTAAAATCCCCTCATAAATATGGCCTGTAGACTGTGCTAAAGGTTTTCGGGCTTCGGGCCCCTGTAGCCGTCAGTTTCCCAATTGCGTCCAAAGGGGACGTTCTCATCTAGACATTATATGATGTCAATCTACCAAGTTACAATGAAATCTCTTAATAAATATGACCTGTAGACTGTGCTAAGGGTTTTTGGGCTTTGGGCTCTGGCAGCCATCATGGTTGAAGGATCGCAACCAGAAGGGGACATTCTCATCTGGACACTATTTGGAGTCATCCTACCAAGCTACAATGAAATCCCTTCATAATTATGACCTGTAGACTGTTCTAAAGGTTTTCGGGCTTTGGGCCCCTGAAGCCATCACAGTTGCCCAATCGTGTCCAAAAAGGGGACGTTCTCATCTAGACATTATATGAAGTCAACCTACCAAGTTACAATGAAATCCCTTCATAAATATGACCTGTAGACTGTGCTAAAGGTTTTCGGGCTTCGGGCTCGGGCAGCCTTCATGGTTGAATGATCGCAACCAAAGGGGACAATCTCATCTGGGCATCATCTGGAGTGATCCTGCGCAGTTACAATGAAATCCCTTCATAAATATGACCTGTAGACTGTACTCAAGGTTTTCAGGCTTCGGGCATCTGTAGCCATCACAGCTGACCAATCACGACCAAAAGGGGATGTCATCATCTAGGCATTATATGGAGTCAACCTAACAGGTTACAATGAAATCCTTCTATACATATAACCTTTTGCCTATGCTAAAGGTTTTTGGGCTCGGGCACCCATCAAGGCTCATGATCACGACCAAAATGGGACATTCTCATCTAGACATTATTTGGAGTCATCCTACCAAGTTACAATGAAATCTCTTCATAAATATGACCTGTAGACAGTGCAAAAGGTTTTCAGGCTTCGGGCACCTTTAGCCGTCAAAGTTGCCCAATCATGTCCAAAAGGGGACGTTCTCATCTAGACATTATATGAAGTCAACCTACCAACTTACAATGAAATCCCTTCATAAATATGACCTGTAGACTGTGCTTAAGGTTTTCAGGCTTTGGGCTCGGGCAGCCATCATGGTTGAATGATCGCAACCAAAGGGGACAATCTCATCTGGGCATCATCTGGAGTGATCCTACGAAGTTACAATGAAATCCCTTCATAAATATGACCTGTAGACTGTGCTCAAGGTTTTTGGGCTTCAGGCACTTGTAGCTATCACAGCTGACCAATCACGACCAAAAGGGGATGTCATCATCTAGGCATTATATAGAGTCAACCTAATAGGTTACAATGAAATCCTTCCATAAATATGACCTTTTACCTATACTAAAGGTTTTTGGGCTCGGGCACCCATCAAGGCTGAATGATCGCGATCAAAATGGGATGTTCTCATCTAGACATTATTTGGAGTCATCCTACCAAGTTACAATGAAATCCCCTCATAAATATGACCTGAAGACTGTGCTAAAGGTTTTCAGGTTTCGTGCACCTTTTGCCGTCACAATTGCCCAATCATGTCCAAAAGGGGACGTTCTCATCTAGACATTATATGAAGTTAACCTACCAAGTTACAATGAAATCCCTTCATAAATATGACCTGTAGACTGTGCTAAAGGTTTTCGAGCTTTGGGCTCGGGCAGCCATCATGGTTGAATGATCGCAACCAAAGGGGACAATCTCATCTGGGCATCATCTGGAGTGATCCTAAGAAGTTACAATGAAATCCCTTCATAAATATGACCTGTAGACTGTGCTCAAGGTTTTCGGGCTTCGGGCACCTGTAGCCATCACAGTTGACCAATCACGACCAAAAGGGGATGTCATCATCTAGGCATTATATGGAGTCAACCTAACAGGTTACAATGAAATCCTTCTATAAATATAACCTTTTGCCTATGCTAAAGGTTTTTGGGCTCAGGCACCCATCAAGGCTGAATGATCACGGCCAAAATGGGACGTTCTCATCTAGACATTATTTGGAGTCATCCTACCAAGTTACAATGAAATCCCTTCATAAATATGACCTGTAGACAGTGCAAAAGGTTTTCAGGCTTCAAGCACCTTTAGCCGTCAAAGTTGCCCAATCATGTCCAAAAGGGGACGTTCTCATCTAGACATTATATGAAGTCACCCTACCAAGTTACAATGAAATCCCTTCATAAATATGACCTGTAGACTGTGCTTAAGGTTTTCGGGCTTCGGGCTCTGGCAGCCATCATAGTTGAATGATCGCAACCAAAGGGGACAATCTCATCTGGGGATCATCTGGAGTGATCCTGTGAAGTTACAATGAAATCCCTTCATAAATATGACCTGTAGACTGTGCTCAAGGTTTTTGGGCTTTGGGCACCTGTATCCATCACAGTTGACCAATCACGACCAAAAGGGGATGTCATCATCTAGGCATTATATGGAGTCAACCTTACAGGTTACAATGAAATCCTTCTATAAATATAACCTTTTGCCTATGCTAAAGGTTTTTGGGCTCGGGCACCCATCAAGGTTGAATGATCATGGCCAAAATGGGACGTTCTCGTCTAGACATTATTTGGAGTCATCCTACAAAGTTACAATGAAATCCCCTCATAAATATGACCTGTAGACTGTGCTAAAGGTTTTCGGGCTTCGGGCACCTTTACCCATCACAGTAGCCCAATCATGTCCAAAAGGGGACGTTCTCATCTAGACATTATATGAAGTTAACCTACCAAGTTACAATGAAATCCCTTCATAAATATGACCTGTAGACTGTGCTAAAGGTTTTCGGGCTTCGGGCTCGGGCAGCCATTATGGCTGAATGATTGCAACCATAGGGGACAATCTCATCTGGGCATCATCTGTAGTGATCCTAAGAAGTTACAATGAAATCCCTTCATAAATATGACCTGTAGACTGTGCTCAAGGTTTTTGGGCTTCGGGCACTAGTAGCCATCACAACTGACCAATCACGACCAAAAGGGGATGTTATCATCTAGGCATTACATGGAGTCAACTTAACAGGTTACAATGAAATCCTTCCATAAATATGACCTTTTGCCTATGCTAAAGGTTTTTGGGCTCGGGCACCCATCAAGGCTGCATGATCGCGATCAAAATGTGACGTTCTCATCTAGACATTATTTGGAGTCATCCTACCAAGTTACAATGAAATCCCTTCATAAATATGACCTCTAGACTGTGCTAAAGGTTTTCGGACTTTGGGCCCTGTAGCCGTCACAGTTGCCCAATCATGCCCAAAAGGTGACTTTCTCATCTAGACATTGTATGAAGTCAACCCACCAAGTTACAATGAAATTCTTCAATAAATGTGACCTGTAGACTGTGGTAAAGGTTTTTGGTTTTGGGCTTGGGCAGTCGTCACGGTTGGCAGATCATGCCCTAATGGGGAAATTCTCATCTAGACATCATAAGGAGTCATCCTACCAAGTTACAATGAAATCCCTCCACATTAAACATGACCTGCAGACTGTGCTAAAAGTTTTGGGGTTTCGGGCTTGGGCTGCCACCACGGTTGAGAGATCATGCCCAAAAGGGGACGTTCTCATCTAGGCATTATACAGAGGCATCCTACCAAGTTACAATGAAATCCCTTCATAAATACGACCTGTAGACTGTGCTAATGGTTTTCGGGTTTTGGGCTCGGGCAGCCATACCGGTTGCCCAATCGCGACCAAAAGGGGACGTTCTCATCTAGACATGACCCCAAACCTGCATATGAAATTTCGTGACGATCAGACAAGAACTGCGGGGTGTAGCCCGTGCTAAAGGAAAATGTGAACAGACGTCACAGACTCACAGACTAACAGACTCACAGACTAACAGACTTCTGCACACGTGATGGCAATAGCTTATCTTGACTATGTCAAGTTAAGCTAAAAACGGAAACATGACTCCAGGCACTGGTAAACATGGCCCGAAATCAGTTACCAATTTAAACACTATCTGATGCACAACAGAGACTTCCAGAGAAGAAACTGGAGAACATCAGATGGTAGATGCAGACCAAAACGCCTAAACACCCAAGGGTGAGGACGTAAACATGGGGAAAAACAGAATATTAATTCTGTTATCAAGCCAAAACTCCCAAGAAATTTTAGTAATCAACATTACAAAAAAATATGCCAAAAGCATGGGAGAATAGCTAGGTGGGAATAAAGGAAAGGGAGAGAGGAAACACTGATCAACAATGGTACATTCATAGCAAGAATGACAACATAAGGGCCATGCCTCGAAAATAGGCAACATGAAATAATTTCGTAAAAAAATTATAAGTTACAGCCCTGAACATTTCCTGCCACTGTTTCTTACTCTCATCCTTCTATTCCCTCCTTAGAACCACCATTTCTCTCATAATTATGTGTCTGGCATCATTTAAACTGATATGTACAAACACAAATATCAGTAAGATGTAACAGAATTGAGGGCCAAACAAAGAATGATAATTGCACCAATTTAAGGCCTCCTTGACACTGCGCATGTGCAGTAGAGTAAAAGTATGGAGGACCATATAGGACATGTAATTTTCAGTTTTTGATGCAAATTTTGGGGATTGGGGGGTAAAATTTGTGTTTGGCCCTAAATATTTAAGAGTTAGCACCAGCTAAGTCTGGGTCATTGGTACAGTATAAAAATATAAATTGTAAGTTTAACTAGAACTATCACTGAAGGTGATTAATACCCCCGTTTTGGGTTTTTAGAGGAATGCACTTCTAATCATGTAGGCGAAGGCCATAAGGAAATGTATACATAAAGATCATTTTTTGTTGTTGAAATTTGTATTTGCATGTGGCCTTCCACAGAACAGCACTGAATACTTAAAGAGCCCACACATATATGGTTTACATTTGGAAAAACACATTTACAATGTGCAACATGTATTCAAAATTGGTTCATTAATGTAGGAGGAGTTGCACACACAAGAATCCCATTTGAAAACCCATAATAAATCCAAGTTAAAGGGAGATAACCTGGTTAAAATTGTCGCAGATCAAAAATTTGGGAATATGCGTATGTTCACTTAGTTGTGATAATGTTTGAAAGGTTTCGTCAAAATTGATTGATAAATGTAGGAGGAGTTGCACGCACAAGAATTTCATGTAGAAACCCATAATAAATCTAAGTTAAAGGGAGATAACCTAGTTAAAATAGCCACAGCTCAAAAATTTTGGAATATGCGCATGTTCACTTAGTAGTGATGATGTCTGTAAACTTTCGGCCAAATTGATTGATAAATGTAGGAGGAGTTGCGCACACAAGAATTTCATGCAGAAACCCATATTAAATCAAAGTTCAAGAGAGATAACCTGGTTAAAAATGTTGCAGATTAAAAAGTTTGGAATATGCACATGTTCACTTAGTAGAGATGATGTTTGAAAGGTTTCATCAAAATCGGTTCATTAATGTAGGAGGAGTTGCGCACACAAGAATTTGTTCGGATGGAAAGACACAATAAATCTAAGTCAAAGGAAGATAACCTGGTTAAAATTGTCGCAGATCAGAAATCTTGGAATATGCGCATGTTCACTTAGTAGTGATGATGTCTGAAAAGTTTTGTCCAAATTGATTGATAAATGTAGGAGGAGTTGCGCACACAAGAATTTCATGTCTGGAAAGACGTACGGATGGACGTACGGACGGACGGACGGACGGACGTACAGACGTACGGACGTACAGGGCGATTCCTATATAGCCCCCACTTCTTCGAAGCGGGGGTATAATTACACAAAAATTTAAAAACACAGAGGGAGTGTCCTGATACACTAGTAGTGGGAAGTGTGGTGACTCTTTGTTAGCGGTGGAGCTTGGCGACACATTGGTAGTGGAGAGTGTGGTGACACATTGGTAGTGGGGAGCGTGGTGACACAATGGTACTGGGGAACGTGGTGACACATTGGTTAGTGGACTGAAGTTTAGATCTAAAGGTTCAAGGTTCAATCCTAAAGTGTCTCATCTGCATTTTGTCCTTGTCAAGACAACTCCGTTTGCATAAATGGGATCACGGTAGTAATATGCTACAAGGCACACATGTTGATGCTACATTTAGCTTCAAACAATGATGACCCTACAGGATATTTGTCTGCCTGTTGAAAGAGCTGTTAACACTTTATCCAACGCAGATGACATCAAAATTTATTTTAAATATCTAAATATTTTTTTTCTCAAATTCTTCAACAAATTTCAACAAAACCACATCATGTGACCCTTACCAGGACAAACTTGATAAGCTCGTTCCAATGAGGGGTCATATGATATGGCTTTGCTTAAATTCTTTGAATGATATGGGGTATTTTCTGGTAGGGAATTTGTATATAACATGGGCGGATGCTGCCAATTCGTTAGATAAATGTTTCAACAACCAAACAAAAACCACAAAATTCACACAACAAAACACTTATCAGCACCATGCTGACACTCCAAGGCTGGGAAAGGATTTCATATTGTGTACATCTAAAATCTCATATATAAAAACAATGTTTTTTGCAGTTGAAGATACTGTCATTAAAATGCACTTCCCAAATGATAGAATTTCTAATTTCAGTTTTGCATGATCTAACTGATACGGTTCCATATTTCACTTCATCGGGAAACTGAAACAAAAAAAGAAAAACTACTTAAAATTCCAATAAAATAAAATTAGGCTCAAATTTATGAGTGTTTTTCAACAACGTACACTAAGCTCTTCATAAAAGTTTGGAACAGATGGTGATTACCCCGACTTTTATGAAAAACATATTTTTTACATTTTGAAAATAATTTATATGTTTCAAGCCTTATTTTATCTGCTGAATTGTGGTGAAATGTCTGATCAGTTGTTTATTCCACATAACCACAAGCTCTCCAACCACCAGTCTAATTCTGTGAGGAATCTGACACACCATTATGGAACCAGTCTAGTCATTACGTAGTCTGTCGCCTATGTTTAGATTAAATCCTCAATATCTGAGTTGGTCGGAAAAACGAATTAATGGATCGTTTTTCCGACGTACTGAAATATTCAAGAAGACAATCTAAAAATACTATAATGAAAGTGTCAATGACACTGTAGCTCAACTTGTCAAGACATGTATGTGTATAGTATGTAACACAGCAATGACAAACATCTAGGCAATGACCTGATAACAAAGGTACATATAAAGTATTGTAACGGTCTGTACATAAATACTGACCGTAGCCTGTAACAAATGTATAGGTAAAGTATTGTAAAGGTGGGTGACAGTCAGATGCTAAACTAGAAAAAAAATCTTTTGAGTCCCAGAGTGGGTCTGACTGAACCCCACAATATTTGTTCTCATAGCACAGTGATAACAAAGGCACCCCAAAACACACTCATTCCTGCCCCAAGGTGAAAACAAAGATACCCAAGAAGTTTCGTGAAAATCAGTTCATAAATACAAGCTGTATAGAAGTTGTGACAAAAAACTGATTGAACCTAATTTCGGTACAAAATGGTCACTGGCAGCCATCTTGAATTTTGGACCGCACCCAGAAACACTCATTCTCGTCCCAAGGTGATAACAAAGGTACCCAAGAAGTTTTGTGAAGATCGGTGCACTCAGTTCAGAGTTCAATTTTTGTGAAGATCGGTTCATAAATACAGCCTCAAGCCTGAGCCGAATTGACATGTGCACTTACATTGTATAAGTAGCACTGAAAAAATCAAAGTTCATCTAATTTGCATAATTTTTGCATGAGAAAAACCTGTACAATATGTCATGTATTCCATGTTAGTACATTCATACAAAAATTTATTCAAATCCGAGCTTTCATACAGAAGTTCTGTACAAAACCCTGATTGCACTAATTTTGGTACAAAATGGCTGCTGGTGGCCATCTTGAATTTTGGACCACACCCAAAAACACTCGTTCTCATCCCATGATGATAACAAAGGTACCCAAGAAATTTTGTAAAGATCGGTTCATAAATACAGCCTCTAGTCTGAGCCATATAGAAGTTGTGTACAAAAAACTGATTAGACCTAATTTCGGTACAAAATGGCCACAGGCAGCCATCTTGAATTTTAGACCACACCCCGAAACACTCGTTTTTGTCCTAAGGTGATAACAAAGGTATCCAAGACGTTTCGAGAAGATCGGTTCATAAATACCAATTC
Organism: Pictodentalium vernedei; assembly: GCA_031216915.1. NCBI lineage: Eukaryota > Metazoa > Mollusca > Scaphopoda > Dentaliida > Dentaliidae > Pictodentalium > Pictodentalium vernedei. Next base: position 211,496,392 of record CM062293.1, read on the forward strand.
TACTGTGTGTAAGTCGCACTGAAAAAACTAGAGTTCATCTAATTTGCATAATTTCTGCACGAGAAAAAAACCTGTATTATATGTGATGTATCCCATGGGACTAAACATTCACACAAAAAATTATTCAAATCAGAGCTTTCATATGGAAGTTCTGTGCAAAAATCTGATTGCACCTAATTTTGTACAAAATGGCTGCCATCGGCCATCTTGAATTTCGGACCAGACCCCAAAACACTCGTTCTCGTCCCACGGTGATACCAAAGGTACCAAAGAAGTTTCGTAAAGATCGGTTCATAAATGTGGCCTCTAGCCTGAGCCGTATTGGCATTTGCACTTACAGTGCTGAAGGTAACACCAAAAAACATCAAAATTAGTCTAATTTGCATAATTTTCGAACGAGAAAAAAACCTGTATTATATGTATCCCATGGTACTAAACATTCATACAAAAAATTATTCAAATCAGCGCTTTCATATGGAAGTTCTGCGCAAAAATCTGATTGCACTTAATTTTGTACAAAATGGCTGCCAGCAGCCAACTTGAATTTCGGATCGCACCCAAAAACACTCGTTCTCGTCCCACGGTCATAACAAAGGTACTCAAGAAGTTTAGTAAAGATTGGTTCATAAATACGGCCTCGTAAAGATTGGTTCGATTAGAGCTGTATCGAATTGTTGATGGAGAGACGGACAACTGGCCATGTCATAAGCTCAAATTTGGCTTCGCTAAAGTTGAGCTAAAAATTCATTTCCTTTCAATCAACCCAACTCAGTCTAGGGTTGATTTCATTGAATCTTTAACCCTTTGAACCCTAGAGGCTGCTTTTTCTGTCAGGTAACATGATGCGTCATAATTTCATTAAGTAGGATGACTGCTAAGTGAAGTGTGGAAGAGTCCAACTAATATTTTCAACGTGCAGCCCACAACTGTATGTTGAAAATAATAATTGATCCACCCCAAATAATGAATATGGACTCTTCAACTTGCTGCCGTTGAACGGACATGGAAGATACCACTAGTATTCAAAGGATTAATGACATTAGAATACTATTAGATATGTTTGTAAACTAAATACTTATGTCGACTCACCGGAGCTGTAGTTTTACGATTACGCCATGTAGTTCCACCAATCATGTTAATATCTTTATGTCTCGAAGACAAAATAAATGTTTATCAATTGGAAAATATATAACTGGAGCATGAAAGAATATCTGTATATCTTTCTGAATAAAGGAGTATAACATTTAATCAACGGTAGTTGGCACGCAATTTTCACAAAAGTGAGTAAACAAACAGCCTGCCCCTGTGGGAACCTCGGGGAGTGAAGCAGTGTTTGTTTAACGTGGTAAATAAACTCTGTTTTACTAGTAAAATAGAATCCGGTTACCACTGCCTGTTATGGAAGTCCTCTGAAATTGGAAACATGGGAATAACTGATTGACTAATCTTTGCTGTCTCTAGGTTGTGGTCACAATTGTCCATTTTGCAGAAATATGTGACTTTAAATGCCAATAAATAACCTATAACCCACGACAGCATCAAATTCCTCATGAAATTATACTTGGAGCCATAGATTTGGGTGTAACTTGTGCTGTCCACTTTAGACGATTTCCACAGCAGGCTTTGATACAGGACGTTTTTTAACAGTGAGGCAAGGGTGCATGGTGACATTGCGGTTAGTAGTTCTAGTCAGATCACCGAAGTTAAGCAATGACCAGCCCGGTTAGTCCTTGGGTGGGTCACCGTCTGAGCGATCGATTCAGACTCCCTTGGGCAAGGCACTTAACCCTGATTGTCCACATGGGGGCACAATAACGCTGTGTACTGAAGCGTACTGCACGTCAATTGTTTGCATGTCTTCAACCAGTCTAATCCTGCCTGTGCTGCAGTGCGGAATTACAATGTTGGGGAGCTGACAGCTGCTCGTCGTTGCTTGGTGGTTCTCTCCGGCTTCCTCACCCGTAAAACTGTCACCACCAATGATATAACCTTGGCTGTTAAAATGCCATTAAACCGAATAAATAAATACATAAATAAGAATATGTTCACCACAGTTAACAAGTCTGTTCCACTTTCAGGGCTTCCCACAGGAGATAAAACCATTTGAAAGTATTTTTCAATCGAATGATCGCTCAATGAATGTTATCATTTTCATATTATTTATTTATTGTTATTTTACCAGCAAGTTCTTAACCAATCAGCGTGCAGCGTGAATGGATTCAGGTGAACCTGTTTTATATATTTTACAGTAAGACAAATGTACACATGAACATTCAAACTTTTAAAACTATTTATATCAAAAGTAAATGTCCCTCTTGCTTGCACAAGAGCAATACTCAAGACAAATATCCCTCTTGCTTGCACTAGATCAATAAAGATAAATGTCTCTCTTGCTTGCACTTGATTAACTGGTAGAGTGCTAAATTATTTTTGGACACCAAAATCTGTTCACATGTCTTTGCCTTGTTACAATTTATAGGAGAGTGCCTATGGGCACTCTCCTATAAATTTTAACAAGGCAAATTTTAACAGACTAAATAATATCACTTCAAAGATAATATGAAGACCAGCCAATGAATTTGAAGCCTTTAAGTTGCAGTACCTGCACTTCAGAATAAAGCCCAAATATGGGCTTCCAGCAGTCTACCAGTTACTATTCAAGATAAATATCTCGCTTGCTTGCGCAAGATCAATAGTCAAGATAAATATCCCTCTTGCTTTCACCAGATCAATATTCAAGATAAATAAACATAAACATTCAAACTTTTAAAATTATTTATATCTAAAAGTAAATGTTCCTCTTGCTTTCACTAGATAAATATTCAAGATAAATATCTCTCCTGCTTTCACTAGAACAATATTTAGGACAAATTTTGGTTGACTTCTTTTTAAAGGTATATGTTTTATCTTGACATTCTACTTTTTATAAATATTGAAAATTGAATTTCAAAGTGCAAATCACCTTTTTCAACACCACATCATCAATATAATTCTTATGGTGAGGGGATTAGTTCGTTGTTACGCAGATTCATTTTGCTGCTTTGAAGAGATTGTCAAGTCGCTATCAACCTTAAACCTTTCAACACTGGCACCCTGGAAGGTATCATTTCTGTCAATACTGTTCATTGAGAAATGGGCGAAACCATCCTGGTTTGTTGGGAGGTTCAGTAATAATTTAATACAACAGCTCTGTCAAGTTGTTGGATTAAATTATCGAGCCCCGATTCAGATTTTTTGCTCTTTATATCGTCTCGTCTACTGCCAACTTTTTCTTCTTTCCTTCATGCAAAAATTTATGCACACCGAGTTGAAAGGGTTAAGGTGCCATATAAATAATGGGAAACTTAGTTTGAAAATTTAGTTATTTGTGTTCTTATTAAATCTTTTTATTTCATTATTGACATGTTTTACCTTTAACATTTTCTCGCCACGATATAGCTTTAGCTGCTGATGTGGCATTAAGCAACAATAAATAAATAAATAAATAAATAAATAAATAAATAAATAAATAAATAGTTTGAAAATGAGGCTGGTTATTTTGGATGTCGATCAAAAAAGTGTAATAATGTTTCATTTATTTTGTTGTGCACAACTGTGGAAAACTATTCATATGCATGAACAAATAAAATTACAATAACATTTAGATTTTTGACGACATTTATTCAAGTCAAGTTTCCCATTACTTATATAGCACCTTAAGATCTATACTAACTCCAAAAAGCAACAAAATAAATCTCTCAAAACGAACCACTTTCCCATTTGAATCACAACTGGTACTGCGTCACAGGATAAAATGCAATTATATTGAGTATGTACAAATGTTAAATAAAAAGATTTGTAGGTAGAAAATGTATGTCACTTTCACTAATAAAACTCAACAATCAGCGTAACAAACATTGTAATGTTTGTTTGGAAGAACTAAATAAGGCAATACTTGATATGCATGGACTATTTTCATGTGATCCAAAGTTTGCCGACTATACAGTCAACACACAAATATACACAACGCAAAAGGTTAAACACCCCTTGGATATTCTACGATGGTAAATGTATTGCTTTATATCAGTAAAGTACCCACAAAATAAGCTTCAACAAGAAGGACGTCAACGCCCTATAGCTCACTAACATTCCTCTTTGATAGTAACTTTGGCAAACACAAGAACTGTATCAAACAGGCTCATAATATGCGACAAAGCTTACCTAAACACAACTTCTTAAAAGTAAAACACAGAAACTGACATAAACATTAATTTAAACATGAAATTCTGAGATAAACAGAAAACTAAACGTAAGTAAAAAATAAATAAAAAAGTTAAGAGAACGATTTAAAATACATAGGGTGAGGGTTAAATAGTGGTAGAATGATAATAAGCATCATACAGAAGCAATATAAAGGCCATGGGATGAAAAGGGTGTTGGCAGCTGCCCTGAATAGAAAAGTTAACACACTGAAAATGTCGAAGTGTGAGCTAAACAGAAAACTCAACATTCAAAAGTTGAAGAGAAATTTGAATTGAAATTTAGTAGACAAGGGTGAAACCATGGTACAATGATAATGAAGAATATATATGAGGAATATAAGCACCATGGGAAGAGAAGGAACACAGCAGTTGACCTAAATACAAAGTTAAACATGAAATTCTGATCTAAACAGAAAAGTAAAAGTAAGTAAAAAATGTTGAAAAAAGGTTTAAGATGCACTGGGTGAGAATGAAATAATGGTAGAATGATAATAAGGACCATATGGAAGCAATATAAAGACCATGGGATGAAAAGGGTGTTGGCAGCTGACATAAACAAAAACTTTAACACGCTGAAAATGTCTAAGTGTGAGGAAAACAGGAAACTTATCGTTAAAAATGGGATGAAAAATTTGAAGAAGTTCTCTGGACACGGGTTAAATGATGCTAGAATGATAATGAGGAACATGAACAGTGGAATATAAGCACCATGGGAAGAGAAGAACAAGAAGGATGTTACATCCCAATGCTCACCTACATTCATGCTTGATAATGTCGTTCCAATGTAACATGCCTAATATTTACTTAATATAAATCATTAACTAGGCATCAAATGATTAATGTGGTTTATGTGATGGCTTTGGAAATGTTTATGATTAAGAATATGAATCGTGAGGCCAGATATTAAATCATAAATAAGAATTAGGAAAGGCCTTCATAAATTTATTTTTTACAAAATAAAAATACATCAGATGAAAAAAAAATAAAATAGGAAGTGCAAAATGGCATTATGTAATGAAGAATCACTGAAATTGTAATTGAAGTACATTCATTGGTTAAAGAGGAGTTGCGGAAAAACATTCGTTCAAGAAAGTGACTATAAGTCCCAACAAAAATACATCACTTCAACAACTAAAATAAGCCTTAATGTTACTAGTAACAAGTATGAGAAAGTATTAAATAAAAAAAAAGTTAAAAAATTTTTTTTTCAAAGACAGTGAATATAAGTCCCAAAAATCCCCCTCAAATTCCTCAAATATGCATGTAATGAGGGCGCAACATTACCGCAATGTAGTTCAGTAACCCATGTGTACAATATCAATTGCCTGGAAAGACACATAGAAACAGAACTCACCTTAACACAAACTTTTAGAACTTAAAATTGAGTAAGTCAGAGAAAAAACGGAATATTGTGACTGAAAAAAAGAAAAGAAATCAGTTAAATTTCGGCATACAGTAGGGTTAATACCTAAAGTAGTTTTTGAAATGAGAAAATAAACAGTAATGAGAGGTGAAGGCACCACAATCTGCACAAAAGCTGACTTTAACACAAATTCTTACAACACCTAAACGCTAATTCTTACAACAAGTTTTGGCAGAAAATCAGCCTCAAATTCCTCAAATATGCATGTAATGAAGGTTAAATATTACTGCAGTGGAGTTCAGTAACCCAAGTGTAGAATATTAATCGCCTGGAAAGACACATAGAAACACAACTCACCTAAACACAAAATTTACAAAATTTTACAACTTAAAATTTACTAAGTCCGAGAAAAACATGAAAATTTTGACTGAAAAAAAAGAAAATTTCCGTTAAATTTCTGCATACAGTAGGGTTAATACCTACACTTGTTATTGAAATATGAAAATCAACAGTAATGAGAAGTTAAAGCAGCACAATCTGCACAAAAGCTGACTTTAACGCAAATTCTTACAAGTTTTGACAGAAAATTTTAGGTGAAATTTGGAAAAAAGTCGTAGTATCAGGGTTAAATACTGTTCTGATAATCCCCTACAACCTACATATGCAATATCAAAGGCCTGATCCCACTGATCTTTTAGAAATTAACCTTAACATTAAATCTTACAATATTGGACACGCCGGATGCCGACACCGACGCTGACCCCGAGGTCATGACAATAGCTCACCACTTCAATAGAAGTAGGTGAGCTAAAAACTGCAGCTGACCTAAACGCAAACTTAAACATGAAATTCTGAGGTAAACAGAAAAGTAAACGGAACTAAAAATGGTAAGAAAAAGGTTTAAAACACACTGGACGAGGGTTAAATAAAGGTAAAATGATAATAAGCACAATATAGAAGCAAAATAAAGGCCATGGGATGAAAAGGGTGTCGACAGAAAACTTGAACAGAAACTGTAACACACTGAAAATGTGTAAGTGTGAGGTAAAAAGAAGAGTTAACTTTTGAAATTTGATGAAAAATTTAAAGAAATTCACTGGAGAAGGTTCAAATCATGGAACAATGATACTGAGGAACATGTATGATGAATATAAGTGCCATGGGAAAAGATTGAGCACAGCAGCTGACCTAAACACCAAGTTAAACATGAAATTCTGAGCTAAACAGAAAAGTAAACGTAACTAAATAATGTTAAGAGAAACATTTAAAACACACTGGGTGAGGGTTAAATAGTGGTAGAATGATAATAAGCACCATATGGAAGCATTATAAAGGCCATGGGATGAAAAGGGTGTCAGCTGAACTAAAAAAAAATGCCGCTCAGGATCACAGATCCAATGTCGAGTTGTGACCTTGACCTGGCGAGTCCAAGATCAATAGGGTTCTTCCTCGCACCAAGGCCAACACACCTATGAAGTTTCATGACTCTAGGTTGAACCACTATCAAGTTCTCATCCGGAAACCAATTGTTGCGATATACTATGTTCAAGGTCACTGTGACCTTGACCTTTGACCTGGTAAGTCCAACATCAATAGGGTTCTTCCTCGCACCAAGGCCAACACGCCTGTAAAGTTTCATGGCTCTAGGTTGAACCACTATCAAGTTATCATCCGGAAATCAATTGTTGCGATATACTATGTTCAAGGTCACTGTGACCTTGACCTTTGACCTGGTGAGTCCAAGATCAATAGGGTTCTTCCTCGCACCAAGGCCAACATACCTATGAAGTTTCATGACTCTAGGTTGAACCACTATCAAGTTATCATCAGGAAACCAATTGTTGCGATATACTATGTTCAAGGTCACTGTGACCTTGACCTTTGACCTGGTGAGTCCAAGATCAATAGGGTTCTTCCTCGCACCAAGGCCAACACACCTATAAAGTTTCATGACTCTAGGTTGAACCACTATCAAGTTATCATCCGGAAACCAATTGTTGCGATATACTATGTTCAAGGTCACTGTGACCTTGACCTTTGACCTGGTGAGTCCAAGATCAATAGGGTTCTTCCTCGCACCAAGGCCAACACACCTATGAAGTTTCATGACTCTAGGTTGAACCACTATCAAGTTATCATCCGGAAACCAATTGTTGCGATATACTATGTTAAAGGTCACTGTGACCTTGACCTTTGACGTAGCGAGTCCAAAATCAATAGGGTTCTTCCCCTCACCAAGGCCAATCTACCTATGAAGTTTCATGAATGTGAGTTGAACCATTATCAAGTTATCATCCGGAAACCAATTGTTTAAGATTTACTATGTTCAAGGTCACTGTGACCTTGACCTTCGACGTAGCATGTCCAAAATCAATAGGGTTCTTCCTCCCACCAAGACCAACCTACGTATGAAGTTTAATGAATGTGAGTTGAACCACTATCAAGTTATCATCCGGAAACCAATTGTTTACGCCCGCCCGCCCGGCCACCCACCCGCCCGCCCGCCCGCCCACCCGCCCGCCCGCCATTCACCAAACTATAAGTCGAGTTTGACTTCGTCACAACTCGACTAAAAACTTTAACACACTGAAAATACATAAGTGTGAGCTGAACAGAAAACTTAACGTTCAAAATTTGATGAAAGATTTGAAGAAATTCATGGAACAATGATAATGAGGAATACGTGCGAGGAATATAAGTGCCGTAGGAAGAGAAGGAACACAGCAAATGACCTAAACACTAAGTTGAACATGAAATTCTGAGCTGAACAGAAAACTAAATGCAACTAAAAATGTCAAGAAAAATGTTTGAAGTGCAGAGTATGAGGAGTTAAATCATGGTAGAATGATAATAATCATCATTTTGCTGCATTATAAAGGGCAGGATATAGAAATAGGGTGAGTAAGTGACCTAAACAGAAACTTTAACATTACTGGACACGTACGCTGATGCCGATGCCGAACAATCGAGCCATGCCATAAGCTCACACAACTAAAGTTGGTGAGCTTAAAACATAGTCTTCATAATCATTTCAATAACAGCACTGATGAACCAAAAAGTAACTGATAGAGCTCAATATGATACCCCTTGTAGTTTGTCAGAATGCGGTGAGAAACACATGACGAAATATATATGTTGTTTATCTAACATATAGTGGTTACTAAGTTGAAAACAAATATTTCTTCGTGTGAAGTGTATTTTGGAATAAAATGCAATTTGGCATCTGGTTTCGTAAAATTTCATTACGTATTTCTTATCGAATAACATGTATCAAAGTCGTTAAGTTTTCATTCTCTTTAACTGTATAGAAATAGAGCATATCTCCATATTGAGAACAAGACTAATGCTGACCGCCCAGCCATGGATGCCCCCGAACTATGGCCAAATGGCCTATAATACTAGAATGAAAAATTTTGTGCTGAACTTGTTCAGGATGAAAAAAAACGGATTCTGTGAGAGAATTAAGTTTTTCCCATTCCTGTAACCTTGACCTTTGCCACTCGAGCATGATGTTGCTGTGCAACAGACCTTCCACTGGTCTTTACCTTTGTGGGATATTTTGTGGCAATCCACCAAAGCATTATAGAATTATGGCTCCAGATGGACAAACACAGTCTGAGACAGAATTATTTTTCCATTCCTTTGACATTAACCCTTGGCATTCAAGCATGGAGTTGCTGTGCAACAGACCTTCTATTGGTCGTTAATCCTGTGTAAAGTTTCATGGAAATCCACTGAAACTTTAGTTATGGCAAGTCAGACAGATGGACAGATGAACAGACAACCTGAATTGAAGATACCTCCCTATCGGAGGTATGAAAATGCACATTTTTTTGCTACATATTCAACAACGTCCCCGTTGGGTCCAAACAACATTTCGCACCGATGAGAACAAGAAGGACGTCAACGCCCTATAGCTCACTAACATTCCTCTTTGATAGTAACTTTGGCAAACACAAGAACTGTATCAAACAGGCTCATAATATGCGACAAAGCTTACCTAAACACAACCTCTTAAAAGTAAAACACAGAAACTGACATGAACACTCACTAAGTTAAACATGAAATTCTGAGCTAAACAGAAAACTAAACGCAACTAAAAATGTCAAGAAAAATGTTTAAAATGCAGGGTATGAGTGGTTAATCATGGAAAAATGATACCGATGAACATGTATGATGAATATAAGTGCCAAGGGAAGAGAAGGAGCACAGCAGCTGACCTAAACACTAAGTTACACATGAAATTCCAAGGTAAACAGAAAACTAAACGCAACTAAAAATGTCAAGAAAAATGTTTAAAATGCAGGGTATGAGGGGTTAATCATGGAACAATGATACTGAGGAACATGTATGATGAATATAAGTGCCATGGGAAGAGAAGGAGCACAGCAGCTGACCTAAACACTTAGATAAACATGAAATTTTGAGCTAAATAGAAAACTAAATGCAACTAAAAATGTCAAGAAAAATGTTTAAAATGCATGGTATGAGGGGTTAATCATGGAACAATGATACTGAGGAACATGTATGATGAATATAAGTGCCATGGGAAGAGAAGGAGCACAGCAGCTGACCTAAACACTTAGATAAACATGAAATTTTGAGCTAAATAGAAAACTAAATGCAACTAAAAATGTCAAGAAAAATGTTTAAAATGCAGGGTATGAGGGGTTAATCATGGAACAATGATACTGAGGAACATGTATGATGAATATAAGTGCCAAGGGAAGAGAAGGAGCACAGCAGCTGACCTAAACACTAAGTTAAACATGAAATTCCGAGCTAAACAGAAAACTAAACGCAACTAAAAATGCAGACTTGGATTTCTGAAAAATCCAGGGTGGCAATAAATCGCTTACCTGGAACCTACTTAGGAGAGCAAATTGCTCTCCTGAAATCTTTTTCACTTTTTTGCTTCACAAAGATCTTCTAAAGACTTAGTTAATACCGGGTTGGGTAATTTCTCCTTCGAGTGCATTCAAGCCATTCAATTTTAAATGAATTAATAAAATGTTAATGAATGAACCTGTATTCATTTTTACTATCCCCTCCACCCCAGTGTGGTCAGATCAATCAAGAAGTTCAGGGGGACTGGTACATGTAGTGGCCGACACACACATGTACTCAGCATATTCTGTATGTACGTTTCATTGTCCATCACCGTTGAAAATAGCTGAAAGTAGGTGAGCAAAAAAGGCTTATGCCGAATTAAATTGCGTGAGCAGTTAAGGCAAGCTAAAAATTGCTTGCGTCAGAATTCCATGACTGAAAATGTCAAGAAAAATGTTTAAAATGCAGGGTATGAGGGGTTAATCATGGAACAATGATACTGAGGAACATGTATGATGAATATAAGTGCCATGGGAAGAGAATAAGTACAGCAGCTGACCTAAACACTTAGTTAAACATGAAATTCTGTGCTAAACAGAAAACTAAACGCAACTAAAAATGTCAAGAAAAATGTTTAAAATGCAGGGTATGGGGGTTAATCATGGAACAATGATACTGAGGAACATGTATGATGAATATAAGTGCCATGGGAAGAGAAGGAGCACAGCAGCTGACCTAAACATTAAGTTGAACATAAAATTCCAAGCTAAACAGAAAACTAAACGCAACTAAAAATGTCAAGAAAAATGTTTAAAATGCAGGGTATGAGGGGTTAATCATGGAACAATGATACTGAGGAACATGTATGATGAATATAAGTGCCATGGGAAGAGAGTACAGCACCTGACCTAAACACTTAGTTAAACATGAAATTCTGTGCTAAACAGAAAACTAAACGCAACTAAAAATGTCAAGAAAAATGTTTAAAATGTAGAGTATGAGGGGTTAAATCATGGTAGAATGATAATAATCATCATATAGCAGCATTATGAAAGCCATGATATGGAAATAGGGTGAGTAAGTGACCTAAACAGAAGCTTTAACATTATTGGACACATACGCTGACGCCGACCGATCAAGACATGCCATAAGCTCACACAACTAAAGTTGGCGAGCTAAAAAATATTAAATCCCTCTCTCTCCTATTCCCTCACCCCCTCTCTTAGAAATGCAGTGTGAATGGCACAAAAGTCATTTCAACAAGCAAAGATTCCCAAATCCAGCGTGGATCATTTGTGATATTGGTTTTTGTTTGGGGCCTGTTTATTTTCTCAATATGCTTAATATATCGCGCAATTAACCACGTAGGAAAATCAATAATCATGACACCCCAAACGGGAATCTGTTGAAAACGACCATTTAAGAGGTATCCATAAACAAAGAATCGCCAGGGCCAATACTATAAAACTTTTACAGCTGTATTTTTCAGAATTGTATTATCTATTTATGGAAATGATAAATTAACTGAACCATTAGCATTTTCAGAGATATGGCAATTTGCCAGTTGGCAAATTGCCATATCTTTTGAAAAGATAATGATTCATTTCATTCTTGTATATTTTCTCATAGAAAATTTATTTATTGGTGTTTAAGGCCACATACTTATGCACAATTGCTAATCATGACCATGACAGTTTTACGGGTGGAGGAAGCCGGAGTATCCGGAGAGAACCACCGAGCATCTACGAGCAACTGTCAGCTCCTCAACATTCTAACTCTGTTCAAGCTTCGCTCAAGTAGGGTTACAGCAGTTGAAGACATGTACACTATCAACGTGCAGTACGCCTTAGTACGCAGCATCATCATGCCCCCTTGTAGGCAGCTGGCAAGTGACTTGCCCAAGGACACAATGCAGGTTGTCCCAGACGGGGATCAAACTCTGGACCAAGTCTACCAGTGAGCCACCACACTCTCTCTCATAGAAAATACAATTTGGGAAAATACAATTGTGAAAGTTTTATAGTATTGGCCCTAGAAATCTCGAATGACAGTTATGACACCTGAATTCCTTTATGGGTATGCAGCAATAGGATACATTTGCATACCAAATATCACGCCACTCAACTAAGTACATTACAAGTTTTTCATGATTGAATTTTGGGACGGATGGACAGATGGTCAATGACTCTAACAATCAACACATACATTTCACTATCGGTGTACAGCAATAGGATACATTTGCATACCAAATATCAAACTACTCGACCAAGTACTTCACAAGTTATTCACGATTGAATTTCAGGATGTATGGAAGGACCTTGTACTGAGGGTAGACATCAATAAGAAGTCATTCCAATGAGTACTCTGCAAGTTATTCATGAATTAATTTCAAGGCAGACAAATTCTAAGTCCATAAAGAGCAATGGCTCTGGCAATAAAATCTCAAACGACACCTGCATTTCACTATGGGTATACAGCAATAAGATACACCTGCATACCAAATATCAAGTCACTCAACCAAGTACTTTACAAGTTATTCACGATTGAATTTTGGGAGGGACGGATGGACTGACTGACTGACCGACAAGGCTATTCCTATATACTCCTGCTGGGGGTATAAAAAGGTATGTATCTAAATTATTATTGAATGAAGGAAATAATTTTGGTCGAAAAGCATTATCATGAGATGTCAATACCTGCATTATCAGTAATCAGGATTTATCTTCTATCCGGTCACTGTCCAACATCAGTTATGTCATTATCATCACTTTCGTCAGGAATGATTTTTACCCCTGGAAAGGAAAAAAAAAGTTTCGTGTATTGCATTTAAAAATTCTGTCATTTATAGATCTGTCATGAACCCATCCAGTGGAAACTCATGCAGTGTTTTCCTAGCTATACTTGACCCTGTCTCGACTCTATCCTCGATCAGGTCTTTAACACTTGCAACCAAATTGCTCCATTCATCCAAACCCATATTGATCTTCACATTCCCTTGACCTTATGCATGTTAGGGTACCTTACATATAAGAAGCTGTACTTTCTGAGATGTGTTTCTGTGTTAATACACATTGTGTCACAATGTTTACACATTAAAGGTAGCGCATAGGAACATCTTGTTTGTGCCCATATGTGTTTGTGTTCTTATGCACAATGTGGCGCATTGTGCACTAGCACAAAGGCACATACGATGAAAAATAGATTCTAAAAGTATAGTTGGATACTAGAATGGGATTCAAAGGAATGTTGTTCTGGTGGTTAATGGAATGTGCTAGTACACATTGTGTCACAATGTGTACACTTTACATGTAGCCAGGCCAGAAAATAAGCAGTCTGACATTTGCAGAATGAGGTCTCCAGGGGGTGAATTTGATGATGCTATCTCATACAGTGGGCAACTTTATCCTGTGGGTACCTCTTTCTGTTTAGTTTTGAGACCCTGATTCAGATTCACAGAGGGTCAATTTAGTGATGCTACCTTGCTATGCAGGGCAGCATCACTAAATTGACCCTCTGGGGACCTCATTTTTCAGATGTCAGTCTGCTTATTTTCTGGCTTGCATGCAGCACAAGGCACATGCAAGATATGCCAATACGTGCTAATGCACAATGTGTGCACATCACATAGGCACATTCAGTGTAAAAGGGATTCTGAAACCACAGACATATCCTAACTAGAGTGATGTCCCAGTAATGGCAATGCTCAGACACAAAATAGTCTGAGGCATTTTTTGTAAACTGTTTACCTAACAAATCTGCCATATCTGCACTCGTGATATACAAAAATTGGCATTCAAATTTTATTTTTTCATTTCACTACCCCAAAACATACCTCATGACCTATTAATGGAACAAGCTTGATGAGCTTGTTCCAATAAGGACTAATAAGCATTGGTTAGAAGTAAAAAATGAAAAAATCTTATGTTTCAGAAAAATAATTTGTACTGTTGGCCTCAATTTGAGTTTAGTCACAAAGTATGTGTTAGAAGCCCAATTTCAAATTTAAAGAAACTAAATTCAAAAACCATTTTGAAAAGGGTTAAATTAATGCAAATATTAATTGAAACCACTGTATACAGTGTCAGTAGACCTTGCCCCAAATGAAAAACAATGATGTTGTAACACAGTGTTTGAAGAATAAAAGGCACAATCTTCAAAAGCAAAATTTTAATCCGAAACTTTAAGCTGGGAATACTAAGTAAAATTGACTGCAAACAAGAGGCCCCAAGGGGCCTGAGGGTGCTCACCTGACAGAAGATTTTCAAAGAAATTTGCCTGAAATGCACTAAGTTCAAATTTGGGCTCTTATACTGAGCCCAAATATAAACCCAGGGGGCCGATGTGAACAAACTTGAATCAGATCCATCCCACAATGTTGCATACCAAATATCAAAAGATTCTGTCTGCTGGATCTGGAGAAGAAGATTTTTTTTAAAATTTGCCTGAAATGCACTAAGTTCGAATTCAGGCTGCTATAGTGAGCCCAAATATGAATCCAGGGGGCCGATTTAAACAAAATTGAATAAGATCCACCCCACAATGTTGGCTACCAAATATGAAAAGATTCTGCCTGCTAGATCTGGAGAAGAAGTTTTTTTAAGAAATTTGCCTGAAATGCACTAAGTTCGAATTCGAGCTTCTATAGTGAACCAAAATATGAATCTAGGGAGCCGATTTGAATAAATATGAATCAGATCCACCCCACAATGTTGCATACCAAATATCAAAAGATTCTGCTTGCTGGATCTGAAGAAGATTTTTTAAGAAATTTGCCTGAAATGCACTAAGTTCGAGTTCGAGCTTCTATAGTGAGCCCAAATATGAATCTAGGGAGCCGATTTGAACAAACTTGAATCAGATCCACCCCACAATGTTGCATACCAAATATCAAAAGATTCTGCCTGCTGGATCTGGAGAAGATAATTTTTTAAGAAATTTCCCTGAAATGCACTAAGTTCGAATTCAAGCTTCTATAGTGAGCCCAAATATGAATCTAGGGAGCCGATTTGAACAAACTAGAATCAGATCCACCCTACAATGTTGCATACCAAATATCAAAAGATTCTGCCTGCTGGATCTGGAGAAGAAGATTTTTTAAGAAATTTGCCTGAAATGCACTAAGTTCGAGTTCGAGCTTCTATAGTGAGCCCAAATATGAATCCAGGGGGCCGATTTGAACAAACCTGAATCAGATCCACCCCACAATGTTGCATACCAAATATCAAAAGATTCTGCCTGCTGGATCTGGAGAAGATTTTTTAAGAAATTTGCCTAAAATGCACTAAGTTCGAATTCAAGCTTCTATAGTGAACCCAAAAATGAATCTAGGGAGCCGATTTGAACAAACTGGAATCAGATCCACCCTACAATGTTGCATACCAAATATGAAAAGATTCTGCCTGCTGGATCTGGAGAAGAAGATTTTTAAGAAATTTGCCTGAAATGCACTAAGTTCGAGTTCGAGCTTCTATAGTGAGCCCAAATATGAATCTAGAGAGCCGATTTGAACAAACTTGAATCAGATCCACCCCACAACGTTGTATACCAAATATGAAAAGATTCTGCCTACTGGATCTGGAGAAGAAGATTTTTTAAGAAATTTGCCTGAAAAGCACTAAGTTCGAATTCGAGCTGCTATACTGAGCCCAAATATAAACCCAGGGGGCCGATTTGAACAAACTTGAATCAGATCCACCCCACAATGTTGCATACCAAATATCAAAAGATTCTGCCCGCTGGATCTGGAGAAGAAGATTTTTTAAGAAATTTGCCTGAAATGCACTAAGTTCGAATTCGAGCTTCTATAGTGAGCCCAAATATAAACCCAGGGGGCCGATTTGAACAAACTTGAATCAGATCCACCCCACAATGTTACATACCAAATATCAAAAGGTTCTGCGTGCTGGATCTGGAGAAGAAGATTTTTTAAGAAATTTGCCTGAAATGCACTAAGTTCGAATTCAAGCTTCTATAGTGGGCCCAAATATGAATCTAGGGAGCCGATTTGAACACACTTGAATCAGATCCACCCCACAATGTTGCATACCAAATATCAAAAGATTCCGCCTGCTGGATCTGGAGAAGAAGATTTTTTAAGAAATTTGTCTGAAATGCACTAAGTTCGAATTCGAGCTTCTATAGTGAGCCCAAATATGAATCTATTGTGCCGATTTGAACAAACTTGAATTAGATCCATCCCACAATGTTGTATACCAAATATCAAAAGATTCTGCCTGCTGGATCTGGAGAAGAAGATTTTTTAAGAAATTTGCCTGAAATGCACTAAGTTCGAAATTGGGCTCCTATACTGAGCCCAAATATGAACCCAGGGGGCCGATTTGAACAACTTGAATCAGATCCACCCTACAATGTTGCATACCAAATATCAAAAGATTCTGCCTGCAGAATCTGGAGAAGAAGATTTTTTAATGTTTTTCCCATTGCCAACAAGTGTTAAAAAGTGCTGACTCAGCACTTTTTCAAAGTCCTGAAAAAAGTACCTTGTGATCAATCCAATGGGGACTTTTTTTAACCATTCTATTCTACTGGATAAAAGTAAGCTTTATACAAAATAAGAATTCTCTGTGCCGTGTAGTTTTGGAGATATTGCAGTTTTATGGTTTTTCCTATTTTAAGCTCCCGAGGTTCCCACGGGGCAATGAGAAAAATTTTTTTGCATCAATCAACTACTTATGACCCATTATCACCTCATATCAAATTTGGTTCAAATCGACCTCACGGTTCAGAAAATAGAAATTTTAGGCATGGCCAAAATTTTTGCCCCTCCAATAACGAAGGCAAATAATGCCCGACAAACTTCACTTGAACAAACTTGATTCTAAACCTCAAAAGGACTCTGTATACCACATATCAAGTCTCTGCTACTGGTGGTTCATTAGAAGAAGATTTTCAAAAAATTTGGCCATTTTTTCCCCACACCTCTGCTCAATATGAGCCCAAACCTAATTTGGATAAAAATCAAAATGCCCCTATATAACCACTACTTCAAGAAATTTAATTAAAATGTGGCCAGTGGTTTAGGAGAAAGAGGCTCAAACACCACCTTCACGCAGGACGATGGACGAAGAGTGATAAGAAAAGCTTACCCTGACTTTCAGTCAGGTGAGCTAATAATCCTCATATTGCACTAAGTTAAAATTTGGGCTCCCATAGGGAGCCCAAATATGAACCCAGGGACTCAATTTGAACAAACTTGAATCTGACCCCCCTAAAGATGTTGTATACCAAATATCAAAGAATTCTGCTTGGTGGATCTGAAGAAGACGATTATTAAAGAATAATCATCATATTGCACTAAGTTAAAATTCGGGCTCCCATAGGGAGCCCAAATACCAACCCAGGGAATCGATTTGAACAAAATTGAATCAGACCCCCTAGAGATGTTGTATATCAAATATGAAAGAATTCTGCCTGGTGGATCTGAAGAAGAAGATTTTTAAAGAATAAACCTCATATTGCACTAAGTTAAAATTCGGGCTCCCTATGGGAGCCCAAATGTGAACACAGGGACTCGATTTGAACAAACCTGAATCTGATCCCCCTAGAGATGTTGTATACCAAATATGAAAGAATTCTGCCTGGTGGATCTGAAGAAGATTTTTAAAGAATAATCCTCATATTGCATCAAGTTAAAATTCAGGCTCCCATAGGGAGCCCAAATATGAACCCAGGGACTCAATTTGAACAAACTTGAATCTGACCCCCCTAGAGATGTTGTATACCAAATATGAAAGATCTGGTGGATCTGAAGAAGAAATTTTTTTTTTGATTTTGGAAAAGAAGTTCATGGGTGCTATTAAGAGTTATGCCCCCTGTGGACGTGGCAACTTTATTTGAACAAACTTGAATTGACATATGATAGGGAACATGCACAGCAAAATTTGTTGAATTTGGTCCAGTAGTTTGTGAGGAGAAGTCGATAATGTAAAGTTTACGACGGATGGACAGACAGACGACAGACAGACAGAAAGTGATTAGTAAAGATCCCCTTGATCTTCGCTCAGGTGAGCTAAAAAAGGGCTCAATATTTCCTAAAGCCGATAAAAGAAATCACTGATGTAAATGCAATCATTAAGTTGTACTGACCATGCAAGAATTAAAGTAACAAAGTATGTGGTAAAAGCCTAATTTTCAATACAAAGAAACAAAGACTGAAAATATGTTTAAAAGGAGGTAAAATCCTGCCAATATTAATTCAAATCACTGTAGAAAGCTTCAGTAGACAGTATAGACATTGTCCCAAGTGAGAACAGCAACATTCCACTGAACTGTTTGAAGAATTAAAGGTGTAACTCTGTAAATAAAAAACTTTAACCAAAAACTTCAACCTGGAAGTTCTAAGTTAAACTGACTGCAAAAGAGGGTTAAATATGTATCCTTCACTAAAAAACTTTAACCACAAACTTTAACCAAAACTCTAAATGTTAACACACGGATGCACAAATGGATGGACAGATTGACGAAAGTCATGACTATATCCCTGACCGACAAAAGACATGCGCAAAGGCACAATAAAGTCGGGTCGACGTGAAACCTCCTCGGGCGACCTTGGCAAAGAAGGTCGCAACGTAGAGGGAGACGCACTGGAACCGCCGCTAACAGAGAGCAGAGCAGATTGATCCACACCCACTGAGGCGACAGGGGTGCGATCGAAATGATTCGACAACTGCAGGTTCGTATCTGGGTTAGAACCTGAGGTAGAATCGTAACCAGCAGGAAGGCGTTCCAAAGGAGGGACAGAGCGTCCATGGTGAAAGCCAGAGCATCTGGACACAAAAGTGTCCACCTGATGGTTCCAACAAGTCGCAAAGAGATCGATGTGGGGAAGACCCCAGAGATCGCAAAGAGACTGGAACACCGTCGTGTGGAGCATGCACTCGGTGGAAAAGAACCTGCCCCATCAGGACAGGGAGTTGGCTAGGACGTTCAGACGACCGGGAATGTGACAAACCACCTGAGCGAGCAGTAGAAGATCCTGAACCAATTCGTACATGGGAACCACTGTCGAATTGTCGGACAACAGAAGGACCCGACAATTCGAAAGGCGGGGGATCAACTGCCAGAAACTCAGAAGAGCAAGAAGCTCCTTCTGGTTGACGTGAAGAGCTGCTGGATCCTGGTCCCATGACCTGGGAAGGAAAAGACCTAGAGGACCCAACGTCACACCCCATCCAAGATTGCTGGTGACTGCCGTCAGAACACGATCGGACACGGGGAAGTCCAACGTGACTCCTCGCATAATCCACTGAACATCTGCCAGGGGAGCCGGTGACGAGGAAGAGACCCCAGAAACTGAAGCACCAGATCCAGAGGATCGACATTCAGCCTCCAACGACTGAGAGAAAGTGTTGGAGAGGTCTGACATGCAGCCGACCTAGAGGAATGAGATCCGTCACCGAACTGCAGAGACCGAGCAGCCGGGGAAGACTTCAAGCTGTAGCGGACGTGGACTTGGACAGAGGAAGGGCAAAAGCTGAGAGAATCAAAGCCCTTGCCCGGGAAACCACCACCGTATCCAGCTGACATGAGATTGCCTATCTCTGTGATCAAAAGTTCCCAACATGTAACGTTGAAAGGGACTTGTGTTGGAAGAGGCACTCTCGACTGAGTGGAATGCCTCAACATGGGACGAATTCAAGGTGACTACTGCTGATGCCTACCCTTACCCTGTGAGTGAGTAGAAGTGGAGGCAGGAGGATCAACCCTTGGCTTCGCAGAGGAAGGAGAAGGCTACTTGTTAGGCTTTGGACAGCCCCTGCCTCCAAGAGAAGTCTGATCAAGCTGACGAGGCAGCAGATGATCTATGGAATGACATGGAGAGTCATCCCGGACCGTCACCACGGAACCATGGAATTGTTGTGGACCCGCCGATAGAGGCAGCTCGAAGAGCAGCGCACTGCCCTCAAGAAGGGAATGGCTTGTGTCCAGCACAGCGTCCCTGTGAACTAATTCCAAGTTACCCATGTTACAAGCATGTGTGTATGAAGATGCATGAGCACCTTGGACAGCATGCATAAAACTCTGTTTGTCGTCAAACTTATCTGGGAGCAGAAAAGCGGCAAAGCAGAGACAGCGTGCTCGAAGAGAGAAAGCATTCAGCATCTTTCTCAATAAGCCCAACATGGACTCCAGAGTCTCCATAAGAAAAATGGCCGGCTTGGGAGTTGGAGTCCTGATCCAAGACCGTCAAAGTCTGGCAGACTGAGGGGATTGGTGGAATCGTAGGAACGATAATGCACCGGAGGCAAAAAAGTGTCAACCCTAATGAAGAACGACGTCTTCATAGCCTTGGAACTCAGCTTAGAGTCCAAAGCTGTAAACGCTACAACCACCTGTACCGACAGGCATGGTTGAGGTGCCCAGAAGCAGGTTGCTCCACAGGCTGTAGGTGTGCGACCGATGATCGCGGCCGGGCTGACACTGTCGGCTGGTTTGACGGTTTGAGATCTGGAAGGAATCCAAACACCAAGTCAAGAGCTGCCCCCAAGTCAGAAGACTGTTGGCTCTTGATGTCAGACTCATCCCATGAGTCAGAAGACACATAGCCCATCATGGGCAAACCAGCCGACGCCTCCCATGGTGTAGGCACACCAGGGGGATCAGAAAGCAGCCTGTTTCCAATCCCAGGAGGTGGTGCTTCAGGGGGCGCCCGGAAACCACTCGCAGCCTTGCTGGAAGCAATGGAAAAGCCTCTTGGACAGAACCTAAAAGAGCAAGGAGTGGGCCTCCCTAACTCACTGACTGTGTCGGACGGTTCGAGGTGGGAACGAACCGACAAAGTGGCCTCACTCCTGACCCATTTAACCAGCAAAGGGTCATGATCCTCAAAAACACCCGATGCGGGGCGACGGGCTGCAGCCGAAACATCTGTATTGGGGTTTGACATACCCCGAGGATCTACAGAGCAGAAACTCAGGAGAGTCGCCGCAGACCTCTGCGGGACAGAAGGTCCAGGCTGCACAAAAAGCATGGGGTCCTGCTAAACTGGCCATGGGACCAGAGTGTGTGGATGGAAACGCCACAGAGCTCATGGTGACCCCACCATGAACATCCGAATCCAATGAGAAAAACTGAGGTACTCGATGGCTGAGAGACCACAGTAGAGGGTACAGCTGGCAGCCCCATCCAAGTTGAATTCAGGGAAGCCTGAGGCCGATACCCAACATCTACTCTACCAGACATCTCTGCAGACCCCTGCAGGGATAAAACTGCTGTGCTCAATGGCTGAGAGGACACAACAGGGGGTTCAGTCAGCAGCCACTTCCGACTTCGCCAAGTTAAAGTCAGGGAAGGCTGAGGCCGATACCCCACATCCACACTACATATAATGCTGCAGACCCCTGCAGGGATAAGCCGAGGACGGCTGAAACGGTGACCAATGACATTGTAGACAGAACAGCAGTAGCAGCAGATACAACAGGAGCTGTTGAAATTAGCAGAAAGGGGAGAGAGCAACCGAGCTTGGCCTCCAAAGGAGGAGTCACAACCCTAGTGACAGCCTCATATTTCGACTGGAGAGGGAGCATAGTCCCGGAACCAGGCATCTCTTCACCAGACAACTCAACAGCTCCCGCAATATCCACCATGGTAAAAAACTGCACATCCCAAAACAGAGGGGGTATAAGTTTCACCAGACGTGGCCGTATCGGGAGACTCCGAAATGACAGTGCCCCCCCCCCCCCCCCACACACACAGGTGCGAAAGGAATGGCACACCCCTCATGGAGGGAGTATAACCCTCATCAGATGTGGTCGTGTCGGGAGGCCCCGAAATGACATCATCCCTCCCTCCCCCCCCCAACTATAAATAAAGATTAAAATAGAGAGTATTATATCCGAGTTAGAGTCTTCCACTGTAGTGCAAGCCTGTAGTAAACAGTTGTAAAGCAGGGACCAGCCGTGAGGGTGACTAGGGCGATTATGTCGCCCTTCTAGGCTCAAAGTCGCCTAGAAAAATAGTCGGGGCGATTACAAGTCGCCCTCTAAAAATTGGCCAAAATGAGGAAAGGCTGAACTGAGTGATGCGAGCTTTGCATGAAAACGATTATTTTCAAAAATCGAATGTGCTCGAGCATGATAAATGGGCATTTTAATTCGTCAAATAAACGTCCATTTAATGAAATCACACGACAATCAATTGTCCATTGTCTCTTTTGGCGGATTTTTTTATTTCTATTTTGTTGCGTTTCAGTCGGAGCTTCAAATGTCGAAATGAAAATAGGTGACTTACGCGACTCAACAAAATAACTCAGTTTGAAAGTAGGTTACGTCGCTTAGGATGCCGAAAATGTATACATATCGGATGTATTTTATAACACAGTATTTTTATTTCGTTTTGCTGACGACTGTTAACTGTTGGGCCGTCTATTCCCACAAAAACACGAATGGAATTGAAACACATGAAAAAAGCTTTAGGGACTAGTAAGAATCGATGCCAATGATAAACTTGTACCAGCAAACCGGCTTACACGTAATATGAACATACATTCTTATCAGCTACCAGCATGTACAACAGCAACAAGAAAGGAATCATTCTACCCAAGAACCATAAGAGATTGGAATGCACTGCCTAACTCACTCATCCTTGCCGACAATATAGATATTTTTAAAACCCTCTTATGGAAAAATGAATAGTAAGACAACGTTGTTTTTAATAAAAGTTATAATTTATAATTTATAAAAAAAAAAAAAAAAAAAAAAAAAAAAAAAAAAATAAATTAACAAAAACAAATTCTTTTAAAATTTCTGTTAAGAAATTTCAATATTTCCCAACCAACAAAGTGACAGAATAGTCATCATAATGACGGTGGTCACTCAACGGCAGAAGCAGAAGAAAAACTTTGTACAGGACACAAGAGTGCATGTGGATGATCTTGAAAAAGGGTCCTCCTAAACAACGGAATGACAACGGAATGACACGAAAATGACGCGGAATGACACCAGAATGCCATAAAAATGATGCGGAATGACATTTCTTTTACAAAATACTCGACCCCAGAATGTACTTTGTTTCTTTACTAACAAAGTACCTCCCAAGCAACCTTCTTACATCTGGTCCTGTTCACACTTTCAGACTTAGGAAATTATTAGCTTAGTAGACTTTGGTGAAAGGCAACCACAGGAGGGTGCTGGGGGGTTGGCATGAAGAAGAGGGGAGGGGGTCATGAAGGAGAGGGTAGCAGTGGGGGATTTTCAGTCAATAATTACTTTGTGATTTTTTAACCTGGCATAGATGCCTCATAGACAACTGGACCTGGATTATTGGGACATTAATGGAGGACCACAAATTGAAAATATGAAGGGGCGGCGGGGGTGGTACATGAATATTCTTAATTTTCCCCACTTGCCTATGAAGTCTCCCTACATGACTCTGCAGTCTCCCTATTTTTTCTGGAGGGAGACATGGAGCATGCAGTCTCCCTAAAATTTCCTCCTAGGCTGGTCCCTGTTGTAAAGTAGGCTGATAAGAAAAAAATGCCTAATTGGCGGGGGGGGGGGGGGGGGGGGGGGGGGGGGCGATAACTTCCATAATTTTCATTGGATAATGGTGGTCATCGAACTTGACATAGACATTGCTGCTGTAGAGACATGTACTGAAAAGAATTTAAATCTGTTAACTATTGTTCAAGTTGTACCTAAACAAAGTTTGGACAGACATATGGAGGGACTGACAGAGAGACGGACAGACTGACGGATGGTCGGATCTCTATACTATATGGATAAAAAGTAACAAAGTATGTGGTCGAAGCCCAATTTGAAATTTAGAGAAACTAAGTTCGAAAACCGTGTTGAAAACTGTCAAATATTATTTGAAACCACTGTATACAGGTACATTAGACCTTGCCCCAAATGAAAAACAATGATGGTGTAACACTGTGTTTGAAGATTGAAAGGTGCAACATTGAAAAGCAAAACATTGATGCAAAACTTTAATCTGAAACTTTACGCTGGGAATACTAAGCCAAAAAAGGGTTAAATATTTCCTAAAACCGATAAAAGAAATCATTGATGTAAATGCACTCATTAAGTTGTATTGACTATGCTAGAATTAAAGTAAGAAAATATGTGGCAAATCATAATTTCAAATAGAAAGAAACTAAGTCTGAAAACATGCTTATCGTACTCTATGAAATGTGATTCCGTCATCTGACAAACACTCGAGGGTATGAAAAGGGACTGATAACACTCAATTAAACAACTATTGCAATAACATAAACCTGAACTGATGAAACATGATAATGTACAAGCAACCACTACAAAACAACAGAGGTTCAGAAAGGAGTGCACGAAGAAGAACTAGGTGAACAGAAACTGACACCAATTAAGTAGGCAAAGGAAACCAAGGAAATTGAACATGACGAAGTGAATGAAGATGAAGTGTTTGGACAGAACTCAGCCCAATGAAGGTGGCAATCGAAGCAACACGACGGAATGAACAGAACATAAAGTTTAACACAATATTAACTGTAACGCTTCAACATTTCGAATTAAAACTACCAGGAGCCTTTGCCGGCATACGATTCTCTAATGACAAAATTGGCGGTATGGGCATCACATGAGGATGAATAAAAAATCTAAAACCTTTATGCACATCTAGGGCCCCTACCTGAACATATGAACATACTTTCACTGTTTTGAATTAAAACCCCTAGAAGCCTTTCACCGGAAACCAACTCTTTAAGGACAAAAGTGGCACTACGGGTGCCACATGGGGCCGAATCAAAATCCGAAACCTGTATGCACATCTAGAGTCCCTATCTGAACATTTGAACACACTTTCAACATCTCAAATTAAAACCCCTAGAAGCGTTTCACCAGAAACTAATTCTCTAACCTCAAAAGTGGCACTATTTTTCAAATGAAAGTATCAATGACACTGTAGCTCTACTTGTATAAGACATGTACATGTATAGTATGTGACACAGCAATGACACACATCTAGTTAATGACCTGTAACAAATGTACAGGTAAAGTATTGTAACGGTGGGTGACAGTTAGATGCTTAACTAGAAAAGAAATCTCCATGGGGTTAATGTTACAATGGGGATCCTCGTGTGGTGCAGCATAAGCCAAATGTTAGCAATTGTTTTGGCCTGTTTGATTCAAAGCCTTCTAAGGATGATTCATACTAATTAATAAATATTTGTCCAGTCCTTCTTAAAATATAGGTATTTGAATTTTTTATCTTTTGCTCATAGGGTTCCCACGGGTTAGGTTTTATTTTTCTCATTGTAAACAGAAAATCGGGTTGTGCTAATAAAATATTTACCCTCCCTAAACAACACCAAATATTAACCCAGGAACTTGGCTTCAACACATTTGAATATACACATCCTAGGGATGTTAAATTTGAGAAACATTATTTTGTCTGGTGTTTTTGAAAAAGATTTTTAATTATCTTCCTTTTTGAGTCCCCGAGTGGGTTTGACTGAACCCCAAAATATTTGTTCTCATACCACAGTGATAACAAAGGCACCCATTAAATTTATAGCAAACACTACTGACATAAAAATCTTTTTTATATGTTCTGTACAAAATGATAGTGTCAATGACACGGTAGCTTATCTTGACCTTATGGTATATTTTGGGGGATTAACATCATAATTACTCAACTTTTATGTTACATTCAAGTAAATTGTGCCATAATTATTGACTTTCTGTTGTCTATCAGAAATTACAGATTTTTTGGCTTTAAAATGTGTTCTGGATATTTTCAGTGATTTTATGCCCCCCAAAAATCCACTCCATGGACCCTTCCTCCCTCCCATACCCCCACCCTATGGGGGTGAGCTGGGTGCATTTTTTTGCATGAAATTACTCAAAATCCTCCAAAACACATTTTAAAGCAAAAGAAAAAAATGCATCCCAGCCCCATCCCCATTATTGGGAGAAGTTTTTTGTTCTTTCATAAAATCACTTAATATTCTTCAAAACACAGTCTCAAGCAAAAAAAAAACAGACCTCAACCCACTCTTCCCAGCCCCATTGCTTGAGGTGAAATTTCTTTCTTTTTTTCTTTTTTTTTTTTTGGGGGGGGGGGGGGGGGGGGAGGGCAGTGGGAGCATTAAAATGTGCTTTGAAGAATTTTGAGTGATTCCATGCATAAAACAAAATAAAAAATAAAAATTTCCTCCTATGGACCTCCTGGTCCTGTAAACCTTCTGGGTTTAACTTTGTGGACTTTTTTCATGAAATCACTCAAAATACTCCAAAATGCATAAAAAATTTAAAATGAAAGTGTCAATGACACTGTAGCTCAACTTGTCAAGACATGTACATGTATAGTATGTGACACAGCAATGACAAACATCTAGGTAATGACCTGATAACAAAAGTACATATAAAGTATTGTAACGGTCTGTACATGAATACTGACCGTTGCCTGTAACAAATGTATAGGAAAAGTATTGTAAAGGTGGGTGACAGTCAGATGCTAAACTAGAAAAAAATCTTTGAGTCCTAGAGTGGGTCTGACTGAACCCCAAAATATTTGTTCTCATAGTACAGTGATAACAAAGGCACCCCAAAACACATTCATTCCTGTCCCAAGGTGAAAACAAAGGTACCCAAGAAGTGAAGATCAGTTCACAAATATGAGCTGTGTAGAAGTTGCGCCGTATTGACATGTGCACTTACAGTGTATAAGTAGCACTGAATAAATCAAAGTTCATCTAATTTGCATAATTTCTGGACGAGAAAAAAACCTGTACTATATGTGATGTATTCCATGTTAATAAACATTCATACAAAAATTTATTCAAATCAGAACTTTCATACAGAAGTTCTGTACAAAAGACTGATTGCACTAATTTTGGTACAAAATGGGTGCTGGTGGCCATCTTGAATTTGAGACAACACCCCAAAACACTCGTTCTCATCCCACGGTGATAACAAAGGTACCCAAGTAGTTTCGTAAAGATCGGTTCATAAATACAGCCTCTAGTCTGAGCCGTATAGAAGTTGTGTACAAAAAACTGATTAGACCTAATTTCGGTACAAAATGGCCACTGGCAGCCATCTTGAATTTTGGACCGCATCCCAGAAACACTCGTTCTCGTCCCAAGGTGATAACAAAGGTACCCAAGACATTTCGTGAAGATCGGTTCATAAATACAGACTCTAGCCCGAGCCGTATTGACATGTGTACTTACTGTGTGTAAATAGCACTGAAATGAAAGTGTCAGTGACACTGTAGCTCAACTCGTCAAGACAAAGACATGTACATGTATAGTATGTGACACAGCAATGACAAACATCTAGGTAATGACCTGATAACAAAGGTGCATATAAAGTATTGTAATGGTCTGTACATAAATACTGACCGTTGCCTGTAACAAATGTATAGGTAAAGTATTGTAAAGGTGGGTGACAGTCAGATGCTAAACTAGAAAAAAATCTTTTGAGTAGCAGAGTGGGTCTGACTGAACCCCAAAATATTTGTTCTCATAGTACAGTGTAGAAGTTGAGCCGTATTGACATGTGCACTTACAGTGTATAAGTAGCACTGAATAAATCAAAGTTCATCTAATTTGCATAATTTCTGCACGAGAAAAAAACCCGTACTATATGTGATGTATTCCATGTTACTAAACATTCATACAAAAATTTATTCAAATCAGAACTTTCATACAGAAGTTCTGTACAAAAGACTGATTGCACTAATTTTGGTACAAAATGGCTGCTGGTGGCCATCTTGAATTTCGGACCACACCCCAAAACACTCGTTCTCATCCCACGGTGATAACAAAGGTACCCAAGAATTTTCGTAAAAATCGATTCATAAATACGGCCTCTAGCCTGAGCCATATTGGCATTTGCACTTACAGTGCTGAAAGTGACACCAAAAAACATCAAAGTTAGTCTAATTTGCATAATTTACGCACGAGAAAAAAAACGTATTATATGTGATGTATCCCATGGTACTAAACATTCATACAAAAAATTATTCAAATCAGAGCTATCATATGGAAGTTCTGTAC
Organism: Pictodentalium vernedei; assembly: GCA_031216915.1. Taxonomy (NCBI): domain Eukaryota; kingdom Metazoa; phylum Mollusca; class Scaphopoda; order Dentaliida; family Dentaliidae; genus Pictodentalium; species Pictodentalium vernedei. Next base: position 211,524,824 of record CM062293.1, read on the forward strand.
AAAAAACAGATTTCTGCATCGTCGGTACAAAATGGTGGCTGGCAGTCATCTTGAATTTCGGACCACACCCAAAAACACTCGTTCTTGTCCCACGGTCATAACAAAGGTACCCAAGAAGTTTCGTAAAGATCGGTTCATAAATACGGCCTCTAGCCCGAGCTGTATCCAATTATTGACGGACAGACGTACGACAGGCCATGGCATAAGCTCAAATTTGGCTTCGCCAAAGTTGAGCTAAAAATCAAAGTTCATCTAATTTGCATAATTTCTGCACGAGAAAAAAACCCGTATTATATGTGATGTATCCCATGGTACTAAACATTCACACAAAAAATTATTCAAATCAGCGCTTTCATATGGAAGTTCTGTGCAAAAATCTGATTGCACCAAATTTTGTACAGAATGGCTGCCATCAGCCATCTTGAATATCGGACCGGACCCAAAAACACTCGTTCTCGTCCCACGGTGATAACAAAGGTACCCAAGGAGTTTCGTAAAGATCGGTTCATAAATACGGCCTCCAGCCCGAGCCGTATTGGCATTTGCACTTACAGTGCTGAAAGTAACACCAAAAAACATCAAAGTTAGTCTAATTTGCATAATTTACGCACGAGAAAAAAACCTGTACTATATGTGATGTATCCCATGGTACTAAACATTCATACAAAAAATTGTTCAAATCAGAGCTTTCATATGGAAGTTCTGTACAAAAAACAGATTTCTACATCGTTGGTACAAAATGGCGGCTGGCAGCCATCTTGAATTTCGGACCGCACCCAAAAACACTCGTTCTCATCCCACGGTCATAACAAAGGTACCCAAGAAGTTTTGTAAAGATCAGTTCATAAATACGGCCTCTAGCCCGAGCCGCATCCAATTGTTGACGGACAGACGGACGACTGGCCATGGCATAAGCTCAAATTTGGCCTCGCCAAAGTTGAGCTTTTTAAAAAATCAAAGTTCATCTAATTTGCATAATTTTTGCACAAGAAAAAAACCTGTATTATTTGTGATGTATCCCATGGTACTAAACATTCAGACAAAAAATTATCCAAATCAGCATTTTAATATGGAAGTCCTGTGCAAAAATCTGATTGCACCTAATTTTGTACAAAATGGCTGCCATCGGCCATCTTGAATTTCGGACCAGACTCAAAAACACTCGTTCTCGTCATACGGTGATACCAAAGGTACCCAAGAAGTTTTGTAAAAGATCGGTTCATAAATACGGCCTCTAGCTCGAGCTGTATTGGCATTTGCACTTACAGTGCTGAAAGTAACACTAAATACATCAAAGTTAGTCTAATTTGCATAATAAACGCTTGAGAAAAAAACATATATTATATGTGATGTATCCCATTCATACAAAAAATTATTCAAATCAGCGATTTCATATGGAAGTTCTGCACAAAAATCTGATCGCTCCTAATTTTGTACAAAATGGCTTCCAGCGGCCAACTTGAATTTCGGATCGGACCCAAAAACACTTGTTCTCGTCCCACGGTCATAACAAAGGTACCCAAGAAGCTTCGTAAAGATCGGTTCATAAATACAGCCTCTAGCCTGAGCTGTATAGAAGTTGTGTACAAAAAACTGATTAGACCTAATTTCGGTACAAAATGGCCACTGGCAGCCATCTTGAATTTTGGACCGCACCCAGAAACACTCGTTCTCATCCCAAGGTGATAACAAAGGTACCAAAGACGTTTCGTGAAGATTGGTTCATAAATACAGACTCTAGCCCGAGCGGTATTGACATGTGTACTTACTGTGTGTAAGAAGCACTGAAAAAAGCAAAGTTCATCTAATTTGCATAATTTTTGCACGAGAAAAAAACCCATATTATATGCGATGTATCCCATGGTACTAAACATTCACACAAAAAATTATTCAAATCAGCGTTGTAATATGGAAGTTCTGTGCAAAAATCTGATTGCACCTAATTTTGTACAAAATGGCTGCCATTGGCCATCTTGAATTTTGGACCGGACTCAAAAAACACTCGTTCTCGTCCCACGGTGATACCAAAGGTACCCAAGAAGTTTCGTAAAGATTGGTTCATAAATACGGCCTCTAGCCCGAGCCGTATTGGCATTTGCACTTACAGTGCTGAAAGTAACACTAAATACATCAAAGTTAGTCTAATTTGCATAATAAACGCATGAGAAAAAAACCCGTATTATATGTGATGTATCCCATGGTACTAAACATTCATACAAAAAATTATTCAAATCAGCGCTTTCATACGGAAGTTCTGCGCAAAAATCTGATCGCACCTAATTTTGTACAAAATGGCTGCCAGCGACCAACTTGAATTTCGGATCGGACCCCAAAACACTCGTTCTCGTCCCACAGTCATAACAAAGGTACCCAAGAAGTTTCATAAAGATCGGTTCATAAATACGGCCTCTAGCCCGAGTCGTATTGACAGACAGACGGACAGACGGACGAAGGACAACTGGCCATGGCATGAGCTCAAATTTTTCGTCAAAGTTGAGCTAAAAATTGAAAAAATTCCCCCATGGGACCCTACCCACCATGAGGCAAACAGGGCGAAATATTTTTTTTCTTATAAAGTGACTTTCAAATCCTTTTAAAGGAGAAGAAAAAAAATCACCCCCACAGACCCCAGCCCCTCTCTCACTTATTGATGGTCAAAGCAGAACTTGGATATGAAATTTCGTTGAAACTGGGAGAAAAAAATACATGGTTGCAGCAGCCATGCTGCCACTGACTGATTTAAAGCCAAACATTATGAAAAGTAGTCATGGTCAAAGCTGAACTCGTATATAAAATTTTGTAAAAAATCGGAAAAAAAAATACATAGCTGCAGCAGCCATGCTACCATTGGCTGATTTGAAGCCAAACATTATGAAAAGTAGTCATGGTCAAAGTTAAACCTGCATATGAAATTTTGTTAAAATCGGAGAAAAAAAATATATGGCTGCAGCAGCCATGCTACCATTGGCTGATTTGAAGTCAAACATTACGAAAAGTAGTCATGGTCAAAGATATAAAAACCCACAAATGCAATTTCATCAATTGGAGAAAAATAAATACACATTTAGAATGTACTTACTGATCTCAAACACACACAGTTGATGACAGTGACACATGCCTGAGAACTCATATTACATTCACACAAAGACAATTTTATTCAGTGTTTTATTGGTTTTTTTCACTCAATGTAGTAGAAGAGAAAAACAAGCCAAAACAATTTCACCCCTCAATTTCCACACCCCATGGGCAGACACCATGACAAAAATAGGAAGGTTTCATCTACTCATCTGTCAAAGACAACCTGCCAAATATCAAGAAAATTGGTTAAGATAAAAAAAATATTTTTTAAAAATTACCCCATACTGCTGCTGCTGCAGCAGCCACTGTGAGCAGCCAATTGTGACCAAAATAGGATGTTCTCATCTAGACATCAACCCGAACATGCATATGAAATTTGGTGATGATCAGATGAGAACTACGGCCTGTAGTCTGCACCATACAAAATTCATGATGGCTGCTGCAGCAGCCAATGTAAGCAGCCGATCATGACCAAAATAGGATGTTCTCATCTAGGCACCAACCTGAATATGCATATGAAATCTGGTGATGATCGGATAAGAACTATGGCCTGTAGCCTGCGCCATACAAATTGTGAGCAGACAAACTCACAGACTTCTGCATGCCCCATGACAACAGCTTAGATTGACTTTGTCAAGAAAAGCTAAAAATGTATTATAAATGCACACAATTTCTGTAAATATGACTGCCGACAGGCATTTTGAATTTTTGGCCGAGCCCCAAAGCACTTGTTACTATCTCATGATGATAACAAACACACTCCTAGAAGTTCTGTACAAAAAACTGATCACATCTAATTTTGGTATAAAATGGCCTCCAGCAGCCATCTTGAATTTTGGACCACACCCCAAAACACTTGTTCTCGTCCCAAGGTGATAACAAAGATACCCAAGAAGTTTTGTAAAGATCGATTCATAAATACAGCCTCTAGCCTGAGACGTATTGACATGTGCACTTACTGTGTATAAGTAGCACTGAATAAATCAAAGTTCATCTAATTTGCATAATTTCTACCTGAAATTCCATTGTACTAAATATTCATTCATTCAAAAATGTATTCAAACCAGAACCTTCATATATAAGTTCTGTACAAAAAACTGATTGTCCCTAATTTTGGTACAAAATGGCCATTGGGGCTTATCTTGAATTTCGGACACCACCCAAAAACACTTGTTCCCATCCCAAGGTGATAACAAAGGTACTCAAGAAGTTTTGTGAAGATCAGTTCATAAATACAGCCCCTAGCCTGAGCCATATTGACATGTGTACTCACTGTGCATAAGTAGCAAAAGTTCATCTAATTTGGATAATTTCTGCACGAGAAAAAAACCTGTATTATCTGTGATGTATTCCATGTTACTAAACATTCGTACAAAAATTTATTCAAAGCAGAACTTTCATGCAGAAGTCCTGTACAAAACACTGATTGCACTAATTTTGGTACAAAATGGCTGCTGGTGGCCATCTTGAATTTGAACCGCACCCCAAAACACTCGTTCTCGTCCCAAGGTGCTAACAAAGGCACCAAAGAAGTTTCATGAAGATCGGTTCATCAATACAGCCCCTAGCCCGAGCCGTATTGACATGTGTACTTACTGGTATTGTGTATAAATAGCACCGAATAAATCAAAGTTCATCTAATTTGCATAATTTCTAAACGAGAAAAAAACCTGTATTATATGTGATGCATTCCATGTTACTAAACATTCATACAGAAATTTATTCAAATCAGAACTTTCATACACAAGTTCTGTACAAAAAACTGATTGCACTACTTTCGGTACAAAATGGCTGCTGGTGGCCATCTTGAATATTGGACCGCACCCAAAAACATTTGTTCTCGTCCCACGGTGATAACAAAGGTACCCAAGAAGTTTCGTAAAGATCGGTTCATAAATATGGCCTCTAGCCAGAGCTGTATTGAATGGCTGACGTACGGACAGACGGATGACAGGCCATGGCATAACCTGAAATTTGACTACGTCAAAGTTGAGCTAAAAATCAAAAACCTTTATGCACATCTAGAGACCCAAGCTGAACATATAAACACTTTTGTTTCGAATTAATGTCTAGAGACCTTATCTGAACATATGAACACACTTTAAACAATCAAGATTACATATCCTAGGAGCCTTTCACCGGAAAGCATTATTTTAGCTCAGTCGTTAAGTGACGCCAATTGCACCACCTGGTGACAAAAATTCAAACAATTTTTTTCTGTCATCTCTATACCACACTTAAGTATGATTAGTTTCAAAATTATAGTTAAAAAACAGATGTACATGTATGGACGTACAGACGTATGGACGGAGATCATCACTATATCCCCGCATTTTCAATAAACAAGCCTATTGAATCTAAACATAGGTGGTGAACTACTTCAGGGCTAGATGGTTCCAATTCAGTTCTTTAATAGTTAACCAAGTGCAAGGTTTCTGAGAATTTGAATAATGAATACACAAATATAGAACCTTAGTGAGCACGCTCACATACCCCACGCGCCCCGATATATTTCAAGCTCTAATCATTTTTTAAAAATAAACATAGATTCTAGGAATACTGCAGAAAACAGTGTTCTGTAGTTTCAACGGTATTGAAAGAATTCAAGCAGAGTAAAAGCCTGGAAAACTAATTTTGATGAACTTTTCAAAGTCTATGGGGCCGTAATTTTGGTAAAAATCAGTGGAGCAGAACAAAACCCAAACTTGTTCTGTAGGCAACCATGTTAGACTAACATATCAAAAATCAGCTCAATATCTGGAAGCGTGTAGGAAAAAAATCCGGAAAACTGTAATTTTGATGAACTTTTCAAAGTTCAAGGGCCATAATTTCGGTAAAAATCAGTGGAGCGGAAGAAAATGCAAACTTGATCTGTAGGCCACCATGTTAGACTAACATACCAAAAATCATCTCAATATCTGGAAGCGTGTAGGAAAAAAGTCTGCAAAACTGTAATTTTGATGAACTTTTCAAAGTTCAAGGGCCAGTGGAGCGGAACAAAATGCAAACTTGATCTGTAGGCCACCATGTCAGACTAACATACCAAACATCAGCTCAATATCTGGAAGTGTGTAGAAAAAAGTCTGGAAAACTGTAATTTTAATGCATTTTTCAGAGTCCAAGGGTCGTAATTTCGGTAAAAATCAGTGGAGCGGAACAAAATGCAAACTTGTTCTGTAGGCCACCATGTTAGACTAACATACCAAAAATCATCTCAATATCTGGAAGCGTGTAGGAAAAAAGTCTGCAAAACTGTAATTTTGATGAACTTTTCAAAGTTCAAGGGCCGTAATTTCGGTAAAAAACACTGGAGCAGAACAAAATGAAAACTTGATCTGTAGGCCACCATGTTAGACTAACATACCAATGAAAGTGTCAATGACACTGTAGCTCAACTTGACAAACTTGAACTTGGTAAGTTATAAATGAGATGGCAAAATTGAAGATCATTGGGACCAATGACAGTTTTTTTTGCCAGAGGCAACATTTTTTGACAGAAACCGAAGAAAATCGATAGCTGCCATCTAGAGGCCTCCCCAAACAAGCATGGCAGGTTTCAAAGCAATCCGATCATAAATGTGCCCTGTAGGGTGTACAAAAGGGAAATATTGTGGTCTGACTAAACTAAATTGTAAGAACGTTGGCCATGGCAACATTTTTTGACGGAAATGGAAGAAAATTGATAGCTCCCATCTAGAGGTCACTCCAAACAAGCAGAAAAGGTTTCAAAGCAATCCGATCATAAATGTGCCCTGTAGGGTGTGCCAAAGGGAAATATCGAGTCTTCTGACTAAACTAAGTTCTAAGAACGTTGGCCGCGGCAACATTTTTTTATGGAAATTGAAGAAAATCGATAGCTCCCATCTAGAGGTCTCCCCAAACAAGCATACCAGGTTTCAAAGCAATCAAATCATAAATGTGCCCTGTAGGGTGTGCCAAAGGGAAATATTGTGGTCTGACTAAACTGAGTTCTAAAAACTTTGGCCGCGGCAACATTTTTTGACGGAAATTGAAGAAAATCGATAGCTCCCATCTAGATGTCACCCCAAACAAGCATGCCAGGTTTCAAAGCAATCCGATCATAAATGTACCCTGTAGGGTGTGCCAAAGGGAAATATTGAGTCTTCTGACTAAACTAAGTTCTAAGAACGTTGGCCGCGGCAACATTTTTTGACAGAAATTGAAGAAAATTGATAGCTCCCATCTAGAGGTCTCCCCAAACAAGCATACCAGGTTTCAAAGCAATCTGATCATAAATGGGTCCTGTAGGGTGTGCCAAAGGAAAATATTGAGGTCTGACTGAACTAAGTTCTACGAACGTTGGCCGTGGCAACATTTTTTGCCAGAAATTGAAGAAAATCGATAGCTCCCATCTAGAGGTCACCCTAAATAAGCATACCAGGTTTCAAAGAAATCAAATCATAAATGTGCCCTGTAGGGTGTGCCAAAGGGAAATATTGTGGTTTGACTAAACTAAGTTCTAAGAACGTTGGCTGTGGCAACATTTTTTGACAGAAATTGAAGAAAATCGATAGCTCCCATCTAGAGGTCACCCCAAACAAGCATGCCAGGTTTCAAAGCAATCTGATGATAAATGTACCCTGTAGGGTGTGCCAAAGGGAAATATTGAGTCTTCTGACTAAACTAAGTTCTAAGAACGTTGGCCGCGGCAACATTTTTTGACAGAAATTGAAGAAAATCGATAGCTCCAATCTAGAGGTCTCCCCAAACAAGCATACCAGGTTTTAAAGCAATCTGAACATAAATGTACCCTGTAGGGTGTGCCAAAGGGAAATATTGAGGTCTGACTAAACTAAGTTCTACGAACGTTGGCCATGGCAACATTTTTTGCCGAAAATTGAAGAAAATCGATAGCTCCCATCTAGAGGTCACCCTAAATAAGCGTATCAGGTTTCAAAGCAATCAAATCATAAATGTGCCCTGTAGGGTGTGCCAAAGGGAAATATTGTGGTTTGACTAAACTAAGTTCTAAGAACGTTGGCCGCGGCAACATTTTTTAATGGAAATTGAAGAAAATCGATAGCTCCCATCTAGAGGTCACCCCAAACTAGCATAAGAAGTTTCAAAGTAATCTGATCATAAATGCAACCTGTAAGGTGTGCCAAAGGAAATTGTGGACGTACGTACTAACGTACTAACATACTAACGTACGTACGTACATACGTACGTACGCCGACGGACGAGAAGTGATGGCAATAGCTCAGCTTGACTTTGTCAAGTTGAGCTAAAAATCAGCTCAATATCTGGAAGCGTGTAGAAAAAAAGTCTGGAAAACTGTAATTTTGATGAATTTTTCAGAGTCCAAGGGCCGTAATTTCGGTAAAAATCAGTGGAGCAAAAAAAAATGCAAACTTGATCTGTAGGCCACCATGTTAGACTCACATACCAAAAATCAGCTCAATATCTGGAAGCGTGTAGAAAACAAGAGGCCCCAAGGGGCCTGAGGGCGCTCACCTGACATGGTAGCCTAAATATCAACCCAGAGAATTGATTTCAACAAGTTGCATCTGCTCCTCCTAAGAAAAGCTTATACCAAATATCCAAAGATTCTGACCAGTGGATCTAACATAAAAAGAAGATTTTAAAAGAATATTCCTCATATTGAACTAAGTTATAATTCAGGCTCCCACAGGGAGCCCATATATGAACCCAGGGACTTGGCTTTAACAAACTTGAATCTTGCCCCCCTAAGGATGCTGCGCACCAAATATCAAAACATTCCGACTGCTGGATCTGAAGAAGAAGATTTTTAAAGAAAATTCCTCATTTTGAACTAAGTTACAATCCAAGCTCCCACAGTGAGTACAAATATGGACCTAGGGATATGGCTTGAACAAACTTGAATCTCACCCCCCTAAGGATGCTGCATATCAAATATCAAAACATTCCAACTGCTGGATCTGAAGAAGATTTTTAAAGAAAATTCCTATTAATTATACTTCGGGCTACCACAGTGAGCCCAAATATGAACCCAGGGACTTGGCTTGAACAAACTTAAATCTCACCCCCCTAAGCATGGTGCATACCCAATATCAAAAGATTCTGCCTGCTGGATCTTGAGAAGAAGATTTTCAAAGAAATTTGCCTGAAATGCACTAAGTTCGAATTCGGGCTTCTATAGTGAGCCCAAATATGAATCCAGGGGGCCGATTTGAACAAACTTGAATCAGATCCACCCCACAATGTTGCATACCAAATATCAAAAGATTCTGCCTGCTGGATCTGGAGAAAAAGATTTTTTAAGAAATTTGCCTGAAATACACTAAGTTCGAATTCGAGCTTCTATAGTGAGCCCAAATATGAATCCAGGGGGCCGATTTGAACAAACTTGAATCAGATCCACCCCTCAATGTTGCATACCAAATATCAAAAGATTCTGCCTGCTGGATCTGGAGAAGAAGATTTTTTAAGAAATTTGCCTGAAAAGCACTAAGTTCGAATTCGAGCTGCTATACTGAGCCCAAATATAAACCCAGGGGGCCGATTTGAACAAACTTGAATCAGATCCACCCCACAATGTTGCATACCAAATATCAAAAGATTCTGCCCGCTGGATCTGGAGAAGAAGATTTTTTAAGAAATTTGCCTGAAATGCACTAAGTTCGAATTCGAGCTTCTATAGTGAGCCCAAATATAAACCCAGGGGGCCGATTTGAACAAATTTGAATCAGATCCACCCCACAATGTTACATACCAAATATCAAAAGATTCTGCATGCTGGATCTTGAGAAGAAGATTTTTTAAGAAATTTGTGTGAAATGCACTAAGTTCGAATTCGGGCTTCTATAGTGAGCCCAAATATGAATCCAGGGGGCCGATTTGAAGAAACTTGAATCAGATCCACCCTACAATGTTGCATACCAAATATCAAAAGATTCTGCCTGCTGGATCTGGAGAAGAAGATTTTTTAAGAAATTTGCCTGAAATGCATTAAGTTCGAATTCGGGCTTCTATAGTGACCCCAAATATGAATCCAGGGGGCCGATTTGAACAAACTTGAATCAGATCCACCCCACAATGTTGCATACCAAATATCAAAAGATTCTGCCTGCTGGATCTGGAGAAGAAGATTTTTTAAGAAATTTGCCTGAAATGCACTAAGTTCGAATTTAAGCTTCTATAGTGAGCCCAAATATGAATCCAGGGGGCCGATTTGAACAAACTTGAATCAGATCCACCCCACAATGTTGCATACCAAATATCAAAAGATTCTGCCTGCTGGATCTGGAGAAGAAGATTTTTTAAGAAATTTGCCTGAAATGCATTAAGTTCGAACTCGAGCTTCTATACTGAGCCCAAATATAAACCCAGGGGGCCGATTTGAACAAATTTGAATCAGATCCACCCCACAATGTTGCATGCCAAATATCAAAAGATTCTAGAATTCGGGCTTCTATAGTGAGCCCAAATATGAATCCAGGGAGCCGATTTGAACAAACTTCAATCAGAACCACCCCACAATGTTGCATACCAAATATGAAAAGATTCTGCCTGCTGGATCTGGAGAAGAAGATTTTTTAAGAAATTTGCCTGAAATGCACTAATTTCGAAATCGGGCTCCTATACTGAGCCCAAATATGAACCCAGGGGGCAGATTTGAACAAACTTGAATCAGATCCACCCTACAATGTTGCATACCAAATATCAAAAGATTCTGCCTGCTGGATCTGGAGAAGAAGATTTTTTAATCTTTTTTCCATTGCCTACAGTGTTAAAAAGTGCTGACTCAGCACTTTTTCAAAGTCCTGAAAAAAGTTCCTTGTGATCAAACTGATAGGGATTTTTTTAACCATTCTATTCTACTGGATAAAAGTAAGCTTTATACAAAATAAGAATTCTCTGTGCCGTGTAGTTTTGGAGATATGGCAGTTTTAAGGTTTTTCCTATTTTTAGCTCCCGAGGTTCCCACGGGGCAATGAGAAAATATTTTTTTTGCATCAATCAACTACTTATGACCCATTATCATCTCATATCAAATTTGGTTCAAATCGACCTCACTCTTCAGAAAATAGAAATTTTAGGCGTGGCCAAAATTTCTGCCCCTCCCATAACGAAGGCAAATAATGCCCGACAAACTTCTCTTGAACAAACTTGATTCTAAACCTCAAAAGGACTCTGTATACCACATATCAAGTCTCTGCTACTGGTGGTTCATTAGAAGAAGATTTTCAAAAAATTTGGCCATTTTTTCCCCACACCTCTGCTCAATATGAGCCGAAACCTATTTTGGCTAAAAATCAAAATGCCCCTATATAACCACTACTTACATGAAATTTAATTAAAATGTGGCCAGTGGTTTAGGAGAAAGAGGCCCAAACACCACCTTCACACAGGACGACGGACGATGGACGACAGACGAAGAGTGATAAGAAAAGCTCACCCTGACTTTCAGTCAGGTGAGCTAAAAAGTCCGGAAAACAAGTAGAACTGACGGACTGACAGACTGACGGATGGACCAGTCAAAAACATTATACCCCAGCAACTTCGTTGTGTGGGGTATAATAAAATAAAAATGTTGCACACATGCAAGAAGATACTTGATACTTTATATATACTTTTACAGGTGGCTGCGATTGGCAGTCTACTTTTAGGTCCCCAACTCTTTCCCAACCAAATACGCAATGACAACTGCTATACTTTAAACCATTCACGTGGTAACCAAACCATTACAGTTCCCTAGTATTTCACTAGAGTAAGAGTAGCGAGAAAATGAAAATCCGAAACATGTTCTCCTTGAGAGCATATTTCATATCTGTACTTACAATTGTTCCATGCCAATGGGCACTTTCAGAGGTGGGCGTGCATCCACATGAATGAACCAAACAACTCAAGGGATAGTCAAAATGAAAGAGTTAGGACTATGTCATGTATCATCTGCTTCTGAATGGAACATAGAGCTAAGTAGCAAAATTACATAATCTATTAACACTTTCCAGACCATAACAGCATCGAAGTCTAACAATTAGAGTGGTGGCTTGATAACTTGAGAATATATAACAATACAACCAAAAGAGGTTTATTTAACCCTTTACCTAACATGAAAAGCAGACAACACTTACAAAAAGAATTCTTGAATAACTAATTTTTTTCATTTTTTGTCTCAAAAACATAGGTTATGACCCCTCATTGGAACGAGCTCAACGAGCTCATTCCAAAGAGGGGTCATAACCTATGTTTTTGAGACAAAAAATGAAAAAAATAATGAAAATTAATTGGTGATTTTTGAGAATAGCGCTGGCCGTTTTTGGCCGTTATGTTTGGTAAAGGGTTAACAATAGTGTAAATGTGTACTAAGATTTTTTTCTCAAGGGATATAAAAATGCATTTTTGCAATGAAATAGTATTATGTATCTATAATGCCTTATCAAAATTTGAATTGTCATATCATTAAAGTTTGGTTGTTAGGTACACCATATTCTTCCAGTAGTCAAGGACCCAAAAATAACATATCGAAGGCAGTGTTTATACATAATGTCGCTTAGAATTGAATACGGTACTCAATTTGCTAAAAATACAAAGTTTTTACTACAATGTCCTGAGTGGAATTGTCTTATACACCACATTCAACTGGGAAATGTGAATGCCTTTTTACTTATGAGGGAGTTTCAGTGATAATATAATCCTAAAGCTGACAGGGCTGTAGGATAAAAGATCACTGATCTTCATTCGCGTTGCCAATTGTTTTGTTTTGTGCTTAATATACTATTAAAAAAAGTAGTGGATATTTTCGGAAAATGGTATTGGATATGCGCGATGAGACACATCAATAAGTTACCAAATTTAGTGTGGATCATGAATGACATCGGCCCACGAAAACTTTGTGCAGGTTTTTCGCACGAGTACCACATTAATGTCTGTGAGGTACGTTTTGAAATTTTCATTTGTACTGGATGGGTTTTTTTTGGAGTTCTCCTCGTTTTTTTAATGGTATAAACTCGTTCATCAATAGTTTCTGGTCAAAATGTTAACTTTTGAGGTATTTGAAGACTGACACGTGACAAATGTTTATGTGCCGTTGGCATGTTGAAAGCTGGCAATAGAAAGACTGTAGAAGCTCAAATTCTCAACGTTACTCAATTGGTGATTAGCAGGTTGTGGTCACGCTACCATCAGACAGGCAGTGTCGATGACAGACATCGGTCCAAGGGCAGCAACTGCTAGCCAGAATCATTTCATCCAAACCAGAGCATTACGTAACCATCATCAAAGTGCCTCAGAATTTGGACAGCAACTGCATCGAGCAACAGATGTGCGAGTCAGTGGTCAGACCATCCAAAATAGCCTACACAGCTGGAATTTGTACACTCGACAACCTCAAATAATTTCATGTCTGACTGAACGTCACATCGCTGCAAGGCCAAACTGGTGTGGAACATGACAGTGCTGGCACAATTGTCGGTGGAGCAAGGTCATGTTTTTCGATGAATCAAGGTTCACTCTCGACTTCCACGACAGGCGAAACAGAGTGTGGCGGTGGTGGAACTAACGATACCATGACGTAACCGTTAGGCAGCACAATCGTTTTGGTGGTGGATCGGTTATGGTGTGGGGAGGCATAACCATGACAATCAGAACAGCATTACATATCATCCAAGGGCATGTTACAGGGCAGTACTACGGTTTCAACATGTTAGCAGCTCATGTGGTCCCATTTGCGTAATGTCACAGCCGTCGATTCAATTTCCAAGATGACAATCCAAGAGCACACAGGGCCCGTGTCACTACAGAATTCCAGGAGAAAATCACTACACTGCGTTGGCCAGCACTAAGTCCAGACCTTTCACCAATAGAGCACGTCTGGGATATGCTTGATAGGCTAACATCCGCCTACCAATGTCCAGGAACTCACCGCTGCACTGCAGGAAGAATGGAATAACATCAGTCAAGCTGATATTGGACGTTTGGTGATAAGTATGCCACCTTGGATCCACAATTGTCTCGCGAACCGAGGAGGATTTACAAGGTATTGAGGTCTTGGACTGAATGTGGTAAATTCTCTGACTGACAGTCCATGTCTTCTACAGCTCAGTGCATGGAATGTGTACTTGTCAGACACCCAACTATTGCTGAAATCATTCACCAGATCTTACAGTGCAATCCCTCAACTGTCTTTTTGATGAAAATATGAATATATTTCTCATCTCACTTTTATCAAATATCCCCTACTTTTTTGAGTAGTATATTTTATAGGGATTGGCAGTTATGTTATGCAGCTTCTTTCTAGCAGTAACTTCGTGGCCTTGCTCTTCTCAAATATCACAAAGGAGTCTTTAGTGTTCATGGAGTGTGTGTCTCTTCACACAGAGGATGCCCCCACCCGATAGGATGCTACACTGCGACAGGATCAACCCCACAAATGATGCTGCTAGAAAGGATTCGGACACCAGAGAATTTCCCGGGACTTCTGGCATGTGAGAACAGCACACTCTTCCACCACTCTCTCCACAGATTGTTTTGTTGTTTGCTAATAGACGATCAATTTCTCTTCATGCCAAAAGTTAAAAAATTTATAGTAATTTATTTATTTTTTATACTTACCAATGACCCAGACATAGCTGGTGCTAACTCTTAAAATATAGGGCCAAACACAAATTTTGCCCCCCAATCCCCAAAATTTGCATCTAAAACTAAAGAAAACATGTCCTGAAAGGCCCTCCACACTTCGCCCCTACTGCGCATGCGCAGTGTCAAGGACGTTCCGAAATTGGCGCCATTAATCATTCTAATAACCAGTGCCTGGTAAGCGCTATGTACTCAGCGGGGAGGCAAGAGTTCCCAACTCCTGGGAGGGCCATCCCCGTCTGGGTCATTGGTAAGTATAAAAAATATATAAATTACTATAAATTTTTTAACATTTTTATACTGTACCAATGACCCAGACATAGCTGAATAGTAAAAAGGCTGGAGGGCCAAGGACATAGAGCAAAATGGAATACGCTCAATAAAATAAAATAGAGTCATCCCCTGTAGGGAAAAAGAAGTAATAGGCCTTACATGTATCTTTCTTATTTATGATAAATTAGAAAGATACAACACCTTCCAAAATTGAGCTTCATACATCCATGTACTCTATTAATATCCAATATAATCCTTATACTAATAATTTTTAAAGTAAGCCAATAAATAAAGTAAGTCTAGAGAATAGAGACTCTTATACTCCTAAAAGTGTCTGAGGATTGCATAATCATGTCCGTTGACATATGCAATATTCAAAAGCTATACTTTAAAAACTAAGACTTGAATGAATTTTAAAAACCTAAACTTCTCACTAAACAACCATCCCAATAACAGCTCAGAATTACTAACTCCGGAGGAGGTATCCCCTTGTTTTCATAGTAAAACAGGTGACCCAAGGGAACACCCTCCCCCCCCCCCCCCCTTTTTCTTGCCCTGGGTCAAATAGCCCAGAGCGAAGAGGGCAGCCGAACGGAGACACTGCCGAAACAGACAGCCTACCTAGCTATAGTAGCAACTGTTAAGTGAATGACATTCTGAGCAGTAGATAATAGACCTAACAATAGAGGCCTCCAGAAATGGACTCGATATTTCTAAGATAAAATTCATGAATGTGGATGGCTGAGCGCAATGAGCGGCCTTCAAAAATCTATAATAGCGACACTATTAATGTAAGCCCAAGAAGTAGAAGAACTCTTACTTCATGAGCCGAAATCTTAAGCACAACTGCTAAGTCAATGATATACCATAAGCAGTACCGATAGTTAATAGAATCCATTAACAATAAAATGGAGCGTAACATCCTTCTACTAGACATCAAAGACAGAAGAAGCTTACGCCCTTTGTAATAAACAGATATCTGTTTATAAATACATAAACTGTACCCGGAAAGAGTAAAGGCCTATGCCCATACGAAGACGGAAGGACCTTAAAATAATAGGTTCCGGATAATAGGAGCCTAACTCTTATGCAACAATCCAACCTAAATAGTAACGGAAGTATTGATTCCGAAACTATGAAAGTGAAAATCATCCATCGATAGTGCATGAAACTCACTGACTCTACAGTAAAAGAGAAACCAACAGAATTACTGTCTAAAAGGTCAGAATTTGAAAACTACTGTTTCCAGAGGCTCAAATGATTACTTAGCTAAATAAGAACCGAAGTTAAAATCCGTATAGGAATTTAATCTAAAGATTCTAAGTCTATTTATCAAAAAGTTACTAACTGACTTAGATAAAGAGACAAAAGACTCAATTGTAAACTATCGTAGAGTGCATAGGTATGAGGTAACATAAACCTATAACCTAAATAATAACAGGCTGCAGTAGATCTTGTGAAACAAGTATACTAAAAAATAGCAATGAGTAGTATGGAGGGATCAACAATATGAACATAATGATCCCTACACCACGACGGAAGAGCCTCCACTTTAGCCGCATAGAATAGCGAAGAAGAGGATCTCCTATAGTAAGAAATCGCGTCCAAAGCTCGTCCAGTACAGTGCTTACAATGCAATACGGACCACACAACGGAATACATGAAGGTTGCGACCTTGCTGGTTGTGATAAAGATGACACGATTTACCCAGTGAAAAAGATCCTCACATAGAGGAAGATTTCACGTTAAGACCCACAGTAGACAAGAGAGTAAATTACTCATGATCTCTGTGAAGATAGAGATGCTATCAACAGAAATGTATTGTGGTTGTTTATCTTAGCAATACCTGCTAAAACAACAGCGCCGGAGGATACGCGTATCCTATCATTCCGTCCTATAGATCAATAGAGCGTTAACAATATTAGCTCAGAGATCTGGACAAGCCAACACATACGTCTGCAATTGATTAGCAAGCTGTGTCATAAATAAATCATCATTGGGCGCTCCCATAGATAGCAAATCTGATTGAATACTTGTTTGTTGAGAGTCCATTCTGACAGCAACAAGCGACCCGTAAGAGAACGGGAGTCCGATAAAACAATCAGACGACCCGGAATATGACGGACCAAAACTGAACTTGGTGTACTATAACCAACAGACGGATTCTTTCCATTAAATTGAATAACGGAAACGAAAGAGTGCCTCCCTGGTTCCGGAGATACGCCACTACTGTCGAATTAAAGGACAGGAATTTGGGCATGCGTTTCTGAATAATGTTTATGCAATGACATAAAGCAAGCCTAAAAAACATTATTCCGTGGAAGTTAAACTGATTGCTAAAAGACTGCGGAACCCAAAGACCCTGGCACTTCGAATCCGTAGGGATCAGTATTATATCCCAATCTGTTTGACTGGCAACCGTCATAACAGCCACACTCGGGTCCGGCAACTGCGGCGGCACTCTCTGAGTCAACCACCGAATGTTTGCCCCAGTCTGAATCTCTTGTAACACTAGATAGACAAGAGAACGTATAAATCGAGCAATTCATGGATTGCCGAAAAGTTGCCGTCGAAGAGAAGCTCCTCCGAGAACGAAGCGACTCTGAGAGAGTTCTTAACCTTACTATCCACGCGTGTGGATGTAGCTAGGGCTGCGTCGCGTCTAACTAACTCCAATCAGCCACTGAAGGGCGGAGTTATACGTGAACAAACTACTGCCCTCAAAAGAAATTACATTGAGAATAATATCCCGTAAATCTTTTCTTGAAGACGTAATGATAACGCCTCAGTAAGGCGGATTACGTATAATAAAGCGTCTAAGTTAAGTCTACTATACATAATGTCGTTCCCAACATTGAAATTGGAAAAGACATAAACGGCGAAAAAGAATAAATGCAGTCTTTAATCACACCGTCTAGACACATATGAACTCTCGGTATGCCCTGCTCTGCCAAAATAAACTATTTGTATAAATGATAAAATGGCAGAAATGAGCAACGCGGACAAGAAACTAAACTATCATGCTTAGTAGCAGGCTTGTATATATATATATATAGCGTCGAAAAATAAAACACATGTTGTAATGACAATATTGGACTGCGTCGGTAAGTCAGGGACAATGTCCCTGAACCGATCAAAAAATCCGAGTCCAATGACGCTATAAGTCTCTTATCCAAGATCACAGCAATGAAGTCCGAAATAATAATCACTGGAAGATAATGCCAGAAGATATGAAAGGCATCTTCCGATACTACTAAAGGGAAAACTCGAAATCTTTCGAATCCCTTTCGCCATCCTGTCGGACCCTATAAAGCGTTCGGTCATCCGTAGCTGATGCAACCGCGGACCGCACCGACCCAGCGCCGTCGGATAATTCCTGATTCGACCGAGAAACTGTCAATTGCTGGGATGCTGCGAAACAACTGTGCTAACTCAGATAGCACGTCCGTCACTGAGGCCTGAGGAGAAGCGGTCTTACGATGCATTGCCGCTGGAAGCTCCGTGATCGTTACCCCCGTGCATACTACCAATATGCGAGCGAACGGAGTGTATAGGCCTCGTGTCCCTTGGCTACCGGATGGCGCGACCTATTCGCCGTGGAATCACTGAATGCCGAAACTGATCGGATACTCGAGGTCACGTAGCCAATGTGCGGTCGTGTGCCCTGCTGTGAGGATGAGGAAGCATTAAAGACAGTCTCTCGGACTGTCAATATAACGGAGCGTCCCGACCAACGGACATATGCTCCGAATGTAAAATATCTGAACCACAACATGCGGTCCCCTATGTTGTTGGGCGAGAGAGGGACCTCTCTCGCTCACAGCCCGAACGGACCTGGACAAGCCAGGAACCGGACTAACAGGCTTCCTCCGATCTGTCCTCAATCTGCCGTCACTGGGTGAGTACTAAAGTAATTAAAGTGCTCGCATCACCCAAATCTCCTTCCTAGACCGCAACGGACGAACCCGGCAGCCGAACCATTCGATGAATGTACGCTACACCGGGTGAGCTAGCGAATGTCACTCCGTAGGCGATAGACATATTCCATGAGCACTTATTGCCGCTAACTCTTCATTAATTATGACGACAGAGGCACACTTTTGAAAGACATCTCCATAACTCTTCGAACAAGAAACCAGAAATGCTTGGATAGCAAGCATAAAATAATAATATATATAGCGTCGTTCAATAATTCGAAAGTTTGTGTGACATTATTGGACTATGTCGGAACTGAGGGACGATGTCCCTGAACCGAACCAAAAATTTCTAAGTCCACCGACGCTATCAGTTTCTTATCCGGCATCGCAGCATTCTGGTCCGACGAAAGAAGCTGTAGAAGACCAAGTCAGATGACATACACAACAGCATATGTTGTTCCGAAAGGGAAAGCTCGAAATCCTCCGAATCCCTTTCGGTATCCCGTCGGACCGGATGAAACTTTCGGACGTCCGTACCCGCTTCCCGACCCAGCATCGTCGGATAAAATATATGCGACAGATTCAGTTGATGCTGGGATGCTGCGATAAACTGTGCTATTAAGGAAAGCACGTCCGTTCCCGAGGCCTGTGCAGTAGCGGTCTTACGATGCATTGCCGCCGGAAGCTCCGTGTACGTTGACTCCCCACACTTCCTATGCGAACGTCCGGAGTCTGCAGGCCTCGTGTCCCTGGCTACCGGATGGTGTGACCTGGTCGCCGAAGAATCCTTGATCGGCGAAGCTGGTAATATATCGGCGGTCACGCAGCCAAGGTGCGGTCGTGTGCGCTGACGAGAAGAGGAAGCCTTAGCAGTCTCAGCGGACTGCCTATACAACGGAGCGTCCCGAGCGACGGACGTATGCTCCGCTTGCGACACATTTTGTACCACAACATCTGGGGCCAGATGTTGTTGAACGAGAGAGGGGCCTCTCTCGCTTGCCGTCCGGATGGACCGGAACGAGCTATGAACCGGACTAAAAGGCTTCCTGCGTTCTCCCTCCGATCCGCCGTCACTGGGTGTGCATTAAGTTAATTTATAGTGCTCGCATCACCCCAAAATTCCTTCTAGACCGCAACGGACGAACCCGGCTGCCGAACCATTCGGTGAATGGACGCTACACCGGGCGAGCTAGCGGACGTCAAAGGCCGTCGAACCTACTAGGGTCCTCTTAGGCAATTGGCGTATTTACATGAGCACTTTTCCGCTAGCCCTTCATTAATTGTGACGACGGAGGCACACTGTTGGAAGAGGAAGACTTCCTCTTAAAACAATTGATCAATATCCTTTCAATGTGAAAAGAAAACAAGTCCTGGTACTCGCACTAACCCCTGGCAATCAAAATACATAATAATAATATGATCCATTAATATAGAAAAAATAATTGAAATCAAAATATTTTGAAAAAATATTTTTTCAGAACAGCCCAAGTTTCTGAAAAGTAACGTTGAGCCCCAATGGATCCCAAGCCTAAGTGTGGACAAAAATTTTAAAAATATTTTAAACAATTTATTCAACACTTACGAACAATAATAATGTATCTAGTTATGATTAAAATAACATAAAGATATTATTCTTTAGAAATCCCCCCCTCACACAGAGGGCTGTTGTAAATGTAAACAATGAGTGTAAAAACACTAAAATAAGACTCCAGGCACCCAGGCCCGAAATCAGTTACCAAAAATACACTATCTGATGCAAAACAGAGACTTCCAGGGAAGAAACTGCAGAACATCAGATGGTAGATGCAGAACACAACGCCTAACCACCCGTAGGTGAAGACGTAAACATGGGGAAAGAACAGAATTCATTCTGTTATTCAGCTAAAACTCCCAAGAAATTTTAGTAATAATAATTACAGAAACTATGCCAAAAGCATGGGAGAATAGCAAGGGGGAACTTAAAGGACAGGGAGAGAGGAAAACACTTAAAAAACAGTGTAACTAAATAATCAGAATGACAACAAAATGGCTGCTGCCTTGAAAATAGGTAACTTAACATAATTTCATTAAAAAATTTTAAGTTACAGCCCTGATAATATTCTGTCACACATTCTTTTCCTCTCCTCCTTCTCTATCCTCCTTAGAATCACCATTTCACTAATATTTATGTGTCTGGCATCATTTAAACTGAGATTTATAAGCACAAAGATCAGTCAGATGTTAACTGATGAAGGGCCAAACTTAGAATGATTAATGGCGCCAATTTCGGAACGTCCTTGACACTGCGCATGCGCAGTAGGGGCGAAGTGTGGAGGGCCTTTCAGGACATGTTTTCTTTAGTTTTAGATGCAAATTTTGGGGATTGGGGGGCAAAATTTGTGTTTGGCCCTATATTTTAAGAGTTAGCACCAGCTATGTCTGGGTCATTGGTACAGTATAAAAATATACACATGTGTTGAAATGATTAACCTACAATTGAACTTAATATAGATGGAAGCAGAACTCTCATACATTTCGGCCTTTAACAGATAGATATGAGATTTTTTTCTATTTTCATCTATCCGGGTGTACAACTTAGAATATGAGAGGTGCCTACAAAACATTTAAAACCAGGTTTGTTTATCGACACTTTAAACAGCTAAGATCATATCTGACAGTTTTACCAGAGGAGCAGGAGTGCCACTGTGCAGCAGGGAACAACCATCAGGCTCTTCAATTTACTAATGCTGCAAAAACAGAGTCCACAATGGCTGTAGTTGAAGATAAGTGCACGATCAACATGCAGTCTGCATTTGTACACAGCATTACCGTGCCCCACGTGTGTAATCAGAATTTAGTGTATTGCCCAAGTACACAACATACATGTAGTTACCGTTGGTCAGGATTGAACCATTGACCTTTCAGTTTAAAGTCCAATGCTCTTACCAATGAGTTACCAGGCTCTCCTAAACCCAGGTGGTAAAGAAAAGGTCAAAACAGTCAATAAACATCACACCAACAGGATACCTGTGGTCACATTCAAAGAGGATAGTGACAAGAGAACAAAGATGTACCCAGCGGGGAAAGAACTACTTTGTAAGATCATATTCCTAACAAGAGGCCCCAGGGGGGCTGAGGGCATTCACCTGACATGGTTGCCTAAATATCAACCCAGGGAATTGATTTCAGTAAGTTGAATCTGCCCCTCCTAAGAAGAGCTTATACCAAATATCCAAAGATTCTGACCAGTGGATCTAAAAAAAAAAAGA
The DNA here is from genome assembly GCA_031216915.1 of Pictodentalium vernedei. Classification (NCBI taxonomy): domain Eukaryota; kingdom Metazoa; phylum Mollusca; class Scaphopoda; order Dentaliida; family Dentaliidae; genus Pictodentalium; species Pictodentalium vernedei. The sequence continues at coordinate 211,546,923 of CM062293.1, forward strand.
TTTTTAAAGAATATCCCTCATATTGAACTAAGTAATAATTCGGGGTCCCACAGGGAGCCCAAATATGAACCCAGGGACTTGGCTTGAACAAACTTGAATCTCACCTCCAGTGGGATGCTGTATACCAAATATCAAAAAGATTTTGACTAGTGGATGTGAAGAAGAATATTTTTTATAAATATTCCTCATATTGAACTAAGTTATAATTCAGGCTCCCATAGGGACCCCAAATATCAACCCAGGGACTTGGCTTGAACAAACTTGAATCTTACCCCCCTAAGGATGCGGCATACCAAATATCAAAAGCATTCTGACTGTTGGATCTGAAGAAGATTTTTAAAGAAAATTCCTCATTTTGAACTAAGTTATCATTCGGGCTACCACATTGAGCCCATACATGAACCAAGGGACTTGGCTTGAACAAACTTGAATCTCACCCCCCTAAGGATGCTGCATACCAAATATCAAAACATTCCGACTGCTAAATTTGAAGAAGATTTTTAAAGAAAAATTCCTCATATTGAACTAAGTTATAATTTGGGCTCCCACAGGGAGCCCAAATATGAATCCAGGGACTTGGCTTTAACAAACTTGAATCCCCCCCACAACAAGGATGCCGCACACCCAATATCAAAACATTCTGATTGCTGGATCTGAAGAAGATTTTTAAGAAAATTCCTCATTTTGAACTAAGTTACAATTCGAGCTCCCACATTGAGCCCAAATATGGACCTAGGGACATTGCTTGAACAAACTTGAATCTCACCCCCATAAGGATGCTGCATACCAAATATCAAAACATTATATCAAAGATTTTTAAAGAAAATTCCTCATTTTGAACTAAGTTATAATTCGGGCTCCCACAGTGAGCCCAAAAATGAACCCAGGGACTTGGCTTGAACAAACTTGTATCTCACCCCACCTTAGCATGCGGCATACAAAATATCAAGATTCTGATTGGTAGATCTGAAGAAGAAGATTTTTAAAGCATATTCCTCATACTGCACTAATTTAAACATTTGGGCTCCCATAGAAAGCCCAAATATGGACCCAGGGATTTGAATTCAATAAACGTGTGAAACAATCTTCCAAAGATGTTATATGTGAAATCTGAAAGCTTTTGGAGTAGTGGCTTGGGAGAAAAGTAGTGTTAAATGTTTTTGCCATTACCCACAGTGTTAAAAAATGCTGACTTAGCACTTTTTCAAAGTCCCAAAAAAGTACCCCATGATAAAACCGATAGCATTTTTTTTTTACCCTTCTATTCTGTTGGTCCTAAGGAAGCTTCACACCAAATAAGAATTCTCAGTGGCGTGTAGTTTTGGAGATATAGGCAGTTTAAATTTTTTCTATTTTTAGTTCCTGCGGTACCCTGGGGCGACGGGAAAAGAATTTGGGCATAAATTAAGTACTTATGACCCAAAAAGACCTCATATCAAATTTGGTTCAAATCTGCCTCTCGGTTTGGAAAATAGAAATTTTGGGTGGGGCGAAAATTCTTGCCCCTCCCATAACGAAGGCAAATATAGCTCCTCGAACTTCTCTTGAACAAACCTGAGTCTACACCTCAAAAGGAAGCTGTACACCAACTATCAAGTCACTGCTACTGCTGGTTCATGAGAAGATTTTTTAAAATTTAAGCACACTTATTGAGGAGCGAGGCAACTTAATGTGAACAAAATCAAATTGCAATGTCATAACAAACTATTACCTCAAATATCAATTAAATTGGTTCAGCGGTTTGGGAGGAGAAGATGCAAACACCATGTTCACTGACGTCAGATGGTGAATGATCACTACAGCTCTCCTGACTGAAGTCAGGTGAGCTAAAAATATAAAACTAATGCCTTTACTCACCTGAAGAAATAGATTTTTTTCAGAAGCAAAGTGTTCCTGCAGTTCTCTAATTTCACCATACACTTCAATGAAAAGTTGTGGGGACTCCAACTTGGTAACGGTTTTGATCTTTCTCCACCTGTCTCTTGAACAGGTGATGATGTTCAGACCCTGCAGCTGCTAATGTGAGTTTTACATGTTCTGTTTTGTTTTGGCCACCAGCCTGTTACTTCCACTTTGGCAGCATTTGGCAAATGACCGATATCACCTCCATGAAAGTCTTCTGTTAAATATATATATCTGTTTTCACAAAAAATATCTGAGGTTAGTAAAATTTCGATCCAGACTTGTACAAGACAACAAAGTCAAAGGTGCAGATCCGTTAAAATATTTAGATCCTCCCAACTGCTTAACTGACAGCTTCCTCCATTCCACCATTCTTGTTTAAATCGATGCACTGCGGCAAGTTGGGCAACTGTTTCATCAGCGATGCTGGCAGCTTTTCTGAGGTGTTCCATTCTATCGGATCTGAATTGTAGAAATATTATTTCTAAATTTATGATAATTTCTTCCACAAATTTAATTGTTATCACTTCCTCTGTGTCCCTTAGACCTTAGTTGGAAAAACAGACGACGCTTACAGTAATAAAAACAAGAGGCCCCAGGGGGCCTGAGGGTGCTCACCTGACATGGTAGTCTAAATATCAAACCAGGGACTTGACTTGAATAAGCTGCATACGCCTCCTAAGAAAAGCATATAGCAACTAGATGAAGTGATTGTGCCCACACAATACAAAGGATTTTCCTTCTATTTTCAGTTCCTGCACTTTTAAGTCTCAAAATTGAGATAAACGCATAAAAACAGATTTTTTTTATTTTTGTTCGGAAATTTTCCAAGTCCCAAACAAAATATTTTCAGCCGAAATTTTTTTTTTCATCTTAAAATTGACCAAAACACATAAAAACAAAAAAACTAATTTCCGGATTTTGGTACAAAATTTCTATGTCCCACCCGGACCCCAAATTTTCAGTGTAAAAAAAAAAATGTTTGTCTTAAAATTGACCAAAATGCATAAAAACAAAAAAACTTATTTCCAGATTTTGGTCCCAAATTTTCTAAGCCCCCACCCGGCCCCCAAATTTTCAGTGTAAAAAAAATATTTTTTTTTGTATTAAAATTGACTGAAACGCATAAAAAAACAAACCAAAAAAATTCCGGATTTTGGTCAAACATTTCTAAGTCCAGAATGGGACCCCAAATTTTCAGCCTAAATATGAACCCAGGGACTTGGCTTGAACAAACTTGCATCTCACCCACCTAAGGATGCTGCATACCAAATATCAAAAGATTCTTATTGGCAGATCTGAAGAAGAAGATTTTTAAAGAATATTCCTCATTCTGCACTAATTTAAACATTTGGGTTCCCATAGAGAGCCCAAATATGGACCCAGGGAATTGATTTCAATAAACCTGTGAAACAATCTTCGAAAGATGTTATATGTGAAATTTGTAAGCTTTTGGAGCAGTGGTTTGGGAGAAAAGTAGTCTTTACACATTTTTCCCATTACCCACAAGTGTTAAAAAATGATGACTCAGCACTTTTTCAAAGTCCCAAAAAAGTACCCCATGATAAAACTGATAGCAATTTTTTTTACCATTCCATTCTGTTGGTCCTAAGGAAGCTTCACACCAAATAAGAATTCTCGATGCCGTATAGTTTTGGAGATATAGGCGTTTTAATTTTTTTCTATTTTTAGCTCCTGCAGTTCCCATGGGGCGACAGGAAACAAATTTAGGCATAAATTAAGTACTTATGACCAAGCCCTCATAGCAAATTTGGTTCAAATCTGCCTCTTGGTTTAGAAAATAGAAATTTTGAGAGGGGCAAAAATTCTTGCCCCCCCCCCCATAACATCGGCAAATATTGCCCCACAAACTTTTCTTGAACAAATCTGAGTCTACACCTCAAAAGGAAGCTGCACGCCTTATATCAAGTCTCTGCTACTGCTGGTTCATGAAGAAAAGAAGATTTTTTAAGATTTAAGCACACTTTTTGGGCATGGCCTTTCCAAGGGGTGAGGCAACTTGATTTGAACAAAATCAAATTGCAATGTCATAACAAACTATTATCTCAAATATCAAGCAGTTTGGGAGGAGAAGACGCAAACACCATGTTCATGGATGATGACGGGTGGCGAGTGATCACTATAGCTCTCGTGACTGAAAGTCAGGTGAGCTAAAAATCCCTAACAATGAAAACTTTTCATATTTGATCCCCAAAATATAGCTTATGATCTCTGTTTGGAAGTTCAATGACCTCGTTTCTATGAGGGGTCATAATCTAAAATTTGCAGATAAAAATTGAACAAGAGGCCCCAGGGGGCCTGAGGGCGCTCACCTGACATGGTAGCCTAAATATCAACCCAGAGAATTGATTTCAACAAGTTGCATCTGCTCCTCCTAAGAAAAGCTGATACCAAATATCCAAAGATTCTGACCAGTGGATCTAAAAAAAAAGGATTTTTAAAGAATATTCCTCATATTGAATGAAGTTATAATTCGGGCTCCCACAGTAAGCCTGTATATGAACCCAGGGACTTGGCTTTAACAGACTTGAATCTCACCCCACCCCTAAGGATGCTGCACACCAAATATTAAAACATTCCGACTGCTGGATCTGAAGAAGAAGATTTTTAAAGAAAATTCCTCATTTTGAACTAAGTTATCATTCGGGCTCCTACAGTGAGACCAAATATGGACCCAGGCACATGGCTTGAACAAACTTGAATCTCACCCCCCTAAGGATGCTGCATACCAAATATCAAAACATTCCGACTGCTGGATCTGAAGAAGATTTTTAAAGAAAATTCCACATTTTGAACTAAGTTATAATTCGGGCTACCACAGTGAGCCCAAATATGAACCCAGGGATGTAATTGGCTTGAACAAACTTGAATCTCACCCCCCTCTCCCCCCCCCTTCCCCCCCCCCCCCCCCCCCCCCCCCCCCCCCAAGCATGGTGCATACCCAGTATCAAAAGATTCTGCCTGCTGGATCTGGAGAAGACGATTTGCAAAGAAATTTGCCTTAAATGCACAAAGTTCAAATTTGGGCTCCTATACTGAGCCCAAATATAAACCCAGGGGGCCGATTTGAACAAACTTGAATCAGATCCACCCCACAATGTTGCATACCAAATATTAAAAGATTCTGCCTGCTGGATCTGGAGAAGAACACTTTTTAAAAAATTTGCCTGAAATGCACTAAGTTTGAATCCGGGCTTCTATAGTGAGCCCAAATATGAATCCAGGGGGACGATTTGAACAAACTTGAATCAGATCCACCCCACAATGTTGTATACCAAATATGAAAAGATTCTGCCTGCTGGATCTGGAGAAGAAGATTTTTTAAGAAATTTGCCTGAAATGCACTAAGTTCGAATTCAAGCTTCTACAGTGAGCCCAAATATGAATCTAGGGTGCCGATTTGAACAAACTTGAATCAGATCCATCCCACAATGTTGCATACCAAATATCAAAAGATTCTGCCTGCTGGATCTGGAGAAAAAGATTTTTTAAGAAATTTGCCTGAAATGCACTAAGTTAGAAATTGGGCTCCTATGCTGAGCCCAAATATGAACCCAGGGGGCCGATTTGAACAAACTTGAATCAGATCCACCCTACAATGCTGCATACCAAATATCAAAAGATTCTGCCTGCTGGTTCTGGAGAAGAAGTTTTTAATGTTTTTCCCATTGCCAACAGTGTTAAAAAGTGCTGACTCAGCACTTTTTCAAAAGTCCTGAAAAAAGTACCTTGTGATCAAACTGACAGGGACTTTTTTTAAACCATTCTATTCTACTGGATAAAAGCAAGCTTTATACAAAATAAGAATTCTCTGTGCCGTGTAGTTTTGGAGATATTGCAGTTTTATGGTTTTTCCTATTTTTAGCTCCCGAGGTTCCCACGGGGCAATGAGAAAAATTTTGTTTGCATCAATCAACTACTTATGACCCATTATCATCTCATATCAAATTTGGTTCAAATCGACCACATGGTTCAGAAAATAGAAATTTTAGGCATGGCCAAAATTTTTGCCCCTCCCATAACGAAGGCAAATAATGCCTGACAAACTTCACTTGAACAAACTTGATTCTAAACCTCAAAGGGACTCTGTATACCACATATCAAGTCTCTGCTACTGGTGGTTCATTGGAAGATTTTCAAAAAATTTGGCCATTTTTTCCCCACCCCTCTGCTCAATATGAGCCGAAACCTAATTTGCATAAAAATCAAAATGCCCCTATATAACCACTACTTACATGAAATTTAATTAAAATGTGGCCAGTGGTTAGGAGAAAGAGGCTCAAACACCACCTTCACGCAGGACGACAGACGGACGGACAAAGAGTGATCAGAAAAGCTCACCCTGACAATCAGTCAGGTGAGCTAAAAAAGTAATATATCATAAGAACAATTCGTGGCCAAATGTACTTCAATTATCCTAGAACAAAGTTAGGTATTCAAACCATTTTAAAATGCAATGACAAGGCTAGTTGGAAAAAAATGCCGACAAAATGATTATCACTTTGAAGTTCGAATTTCAATTTTCACTTTTTATAAAAAGAATATTAAGACAGGTTAAGATGGAATATAAAATGTAAATGAGAGGCCCCACAGGGCCTGAAGCACTCATCTTGAACAGAAAATAATATATACAGAGTCCAAGAATGAGTCTACATTAAGCAATCCATCTCCATGGGAAACACTGTCAATCCTCGAGTCCCTCAGGAGTGACCAAAAATAATCTGGACATCATGCCTTTTCTTCAAATGATCATAATGTAAAACGTAGAGCTCCCCTATGAAGCCCCTTGATACAACCTATGTGGATTAATCTTAGTTACACACCTCTAGAGGGTACTGAATATAAAATGTTTAATTCTTCAGCAAAATGGCAAATTCCGGCTCTCACAGGGAGCCCAAATATTAACCCGGGCTCTCGATTTGAACACAGTTCAATCTGACTTCCCCAGAGATGTTGTGTACCAAATATGAAAGCATTTGACTGTTGGATCTGAAGAAGAGAAATTTTAAAGAAATTTCTTCATATTGCACTAAGCTGAAATTTGGGCTACCATAGCGAGCCCAAATATTAACCTATGGATCCGATTTGAACAAACTTGAATCTGCCCCCCCCCCCCCCCCCCCCCCCCCCCCCCCCTAGAGATATTGTATATCAAATATGAAAGCATTCTGACTAGTGGGTCTGAAGAAGAAGATTTTTGAAGAAATTCCCTCATATTGTATTAAGTTAAATTTCAGGTCCCCATATGGAGCCCAAATATTAACCCAGACACTCAAGTTGAACAAACTTGAATCTGACCCCATATCCTCATATCACACTAAGTAAAAATTAGGGCTACCATAGCGAGCCGAAATATATACCTAGGGATCTGATTTGAACAAACTTGAATCTGACCCCCTAGAGATGTTGCATACCAAATATGATAGCACTCTTACTGGTGAATATGAAGAAGATTTTTTAAAATTATCCCCCATATTGAACAAAGTTAAAATTTGGGCTTCCGTACGAAGCCCAAATATTAACCTAGGGACTTGATTTGAACAATCTTGAATCTGACCCTCATAACAAATATGTATACCAAACATTAAAAGATTCTGACTGGTGGTTCTGAAGAAGATTTTTAAAGAAGATTTTTAAAGAATATTCCCCATATTACCCTATGTTAAAAATTTGGGCTCCTGTATTGAGCATAAAATATGAACCAATGGGCTTTATTTTAACAAACTTGTATCTGCCCATCCATTCCCCCCCCCCCCCCCCCCCCCCCCCCCCCCCCCCTATGAATGCTGTATACAGAATATCAAAAGATTCTGGTGATTGGTTCTGGAGAAAATAATTTTTTATATTTTTGCAAATACATGTATGCTGGCTCAGCATTTTTTTGATGCCCATTACAGAGCACCATAACATAACCGATGGCAATTTTTTTTTACCATTCAATTCTACTGGTCCTTAGGATACTTCAAACCAAATAACAGCTCTCTGTTCCATGTGGTTTGGGAAATATGGGTGTTTGAAAATATTTCTATTTTTAGCTCCCAGGGTTCCCATGGGAATGCAGGAATTTTTTTTTTTTTTGTTGCATGAGTCAAGTACTTAGGACCCAATAATACCACATACCAAATTTGGTTAAAACCGGACCATCGGTTCAGAAAATAGAAATTTTGGGCAGGGCCAAAAATCTTACCCTTCCCATTACAAAGCCAAATATTGCTTCACGAACTTCGTTTGAACCAACTAGATTCTACACTTCAAAAGGAAGCTCCATAGCAAATATCAAGTCACTGTTCACATTGGTTCATGAGAAGAATATTTTAAAAATACTTTGGAGCATTTTTCCCCACTCCCTCCCTATGGGACTGGGCATGTTGAGTTGAACAAAAATGCAACCCCCCTTCGGGACCAACACACACACAAACTTTCACTTGAATTGGCCCAATGGCATTGGAGGAAAAAAACAAAACATGGTGTTGACAGACTACAGACGGAGAGCGATGAGATTAGCTCAGCTTGACTTTGTCAAGATGAGCTAAAAAATAACTTACCGGTAATAAAGTCAACCAAAATTATGTTTGTTTGGCTATAGATCTTGTGGTATGTGCTTTCAGTTACCAATAAATCATTTTACGATTTCAAATAAGTAACAACAAGTTAATTTACTGTGAAAACTCCAGGTCTGAAGTTTAGTAAAATTCAAATACCTATACACAAGTTGATGGGAAGTCTGCTACCGTATTCATACTAGAACTGTTAACATATTTCATGAGAATTTATGGTCAAATGTGCTTCAGATATCCTAGAGCAATGCTGGAATTTCATAACGACTCAAAATGCCACGACAAGACTGCCTGAAAAAAAAAAAGGCAACAATGTCTGTTTTTCTCCTTGTAGGACTCCATGTCATACTATTTGTTTTTGTCAGGTGGTACGCCCCAATTTTGATAGGAAATGATTTCAGAATTATAGGAAATTAAAATAAGTGTCCTGATAGCTTGTAAGTTATGTGTCAATTGCGACATTTTCTGATAATGGTAGCGTGAAGGCGATTTGGTCTCATGATGTCCGTTTAAAGGAATTGTATATGGGTGCTTTTTTGGGGGGCATGGTGGCATTGTGGTAACCGGTTCTCGTCAGATCACCGAAGTTAAGCAACGTTGAGCCCGGTTGGTCCTTGGATGGGTGACCATTTGAGCAATCGATTCGGACTCCCGCGTTGTTTCCTTGGGCAAGGCACTTAACCCTGAAGGTCCACATGGAGGCACGATGACGCCGTGTACTAAGATGTACTGCACTTCGATGGTGTGCATGTCTTCAACCAATCTAACCCTGCCTGTGCTGCAGTGCGGAGTTACAATGTTGGGGAGTGGCAGCTGCTCATCATTGCTCGGTGGTTCTCTCCGGGTGCTCCGGCATCCTCCACCTGTAAAACTGTCATGGTCATGATAAGCCATTGCGCATAGGTATCATATGGTATGTGACCTTAAACACCAATAAATAAATAAATGGGTGCTTTTTCAATCTCTGTTGACCTTTACATAAACGTAAACAACAAGCATGTCTTTTTCCCAAAAGAAAGCTGATAGTGTTGACATTTTCTATCATGCAGCCTTGTGGCTGCATCTCGAGGTGTTTTGAATTCCTAGGTTTGTTCTTGGATGAAGGAATTACATTTGTCCATAAGCTCTCATGAGATACTATTTGTATCAGTTCTATATGAATCTGGTAGCAATCTTTCAGAAACCTCTGCCTGCCATCAGCTGTGAGTGGAAACCCCTGTGGTAACCCCAGGAAATGAAGCAGTGCTTGTTTACTGTCGTAAACAACCTCTGTTTTACTGTTAAAACGGGACACGGCCACAAATGCTTGGGGCAGAAGTATTCTAAAATGGGCACGATGGGGTATAAACAATTAACTTAACTTGCCCTTATCTCCATATTGTAGTCACGATTAGCCACTGTGCAGAAATATGTGACCTTAAACACCAATAAATAAACAAGAGGCCCAAAGGGGCCTGAGGGCGCTCACCTGACATGGTAGCCTAAATATCAACCCAGAGAACTGATTCCAACAAGTTGCATCTGCTCCTCCTTAGAAAAGCTTTTACCAAATATCCAAAGATTCTGACCAGTGGATCGAAAAAAAAGATGATTTTTAAAGAATATTCCTCATATTGAACTAAGTTATAATTCAGGCTCACACAGGGAGCCCATATATGAACTCAGGGACTTGGCTTTAACAAACTTGAACTCACCCCCCTAAGGATGCGGCACACCAAATATCAAAACATTCCGACTGATGGATCTGAAGAAAAAGATTTTTAAAGAAAATTCCTCATTTTGAATTAAGTTACAATTCGAGCTCCCACAGTGAGTCCCAATATGGACCTAGGGACATGACTTGAACAAACTTGAATCTCACCTCCTAAGGATGCTGCATACCAAACATCAAAACATTCCGACTGCTGGATCTGAAGAAGATTTTTAAAGAAAATTCCTCATTTTGAACTAAGTTATAATTCGGGCTACCACAGTGAGCCCAAATATGAATCCAGGGACTTGGCTTGAACAAACTTGAATCTCACCCCCCTACGCAATGGTGCACACACCCAATATCAAAAGATTCTGCCTGCTGGATCTTGAGAAGATTTTCAAAGAAATTTGCCTGAAATGCACTAAGTTCAAATTTGGGCTCCTATACTGAGCCCAAATATAAACCCAGGGGGCCGATTTGAACAAACTTGAATCAGATCCACCCCACAATGCTGCATACCAAATATCAAAAGATTCTGACTGCTGGATCTGGAGAAGAAGATTTTTTAAGAAATTTGCCTGAAATGCACTAAGTTCGAATTCGGGCTTCTATAGTGAGACCAAATATGAATCCTGGGGGCCGATTTGAACAAACTTGAATCAGATCCACCCCACAATGTTGCATACCAAATATCAAAAGATTCTGCTTGCTGGATCTGGAGAAGATTTTTGAAGAAATTTGCCTGAAATGCACTAAGTTCGAATTCGAGCTTCTATAGTGAGCCCAAATATGAATCTAGGGAGCCGATTTGAACAAACTTGAATCAGATCTGCCCCACAATGATGCATACCAATTATGAAAAGATTCTGCCTGCTGGATCTGGACAAGACGATTTTTGAAGAACTTTGTCTGAAATGCACTAAGTTCGAATTTGAGCTTCTATAGTGATCCCAAATATGAATCTAGGGAGCCGATTTGAACAAATTTGAATCAGATCCACCCCACAATGTTGCATGTCAAATATCAAAAGATTCTGCCTGCTGGATCTGGAGAACAAGATTTTTTAAGAAATTTGCCTGAAATGCAATAAGTTCGAATTCGGGCTTCTATAGTGAGCCCAAATATGAATCCAGGGGCCCGATTTGAACAAACTTGAATCAGATCCACCCCACAATGTTGCATACCAAATATGAAAAGATTCTGCCTGCTGGATCTGGAGAAGAAGATTTTTTAAGAAATTTGCCTGAAATGCACTAAGTTCGAAATCGGGCTCCTATACTGAGCCCAAACATGAACCCAGGGGGCCAATTTGAACAAACTTGAATCAGATCCACCCTACAATGTTGCATACCAAATATCAAAAGATTCTGCCTATTGGATCTGGAGAAGATTTTTTAATGTTTTTCCCATTGCCAACAGTGTTAAAAAGTGCTGACTCTGCACTTTTTCAAAGTCCTGAAAAAAGTACCTTGTGATCAAACCGATAGGGATTTTTTTAAACCATTCTATTCTACTGGATAAAAGTAAGCTTTATACAAAATAAGAATTCTCTGTGGCATGTAGTTTTGGAGATATGGCAGTTTTAAGGTTTTTCCTATTTTTAGCTCCCGAGGTTCCCACGGGGCAAAGAGAACATTTTTTTTGCATCAATCAACTACTTATGATCCATTATCATCTCATATCAAGTTTGGTTCAAATCGACCTCACGGTTCAGAAAATAGAAATTTTAGGCGTGGCCAAAATTTTTGCCCCTCCCATAACGAAGCCAAATAATGCCCGACAAACTTCTCTCGAACAAACTTGATTCTAAACCTCAAAAGGACTCTGTATGCCAAATATCAAGTCTCTGCTACTGGTGGTTCATTGGAAGAAGATTTTCAAAAAATTTGGCCATTTTTTCCCCACACCTCTGCTCAATATGAGCAGAAACCTAATTTGGATGAAAATCAAAATGCCCCTATATAACCACTACTTACATGAAATTTAATTAAAATGTGGCCAGTGGTTTAGGCGAAAGAGGCTCAAACACCACCTTCACACAGGACGACGGACGACAGACGATGGACGAAGAGTGGTAAGAAAAGCTCACCCTGACTTTCAGTCAGGTGAGCTAATAAATGTGAGTTGAATGCATGAGTCAAAATCAGATTTCGCAGAATAAGTTGTGTTTTGCACCTGGGGTGCCTGGTGTGCTATATAACTTGACATATCGCTGTTTCCGTTGTGCATAAGCATGAATTCTATGTCATCACCAATGTACATGTAGTCTTGTTTTGCAAATAGAAATTCGGTGGAACATCCACTTACTGACAATGTTTGCGAGAGTGTCACACTTTCACAGGAAGGAAACAAAACAAAAAGTTGCTTGATTGCTCAAAACAACAAACTTTCAAAATTAGACCCAGATACAGGAACCCCAGTGTGTATTTTTCATGGATGTCTTTAATGTAACCTTTCTACTGGTGTTTTAACATTTTCAACAGCTAGGGTCACCTTGTGTCGGACAGTTTTAAGGGTGGAGGAAGCCGGAGTACCCGGCAGCAGCTAGCAACTGTCAGAGTTCTCAAAATGCAAATTCCACACAAGCAGGGTTAGCATTGGTTGAAAACAAGTGTACAGGCGATGTGCAGTACGTCTTAGCATACAGCGCCACCGTACTCCACCCCCCCTCCCCCACCCCCAATTTTCATATGAACATTACAATGCCGTGGGTTCTATGAAGATGTTTCGTGTGCAGCACTAATCGTTATAGTAGTAACACAAATTACTACAGAATAATAAACATTACCTTAAAAATGTGTGCACCCTGAAACCAATGCACATGCTATTTGATAACATGTTCAGAAATTAAGGCGATATCAACCTAATGATAACATTTTAAGCCAAACTTTTTTATTATGCAATTCGACTAATTTCTGAATGACTTTGGCATATTATACATTAAACTAAAGATTATGCTGCAGAGTACAAGCATTAACCGGTAGAATAGGATACCAGTGGTTCCTAAAAGTCTGCTACCACATTTTGGTGATAGCTGCAAATTGGGGAAGTTATATAAATACTATCTGAAGTACATGTAGCTCTGGATATCCAAGAACAAGGCTAGGCCATCAGACAGGTCGAGTTGTAAGCAGCTTTCATGTTTGAACGAAGAATTCAAATTGTTTTCATTTTGTTCAATGGAAAGAACATTGCTCCTTGCTGACCTATTTTAATACAGTGGAGCCCACTTAACTGGATATCTCTTAATTGTATATCCCTGTTAATTGAATATAATTTTCAAACACAAAACCATTTACCATACCTTCAGTACAAATTTGATCTGTTAATTGCATATTGGTTGTACAGTAAACTCCTGTTAATTGTATATAAATTTTGGCAATATGTCTAAAAAATTACTGTGACATGCACCAAATTCCTCTTATTTATCAACCTTTTTGGCCTCACTATATCTAATACAGGCATTTATTCTATTATATTTTGTTTGACAAAGCTCTATGAGCTCTGTCAAACAAGATATAATAGAATAAATGCTCCGTTTACCTCTGGAACACAGGAAACTGACCAAATCCCTGTTAATTGTATACTCCTGTTAATTGAATAATTTTCACTTGCAAAATGGATATTCAATTAAGAGGATTCTACTGTAACACCAATGATATCATATTTGGACAATTAACAGATCTGCATGTGGACAATACTTTTTCAAAAATTGTAACATGAAATCACTGAAGGAATCTCTAGTGAATTGTTAACTACCGTCAGAGAAGAAAAATGCGTGAAAAATTGTTCTCCAACGACAGTTCCAATTTTCTATATTTTGGGGAGAATTACATGTTCAAAGTATTTGTCGACAAGCGATATAACATTTCACCCTGTTGTCATCACATGACCTGCACTTGACATTTCACCCTCATGTGTTGGGGTCATATTGTAGTATTTTTCAAAAGCATAGGGGGGGGGGGGGTGGATAGGGACATGGCTAGAGGCTCCCGACTGGGGAGGGAAGGGGGTTGTAGGGTAATGACTTTCCAACTGAATGAATACCCTTCCTGGTCCTTACCCCAAGTTGGAAATTCATTACCGAGAACGATTTTGAAAATGAAGTCATGAAAGAGGGCATAAAATTGATTCTAGTATCTGAAATGCCAACACATTTATGATAGAATTATCAGGTTATTATTGTTTGCTATTCTTCTGGGAATTCAGTATGTGCTAAACAAATGCTCAAGCTGAGAACTTTGAGCAATTCACATTGTCCTAACATTAAATCAGATCTTATGCCAGAATGATCAATTTTTGATGTTTCATCATTTTGTAATTGTGAATGATGGAATTAACTCAGGATAATGATTTTACATGATGGGATTTTCTTGAAGTGCATTTCGAGGATTTTTTTTTATTAAGATAAGTAAAAATTCTAAAGAAATCTCATACCGATTGACATCATACATACTTTTGAAGCTTAATATTGTGTACACTGTAGTTGTAAATACTGTAGTAAGTTACCATTTTTGTCGAATTGAAACCGCGTTGGAATTTTGGAAAATAATGGGGCCAACATCAGCATCGCCAAAGAAACTCTAAAATCCAGATAGATGGAATTTTCACTACTCATGACTTGCTCTCCGAATTTCCAACTGTAGGAAAATTTGGCCAGGATTGAGAGGTGGGGGTGGATGGATGGGGGGGGGGGGGGGGGGGGGGGGGGCGTGGAGGGGAGGGGGGAGCCACAAAATGAAGGCTGTGATGTATACAACATGAATAATTACAATCAACTCGCAGAGTTGACAGCAGGCACCAATGGTTCCTGGAAGTCTGCTACCGTATTCATACCAGAACTAATAATAAAATAATATTTTCAGAAACTTCGTGGCCAAATATGCTTCAGATATCGATGTACAAAGCTAGGCATTCAAAAAACAAAAAAGGACAACACTGTCTGAATTTTTTATTGAAGATGGCCAACAGACATGTGCATATCACGCGATACCACAAATTTTTATCTGAAAAACAATTGGGTAATTCAAAGAAATTCAAACAGGTGTCACGATACCTTGTAAGTAGTATGACAATCGTGCAGTCTCCATATACTAATAGTGCATAGTATTAAGGGGCTATACAAGTAATGAAAAATTACCTTGAAATTATGTGACAGGTTGCAGGCCTTTAGATTAGTCTGATTTGGGCACAATGTGGCCAGCATGGAGGGTCAACAGTCCACCATGGTTGGCCCCATAGGAGAAAATTTTGAAATTTGACACTCTGAAATGTAATTTCCTTGCTTCTACAGTATGTAGGTAATGAATTTTGACAAAACTCACCTGACAATTATTTTTAAGTATACCTGGTTGGACATAGTTTCATGCTGAATAATTTCATCCTTTGAACCCTTGCTGATGAATGCTAGGTTCTGGGGGGTTCTTTTTGTCAGCAGAAACAGAATAGTTGAAACATATTTAACATAAAAATCCATCTTTGCTGTAAATGAAATCTGGAAAGGCAGTCAGTTAGACAGAATAGTTATGTTCCTTTGCTTCAAATTAATGTTTTTCTAGAGAGATATATCACTACTAAAACTTATTTATTTATTGGTGTTTAAGGTCACATACTTATACACAATGGCTAATCATGACCGTGACAGTTTTACAGGTGGAGGTAGCCGGAGTACCCGGAGAGAACAACCGAGCAATGACAACAACTGCCAGCTCCCCATCAGCGTGCAGTATGCATTAGCACACGGCGTCATTGTGCCCCCGTGTGGACAATCAGGGTTAAGTGCCTTGCCCAAGGACACAACGCAGGAGTCCGAATCGATTCCTCAAATTGCTTAATTTCGGTGATCTGACGAACCGGTTTCCACAATGCCATCGCACTCCCAGAACTAGAACTGGTGCAGGGTATGTGTGGTGAGGTTGAAATTGCATCACATGTGGTACTGCTCCTACCGCAGGTGCCTCCTTTTAATGGGATCGTCAACAATGACACTCAAGACAGGGTGGAGGTCATCCTCTTTCTTTATGGGTTGAAAGAATGCGTTTATTTAAAAAAAATGTTTTTTTTAGTCATGATTTTCAAGTAAATCACCATCCCTCTTTTTTCGCTTTGCCCCACATGTCAAACTTTGCTTATTATGCCACTTACCAGTTGTTTTCAGTCATCCTTACAGACTCATATCAAAAGTTCAATTCAAACACGTGCTGACACAAAAACATTTAAATTATAACTGGAATTTAAGTATCTATTTTTCCATTCACAGAAATTACCGCAGAAGACACAGAAGAGGTTGTCCTGTGAGTTATCGTTCGTAGATCGACATCTTAATGATAAGATTAACTTACAAATCTATTTTCACAATAGCAACAACTTTTAAAATATGATAAAAACATGATGAGACGTATTTGTTACATTTTGACATAATTTTTCATGATAAATAGATTTATCGTAGTTCAGGTTGGTGAAAATTTGAAAACATATAATTTGGGCACATTTTAATGTTTTGGACATAACATTTAACTTCGTGAATTTAGGGTAATCTGAAGGCCTGGCAGGTTGTTTTCTGTGTCATCAAAAATCTAAAAAAGTTAAAAAATTTATAGTAATTTATATATTTTTTATACTTACCAATGACCCAGACTTAGCTGGTGCTAACTCCACAAAAACCAGGGCCAAACACAAATTTTGCCCCCCAATCCCCAAAATTTGCATCCAAAACAAAAAGAAATCATGTCCTAAAGGACCTCCATAGTACGACTCTACTGCGCATGCGCAGTGACGCAGTCGTCCCGAAATTGGCGCCAAATATCATTCTTACTGGCAGTGCCTGGTCAGCGCTATGTACTCAGCGGGGAGGCAAGAGTTCCCAACTCAGGGAGGGCCATCCCCGTCTGGGTCATTGGTAAGTATAAAAAATATATAAATTACTATAAATTTTTTAACATTTTTATACTGTACCAATGACCCAGACTTAGCTGAATAGTAAACAGGCTGGAGGGCCTAGGACATAGAGGAAAATCCAATAAGCTCAATTATAAAATAAAGAGGTAACCCCTTAAGGAGAAAAGGAGTATTAGGCTTTACATGTATCTTTCTTATTTAATATTTAAATTAGAAAGATACACTACCCTTAATAATTGAGCACAATAACATTCATGTTCTCTATTAACATCCAGTATAACCTTTATACTAATTATTTTTAAAACAAGCCAATAAATAAAGTAGTCCAGAGAATTGAGACTCTTTATAATCATTTAAAAGTGTCCGAGTATTGTATATTAAAGCCCGTTTGACACTTGACATATACAAATGCTTCACACCGAGCTACACTTTAAAAATAAGACATGAATGAAATTAAACATTAATATTACACTTTAAAACCATCCCGGAAGCGACTCAGAAATACTGTCTTGGAGGAGGCATTCCCTTGCTTTTCACTATAAAGCAGGTGACCTAAGGGAACACCCGCCCCCCCCCCTTCCCCTTGCCCTGGGTCAAATAGCCCAGAGCGAAGAGGGCAGCCGGACGGAGTCACTGCCGGAACAGAAAGCCTGCATAACTATAGTTGCAACTGTTTAGTGGACGACATTCTGAGCAACAGATAACGGACCTAAACAATGCAGGTCTCCAGAAATGGACTCAATATTTCTGAGATAAAAATTAGTAAATGTGGATGGCTGAGACCAATAAGCAGCCTTCATTAAATCTGTAATAGCAACACTACATAAGCCCAGGAAGTAGAAAGAGCTCTTACTTCATGAGCAGAAATCTTAAGCACAGACTGCTGAGAAGAAGATAAATCTTCATACGCAGTACGGATAGTTAACTGAATCCATCTAGCAATAGAATGGACTGAAATGTCCTTTCTATTAGGCATCAAAGACAGAAAGAAACGTTTCCGTCCCTTTCTGATGAACTGAGATCTCTGTTTATAGATACGTAGTGCTCTAACAGGACAGAGTAAAGGCCTACGCCCGTCTGAAGACGGAAGAGCCTTAATAACAATAGGTTCCGGATATTTATTAGGAGCCTGATTCTTAGCTAAAAAACCGACGTTAGTAGTGAAGGTGATAGTGTTCCCAACACTACGATAATGAGAATCATCCACCGATAGTGCATGAAGCTCACTGACTCTTCTGGCAGAAGAGAAAGCTAAGAGAAAAGCTGTCTTATAAGATAAGAATTTGAAATCTACTGTCCCAAGAGGTTCAAATGGCTTTTCCTTCAATTTAAGGAGAACCCAAGCTAAATTCCACTTAGGAATTAATCTAAGAGTTCTGGGTCTATTTATCGAAAAGTTTCTAACCAATTTCGATAAAGAGACATTAGATCCAATTTGTAAACTATCATGATGTGCATAGGTATCAGATAACATAGATCTATAACCCTTTATAGTAACCGGTTGCAGTTTGATTTCGTCAAACAAGTATACTAGAAAGTTAGCAATGTCTGGTATAGAGGGATCAAATATATCAACAGAATGATCCCTACACCAACGACGGAAAACCTTCCACTTAGCCGCATAGTTTAGCGAAGAGGAGGTCCTCCTACAGTTAGAAATCGCGTCCACTGCTCGTCCTGTAAAGTGCTTGCCATGCAAGAAGGACCGCACAACGGAAAAACGTGAAGGTTGAGACCTTGCGGGTTGTGATGCAGTTGGCGCGATTTCCCCTGCCAAAGAAGATCCTCTCGTGGAGGGAGCTTCCGCGGTAGGTCCCACAACAGACACCTGAGTAGATTTATCCACGGTCTCTGTGGCGACAGAGATGCTACCAACAGAATCTTGCATTGAGATTGTTTTATCTTTAGCAATACTTGTTGAATTAACGGCGCTGGAGGATACGCATATCCTATCATTCCGTCCCAAGGGATCGATAGAGCGTCTACAGCAAATGCTCTTGGATCCGGACACGGGGACACATACGTCTGCAACTGATTGTTGAGATGTGTCGCAAATAAGTCTATCATTGGCCGTTCCCATTGGTAGCAAATCTGATTGAATACTTGTTTGTTGAGAGTCCACTCCGACGGCAACAAGCGACCCTTTCGAGAAAGGGAGTCTGCTAGCACATTCAGACGACCCGGTATGTGACGGACCGAAAGAAGAACGTGATGTTCCAACGCAAACAGAAGGATTCTTTCCGTTAGATTGAACAACGGAACTGAATGAGTGCCTCCCTGATTCCGTATATACGCCACTACTGTCGTATTGTCGGATAGGATTTGGACATGAGCATCGTGAATAATGTCCATCCAGTGACGTAACGCAAGCCAAATTGACATCATTTCCTTGATGTTTATGTGCTTGCACAGGAATTGCGGATCCCAAAGACCCTGGCATCTCGAATCCGTTGGGATTAATGATGCACCCCAACCTGTTTGACTGGCATCCGTCATAATGGTAAAACTCGGATCCGGCAACTGCAGCGGAACTCCTTGAGTTAACCACTGAATGTTTGCCCAAGTCTGAATCTCTTGTTTCACTTGATCTGACAAGAGAACGTCTACATCGAGCGAATGAATTTTCACACTCCAATTCTGAGTCAAGAAAATTTGAAGAGGCCGTGTGCGTAGCCGTCCCATCGGAATGAGATCCGCAGCGGCTCCGCACAGACCTATCAGTCTCATAAATTCTCTCGCTGTGACTTTGTCTGTATTTAGACAATAGCGAGCGTAACAACTGACTAATTTCGCTCTGGTTAACGGCAGACGAACGAGATTGTTGTGCGTCTCGAAGCTCATTCCCAGATGAGTGAATGACTTGGACGGCACCAGATCCGACTTCTCCTCGTTTACTATGAAACCGAGACGTCGGAGCAATAGAAGAAGATTCTGAACATCGTTCTGAAGCGTTAACTCGTTGCCGTACCTCTGAAGAATGTCGTCCAGGTAGGCCGACGTTACCGCAGACGAATGAGCTCGGAAGTAGATCATTACCGAGTTCATTACCCGAGTGAAAGCCCAGGGTGCTAGATTCAATCCGAAGCACATGGCCCGGAACTGATACACCACTCCTAGGACTGCGAAGCGTAGATACTTTCGGAATGTCGGATGTACCATGACGTGAAAGTACGCATCTTTGAGATCTATGCTCGTTGCATAATCGTTCACCCGAATACTCGCTCTGACCGATCGAATCGTCTCCATATAAAACTTCGGAGCGATGATCAGCTTGTTTATCCAGCTCAAATCTATGACTGGACGGAACGAGCCGTCTGGTTTCGGAACCAGAAACAGATGGCTGTAGAATCCCAGCGATTCCTGGTTTTCTACGACCTCTACCGCGTTCTTCATTAAAAGAGACTGCACCTCTGATAGCAGAGCGTCTCTTTTCTGAGGGTTTGACGGAAGATGAGTCCACTTTGGACTTCGAGTTAATGGAGGCTTTCGTTTGAAGGATATCTTTAGACCTTCCGAAGTCACTCCTCTCACCCACGGATCGTCCGTAATCGACGCCCACTCTTGAGAAAAACTCGACAACCTTCCGCCAACCGGAACGCGATAGAGGTTTGAGCCATCACCTCCTGGATCTGCGAGGCCTGCGGTAGGAGAAACCACGTCTTCCACGACCCGCACCTCGCCTCGTCGACCTCGGGGCGTCCGACCGATTGTCCCGGCCTGAAGGACGTCCCGAACGAGAGTCGCTATCCTGACGGTCTCTCGAATAAGAGCTAGAGGACGCACCGGAACCTCTATAGGAACCTCTCTTGGGCGGATAAGACCCAGAAGTGCCCGCCTTATTCGTGTCTGCTGAATCCGACCTTTTAGGAGCGGATCTAAACAACAGAGAATCACTAGCTTTCTTTTTAATATTATCATAAATAGCGGAAAGCTTGCCGTCAAAGAGAAGATCTCCTGAGACCGAAGCGACTCTAAGAGAGTTCTTCACCTTAGAATCCACTAGTGTGGATGTAGACAGGGCTGCGTCACGTCTAACCAACTCCAGATTTGCCACTGAAAGGGCGGAGTTACACGTGGAATAAGCTACTGCCCTTGAAAGAAGTCTTAAGGAGGATTGTATATCCTGAAACTCTTCCCCTTGAAGACGCAGTGATAACGCCTTCGTAAGGTGATCTGCGTAAGATAAGGCATCTAAATTGGCTCTGTTAGACGCAATAGCTGTTTCCAACACTGCGGTTGGAATAGAAGCTGACGACGGTAATGATAGCTCTAAGTCTTCCGCCTCGTCGTCCATACGCAGAGGAACTCTCGGTATACCCTGACCTGCCGTGTCGAATTTATTCCTTGCATTAATGAAAGGCAGGTTGAGAGTATTTGCTGACAAGAAGCCTGCTTTCCCTGTCCTGGAAGCAAGTTTAAAAATAGCGTCGTTCAATAATTCAAATGTTCTTGCAACATTATTGGACTGCGACGGAAACTCGGGAGCGATGTCCCTGAACCGCTCGAAAAAATCAGAGTCCAATGACGCTATAATTCTCCTGTCCGGAAGCGCCGCAGTCTGGCCCGACGGAACAACTTGAGGAAGAAAGTGCCGGATGAAGTCTACGGCAGCTTTGTGTTGTTCCGAAAGGGATAGCTCCAATTCATCCGTATCCCTTTCACCATCCGGTCGGACCTCCCGATGTTCCCGGTCGTCCGCCCCCGATGCTTCGGCGGAGCGTACCGACCCAGCGCCGTCGGATAATTCTCGATCCGACACCGTCTCTGTCGGCTGCTGGGATGCTGCGATAAGCTGTGCTATCTGCACTAGAATGTCCGACGTCGAGACCTGCGGAGGAGCGGTCTTTCGCTGCTTTGCCGAGGGCAGCTCCGCATCAGATGGCTCCCGCATACTTTTCCTATGCGAACGTCCGGAGTCCATCGGTCTCGAATCCCTGGCTGCCGGATGGTGTGACCTGGTCGCCGAATAATCCTTCATCGGCGAAGCTGGCAAGATATCGGAGGTCACGCAGCCAAGGTGCGGTCGTGTGCGCCGGCGAGAAGAGGAAGCCTTAACAGTCTCTGCGGAATGCTTATACAACGGAGCGTCCCGAGCGACGGACGTATGCTCCGCTAAAGACACATTTTGTACCACAACATCTGGTCCCAGATGTTGTTGTACGAGAGAGGGGCCTCTCTCGCTCGCGGCCCGGCTGGACCTGGACGAGCTAGGAACCGGACTAAAAGGCTTCCTCCGTTCTCGTTCACTATCCGCCGTCACTGGGTGTGCATCTATTATTTTTATAGTGCTCGCATCACCCAAAATTTCCTCTTGGACCGCATCGGACGAACCCGGCTGCCGAACCATTCGGTGAATGGACGCTACACCGGGCGAGCTAGCGGACGACATTTGTCTAATCTCCATGAGCACTTTTGCCGCTAGCTCTGTATTTAATTGTGACGACGGACGCACACTTGAAGAAGATAACATGGAAACATCACCCTGTTCTGGTTCCTCTGAAATAGAAACTGAGAGAGTAGAGTGACCTTGTGGAGAAAGAGCCGGCATCGCCTTTCTCCAGAAACAACATATCGTGACACACGTTTCCAATGTTTCTCATCCCAATGTTCACATACAGGACAGGGATTAATGCGAGAACACTGACTACAATTTATGCAATAATCATGAAAGTCAGAGGAAGATTTCTTCCTATTACAATTTGAACAAGTTCCTTTCATTGTGAAGGAACAACAATAAGTCCTAGTTACTCGCAAAAACCCCTGACACAAAGATACATAATAACATGATCCATTAATAAATGAAAAAACAATTGCAAAACAAAATAATTTTGAAAAAATATTTTTTCAGAGAAGCCCAAGTTGCTGAAAAGTAACGTTGAGCCCCGATGGATCCGATGGCAAAGTGTGGTCAAAAATTTTAAAATTATATAAAATAATTAATGAGACACTTTCGGATAATATAAATGTATCTTATAATGAGATAAACTACCTCAAAGGCAAACAGCCCCCCTCAAAAAAGGCTGTTGCCAATGAAAACAAACAGTGTAAACACAGAAGAAAACATGACTCCAGGCACTGAAAAAACTGGCCCGGAATCAGTCCTCAATTACACTCTATCTGATGCAAAACAGAGACTCCCAGGGGAGAATCTGCAGAACATCAGATGGAAGATGCAGAACACAAACGTTATACACCCATGGGTGAAAACGTAACTATGGGGAAAATAACAGAAAACATTCTGTAACCAAGCAACTCTCCCAGGGAATTTTTAGAAATGAAACTTCTCAAAAATATGCCAAAAGCATGGGAGAATTGCAAGGGGGGACTTTAGAAGGTTAGGGGAGAGGAAACACTGAATAAGCAGTGCAACAATTAGCAAGAATGACAACAAGAGGCGTTTGCCTCGAAAATAGGCAACTTAACATAATTTTAACAAAAAATTTTAAGTACAGCCCTGATTATTTTTTGCCACTTCTTTTTTCCTCTCCTCCTTCTATCCTCCTTAGAATCACATTTTCTCCAAGAATTACGTGTCTGGCATCCTTTAAACTGAGATTTACAAGCACAAAGATCAGTGAGATGTTGACTGATGAAGGGCCAAACAGAGAATGATATTTGGCGCCAATTTCGGGACGACTGCGTCACTGCGCATGCGCAGTAGAGTCGTACTATGGAGGTCCTTTAGGACATGATTTCTTTTTGTTTTGGATGCAAATTTTGGGGATTGGGGGGCAAAATTTGTGTTTGGCCCTGGTTTTTGTGGAGTTAGCACCAGCTAAGTCTGGGTCATTGGTACAGTATAAAAATATTAATTATTTGTGACTTGTTTGTCGTCCATCCGTATTTATGAATAAGTCTTCGCAATTTTCAACGTCAAAAAATTATATCATTTTTAGCTCAAATTTGAGATTTTTTCATGGCCCGTTGTTGTCTCTGGCCAGCAGCCATTTTGAACCGAAATTAGTGTAATCAGTTTTCTGTACCGAACTTCTGTATGAAAGTTCGGATTTGAATAAATTTTTATATGAATGTTTAGTAACATGGAATACATCACATCTGAGGACTAGAGGCTGTATTTATGAATCGATCGTCAAGAAACTTCTTGGGTACCTTTGTTATCACATTGGGATGAGAACGAGTGTGTTACATTTTTTGTACAGAACTTGTAAAGAAGATTTTTAATGTCACTAATGTTTCCTATAAATTTATTGGGTGCCCTTCTTATCACTGTGGTATGAGAACAAATATTTTGGGGTTCAGTCAGACCCACTCTGGACTTAAAAAGGGGGATAGTTAAAAATCCTTTCCAAAAACTCCAGACAAAATAATGTTTCTTGAATTCAGCATCCCCTAGGATGTGTATATTCAAATGTGTTGCAGCCAAGTTCCTGTGTTAATATTTGGTGTTGTTTGGGGAGGGTAAACATTATTAGTACAACCCGATTTTCTATTTACAATGAGAAAAATAAAACCTCCTCACCCACGGGAACCCAATAAACTAACGATAAAAAATTCAAACACCTATATTTTAAGAAGGACGGGACAAATATTTATTGATTATTATGAATCAACCTAGAAGGGTTTGAATTAAACAGGCCAAAACAAACACATTTGGTTTATGGTGCACCATACAATGATCCCCATTGTAACATTAACCCCATGGAGATTTCTTTTCTAGTTTAGCATCTGTCACCCACCATTACAATACTTTACCTGTACATTTGTTACACACTATGGTCAGTATTTGTGTCTGGACCTTCACAATACTCTACGTGTACCTTTGTTATCAGGCCATTACTTAGATGTGTGTCATTGTTTATTTATTGGTGTTTATGGCCACTTACTTTTGCACAATGGCTAATCAGGATCATGAGTTTTATGGGTGGAGGAAGCTGGAGTACCTGGAGAGAACCACTGAGCATCGACAAGCAACTGTCAGCTCATCAACATTCTAACTCTGTTCAGCTCCGCTCAAGCAGGGTTACACAGCAATTGAAGACATGTGCACCATCGACGTTAGTATGCCTTAGTACACAGCATCATTGTGCCCCCATGTAGGCAACCAGGATAAAGTGCCTTGCCCAAGGACACAGCACGGGTCGTTCTGGATGGGGATTGAACTTGGGACCTCTAGCATAGAAGTCCAACAATCTACCACTGAGCCACCACGCTCCCTTTATCAGGTCACATACTATACATGTACATATCTTACACAAGTTGAGCTACAGTGTCATTGACACTTTCATTTAGAATTCTGGCAGCATCAAACATGTCACCTGTTTTCAAGCTAAATTTCCCATTACTTATATAGCACCTTAAGGAGATTTTTTTCACTATTTGATTTTGGATGGCATTGTATATGAATGTTTTTTTGGCCCGATGACCCTGAGCGAAATTATAAAGGAATAGGCAATGAAAACAAAGCAAGAGATTTTGGGAATTTACCCCCACATGGTTCTGTCACTGCGTTTAGAAGAATTTTGATGTCCTAGCTTTGTTCTTGGATATTTGAAGCATATATGACCATGAGTTGTTCTCTGGAAATATTTTAGCAGTTCTGGCACGAATACGGTAGTCGACTTCCAGGAACCATTAGTGCCTGTGGTTTAGTCTGAGTTGATTGCATATATTTTTCGTGTTCAAAACATCACAGCCATTTTGATATGCAATCTGTGTATATTTAATTTGAATTTATCGAATATCAGAGGTGAGAGTTTCAAAATAAATAAATTTCCCTTACTTATAAAGCACCTTAACTTGTTTTATTTTTGTCTGTACAGGGAAACTGACTGGGTCACACTGACCTTAAGTCGTCGTCAAGCAAAACGTTTGGGAAAATTTTCACCTGTACCCAAAACACTGAAAACAGTGAAGAAATATACCAAAATAATGACTAGAGTACAAGGAAAAAGAATATATTCACTTTTTCATGAAAGAAAAATTATTTTATGAGTTTGCTGGCAGAAAAGCTTCAAATGCCATAAGTTTACCGTCTTCAACAATCACGAATAGATAGGTAATCCCAATGACCGGGTTTCAAATAAATGACTTCGAACTTCAGTCTTTGGGAAATTTATTTTATTGGGATTTAACGACACTGTCAAGAGCCAGGGTCATCTACATGTAGTGTCGGACAGTTTTACAGATGGAGGGAGCCAGAGTACCCGGAAAGAACCAAGTCTTTGAGAAAGCATATTTTAAAATTTCATCTCTGATGTGTCACAAACACCTCAAATAATTGCATGAAAAAGAAAAAATTTTCGGTATGAAAATGTTGTTCTGGAAATCGGTCACACAACGGTTTGTAACCATAAATTCTTGGATGTCTGAAGAACATCTGGCTCCAAGTTGTTCTCCGGAAATATTTTATTATCAGTCCTGGTGCGAAGACTGTAGCAGACTTCCGGTGTAACAGGAAATTTACCCCCCCCCCCCCCCCTGAAACCCCCCCTCTCCCCCCGGTGGGGTAAATATACTAGGAAATATACCCCCCTCCCCTGAAAATTTACCTGCCCCTTTCCTTAGTTTGGCTGTTGATAATATATTACTTGATTTTAGGCATAGTGAGGATATTGACAAGGATGTGTGATAGAAACATTATTGTTTTATCATAATAAGGCATATCTGTTAAGCATGTTAAGAACAAAATATAAGTTTGAGCACAATATATATATTAACTGTTTTACCTCATAACATTAGTCCACCCTTAATACTACTACTACTACTAATAATAATACTTAGGTCAGCCGCTGATTTGTCATGGTTCTCCTAAGAGAAGGCCATCATTTTCCCTGCACTCCACTCCCTCTCCCCCCTCCTTTCCTCCCAACATTCAGATATAAACTGTTTAATAATGTTCCTAATTTCCAAATTTTTCAGTTTATTCAGTAACCATTCCTACCCTCTCCCTTGTGTCCCCTTTCAGCCATCTATCCTTTATTATTTCTTCTTCATTTCAATAATATGTTTGTTGGGTATAACATCACTTGAAAATTATCAGGAGGCAGGTGGGAAACAGGAAACAGACCTTAAAATGTTGCTTAATTTACAAGAATTTTAGCACTTATTTATTATTTTTGGGACTTCCTTTATATTCATACTCTACAACCACTAACAGAAAAATACATGCATGTATATTATCCCATGATGGCATATGGTGGATCCTAATGCCACAGATCATGTATAACTAATGTATTTCACAACTACTGTGTTCAATTCTGAACATTAAGCTTACTTTTCATAATTCCTAACGTGGCATATGATGGATCCTAATTCCATAGGTCCTGTACAACATTCAGCTAACATGCAATAAACCCAAACATCAAAACAATTGACAATAAAAAGGATATTCTTTCAAATTTACATGATGGTTGTGGTGGGGGAGGGGGGCGGGGGGAGTATATTTCCAAGGAAAAGTCCCCCCCTGCCAAATGAGGGGGGGGGGGGCAAATATCCTTGAAAATATAACACCCAGGGTGTATGAAATATCCTCACCCTAGAACTATGAACAGAAAAATACATGAATGTATGATGGATCCCAATGCCATAGATCATGTATAACTAATGTATTTCACAACTATTGTGTTCAATTGTGAACATTCATCTAACATGTAAGGTATGGGGGTATATTTCCTAGGAAAGGTTCCCCCGGGCGAAATATAATCTCCAGGGTCAATGTCCCTGGGAAATATCCCCAACCTACAACTACTCACAGCTCTATGTGCCCTGGTAAAGTCACCAATCAGAACACCACAATTTTCTTTGCAGTATGATAATCAGTGGCTAAGCTACAGGGGATGCCAGGGAGTGGCTGCAACCCCCACTAAAAATTTTGATATGGTCTGTCAGAATTTCTCGAATTTTTTCTTCGAATATTATTTTAAAGATCTGTTTTGCTTGTGCCTGTTTACCTGCATGCAAGTGAACATGCATTCACCCCATCAGTTGAACAAAGAAAATCCCTTCTGATAACTGACTAATGAACTTGGAAAATTCGAAACTTTCTGTTAAAACATATATACCTTTTCCATTCAACAACCAAGAGGATTTTCACCCCCAAAAGCCACCAAAATGCTTCATTCGATGGCACATTTCAATATTTGAAACCCCCAAACCCCTTTTTGCATCTTAGTGCTGTGGTCATAAAGTACTTGGATAGAAAAATATAAGCTCTGTATTCCCACTAAAATATCCAAGCTATGCCACTGATGACCATTTGTTATGTGTGGGGTACTACACAGACCATTTTAATTTAATATTGCTTTTACCATCACAATTACCCCACTATTAATTAGTTAATTTGAGCCCCTCCCCTACTTCTTTCAAAAATTCCAAAAAGATTCCCACTAACAAACTGGTTTATTTCTTGCTACCATAGCTTTACAAATCTATGTTCAGGTTAATCTCTTCCTATGTAATATATATAGTTGTGTTTATTTTTATATGTAAAATATTATATGTAAAACCATGTATATAAAGTTGATCACAGTTGCAATAAAGATTTACTGACATTGATGTCATTTTATCGTTTGTTTTCATTGCTAATTTAAAGAGTTGACGTCTAAACCATGATTTCCTTGATTTCCCACAGCTGTGTCTCTATCCCTGTTTGAGAGTGTTCTGATACCAAAGATTGGGATTGGGGGGGCACATAAATATAACAACCTATAGTAAGAATAAGCAACTGAATGTTTAAAAAAAAAAAAACATGTCTCACTTTGTAGTGGTGGGAGGGGGGGTAAATTTCCTGGGTGGGTGTGGGGGGGGGATATATCCTAAAAAATCCCCCCCCCCCTGGGGGGGTGAATATCCCAGGAAATGTTCCCCCGGGGGAATATTTCCCAAGATATTTAGGGGGGGGGGGGGGAAAGATTTCCTGTGACACCGGGAACCACTGGTACCTGCTGTCAATCTTGTGAGTTGATTGCATATATTTTACGTTTTCTATACTTCACAGCCTCCATTTTGATATATAATTTGTGTATATTTCAGGTGTTATTTCAGTAAGGGAAATCTGTTTACTTTGAAATTCCCACCTCTAATGTTCCATAAATTAAATATACACAAATTATACATCAAAATGAAGGCTGTGATGAAAAGAACACCAATTTATGCAATCAACTCAGTGTTGACAACAGGCACCAATGATTCCTGGAAGTCTACTACCGTATTCGTGCCAGAACTGATAATAAAATAGTTTATGCTGCAATAAGAGCTACATACATGTATGACTAAGGGAATAAATTTTACGAACAGAAAATAACACATAAATGCGTTTAAGGCCTATGCTGTAATGTAGAATTTATTATATTATTTCAGACAACGTACAGTGTAGCCAAACAGATAATTCACTAACATTAATGTTAATTACAGTAGTGGGGAATTTCGAAGGGAAAACTAGCCTGACAAGAACGAAGTGGGCAGCATAAATAAAATGCCCACAAAACCAATACAAGATAAGATGGGGAAGCAAAACCCACAAGTCAGTACTTCAATGGATGAGTTGAGGTGGGGAGGGATTTTTAATACTTGTCACCTCATCATTTTGTCAGTGAATGAATCACAAAACAAGATGATCATGTGACCAGAATTCCGCGTAAAATCTTATTGGCCTTGACAGCAGCATGCAAATGGAACTATCCTTTTGAAACGTGACTAATCATTGGGAATCCATGAAGCAAATAGAGCTCCACTGACCCCAAGCTGATTTGGAATAAACATTATACAGTGGAGCCCACTTAATTGGATATCTCTTAACTGAATAACCCTGTTTATTGAATATAATTTCCAAACACAACCATTCACCATACTTCTAGTACAAATTTGACCTGTTAACTGAATATAGGTTATATAGTGAACTCCTAGAAGGTACCGGACTATCCCCTATCAGTGGTGAAAATCTCAAAGTAAATGAATTTTCCTTACTTAAGTTATATAGCACCTTATGGGATTTTATTGTCTCCTGTTAATGCAATAGCAGACTTTCAGGTAGTACTCTCAACCGCATGATAGTACCGGTAGCTGGCAAATTAACAAAATTTGCGTGCTCTATGATTCATTCAAAAATTTGGGTATATTATTTATCGGGGTTATTTCTTTTTGGCTATTTTGGAGTTTCGAGAAAAGTTTTTGCATTTGACCAAAGTTTTGTTGGACGAGGGTAACACTGTCAGGGAATGAAAGTGTCAATGACGCTGTAGCTTAATTTGTGTGTGTGTTGTGTTTGATGAAAAGGATAATGTTCAATGTTTATGAAAGGATTATGAAAGACAAGAATTGTGATAATTGGGAATGTTAAAAAATTTATAGTAATTTATATTTATATATTTTTTATACTTACCAATGACCCAGACTTAGCTGGTGCTAACTCCAACAAAACCAGGGCCAAACACAAATTTTGCCCCCCAATCCCCAAAATTTGCATCCAAAACAAAAAGAAATCATGTCCTAAAGGACCTCCATACTACGCCTCTACTGCGCATGCGCAGTGACGCAGTCGTCCCGAAATTGGCGCCAATTATCATTCTTACTGGCAGTGCCTGGTCAGCGCTATGTACTCAGCGGGGAGGCAAGAGTTCCCAACTCCAGGGAGGGCCATCCCCGTCTGGGTCATTGGTAAGTATAAAAAATATATAAATTATTATAAATTTTTTAACATTTTTATACTGTACCAATGACCCAGACTTAGCTGAATAGTAAACAGGCTGGAGGGCCTAGGACATAGAGGAAAATCCAATAAGCTCAACTATATAGTAAAGAGGTAACCCCTTAAGGAGAAAAGGAGTATTAGGCTTTACATGTATCTTTCTTATTTAATATTAAATTAGAAAGATACACTACCCTTAATAATTGAGCACAATAACATTCATGTTCTCTATTAACATCCAGTATAACCCTTATACTAATTATTTTTAAAACAAGCCAATAAATAAAGTAGTCCAGAGAATTGAGACTCTTTATAATCATTTAAAAGTGTCCGAGTATTGTATATTAAAGCCCGTTTGACACTTGACATATACAAATGCTTCACACCGAGCTACACTTTAAAAATAAGACATGAATGAATTTAAACATTAATATTACACTTTAAAACCATCCTGGAAGCGACTCAGAAATACTGACTTGGAGGAGGCATTCCCTTGCTTTTCACTATAAAGCAGGTGACCTAAGGGAAAACCCGCCCCCCCCCCCCCTTCCCCTGGGTCAAATAGCCCAGAGCGAAGAGGGCAGCCGGACGGAGTCACTGCCGGAACAGAAAGCCTGCATAACTATAGTTGCAACTGTTTAGTGGACGACATTCTGAGCAACAGATAACGGACCTAAACAATGCAGGTCTCCAGAAATGGACTCAATATTTCTGAGATAAAAATTTGTAAATGTGGATGGCTGAGACCAATAAGCAGCCTTCATTAAATCTGTAATAGCAACACTATTAGCATAAGCCCAGGAAGTAGAAAGAGCTCTTACTTCATGAGCAGAAATCTTAAGCACAGACTGCTGAGAAGAAGATAAATCTTCATAAGCAGTACGGATAGTTAACTGAATCCATCTAGCAATAGAATGGACTGAAATGTCCTTTCTATTAGGCATCAAAGACAGAAAGAAACGTTTCCGTCCCTTTCTGATAAACTGAGATCTCTGTTTATAGATACGTAGTGCTCTAACAGGACAGAGTAAAGGCCTACGCCCGTCTGAAGACGGAAGAGCCTTAATAACAATAGGTTCCGGATATTTATTAGGAGCCTGATTCTTAGCTAAAAAACCCACATTAGTAGTGAAGGTGATAGTGTTCCCAACACTACGATAATGAGAATCATCCACCGATAGTGCATGAAGCTCACTGACTCTTCTGGCAGAAGAGAAAGCTAAGAGAAAAGCTGTCTTATAAGATAAGAATTTGAAATCTACTGTCCCAAGAGGTTCAAATGGCTTTTCCTTCAATTTAAGGAGAACCCAAGCTAAATTCCACTTAGGAATTAATCTAAGAGTTCTGGGTCTATTTATCGAAAAGTTTCTAACCAACTTCGATAAAGAGACATTAGATCCAATTTGTAAACTATCATGATGTGCATAGGTATCAGATAACATAGATCTATAACCCTTTATAGTAACAGGCTGCAGTTTGATTTCGTCAAACAAGTATACTAGAAAGTTTGCAATGTCTGGTATAGAGGGATCAAATATATCTACAGAATGATCCCTACACCAACGACGAAAAACCTTCCACTTAGCCGCATAGTTTAGCGAAGAGGAGGTCCTCCTACAGTTAGAAATCGCGTCCACTGCTTGTCCTGTAAAGTGCTTGCCATGCAAGAAGGCCCGCACAACGGAAAAACGTGAAGGTTGAGACCTTGCGGGTTGTGATGGAGTTGGCGCGATTTCCCCTGCGAAAGAAGATCCTCTCGTGGAGGAAGCTTCCGCGGTAGGTCCCACAATAGGCACCTGAGTAGATTTATCCACGGTCTCTGTGGCGACAGAGATGCTACCAACAGAATCTTGCACTGAGATTGTTTTATCTTTAGCAATACTTGTTGAATTAACGGCGCTGGAGGATACGCATATCCTATCATTCCGTCCCAAGGGATCGACAGAGCGTCTACTGCAAATGCTCTTGGATCCAGACACGGAGACACATACGTCTGCAACTGATTGTTGAGATGTGTCGCAAATAAGTCTATCATTGGCCGTTCCCATTGGTAGCAAATCTGATTGAATACTTGTTTGTTGAGAGTCCACTCCGACGGCAACAAGCGACCCTTTCGTGAAAGGGAGTCTGCTAGCACATTCAGACGACCCAGTATGTGACGGACCGAAAGAAGAACGTGATGTTCTAACGCAAACAGAAGGATTCTTTCCGTTAGATTGAACAACGGAACTGAATGAGTGCCTCCCTGATCCCGTATATACGCCACTACTGTCGTATTGTCAGATAGAATTTGGACATGAGCATCGTGAATAATGTCCATCCAGTGACGTAACGCAAGCCAAATTGACATCATTTCCTTGATGTTTATGTGCTTGCACAGGAATTGCGGATCCCAAAGACCCTGGCATCTCGAATCCGTTGGGATTAATGATGCACCCCAACCTGTTTGACTGGCATCCGTCATAACGGTAAAACTCGAATCCGGCAACTGCAGCGGAACTCCTTGAGTTAACCACTGAATGTTTGCCCAAGTCTGAATCTCTTGTTTCACTTGATCTGACAAGAGAACGTCTACATCGAGCGAATGAATTTTCACATTCCAATTCTGAGTCAGGAAAATTTGAAGAGGACGTGTGCGTAGCCGCCCCATCGGAATGAGATCCGCGGCGGCTCCGCACAGACCTATCAGTCTCATAAATTCTCTCGCCGTGACTTTGTCTGCGTGCAGACAATAGCGAGCGTAACAACTGACTAATTTCGCTCTGGTTAACGGCAGACGAACGAGATTGTTGTGCGTCTCGAAGCTCATTCCCAGATGAGTGAATGACTTGGACGGCACCAGATCCGACTTCTCCTCGTTTACTATAAAACCGAGACGTCGGAGCAATAGAAGAAGATTCTGAACATCGTTCTGAAGCGTTAACTCGTTGCCGTACCTCTGAAGAATGTCGTCCAGGTAGGCCGACGTTACCGCAGACGAATGAGCTCGGAAGTAGATCATTACCGAGTTCATTACCCGAGTGAAAGCCCAGGGTGCTAGATTCAATCCAAAGCACATCGCCCGGAATTGATACACCACTCCTAGGACTGCGAAGCGTAGATACTTTCAGAATGACGGATGTACCATGACGTGAAAGTACGCATCTTTGAGATCTATGCTCGTTGCATAATCGTTCACCCGAATACTTGCTCTGACCGATCGAATCGTCTCCATATAAAACTTCGGAGCGACGATCAGCTTGTTTATCCAGCTCAAATCTATGACTGGACGGAACGAGCCGTCTGGTTTGGGAACCAGAAACAGATGGCTGTAGAATCCCAGAGATTCCTGGTTTTCTACGACCTCTACCGCGTTCTTCATTAAAAGAGACTGCACCTCTGATAACAGAGCGTCTCTTTTCTGTGGATTTGACGGAAGATGAGTCCACTTTGGACTTCGAGTTAATGGAGGCTTTCGTTTGAAGGATATCTTTAGACCTTCCGAAGTCACTCCTCTCACCCAAGGGTCGTCCGTAATCGACGCCCACTCTTGTGAAAAACTCGACAACCTTCCGCCAACCGGAACGCGATAGAGGTTTAAGCCATCACCTCCTGGACCTGCGAGGCCTGAGGTAGGAGAAACCACGTCTTCCACGACCCGCACCTCGCCTCGTCGACCTCGGGGCATCCGACCGATTGTCCCGGCTTGAAGGACGTCCCGAACGAGAGTCGCTATCCTGACGGTCTCTCGAATAAGACCAAGAGGACGCACCGGAACCTCTATAGGAACCTCTCTTGGGCGCATTAGACCCAGAAGTGCCTGTCTTATTCGTGTCTGCTGTATCCGACTTTTTAGGAGCCGATCTGAACAACAGAGAATCATTAGCTTTCTTTTTAATTTTATCATAAATAGCGGAAAACTTGCCGTCAAAGAGAAGTTCTCCTGAGACCGAAGCGACTCTAAGAGAGTTCTTCACCTTAGAATTCACTAGTGTGGATGTAGCTAGGGCTGCGTCACGTCTAACCAACTCCAGATTTGCCACTGAAAGGGCGGAGTTACACGTGGAATAAGCTACTGCCCTTGAAAGAAGTCTTAAAGAGGATTGTATATCCTGAAACTCTTCCCCTTGAAGGCGCAGTGATAACGCCTTAGTAAGGTGATCTGCGTAAGATAAGGCATCTAAATTGGCTTTGTTAGACGCAATAGCTGTTTCCAACACCGCGGTTGGAATAGAAGCTGACGACGGTAATGATAGCTCTAAGTCTTCCGCCTCGTCGTCCATACGCAGAGGAACTCTCGGTATACCCTGTCCTGCCGTATCGAATTTATTCCTTGCATTAATGAAAGGCAGGTTGAGAGTATTAGCGGACAAGAAACCTGCTTTCCCCGTCCTGGAAGCAAGTTTAAATATAGCGTCGTTCAATAATTCAAATGTTCTTGCAACATTATTGGACTGCGACGGAAACTCGGGAGCGATGTCCCTGAACCGCTCAAAAAATTCAGAGTCCAATGACGCTATAATTCTCTTGTCCGGAACCGCAGCAGTCTGGCCCGACGGAACAACTTGAGGGAGAAAGTGCCGGATGAAGTCCACGGCAGCTTTATGTTGTTCCGAAAGGGATAGCTCCAAGTCATCCGTATCCCTTTCACCATCCGGTCGGACCTCCCGATGTTCCCGGTCGTCCGCCCCCGATGCTTCGGCGGAGCGTACCGACCCAGCGCCGTCGGATAATTCTCGATCCGACACCGTTTCTGTCGGCTGCTGGGATGCTGCGATAAGCTGTGCTATCTGCACAAGAATGTCCGACGTCGAGACCTGCGGAGACGCAGTCTTTCGCTGCTTCGCCGAGGGCAGCTCCGCATCAGATGGCTCCCGCATACTTTTCCTATGCGAACGTCCGGAGTCCATCGGTCTCGAATCCCTGGCTGCCGGATGGTGTGACCTGGTCGCCGAAGAATCCTTCATTGGCGAAGCTGGTAAAATATCGGCGGTCACGCAGCCAAGGTGCGGTCGTGTGCGCTGACGAGAAGAGGAAGCCTTAACAGTCTCTGCGGACTGCTTATACAACGGAGCGTCCCGAGCGACGGACGTATGCTCCGCTAAAGACACATTTGTACCACAACATCTGGTCCCAGATGTTGTTGTACGAGAGAGGGACCTCTCTCGCTCGCGGCCCGGCTGGACCTGGACGAGCTAGGAACCGGACTAAAAGGCTTCCTCCGTTCTCGCTTACTATCCGCCGTCACTGGGTGTGCATCTATTATGTTTATAGTGCTCGCATCACCCAAAATTTCCTCTTGGACCGCATCGGACGAACCCGGCTGCCGAACCATTCGATGAATGGACGCTACACCGGGCGAGCTAGCGGACGACATTTGTCTAATCTCCATGAGCACTTTTGCCGCTAGCTCTGAATTCATTTGTGATGACGGACGCACACTTGAAGAAGATAACATGGAAACATCACCCTGTTCTGGTTCCTCTGAAATAGAAACTGAGAGAGTAGAGTGACCTTGTGGAGAAAGAGCCGGCATCGCTCTTTCTCCAGAAACAACATATCGTGACACACGTTTCCAATGTTTCTCATCCCAATGTTCACATATAGGACAGAGATTAATGCGAGAACACTGACTACAATTAATACAATGATCATGAAAGTCAGAGGAAGATTTCTTCCTATTACAATTTGAACAATGTCCCTTCATTGTGAAAGAACAACAATAAGTCCTAGTTACTCGCAAAAACCCCTGACACAAAGATACATAATAACATGATCCATTAATAAATGAAAAAACAATTGCAAAACAAAATAATTTTGAAAAAATATTTTTTCAGAGAAGCCCAAGTTGCTGAAAAGTAACGTTGAGCCCCGATGGATCCGATGGCAAAGTGTGGTCAAAAATTTAAATTTATATAAAATAATTAATGAGACACTTTCGGATAATATAAATGTATCTTATAATGAGATAAACTACCACAAAGGCAAACAGCCCCCCTCAAAAAAGGCTGTTGCCAATGAAAACAAACAGTGTAAACACACTAGAAAACATGACTCCAGGCACTGAAAAAACTGGCCCGGAATCAGTCATCAATTACACTCTATCTGATGCAAAACAGAGACTCCCAGGGGAGAATCTGTAGAACATCAGATGGAAGATGCAGAACACAAACGTTATACACCCATGGGTGAAAACGTAACTATGGGGAAAATAACAGAAAACATTCTGTAACCAAGCAACTCTCCCAGGAAATTTTAGAAATGAAATTTCTCAAAAATATGCCAAAAGCATGGGAGAATTGCCAGGGGGGACTTTAGAAGGCTAGGGGAGAGGAAACACTGAATAAGCAGTGCAACAATTAGCAAGAATGACAACAAGAGGCCCATGCCTCGAAAATAGGCAACTTAACATAATTTCATCAAAAAATTTTAAGTACAGCCCTGATTATTTTTTGCCACTTCTTTTTCCTCTCCTCCTTCTATCCTCCTTAGAATCACATTTTCTCCAAAAATTATGTGTCTGGCATCCTTTAAACTGAGATTTACAAGCACAAAGATCAGTGAGATGTTGACTGATGAAGGGCCAAACAGAGAATGATAATTGGCGCCAATTTCGGGACGACTGCGTCACTGCGCATGCACAGTAGAGGCGTAGTATGGAGGTCCTTTAGGACATGATTTCTTTTTGTTTTGGATGCAAATTTTGGGGATTGGGGGGCAAAATTTGTGTTTGGCCCTGGTTTTGTTGGAGTTAGCACCAGCTAAGTCTGGGTCATTGGTACAGTATAAAAATATAGTAATTTCTGTTCCCTGTATGCTATGTTTTCAATAAAAATAATATGAATTGTAGACTGTACTAAAGAATTGAAGGGTGGGTTAATATGGCCCTCACAGTTAATGTATGTGGCCCTCACAGTTAATGTATGTCATCAAAAGTTACCAAGTTACAGTGAAATTATTTCAAAACAAGTCATCCTATCAAGTTACAATGGAATTCCTTCATAAATACGGCCTCACTGGCCTGTAGACTGTGCTAAAAGTTTTTTGGCTTCGGGCCTGTGTAGCAATCACAGTTGACCGATCGCAACCAAAAGGGGATGTCCTCATCTAGACATTATACAGAGACATCCTACCAAGTTACAATGAAATCCCTTCATAAATACGACCTGCAGTCTGTACTAAAGTTTTGGGCTCGGGCAGCAGTCATGACTGAATGATCACAATCAAAAAGGGATGTTCTCATCTGGGCATCATCTGGAGTCATCCTACCATGTTATAATGAAATCCCTTCATAAATATGACCTGTAGACTGTGCTAAAGGTTTTTGGGCTTCGGGGCCCTGAAGCCATCACAGTTGACCAATCACGACCAAAAGCGGATGTTATCATCTAGACGTTATATGGAGTTAACCTACCAAGTTACAATGAAATCCCTCCATGAATACAGCCTATAGACTATGCTAAAGGTTTTCGGGTTTGGGGCTTGAGCAGCCATCATAGCTGATTGATCATGATCAAAAGGGGACGTTCTCATGTAGACTTTATTTGGAGTCATCCTACCAAGTTACAATGAAATCTCTCCATAAATATGACCTGTAGACTGTGCTAAAGGTTTTCGGGCTCGGGCAGTTGACAATGTTGACCAATCACGACCAAAAGGGGACGTCATCATCTAGACATTATATGGAGTCAACCTACCAAATTACAATGAAATCCCTCAATGAATACAACCTATAGACTATGCTAAAGGTTTTCGGGTTTTGGGCTTGAGCAGCCATCACAGTTGAATGATCATGATCAAAAGGGGACGTTCTCATCTAGACATTATTTGGAGTCATCCTACCAAGTTACAATGAAATCCCTCCATAAATATGACCTGTAGACTGTGCTAAAAGGTTTTTGGGTTTTGGGCTCAGACAGTCATCACAGTTGACAGATCGCGACCAAATGGGGTAGTTCTCATCTGGACATCAAACGGAGTCATCCTACAAAGTTACAATGAAATCCCTCCATGTAAAATATGACCTGCAGACTGTGCTAAAAGTTTTTGGGGTTTCAGGCTTGGGCAGCCATCACGGTTGACAGATCATGACCAAAAAAGGACGATCTCATCTAGATATTTATTATACAGAGACATCCTACCAAGTTACAATGAAATCCCTTCATAAATTCGAACTGTAAACTGTGCTAAAGGTTTTCGAGTTTTGGGCTCGGGCAGCGATCCGGTTGAACAATTGCGACCAAAAGGGGACATTCTCATCTACATGTAGACATGAACTCAAACCTGCATATGAAATTTTGTGACAATCGGATAAGAACTACGAGGTGTGGCCTGTGCTAAAGGAAAATGTGAACAGACTAACAGACTTCTGCACAGGTGATGGCAATAGCTTATCTTGACTTTGTCAAGTTAAACTAAAAATTGAAGGATATTGCAACTTTTCACCATAAACCTTAAAAAAATCTTACCTGTGCAAAGGGTAGTTGGACATCTCGTACCCTGGACAATTCATACCTTGGACAATCCGCACCTTTTGCTGGATGATTTGTACCCCCAATGCGTGGACAAATTGTACCAAATTTCCAAGTTGGAACCAGACCCAAACTTTTCAGGCTAAAAAAATGTTTTGGGGCCCAAAATTGAACAAAATTCATAAAAACCAAAAATGGACCAAAATTTCCATCGGAACTGGACCCAAAATTTTCAGGCTAAATTTTTTTTTTTTCGTCTCAAAATTGAACAAAACACAAAAAATTGATAAATTTTTTTTTCGCATTTCAAGGTCCAAAATTTTGAAGTCCGAACCAGACCCAAAATTTTCAACCCAGGGACCTGATTTCAACAAACTTGAATCTGACCCCCCTAGAGATGATGTATTGCAAATGTTAAAGGATTCTGACTGGTGAATCTGAAGAAGATTTTTAAAGAAATTTCCTCATGTCGCAGTAAGTTAAAATTTGGGTTCACATAGGGAGCCCAAATATTAACTGAGGAACTCGATTTGAACAAACTTAAATCTGGTCCCTCTAGAGATGATGTATACCAAATATGAGAGGATTCTGACTTGTGAATTTGAAGAAGATTTTTAAAGAATATTCCACATATTGCAAGAAATTGAAATTTAGGGAGCCCAAATATTAACCCAGCGACTTGATTTGAACAAACTTGAATCCAACCTGCCCAGAGATGTCAGGTACCAAATACGAAAAGAGTCTGATTGGTGGATCAGAAGAAGATTTTAAAAGAAATTTCCTCATATTGCCCTAAAATAACATTCGGGCTCCAATAGGGAGCCCAAATATTAACCCAGGGACTCAATTTGAACAAACTTGAATCTGAGTCCCCCCCCCCCCCCCTAGAGATGTTGTATACCAAATATGAGAGGATTTTGACTGGTGAATCGGAAGAACATTTTTTTAAGAAATTTCCTCATTTTGCACTAAGCTAAAATACGAGCTCCCCCATAGGGAGCCCAAATATGAACTCAGTGACTCGATTCGAAGATGTTGTGTACCAACTATGAAAAGATTCTGACTGGTGGATCTCAAGAAGATTTTTAAAGAATATTCCACATTTTGCACTAAAATGAAATTCAGGCTCCAATAGGGAGCTCAAGTATTAACCCAGAGACTCGATTTGAACAAACTTGAACCTAACTTTGTTCTTGGATATGTGAAGCCCATTTGGCCACAAGTTGTTCTCAGGAAATATTGTTGTATTTTCAATTCTGCTGTGAATACGGTAGCAGACTTCCAGGAACCAGTGCTGCCTGCTGTCAATTCCATGAGTTGATTTCTTGTATTTTGCGTGTTCTATACCTACCAATCTTCATTTTGAATGATATATTATTTGCGCATGTTGAATTTGAATTTAAGGAATATCAGAGGTGGGAATTTCAAAATAAACAAAATTTTATTACTTATGAATGCAAGTAACTTTGACCTGCTGTAATTTCGACCCCAAAAAGTAATTTCGACCCAATTTCGGTAACTTTGACACACTATTTTCCCTGACTCGAGAGCTCTCCCGCTGACGGCAGCGACAATA
This sequence comes from Pictodentalium vernedei, assembly GCA_031216915.1. NCBI lineage: Eukaryota > Metazoa > Mollusca > Scaphopoda > Dentaliida > Dentaliidae > Pictodentalium > Pictodentalium vernedei. The sequence continues at coordinate 211,587,664 of CM062293.1, forward strand.
CGCCTTTAATGAGACAATTGCCTCAATGGGATTATCTTCCAGGAACAGAATCAAACAGATACCGAAAATTATATAAGCCTTCCGATGTTCCCAATAGCATATCATTTTTTCCCCCCATCGCCCGCCATCATTTAGACCTCTGACTTCAGAGTTTTAGACCTTAATTAGCTGCATGGTGGATTTCCTCACACTTCAAATGAAGGACACCTTTGCCACAGGGCCTCCTACACTGGTCCACACCAGAGGAAGGGTAAGAAATGATGTGGGGGGGGGGAGGAGTGGGGGGGCTGAAGGCAGGCCATGAAATTTAAAAAATTTACGGAACCCATTTTTCGTTCGTGTGTTTTGGGCTTGCGTAACCCATTGTTTCGTTCATGTTAATTATTTTTGCACAACCAATTGGTTATGCAAAAGGTTACGTAATTAAAACAAGATATGAGATGAAATATTCAGTGGTTGACATAAGTTGTACAGGTTTACGCTTATACCAATATGGTAAAACCATTAAGAAACAAAGTATTTAAAGGGATTAGTATTCATTGTAATAAATTAGAGCAACAAGAGGCCCCACGGGGCCTGAGGGCGCTCACCTGATACTGGCCGAGTCATATCACCAAAATAGCAAGGGATTCTGCCTTGTGGTTATTATCAGTTTTTCAACATAAAAGTGTTTTCTCTACTTAGTAACCCAGAGTGTTCATATGTTAGATCCCCATATTGGGTACTCAATAATTTATCTATTTATTTATTGGAATTTAAGGTCACTTTCTAAGGCTACATCATTACAGAGGCATAATTATAATATCAGTGAATTGAAGGTCACTTTCAGCATCTAAGGCTACATCTTACAGAGGCGTAATTATAATATCAAGTTTGGTCAATCGTTTATGCCTATCACTGCCCACTTTACAGGGCTTTCAATGCAGGAATTGGTTACTACTGGGCCCAATTTTATCAATAAAGCAGAACTTGAACAAACTTCAATTTGCCACTTCTAAGAAAATCAAAAATCAAATATCAAAAGATTCTGACAGGAGTAACAGAAAAAAAAGATTTTTTAAGAATATTTCTCATACTGAACTAAGTTATACATGGGCTCCCATAGGGAGCCCAAAAATAAAAGCTTCTGAAGCAGTGTTTTGGGAGAAGAAGATTCTTCAACGTTATTCCCATTAGCTACACTGTTAAAAAATGATGACTCGGCACTTTTAGTCCTAGAAAAGAACCTTATGATAAAATTTTTACCATTTTTTTCTTCCGGTCCTAAGGAAGCTTCACACCATATAAAAATTCTCAGTGCCATGTAGTTCTGGAGATATGGGCATTTAAAAAGAAAAAAATTTTTTAGCTCCTGCAGTTCCCGTGGGGGACAGGAAAACAATTTTCGGCATAAATTAGGTACTTATGACCCAATAAGCCCTCATATCAAATTTGGTTCAAATCGACTTTTTGGTTTGGAAAATAAAAATTTTGGTATAATTTGGGCTCCCACAGTGAGCCCAAATATGAACCCAGGTACTTGGCTTTACCAAACTTCACTCTCAGCCCCTAAGAATGCTGTACATCAAATATCAAAACATTTTGACTGGTGGATCTGAAAAAAAAATTTTTTTTAAAGAATATTCCTCATATTGAACTAAGTTATAATTTGGGCTCCCACAGGGAGACCAAATATGAGCCGAAGGACTTGACTTGAACAAACTTGAATCTCACCTCCCTAAGCATACTGTATACCAAATATCAAAAGATTCTGACCGGTGGATGCGAAGAAGAAGATTTTAAAAGAATATACCTCGTATTGCACTAAGTTACAATTTGGGTTCCCAAAGGGAGTCCAAATATGAACTCAGGGACTTGGCTTGAACAAACATCAATCTCACCCCCCTAAGGATGATGCATAGCAAATATCAAAAGATTCTGATTTGTGGATCCGAAGAAGAAGATTTTTAAAATATATCCCTCATATTGCACTAATTTGAACATTTGGGTTCCCATAGGGAACCCAAATATGGACCGAGGAATTTGATTTCTACAAATATGTGAATCAATGTTCCAAAGATGTTATATGTAAAATATGAAAGCTTTTAGAGCAGTGGTTTGGAAGAAAACAATTCTTTATTTTTTTCCCATTGCCTACTGTGTTAAAAAATACTGACTCAGCACTTTTTCAGAGTCCCGAAAAAGTACCCTATGATAAAACCGATAGCAATTTTTTTTTACCAATCCTTTCTGTTGGTCCCAAGAAAGCTTCACACCAAATAAAAATTCTCACTGCCGTGCAGTTTTTGAGATATAGGCGTTTTAATTTTTTTCTATTTTTAGCTCCTGTGGTTCCCACGGGGCTACAGGAAAAAAAATTTCTGCATAAATTAGGTACTTATGACCCAATAAGCCCTCACATAAAATTTGGTTCAAATTGGCCTCTCGGTTTAAAAAATAGAAATTTGGGGTGGGGCCAAAATTTTTGCTCCTCCCATAACATCGCCAAGTATAGACCTACAAACTTCTCTTGAACAAACTTGAGTCTACACCTCAAAAGGAAGCTGCATACCAAATATCAAGTCTCTGCTATTGCTGGTTCTTGAGAAGAAGATTTTTTAAGAATTGGAGCATTTTTGCCCCACCCCTCTGCTCAATATGAGCCGAAACCTAATTTGCCCAAAAATCAAAATGCCGCTATATAACCCCTACTCACATGAAATTTCATTAACATGCGGCCAGTGGTTTGGAAGAAAAAGACCCAAACACCACCTTCACGCCGGACGACGGACGACGGACGAAAAGTGATCAGAAAAGCTCACCCTGACTTTCAGTCAGGTGAGCTAATAATGAATAGGGACACAGAAGCGATTCCACAATCAATGAATATTACATGTGACTCGAGCCTTCCTTTGATGACATAGACAATACCAGTGGCCAATGTCAGCAAAGGAAGGCTCGAGTCAGTATAAGATTCTTTCGCTGATAAACATCAATGGATGCAAGACCTCAGGACTGGGACTGAGAAAATATTGACAGATCACCACGCCATTCATAAAACAAGAGGCCCCAAGGGGCCTGAGGGCGATCACCTGACACGGTAGCCTAAATATCAACCCAGAGAATTGATTTCAACAAGTTGCATCTGCTCCTCCTAAGAAAAGCTTATACCAAATATCCAAAGATTCTGACCAGTGGATCTAAAAAATACAATATCAGAAGAATTTTGGTAGTTTTTAGGCAGCAATCATATTACATTTTTTTGGTTAGTTCAGGGTTAATTATCCCAGATCTGTCTAGTGAGCCCAAATATGAATCTAGGGAGCCGATTTGAACAAACTTAAATCAGATCCACCTCACAATATTGCATACCAAATGTCAAAAGATTCTGCCTGCTGATCTGGAGAAGAAGATTTTTTAAGAAATTTGCCTGAAATGCACTAAGTCCGAATTCGAGCTTCTATAGTGAGCCCAAATATGAATCCAGGGGGCCGATTTGAACAAACTTGATTCAGATCCACCACACAATGTTGCATACCAAATATCAAAAGATTCTGCCTGCTGGATCTGGAGAAGATTTTTTAAGAAATTTGCCTGAAATGCACTAAGTTCGAATTCAAGCTTCTATACTGAGCCAAAATATAAACCCAGGGGGCCGATTTGAACAAACTTGAATCAGATCCACCACACAATGTTGCATACCAAATATCAAAAGATTCTGCCTGCTGGATCTGGAGAAGAAGATTTTTTAAGAAATTTGCCTGAAATGCATTAAATTCGAATTCGGGCTTCTATAGTGAGCCCAAATATGAATCCAGGGGGCTGATTTGAACAAACTTGAATCAGATCCACCCCACAATGTTGCATACCAAATATCAAAAGATCTTGCCTGCTGGATCTGGAGAAGAAGATTTTTGAAGAAATTTGCCTGAAATGCACTACAGTTAAAACTAAAAGTCCTGTCATAAAATGCGCACAAATAGCACGTTGATCTGCGCGTTAATCTACGCGTTATGACCATAGCAAGGCTATCAAATTCTGTACATATGACCTGTGCACAAGCAATGTTTCAGCCAATGGACCTCCGGGTAACCCAGAGGTCCATTGGCAGAAACATTGCCCGTGCTTGCTATAAGTAACCAGGAGAACATGTCTTCTTTTTGATGACATTCGATATGACAATTGCGCACAATTCCTACGTGCAATTAAGCCTAGAAAAGTGCACAATTCGTGACAGGATTTCTAGTTTTAACTGTAAGTTCGAATTCAAGCTTCTATACTGAGCCCAAATATAAACCCAGGGGGCCAATTTGAACAAACTTGAATCAGATCCACCCCACAATGTTGCATGTCAAATATCAAAAGATTCTGCCTGCTGGATCTGGAGAAGAAGATTTTTTAAGAAATTTGCCTGAAATGCACAAAGTTAGAATTCGGGCTTCTATAGTGAGCCCAAATATGAATCCAGGGAGTCAATTTGAACAAACTTCAATCAGATCCACCCCTCAGTGTTACATACCAAATATCAAAAGATTCTGCCTGCTGGATCTGGAGAAGATTTTTTAAGAAATTTGCCTGAAATGCACTAAGTTCGAAATCGGGCTCCTATACTGAGCCCAAATATGAACCCAGGGGGCCGCTTTGAATAAAATTGAATCAGATCCACCCTAAAATGTTGCATACCAAATATCAAAAGATTCTGCCTGCTGGATCTGGAGAAGAAGATTTTTTAATCTTTTTCCCATTACCTACAGTGTTAAAAAGTGCTGACTCAGCACTTTTTCAAAGTCCTGAAAAAAGTACCTTGTGATCAAACCGATAGGGATTTTCTTTAACCATTCTATTCTACTGGATAAAAGTAAGCTTTATACAAAATAAGAATTCTCTGTGCCATGTAGTTTTGGAGATATGGCAGTTTTAAGGTTTTTCCTATTTTTAGCTCCCGAGGTTCCCATGGGGCAATGAGAAAATTTTTTTTTGCATCAATCAACTACTTATGACCCATTATCATCTCATATCAAACTTGGTTCAAATCGACCTCACGGTTCTGAAAATAGAAATTTTAGGCGTGGCCAACATTTTTTTGACTTTCAGTCAGGTGAGCTAAAAATAAAACAAACACCAGTGCATGCGTGTTTACCAAAAAATTGAAGTCTATTAGTGAAAGAACCATAGGTGTTCCAGGCCCATGCCATTTCGGCCCAAATAAATGTTTAACGTTAGATCAAGTTTTTTCTTGAATATTTTTCTGCATTTCCATATCAACGCCACTGCAAATACTATTTAACTCTTAACCCGCTGAGTATTTTCAAAATATTTTTTCATCAAAACTAGTCATGGCTGCTGTAAAGCAGCCATGACTAGAGCTGATGAAAAATTTATCTAAATATAACAGGAAATCATTGATGAAAAAATCCATTCCATTTACAAGGTAAAATATTCTTAAATATGCCCAAATTATACTTATATCAGTGACAAGAGAAACCCTGTGCTGGGCAGGAATATCCGCCGGCAGCATGCAAAGAGTTAAGTCCAAATTCTAAAATTAGTGTCTTCAATCTTCAATCTCAACCTCTACATCCCTTTATTTGATCCATAAGATGTGAAGAAAAAAAAAACTGGGGCAAATTCGCATGCAACAATAAGGAGGGGGAAAGCTCGCTGAATCTACACCAATATCAAATAGAACACAACCATGGAAAAACCCACAATGGTTGATATGTTTCGTGCTGTCAGTTACTATACTTACATAATGTCTGTGAAAATAAATGTTGAAATGTTGTGTTTAGAATTGCACAAGTAAAATACAGTACTATATACATGTAAGTTCAAGCAACAGGACAAACTACCACTTCTACTTCATACTCATTCGTTGTATTCCTTATCTGGCGATCAGGGTACCACTGCACACTGACACATCAATGAACAACAAAAAATTCAGACAACAAAATTTTGTTCACGTCATATTTTTGGGGTGAACGAAACATCATTCGCAGGTCTTTGAATTTGCATTATTGCATAACCATTCCGCAAACGAAACGTTCGTTCGCGTAAAATATCGTGGCCTGTGAAGGCTGAATGTTCATAGGGAGCAGGTGATAAAATATCACTGACTTGAGGCTTGTAGTACTTGAAATTGATTGGCGCGCGAAACAATTTGATCAAAAAACAACACTGGCTTGATGATCATAAAACTGTGAGAATTATCAAAGCGGTGTTTAATTGGGTGTCATCCCAACAGATAAAATATCCAAACAAAATTACTTTAGGTCGGAATTACTGAACGGCAAGGTGGTCAGCAGGAGTGCATCTGAGTGGGTCGAAGTTACCGAAATTGGGTTGAAGTTACTTTTTTGGGTCGAAATTACAGATTTGGGTTGAACTTGGAAGTTACAGATTTGGGTTGAAGTTACCGATTTGGGTCGAAGTTACTTTTGGGTCGAAATTACTGTGGGTCGAAGACTCAAGTTACTGGATACCTTACTTATAAGTTATAGCCTATAGCACCTTAATTAGGCTTAAAATTAAATGGTTTATGCAGGAGACTGTTGCCACTGCCAGTGTTGCCTGTTGGTACACTTATATGAGACAACTTTTATCTATAAAGGAGACCACTCACCTTTTACCGAGACAATTTCGTACCTTTTTAGAGACAATTCGTACCTTTTGACAAGACAATTCCCCCCCCCCCCTCACCCCCCCCCCCCCCACCCTAATTGTGGTACGAATTGTCCAGGGACCGAATTCAATTGTCTTCACGAGTCATGCAAACAATCTAAACAATAAATAAAGCAATACCTACTAGGTTGAGATTTTTAATATCAACCCGTTGTTTAACTAAAGTATTCACGTAAAGCATTTAGCGAAACTGTCGTGTTGTTTTAGTCTTGTGTTTGTGTTTGTCACTCCTGATTTAGTACGAAATACAAAAATACGAATGATTTGAACACGATGTAAAAGCCGATAGTTCTAAAATGAGTCCGCAGGTAGAAAAAGAGACCGTGAGAGTCCGTAAGAGACCGCAACTAAACTATGGGGGTTAATGTTCTGAAATGAATGGTTTCTGATTGAAAACAGTATAAATAATACACATCCGAAGTTTGGTATCGATATTTCAACTTTAACCCCGAAAAATTCACTGTTATTGTAAGCTCGTTTTCAAACTTTTTATTATATGCTACAAGACATTTTATTGCACAATAAATATTCAGCACAATTCGGCCCAAAAATGCGTACGTTTGAAAACAATAGCAAAGATCAGCTGATCGTTCCTCCAATGCGACGTCATGCGCCGAAAGCGCCACGTCATTTATGAAGCTACTGAGGGATATTTCTCGATATCTATCGAGTCGATGGATATCGAGAAATATCTTTTAGATAATTTGCGATGGTTTCTAGACAACTCGTACCCACGGCAACTCGTATCAGTCAAGTCGTACCCAAAGTTGGACGACTCGTACCCATTTTCAGCTGGACAACTCGTACCCACAATTGGACAACTCGTACACAAGGTTGGACAACTTGTACCCATGGCTGGTCAACTTGTACTTGGTGTTTAATTGTATGGGCGAAGGCAGTAATGGCCTAACAACTATAGAAGCGGGGTTTTTGCTTTTGTTTGATCCGTTTAAGGTGCTATAATAGTAATGGACATCAGTTTACTTTGAAATTCCTTCGTCAGATATTCCACGAATATGAATGAAATAAACACACATTTTACGTCTAAATGACGGCTGTGATACGCAGAGCAGGAAACATATATTCATTGACCGTACTTTGTTGAAAGCAGGCACCAGTGGTTCCTGGAAGTCTGCAATCGTGTTCGTACGAGAACTGGGGTGAATGACACCCCCCCCCCCCCAACCCCGACACCCGGTTTCTGCGCTTCAATATTAGGAAATAGAGTACTGGAAAAAACTAAAAGGCCTTGCATCTAGGCCTAAGCTCTGCAAATTATCAGGGTGAAAACCATAGCCTTCGTCGCATTAAGTCTTGCCTTTCCTAATTAACAATGCCACTCTCCACCTTTTCGTGTGGCAAAGCTACATCACTGGTGAGGCGCCACTTCGGTCAGGCGAGAAAAGATTTCATTGTAAATTGAGAGTCCAGCCGGATTTTGTACTTGAAGCGTAGCACATTTACCCGCTCGGAAGAAAAACGGCAAACAATGACCAGTGATAGACTGAATCAAGAAGATCACAAATGATGTTCATTTAAAAAACCAAGTAAAAAGCTCTAATGTATCTCTCTCTATGAGTCCACCAGGTCGCATCAACTGATTTCTTTCGAAATTTTATGGTCAACACAGACACACCTGAAAACTCGACAGTCATTTAATTTAGACTTACCCGGCAGTGACAGGTGTGAGATCATGAAGAATTATTTTCTATCATCTATTACCTTATAGTCGATTGGTGTTTAATTTTCTTCCAATTATCTGTGCATATTATTATCGCCAGTTAAGTTAATCTTCCAATTGAGAGGTGTGTTTTTCTAACAATTATCTTCCATGACAATCATGAAAATTGAATGATAATTAGCATTTTTATAAGGGTTGCAATTGGACTATAAAAGTGAATAAAAGTGAATCTCTCTCTCTCTCTCTCTCTTCTCTCTCTCTCTCTCTCTCTCTTCTCTCTCTCTCTCTCTTTATAGGCACCTGACTCTCGTGCCTCGACCGATCGAAACAAAAATGGGCACAGGTCTATATAGATGTAATTTGACCAGGAAAGGGACTTCTGATGGGCCCCGATCGCGTCCGACATCGCGTTAATCCTTCAACCAATGAAGGGGTGAGGTATGTGGGAGGAATGAGCCCCGCTCGCATCTGATTTTGCGTTAACCCCTCAACACAGGAAATGCTGGGTATGGCTACCAGTACAACAAAATATGACGTAGAAAAGCCGTCAGACGTTTAACGAAGAGCCAAAGATTACCCGATTTTTTTGGGGGGGGGGGGGGGTGGGGAGTGGGGGTGGAGGGGGTGGGATCGTCTCCCGAGTCTACACCACCTGTATTAATATATAATTTAAATATTTCCTATTTCCTTCGAATTGCTCTCTTGATGAAATGTTCATACCGGCGAAATTGACTTTCGGCGAAATCTGTTCAGACTGTTCTGCTGAGATAAATGCTAAAAATGGAAAGTTTTTGCCTTTATGCACACCCATTGAAAGCAGACACTCATCTTCTCAAGTCCTTCAGCCAATATTCGCCTTCGCCCATACAATTAAAGACCAGGTACATGTTGACCAACTGTGGGTACGAGTTGTCCAACCTTGGGTACGAGTTGTCCAACTGTGGGTACGAGTTGTCCAGCCGAAAATGGGTACGAGTCGTCCAATTTTGGGTACGACTTGACTGGTACGAGTTGCCGTGGGTACGAGTTGTCCTGATACCTTTGCGATAACTCACAGGCCAGCATATAATAAATAGAGGATATCTAGAGTTTTTGAGTGGTTACCAAAAATTATCTCACGAGTGGCCGAGACAAATGGTTATTTTTCTCTCGGTCACAAGTGAGATAATTTTTGGTATCCACTCAAAAACACTAGAGTTTCTTTTTATTATACGCTTTTTATAAGAATTTGATAATTCCACTCGTTTCAGCCTTGAATTGATGCATGAAAGTAAACAGAGCAATTGAATCATCCATATTCGGACTTATTTGATTGATACTCGGAATAGATAGCGTCTTGCAATCTGATTCAGTTGGCGGGTTTCTAGTCCAAACATGGCCTGAAAGTCCGTAATATACGTTTTTGGTTTGGTACGTCCCTTGAAAGGACGTACCAAACCAAAAACTTATAACACAGGACTTTCAGGCCACGTTTGGACTAGTGGGTATCATGCATCAATTCAAGGTGAATTCGTGTTAAATTATTGCTGGGAATGATCGGTATCCACTCAAAACACTAGATTTTCTTTTCCTAAAACGTTTTTAGAACAAATTGATCATTTCCAGTGATAATTTGACTCGTATTTTACTTGGAAGTGATGCTTTGAAAGCAGCCATTTTGATGGATACCGTGAACGTGAAAATTTCTATGTCTTCACAGTGGGGGAATACGATTTCTATCTTTCCGCAATTTCTTCGATAATCTATCGTTTAGCGTATAATAAAATCAATTAAATGGGTCCCCATTGTATGTTGATCGGACGCGCAACTTCGATCCCGATACTAGCCATAATTATCGGTAATGCGGCGGTTAAAGTTGTGACCCTCCGTCACGTCTTTAGTATAGCACGGCATTTTTTTAAAAAAAATAGCCACCTTCACTCGGCCCCCCCCCCCCCCCCCCCCCCCAACGCAAGAGGAATAGCATCTTGATCCCCACCTCAAGACTCGATCTTCATCTTCGGCATAAAAATGTCACCCCCGCCCTCCTAAAAGATCCAAGTACGCCCCCCCCCCCCAACACACACACCAATATGGATATCTGTCTATCGGTCGGATAGCACACCGAGAACCACGGATAAGTGTACGTTAGAACCATCGGACCCCAATCCTCGAAGATACACTTCCGAATGACATCGAATCGAACAACTAACTGTACTGGAATTCTAGAAAAATACCGGAGGGGGTTATTTATGACTGCTATAGCAGAATCATTGGTTGTTCATTGGTGTTTATTGACAACTTTCAACAATCGGGGAGTCGCAGAGATCACCTATGGTTGGGGGGGGGGGGGGGGGGGGTAAAACTAATTTGTCCCGACTGTGTCATGACTCAAGTCCCGACGAATATGATATTCCAACTACATCATCACGGTATGTCTTCCCCTGATGATATAGCTAGAAAATATTTGTCAACCAGGATTGAAGTTAACAAAATTTGTTAGTGGATAAATACATATAGTAGTCACCATGGGTTTTCCAACTTCTTAGTATGCCCTCGACCTCCGAAGGGTGCTTCGGGGGTATCTAGTGGAGAGCTCTGTCCGTCGGTCCGTCCATCTGTCCGTCTGTTCGTACAAACATTTTGGATTGTAATTTCAAACTCACAAGTCGGATTTGGATCTCCTTTGGTATGCTGATAGACCCGCATAGAAAACGGATAGGCACAAGGAACGGACTCCGTCCACTAATGTTTCCCAGAGTTATGGCGCTTTTTTCACTCTTTCGACTTTGAAAAAATATCTCGACCTGTGTATTGCATTCACTGCATGCTGGATTTGAAAACAGCTTATTTGATCAAATCATAATTTTAGGGTTACTTGTGGATGACAGTACAATGCTTTCTTTCGATGTTGGTCTAGCTAGCCAATTCAATATGGCCTCCATGGCGTTATGACACCGACGGGGGCTTATGCCACGCTTCGGGTTGCTCTTTTTTAATTGGCACGTAACAGATTTAAAAATACAAACTGATGAAATTATGGGCGGATATGGGGGGGGGGGGGGGGGGTGGATAGGGTGGATTTCCACCCCCTTTGATATTTGAAAGGGGAGACAACAAGCAATTTTTCAAAGTCAAATTCAACCTGTATTGAAATTATCTTTACACGAGGAGTTCTCACGACTGGACACCACCGTATAAACGATTGGTACAATGTATGGTCTATAGTATAGTCTGTACCTCAATGGGGTACAGACTACAGACCATACATTGTACCAATCGCAGTCAACATAAATGTCGATTCATCAACGAAAATAGTCTGATACATGTTATTTGGATGATCAAGTCCAACCTATTTGACTTGAATCATGTTGCGATTCGTAGAAATGTAGTGTTAAATCGGTCATTTACGAAGCATTAAATTGCCTCTAATGCACAAGAAAATGCATCCAGAATGCATCTCCCGCGATCAAAATTTTAAAATTTTTCCGAGGGAGGGCCACCGACTCCCTCGTACGAGCTCACCCCCAACTTGCGCCTGCGGCGCTCGGTTCATGGCTCCGCCACTCAATTTTCCACCCCCCTTTTTGCAATCCTGGACCCGCCACTGGAAAAATCGAAAATTGATCATTCCTGCATAAGATCTGATTTAATGTTTGACAGTGTGAATTGCTGAACGTTCTAAGCTTGAACATTTGTTTAGCACATACTCAGTTCACAGAATAATACCAAATAATAATAACCTGATAATTAGTCTGTGTGAAACACACAGACTATTGTTTTTGCACGGTTTGTTTTTCTTCTTTTTTTTTTTTCTTTTTTTTTTTTTTTTTTTCTTCTTCTTCTTCTTCTCCTGTCTTCTGTCTTCTCATCACTTTTTTGTCCGCAAGATAACTCGAAAACGAATTGCCCTATCTCGTTGATTTTTGGCATGCTGATAGACAGCCACAAGTTCTCGGCCACCTATGTTTTTCAGATTCCTGGGGTATCAGGGGTGCCTGTAGGGGTGTTTTGAAAGTGGGTCACGCCCATATCTCAGGCGTGGCATGACCTACAGACCTGGGACCAACACCAAATGAGTCGACACTCGATGGAGGTTCAAAATATGGGTCAAGGTCACGGAGGTCATCTAGGGGTCATTGAGTGCATTTTTCAGAATTGCTGGAAATCACATTTTTTGACCCCCTAAAGCATTCCTGACGGACACACATGGATTTTGACGTGAAAAAGTGGGCGTGGCCAAAATTTTTGAAAGTGGGTCACGCCCATATCTCAGGCGTGGCATGACCTACAGACCTGGGACCAACACCAAATGAGTCGACACTCGATGGAGGTTCAAAATATGGGTCAAGGTCACGGAGGCCATCTAGGGGTCATTGAGTGCATTTTTCAGAATTGCTAGAAATCACATTTTTTGACCCCCTAAAGCATTCCTGACGGACACACATGGATTTTGACGTGAAAAAAGTGGGCGTGGCCAAAATTTTTGAAAGTGGGTCACGCCCATATCTCAGGCATGGCATGACGTATGGACCTGAGTCCAACACCAAATGAGTCGAAACTTGATTGGAGATTCAAAATATGGGTCAAGGTCACAGAGGTCACCTTGGGGTCATTAAGTGCATTTTTCAGAAATGCTGGAAATCACATTTTTTGACCCCTAAAGTATTCCTAACATACACACATGCATTTTTACATTAAAAAAGTGGGCGTGGCCAAAATTTTTGAAAGTGGGTCACTCCCATATCTCAGGCATGGTATGACCTACAGACCTGGGACCAACACCAAATGAGTCGACACTCGATGGAGGTTCAAAATATGGGTCAAGGTCACGGAGGTCAACTAGGGGTAATTGAGTGCATTTTTCAGAATTGCTGGAAATCACATTTTTTGACCCCCCCCCCTAAACTATTTCTGACGTACACACATGCATTTTGACGTAACAAAAAGTGGGCGTGGCCAAAATTTTTGAAAGTGGGTCAACCCATATCTCAGGCGTGGTATGACGTATGGACCTGGGACCAACACCAAATGAGTTGACACTTGATGGAGATTCAAAATATGGGTCAAGGTCACAGAGGTCACCTAGGGGTCATTGAGTGCATTTTTCAGAGTTGCTGGAAATCACATTTTTTGACCCTTAAAGTATTTCTGACATACACACATGCATTTTTACGTAAAAAAGTGGGGTTGCCAAATGTTTTGAAAGTGGGTCACTCCCATATCTCAGGCATGGTATGACCTACAGACCTGGGACCAACACCAAATGAGTCGATACTCGATGGAGGTTCAAGATATGGGTCAAGGTCACGGAGGTCAACAAGGGGTCATTGAGTGCATTTTTCAGAATTGCTGGAAATCACATTTTTTCAGTATGGCCCAGTAGGCCACAGGGTTTTCACAGCCTTCATTTTCCTGATACAGTAAATTCTCCCCAAGCAATACGATGTTATGTTCACACTGGAGACAATGTAAACACCAGTGGAGTAAGCTGTCAAAATGAAATCTGACCTTGTCATCATTATGGGATGTTAGTTCCTGAAACTAAGTTGAGAGAAACCCTTTGCCTTGCAAGGAAATAAACTGTAAATTATTTAGTTCACTGCTTTTAACCCTCTCCAGACTTCTATGTGGATTGCACATATTTTATTTCAGGCAGAATAAGTTAACCCTTTCCATAAAACTTCACTGAATAATTGTTGAAACCTATCTTATTCAGTTCAATGCTTTTAACCCTTCTCAAGACTTCAGTGTGGATTGCACATATTTTATTTCAGGCAGAATAAAGTTAACCCTTTCCAAAAAACTGCACTGAATAATTGTTGAAACCTATCACAAAACTGTCAGGGTGCCGGTAACAATGCAATACTGGCATGGTCGACTGTACTGTTAACAGTGTTAGTGCTATGAATGTTTAAAACTAATTTGTTAGAGGTGTTCTATAGTCTTTCACTGCGCTCATCTCGGCCTCACCGAGAGTGCAGAAACCTTTGGTGTCAAAGTGCCATTAAGAGAATGTCTCTGATTTGTGCCGTTCCATCCCTCCGGAGTGCAAAAGCAGGTACTGTCAGCTGAGAAACTTAATGTTTTTCGCTTTATTTTCTTAACATTTAATTCTATGTGGAATGGGACACCTTTTCAGTGTGCCTTCCAAAGTAAGGGATTCTTAACCCTTTAGCGAACATAACAGCGAAAACCGGTCAACATTATTCACAGAAACGTCTATTCAGTTTTAATTACCTTTTCATTTTTGCTTGAAAAAACATAGCTTATGACCCTTTATTGGATTGAGCTCATTTTTTAAAGGATTATTTATTTATTGGCGTTTAATGTCACATATTTCTGCACAGTGGCTAATCATGACCACGACAGTTTTTTAGGTGGAGGAAGTCGGAGTACCTGGGAAGAACCACCGGGCAACAACGAGCAACTGTCAGATCCCCCCACATACTAACTCCACACAAGCAGGGTTAGCATTGGTTGAAGACGGCTGCACAATCGATGTGCAGTACGCTTTAGAACACATCGCCACCATGCACACATGTGGGCAATGGGGTGAAGTGGCTTGCCCAAGGACAGAGTGAGGACCTCACGCCTTGCAGCCTGCACCTCTGCCAACTGAGCCAATGCGCCCCCATTTAAAGGATTAAAGTGGAGTATTTAAAGGGAATATTAGATCTTAGTATAGGGGCATTATTCAGAAAGACTGGGAAATGCATTTTATTACACCTTAATGCATTTCTAAAGTTTATGAATGTATTTCATCACTCAAATTAGTGGGCAGAGACAAAAATATCCATTTCTGATTCGTGTATCAAACCCTTTGAATGCTGGTCACATATATGCCATTTCTGGTTTCTTATAAAAATGTTCTGATTCCTGTATGAATATTTTCTATCCCCTTCCTTTTGTCTTGACGATAACTCAAAAACAAATCATCTGTCCTGGGGGGGGGGGGGGGGGGCGGTGGCTGAGTTGGTAGAGGTGCAGGCTGCAAGCCGAGAGGTCCTCGGTTCGAATCCCACCTGCGGCAACCACGTTGTGTCCTTGGGCAAGACAATTCACCTCCATTGCCCACGTGGGGGGCACGGTGACGCTGTGTATTAAGGCGTACTGCACGTCGATGATGCACCTGTCTTCAACCAATGCTAACCCTGCTTGTGTGGAATTAGTATGTTGGGGAACTGACAGTTGCTCGCCGTTGCTTGGTGGTTCTCTCCGGGTACTACGGCTTCCTCCACCCGTAAAACTGTCGTGGTCCTGATTAGCCGTTATGCAGAAATATGTGACCTTACACACCAATAAATAAATAAATAATCTGCCCTGGGGCTGTTTGGCATACTGGTAGCCTGTCACAAGTACTGGCCCAGCTATGTTATCAGGGAACCTTTGGGAGTGGTCCATTGGGCCACAGAGTTTTTTATACCCCCTAATTTCTTTGTAACAGAAAAGCATCATAAAGAAATAGCTGTTTATATTTATATACACAAGAGAATAATGTAAACAATCAAATTAGAGAGAAGTTGCTATAGATGACAGCCTGACACATATTTACTCTTATCTGCTGTCAGATCACAATTACATTCCATCCCCAAACCAAGTTGAAAAAAACCATTTGAGTGGCAAGAAAATTTGTTTATTATACAGATCTATCTTACAACACTTGATTAATTGTAGTGGAATAAATAACCCTTCACCTTTCATTGCATTTTTAAATTTTTTTTCATTCTCAATCATAACTCAAGATCAACAGGTTTCGGGCCGAGTGGTAAGCGGCTCTCTCGAAACACTTATCATAATTATGAATTAATGAAATGGAATATTTAAATGGTCTGTCTTTAACCCTCTTCATACTTCACCGCCCTCTTCATACTTCACCGCGAAGATCAAACAACATCATTTAACTTATGACGGTAGAACCCTTTGCACGCTTCCTGCCATATTGCCACTCTTTACGCAAATGCCATGATTCAAGATTCCACCATCTTATTTTATGTATGCCTTGTTTAGGGCACTAGATGCTCTTAAGGGTAGGCCTTTAAACGAGCTTTTGGGGCTTTTAAGTTTTTTATGGCACTATCCCCAATATAGAGTCTATGCACCCTTTGTCGGCTCGATAACTCAAATACGAATCGTCCTATCTCTATTCGTTTTGGCATGCTGGTTACCAACAACCAGTTTGCACTCATCTTTGTTTTTTTCAGCTAGTTTGAGGCCTTGTGTGTGATACAGTAGGCTGACTGCCTTAGAGGCTTCTAAATCATAATAAATATTTGCTATCATCGCCCAAAAATGACAGATCTGTAGTTGGTGGAGCCATTTCTTTAAAGTAGGTGTATACATGGGACTATACCGACTGATTTAAAAATCGCTGGAGGTTCAATATATGGTCCGCCTGAAAGAGGTCACCAAGGTCATCCAGTGCATATTATTCAGAAAGACTGGGGAATGCGTTTCATTACACCTTAATGCATTTCAAAAGTTCATGAACGTATTTCATCAATCAGCTTGGTGGGCAGAGCCAGAAATGTCCACTTCTGATTCGTGTATCGAACCCTTTCAATGCTGGCCACATATATGCCTTTTCTGGTTTCTTATAAAAAAATGTTCTGATTGCTGTATGAATATCTGTAAATACTATTAACGAAAATCCATTTCTGATTTGTTTGAAAATAATTTACTCCTGAAAATAAGCCTCCATAAATTCTTCTTCTGTATAGTTTATTCCTGATGCTTTAACCCTTTTCACACAGACTTGAATTTACTGGGTGCAGTAAATTCTGTTTCTCTAGTTCTATCATAAATGTGTTGGCATTTCAGTTACTAGAATGAATTTTATGCCCCCCTTCCATGGCATTATTTTCAAAACGTTTCTCGGTAGTGAACTTCCAACTATGTCGAGGGACCGGGAGAGGGTTCCCCCTCCCGCCCCCAGTTGGAAATTCATTACCCTACACCCCTCCAATCGGAAATATCTAGCCCCGTCCCTGTTGAGATAACTTCAAGTAGCATAAAATGTGATTTTTGGCAAGAGCGAATCAATATCGATGAATTCAATCCATCCAGACGAAAATGTCACGACTGCAAAATTATCGGTGATGATGGGGGGGGGGGGGGGGGGGGGGGGGGTACAACTAATAATGTTACAACAAACCGATAATGCTACAACAATCGATAATGTTCTAAAATAATGTTATAAAATTTTTGATGAAGAAGCCCGAATGATTTATGTTATAATCAAACCGATAATGTTATAAAAATCAACAGGAAATGTTATATTTTTTCTAACCGATAGTGTTACATAATTGATGAGTAAAGGACATAGCAGCAACCCCGTTCGCCCGCAAGCTTCAAGTAGAACGTCTGGCCAGCAGAGGTGTAAGGCAAGAGGGACACTGGTAGCCCGTCATGTTGAGCCGGTTGTTACTGTTAGCTCGTGCGTGGTTGGCCCACGTAGACTCTTGACAATAATCGTGCAAAAAAGTGTGGCACCACCCTCAGGGTAGGTGTGGTTGGTGATATGATTTTGTTTGTAACTGGCGGTAGCCAGTGGACACAACTTAATAAAGCACACATACGATGGGTGTGAATGTGTGGTTACCATAGATGGACTTCATATCAACCCTTGGTGGGCTGAGGGTTCAAAGTTTTAATCGTAACGCTGATCTGCCTGGTGCAGGGTTATGGGCCATTGCATGGCAATAGCGTATATTAAAGAGAAAGGAAGTGTCCTCTTTAATTAGTTCAGTGGGTGAGCAGTTTCATTGAGAACTCCATCACCCCCCCCCCCCCAGGGGGGGGGGGTGTAAGACAGTTGATTTGCCCTTATCTGACTGTTTAATGCTGCGGTTGCGTCGGAGTGTGAAGAGCGCAATGTGCTCCGCTTTGGTCATATTATCGCAGCAACGACGTAACCGCGGTGGGTTAAGGCAACGTTGAAGTTCCACTGCGATGTTGTGACAGGTAGTGGGAGAAGTATTGTTCTTTTTAGGAAATGGGTTAATGAACCGCTGCTGTTGATCAGCATGTATAACAATCAATCGCATTCTATTATGAAGCAATTGTATGTCTTCCTTGAAGAAGGACCTGGGAGGTTTTTAAGGCGTTGGTATAAATTTTAACCCCTTCCCCAGTACAATTTTCTCATGTGTATTGCGAGTGTAATTTGACAGACTGGTAATATGTGTGCTAGCCTTGTCAGCCTGTGCGGTGAGGTGAGACTATCGTTCCATTTGACGTCGTGTGTGTCGCCTACCAGCGCGTTTGACGTGTTGGAATACCTTTTTGTTAGTCGGCCGGCGGTGCCGGGCCGGACAGTGAGTTGTGGAAGGTTGAGCTTTGCTGACAGGGTCTCGGTGGCCTAGTCAGGCTTGTTTAGTCCCGGCTATCGTGCTTAGATTTAGTAAAATGCCCTCTCTCGTATATTTGTGGGCAAATTCTGTGAGCGCAGAGGTAAACATAGGTATTTTGCTCGGATCAATGTTATCCATGCATGGCTTGACCATGGCTTGGGTGCTTGAAGAACAAGGATGGGAAGAGTCATCCGATTTGGCCGCAAGTAGAAGGGAGAGGCCTGCATCCAACGCGCTGTGTTCAACGGAAGGGGACGAGGGTCCCTGCTCATCTGAAGTCCTGTAGGTGAACATGCTCTCTGAGAAGGTATTAATAGGACAACTAATGGTGCCAATGCTTGGAATCTATGTCACCCTCCGACGGCGGAGGGTGGTTGGAGTCCGACACCAAGAGTCAGGCGGACTGTCGGTGGATAGAATGGTGTTCAGTGGCACGGGGTCAGCTGATTCGGTGGTGGTTAATACAGGTTGTATATGTCCGTGGTAGTACAGGCCATGGTTACGGTATTGCCATTGGGTTTGTAATCAGTACACGAGCTGAGGGGTCAATCTCCTTCCGGCAAGGTGACCTGTGACCACTGTACTGAGCCACTACAAGGGGGTCATGAGTGTACTGAGTACAGCTGCGGTGGTCACCTGTGCCGGTGCACCATGTCCTGTCATGTGACTGACAGAGGAGGTAGCCTTAAGAAGAACCTCAGACGCTTGACGTGTACTACCCCAAGGCTTTGAGCTGGGGGGGGGGGGGGGGAGGAATTCCAAATCTCTGACGCTTTGGTGCGCTCAGAGGTGAATCAGCGGAGGTGGGGGTAAGTGTCCATTGATATAATTGCTTGGTGAGTACGCTTCGGGAGGCGTATCCTTTATTGATGAGAGAATGTCCACTCGGTGAGTGGATTACGGTCCCCCGTGTGTTCGGGGGTGGGGGGGGGGGAGGGTGGTACGGAGGCAGCTGCTACTGCGTCAAGCCCTGATTGGAACAGCTGCTGCCATAGTTTCTTTATAACGCTGGGCGTTTGTTAGCCGATATTTGGTAAGGTCGACCGCTTGGAGAAGCGTGAAATGGTGTATGGAAGAGTTCAAGAAAGGCAGGCTGGTCCTGCTCAATGATATTTGCAGGGAGCGGGTTATTGAGTTACTCAGATATCTCGACTTCTAGGTCTGAGATGCGCTTCCCGTATTATGTCCGTAGACATTGTGTCAAACGCTGAGTGGTTTGGCGAGCAAGCTCTCGAATGTTCCAATTCAGCCTTTTTGTAGAACAAAGATAATAATTAAATTGAGCTCAATGTACAAAGTGGAGCTTTTATTTATTACAAATAATTTTGACGCTGCGATTTGTTGTGTCAAAATTAAAATCAATGGTTTGATGTTTCATTTTGTACTAGCGTCTGTTTGTTTGTTTGGGATTAACACTTTTACGGCCAGGGTCACATCGTGTCGGACAGTTTTACGGGGGGAGGAAGCCGAGAACCCGGAGAGGACAACCAAACAGCGGCGAGCAATGTCAGACACTCCATCATATTATCTGCACACGGGGCGTTACGAGAGAGAGAGAGAGAGAGAGAGAGAGAGAGAGAGAGAGAGAGAGAGAGAGAGAGAGAGAGAGGAGAGAGAGAGAGAGAGAGAATGCAGGCTAAAGATCCCCCTCGTAGCATTCGAAGAAGTTCCCTCAACCGAGGTCACCCCACATACCTTCAATATTGGTCCAAGGAGCAACGAAAATGTAAGTTGAATAACTTAGGTCGCCAATCCTTGAAAAATGAAAGTGTCAATGACACTGTAGCTCAACTTGTCAAGACATATACATGTATAGTATGTGACACAGCAATGACAAACATCTAGGTAATGACCTGATAACAAAGGTACATATAAAGTATTGTAACGGTCTGTACATAAATACTGGCCGTAGCCTGTAACAAATGTATAGGTAAAGTTTTGTAAAGGTGGGTGACAGTCAGATGCTAAACTAGAAAAGAAATCTTTGAGTCCCAGAGTGGGTCTGACTGAACCCCAAAATATTTGTTCTCATAGCACAGTGATAACAAAGGCATCCCAAAACACACTCATTCCTGTCCCAAGGTGAAAACAAAGGTACCCAAGAAGTTTCGTGAAGATCAGTTCATAAATACGAGCTGTATAGAAGTTGTAACAAAAAACTGATTGGACCTAATTTCGGTACAAAATGGCCACTGGCAGCCATCTTGAATTTTGGACCGCACCCAGAAACACTCGTTCTCGTTCCAAGGTGATAACAAAGGTACCCAAGAAGTTTCGTGAAGATCGGTTCATAAATACAGCCTCTAGCCCGAGCCGTATTGACATGTGCACTTACTGTGTATAAGTAGCACTAAATAAATCAAAATTCATCTAATTTGCATATTTTCTGCACGAGAAAAAACCCGTACTATATGTGATGTATTCCATGTTACTAA
Organism: Pictodentalium vernedei; assembly: GCA_031216915.1. Lineage (NCBI taxonomy): Eukaryota > Metazoa > Mollusca > Scaphopoda > Dentaliida > Dentaliidae > Pictodentalium > Pictodentalium vernedei. The sequence goes on from CM062293.1 coordinate 211,608,768, forward strand.
ACATTCATACAAAAATTTATTCAAATAAGAACTTTCATACAGAAGTTCTGTACAAAAAACTGATTGCACTAATTTTGGTACAAAATGGCTGCTGGTGGCCATCTTGAATTTCGGACCAGACCCCAAAACACTCGTTCTCATCCCACGGTGATAACAAAGGTACCCAAGAAGTTTCGTAAAGATCGGTTCACAAATACCGCCTCTAGCCTGAGCCGTACAGAAGTTGTGAACAAAAAACTGATTAGACCTAATTTCGGTACAAAATGGCCACTGACGGCCATCTTGAATTTTGGACCGCACTCAGAAACACTCGTTTTCGTCCCAAGGTGATAATAGAGGTACCCAAGAAGTTTCGTGAAGATCGGTTGATAAATACAGCCTCTAGCCCGAGCCGTATTGACATGTGTACTTGTTGTGTGTAAGTAGCACTGAAAAAATCAAGGTTCATCTAATTTGCATAATTTCTGCACGAGAAAAAAACCCGTATTATATGTGATGTATCCCATGGTACTAAACATTCACACAAAAAATATTAAAATCAGCGCATTCATATGGAAGTTCTGCGCAAAAATCTGATTGCACCTAATTTTGTACAAAATGGCTGCCATCGCCCATCTTGAATTTCGGACCGCACCCCAAAACACTCGTTCTCGTCCAACGGTGATACCAAAGGTATCCAAGAAGTTTCGTAACGATCGGTTAAAAAATAGGCCTCTAGCCCGAGCCGTATTGGCATTTGCACTTACAGTGCTGAAAGTAGCACTAAATACATCAAAGTTAGTCTAATTTGCATAATTTACGTACGAGAAAAAAAAACCTGTATTATATGTGATGTATCCCATGGTACTAAACATTCATCCAAAAAATTATTCAAATCAGTGCTTTCATATGGAAGTTCTGCGCAAAAAACTGATTGCACCTAAGTTTGTACAAAATGGCCGCCAGCGGCCAACTTGAATTTCGGATCGGACCCCAAAACACTCGTTCTCGTCCCACGGTCATAACAAAGGTACCCAAGAAGTTTCGTAAAGATCGGTTCATAAATACGGCCTCTATCCCGAGCCGTATTGGCATTTGCACTGACAGTGCTGAAAGTAACACTAAATAAATCAAAGTTGGTCTAATTTGAATAATTTAAGCATGAGAAAAAAACCCCGTATGATATGTAATGTATCTCATGGTACTAAACATTCATACAAAAAATTATTCAAATCAGAGCTTTCATATGGAAGTTCTGTACAAAAACAGATTTCTGCATCGTCGGTACAAAATGGCGGATGGCAGCCATCTTGAATTTCGAACCGCACCCAAAAACACTCGTTCTCGTCCCACAGTCATAACAAAGGTACCCAAGAAGTTTCGTAAAGATCGGTTCATAAATACGGCCTCTAGCCCGAGCCGTATCCAATTGTTGACGTACGGACAGACGGCTAGACGGACAGAAGAAGACTGTTTTAATTTGGTGAACGGGATTTGGGTGTTAAATTGGAGCCCACGATTAAGGCAAAGTATATTGGGGTAATATTTCGGGCAAAACAGGCATGGAGAATAAAGGTAACAATGATTTGTTCAAATGCTATATTTTATTTTCGACAACACACAAAACATTTATAATTATTACATTTAAAAACTGCATCAGCAAGCATTTGTCTTTAATACAATTTAAAAGTTACTCAGTTTTTTCGAGTTCAGAAAAAAGATAATTTTATAATCCTACTTCAGCACAGATATAATCTAAACAATAAATATTATTTCTTTCAAACTTTATAATCTTCGGCAATGTGACATTGGAGAGCCGCTACTGATCTTCATTTATTAACTTGTAATTACAGTTTTACTAACTTGTAATGATAATTTACTGACTAGTAATTACAAATTATGAACTTGTAAAATTATAATTTTACTATTTTTAATTACAATTTAGAATATTGTAATTACGAGTTATTATCTTGTAATTGTGAGTTAGTATCTTGTATTTTCAAATTAAAATCTTGTCATGTGGTGTTATGGGGTATGCTTACTTGTCCAGTATAGCAGCTTTTGATGGACTGTGCGTACACCTGTTAGTCTGATGATTTCCATGGTACTGCTTAACTGGTAGATTGCTAAATTATTTTGATGGTCAGAATTTGTTTCAGGGTCTTTGCCTTGTTACAATTTATTGGTGAGTGCACTCATCCATAAATTGTAACAAGGCAGATCCTTGCAGACAAAATAACTGCACTTCAAAGAAAATATTAAACACCTTCACAAAACGGGAAGACTTTATGCAGAGGAACCTGCGCTTTAGAGTAAAGCCCAAATATGGTCTTCCAGCACTCCATCAGTTAATCACCGTATGCTTTTACTTCTCTATGGTTGTTATTGGTAGTACATACAGCTAGGTTATGTGGTGTTATGGTGTATGTTTGATTGCCTATAAGAGCAGAATAGTATGGGTTTTGTACCCAAATATTTGGACCTTTTAGTCTTCATATAGTTCCACCCTGTAGGTGTTATGCTATTTCCCCATAATTTAATCTTTCTGAGGCGTACTCCAGTTGCTTAGAAGATCTTTCATAGCTCTTAGATTATGATATTTAATGGTTCATAATACCTAGATTAAAGCCTTTATGGCTCCTATAGACCAATCTGGATTTTTGTGGACATTTGTGGACTCTTGTTGACCATTCTCGAAGGACATGGGCCGGGGACTGTTAAGAACCATACAGACTGTTGGGGACAGATGTCAGAAGATAGTGGTTTATAGACTATAATTGGTGGCCAGCTTTGAGGGACTGATGTCAGTGATGTTAGGACTATTAGGGATTTGGGGTGACTGAAGAGAGTGGTGGTGTCGTGAGTACTTCGGCTATTGGGGCTGAATATAGTGGTTGTTGGTGCAGTAGTTGTTGTGCTTATTTGTGTGGTTATTGTAGTGGTTTGTTTATTTGCTGGCTTAGTAGTTTTAGTGATTGGTGTAGAAGTTGTAGCGGATGGTGATGTGGTTGTTAGTGTTGTAATTATAGTTATTGGTGTTGTTGTGGTTGGTGTTGTAGTTGTTGTTCTTGGTGTCATGGTTGTTGCTGTTGCAGTTATGGTGGGCATTGTTATAGTTCTTTTGAATGATGTAGTAGTTGTTGTGGTAGGTGTTATAGTGGTTGTGTAATAGTTGTAGTGGTTGATGTTGCTGTGGTTGGTGTTGTGATGTCATAGTTCTTTCGGTTGGTGTAGTAGTTGTAGTGGTAGGTCTTGTAGTGGATTTAGTAGGCGTTGTGATCGAAGTAGAAGTTGTACTGATTATACTTGTGTTGTGGTTGTTGATGTTGTAACGACTGGTGTAGAAGTTGTTTGGGGATGTGGTTATTGGCGTTGTGGTTGGTGGTATAAAAGTGATTGATGTTGTACAGTACATGGAGAGAGGATTGTAGCTAAATCACCCGTGGAGTGGAGTTATCACCCAAAGTATCACTTTCAGATTTTGTACATATGGACAAAAAACACAAGCAATGTTTCAGCCAAAGGACCACTGGCTGGAACTTTGCTTGTGCTTGTTATGCTTTGCAACAAATTTGCAATTATTGCTTGGGTGGAATCTCCAATCAACGTGTGATTTAGTGATAATACACTCCCCACGTACTGTAGTTGTTGTTGCCGGTTGGAGGAGTGGTGGTTGGTGTCTTAGTTGGAGTGGTTGGTGTTGTACTGGGTTGTGTTGTAGTTGCTGGTATAATAGTTATAATAGTTGGTGCTGTAGTTTTTTTGGAGTTATAGTTGTAGTGGTTGGTGCTGTAGTTGCTTAGGTACTGAAGTTGTTGGTGTTGTAGTTGTTGTGATAGTAGTTTTTGTAGAGATTACCTTAATTGTTATATGATTGGGGTTGTAGTAATAGTGGTTTGTTTTAGAGTTAGTTTAGTAGGTGTCGTGTGCAGTACTTGTGGTAGTTGGTGCGATTTTGTGGTTGTTAGTATAGTAGATTAGTATATGTTTTTGTAGTTGTTGGTGTAGTAGTTGTGGTGGTTGGTGTAGTAAAGTTTGGTGTAGTAGTTGTTGGTTTTGGTGAAGTAGTTGTGGTTAGTGTGGTAGTTGTTGATATTGTAGTGGTTGGTGTGGTAGTGGTTGGTGTAGTAGTGCTCGGTACAAGAGTTGTAGTGATTGGCATGTAACCACGCTACTAATCGCTACAACTACTGCATCAATCAATATTTCAACAACCACCACAACCATAACTACAACAACCAAAACTACAACTATCATACCGATCACGATCAACCACTACATGTACGAACAACTATATATCACCATCTGCTACAATACCACCCACGACAGCTACTACACTTACAACAACACCCACCACAGTAGTACCTTGTAATTAAAATTTAACACAACTATCAACACAAGTTAGTCAATGATAATTACAGCTTAACTGGTTGAGTGCTAGAGGCCACTATCAGGGCTTTAAGAAAAATGAGGGTACCTGAGCAAAAGCCGTCATTTTCCTGGCTAATCTTTCATATTCAGCCAAACGCCAATAATATTTTGTTTATATCAAATTGTTTTATTACAAATTATTGGAGAGTGCTTGTTGGCACTCTCCAATAATTTGTAATAAACAAATTTTGAATAACAATTTAAGATCATCAAAAATAATCTAGCCCTCAATCAGTTAAAATATTGTAATTACAAGTTAACTGAATTGTAGTTACTAGGGTTAACTTGTGATTACAAGTCGGTGAACTGTAATTAGAAGTTAGCTAAAGTGAAAGTACAGGTTGGTTAAATTGAAATTACATGACAACATCTCCCAGAAGGCTTGATGGATGACTCACAGTTTTTCAAAACTAAACTGTTGGAGCTTTCTCCACTCCTTTTTTGTAACCGCTGTGGTCATATATCGGGGCCGCTACCAAACCGGCGTTGCTGTTTGGTTTTCTTATCTCTTCTTCCCTTAAATTTGCCATCGCACAAAATTATATTCTGACTCGCCACCATGGTGGGAATCAAACCTCTACCATCGCCAAGGTGGAAACGAATAAAGCCCATTCTCTAATAGTCTTAATGGCGTTGAGGGATTGATTATTGACAATCTATCACTCCAACGTAATCTGCCGGAAATTCTAACCGCGAGCATACCACCTCAGACCCCATTTGAGGCAATAGGAAGCTAGGCCTGTGTGATGCAAGTGAAATAATAAGGTTAGTCGGGTCGCAAGGGATTGGTAAATCCCACATCGTCCCCACGTGCCTTCGGCTCGCTAAAACCTTTCATTCATCATCACATGACAACAACTCCTGATTACTAGAGAGTTCCATGAAATAACAAGTTAGTAAATTGTAATTACAATTTAGTATCTTGTAATTACGGGTTAATATTTTTCAAGTTAATATGTGAAAGCCAGTGAAGGATCTGTGCTGTCGTAATAATCAATTTTCGAACTTTATTACTCGCCTGTTCTATGTAATCCCCATCGAAATTGTTGACGGACTATTTTTCTACAAATCGTGCACCGCAATTACAATTTGAATCGCTAGTGATAGCTAAAAATCGTCCCCTGAGATCCAATGTGTTCTATGTGCCAGTAGGCACATAAAACACATTGGAACTCAGGGGACAAAATAGTAACACGAGTTCCCCTCGCAGATTTGTTTGGCGATAATATGTGTTGACAGTTGTCAAATGAATTGCTGAGTGTCCGTCTAATAATTGTTTTTACAGACTTGAAGGCGTGTAATAAACACATAACGACGCGCGTGTGTAAATGGGTTAACGATATGTACTTGTGCTATCGCGGAAGGATAAAACTGCGGCCTCTCGTTCTGTCCTTCTGCGCTGCCTCTCGTGTCATATCGATTAACCCATTCACACACGCGTATCGTTGTGTGCATATATTTTATGTGAAGTTCCACTTTTGTGTCTGCAATTACAAAAAATAAGTGAACAAGACTCGTTGTAATGGATACTTTTAGAACACAGTTCTTGTATAAATTTCAAATACCTAACTTGGATCTATATATATATATAATTCATTGGCCGATTGGCCCATTGGCCCATTGGCGCACACGTATATATCTGTGACCACTGGCATGGCAAACTGTCTTCGTAAAAAATTAATGTCTTTTTGCAAACAAATACACTAAGTTTGAAATCTGATTCAAATTGTTTGTTATTAACACATGTTTGGTTTACTCATCAGTGTCCTCGTCAGACTCGGACTGTTCTTTCGATAGGTCGTATTTTTTGGTTAGCCCAACAAGACCACAATCAACAATTTTGATTTCTTTTGTTGGATCAGAGGTGCCCTTTCTGGTTTCAACTTCTCCAATTATTCGAATGACGTCCTGAAAATAGACGATTCAGTTAGAATATGGAATTGAATAATATTAGGTTAACTAAAAGTCTGCCAATTCTGATAAAACACCCACTGCTGTTTATCTTGGGGCATATTTATCTCCCACTGCCCCACTCCACACTTTAGTGACCAAACAACAGCAGAATTATTTTTGGTCTCCTCTTGTTTCAATAATGTGCAATTACCTCGCTTCTTAAGCAGGCTGCATGCAACAATTCCAAATTAGTAAAACAAAAAATTAAATGAATTACTTGCCGCTTTATCAGAGTATAAATGTATGAATGTGGGTGAGCGTGCAAAGTTGTATGAAGTGAGTAGCACTTCAAATAAAACTCAACACGCCAACCCCACATCATACTCACGGAAGAGGTCTCCGACATTTATACCATTGCAGTCATATCAAATTTTGTGCAGACGAGGGTTTTATTATTTTCAATCAAGGCTAATATACGTGGTCTCGAATACAGAAGATAAAAACCCCGCTTATTTTTTACAGGGATTGCCGGGCAAGTTATGCAACTTATATTAACGCTTCTTCTTGGTCCAATGTGTGTGGGATGACTTTCGTAGCGGCAACTTCGTGGACTCGCTCTTCTCGAATACTACGAAGGGATCTTTAGCCTGCACGATGTGCGTCTCTCTCCGCACAGAGGGCAGCCATTTTACGTCCCCACCCGATTGGACGATAACCTGTGACAGCATGAACCCCACAATTGCTTCCCCGCTCGACCATCGATCCCGGGACCATAAGAAATCAACACACTCAAGTTTCGACTCGGCCATCACTCTTTGAACAACTCACGTGAACACTGACTAACAGCTCACGAGGAGAAATCAGGGTTAAATTGCACCGTTGGACACGCAAATAATTCCTAATTTGCCCCCGCCACCCTTCAGACACGCAAATGTACACAGACAAAGATTCTACAGGTGTGTCTTCAAAATAACTCTGTGCCCCTCCTGTTTCTGTTAGAAATGCCATGACTGCGACGTATCCGACAGATATTAGTGATGTCGCAAGTCATACACAGCGACGGACTGCATTTTTGTGAGAAATTTCGACAAATGTCGGAAATTTTATGTCAACAAAATTTTCCACTGAAACTCCAGGAGATGAGTGGCAGCGTTCCGTCAACCGCATCTACGTTCCTGGTTCTCCACTTCCAAATTAGAGTCCCTATTTTAACTTAAGAAACATTTAAAACATGCATGCTGAAAAGACCTTATAACTATTTTTAACCTGAAAACACTAATGTGGTTCTCATGGCATGCAACGGTTCTGTAAATGTTATCTGAAATGTTATGCTCCAGAAACCAGCGGAAAAAAATACTTATTGCATCACTGACTTGGCCAAATTAATACCACTACCTACTTGCATGCAAAAAAGGGAAATTTTATTTTTCAAAGAGTATTTCAAAACTCCGTGGACAAAAACGAATTTACAAAAATAAAACCCACGAAATACCACGACTCATGTTAAAATATCGAAATCCAATAAAAACTAAAACTCGTTGATATGCCATTCTTCGGCATACAAGTAAAATATATTTTCATGTCAAATATATTTCCATGTCCATTTGTCTTTCGGACGTGATGTAACTTGTCGGGTGGATGGTAACAAAAATTGCATTTATAACATGATCTGAATTTTATGTTGTTGACATCTCATATTAAACTCTAAGACCACCAGTCTAATTGTGTGATGAATTTGACACTGTTATGGCCTGGAACTGGCCTTGACCTTAAATAGTCCATCGTCTATGTTTTGATTTAATTGTTTGGAATATTTCAGTTGGTCGGAAAAGCGAACCTATGGTTCGCTTTTCCTACCAACTGATATATTCCAAAACAATTGAATCTAAAAATACCATAAACAATCATTTTCTTTGAATGAACGCAACAACTATTGCTTGCTGGAGATTTGATTTGATCGAATATGTGATGACATCACCAAAAGAATGAAGACTCACCGCAGCCGTAGTTTTATGATTACGCCACGAAGTTCCACTAATTGTGTAGATATCTTGATGGTTTCAATGTGAATTAAATATTTATTGATTTTAATATCTATGACTGAAGTGTGTAAGAATATCTGTATACCTTTGTGAGTGAAGGAACATACCATTACATCAACAGTCGTCTGCGTACAAACTACACGAAAAAAGTGGTAATCAAACAGCCAACAACGGCGTCGGATTCCTTTCTGATTTAGACCGGTGGTCTTTGGGCTTGAACTCATACTTAAAAGCGACAAAGCTTGATCATTACATAACATTCCCGAAGTAGCATCACATACATGCAGTTGTATCGTTGCTCGAAACTTATACGCTGGCATCCGGCAGTTGGTTTTTCATTTCAAACGCCAAATATCGAAAAATAGACATCTTTTGGTATTATCTTGAAATTGCAGGCGTAAAGCAGGGACGGTAAACGTCTACTATTATTATAATGTAAATTTAATAGATGTTATTTTTTGCGCGGATGCTCGCCAAATAATGCATCGTTTTAACAACGGAATCTTGGACACTGGAAATCAAGATCTGAAGCCACCAGTCTAATTCTGTAAGAAATTCGACGCTGTTATGGCCTGGAACCAGCCCCAGCTCTGAAAAAGTTAATCGCCTTCGTTTAGATTCAATCGGCTGAAATATTTCAGTTGGTCGAAATATTCTATCCGATTGAATGTGATCGAATCTTTGATGACATTCACCATTTTGAATGAAAACTCACTGCTCAATGATCGTCTGCGTGCAAACTCCAAGGAAAGTGGGTAAACAAACAGCCCGTAATAACGCCGAATTCCAAACAGAATTAGACTGGTGGCCCAAGAGCTTGCCTAGAAATGGTTGTCTGTTTCTCGATCAATTCAAACACCATTTATTGGGCTTTGAATCTAAAGAAAAATCGAATTTTTAACTCGTCTTCAGTTACAGTGAAATTTACGAAACTCGTCCAGTAAATGAGGTCTACAAACCAAAGTCAAAGGCTCGGTCCAAGCCCTGTTTACTGAACTCTATGATAAATGTGGTGTAAAATGATTTTTTTTGTGTTGTTTACTATAACAAAGGGGTGCCTGACTAGAAGACACTAAAATTTACAAAAATATGGCTAAGGCAGGCCGACTTGAAAGGTCAGACAGGCAGCATGTCGTGCATATAGCTCATCGACTATAGTGAAACCATTTCACGGTGTACTGTCTGCCTAACGTTTACAATTGACAACTTAACCCAGATTATGGTGAGTTTCAGTCCCTTCTCTTAAAACAGTCCTTTATAGCATACAAAATATATTATTTTATACCAAATTGATCACTTATTTTCTGGTTTTATCAGAGAAAATAACTCCAAAATGGCCGTCTCCAAAGCCTGATCAAAGTATCAATTCTTGCTAAGTTCGTCCTAAATCGCATAAAAACACAACATTTTCTCCAATTTCGGCGTAACCATAGTTCCGTACGGTTAATTATTTCATACATTCAGAAAATATAGATGATGATGGAACACATCGAACCCCTAAATATCAAAACCCAATCCCAACCAGAAGAAAGGTTTTGTTTTGTAAACAAGAAAATTGTATAGTCAAATCTTCCCAATATGTTCCATTGGATTGTCTCTAACTATTTTTAGTTTGGCTGTCCGGTACGGAAGCTTATTAGTTATGCGTAAGTCTTATTTTCAGAGATAATAAATCTTCATTCCAATATACGCAAGTCTTAACTCTTTGAACACGAAAGACCGATTTTTCGGTCCAAGGCATAATTTCGCCCAATTTTTGTCTTATTATAAGAGATCTACACACGGGCTATTGATGATAAAATAATAACTGCAGTCTGCAGCCAGACGGCTGCAGATTGCAGTTATTATTTCATCCTCCCTGTATATTGATACTGGACTGACCCATCTCACTGTAAGTGTACACAAAGGCGATAACATTCCAGGGAACGAGGGTTCAAAGTGTTAATTTACGAGATACTACAAGTCTTAATTCAGAGATACGTAAATCTTAATTCAAAAATAATAAGTCTTAATTCAGAGATACGCGCGTCTTAATTCAAAGATACTAAGTTTAACTTCAAGGATAAAAAGTCAAACTTCACACATACGTAAGTCTTAATTCAGAGATAATGAGCCTAAATTCAGATACGTAAGTCTTAATTTACGAGATACTATACTCTTGATTCAGAGATAAGCGAGCCTTAATTTAGAGATAATAAGTCTTCATTCAGAGATACGTAAGACTTAATTTAGAGATAATAAGTCTTAATTCAGAGATACATAAGTCTTAATTCAGAGATACATAAGTCTTAATTCAGAGATACGTAAGTCTTAATTCAGAGATAATAAGTCTTAATTCAGAGATACGTAAGTCTTAATTCAGAGATACGTAAGTCTTAATTCAGAGATACATAAGTCTTAATTCAGAGATAATAAGTCTTAATTCAGAGATACGTAAGTCTTAATTTGGAGATAATAAGTCTTAATTCAGAGATACGTAATTCGTTATTTATGAGATAGCCGTGAAAAACATTTCTCCAGTGCAGCAGAAATGTTCTCCCGAAGTCCGGATAGTACATTTTAAAAGACTTGGATAGACTTGACCGTACAGTTTTCTTATTAATACTTCTGAACTTTGTTCTGAGAATAAGATTGATGTTTGATATTTAGGTGACATATTGTGTCCCATTATCATTTTTTAAATATTAGGAAGTTATTCACAGAAAGTATATCTTGAAATTCGCTAAAAAGTGTTTTGTGTGATTTATGGCAGCACCAGCGAAAATTTGGTACACTGATCGGAGGTTGGAAACGGAGAGTTTCTGTATAAATCAGAGAAAATAATTGCAAATTTGGTATAAATTGATAACTTTTGTTACTTCAACAAAGTGATGCTTTGCGAGAAAGGCCCAAATTTACATACCTGGCTTAAGCCGGGTTCACCACTGAGTCACGTTTTGATTGCAAAATTCGATGAGTTAGCATTGTAAGGCTTTACCGAAAGTAACAGCTATATCTGGCCAACGCTAATTCACAAAAAATATCATTCACATTTCATTATTTTTTATCATTTGCTTAATGTCCATTCCTGCACAGTGGTTCAGTACGATAAATATACATTATCATGACCATGTGTATGTCCTGTAATTTGTATGAGATTCGAGGTCGTGTTTAAACACGACCTCGAATCTCATACAAATTGCAGGACATGCACATGGTCAAAATAATACATTTATCTAACATTTCCATTGCATAAAGCCCGTTTTCCATATTTTTCAGTTTAAATTGGGTTGAAATTATTCAAAATTTTGAATTTAAGGAACTATATTTTAAATCGTAATAACAATGCAAATATGCGATAGTGCGGTGTTTACCGGAAATTGAATCTGTCTGACACGGAATTGGAACAGAGGGGGGGGGGGGGGGGGGCTGATACAAACGTTTTTTCCGAGTTTTGGGGTTCAAATTATCAATTTTTATTTAAACTTAGATTCCCGAGAGAAAAGCCCGATCTTCAATACTAATAATTTATTCTTCCTTTTGAGCACTAAATGTCAGTTACATACTGCTAACACTACGTTACAAAACAACTTACCATGCCTTTGACAACTTTGGCGAAACATACGTGACTTCTGTCTAACCAACGAGATTTGGTGAGTAAAATGAAGAACTGCGATGAATTGGAATCGGGTCCATGGTTTGCCATAGATACATAACCGGCTGCCTTGTGGCTGATAACGTAATTCTCGTCGACAAACTCACTACCAAAAATACTTTTACCTGTCAAAAAAGAAAAAGAACATTGTTTGAAGTATGCCATGAGAAAGATTTAACCCAACAAAATCTCAAATCCTACCATGATAAACCATGTTGTGACCCAACGACAAGCGTTACACTCTGCTTTGTTCGAGGCGCGTAGCCAGGTATATATCTCTATTAGGGAACACAGGATCGTTGGGGGATATCCAAGCATTTTTATGCCGAAGGTATATCACGAAAGATTGAGGTCTGGAGTGGGGGAAGAATATGAAGTATTGTCCATCTCGTGTTATTATCGCTTGGGGAGGGGGGTATTTTTCAAACAATTATCGGGGAAGCCTACACCTGGTGGGCCTCCCTCAGATAGATTTGGGAAAAATATACCCCAAATGGCACTCTTTAAACACATTTTGAACGTCAATTTTCGCCAACTGTGGTATGTCGTATATTGTAATTTCATTAGTTGACGCCCCTTGAAAATGGTATTCAGAATTTTTATGGGGACAGTGGGTTTTTTTTTTTTGGGGGGGGGGGAGGCTTCCGTAGCACTCTCCCTCTCTGGCTACACCACTTCTTTGTTCTATCACAAACTTCAAAAAAGGCATGCAGACACCGCCACAAGTTTTTCATTATAAAAAATTCTGAGAGATAATAATTAATTTGGTCAAATTTAATATTTTAATTACAAAGGAGAAATCTTCAAAAAACATTACTAAGGAGACAGAGAAATAAAAGAAAAGAAACTAAACATAGATCGCGTGTAAAATGTCGCATTAATCGGAAATGGGAAAAGGTTACGGTTGTACAACGGTTTTTCAATGAACTGTGTGGATTTTGTCCAGGTATTAAAACTCAGCATATAAAATATAAACCTTGGACTTTTGAATGAAAGAAAAACAATTATATTTCTCCAATGTGTTTATAATCGATCCGCAAGTACACAGAAGAAGTCTCCTTGGTTACGAATCGAAATTAAGTATTTTTATTGTTTACTAATCATATATATTTCATTTTCAGGTTATTTTATTCAAATTTGTGGGGAGTTAGTTTAGTATAGTAACTGGGACAAAGTTAGGAGGTCTTAAATAAAACCGTGAGCGCTAAGTTGTCGAACGGTTCGTCGTGTTGCCTTTTGTCGCGTGTGTACAGTTTTCCCTGTCCGATCGCGTAATTTTGTCTTGATGATGGCGAGCAAGTCTGTTCAGACGGAGGTAAGTATGGAGGTTAATTCGTGTAATATCGCGGTCCAGGTCAACGGTGCCAACGGGGTAAGTATTGGTGTGCAGACAGAGGTCACTGGGGGTGTCGGTCGGAGCCGGGTTGGTGGGGCCACCGATGGCGATATTGGGCTTGAAGTTTGTAAACAGTGTTCTATGATGTATGGGGACTGTCGCTCGGTGGGATGTGGAGAGGTATGTGCAAACTGTCAGGAAATCCTCCGCCTACTTGAGACAATTGTTAAGTTTGAGGGGGAGATTGCTGAGCTGAAGGGAAAACTTGGTAGGGCGGGGCTGTCTGGAGTTACGCCTGTGAAAGTGGCTTTCCGAGAAGGATGGAAGATTGTCGGTGGTTCCAAGAGGAAACATGGGGGTAGAACCTTTGATGTGAATGAGGTAGGTGATGAGGTGGGGGCTGCTAGAAAAGTACGTAGGACAGATGAGGGGGGCCCAGGCCGGAGCAATGCTGTAAAGCGTTTGGCGTGGACTATCAAAAGTGGTAGGAAAGGGGGGCCAGAGAAGCAGGTAGATAGGGGTGTAAAGTCCAAAGGCAGTGGGGAGTGCAGCACCAGAAACAGATTTGATGTGCTCGATTCGGAAGAGACAGAGGGGGAGATGGAGGTAGTTGCAACAGATAGTAGCTTGGGGTCTAGGCCAGGAAAAAGGAGGAGGGATCCGGGGGAAGACCAGGGGAGTAGTCCAGGTAGCTCAGGGCCTGGAACGAGACGGAGGGACAAGGATAGGAGTAATCCTAGGTCAAAGATACCGATACCGATATTGATTCCGAGTGGGGCTGTTGGAGAGGAAGAGGACGCTGTAAACAATAGGAGACTAGAGGAGATAAATAGGGCGAGGTCCAAAAGTAAGTTGGTGGTTGCGGGAAGTAGCATAGTTCGGGGGATCGACAAGGTTGTCTGTGGTCCGGACAGTAAAAATAGAACAGTTCTGTGCTTTCCGGGGGCTAAAGTGGAGGACCTGAGGGATAGAGTGGACGGTATTGTAGCTGGGTCGGGGCCTGATCCGGTAGTGGTATTGCATGTGGGGTCCAATAACATCAGGGAGAGGAAATCAGTTCGTTTGGTGGACACATACAAGGACCTAATTAGTAAGCTACTTAGCAGGAATGCTCGGATCATCGTTTCAGGGGTGCTCCCCGTTATGGGTGGTGGGAATGAGAGGAACTCGCGGATTATGGCACTAAACGAGGAGCTGGAAGAGCACTGCAAAGACTTGGGAGTACATTTCATTGACCACTGGGATTCATTCTGGGGACAAGGAGAGTTGTATGGGCGAGACGGATTGCATTTAAGTAGGATGGGTACAGACCTGTTGGGCCAAAAAATCTTACAGGTGGCTGGGCCTTTTTTGGAGAAAAGGGGGGTAGGGGACCACAGCCGGTAACCCAGAGTGGCACAAATGCTGGGAACATAGGAAGAACAACAAACATGCACAATACAGGGACATACCAGGGTTATAATAATGTGCCAGTGATGACAAAAAAACAAAGATTCATTAAGTTTGGGTACTGCAACATCCAGGGTCTGCACAAGAAAGTAAGCGAAATATCAACAATGATGGACGAAGGAGACTTTGATATAATGGGTCTAAGTGAGACGTGGATACGACGGGATGAGCGGGTTGATCAGATGAAGGGTTGCGTGTGGATAGGAGCTGGGCGAACTGAGGGTCAGAAACGGGGTGGGGGTGTTGGCATCTACGCTAAAGAGGAATTACAGCCCTCATTGATTACAGATCTCACAGAAGCAAGGACTCAGATTCCAGTATCCAACGAAATAGTCTGGGCAAAAATCAAGTTAGGAAGCAGGAGTGTTGCCGTTGGTGTTGTATACTTAGCAGTGGAGGGAAGTAAGCCCGAGTGGAATGATTCAATATATACAACTCTTAGATCGAATATCACAGAGCTTGGGAGCAGAGGGTTCAGTATTGTCCTAATGGGGGACTTCAATGGGCACATCGGGGATAAGGAGGAGGGCATACAGGGAGGTGATGGGAAAATTAACACGAATGGGAGGAAGATGTTGGACCTATCAAAAGAGCTTGGTTTAAAGATCCTGAACAGGGATGCGAAATGTAAGGGTAAATGGACCTGGGAGAGGAACGATAAGAAAACAATAATTGATTATATACTCACTGACATTAGCATATGGAGGGAGGTTATAGATGTAGAAATAGATGACGAGGGAAAAAATGACTTGGGTAGTGATCACAACCTGATAACAGTTAAGATTATGGGCAAAAAGACGAATAGAGACAGAAATACCTTCAAGGAAGTTTGGGGACTAAAACAAGGAGTCGACTGGAAGCAGTTTCGGGAAAAACTAAAACCAAATCTTGAATGTATACCTAGGGATGCAAATGTCCAGAGTATTTCAGATGGCATAGTAAATAGCCTAACAGAGGCAGGGAAGGAGTGTATAGGAAGGGTGAGGGTCCCAACGAGAGAGCTTGGATACAGGGTTAACGAGGGACTGAAAAAGGCTATAAAAGAAAGGAAGGTAAAATGCGCTGCTTACAGAAGAAGTAGGAAGCTTAAAGGGGTGGATAACAATGACACGAGACTAATGAAAGGAGAATATGAACTGGCACGGAAAAAGGTGAATGAGATAAAGGATAATAATAGGAAGGAGCGCAATTGCAGTCTTGCCAGAACAATAAAGAAAACGGGGGGTTCGAGCTCAAACGTATTTTGGAACTGGGTAAATAAACGGGGGAAAAGTAGTGTGCAGAGTATCAAAGTGGATGGGGAAAGTACAGAAGATAAAGGCCGTATCGCTTCAGAGTTAGTCAAGCACTGGGAAAAGATAAACGATAGGCGATGGGGCAGTGGGTCCCCACCAAAAAGAAATACACTGGTGGAGGAGAACCTATCCAATCGTGTATGTAGCGAAATAACGGCAGAAGAAGTGCGGAACGTGGTCTCGAAATTAAAAAATGGTAAAGCGGGAGGGACTGATGAAATTCCGAACGAATTCCTCAAAAATGGAGGGGAGGCACTTATTGAAGTCCTGGCAAACCTTTTCAACCTGGCTCTGCGAAAGCAAGAGGTCCCCAGAGAGTGGAGGGAAAGTAAGGTGTCGTTCATACACAAAAAGGGGGATAAGGAAGTTCTAGATAACTATAGGGGGATATCAGTTAGTAGTAACATCGGAAAAGTATTCTGTAAGGTCATATACGGTAGACTAGAGGAAGTTATAGAAGAGAAAGGTTTTTTAGGAGAAATTCAAAATGGTTTCAGGAAAGGACGAAGAGTCACTGATCACCTATTTACACTCACCCAACTGATAGAATCAACAAAGGCTGAAAAGAAAAAGATGTTTCTGGCATTTCTAGATGTGAAAAAAGCGTACGACCGAGTGTGGAGGGAAGGTATGTGGCGAAAGCTCGAGGGCATCGGACTGGGGGGTGACTTTGTGGGAATCATGAAAGCACTGTATACAGATGTGCAAAGCCAACTCAGTCTAGGGAGTATCACTACAAAACGAGTCCCTATGGATATAGGCCTCAAGCAGGGGTGTATCTTTTCACCGATTTTGTTTGCATTGTATGTTAAAGATTTAGGGGACGAACTATTTCAGAGTGCGGAGGGGGTAAATGTTGGAGACATAAAGATACCAGGCTTATTCTTTGCGGACGACATGGTGTTAATGTCTAGAACTGAACAGGGGCTAGAGAAACTGCTGGAAATTGTTGGTAGATATGGGAACACTTGGCGGCTCGAACTAAATGAAAATAAAAGCAAGGTAATACCCGTTGGACGCAAGGTAGATATGACGAAGAGATGGAGAGTGGGGGAGTTCTCAATCCCCGAAGGGGAAAGCAAACAAATCACTGTAGGAGAAACGGGAGAGTATGAGTATCTAGGGGTAAGCATAAATATAACGGGAAGAGGGGTGTACAGAAATTACTCAGCCAAACTGATTCTGAAGGGGAAAAGAATTCTGAACCAACTAAAACTTTTAGGGAAAAATAGTTTCAATAAGGTCTTTGTGGGGAAAACACTGTGGGAGAGGGTGGGTTTACCAAGTATAACGTATGGCACGGACGTGATTCCATTAAACCAAACCGTTATTAAGAAGTTGGAAAGTACTCAGAATGATGCCGGCAGATGGATAACAGGGTCAAGTAATGCTGCAGCTTTGGAAGCAGTAAGGGGGGAGCTTGGGTGGATGAAAATCAAGGACAGGGTAGATTTGGGAAAACTGTGTTACTTTAACTACTTGAGAAACCTGCCTGACAACCGGTGGTGTAAATTGATGCTCGATACCATTTGGAATTCTAATATAGAAACGGGGTGGTCAAAACATGTGAGGGAACTAATGGACAATTACTCTATAGAGGTCACAAACATAGAAGTAGGAATGAAAGAAGGCAAAAGGTTTGTCAAAGAGAGAGTCATGGAAGACTGCAATCGAAACTGGCGAGCAGGGGTTAGCGTGAAAAGATCACTGCAGGGGTTACAATATAAAGAAAAGCCAGCTTTTGAGAAGTACCTAGATGGCACCTTTGGAGGGTCACTGCTGTTCAAACTGAGATCAAGATCACTGGAGCTTCGGGGAAAAATTGGGAGAGATGGGGAAAAGGGATGCCAAATGTGCCACTCTGGAGTAGTGGAGACCCTGGAACATTTTCTCTTGGAATGCCCACAGTATATACCTCATAGAATAAAATTTACTGGAAGAATAATGCAGAAGTGGGGTGAAGAAACAAAGGATAGATGGCTGAAGGGGGACACGAGGGAGAGGGTAGGAATGCTTATTGAAGAAATTGAAAAAGAGGAAGTGAGGGACACTATTAAGCAGTTTATATCTGAATGCTGGGAGGAGAGGAGGGGAAGATGGGGTGGGGTGCAGGGGGAATGATGGCCTTCTCTTATGAGGACCGCGACGAATCAGCGGCTGGCCAAAGAGTTATTATTAATGATCGGCGTGATGTGATTGCCAGTCCACAGGTTAGTTAAGTATAAAATATTATATATTATATCCTTCTAACTCTCCACTTGTTGTTGTTATAAATGTAGGACTACTGTTCAGTGGGATCAGTCATGAGAGGTTCAACACTTACGCGGCCGAAAACGACTATAGTCACATATTTTATGATGATTATCTGTCCGTTTTGGTATGCGCAGATCTGACCTACCATCTGATTAATTATTGGAAATGGCTCAGAGAGCCCTTTCCAACAATTAATCAGATGATAGAGTTTCAAGTATGTCATAAATCTTATTAAACTTCATCGCATATATGGGTACATAGGGGTCCTCCATATATGTAAACATCTAACGCTTTTTCCTATCATCTCACGAGATGGAAGAAACTGAATGTGAACACTCGAGTACATATGGAGGCTCGTCAAACGAGATACAATGCAGTCCTGTCATATTTTTTTGTCCTTCCCATGTCAACCCTTTATCTAACACGTCAATAGGATGACACTTGCAAACTTATTTCTTGAATGGCACACATTTTTTCATTTTTTGCCTCCAAAACATAGATTATGACCCTTCATTGGAACGAGCTCCGAGCTCGGAGAGGTAATAAGCTATGTTTTGGAGCAAATTTGAAAAAAAAATAATAAAACTGGATGGCTATTTTATGACAAGTGCTGGTAGGCTATAAACGTTACGTTGGCAAAGGGTTACTTGGCATTTACGGTATTGGTGTGTATACCTCTTTCAGACAAAATTATGTCTGCACATCAGTTGAAACATTATGAATATAAGGTTCAAGCTTCAGCACGTGACTCAAGCCCTAAACTACAGATAAGAACTCCCATAAAGTAGGTTTATATGTTGTGGATATTAGCATTGAAGGTGTGCCATTCTGGTGTGTGTGTGTCTGGGGGGAGGGGGGGGGGATCTGAAGACAAAACACCCATCTTAATGTTTCACATGTTTTATCGGATCTGCAACTAAACCCCAAACTAAGTGGGCAGGCAGGCAGGCAGGCAGGCAGATAGGTCCAGTGTCTCCAAATTTCAGTCGCCACATAACACTAGATGGAAATGTACTTCGTATCGAAAACGTTCTACTCACCTCCAGTCCCATCTCTGTGTTGTACATCACCCATTTGAATAACAAAATCTCGCACCACTCTATGGACCGGTGTGTTTTTGTAGGTCAAGTATTCCTAAAAAAATAACAAAGAGTTTAATAAATAAATAAATACATCTAATTTTCTATTATAATTAGGGATGATGTTTCCCTTTTATCGAAAAGGGATTTAAATTCTGTGTCCGGTATCGTCGAATAAACGAATCAAACGTTGTGCTGCGTAATAATATTTTCATAGACCAACTTAATGGTGTTCAGGGGTGCCAAAAGCACTTCTGGGTAGGGGACCAGACCCCGGGAAGAGGGCATTTATTCGCACTAGAAGCCCCGCAATGACATGCCGAAGCATGCATGTCTCGAAAGCCGAGATGGGGGAGTTTGAGAGGAGGTCACCCATCGGGAGGGGGGACCTCCTCCCAAACTCCCCATTGAATTTTGAAAGCTCCCAGAATGGATTTGGGATGTATTTTAGCTTTACTTCGAGAATAAATCATTGACAAAATAGAGAGACGAACCTGGAAGGGCATTGCCTACCCCCCCCCCCCCCCCCCCCACCACCACCACCACCCCCACCACCCCCAACGCGGCCCGAAGGCAGAGAGTGTAGCTGCCCCTCTGTTCCGTGCTTCCGGCATCCCTGCTGGTGGGGGGGGGGGGGGGGATTCTCATTCTAGACACAGTCGGTATTCTCTCCATTGGCACATAGACTTACGGAAAGATAATATCAAACCACACTGCAGTAAGTTCGAATTATTTACTGCGCTATACTGGGAAGTGAATTGAATGAACTTTCGGTAACTCATTTTTACACGTGACATTGCTGGAACGAAGATAAAAACTCCAGAAAAAAATCACTGTTGTATCTGACGCAAATAGTTTTTAAATTTCTTTCATTCATTCAGGCCTGTTTGCGTGGAGAGGTGTGTTTGTGTGGGGAGGAGGGGTAGCAATGGCAGACAATTTATGACTTTTTTTCACTCTAAAAACCTTCTAAATGGGGACGTCCTCGTTTCCCACACGCACCCTTTTGTTTTAGACTTAAAATTGTTGTTTAAATCGGTGAAATAGATGAAATAGAAAAACTACAACCCCCAGCCCCATCACAACCTCCTGTAGAAAAAACCTTCCAGTTTGGTGTTTGTCCCAGACAGGACACAAAGACAAACAAATGTGGGGTGGGGGTATGAGTACAATATCCTCTCTTGAACATTGAGGTTGTAACACGAAGCCACGAGATACCCTCATATAATAGGCACACAAGGGGTGTTGAATTTGAGTACATTTGATTATAAACAGTTTTGCCACTGAAGGTTATTATGTCACTCTGAAAATTCAGATTTTGTACCTTTGAAATCGGAAGGTGGCGACGAGGCCTCGAGATCTCTACCTCCAAAATACATCTGATTAGAGAACATGTATAAAAATAGCTATGAGAGGCGTGGGGCGTTCCTTCTGAGGATTTCGTCGGAAGTTTACAGATCTTTGCTGATTTTATTTTATTTAAATGACACCCAATTTCCCCTGTTGATGAAAAAACGTCACAATAAAATTTTGATTTTAGGACATCAGTTTCTCAAAAAATTTCCCAAGTTAACAGGTTGTACACCCTTCTAATATTCCCCCCTCTTTAAATACTTAATTTCTGTCGGAAAATATTGGATTACTCATATCCCACAATCAGTCCCAGTGGCGTTGCTAAGGGGGGGGGGGGGGGGCTAAGGGGGCCATGGGCCTCCAAAAAATTACAGAGGCCCCTCAAAATGGAAAAATTAAAGCACCAGAGGGTCCCAGATGTTCTCTCAGGGCATTGAAATTTCAAAATGTTCTCGGCAGGTCCCCCCACACCCCCTCCCACCACACAACCCCGATCAATGGGCGGGGATACCGTAGGCCTGAGGTGGGGTGGGTGTGGCCTTCGGACATGCATGTGGCATACATAGACCTGGCACCCTTAAAAAAATTATGCCCCCTCTCAATAGGAAATCCTACCTACGCCCCTGACCGGTCCCGAAGCTAAGATCTTAAAATGTGATGGGACGACAGTTAAAATTTTCAAACAGTGTTCGTGGGCGTTGACTATCGGTACGAACTCGAAATCTAATTCAATATATTTCTTTAACCTTTTACCCAACGTAACGGTCAAAACCGGCCAGCGCTATTCACAAAATTCACTATTCAATTTTTATTATTTTTTCATTTTTTTTTTGTCGTCACAAAAACATAGCTTATGACCTCTCATTGGAACGCGCTCAACGAGCTCTTTCCAAAAAAGAGTTATAAGCTATGTTTTTGAGGCAAAAAATAAAAAAAATAGGTCTTTAAGGATTTTATTTGCAAGTGTCGTCTGCTTTTCGTGTTAGGTAAAGGGTTAAAACAATAAGAAACGAAAGAGGTCGTATAAGAATTCTTTTATTATTATTATTTTAAAGAATTACTTTCGTTTTACAAAAATAATTCTTTAAAATAATAACAGTAAACGAAATTATTTCGTGTTCGTGGCGTGACGATTGTCAATACTTATAACCAGTGGCGTAGATAGCTTTTCGCTGGCGGAGGGGCAAGCCCAAAATTTTCCGACAGACCGAAAATTTTCCGACAGTGTAACAACAACAAAAACCCAAACAAACAGAAAGAATCTGTTGTTTACTGCAAATGTACTGAAAATTGGTCTTTTTCACCCAAAATTTACCGAAAATGGCATGTTTTTATCCACAAAGCCAGCATTTTAATGTTATTTGCATAAATTCGCCTAAAAAAGGTCCCAAAAAATTTCCGACAAAACTTCTGGTGGAGGGGCCTCCGCCCCCCCCCCCCCCCCCCCTTTATCTACGCCACTGCTTATAACGAACACTTCCGTTCGAAAGATATTTGAAACAGAAGGATATTTTTGCATAATGAAAATTGTGGTTTCTCCATGTGGTCAACTTTTTTTCAAATTAGCGGCTTCAGAAAGAATATTGACAGCCGACATATTTTCCGATGGACAAGAAAATTTTCCGGCAGACACTGTAATAGGTGGAGATGGGCGATCAGACGGCATCCCCACTAGCTTCGGGGCTGCCCACAACCCCATCATACGTAGTAACCGGTCTGAATGAATAGATTCTTCTGACAGTATCTTCAAAACAGGACTCTAATTGTTCAATATTATATTTGGGAGGGGAGGGATGACCCATGTTTGTCCCACGGCTTCTGTGTACAAAAACCTTCGCGTTTCGACGAGCCTTTCAAAGAGTCTATATAATCACCGAAATAGCTTCGATAATCGATAGGGTCATGATAAAGGCCAAAGGAAAATGCCACGGCTTTTACCCGATTTATTTATTTATTTCACTTCCTACCGTTAAAACGTTAATGGATTTACGTCCTTGTCAAGGGCGTCGCGAAGTTGGCCGACTGGGAGGGGGGGGGGGGGGGGAGAGTGTAAACCCAATTTGTTCCGACTGTTATGACTCAAGTCCCGACTGAAGACTATTCCAACTACATCATCAAGGCATGCATTCTTCGAAATACATATAGTAGTTGTAATGCATGGAATCCCCAACATATTTAATTATCACGTGCCGGACTCAAAATTGGTCATGCGGGATTCCCAACATTTCCAATCACCCACAGATCCTCATTTTCATGGGGCCGACTGCTTGTGTAACATAAGTTCAAGAAGAAAATCTGGTCGAAAGAAAGTACTTGACTACCAGAAAGAGCGAATCGATATCTAAGGCTTCAATCCAGGCGAAAATATGCCGATTAGAAAATTATTGGGGGTGAATTACTCCCCCTATACCACCTTAGTTACGCCTCTGATCCTTGCTCGGGGTGATTCGTCAAAACGTCGCCTACAGAACTGATTTACCAATCAGATAACAGTTGTGAAGACCGTAGCAATTTGGTGTAGTTCTCGCTATTGGACGTCTGATTTGAACACTGATCTCCACACAACTGCATGTTGCATGGATTGCGAGAACAGTTAATAATAACATACAGAAAAGTGTCTCAACTAACGTTATCTAGGCCTGGGGGGGGGGGGGTGGGGGGGTGGGGGTGGGCAGAATGTAAGAATAGAATAGAATATTTATTTGAAACTATGACTAACACACTCAGTAAGACAGGTTGCAGCATTAACAAACTATAAAATAAAAGAAACGGTAGAGATGAGCTGTGGGATTAGGCAAACTCAAATGAGTTGGTTCTAAAGACTATATAGCAAAGACATATTTTGTTAAAGTATATTAATAGCTGAATTCAGTAGGGTAATTCTACATGAGTTAGTTTGGATGAATTGAAGAAAAAGTGTTCATAACAGAATTCAATTGCAGATTATTCAAATTTGATCAGTGTATGTAAATGTTTCTTATGTCCACTTCAGTTGTCGAATTTGCGAATCTTCACTGAGAACATTTTGACTCTTCTGAGCTTGTCTATACCCCACATTCTCTCCAAAGCATGTTTAAAATACTCTATTCACCACCCTGAATCATCTTAAAGGCAGGAACAATTTTGCAATTTGGGTCATTTCCACGTTTTTTCCGGGCCAATGGACCTACCCAGCCACCCCTACCATGTGTCTGGGTTTTGTGTGTGTGTGTGTGTGTGTGTGTGTGTGTGTGTGTGTGTGTGTGTGTGTGTGTGTGTGTGTGTGTGTGTGTGTGTGTGTGTGTGTGTGTGTGCGTTTGTCTTACCAACTTGACGAGGTAACTAGACAAAAGAGTTTGCGTGTTTCGCCTTACCGAGGTACAAAAGACAAAAGAAACCCTTTACCTCGGTTGTTTTCCCAGAACTGTACCGGCAAAACGAGCTTGAAACCGTTAGTCCACACAAAGGACAGACAATGGGGTACCTCGGTATGTAGGGAAAACAAGACTGTGTGTGTGTGTGTGTGTGGGGGGGGGGGGGGGGTTGTCTTACCAACTTGACGAGGTAATTAGACAAAAGAGTTTGCGTGTTTCGCCTTACCGAGGTACAAAAGACAAAAGAAACCCTTTACCTCGGTTGTTTTCCCAGAACTGTACCGGCAAAACGAGGTTGAAACCGTTAGTCCACACAAAGGACAGACAATGGGGTACCTCGGTATGTAGGGAAAACAAGACTCTGTGTGTGTGTGTGTGTGTGTGTGTGTGTGGGTTTGTCTTACCAACTTGACGAGGTAACTAGACAAAAGAGTTTGCGTGTTCGCCTTAGCGAGGTACAAAAGACAAAAGAAACCCTTTACCTCGGTTGTTTTCCCAGAACTGTACCGGCAAAACGAGGTTGAAACCGTTAGTCCACACAAAGGACAAACAATGGGGTACCTCGGTATGTAGGGAAAACAAGACTGTCTGTGTGTGTGTGTGTGTGTGTGTGTGTGTGTGTGTGTGTGTGTGTGTGTGGACGGGGACTAGTTAGATCTACGGGAGACGCACCGAAGCCCCACACAACGGCCTTTAAAATATCACCTTTGCCCCCACCCCACCCCAAAATGGCTAGGGCACCCCCTATTATTTATAGAATCATGACTAAGCGCTTGGGCCTTGGCTAACGCTGAAGAATGACCCTACCTGTGCGAGGACGCATTTATGATAAATGTATTTTTGCGTAATTGTTGATTTTGACTTTATTTCTGGAATCGAAATTTGGACTTTCTGAATAATATTTTCATTGTTGCTGTAATGGACTTTGGTATTTTGAATGTCGTTGACCAAGAAAGAATCTTATAGTAAACAGACTTACCCTTCCTAGCTTGTGACCTTTAGTTAGAGCGGCGAAGTTCATGACAGTCATTGGAGTGGTATCACCGAAGAGAGCTAACACAAATCTGCCGGTAAAATGATCACCTAGATCATAATAATCTTTTATTTCAACCTCAAACCACGCCTCCTCCGTAACGGTGAAGTTACCACAGTGAACATAACTGAAAACTGTTGCCAGGGTTACCAAAACAATGAGAGGAGACATTTTCTGAAACATAAAAGAGTATACAGTAAAGTTGACATTGAAATAGTATCTCTCTCTTCTTTACTCTTAGAATGAATTTATTGAACATGACATTCCGCGAAAAACTTACAGTAAAGCAGGTGCTTCTAGTCAAGTGTCGTCTGCCTATTCAGGCAGACAACACTTGACTAGAAGCACCTGCTCAGTGTTAAAATCTCCCCCAGCCCAAAGATAGCCGAACCGTCAAAGCCAGATTACCTGCCGTATTACATCACAGGCTAGAAAACTCGACTCCTGACTTTTAAGAGTTAACTTGTTATCTAACACGACAATTGCAAGAATATTTTTATTTACTAAAAATGGCCCCTTCTCGTCTCAAAAACATAGCCTATGAGCCCTCATTGGAACGAACTCGACGAGTTCATTCTAATGAAAGGTCATAAGCTCCTTTCTGGAGATACAAAAAGAAAAAAAAATTGAATGGGGATTTTTATGAATAGCGATAGGGGAGTAAATTCTGGGAGTGTGTATGTGACACCCTTTCTTCAGTTTTGAGAGATTTATCCGGTGTGTACAACGCATGATTGTAAAACTACAAAACATGTTTCCACATATGAAACAACATTCTGTTTTATAGTACGAGCAGATTGTCACCTTAAAAATAATTTCTAGTTATTTCAATGCTGTATCTGGCTGTACTGCAAGTTTCATGATGAAATCTCTTTTGATTTACGAAGTATGAATTTATATGCTCATTGATTTTGGCCACATATCCGCAGAAGTTCCACTTATACCCCCTAGATGGGATATAAAAGGTTAAAAACAGCATATATGGGTGTTTGTGCGGTTATATGTTGTTAATTTGAGAGGAAACTGGTTTTAATTCCTCCGAAGAAAAAATTGCAAAACTTGTCTCAAGGATGGACCCTCCCCCTTATTGTGTCTGAAGAAATATGCAAGACCCCTTTCCCCTTCTAAAACCCGCGGGTATTGCCGGGTAATCTCGGCAAAAAAGTTAAATCATAAATTCCTACTATACTCTTGGTATGATGGCTCAAGGTGAATGAATAATATGAAAGGAGGAGTATGGGAGGAGGGGAGAGAGGCGAGGAGATGGGGCTGTCAAAATTCAATCTCAATCCAGCCGAGGAGAATTTCCACAGGGAATACATGTTTACGATAGGGTGTCCCCCCCCCCCCAAAAAAAGAGAAAAATTTAAATTTAAAAAATTCTGGTGGCGTTAGTTTATCTGACACCACTAGAAACTTTTTTTTCCAGTTTGATTCATTCAGGGACAATTGGCACAAAGAAAATCAGTTGGGTTAAAAATCAACCCAAACTGGGTTGAGTGAATATGAACCCAAAAGGGCTCATATCCACTTAACCCTGTCGAATTGGGTTAATTTTTAACCCAACTGATATTAGAGTGGACAGTCTTCGTTTATCGAACTGACTTGAAGGTTATAAGTCAAAAATACAATAAATTTGTTGTTAATAAATATAACGACAAAGTCCAAATTTGCTCTATTCTATTACATATCCTGAACTTTAGACCCTTCTTTGAAGTCACCTTCATTTTGCATTTCTTCCCAGTATAAGTGAAAATATTAAACTTACCTTTCTTTCCAAAAGAATGTTCAGCTAGTGAGGAGAAGTTTCGTAAAGGCGGCCACAATCTTAAGAGAAAGAAATTGGGCGAAGCGAAAGTTTAAATGGAAAGACCAGCAGCCACGACACAAAGAACGATTAACCAATAAGAAACGTCTCAGATGTTTTCACGTGCAATGTCACAAGAATCAATAGCAATCCCGCATTCGTGGCGGTGCGGTGTGTCAATCGATCAGCAAAGATTATGTGTTAGGAACGTCGACACTCTAATTCAGGCTTGAAAACACTACCCCAACAGCAAACAAATAACAACTCCTCAACCACGACCCCCAAAACACTACTTCACCCCACACCACCCACCCCCAAAAACAAATAAACACGGACAAAAAAGAAAAAACTCTGACCGCGAACAGAGTTTGCAGGAAGAAATAAAACTGTATAGGCTATACCCTCTTCCCATTTTCAAAACGTTTTCTCAAAGCGCTACTATATTTTTCGACCCCACGTGACGCCTTCAAGGTAGCAATCAGGTGCTACCTTAGTGCCCAACAACCCATAACTGCTTTGAGGTCCCTTCTGAAATGCAGATTTACGAAGAACCGTCATGTGTCGCATGCCGAATATTTTAGTTGTCACACGAATAACGCAAAGAAGCTGCCCCAAACGAAATAAGTATATATATTTCATCCTGCTACATGAATGTAATCACAGGCACCCGTGGTATTAGCAGAATTTAATATGTTTAATAAAATATATATTTTACTATCAGTAGTATAGAAACACATGTCGTATTAGCAGCAGTTAATATATTTAGTAAAATATATATTTTACTGTCAATAGTAAAAATTGTATAATATTTATTTTACTAAATATATTAAATTCTGCTAAGACACCTACCTGTGAAAGTAATGGAGTGTGACAACTTGTAGAAAAGAAGATAGAGACGCGAATTTCCCCGTGAACCTTTTTACCCAACGCAAAGAGCAGACGACACTTGCAATAAAATGAAATTTAAATAAATTGAATAATTAAATGTTTTCATTTTTTTTGCTTTAAAAACATACCTTAACGAACTCGTTCCAATGAGGAGTTATAAGCTTTTCTATGAGACAACAACTGAAAATATAATAAAATTTAAGTGCGGTTTTTACGAATAGCACTGCCTGTTATATCTTTACATCAGGTAAAGGGTGGGAGCACGGTGGCGTAGTGGTAGACTGTTGGACTTCTATGCTAGAGATCCCGAATTCGACCCCCGTCCGGGACGACCGACGTTGTGTGCTTGGGCAAGGCAATTTATTTTGCCTACAACAGGGCACGATGACGCTGTATACTAAGACGTACTGTACGTCGATGGTGCCCATGTTTTCAACCGCTGTAATCCTGCTTGAACGGAGCTTGAACAGAGTTGGAATGTTGAGGAGCTGACAGTTGCTCGTCGATGCTCGGTGGTTCTCTCCGGGTAATCCGGCTTCATTCACCCATAAAACTGCCACGGTCACGATTAGCCATTGTGCATAAGTATGTGACCTTAAACACCAGTAAATAAATAAATAAATAAATAAATAAATAAATAAATAAATAAATAAATAAATAAATAAATAAAGGCAGCAATATCCACGTCCACATATCCAAACAATTTACAGATTTCCTTTTCTCCAATGTTTGCCTAACATGACAAACAAACGGCAAACAGTTTTCGAATAACTGAATATTTTCAAGTTTGCCCCCAAAACACAACTTCTGACCCTGCACAGTAACGATTTCGGCGATTTAGTTCCAGTGAGGTGTCATAAACGATGTTCTGGAAGCAAAAATGGAGAATATATAATCAAATCTCAATGGAGATTTTAGTGAATAACGCTGACTGGACATGGCCGTAAAGGGTTGAAGCAGACGATATGACGACTTATAGGAACGGATTCTACTATAACCTGTCAATCTTTGAAACAAGATTAACCCTTTACCAACGAGAGACGATATCAAAGATGTATTAACTAAAAACACAATCAAATTTTCAATAAAATTAAACAAAACCATATCATGTAACCGGTCACTGGAACGAACTCGACGATGAGGTGGCACATGATATGATTTCGTTGAATTTTTGAATGTTTTTTAAAACTGTACTCTAAAATCAGTTGGGTTAAAAATCAACCCAAATAACCACGGGTAGAGTTAATATGAAACCAAATGAGTTTAGAGTGTGTAAACGGTTAACCCTTCAAATCTATGCGCTAGAATGATATCGCCATATATACTACTGTTATTTATTTATTTATTGGGGTTTGACGATACTTTCGACAGGAAGGGTCACCTCGTGTCGAAGAGTTTTGAGGGTGGAGGAAGCCGAATTACTCGGAGAAAATCACCGAGCATCGGCGAGCAAGTGTCAGACTCCCCAATTTATTAACTCCACACAAAGAGGGTTTGCACTGGTTGAAGAAAAGTGCACTATCGAGGTGCTGTACGCCTTAGTACACGGCGACACAGTGGAAATCGGGATTAAGTGCCTTGCCCAAGGACACAGCGCAGTTATCTCTGGTGGGGATCGAACCGTGGACCTTTCGGTTTGAAGCCCACTGTTAACCAAGACTTCTGCACACTTCTATTATATTTGTAAGGAGGTGCAGTAATCATTTCTTTCCACAACCTTGTTGGACTGTAAAAATAAATTACTGATCCTTTTTCCGAATTTGATGTTGTTTTTGTTGCTTGCTCTTGGAGGCTATTTCTTTACGCTAAAATTTGTGCGTTCCGCGATGAAGGGGTTAACTCGTTGCACACTGATGCTTACATTTCAAGCAGCAAAGTTTCCCCACCACTAGGAACTCAACCCTTTACCCAACGCAGACGATATCATTTATTTTATTATTTTAAATATTATTTTTTTTCAAAATTTTCCAACAAATTCGACAAAATCATATCATGTGACCCCCTAATTGGAACGAGTTCATTCCAATGAGGAGGTCACATGATATGGTTTTGTTGAATTTTTTTTAACCCTTTACCTAACGTAACGGTTAAAACCGGACAGCGCTATTCACAAAAATCGTTAATTTATCTTCTTATTTTTTTATTTTTTGTCTCTAAAACATAGGTTATGACCCTCTTTGGAACGAGCTCGCTCCAATGAGGGGTCATAACCTATGTTTTGGTGACGGAAAATGAAAGAAATTGGTTATTCAAGAATTTTGTTTGCAAGTGTCATCTGCTTTTCATGTTAGGTAAAGGGTTAACTGTTGAATTTGTCTATTACGCGGGCGTTGTGGCCGATTCGTTAGATAAAGGATTAACCAATTCGATCTTGTTTGATAGAGCTCCATGATTTGATGGAATTGTCAATGACACTGTAGCTTAACTTGTGTTTGATGAAAAGGATAATGTTCAATGTTCATGAAAGATTATGAAATAAGACAAGAATTGTGATAATTGGGAATATGTTCATTTCTGTTCCCTGTATGGTATGTTTTTGATAAAAATAATATGAGATGTACACTGTACTAAAGAGCTGAGGGGTGGGTTAATATGACCTCACAGTTAATGTATGTGGCCCTCACAGTTAACGTATATCAACGAAAGTTACCAAGTTACAGTGAAATTATTCCAAAACGAGTCATCCTATCAAGTTACATTGAAATCCCTTCATAAATACGGCCTGTAGACTGTGCTAAATGTTTTCGGGCTTCGGGCCCCTGTAGCCGTCAGTTTCCCAACTGGGTCCAAAGGGGACGTTCTCATCTAGACATTATATGAAGTCAAGTTACAATGAAATCCCTTCATAAATATAACCTGTAGACTGTGCTAAAGGTTTTTGGGCTTTGGGCTCGGGCAGCCATCATGGTTGAATGATCGCAACCAAAAGGGGACATTCTCATCTGGGCATCCTCTGAAGTGATCCTACGAAGTTACAATGAAATCCCTTCATAAATATAACCTGTAGACTGTGCTAAAGATTTTTGGGCTTTGGGTTCGGGCAGCCATCATGGTTGAATGATCGCAACCAAAAGGGGACATTCTCATCTGGGCATCATCTGAAGTGATCCTACGAAGTTACAATGAAGTCCCTTCATAAATATGACCTGTAGACTGTGCTCAAGGTTTTCGGGCTTCGGGCCCCTGAAGCCATCATAGTTGACCAATCACGACCAAAAGGGGATGTCATCATCTGGGCATTATATGGAGTCAAACTAACAGGTTACAATGAAATTCTTCCATAAATATGATCTATAGACACTATGCGAAAGATTTTGGGGTTTTGTGCTCGGGCAGCCATCAAGGCTGAACGATCGCGACCAAAAGGGGACGTTCTCATCCAGACATTATTTGGAGTCATCCTACCAAGGTACAATGAAATCCCTGCATAAAGATCACCTGTAGACTGTGCTAAAGGTTTTCGGGCTTCAGGCCCCTGTAGCAGTCACAGTTGCCTAATGGTGTCCAAAAGGGGCTGTTGTCGTCTAGACATTATATGAAGTCAACCTACCAAGTTATAATGAAATCCCTTCATATATATGAACTGAAGACTGTGCTAAAGGTTTTCGGGCTTTGGGCTCGGGCAGCCATCAAGGCTGAATGATCGCGACCAAAAGGGGACGTTCTCATCTAGACATTATTTGGAGTCCTGTATGACTTGTAGACTGTGCTAAAGGTTTTCGGGCTTCGGGCCCCTGTAGCCGTCACAGTAGCCCAATCACGTCCAAAAGGGGACTTTCTCATCTAGACATTATATGAAGTCAACCCACCAAGTTACAATGAAACTCCTCAATAAATATGACCTGTAGACTGTGCTAAAGGTTTTCGGGTTTTGGGCTCGGGCAGTCGTCACGGTTGGCAGATCACGCCCAAATGGGTAAATTCTCATCTAGACATCATAAGGAGTCATCCTACCAAGTTACAATGAAATCCCTCCATAGTAAACATGACCTGAAGAGTGTGCTAGAAGTTTTTGGGTTTTGGGCTTGGGCAGCCATCACAGTTGACAGATCATGCCCAAAAGGGGACGTTCTCATCTAGGCATTGTACAGAGGCATCCTACCAAGTTATAATGAAATCCCCTCATAAATACGACCTGTAGACTGTGCTAATGATTTTCGGATTTTGGGCTCGGGCAGCCATACCGGTTGACCGATCGCGACCAAAAGGGGGCGTTCTCATATAGACATGACCCCAAACCTGCATATGAAATTTCGTGACGATCAGATAAGAACTGCGGAGTGTATCCCGTGCTAAAGGAAATGTGTACAGACTCACAGACTAACAGACTTCCGCACGCGTGATGGCAATAGCTTATCTTGACTTTGTCAAGTTAAGCTAATAAAATGATTCTCTAACTTGTGATACATTCTTATCAGACCTCCAACATTTATTAACAGTCCAACAGACATCAGCAGTCCTTGGTCTAAAGCTATAAATCAATTGACATCAGTTTAAGAGGTTAATGAATTAAATTACAAAAGTGTTGAAATATCAATTACCCTTTCAGAAAATGCTGATTTGTGTTACGACTGTATTACATACAAGGTGCGTCGAGAACCAATAAAGCTATAATTAACGATTTTATTTGCAAGCAAGGTGGCCCATTGGCTAGAGCTTTGGACTTTAAACCGAAAGGTTGAAGGTTCGCTTCTGACCCGTACCATCTGTGTTGTGTCCTCCAGCAGGACACTAAATCCAGATTGCGGTGGCAGTGTGTTCCAAGACGCAATACACGTCGATGGTGCACGTGCCTTAAACCGCAGCTAATTCTGGTTGTGTCGGGTTAGTAACTTGAAGAGTTTGACAGTTGCTTGCCACTGATCCGTGGCTCTCTCTGGATACTGTAGCTTCCTACACTCATAAAATTGTCCGACACAATATGATCCTAGCTGTTGAAAATTCTCGTTAAACCCCAATAAACAAACAAACCCATCGAAAAACACATTGGGGGTTTAACCCTTTACCTAACCTGAAAAGCAGACGACATTGGCAAAAATAATTCTTGAATAACTAATTTTTTGTCTCAAAAACATAGGTTATGACCCCTCGTTGGAACGAACTCGTTCCAACGAGGGGTCATAACCTATGTTTTTGAGACAAAAAATGAAAAAAAGTAATGAAAATTAATTGGCGATTTTTGAGAATAGCGCTGGCCGGTTTTGGCCGTTACGTTAGGTAAAGGGGTAACGACAATTTCGATAGCCAAGGTCTGCTCGTGTCGGACAGTCTTACGGGTGGAGGAAGCCGGAGTACCTGGAGAGAAGCACCGAGCAACAGCGAGCAACTGTCAGACTCCCCAAAGTACTAACTCCACACAAGCAGGGTTAGCATTGGTCGAAGACAAGTGCACCATCGACGTGCAGTACGCCTTAGTGCACACCGTGCCCCCAAGTGGGCAATTGGGATAAAGTGTCTTTCCCAAATACCCGTATGTGCCTATGTGATAGGGCATTTTGTGTCACATTGTGCCTTGTCACATAAGCACATATCGGCACATAAAGCATGTGCCTATGTGATAGGGCATATTGTGTCACATTGTGCCTTTTCACATAAGCACATATGACAAAAAAGGGATTCCATAGCCACAGGTGTTTTCAAAAAAGGGGTGCTAAATTTGGGGTGCCATTGGATATAGGATTTTGTTATACACAAGGGAGATAACCCTGCATACAGATTATGGGAAATCAAGCAATCTGATTGGTTAGTTATATAAATGAAACAACAAGAGTACTTGGAATAGGGTCAGAACTAACAAGAATAGACCAGAATTGCTAAATATAGCAATAATAAGGTAAACTGTTCCAACTAATAGGCTCTTCTACACTACTGGAGTATACTCTAGAATAAAGGAACATGGCCAGATAAACGATAACTATTGCATATATAGATAGAAGCAGAGACTTCTGAAAGAATTCGAAATAATACAAGTTGTCGGGTTGTTTGTGGTAATTATCCAGGGAAGTCGTTCCAGAAAATACTCCGATTCAATCGAACATACCCCCAAAATTGTGGGCCTTAGGTAACATAGCAATCACGTGCTACCATAGAAACCAAGATGGCGGCCTCCAGTATACAAAATGGACGACGGAAACACGTATCACCCTAACAACACGCGCTGCGCATGCGCACTAACACCACGTATCACTATGGAGATGACGTCACAACATGGCCGCTCATGCGGGTTACCATGACAACACAACATGGCGCCACTAGGTCACGTGACATGACGTTACTTCCGAGGTCCTGCACCGAGGTCCTGCCGAATGGGGGTGAAACATACGAGACATACTACTGAGGACCTCTCGACTTGCAGCCTGCATCTCTATCTATTCAGCCGCCGAGCTCCTAGGTAAAAACGAACGAAATTTCGGGAGGCCCAAGAGATATGTCTTTACCCTTTCTCTGTCACCCTTATTTGTACCGCGCCAGTAACAGCAAACCTATTGACAACCCACTAAGCGCGTAGGATGCATTTCGGACTGCAGGTTGTTGTTGGGACTAACACACCCATACAATTCATAAAAGAGCTCATTTTTGCTCCATATTTAACAAGATTTTTCACCCGGCTGAAATGTTTTGGCCCGGTGAAAATATTGTTAAATGTGGAGCCAAAGATGTGCACCTGTGTAAAAGAGACAATTTATATATTTATTGGGAATTAATTACACTTTCGACAGCCAGGATCACCTCGTGCCGGACAGTTTTACGGGTGGAGGAAGCCAGAGTACCATCGAGCAACGGCGAGCAACTATCAGACTCCCCAACGTATTAACTCCGCACAAGCACGGTCTGCATTGGTTGAAGACAAGTGCACCATCGACATGCAGCACGCCTTAGTACACAGCGCCATCGTGCCTCAGCGTGGGATAAGTCCAGTGCCGTAATAACTGAGCCACCGCGCTTCCTGTAAAACAGATAAATCATACAAGGGAATAGGCCCTATTCGGCCATGTCTTAAGAGTAAAAAATCGGCGCACCCTTCCTTGCCATTTCTCAATAAGACGGCAATGACGGAACCCAAAAGAGAAATGCAAGTTTCGGGTTACTGCATTTCAGTCCACCCACAACACCCTGATTCACTTGTGGTTGTAGTAAGGGGTAAAATATACATGGGTAAAGATATTGTCGGCCTACTTTTTTTTCTCTCTCTCTCCCTCTTTCCGTTATTTCTGGAAAGGGTTTTGGGAACGCTCCATGTGCCCCCCCCCCCCCCCCTAGTTCCTAAGGTCCCTGCAACTCACAAATTGTAATGTCGTGTGGCCTTCGCGACGCAATCATGTAACTTATTCACACCTCTTCCAGTTCTTAGAAATGAAAAACTGGAAATAAGTCACAGGACCACGTGTGGTTAACCGGAGCGTCGCGAAGATGACCGACTGAGAAGGGCGGGGGCTAAAACCTGATCTGTCCAGAATGTGATGGTTCAGGTCCCGACGAAGTAAATATTCCTGTTATATCATTATCATCATGTAGTTGGAAGGTTAGTCAGTAGATTAAGGGTTGTAGATAAAAAAAAAAACATATATGAGTACATGGAAAATAAAAATATGTGGTTAACCCTTTACCTAACATGAAAGGTAGACGACACTTGCAAACAAAATTCTTTAATAACTAACTTTTTTTCATTTTTTGTCTCAAAAATATAGGTTATGACCTCTCATTGGAACGAGCTCGACGAGCTCGTTCCAAAGAGGGGTCATAACCTATGTTTTTGAGACAAAAAATGAAAAAAATAATGAAAATTAATTGGCGATTTTTGTGAATAGCGCTGGCTGGTTTTGGCCGTTACTTTGGATAAAGGGTTAAATACAAGTTGTAGTCGACTGTACTTCAAATTAGTCATGCATGGGCCCCAAATAGTCTGAATAGGGCACACACCTCCATTTGTATGAACGACTGTGCGTAACGTATGTCCAAAGGTCAATTCTAATCTTATAAGAAAGTGTGCAATAAATAGCAAGAGCAAGACTTCAACACTGACAAAAATATCTCGACTGGAGAAATTATTGTGGTATTGGGGGGTGGAGGGAGGGGGGGGGAACCCCCTTAGTTACTCCCCGATGGTTTGAAATCAGGTATTTCTACAGACGCTATACATGACATGCAAAGTCAACCGAGCCACTTGACCCACCAACTGTCGAGAAATCTCTTAACCCTTTCAACACGGTGTGCATAATAAATTTTTTGCAATGATCAAAAATGGTAGTGGACGAGCAGACGATATAAAGAGCAAAAAATCTGAAGCGAAGCTCGATAACAATTTAATCCAACAGCTAGAAAGAGCTGTTGGGTTAAATTATTACTGAACCTCCCAACAAACCAGGATGGTTTCTCCCATTTCAGTATTGACTGAAATGATACCTTCCAGGGCGCCAGTATTGAAAGGGTTAAGGGTTATTTAGTATTTATTTATTGGTGTTTAAGGTCACATACTTATGCACAATGGCTAATCGTGACCGTGACAGTTTTGCTGGTGGAGAAAGCCAGAGTACCCGGAGAGAACCACCGAGCATCGATGAGCAACTGTGAGCTCCTCAACATTCTAACACTGTTCAAGCTCCGACCAAGCAGGGTTACAGCGATTGAAGCATCATCGACGTGCAGTACGCCTTAGTACACGGCGTCATCGTGCCCCCATGTAGGCAACCGGGAGAAAGTGCCTTGCCCAAGGACACAATGCGGGTCGTCCAACAGTCTACCACCGAGCCATCGCGCTCCCGTTGAAAGGGTTAATCTCTGTATCGGCTAGTCAGCCAACCCGATGGCAGGGTGGGCAGAAAAAGGTTTTAGGGAATCCGGTCTTGGGTTATTGGGCAGTGCTTAAGTTTTGCCAATATTTCAACTCTACACAGTTCATTCTGATAGTTATTAGCAGCTAATTTTACAAAAAGCTACCTGATTACGTGTCGCAACGTGTCCTAAAAACACGTTTTACTGAATTTCGTGATTTCACATACGACACATGTGCATAAAATTGATTTTAAAAGAAAGTCATCACAAAAGAACATCCAACGTGGACTAATTCAGGCAATCTTGTTTGCAGTTCCAATAAATAAAATAAATTAATCTTTAGCAGCTGGTTCACAACGTGTCACCAAAGAACTGGAATAGAAATCTGCACATTGCCATCTTAATTATAGCTTACCTTGTTCGCATGGGCGTTGCTGGAGGAGGGGGTGCTGTGACATCCCCCACCCCTCTCCCAATAATTTTTCCAGTGGGAACATTTTTGCCTTGATTAGAGTCTAAGAAATAGATTTGCTCTTGACAGTAATCATATAGATTCTTACAAGACTAGATTGGATACGTGGGCTTACACCACACACAGAGTCGGTCATAAAAAGAAAGTTCGGTAGTGATAAATTCATTTATCGTGTCTAAGGTAACTTTGGGTATCTATGGCTATATCGTGACCACAACATGGGTATGAAGTCAAGTTTAGCCCATCGTTTATACCTATGCAACCACAAATAAATTTCCGAGTTTTTCAACTATAATCCCGACTGAATAATATTCCAACTAAATCATCAAGGCATGCCTTCGTCGAAGGCATGCCTTGGTGATGTAGTCGAAGTATTTTATCAGATGGGACTTGAGCCATCAGCCTCGGGACAAATAAGGTTTACACCACCAACCGACCGATCATCTTCACGAAACCCCTCCTTGCTCGATGAAGTCACACGACAATGCCATTTACAAAGATACTAAAATGTCAAATAAATGAGTAAGATGCAGGACAGAGTTTTTTATTTGTAAATACTTGGAAGCAGGTAGCAAACACGCTGCTTCTCACACTACATCACGTTTTCTGAAGTTGAGAGACAAATTTTGTAGTCGTTGTCTTATCGTATTCATTAGAAGAACCTTGGCCTTTATTTCTATACTTTTTATAACACGCTTTAGCAATTTTCAGGCACAGAAAGAGTATTTAAAGGGCATTTCCAGCCCCCCCCCCCCCCCACAAACACATGAAATGCCGTCCAATACGCCTATGTTTATATGAGGAACAATCTATAGGGTTCCTAAACTAATCTCCATTTTTTTCATGATAAGTACAGGCAACGCGATGCCGGGGAGGTCCGAGGGGATGCGGTCCTGCCAAGGAATATTTATTTATTTATTGGTGTTTTAAGGTCACATATTTCTGCACAATGGCTAATCATGACCACGACAGTTTTACGGGTGGAGGAAGCCGGGGTACCCGGAGAGAACCACCGAGCAACTGTCAGCTCCCCAACATACTAACTCCACACAAGCAGGGTTAGCATTGGTTGAAGACAGGTGTACCATAGTCGTGCAGTACGCCTTAGTGCACAGCGTCACCGTGCCCCCCACATGGGCAATGGGGGTGAAGTGTCTTGCCCAAGGACACAACGCGGTTGCCGCAGGTGGGATTCGAACCGAGGACCTCTCGGCCTGCAGCCTGCACCCCTACCTACTGAGCCACCGCGCCCCCTCCTTCCAAGGAAGTTGGTATAGTTGGACGCAGCAATGATTGTAGAACAATATTACTGTTAATGTTTTTTCGTCAGATTTAACCCTCCTCCGGCAAACTGATTGCTAGAATACGAGTATGGCTGGAAGAATACCGACATTTGCAGCTTTTGTTTACACATCGCTCTCATGAGTGAACCGGACAACACCTGTATGGAACACGGGGCAACAAATATGATGCCATTCCGCAAAGTAAGTTAAACGTTATTAACCTTAAAAACTTGTTGGTCACAGACCGATCGACCGACATTGCCACACACAGAGGTGCATGTAGCAGTTAAAAACTCTGCTAAAGCATTTCCATTAGGTTTGGAACCAGAATTTATGCCTTGAAGGGTCGTGGGCCTTCAACCCAAATCGTTGGAGGTTCAGGGACCGTGGATGTCCCCGGTAAGTGTAGAGTTCTGTGTGTCCCTCATTGAAAAACCTGCTCAGCTCACCATATCATATACCCTGGTAAATAAGGGTTTTACCAAGATAATACCGAGGTATTTTGGGAACAATACATGGTTTCCCATGGTGTTCTTTTATAAAGAGCTCCATCATGTATTCGCGAGCATTTTCTTACCTTAGACATGTTGTTACTGATTTCGGAAACTATGGGGACTAAAACTTGTAAAAATAGGTGTCAAGTGTAGCATACATGTTGCCAAACTGGCCCATTTTGACGAATACGGAAATGACGTCAGAAGTCACACGACCAGTGATGTCATACGGGATGGCATGATAGTGATAGCCAGAGGTCAGGTTGTGACCTCCGTCATTACCTGGTATGCGGTGTTGGTGCGCATGCTCAGCGAGTGTCATGGTACCGAAAATTCCCATCGTCCATTTTGTATGTTGGTGGCCGCCATTTTGCTTTTTATAATGACACGAAGTGCCATTGGACTGAAAGGCTTTCAACAGTATTTGGGCATGTTCCAATGAATGGAAGCACATCTCATAACCGAAAACTGTCCGACGATTAAAATTACCGAAAAGGACCGACCCAGACCACCATCTTGAATGTTACTAAACTCTTATGTACGTGGTTCCTTCGGCCCGAGAGGCCCCCAAAATGGATGTATTCTGGTAGCACAGAAGAACCTTTCAGTTTGAACAGGTTTAGATTTTGTTACTATTTTAGCTCATTTGTCTGTTGTGACTCGTTTCAGCATGGTTTTACGTTTACTTTATAGTTCTGGAGTACTCCGGCAGTGAAGAACCTTCCACTTGGAAGAGTAAAATTCATTTCAAGTTTCGTCTTTGCCAAGTGTTGCTATCACTGCCACCAACACAATCTCAAGAAAGTAAACAAACACAGCACTTTATCACCCTGGTTACTACTAGACTTCTGTGTTCTGTAACGACTTACAGCTGCCAATCACATTATCGCCAGTACCATATTTTATCACTGTATCACTTCAGGCCGTTACTACTACCCCATCGACCAGTCCCACAGTCTTCTGTCACCACTGCCTCTATTTATTGGGGTTTTACGACACTTTCGACAGCCAGGGTCATCTCGTGTCGGACAGTTTTACGGGTGGAGGAAGCCGGAGTACCTGGAGAGAACCACCGAGCAACTGTCATCACTGCCTCTATTTCTACCACTGGACTACTGTTGGTACTAGCTATACCATTGCTGTCTCTTCGTGATATTTATTTATTTATTTATTTATTGGTGTTTAAGGTCACACACTTATGCACAATGGCTAATCGTGACCGTGGCAGTTTTACGGGTGGAGGAAGCAGGAGTACCCGGAGAGAATCACCGAGCATCGACGAGCAACTGTCAGCTTCTCAACATTCTAACTCTGTTCAATCTCAGCTCAAGCAGGGTTACAGTGGTTGAAGACATGTGCACCATCGACGTCCAGTACGCCTTAGTACACGGCGTCATCGACCCCCCATGTAGGCAACCGGGATAAAGTGCCTTGCCCAAGGACACAACGCTGGTCGTCCCGTCTCTCTGTGATAAGATGACTGATAAGAATCCTCATCACCGCCTTCCTGTTGTTCTACAATTTGGCTGCCACTAACCACCCTATGGCCAACTTCCACTACAAATTCCTTGGTTCAGAACAATGCATGCATATCGCTAAACTGCAGTCTTGCATTATCACGATGATGTCACACCCCCTCCCCCACACCAACGCTAAATAATCACTACTGACAGTTCTTGACTTTTCTACCACTGCTTCAAACCATAGCTACCCTTATCTGTCCTCTGATCGTCTCTTTCTGTCACATCACTACCCAGGTAATACATCTACCGGCGTGGATTCATTATTCTATAATTTGTATGACTGGCCCGCTATTCAGGATTATTACTACAGTGGTGGTTTATGTGACTCGTGAGAACATTAGTACGAGAAGCTGGTGAAATTTTATATAACCCTTTACCCAACGTAACGGCTAAAACCGGTCAGCGCTATTCTCAAAAATCGCCAATTAATTTTTATTATTTGTTCATGTTTTGTCTCAAAAACATAGGTTATGACACCTCATTGGAACGAGTTCGACGAGCTCGTTCCAATGAGGGGTCATAACCTATGTTTTTGAGACAAAGAATGAAAACAATTATTTTTTTTGCATGTGTCGTCTGCTTTTCATATTAGGTAAAGGGTTAAGAGTTTCCAAACTTTTACACTTTATCCAACACGAATAGAAGAGGACACTTGCAAAAATGTTCTTGAATAACTAAATTAAATAAATATTTTTGTATTTTTGCCTCAAAAACACAGCAAGCTCATTCCAATACAGTCGAAGGTTACGTTTTTGAGAAGAAAAATGAAACTAGTGCTCCCCCCCCCCCCAAAAAAAAAATAAAAATAAAAATAAAAAAAATAAAAAACAAAAAAAAACAAGCGAATTGATTTGAACAAACTTCAATTCGACACCCCTAGAGATGTTACATACCAAATATGAAAGGATTCTCATTGGTGGATCTGAAGAAGAAGAATTTTCAAGAAATTTTCTCATATTGCTCTAAGTTAAACTTTGGCCTTCAATAAAAAGCCCAAATATTAAGTCAGGGACCTGATTTGAACAAACTTCAATCTAACCCTCCCAGAGGTGTTGTACACCAAATATCAAAAGAATCTGACTGTTGGATCTGAAGGAGATGATTTTAAACGATAATTCCCCATATTGCACTAAGTAAATATTTGGGTTCCCTTGGGGAACCCAAATATTAACCCAGGAACTCGATTTGAACAAATTTGAACCTTACACCTCTAGAGATGTCACATACTAAATATGAAAGGATTCTCACTAGTGGGTCTGAAAAAGAAGATTTTTAAAGAAATTTTCTCATATTGCACTAAGTTAAAATTTGGGCTCCAATAAAGAGCCCAAATATTAATCCAGGGATCCCATTTGAACAAATTTGAATCTAACCCCCCTAGAGATGCTGCATACCAAATATCAAAAGAATCTAACTCGTGGATCTGAAGAAGAAGAAGATTTTTAAAGATTATTACCCATATTGCACAAAGTTAATATTCAGGCTCCGACCGGAAGCCCAAATATTAACCAAGGGACTCGATTTGAACAAATTCGAATCTTACACCTCAAGAGATGTCGCATACCAAATATGAAAGGTTTCTCAATAGCAGGTCTGAAAAAGAAGATTTTTACGAAATTTTCTCATATTGCACTAAGTTAAAATTTGGGCTCCAATAAAGAGCCCAAATATTCATTCAGGGATCTAACCCCCCTAAAGATGCTGCATACCAAATATCAAAAGAATCTGACCGGTGGATCTGAAGAAAATTTTTAAAGAATATCCATCCTATTCCACCAAGTTAATAATCAGGCTCCCATAGGAAGCCCAAAGCTTACACCTCTAGAGATGTCACATACCAAATATGAAAGGATTCTCACTAGTGGGTCTGAAAAAGAAGGTTTTTTAAGAAATTTTCTCATATTGCACCAAGTTAAAATTTGAGCT
This sequence comes from Pictodentalium vernedei, assembly GCA_031216915.1. Lineage (NCBI taxonomy): Eukaryota > Metazoa > Mollusca > Scaphopoda > Dentaliida > Dentaliidae > Pictodentalium > Pictodentalium vernedei. Next base: position 211,651,063 of record CM062293.1, read on the forward strand.
CCAATAAAGGGCCCAAATATTCATCCAGGGATCCCATTTGAACAAACTTGAATCTACCCCCCTCGAGATGCTGCATACCAAATATCAAAAGAATCTGACTGGTGGATCTGAAGAACATAATTTTTAAAGATTATTCCCCATATTGCACCAAGTTAATATTCGGGCTTCCATAGGAAGCCCAAATATTAACCCAGGGACTCAATTTGAACAAACTTCAATCTGACCCCTGTAGAGATGCTGTATACCAAGTATCAAAAGAATCTGACTGTATGATCTGAAAAAGAAGATTTTTAAAGCTTATTCCCCATAGCGCCCTAAGTTAATTATTTGGGCCCCTCTGTTGAGCCCAAATATGAACCGAAGGGTTGATTTGAACACACTTGTATTTGACCATTCTATGGATGCTGCATACCAAATATCAAAAGATTCTGATCAGCGGTTCTGAAGAAATTTTTTTTTCAATTTTTGCAAATATGCTGACTCAGCATTTTTTCAAACGCCCCCCCCCCCCCCCCCCCCTACAGAACACCCTAACACAAACGATGGCCTTTTTTTTAAAAAAATCCATTCTACCGGTCAAAAGAATGCTTCATACCAAATAACAGTTCTCTGTTCCTTGTAGTTTGGAAAATATGGGCATTTGAATGTTTTATATTTTTAGCCCCTGGGGTACCCACGGGGCAACAAAAAAGAAATTTCGGGCAGCAATCAAGTACTTTGGACCCACTTATGCTACATGCCAAATTTGGTTCAAATTGGCCCATCGTTTTTTGAAATAGAGCCCAAAATGGATATCCGCCCACAGAGAGCCCAAATATTGATCTACCAACTTCTCTGGGGGCGCAGTAGCTCAGTTGGTAGAGGTGCAGGCTGCAAGCCAAGAGGTCCTCAGTTCGAATCCCACCTGCGGCAACCGCGTTGTGTCCTTAGGCAAGACACTTCACCCCCATTGCCCACGTGGGGGCACGGTGATGCTGTGTACTAAGGCGTACTGCACGTCGATGGTGCACCTGTCTTCAACCAATGCTAACCCTGCTTGTGTGGAGTTAGTATGTTGGGGAGCTGACAGTTGCTCCCCGTTGCTCGGTGGTTCTCTCCGGGTACTCCGGCTTCCTCCACCCGTAAAACTGTCGTGGTCATGATTAGCCATTGTGCAGAAATATGTGACCTTTAACACCAATGAATAAATAATACCAACTTCTCTTGAACAAACTTTAATCTTCAACACCAAAGAGTGTTACATACCATATATCGAGGCAATCTCTCTGGTGGTTCTTGAGAAGAAGATTTTTAAAGATTTTTAGGCTTTGGCATCATTGCCCAGAGCCCGAAGAAGGCAGCCGCTCCATTTGAACAAAATAGAAAGGGTATACCCCAGGGATGGTTTGTGCAATATATGTTTGAATTTGGCTGAATGGCTGTGGAGAAGAAGCCAGGTTTGCAAAAGTTAGAGGACGACGGACGCCAAGTGATGGCAATACCTCACACTGACTTGCAGTCAGGTGAGCTAAACAAGAGGCCCCAGGGGGCCTGAGGGCGCTCACCAGACATGTTAGCCTAAATATCAACCCAGGGAATTGATTTCAACAAGTTGCATCTGCCCATCCTAAGAAAAGCTTATACCAAATATCCAAAGATTCTGACCAGGGGATCTAAAACAAGAGGCTCCGGGGGGCCTGAGGGTGCTCATCTGACAAGGTAGACTAAATATCAACCCAGGGAATTGATTTTAACAAGTTGCATCTGCCCCTCATAAGAAAAGCTTATACCAAATATCCAAAGATTCTGACCAGTGGATCTAAAAAAAGAAGATTTTTAAAGAATATTCCTCATATTGAACTAAGTTATAATTCGGGCTCCAATAGGAAGCCCAAATATGAACCCAGGGACTTGGCCTTAACAAACTTGAATCTCCCCTCCCCCTTAAGGATGCTGCACACCAAATATCAAAACATTCCAACTGCTGGATCTGAAGATTTTTTAAGAAAATTCCTCATTTTGAACTAAGTTACAATTCGAGCTCCCACAGTGAGCCCAAATATGGACCTAGAGACATGGCTTGAACAAACTTGAATCTTACCCCCTTAAGGATGCTGCATAACAAATATCAAAAGCATTCTGACTGTTGGATCTGATAAACAAGATTTTTAAAGAAAAATTCCTCATATTGAACTAAGTTATTATTTGGGCTCCCACAGTGAGCCCAAATATGAACCCAGGGACTTGGCTTGAACAAACTTGAATCTCCCCCCCCCCCCCCCCCCCCTAAGCATGCTGCATACCCAATATCAAAAGATTCTGCCTGCTGGATCTTCAGAAGAAGATTTTTAAAGAAATTTGCCTGAAATGCAAGTTCAAATTCGGGCTCCTATACTGAGCCCAAACATAAACCCAATGGGCCGATTTGAACAAACTTGAATCAGATCCACCCCACAATGTCGCATACCAAATATCAAAAGATTCTGCCTGCTGGATCTGGAGAAGAAGATTTTTTAAGAAATTTACCTGAAATGCACTAAGTTCGAATCCGGGCTTCTATAGTGAGCCCAAATATGAATCCAGGGGGGGCCGATTTGAACAAACTTGAGTCAGATCCACCCCATAATGCTGTATACAACATATCAAATGATTCCTCCCACTTGTGCTGGAGAAGAAGATTTTTTATTAATTTCTCTAATATACATAGGGTGCTATCAGAGTTATGCCCCCTATGGAGCCCCAAGTGGGCATGTCCATTTCATTTGAACAAACTTGAATTGACATATGGTAATGAACATCCATACCAAGTTTCGAGCAAATTGACCTAGCGGTTTCAGAGGAGAAGTCGTTTGAAAAAAAAATCACGACGCTGGACGGACGGCAAGTGATAAGTTTAGCTCCCTTCGGTGAGCTAAAAAAAGATTTTTTAAAGAATATCCCTTATATTGAACTAAGTAATAATTCGAGCTCCCACAGGGAACCCAAATATGAACCAGGGACTTGGCTTGAACAAACTTGAATCTCACCTCCAGTGGGATGCTGTATACCAAATATCAAAAGATTCTGACTGGTGGATGTGAAGAAGATTTTTTAAGAATATTCCTCATACTGAACTAAGTTATAATTCGGGCTCCCATAGGAAGCCCAAATATCAACCCTGGGACTTGGATTGAACAAACTTGAATCTTACCCCCGTAAGGATGTTGCATACCAAATATCAAAAGCATTCTGACTGCTGGATCTGAAGAAGAAATTTTTTAAAGAAAATTCCTCATTTTGAACTAAGTTACAATTCGAGCTCCCACAATGAGCCCAAATATGGACCTAGGGACAGGGCTTGAGCAAACTTGAATCTCACCCCCCTAAGGATGCTGCATACCAAATATCAAAACATTCCGACTGCTGGGTCTGAAGAAGAAGATTTTTAAAGAAAGTTCCTCATTTTGAACTAAGTTATAATTCGGGCTCACACAGTGAGCCCAAATATGAACCCAGGGACTTGGTTTGAACAAACTTGAATCTCACCCCCCCCCCCCCCCGCCCCCCCTAAGCATGCTGCATACAAAATATCAAAAGATTCTGATTGGTAGATCTGAAGAAGAAGATTTTTAAAAAATATTCCTACTGCACTAATTTAAACATTTGTGCTCCCATAGAGAGCCCAAATATGGACCCAGGGATTTGATTCCAATAAACATGTGAAGCAATCTTCCAAAGATAAGAAATATGAAAGCTTTTGGAGTACTGGTTTGGGAGAAAGTAGTCTTAAATGTTTTTCCCATTACCCACAGTGTTAAAAAATGCTGACTCCGCACTTTTTCAAAGTCCTCAAAAAGTACCCCATGATAAAACCGATAGCAATTTCTTTTTACCATTCCATTCTGTTGGTCCAAAGAAAGCTTCACACCAAATAAGAATTCTCAGTGCCGTGTAGTTTTGGAGATACGGGCGTTTTAATTTTTATCTATTTTTATCTCCTGCGGTTCCCATGGGGCGACGGGAAAAAAATTTGGACATAAATTAAGTACTTATGGCCCAATAAGCCCTCATATTAAATTTGGTTCAAATCTGCCTCTCGGTTAGAAAAATAGAAATTTTGGGCGGGTCAAAAATTCTCGCCCCTCCCATAACGAAGGCAAATATAGTTCCTCGAACTTCTCTTGAACAAATCTGAGTCTACACTTCAAAAGGAAGCTGCACACCAAATATCAAGTCTCTGCTACTGCTGGTTCATGAGAAGAAGATTTTTTAAGATTTAAGCACACTTTTTGGGCGTGGCCCTACCGAGGGGCGAGGCAACTTGATTTGAACAAAATCAAATTGCGATGTCATAACAAACTATTATCTCAAATATCAATTAAATTGGTTCAGCGGTTTGGGAAGAGAAGACGCAAACACCATGTTCACGGACGCCGGACAACAGACGACGGACGACGGACGGTGAGTGATCACTATAGCTCTCCTGAGCTAAAAAGACCTTTGTGGATTGTGCTCGTCGTTCCCCCCCCCCCCCCCCCCCAACATAATAGTGATTTCAATTTGAAATTTTCTTAATCCCAAGTTGTAGACTGGTTTCATGGACAAAAACAAAACGACGAGAATTTATTGCTCGGGAAATAAGAGGAAACTGTGGATCTTGGTGAGTGCGTTTAGGTATTTTTGGAGTTTGTTCGGAGACGTGGGAGTTATATTTAGGCTTTTCCCTCTGGAAAAGACTATTGTTTTTCTACGGATTATTATTATTTTTTTTTTTTTGGGGGGGGGGGGGGGGGTTTGGGTTTTTTTTTTTTTTCCACACATTTTGTCCGCACGATTCCGAAGCCATTTTCGGACCGATTTTCACAAAATTTTGCACACTCATAGAGGGGCACAAAATCTAAAAATGTACCGAAGCGGAATTTTCGATTTAACCCTTATTTCGTCAGAATTGGCAAAAAACTGTCAAAATTGGGGTTTATCGGCACTTTCTCGAAACACGTCTTGTAGATTTTTTTTAAACCTTCATCATTGATAGGCCTGGCTGTGCCACGACCTTTGATACACATGACATATCTGGCGATGCATATGGTAACCCTCCACAGGCTGCCAAACATCGAAATTTTGATGAAATGGGCCGGTTTTAGGCCCCCAGAGAACCCAAACGATACACGAGAGATAAACATAACTTCATTTATTGGAAGTGGAATTCACCGAGGATCATTTTTGTAAGTAATAAGGGTGTTCAAAAAAGCAAGCGTTAACCCGTTTTGGGCTGGTTAAACAGCAATACCCCCATAAAGCTAAAAAATTCAGGTTTTCCGTGGATTTCTCTAAACGAGTCTTGTAGATTTTCAAGAAAAAATTGTCACTCCCCAGGCCTTGATGTGACAATAGAAGTTGCATGGACAAAATACTGCGGTGAGCATTTGTTAACCCTCCACGGGCTGCTAAAAGTCAAAATTGTGATAAAATGGGCTGTTTTTGGACGCCAACAGCACCCAAACGGTATACCACAGAGAAAGTGGCCTTCATTTATCGGACGCAAAATTGATCGGAAAATATTTTTGAAAGTGGTAAGGGTATTCAAGAATCGACGTCTTAACCCATTTTGGGCTGGTTAAAGAGAGATACCCATTAAAATCTTAAAATACCCATTTTCTGTGGATTTCTCTAAAAACATCTTGTAGGTTTTCAAGAAAAAATCGGCTATTCGCAGGTCTTGGTGCGACATTACAATTTGCATGGACAAAATATTCCGTTCAGCATTAGTTAACCCTCCCAGGGCTCCCCAACGTCAAAATTGTGATAAAATGGGCTGTTTTTATCGAGTGTACAATTTATACAGAAACATTTTTGTAAGTAGTAAGGGTATTCAAAAGTCGAAGTCTTAACCCATATTGGGTAGGCTAAGAGAGATATCCCTTAAAAGCTTTAAATTCCCATTTTCTGTGAATTTCCCTAACAGTAACTTGTAGGGGTTCAAGAAAAATTGACTAATCGTAGGTCTTTATGTGACATTACAAGTTGCAGGGACAAAATACTCTGGTGAGCGTTTATTAACCATCTACAATCTGCCAAGCATCGTAATTTTGTTGACATGGGCTGTTTTCGGACACGCACAGCACCCAAAGTATACACGAGAGATAAACATAATCACCTTTGTTGGAAGTGGAATTCACAGAGGACCATTTTTGTAAGTAATAAGGGTATTCAAAAAACCAAGCGTTAACCCCTGTTGTGGAGGTTAACAGGGATACCCATCGAAAGCTTAAAAATCGTTTTCCCTGGATTTCTTTACAAACATCTTGTAGGGTTTCAAGAGAAAATGGCCGTTGATAGGTCTTGGTATCACATTACCAGTTGCATACATTATTCTGGTAGGTATTTGTTAACCCTCCATGGGCTGCTAAATGTCAAAAAATTTGAAGAAATAGTCTGTTTTTGGACACTGACAACATCAAATGGAAATGCCACAGAGAAACGTAACTTCTTTTACTGGACGCAAACCTGATAGAGAAACATTTTTGTAAGTAGTAAGGATATTCAAAAATCGAGGTCTTAGCCCATTGTCGACTAGTTAAGGAGATATACCCCTCAAAAGCTTAAAATTCCCGTTTTCTGTGGATTTCTCAAAAAAATCTAGCACGTTTTCAAGAAAAATTGACCATTTGCAGGTCTTTGAGTGACATTACAAGTTGCATGGACAAAATATTCCGGTAAGCAATTATTAACCCCCCAGAGCCTGCAAAGTATAGACATTTTGAGAAAATGGGCTGCTTTGGGGCACCCATAACACCCAATGTGTACCTGCGTGATAAACATAACCTTCCTCATTGGAAGTGAAATTCACTGAGGATCATTTTTGTAAGTAATGAAGGTATTCATAAAACCAAGCATTAATCCGTTTAGGGCTGGTTACAGAGCGATACCCCTCAAAAGGTTAAAAATTCGTATTTTCCGAGGATTTCTCTAAAAGCCTCTCGTAGGTTTTCAAGACAAATATTGGCCATTCTCATTTGAGACTACTATACTCACCTTGTATGAACTCAAAAGTAAGTGTATAGTTATTTATTATCAAGAATAACTGCCCATAAGTTCCACTCTCACTGTGTCCCGCTTCATCGGTCAATTCCACGGTGTCCCACGCCAGCGGTCGATTTATCCAAACAAAATTACCAAGGTTACCACATCCTCCCTGCCTCTTTCTCCAACCAAACACACATTTAAAGGTACGCCTCCCCTCGTATTCCACACTGCCCTGCATGATATCATTTATTATTTATTTATTGGTGTTTAAGGGCATATACTTATGCACAATGGCTAATCACGACCGTGACAGTTTTACGGGTGGAGGAAGCCACAGTACCTGGAGAGAACCACCGAGCAACGACGAGCAGCTGCCAGCTTCCCAACATCGTAACTCCGAACTGCAGCACAGGCAGGGTTAGATTGGTTGAAGACATGCGTACCGTCGACGTGCAGTATGCCTTAGTACATGGCGGCATCATACCCCCTATGGACAATCAGAGTTAAGTGCCTTGCCCAAGGACACAGCATGGGAGTCCGAATTGATCGCTCAGACGGCCACCCATCCAATGATAAACCAGGCTCAACGTTGCTTTACTTCGGTGATCTGACGAGAACCGGCTACCACAATGCCACCGCGACCCGCCACTGCATGATAAGAAAGCAGTAAATAACGTTAGCTGCAATGGGATCAGTTACTTATAATATCAAATAGTGTTGACACTATAGCATTTCCCCGACAGTGGGTCCAGGTATATACTAGTCTGTAAAACGGCTATACACTGCCCCTCCTCCGCCCCAGGGTGGCGACGTGGCAGTATATATCCATCTTACTGACGCCATGTTGTGCCTAAGGAACCTTACAATAAAAGGTGGGGGTCCCCAACATGGGAAGGGGGGCAGGTATATTTACTACTCTGTAAGGTGGTTATCAAATGCAGTGGTGCATGGCGCCAAGATTTCCCCGGCAGTGGGGCTAGATATATACTAGTTTGTAAGACGGCTATACTCCCCTTCTCCGTCCCAGGGTATGTTTTATCTACACATATGTACAAACAACACTTCCTATTTATGAATGTAATAACTTCATGTTTGTCGTTGTATGTATGGATATCTTCATTGTAATAAATAAAACTAATCCTACGGGGAAAAACCAATTGGACAGAAATTTACTTCTGCTATTAACAGACATGTGATAGGTGAGCTCTACAAGGTGTGAAAAAATGACATAATAATGCATACCAACTGTGGTCTAATAGGAGATAATTGATACAGGACCAGACATCAATATTTTTGATACATTTGAGATAAAATGGACCATTTTCAAACAGACACAGCACTCAGTGGGTATGTGTCAAACAAACATAACTCTCTTTGTCGGACATTGACTCGTAGGACGACAATATTGATATTAACCCCTCCACCGTTAATGATGTTTTTTACGTAAACAATGTTTTATCAAACTGAGTCATTTGAGACTACTATATTCACCTTTCTCTTAAAATCAATGGCGGAACTTCAGTGAGACAGTTAAAAACAATTCATCAGACACTGTGGCGTCATGAAGAATCATTGAATCTCATCGGGAAAAGCCATGATTCTCCAGAATCATAAAGTCTAGTCTTGTCATGTTCTTCTTTTTACTTCTTTGTTAGAAAAATTTGGGTTTCAATATTCGAAATAAGACTACTTTGTTCAATGCAAATTTTTGTGATATGTTTTCTAATTTAGAACTGCAACAAGGGCTTTAAAATTTCTAGGCTTTAATTTCCTAAATAGCATTTCCCCTTTTTTCCAATGCCGCCGCCTAGAGCTGAATCTCCTGAATCATCTTCAGTTCATGTTCTTAGTGTTTAATTAATTCTTAATTTTGTGGTTAGAACTCAGTTGAAACTAAATTTTCAATGCCAAGCCAAACGTTTGTCTTTCAGTATTTCTCCAGGAAAGTTTCTTCTTATGCGACATGAAAGACGACAGTATTTTCGACCCCACACACAAACTCACACACGCTAGTAACGTTTTTACGCAAACCGCGTATGTGTGCATGTAGAAAAGAGTACACCTGAGTGTATTCCGTGAGGGACCCCGGGCAATTATAGCGGTGTTTGTATGCCGAGGTCGACAAGTTCTGCTTTACTGGTATAACTAGCGGGCTCACTTGTCCCAGAACTGGAAGCCCCGCAATCGCGATGCCCGCACGCGCTACGAAGGACAATCGTATTGTATCGCATTGCACACGAAAGTCGGTAATTAACCCTTTACCCAACGTAACATAGCCAAAACTGGCCTGCGCTATTCACAAAAAATCACTATTCAATTTTCATTTTTTGTATCAATAACATAGCTTATGGTCCCTCATTGGAACGAGCTCATTGACCTCGTTCCAATGAGGGGGTCATAAGCTATGTTTTTGATGCAAAAAATGAAAATATTTAGTTATTCAAGAATTTTGTTTGCAAGTGTCGTCTGCTGTTGGGTAAAGGGTTAAAGCGGAAAGTTATCGCAGCATTGAACGCGAGGGAATTTCAGACTTCCCAATTAATATAACTGACAGGACTCAGTGTCCAAAGTCTTGGGTGTTACTCCTCTGAATGGGAGTAGTGCAACTGTAAACGATAGGCTAAACTTTTCTTTTTTTGTGGTTATAGACCTGAAGACTGGGTATGATCTTAAATCCCAGTTGGATGCCTCAATGCTGGTTTATGGAAACTTTGAATATGCCTTGTTTCCAAAGTTTTTTTAATACAAATAAGTTCTACACACAAAAATACCTTTCTTTTTACATTTCATGTGACGGATACTTGACCGGAGAAATGAATGTAATACTGCCAATTCAACTTTTTCGGCCTGCCAGCCGTAGCAAAAATCAGGTTTTCAGTGCCTTATTAAATCAGGCCTTGGGATTATAGATGAATACTGTAGAGAAAAGTAGGAGCATAACTACAAGTAAATGCCTCTCCCACCGGCCTGAAACCAGGATCTCCAAATTTTCCGACATGGTGGGGCGAGAGTTCAAATTTTCCGATAGTGTTTCCGCGTCACTCTCCGTCGATACGAACTTGAAACCTAACTCAATATACTTCTCAAACCCTTTACTTAAAGAATCAGCTGCATCCTCAATTACAAATTAAGCAGTTGAAAAAAAGTATTTCTCAAAAAATTCCAACCACCTGACCCTTCACTGGAATGATTTTGTCGACTACGTTTCAAGGAGGGAGGGGTTCCACATATGGTTTTGTGGAAAATTTTCGAAAAAATAGAAAACAAATTTAAATAACAAATATTGAACCAAAAAATATTCTCTACTAAAGAGCAGGAGTGACCTACACAACAACTATACCCTGTTGTTAAGCCTGACCGGTTTCGTTCTAATTTGAACTCATCAGAGGCGGAGAGCACTCTCGTGCCGGCTCCTATATATACCCTTTTGTTTGGCGGTACCGTTTTTCTCGATTCTCATTGGACGAGACCTTATGTCTGGCGGTGCCGTTTTGTTGGTTTGGCGGTACCGTTTTTCATTGTCTAATCTAAAAATAGTCTGGCGGTACCGTTTTGTTTGTTTGGCGGTACCGTTTATCATTGTCTAATCTAAAAATAGTGTGGCGGTACCGATTTGGTGTTTGGCGGTCCCGCTCATGGTAAGTATGGCGGTACCGGCGTTGGCACCCAAATCTCATCCACTTGGTGTGGGGGGGGGGGGGGGGGGGGGGGGGCGGAGATGTCCGTCCAAACTGTTGTGTTCATTTATCAGAGTATTGTATTTTCAATGCCGGTATTTTCAGATTAGCAATGGGAGCGGCATGTGAGGTGAGAAAAAGAAAAGAAAGAAAGAGGCCCATTCCATCTGTTTTGGGTGAATGGGTTGATGTTTTGGTGACTGGGCGAAAAGGAGGTATGGATTCATCGTTACCAATATTACAGGGAATACCGGATACTGCTATTAGAGATTATAGGATGAAGTTGTGATTAAAAAAACACATACCTTTAATTTTAGTTGTTTTTTATTTGGCGATGGCTTGCCTTTATAGATTTTACCGTGGTCCCATATCCGGCGCTGTGGTCTGTATTAAATGTTCCAGATTTCGTGCGGCGTATTGTAATACCAATCCACTCTTATACAGTTAGGCAATGTTGCCATGAGGCGGTGTGTTGCCGGCATGGCTCGCCCTTGGGGGGTCCGGGATTGAGTCAATGACGGTGTTAATGTGCACGTCCTGGTATTCATTGTAGTCACTGTGTTGACTGGTACTCTCTTCTTGGAGCGGCGTTATAGTAATACGCGGACTTTGTGAAATATCCTACAGCAATACAGGATACAGGCCAAACCAACAAAACGGCACCGCCAGACATAAGGTCTCGTCCAATGAGAATCGAGAAAAACGGTACCGCCAAACAAAAGGGTATATATAGGAGCCGGCACGAGAGTGCTCTCCGCCTCTGATGAGTTCAAATTAGAACGAAACCGGTCAGGCTTAACAACAGGGTATAGTTGTTGTGTAGGTCACTCCTGCTCTTTAGTAGAGAATATTTTTTGGTTTACCACATTTAAGACCTGCAACACAACTATGTCAAAAGATATAGCCGAAAGCTCCAGCAGCAACATTAGCCTGGGATCATCGATCAGCTCTGTTAGCACGGTCATCATGTCGGAAACAGCCGAATAATACCAGCAATCCCTCTAAACGTCCGAGGACTGACTCGCCACCTGAAACTAACAGCCAGAATACCACCTCCCAAACAAATCAGTGGAATCACCATATCTAATCCCTTTCTACCATGCCACGACAAGAACTGCACAATTTGCAAGGCACTACCCACACAAAGATGGTTCACCGGCTCGACCACCAAGAACAGACATAAAGGGCCGAACCGAGCCAATTGCCTTAGCAAGAATTGTGTTTACCTCATTACGTGCGCCACATGCCACAAACAATATGTGGGTGAAACGAAAAGACATTTCAAAATCCGAATAAGGGAACACTTTTCGGATATATCACATAAAAGGGATACTCCGGTGGCTTTCCACTTCAATCAACCGGACCACAATATCCGTGATGTAAAATATCGGATTATTCAGGTACTCCCTACCGATCCCGAGGCACTACACAGCCACACGAAAAGACGTGCTGCTGAAATTAAGTGGATTTTTACACTTAGAACGCTAATACCACTCGGCCTGAACAGAAAGGATTTCTAGTATTCTAGATATTCATTTATTTATTTTTAACAAATATTGAAACCGTGTGCATTGGGTGAGTGGTAAAATGGTCAACGTTTTTCAAATTGGCGGCTTTCAAGAAATATGTTGGTATTTGAGCGACCAGCATTTTTCCAACGGAAATTATCACATGGTGCCCCCACATCCATTAGCTTCATGGCTTGCTCTATTTTTCAATACTTATTACAGTTATTCTTGGAAAACGTTCAGAGAGATTTGGGAGAATCACTGTTAGAGGCTGCTATTATCGTGAAAAAGAATAAGAGAAAAATATTCTCATAGTTACTCAACTATTTTCCACTGATTTTTTTCTCCCACAACCTGCATATTAAGATACGGGTTTCCCAGAGAGATACCTGGATGAGAGAGATCTATCCTACCTACCTCATGTGACCATCCTCACCTGAATACTTGTGTAAACAAACATGGCATCCCGCTTAATATTCCTGCCCAGGACGGCATTTCTCTTGCCACATGTATAATACAGGCACATTTTAGCAAATTATCTCACAGCAAATTAAATGGACTTTTTTCACCAATAATTTCTTGTGTTAAATTTAGATGAATTTTTCATTGAATTTAGTCATGGCTTCTCTGACGCAGCCATGACTAGATTTGATGAAAATATATTGAAAATACTCAGCAGGTTAAGAGTTAACGTCAATTGACACAGCTCCCATCCCACCCCCACCACTCGAGGATGATTTTTGTCTCCCCAGACCACATGACGCCATCGAAGTCAATAATTCTAAAAATCACGTCATCTTATTTATTTATTGCGATTTAACGACACTTTCGACAGCCAGGGTCACATCATGTCGTATAGTTTTACGGGTGGAGGAAGCCTTAGAACTTGGAGAGGACCATCGAGTAATGGCGAGCAACTGTCAGACTTCCCAACGTACCAACTCCACACAAGCAGGGTTAGCATTGGTTTAAGAGAAGTGCACCATCAACGTGCAGTACACAACGCGACGTGGGCAATTGGAATTAAGTGCCTTGCCCAAGGACACAATGCGGTTTCCGCAGGTGGGATTCGAACCGAGGACCTCTCAGCTTGCATCTCTACCTACTGAGCCACCGCACTCCTAACATCACGTCATTGGAATGTCATTTGTTTGCCTGCTTCAAAATATTAACCATCACCATTGTGGCTTGTTTTTGTAGTATATACGGAACATCTCAATGGTCTTTCCGCATTTGCAATTAATTTTTCTCTAAGATCGATCCGTAGAACAGTTAAGTTTTCACTACACAAGCAGTATTTGGACTTCGGTGATGTCATGTGGGTTGTAGTGGGATAAAAATCATCTTCAAGTGTTGTGGGGAGGGGGGGGGGGGGGGTTGTCGGAAAAAATTTGCAGTACCCGATGCCGTATTTTTGCATTCGGCATATTTTTTTTCTGGACACTTGAACGCCCAACCGATATCCTGCATTTGTTTTCTCCCCCCACCCCACCCCAATATATTTTGGACACCAACCCCTCTCAGCGTCATATATCAATTTTTATTAGCACTTTTCCAGTGCTGTTGAGGACCATTTTCTTGCGTTTCTTGTGTAATCCCGAGATTTTACAGAGGTATTTTGACACAGGGAATGTCATGCGATCAGTTTTATAGAAACCATTTTTTGACACATGAAACTGCGTTAGTCCTTTAAGATATTTTATCCAAATGGGACACAACAGCTTTGTTTTAATTTTACGTTAATTTTATTTTTTATTTTAAAACTGGTCAGTGCAATTGTTATATGAACCATTTGCTGTCTACCGTTAGTTGTGTCTTGATTCTTGATGTATGTTAATAATTTACATATACTTAAAGTCGTTATTTCTCAAGAGCCATGAGGAACCGAAAAGACCTTTCATTATCTGTGATTATAAGAAATGTTTAAATCTGTTTAAATACACAAATAGGATATGCAACTGGAGAAACAGAATTTACTGCCACCAGTAAATTCAAGTCTGTGTGAAAAGGGTTAAAGAATCAGGAAATGAAAGTGTCAATGGCACTGTAGCTCAACTTGTTTAAGACGTGTACACGTATAGTATGTGACACAATGATAAACATCTAGGTAATGACCTGATAACAAAGGTATATGTAAAGTATTGTAATGGTCTGTACATAAATGCTGACCATAGCCTGTAAAAAATATATAGGTAAAGTATTGTGAAAGTGGGGTGACAGTTAGATGCTAAACTAGAAAAAAAACTTTTGAGTCCCAGAGTGGGTCTGACTGAACCCCAAAATATTTGTTCTCATAGCACAGTGATAACAAAGGCACCCCAAAACACTCGTTCCTATCAGAAGGTGATAACAAAGGTACCCCAAGAAGTTTCGTGAAGATCAGTTCATAAATACAGGCTCTAGCCCGAGCCGTATTGACATGTGCACTTACAGTGTATAAGTAGCACTGAATAAATCAAAGTTCATCTAATTTGCATAATGTCTGCACGAGAAAAAAACCCGTATTATATGTGATGTATCCCATGGTACTAAACATTCCTACAAAAAATTATTCAAATCAGAACTTTCATACAGAAGTTCTGTACAAAAAACTGATTGCACTAATTTGGGTACAAAAAGGCTGCTGGTGGCCATCTTGAATTTTGGACAACACCCAAAAACACTCGTTCTTATCCAACGGTGATAACAAAGGTACCCAAGAAGTTTCGTAAAGATCAGTTCATAAATACAGCCTCTAGCTTGAGCCGTATAGAAGTTGTGTACAAAAAACTGATTGGACCTAATTTTGGTACAAAATGGCCACTGGCAGCCATCTTGATTTATTTTGGACCGCACCCAGAAACACTTGTTCTCATCCCAAGGTGATAATAAAGGTACCCAAGAAGTTTCGTGAAGATCGGTTCATAAATATAGACTCTAGCCCGAGCCGTATTAACATGTGCACTTACTGTGTATAAGTAGCACTGGATAAATCAAAGTTCATCTAATTTGCATAATTTCTGCTCGAGAAAAAAGCCTGTATTTTATGTGATGTATTCCATGTTTCTGAACATTCATACAGAAATTTATTCAAATCCGAACTTTCATACAGAAGTTCTGTACAAAAAACTGATTGCACTAATTTTGGTACAAAATGGCTGCCGGCAGCCATCTTGAATTTTGGACTGCACCCCAAAACACCCGTTCTCATCCCAAGGTGATAACAAAGGTACCCAAGAAGTTTCGTAAATATCGGTTCATAAATACAGCCTCCAGCCCGAGCCGTATTGGCATTTGCACTTTCAGTGCTGAAAGTAACACAAAATAAATCAAAGTCAGTCTAATTTGCATAATTTACGCACGACAAAAAAACCCCCCGTATTATATGTGATGTATCCCATGGTACTAAACATTCATAATAAAAAAAAATTATTCAAATCAGAGCTTTCATATGGAAGTTCTGCGCAAAAAATCTGATTGCACCTATTGCAGCCGTATTGGCATTTGCACTAACAGTGCTGAAAGTAACACTAAATAAATCAAAGGTAGTCTAATTTGCATAATTTACGCACGAGAAAAAAACCCGTATTATATGTGATGTATTCCATGTTACTAAACATTCATACAGAAATTTATTCAAATCAGAACTTTCATACAGAAGTTCTGTACAAAAAACTGATTGCACTAATTTTGGTACAAAATGGCTGCCGGCAGCCATCTTGAATTTTGGACTGCACCCCAAAACACCCGTTCTCATCCCAAGGTGATAACAAAGGTACCCAAGAAGTTTCGTAAAGATCGGTTCATAAATACAGCCTCTAGCCCGAGCCGTATTGGCATTTGCACTTTCAGTGCTGAAAGTAACACTAAATAAATCAAAGTTAGTCTAATTTGCATAATTTACGCACGACAAAAAACCCCCGTATTATATGTGATGTATCCCATGGTACTAAACATTCATAATAAAAAAAAATTATTCAAATCAGAGCTTTCATATGGAAGTTCTGAGCAAAAAATCTGATTGCACCTATTGCAGCCGTATTGGCATTTGCACTAACAGTGCTGAAAGTAACACTAAATAAATCAAAGTTAGTCTAATTTGCATAATTTACGCACGAGAAAAAAACCCGTATTATATGTGATGTATTCCATGTTACTAAACATTCATACAGAAATTTATTCAAATCAGAACTTTCATACAGAAGTTCTGTACAAAAAACTGATTGCACTAATTTTGGTACAAAATGGCCGCCGGCAGCCATCTTGAATTTCGGACTGCACCCAAACACACTCGTTCTCGTCCCAAGGTGATAACAAAGGTACCCAAGAAGTTTCGTAAAGATCGGTTCATAAATATGGCCTCTAGCCCGAGCCGTATTGGCATTTGCAGTTACAGTGCTGAAAGTAACATTAAATTGATCCAAGTTAGTCTAATTGGCATAATTTATGCACGAGAAAAAAACCCGTATTATATGTGATGTATCCCATGGTACTAAACATTCACGCAGAAAATTAATCAAATCAGCCCTTTCATATGGAAGTTCTGCGCAAAAATCTGATTGCACCTAATTTTGTACAAAATGGATGCCAGCGGCCATCTTGAATTTCCGACCGGACCCAAAACCACTCGTTCTCGTCCCATGGTGATAACAAAGGCACCCAAGAAGTTTCGTAAAGATCGGTTCATAAATACGACCTCTAGCCCGAGCCGTATTGACATTTGCACTTACAGTGCTGAAAGTAACACTAAATAAATCTAAGTTAGTCTAAATTGCATAATTTACACACGACAAAAAACCCCGTATTATATGTGATGTATCCCATGGTACTAAACATTCATAATAAAATAAATTATTCAAATCAGAGCTTTCATATGGAAGTTCTGCGCAAAAAATCTGATTGCACCTAATTTTGGTACAAAATGGCTGCCAGCGGCCGTCTTAAGTTTCGGACCCCAAAACACCCGTTCTCGCCTCACGGTGATAACAAAGGTACCCAAGAAGTTTTGTAAAGATCGGTTCATAAATACAGCCTCTAGCCTGAGCCGTGTGTACGGTGCGACGGACAGACAGACGGACGCCGGGCCATGACCACACCTCAAAGCTGAGCTAAAAACTATATAGAAAGAGAAATTATGGAGGCTTATTTTCAGGAGTAAAATATTTTTAAACAAATCAGAAATGGATTTTCGTTAATAGTATTTACAGATATTCACACAAGAATCGAAACAATTTTTATAAAAAATGCATGTACGAACTTCGGGAAAATATTTTGGAGTCAAAAAATGTGATTTCCAACAATTCTGAATGAAAGTGTCAATGACACTGTAGCTTAACTTGTCTGTGTGTTGTGTTTGATGAAAAGGATAATGTTTAATGTTTATGAAAGAATTACGAAATAAGACAAGAATTGTGATAATTCGGAATATGTTAATTTCTGTTTCCTGTATGCTATGTTTTTAATAAAAATAATATGAGGTGTACACTGTACTAAAGAGCTGGGGGTGGGTTAATATGACCTCACAGTTAATGTATGTGGTCCTCACAGTTAACGTATGTCAACGCAAGTTACCAAGTTACAGTGAAATTATTCCAGAACGAGTCATCCTATCAAGTTACATTGAAATCCCTTCATAAATATGGCCTGTAGACTGTGCTAAAGGTTTTCAGGCTTCAGGCCCGTGTAGCCATAATGACAACTAAAAGGGGACGTCCTCATCTTGACATTATACCGAGTCATTCTACTAAGTAACAATGAAATCCCTTCACAAATACGACCAGTAGTCTGTACTCAAGTTTTGGGGGTTTTGAAAGTCATCATGGTTGAATGATTGCGACCAAAAGGGGACGTTGTCATCTGGCCTTCATCTAGAGTGATCCTACAAAGTTACAATGAAATCCCTTCATAAATACGACCTCTAGACGGTGCTCAGTGTTTTCGGGCCCCTGAAGCCGTTACAGCTGACCAATCACGACCAAAAGGGGATGTCATCATCTAGGCGTTATATGGAGTCAACCTAACAAGTTACAATGAAATCCTTCCATAAATACGACCTAAAGACCATGCTAAAAGTTGTTGGGTTTTGTGCTCGCGCAGCCATCAAGGCTGAATGATCGCGACCAAAAGGGGACATTCTGATCTAGACATTATTTGGAGTCATCCTACCAAGTTACAATAAAATCCTTTCATAAATATGACCTGTAGACTGTGCTCAAGGTTTTCGGGCTTCGGGCCCCTGTAGCCGTCACAGTTGCCCAATCGCGTCCAAAAGGGGAATTCTCATCTAGATATTATATGAAGTCAACTTACCAAGTTACAATGAAATCCCTTCATAAATGCGACCTGTAGACTGTGCTAAATGTTTTCGGGCTTTGGGCTAGGGAAGCCATCATTGTTGAATGATCGCAACCAAAAGGGGACATTCTCATCTGGGCATCATCTGGAGTGATCTTACAAAGTTACAATGAAATCCCTTCATAAATATGACCTGTAGACTGTGCTCAAGGTTTTCAGGCTTAGAGTCCCTGTAGCCGTCACAGTTGACGAATCACGACCAAAAGGGGATGTCATCATCTAGACATTATATTGAGTCAACCTAACAAGTTACAATGAAATCCTTCCATAAATACGACCTATAGACTATGCTAAAGGTTTTTGGGCTTCGGGCCCCTGTAGCCATCACAGTTGCCCAATCGTGTCCAAAAAGGTACGTTCTCATCCAGACATTATATGAAGTCAACCTACCAAGTTACAATGAAATCCCTTCATAAATATGACCTGTAGACCGTGCTAAAGGTTTTCGGGCTTCAGGCTTCTGTAGCAGTCACAGTTGCCCAATCGTGTCCAAAAGGGGACGTTCTCATCTAGACATTATATGAAGTCAACCTACCAAGTTACAATGAAATCCCTTCATAAATATGATCTGTTGACTGTGATAAAGGTTTTCGGGCTCCGGTAGCCATCATGGTTGAAAGACGCAACCAAACGGGGACATTCTCATCTGGGCATCATCTGAAGTGATCCTACGAAGTTACAATGAAATCCCTTCATAAATATGACCTGTAGACTGTGCTCAAGGTTTTCGGGCTTTGGGCACCTGTAGCCGTCATAGTTGACCAATCATGACCAAAAGGGGAGGTCATCGTCTAGGCATTATATGGAGCCAACCGAACAAGTTACAATGAAATCCTTCCATAAATACAACCTATAGACTATGCTAAAAGTATTTGGGCTCGGGCAGCCATCAAGGCTGAATGATCGCGACCAAAAGGGGACGTTCTCATCTAGACATTATTTGGAGTCATCCTACCAAGCTATAATGAAATCCCTTCATGAATATGACCTGTAGACTGTGCTAAGGGTTTTGGGGCTTCGGGCCCCTGTAGCCTCACAGTTGCCCAATCACGTCCAACAGGGGACATTCTCATCTAGACATTATATACCTACCAAGTTACAATGAAATCCCTCCATAAATGTGAGCTGTAGACTGTGCTAAAGGTTTTCAGGTTTTGGGCTCGGGCAGTCATAACGGTTGACAGATCGTGACCAACTGGGGAAGTTCTCATCTAGACATCATACGGAGTCATCCTACCAACGTACAATGAAATCCCTCCATATTAAATATGACCTGAAGACTGTGCTAAAAGTTTTTGGGTTTCGGGCTTGGGCAGCCATCACGATTGACAGATCATGACCAAAAGGGGACGTTCTCATTTAGGCATTATACAGAGGCATCCTACCATGTTTCAATGAAATCCCTTCATAAATACGACCTGTAGACTGTGCTAATGGTTTTGGGCTCAGGCAGCCATACCGATTGACTGATTGTGACCAAAAGGGGACGTTCTCATCTAGGCATGACCCCAAACCTGCATATGAAATTTGGGGATGTTCACACAAGAACTACGGGGTGTAGCCTGTGCTAAAGGAAAATGTGAACAGACTCACAGACTAACAGGCTTCCACACGCGTGATGGCAAATCCCTTCATAAATATGAACTGAAGACTTTGCTAAAGGTTTTCGGGCTTTGGGCTCGGGCAGCCATCATGGTTGAATGATCGCAACCAAAAGGGGACATTCTCATCTGGGCATCATCTGGAGTGATCCTACCAAGTTACAATGAAATCCCTTCATAAATATGACCTGTAGACCGTGCTCAAGATTTTCGGGCTTCGGGCACCTGTAGCCATCACAGTTGACCAAAAGGGGATTTCATCATCTAGGCATTATATGGAGTCAACCTAACAAGTTACAATGAAATCCTTCCATAAATACGACCTATAGACTAAGCTAAAGGTTTTTGGGCTCGGTCAGCCATCAAGGCTGAATGATTGCGACCAAAAGGAGGACGTTCTCATCTGGACATTTTTTGGAGTCATCCTACCAAGCTACAATGAAATCCCTTCATAATTATGACCTGTAGACTGTTCTAAAGGTTTTCGGACTTCGGGCCCCTGTAGCTGTCACAGTTGCCCAATCGTGTCCAAAAGGGGACGTTCTCATCTAGACATTATATAAAGTCAAACCTACCAAGTTACAATGAAATCCCTTCATAAATATGACCTGTAGACTGTGCTAAAGGTATTCAGACTTCTGGCTCGGGCAGCCATAATGGTTGAATGATCGCAACCAAAAGGGGACATTCTCATCTGGGCATCATCTGGAGTAATCCTACCAAGTTACAATGAAATCCCTTCATAAATATGACCTGTAGACTGTGCTCAAGATTTTCGGGCTCTGTAGCCACCACAGTTGACCAATCACAACAAAAAGGGGATGTCATCATCTAAGTATTATATGGAGTCAACCTAACAAGTTACAATGAAATCCTTCCATAAATATGACCTATAGACTATGCTAAAGGTTTTTGGGCTTCGGGCCCCTGTAGCCATCACAGTTGCCCAATCGTGTCCAAAAAGGTACTTTGGGCTCGGGCAGCCATAAAGACTGAATGATCGCGACCAAATGGGGATGTTCTCATCTAGACATTATTTGGAGTCATCCTACCAAGCTACAATGAAATCCCTTCACAATTATGACCTTTAGACTGTTCTAAAGGTTTTCGGGCTTCGGGCCCCTGTAGCCGTCACAGTTGCCCAATCATGTCCAAAAGGGGACGTTCTCATCTAGATATTATATGAAGTCAACCTACCAAGTTACAATGAAATCCCTTCATAAATATGACATGCAGACTGTGCTAAAGGTTTTCGGGCTTCGGCAGCCATCATGGTTGAATGATCACAACCAAAGGGGACAATCTCATCTGGGCATCATCTGGAGTGATCCTACGAAGTTACACTGAAATCCCTTTATAAATATGACCCGTAGACTGTGCTCAAGGTTTTCGGGATTCGGGCACCTGTAGCCATCACAGTTGACCAATCACAACCAGAAGGGGATGTCATCATCTAGGCATTATATGGAGTCAACCTAACAGGTTACAATGAAATCCTTCCATAAATATGACCTTTTGCCTATGCTAAAGGTTTTTGGGCTCGGACACCCATCAAGGCTGAATGATAGCGAGTTATCCAACCAAGTTACAATGAAATCCCTTCATAAATATGACCTGTAGACTGTGCTAAAGGTTTTCAGGCTTCGGGCCCCTGTAGCCGTCACAGCTACCCAATCAGGACCAAAAGGGGACTTTCTCATCTAGACATTCTATGAAGTCAACCCACCAAGTTACAATGAAATTCCTCAATAAATATGACCTGTAGCCTGTGCTAAAGTTTTCAGGTTTTGGGCTCGGGCAGTCGTCATGGTTGGCAGATCACGCCCAAATGGGGAAAATTCTCATCTAGACATCATAAGGAGTCATCCTACCAAGTTACAATGAAATCCCTCCATATTAAACATGACCTGCAGACTGTGCTAACAGTTTTTGGGTTTCGGGCTTGGGCAGCCATCACGGTTGATAGATCATGCCCAAAAGGGGACGTTCCCATCTAGGCATTATACAGAGGCATACCAAGTTACAATGAAATCCCTTCATAAATACGACCTGTAGACTGTGCTAATGGTTTTCGGGTTTTGGGCTCGGGCAGCCATACCGGTTGCCCGATCGCGACCAAAAGGGGACGTTCTCATCTAGACTTGGCCCCAAACCTGCATATGAAATTTCGTGATGATCAGACAAGAACTGCAGGGTGTAGCCCGTGCTAAAGGAAAATGTGAACAGACTCACAGACTAACAGACTTCCGCACGCGTGATGGCAACAGCTTATCTTGACTATGTCAAGTTAAGCTAAAAATCATGAGCCCAGCACTGGGCCAGATAGCTCAACATTCCAATCAATAATCCCCCTAATAGGGCTATAATGTGCGTGTATATTAGTCTAAATTATTTTAATGCGTTTAGTTTAGCATAAAATGGCACCACTAAAAAAATTGCAAGAGGTTGGAAAAAATGCTGTTTTAAGCCGTCTCACCATTCACCCACACGCCCACCAAACCCGGCAATAAAATCGTTTAAAGAATGATTTGAGGTCAAAATCCACATCTGCATGTTAATATAGTTTATCTTGGGGAATGGGGGTGGAGAAGAAGGGTTCTTTGGGTGTTTGATTCTTTTTTTTTTTAAATCACTCAAACCCCTTCAACTCTCATTTTGAAGCAAAAAATCCTCCAGTTTACCCCCCCCCCCTCCCCCCCCCCCCCCCCACACACACAGGCACAATTAACTGAGTGAAAGGTTCTTTTTTTAAATCTAACTAAGTTTACCACAATCAGCTCTGTTATGCGTGGGCAGAGTGCATTTAAACAAATAGCAAATTCTCCATTGGGTTCTGTGTTAAATTTTAAACACCTCTGGTGCTCAATCAGTCATGCTTAACACTTTGAACAAATGTTAATCTCTCAATAATATGCAACAGAAGAATCTGACATGTGGAGGTGAAAAAAAAGATTTGTTTCAAAGAAATAGTGCTTATATTGCACAACTATTTATTTAACGTTAATGACATTTTTGACAGCCAGGGCAGTTTTAGGAAGTGGGGGAAGCAGAGTCCATGGAGAACAACCGAGCAGCAGCAAGCAACTGCCAAACTTCCCAACTGAAGTTTGGGCTTCCATAGGGAACCAAATATAATCCAGGGGTTTTATTTGAACAAACTAGAATTGACCCCACTAAGGATACTGAAAATCAAATATCAAAAGATTCTGACTGGTAGATCTGAAGGTGTTTAAAGAATATTCCTTATATTGCATGATCTTAAAATTCGTGCTCCTAAATGCAGCCCAAGTAGGACCCCAGGGATGGTAACTCATGGACTTGATTTGAACAATTTTTAATCTTAACCTCCAATGGATGCTGCTTAGCAAGATTCTGACATATGGATCGGAAGAAGAGGATTTTTAAAGAATATTCCTCACATAGCACAAAGTTAAAGTTTGGGTTCCCATGTGCAGCCCAAATATAATTCAAGGGACTTAATTTGGATGAACATAAATGTGAACTTCTGGCTCCAGCACGGAGCCCAAATATGATCCCAGAGACTTGAATAAAATTGAATCTGAACCTCCTAAGGATACTCCATATCAAATATCAAAATGATTATGACTGATGAAATCCAAAGAAGAGGATTTTTTTAAAGAATATTCCCCATATTGAACTAAGTTAAAATTTGGGCTCCCATAAAGAGCCCAAATATGATCCCAGGGACTTGGTTTTTAACAAATTTTAATCTGAACCTCCAAAGGATGCTGCACTGCATATCAATCGATTCTGACTGGTTGATCTGAAGAAGATTTTTAAAGAATATTCCTCATATTGAACTAAGCTGAAGTTCGAGTTCCCATAGGGAGCCCAAATATGAACTCAGGGACTTGATTTCTAACCAACCCCCCCACCCCCCCCCCCTTTCCAATCCCCACAAGGATGCTCAATACCAATTATCAAAACAATGTGACTGTCGGATCTGAAGAAGATTAAAACAATTCCTCATATTCGATTGAGTTGAAATTTGGGTTTTCATAGGGAGCCCAACTATGAACCCAGGGACTTGATTTGAACAAACTTGAATCTCATCCCACTAAGGATGCAACATACCAAATATCAAAAGATTCTGACAGATGGATTTTAAGAAGAAGATTTTTAAAGAATATTCCTCATGTTACACTAAAATAAAATTCGTGCTCGCATATGGCTCCACTTGACTAGACTTGATTTCACCAGACTTCAAACTGACAACCCCAACCCCAAAAATGCAGTATACCAAATAATAAGATATTTTTCATTTAGATCTGAAGAAGATATATATGAGCCCAGGGACTTGTTTTGAACAAACCTGAAACTGACCCCTCTAAAGATGTTGTGTAACAAGTATCAAAAGTTTCTGATTGGTAGTTTTGGAGAAGATTTGTTAATTTTTTTAGAAACATTTTGTGGGTATAACAGATTTATGACCCTAGTGGTGCAGCAATCTTATTTGAACAAACTTGAATTGACAGATGATAAGGAACATGCATACTAAATTTGGTTCAATTCGGCCCAGTAGTTTGAGAGAAGTCGATAATGTAAAGTTCATGTTGGATGGATGAATGGACGACAGACAGAAAGTGATCACTAAAGCTCCCCTTGAGCTTTGGCCAGCTGAGATGAAAAAAAGACAAGAAAAACATTCCTGAGAATAATATGTGTTGTATTTCATTCATTTATCAGTTCTCATACAGTTTTCAAAATGTCCAAAGGCTGAAACGTCATAATGCCACAACCTCCAAAGTCACAGCAACCAAGTGTTTTACCTCTAACTGCCATGTACTCAGACTCCGTAGAACCAACTGCCACTGAAGTTTACATTATGGGTAAAGTAGATGATTACAATGAAAACTGAGTGAAATGTATAAAGTTCTACAAAAAAGGCACAGACTTACACCCCTGAGAATAATAAGATTTTTCTAAGATTTTGTTAACGCATTCCACAGAAGCTGATCAGCAATTGTGACAAACTTTGTCTCAGAGCAGTGGGCAGAATAGTCTGTTGGAGGCAATTTATACAAACACTAAAGCACATAAAAAAATTTTGTGGCTAAGAAAATTTCTAATCAATTTTGTGATGATGGAAGGAGGCTTTTTATGGCGTTTTTTGTCGTTTCCTTTGTGTTTTTTTTTAAAAATCCATATAGCACCAGAAAAAGTTGAAATTGTCCCAGAAATTCAACTCTGTATTCTTATGTTAAAACCAATGTTTTTAGTAGTAAAAAAGTTGTCAATCATACAGTTGGGAATTTAACCAACTGTATCTTGTTTGACAGAGCTCCATGAGCTCTGTCAAACAAGATATAATTGGTTTAATTTTTACTCCTACAAGTACAAAATAGAATCATATAGATTTGTTATAAATTACCAGTCTGAAGGGGTTAAAATTTTCACTCCTGAAAATCGTTGAAGTGACTCCACAGCCTTTTACATTTCAAAGTTTTCATTGTATTTTACTCATCAAAGTTTTCAAAGAAATAGCTTCAGTCAGTGTAGATGTTTAAGTACTACATATAATGCCTGAAATAACAAAACCTGTGACCAATCAAAAATAAATCAGCTAAAAAAAGTATTATCAGGCATATTTTCAACAACTAGCCTGGTACTTAGTACCTGAAAAACTAGAATTGTTCAATAGCCTGAAGTAATATATCAAATAAAAACAAATAATTAGAAAATGGTGTACAACTTTAACAAGAGGGGCAATGCAAAGTGTGTGCCAATGCCTCCGACCTGCCAAAATTTTCTAAGTTGAAAGAGGGAAAACGGGCCATAACTCAGTGAAAAACATGTAGAAGAAACTTACGCTACACAGGTATTGTTCCCCTGTGATGCTCTATCACAACACCAAATATCATTCAAATCAGAGTAGCAGTGGCTGAGATACAAGGAAAAATGCTGGTACATAGAGACGGATGAAGAGACAGATGGATAGAGATCTCCACTAGATACCCCTTCGACTTTTCAAGTTGGGGCATAATAACATATTGTGTCATGAAAGTTGCATCTACTTTGAGTGAATAAACTAACGTAATATAAACTGCATATAAGCTAAGGGTTATATTATATGCTTATATAACATATTTTGATAAAAACAAAGCAAAGACCTTGATATATTTTAGTAGTACATTTCATGATCATATCCCAAGTGGTCAAATTTTCATGCTCTTTTAAGAGCCTGAAAATTTACTTTGGAAATGCAAGCACTTTCATGTAATATAAACAAGATCGACCAAGGAAACACTGCAAAGTAGTGCCAGTATTCCAATATGCAATCTGTTGATAAACCAGCAAGTTACATTTTAAGTGCCATGGCAGTTGTTTCTAGGGAAGTCTTGGTTGTCTAGTTAGTCAAAGACTAGCAAAGATGTATAAAAATCTTCTGCCCTTCAAGGGTTAAGTTACCAAGTTAAGAACAGAAAATAAGCACTCTCATTCATTGAAATGTTGCTGTGATGGATTGGGTTAAAACACTAAACACCATGTTGTATACAGGTAGTGATGGGTAAGAATTAGAATGCATACAATGTACCAGTCATGTTTAAAAAATAACTATTCTATAGAAATTACAAAAAACACAGATATCAATATATTATATATGGTATACAAAAATATTTCTTTCAAAAAACATGAACAAATGCTGTGTTATTCATACATTGCACGCATATGATATGAAGACAACATGGCAAGCTATATAAAAGTGCAAAAAAGTAATAATAAATAAAAAAACAATTTATCACAAAAAAGCTAAATGGAAACAACAAAAAACCGAGCTTCATATGCACTCACACCATCCATTTCATCCAGGATAACACAAAACAGAGAGGAGATTGCAATCTTTTGACATTTGTTTATGATGTAATATATACTTTCCTTAAACAGAAAAATGTTTTAAATAATATTTGTTGTGGTATGTATTTTGTGTACTTTTACTACCATCATCCAACTCTGTTCAGTCCACAAAAAAGGAAGAAAAAAATGGCAGTGAAAAAACATTGGAGATTGGTAATAAATTAAGGGCAGATCCATCACAGGATGGGTATCCCTATCCATATGACATTCATTTTCTAGCTGGACATAGATGTGAACTGAACTGACGTGGATGTGGACATGGACAGCGATCGATTTGGACTCCTGCGTTGTGTCCTTGGGCAAGGCACTTCACCCTGATTGTCCACATGGGGGCATGATGATGCCGTGTACTAAGACGTACTGCACGGCAATAGTGTGCATGTCTTCAACCTATCTAACCCTGCCTGAGCTGCAGTGCAGAGTTACAGTGTTGGGGCGGTGGCAGCTGCTTGTCATTGCTTGGTGGTTCTCTCTGGGTACTCCAGCTTCTTCAAACCATAAAACTGTCACCGACACGATATGACCTTGGCTTTTAATGTGTCGGTAAACCCTAGTAAATAAATAAATGTGGACACAGACGTAGACTGAACTCCCCATTTATATAATAAATTAAAATGAAGTTGTAAAATGAAAACCTCACTTGTGAACACAACTGTTGTTTTTCACTTTCTAAGAAACAGAAATTTCTTGTCTAACAACTTTTTCCTAGAGATAGGCGGTACTGAAATGTTTTAGTTCAGTATCTATATCAGGATTTTTAGGGGAGTATACCACAGTATCTGTTCGGTATCAGAAATGACTGAGATTTGCTGAAAGGGCTAAAGGGGATGTCACACCAGGAAAATACAAAATAAGTTATTCTTATACCATTCTTCCACACCACTATAAATGCCACTACCAATGAGCTCAACAATGGCATTCTTTTGGCAACATAAATCCTATCTAAAATAATTTTGTGACTAGTTCCAAACACACCTTATCCTTCAAAGGCCTATTTCAGACTTTGGCGATCTCCGATAACTGCTATCAAGTCTCAACAAGGCCTTACAAGTAGGGAATGTAGGAAAATATGATAATTCAGACAGCTTTGGTATTCAATGATGGGTTTGGTTTGGTTTTTCAGTACCCCCATGGTATCGGTTTGGTTTTCCAGTATATTGCCCAACTCTACTTTTTCCAATACAATGTAAACTTTGAATAATGTGGAAAAGCTGTCAAAGGTCTAGTAAACTGTTGCACAGTTCTTCATTCACCAAAATGAAAAAAAAAAATTTTTTTTTTTAGCATTTATGAACTCTGGTGGTATCTTCCATGTCAGTTCCATGGTAGCAATAGGAAGAGTCCATATTTATTATTTGGGGGTAGACCAATTAATATTTTCAACGTGCAGCCTAAGGACTGCACATTGAAAATATTGATTGGTCAACACCACACATTTACCTTGCAGTCATCCCCCTTAATGACATTATGACGTAGCTTGTGATCCAGCCAGAAAAATGGCCTCTGGCATTCAAAGTGTTAAGTTCAGCCAATTGCAAATATTACCAACTTAAAGCAATTGCACAAGGTATTAGTTACAAGTCTCATTTTGGGTCCATACAATTGATGTATTAGTTACCAGATCCTATTTATTTATTTATTTATTTATTTATTTATTTATTTATTTGGGTTTGATGACACTTTCACAACACTTTCGACAGCCAGGGTCACCTTGTGTCAGACAGTTTTACTGGAGGAAGCTTGAGTACCCAGAGAGAACCACCAAGCAACTGGCAGACTCCCCGACATACTAATTCCACACAAGCAGGGTTAGCATTGGTTAAAGACTAGTGCAACATTGACAAGCAGTACCCATTAGTACACAGCGCCACAGTGCTCCCATGTGGCAATCAGGATAAAGTGCCTAGCCGAAGGACAGAACACAGTCACCCCTCATGGGGGTCGAACCATGGACCTTTTGGTTTGAAGTTCACTGAACCACCGCACTCTCTGCAAGAACCTATAATTGTAAAACAGAACTTGTTTACTCTGCAAAACAAGCACTGCTCTAATTCCCGGAATTGCCACAGGGAAGCAATACTCAGTCGACACTAATATTTATTTATTATTTATTCTATTCAATTATTTACTCAAAAGTTTTATTCATTTGTTTACAATTCATAATATGCCTTCACAGCCTCAACATTTGATCATCAAGATATCATCCTTGTTCTGAATGGGTCACCAACTAAAATAGTTAAATGGATGGGTTCTACTGAAAATCATGAATGCCCCAATTGAAAAGCATTATATTTTATGGATGTGCTTCATTGTTTCTTAGAAATGAACATTTTTTTGGTTCATTTTGATTTGATCCCTTGAGTGAAATAAGGTGCCATCTGCAATGCCTTGCTGCACTCAAGAGATAATTTGTCTTGTCACAATTTATTGGGAGAGTCAAAAAAGGTACTCTCCAATAAATTGTTACAAAGCAAACCTGTACAAACCCGTTTTAATAGCAACAAAAATAATCTGACACTCTGCCAGTTAAGGGGAAGCAATAAGGGAGTACATGGTTCATGTTATTAGCCAGGATGAAAATTGGATAATGCAATATATGAACACATAACTATGAAGAACTTTAACCCTTCAGTTCCCAGACAGCCACAAGCAGCCTCTTTTGTACTGCACTGAAAAAGTAGTCCCCATTGTATTCTTCCTTAATTGGTTGAGGGCTACATTATTTTTGGTGG
This sequence comes from Pictodentalium vernedei, assembly GCA_031216915.1. Classification (NCBI taxonomy): domain Eukaryota; kingdom Metazoa; phylum Mollusca; class Scaphopoda; order Dentaliida; family Dentaliidae; genus Pictodentalium; species Pictodentalium vernedei. Next base: position 211,680,774 of record CM062293.1, read on the forward strand.
TTTGAATTTGTTAATCAAAATTTGTTTATTACAAATTATTGAAGAGTGCCCATGGGCACTCTTCAATAATTTGTGATAGAACAAGTTCATATGAATAAAATATTATTTGCGTTTAAGTGAATATGAAACATGAGCAAGGAAAATGTTCGCTTTCACTCTGATACCTTCATTTTTTTAAAGCCCCGATAGTGGATTCTAGCACTCAACCAGTTAAGAACTCTACTGAAAGGTTGCATTTATTTTGACAGTGTTTTTACATCATTGTTGGCTGCTGTACAGGCAGCCAATGCTGATGTAGAAACACTGCTAAGTAATCTGCAGATGTGTACATGTACATACGGTAGTTATTAATGTAAAATTAATCAGAGGTCTTAAGGGTTAAAATTCAACACCATCCAAATTCTAACAAATATTTTCTTTGCTATAGTCAACAGATACCTTTAAACAAGAAAGAAAAAATAAAATAAATATCTAAAACTGAGGAAAATACTTTTTAATACTAACAACATTAAATATTCATTTTTCAATTTAATTCTTTATTGGAGGTTATTTAAGTATTGGTGTTTAAGGTCACTTTCAGCTTCCTTGGCTACATCATGACTGCAACATTGATGTGAAGCCCAGGTTAGCTAATCATTTATACCTATCCTGCTCCTTTATAGGACTTCTACCACCAGGCTTTGGTTCTGAGTCCTGTTTTACCAGTAAAGCAGAACTTGTTTACCACAAAAAACAAGTACGGCTCCATTTCGTGGGATTCCTATGGGGGTAATTGGAGGTTACTGTCACCTTCAGTGTTTATAGTCATATCATGACACAAGGTATAAGTCAAGTGCAGCATATGTTTTTTATATTTTGCACTATGTAGGCGTGGTACCCATGATTTTGATTATCAGATCTTTGTTAATCCCTACACACTGATGTCAAAACACCAAAATTTTAAGAAACATTTTTTTCCCAACATGCAACACAGAATTTAACCAATTCAATCTTGTTTGAAAGATCTCAGTGAACTCTGTCAAAGATTGATTTGGTTAAATTCCCAGTTGCATTATGGGAAAATTACACAGCTTGAAATTTGAACCTTCAGACATCAGTGTGAAGGGAGTTAACTTTTGGGGTAAACAAGTTTTCTTGCAAGTTTTGACTCTATTTTGGTAGCCAAGACCTAACTACAAAATGCTTATTGCTAATGCCTTTCAAGTAAGGTCCAGGCCTTTAAAAAATTTTTTTTAAAATCAGACTTTCCTGAAATTCCAAGGACTCAAAGGAACCCTAATTATCTGGTAGAGTGCTAGAAGCCAGTATCATGGCTCTATTGAAAAGTGCAGGAAGCCATTTTAGTGGCTTTACACTGTATGCATTAGCTAGTAGTTTGCCCAGCAAAAGAAATTTGTTTTTATACAATTGTTTGGTTGGAATTTATTGGAGAGTTCATATTGGTACTCTCCAATAAATTGTAACAAAACAATTATTTATGAACAAAATCTTACTAAACTAAGGATACTCTTGATGGTAAAATGGTTGGTATCCTTGAAAAAAATATATGCAGGTTTCAAATCATCTTTGAAAAATAATTTAGCACTCAACCAGCCAAACAAACTGTTCTCGAGGATCTCTATTTCAAATCTCAGTTATGAATATTCCTGCATGAAAAGCAGATGAATATGTTCTTATGGCCTAAATTACAAGCAAAAGTATGTGAACAAAATGTTATGATGATGATAGATAACAATAAAAAAAACATGAGGTAAATTATATGCTCTGATCTACATTAAATCTTGTTGATGCTTTGAAATGCAGCATTCATGTCTAGAAGTCATCTGAAGCAATGAAAAACAAACTCCAAATGCAGTGTGAACTGGTTTTATTCCATTTAGGACTCAGTTGCAGTCAATGTTCCCACCTGTACCCAGTGTTCACTCTACCGGGAGCCAATTTAGCCAAATGCATTAACCCTTTACCTAACGAATCACCTGCATCCGCCAGCGTAATATGCAAATTGAGCAGTTGAAAAAAATAAATTTTTCTAAATATTTCAACATTCAGCTCGTTCCAGTGAGGGGTCACATGATATGGTTTTGTTGAAATTGTTTGAAAAATTTAAAAAAATGATATTTAAAATAATAAATTTTGATATCGTCTGCATTGGGTAAAGTGTTAAACATTTTGATTTGGCACCAAAAAATTGTCATTGGTCAAAATTCTGGCACCAAAGAGTTGATGCATGAAACCCACCAGTCCAAACATGGCTTGAAAGTCTGTAATATAAGTTTTTGCTTTGGTACGTCCTTTCAAAGGATGTACCAAAGCAAAAACTTATATTACAGACTTTCAGGCCATGTTTGGACTAGAAACCCATCAGCTGAATCAGATTGCAAGATGCTATCTGTTCCGAGTATCAATGAAATCACTTCCATGTTTCAATGATTCAATGTGCTGTTTACTTTCATGGATCAATTCAAGGTTGAAACGAGTGGAATTATCAGATTCTTATAAAAAGCGTATAATAAAAAGAAAATCTAGTGTTTTTGAGTGGATACCAAAAATGATCTCACTTATGACTGAGATAAAAGGAGATTTTTGCTCGAGCAAGCACGAAAAATAAACATTTGTCTCGGTCACTCATGAGATAATTTTCGGTATCCACTCAAAAACATTAGATATCCTCTATTTATCTAATTAAATACTGCCTTTTGTAAAGCCTTCTTGCACTCAAGGGGCAAATTTATCAATTTTTTTTAATTTGGGTAAAATATCAGACATAAACCATTTAATTTTTATTTTTTTTTAAAGTTTACATTGGATATAAAAAGAGAGCATGCGGCAGCCAAAAGGATTATGTGGGATGGCCTGAGGAACAGATTTTTAATTTTTTTTAGGCCTATCATTAATTTGAATCAGTGGCATTAATATAACTTAGATGACCGCCCTTTTCATATACTAAGGATTTTGTCAGAACTTTTGAGTTCTGTTGGATTTTCTCTATACTCAATTGTTTGTTCACTGTTGAAATAAATGCCAGTTCATTTTTCAAAAAATGATGAATTTATTTGGATCAGGCAGAGAAAATACATCCATTGTCCTTAGCATTTTGGCACCAACACACTTTTGTTTGGCACTAAAATAGCCAGAAAGGCTAAAAATCTGGCAGCAGACAGTTTCACAACAGCATGAACACTGCTTATACCAGCATATTAATTGGTTGACTGCTTGAAGCCCAAAATTGAACTGTACTGAAAAGTAACTGATAGAGTACTATATAATTTTTGGTTGTCACAGTTTTTTAGCCTGTGTTCGCCTTGTTATAAATTTTGAGAGAGTGCCTATATGCACTCTCCCATAAACTTTAACAAGGCAAATCCATACAAATAAAATATTTCACTTCTAAGATAATATGAAATACTCCCACAGAATAAGAAACCTTCATGTTGTGGTACCTGCACTTCAGAATAAAGCCCAAATATGGGCTTCAATTACTCTTCCAGTTAACCCATTGAGACTTTAATTATGCTGATGTTCTGGCGTCACTGGGAATTCAGTTTCTTCGACGTTTTCAAAATGCGACGTCAAACGTCGGAAAATACAAATAACAAGATATTTTTCACATCAGTGATTATCTGATTGGGGGCTGGATTATTTTTGGTGGTCTGAATTTTTTTTATTCAAAACTTGTTTTATTACAAATTATTGGAGAGTGCCCAGAGGCAATAAAACAAATTTATATAAACAAAATATTATTTGTGTTTGACTGAATATGAAACGTAAGCAAGAAAAGTGTTGGCTTTTGCTCTGGTATCTTCATTTTTTGGAAGCCCTGGTAGTGGCTTCTTGCACTCAACCAGTTAAGAAGTCTTGACAGCAGGATTATATTAGAATTTTAAGCTGCGATAACATTTGGCTCAAAGGTTGTCACTGAACACTATTCGGGAGAAAATAGAAATTGAGGTTAAAACTTTAAAAAATAATAACAAAACAAATGACCACAAAGTATCAATGCGCTGTTTGATTTTGTACGTCACAAGACGTACAAAAGTATCAACGTGCTGTTTGATTTCGTACGTCATAAGACGTACAAAAGTATCAAAGGACTTCCCTGCAAGTAGGTTACAAAGGAAACTCCTGTTCATTGAATAAAAAATCTATTGTGATATGTCAAGAAATTGCCCAACAATTAGCAAATTTCCTACTTTGTAGACTCTTTTAGCCCCAGTACATCCACTGCAGGTATTTAATGTATTATATCATATTTGGCGGAGCTCATAGAGCTCTGCCAAACAAGATATAACAGAATTTATTTATTATTGGAGTTTAATGACACTTTCAACAGCCAGGGTCACCTCATGTTAGTTTAATGGGCGGAGTAAGTCAGAGTACACCTAGCAGCAGCAAGCAACTGTCAGACTCTCCAATGTGTAACTCCATACAAACAGGGTTAGAATTGGTTAAGACAAGAACCATCGTCGTGCAGTATTCCTTAGTACCTAGCACCACCGTGCCCCACATGGGCAACTGGGATAAAGTACCTTGCCCAGCGACACAATGCAGGTACCCCTGGAGGAGATTGCACAGAGAAACTCTTGATTTGAAGGCCAATTCCATAACCATTGAGCCACAACACTACCAGATATGATAGAATAAAGACTCAGATTATCTCCAGAATATATAGAAGTGACAAAATCAATGTTATTTTTTTAATCATCCAAATTCTGATAAAAAATGTCTGTAATTTACTCTCCCAACTTAACATGCTGGCCATATGGCAATGAATGTGAAAATGAAACTTTTATCATCAAATCAAATGTCTTATGACAGTCTTCATGTTAGGCCCCACAAAGTAGATCTTCTGTTTCTTGGGTCATTTTTTTGTAAAATTGCATGCAGGTGGGCAGTTTTTTATTTTATTTTATTTTTTTGTAATTATTTCTTTGCTATTAAAAGTTCATGTTCTTGGTTTGTTTTATGTTTTAGGCCTCATAATCTACAGAATAACATGGGTGGTAGGGTATTTAGTCCCTTGAGTGATAGAAGGCTTTGCAATGCAAAAGCATTGCAAAGCCTTGTTGCGTCCACCCAAGAAACAAATTTATCCATTTTATTAACTTGGGAAAACTATCAGATATAAACCATTTTATTTTTATTTTTTTAAGTTTGCATTGGTTATAAAAAGAGCATGCAGCAGCCAAAAGGACTAAGTGCAAGGGTCAGAGAAACAGAATTTTAACTTTTTAGGCCTTATTCATGAAAACTAAGTATAGTATAATGAAATTGAAAAGTGAGGTTTTCCATTGCTACAAATGAAGTCATCCACATAAATCAACTAGTTTGCTTAATTATGCATATTTTTCAGTGCAGTTTACAATTAAAAATTTATGCAAAAAAACATGAGAAATAATAGTGAGCATTAATTTGACAACCCTTTACCTAATATGCTGGAGAATATTGCCCTGTGGTTGGCATAAAAATCACCTTTCAGCTTTTGTGGTCCAATGTTTCTTCCAAAACCCTGCTTGTGGTGCTTCACAGAATTTCAATAAAGCATCATAAACTATGTTTATAAAGACAAAACTGAAAATTTTTATTGCAAAGAGCATAGCAAGGATTCGAACCCATGCCAAGTATACTTCTAGGTTTACACCGATAGATAGATATTTTATTTAATGGTATAGTTTATAGGCAATTACATATTTGACTATAAAATACAAATAGATAACTAGAAAATGGTATTCAGTCTATACCATTAGGAGATGATATAGCCAGATTGGCTGTCTAACTGCCACTCACGTAATACATTTAACTCCAACACTGACTACGTGCTCTGCACATTAATCTTTGATAGAAAGATCTACTAGTATGGATACTTGTAAGTAGCTAGTAGAACTGCAACTTTGACTCGGCTACGTACCCCATTAATCTATTTCTGCAGTTGGACGAGTTTCCAGGCTCAAAAAGGTGGCTAATGGTAAATGTGATAGTGGGTATCCCTACCCCTCTGTGCTAATCTGATATTATTATGGTTATCAAACTGGGTTGTGGTTAAATTTCGAAAACAAATATGGCACGGTTCAAGTATTGTTCATCAGTCAAGAAAAACATAATGGACACAATATTATACATAATAAGTCCTCAATGTGTCGACAGTCAGGATGAATGCAACTTTTAGCTTTATGGTTTGGATTAATGATAATGTATTTTGTTTTGTTGGCATTCAGGGTGAGTTGATTTGCCGAGCACCACTCATATAGATTATTGAGTTCATGGTTAAAATGGGTATCTATGGATTTGGTATTAGGGACTGAGTCATAGGCAGTTGTGTCATCCGCAAATGACAAGAGATTAGGAGTTGTAGAACGACTGATGTCATTTATATATAATAGGAATATGACTGGACCAAGAACTGAACCCTGTTTGCACAAGATAATTATTTCCAACACAACACCACAACTCATGTCATTTTGTGCAGCACTGAAGCTTATTCCAGTAGATTCCAGGCAAATTCTTGAAGACTGCTCTTCCCACCAACACAGCTTGGTTGCAAAAGGTGAAAGAAATGTTTTGAAAAAGAAATGTATCCACTTCCAAAAATGTGTTTAGGTTCATTCCAAACTTGGATTTTTGAGCCATGTTTCAAATTTGGAATAAGATGTGGCCTGACTGGTCAGGCTGTGCCACACATCAAAATTGAATCATTAACCATACCATCCAAGTTTTAACCCAATAACTGTTTCAGTGACCATAAAACACTGCCCTGTTCAACTGGTTATTTGTTTATTGGTATTTAAGGTCACTTTCAGCATATATGACAATCTCATATGGCAACAACATATACTACTCAACGTTTGTAAAGCACTAAGTATATCCAACTACCTGTTTTACGTTTTAGTTAAAATACTGTAAGGAAAAGTGTATATATTTTTTATTTAATTATATCTTTAATGATTTAAGTACAAAGAGTAAGATTTTATTTGTATTTGACATTGTTTTTTATCTTTTAAATACGATAAACATGGAAAATGGATATTATTGATAAAAGAGAAAATTTTTCAATTTGCCAAAAAGTTGACGGAGTGAACTGGTATGGCTTCAATATCAAGTATCAGACCCATTACTGTTAATTACAGCTGGACAATGCCTTTTCATGCTCCCAATCAGGTTCCTGGTGGTCCTTTGTGGGATGTTGTTCCATTCTTGGATCAGCATGGCACTAAGCTCCTGGACACTTCTTGGCTGGACTGGACTGGACGGGCTGAAATTGCAAGCTGCAACTCATTCCAGACATGTTCGATTGGATTGAGGTCAGGGGATCTTGCTGGCCAGTCCATACGCTCAATCCTCTCCCTCTGTCGGTAATCCCTGACAGCATGGGCAACATGAGGACGGGCATTATCATCCATCAGAATGAATCTATCACCCACTGCACCTGCATGCAATCTGACATAGACATCCAGGATCTCATCAATATACCGTTGTGCAGTAAATGTACCACGTTCAAGGACACAGAGCTCTGTATGTCCATCCCTGCTGATGCCGCCCCAGGCCTTGATTGACCTTCCACCATAGCAGCCATGCTCAGCAATGTTGTCTGCATGGAAACGCTCTCCTGGTCTTCTCCATACCCTAGACCACCTATCTGTGTGGTCTAGACAGTTCCTTGACTGATCTGTAAAAAGGACAGGTCGGCAATCTTCTCTGGTCCAACCAACGTGGTCCATGGCCCATTCATATCATGCCTGGCGGTGGTTCTGGGACAGCGGAATGCAAATACATGGTCTTCTTGACCTGAGACCACCTTCGTGCAACCTTGCCCGGATAGTCTGCACCAAAACATTTACCCCGAATGCATTCTGAAGGTCACTGCAAAGCTGGGTTGCTGTGGCAAAGCAGTTCCTACAGGCCTGAATGATCAAAAACAGGTCTTCAGCTGCAGATGTTGCCCTGTCTCTGCAACCACTATGCCATCTTACTGGCGTGCCATACTGCAGACATCTTGCCCAGGCTCTGGTGATCACCATATGGTGCACATCAAGGACTTCACCAAACTGACGATGGGTAACCCCCTTGCCCCACCATCACTACAACTCGCCACATTTCTGCTTCAGACAAATGTCTTCTTACATTTGCATTGCCATATTCAATCATTAAATCACAAGGGTTGTGTTGAAATGAAGATTGAATACCCTACACATGTCATGTACATGTAGACAGTAAACGAAAACATCATGAAAATCAAGAGGTACATGCTTTCCATGACTGTCATGAAAAGTCTGCTTGTCAAGAGTGCTAATGTAAACGTTTACCGGGGACCATCTCAATACATTCCTCAATCATATCCACCAAAAATATCGCAAATATGTCACAAGCAAATTTCACAATAATGTGTCAAATATTTGGTGCTTAGTAAACTTTGAGTAGTATAGTTATGAAGACAAGGTTAACTGATGGAGTGCCAGAAGGCACTATCATGGTTTAGACTGGATGTATTAGCTGGTTGTTTGCTTAGCGATAGAAAACTTTATATAAAATTGCTTGGTTACAATTCTCCAATAAATTATAACAAAACAATTATTTATGAAGAAAATTGCTAAATTAAGGCTACTCTTGCTGGTAGCCTGGTCTCTTTTTTAAAAAAAAAATACTCGTGTTTCAAATTACATTTGAAAAATAATTTAGGTCTCAACCAGTTAACAAATTGTTTACACTTATGCCGCCCACTTTAGAAAGCATCCTACCCAGGCATTGGTTACCAGGTCTTATTTTACCTTTAGATAACTTCCTCCTGTTCAAGCATTGGTTACCAGGTCTTATTTTACCACTAGTGAACTTCCTCCTATCCAGACATTGGTTACCAGTGCTTATTTGTCCTTTAGAGAATTCCCTCCTATCCAGACATTGACTTCCAGGTCTTATTTTACCATTAAAGAACTTCCTCCTATCCAGGCATTGGTTACCAGGTCTTATTTTACCATTAGTGAACTTCCTCTTATCCAAGCATAGGTTACCAGGTTTTATTTTACCATTAGAGGACTTCCTCCTACTCAGGCATTAGTTACCAGGGTTTATTTTATCATCAGTGAACTTCCTCTTATCCAAGCATAGGTTACCAGGGCTTATTTTACCATTAGAGAACTTCCTCCTACCCAGGCATTGGTTACCAGGGTTTATTTTATCATTAGTGAACTTCCTCTTATCCAAGCATTGGTTACCAGGGCTTATTTTACCATCAGAGAACTTCTTCCTATCCAGGCATTGGTTATCACGGTTTATTTTACTTTTGGAGAACTTCCTAAGCAGACATTGGTTAGGTCTTATTTTACCATCAGAGAACTTGCTATCCAGGCAATGGTCACCAGGTCTTATTTTACCATTAGAGAACTTCCTACCCAGACATTGGTTACGTTTTATGTTACCATCAGAGAACTTCCTATCCAGGCACTGGTTACCAGGTCTTATTTTACAATTAAGGCAGAACTTGCATACCACAGCAAGCAAGTACTGCTCAAATTCCAGAGATTCCACACAGGGGATTTAACTGGAACAAAGCTAAATTATTTTGGAAGTAAAAATTATCTCATCCATAACTGCTGTTACAATTTATTGGAGAATGCCTTGAAGCACTCTCCAATAAATAGTAACAAAACATGTCCACATTAACAAATATTTGTGATTTCTAGCTAAATAACAAGCCTCTGTCAGGAATTAAGGCAACACAAAATAAACTGATTCTCAGGCATTTGTTTGTGAAATCAGTGAGGGGGAGATTTTATTTATTATTTTTATTTTTTTCTTGCATATAGTGAGCATGGATTGCATCACATACAGAAAATGCATAATTCATACAAATAAATTCATTCAGTTTTAAAAATAAAACTGTTTTGCATCTTCAGTTGTGCTCTTCAGATATCAGTTATATACACCAATCAAAAAAATAAAAAGTTTTGTGTCTTGATTTTAGAAGAATAATATTGGAAGACACTGCATGGCAATAAAAACATCCAATGAGGGCATTGAATTTTAGTGAGGGATTGCCTGAGAATCAAAACAATTTTTTAGCCTTATGGTAGCGCCCACACTAATTTAACACCTCAAATTTGGAATTCTGAAAGTGAATCAGTTAAAAAACACAGGAATTGTAATTTTAAACAGTTAACACAAAAGGAATATGTCCTACTGGGAATAACAATGTTACTGTTACTGTGTCAGTACACCTTGTTGGGAACAATTTTTGAAGGGGAAAGGAGACATTAGCAGAAATTCTGCAAGTACCCTTTTTGACCATTAGACTCAAACCATTAAACAATACATACTGAAAGAAACTGTCTTTACTTTATAAATTTTGTTAACCCTTCACCTAAAGAATCGGTCGCATCCGACTGCGTAATATACAAATTGAGCAGTTGACAAAACCCTATGTGTCAAGAAATGTCAACAAAACCATATCATGTGATCCCTCATTGGAACGAGCTTGACATGCTCGTTCCCATGAAGGGTCACATGATATGGTTTTGTTGGTCAAGCTCGTTCCAATGAGGAGTCACATGATATGATTTTCTTGAAATTATTCTGAAAAAATTGAAAATATAACTTTTAAAATAATAAATTTTGATATTGTGTGTGTTGGGTACAGGGTTAATATCCATTTTAATCTTCAGTGCAATGTTTCACCTGGAAGAGACTTGTGGCACTTACACAGTTGATGAGTTGAGTTTGAGAAAAATAAAATGTCCAGCTCTAAGGGTTCTATCTGCTCACCTTGCATTAATTAATTAAAGGATTAAAAACAGATAAATTGCAAAAAATGATCAAAACACACATTCGAACATTGAAGTCAATTTCCATCTTGTTTCAAACATTTTGAAAATACACTTTTTTCCACAACAGATTACCAGTGAAAATAAATTTCCAGTTCATTCCAGGCAAATTATTGAAGACTGCTCCTACTGTCAACAGAGTTTGGTGTCAAAGGATGAAAGAAAATTTTTGAAAAAAATAATGTAGCTGCTTCCAAAAATCAGGCCTGAAAATAACCAGTGAATGATTGTTTAGGTTATGTTATGGTTACGTCAATCAGAAAATACATGAATGAATGACAGGTTATGACAAAATAATACAAGCTAAATTAAAATTCATAATCATGAATGTTTTCCCAGTCAGACTTGACAATCTTTGGAACTAGCTCATACACAAAAGAATAGAGTGCAATGTGGTTTACATCTTAAGAACATTTTCGATAAAATAAATTGCAATAAATGATGTGCAAACTCGCCAAAGCAAGAATGCACATTAGTTGTTGCTGTCTATTTCAGTGGCAATTCTGTTAACCCTTTACCTAACTTGGCGGCCAAAAATGGCCAGAAAATTAACCAAAATAAGTCTACCACAGCCGAAAATATGTCAGAAGTTTCTCAATAACACCATACAAATATGGATATCATTAGAACCAGCTTGTTGAGCTGGTTCTAATGATATCCATGTTTATATGATTTTATAGAAAAAGTGTGAAATTTGTTTATGAAAAATATTAAATTTTAATTTATTTTTTTAAAATACTGTGTTAGTGAAAGGGTTCAAATGTAGCCAGAATGGCTGGCGAAGCTAATTCAGAAAAGACGGAAAAGCATCTTAATACTTTTTTCCAAAAGGTTACAACCATGCTATGTAGCGTAACCTGCTAACGGGTTACAATGTAAGCTCTTTATTGCCAGGCCTGAAAAAATGTGGTCAGGTTCAGACCAAACTTGTATTTTAGGGTCATGGTTCAATTTTGAGATAAGGTGTGGCCTGACTGGTCAGGTTGTGCTACACATCAAAATTGAATTAACCATACCAACCAAGTTTTGGACTAACAAGGTGCAACGTGACCAGTATCTCTGCCAAGGGTTTCTAAGTTGAAAGATTTCTAAGTTGAAAAACAGCAGAAAAAGGCTCATAACTCTAGAAAAAAAATGAACAAAACTGGTTACTTGTGAATATCCTTTCCTCCATGGTGGTCTATGAGCATACCAAAGATTGTTTAAATCCAACATCTACTGATTTAGATATGAAGGTCCAAAGTTGTTATGGATGGACAGATGGATGAATGCATGGATGAGTAACGGATGGACAAACACACAGGCAGAACCCATTTTGATATCCCCCGCAAACTTTGTTTTGGCGGGGGATAATAATTACCAGTGATGCATTCCAGTGCTATTTTAGTATAATTTAAATGGTGGTCCAGAGGAGGCCATTTGATTGAATATCTCTTAATTGCATATCCCTGTTGATTGAATATAACTTCAAAACACAAAACCATTTACCATACCATCAGTACAAATTTTACCTGTTAATTGTATATGGGTTATTCAGTAAACTCTTGTTAACCCTTTACCCAATGTAACGGCTAAAAAATGGCCAGTGCTATTCATAAAAATCGCCAATTAATTTTCATTATTTTTCTTAATTTTTTTGTCTCAAAAACATAGGTTATGACCCCTCTTTGGAATGAGCTTGTTGAGCGCGTTCCAAAGAGGGGTCATAACCTATGTTTTTGAGACAAAAAAAACTAGAGGTAATGTGAGCAAGCTCACAAAGTGATACCCTCCGTGTCTCAGTTGTAGCCTTTTTGGTACATTAAAATGTATAAGTTAGATTATCTCCCCTTGGAAATGTCAGAACGGAATTATATTGCTTCATGCACATCTTCATATGGAGTTCTTCCATTGTGCAAAGTTTCATGATAATTCTTCAAACGGTTTAGGAGGAGTTGCGCTTATAAGGATGGACAGATGCACAGATGGACAGTTGGATGGACGGATGGACAGGGCGATTCCTATATACCCTCCCAACCTTTGTTTGCGGGGGGTATAATGAACAAAATTAGTTATTCAAGAATTTTGTTTGCAAGTGTTGTCTGCTTTTCATGTTAGTTAAAGGGTTAATTGAATAAAAAATCTTGTTATGTCAAGTCCCCTGATTATGACTTAATTCCTCTTGTTTATAGACCTATTTGGCCTCACTACATCCAATGTCAGCATTTAATCTATTTCAATCTATTATATCTTGTTTGACAGATCTTCATAAGCTTTGTCAAACAGAATACAGGAAAGTTACCAAATCCCTGTTAATTGAATACTCCAGGAAAATGGAAAATTTTCACTGGGTAAGTGGCTATTCAATTAACAGGGTTCCACTGTATAATAAATGACATCTGGGCTACTGACTTCCTGGTAAGTGGTAGTTTTAACAAATTTTGTCTGACCTTTTTATTACCAGGCCTCCATATTTATTAGTGGCTTGAATACCCCTGGCTACCTATAATTTGCCAGGCTACTAATAGCACTTGTTATTGATCACTGTTATTATTTATTTGTTTAATTATTGGTGTTTAAGGTCACTTTCAGCATCTTTGCCTATCTCATGACTGCAACATAGGTATGAAGTCAAGTTTAGCTAATCGTTTATACCTATGCTGCCCATTTTAGGGGACTTCCACTCGAGGTGTTGGTTCCAGGTTCTATTTTAATGGTAAAGCAGAACTTGTTTACCACAGTAAACAAGCACAGCTCCACTTCCTTGGGTTTCCATGGGGATATTGATCACTGCAACTTAAAGATACTGAACTGCACTGGTTCAGCTGGCTTGTTGTGCCGAAGGAACATATAGCACTTCTATACATGTACATGGTAAGTTACTGTCACAGCCTTTGAGGCACACACAGGAAATGACTCCAAATGTTAAGTCACTACATGCCATCATATTATTATACAACAAATTTATTATTATATTACACACATACAAATTAATTATCGTTGATTTTTATTATGATAAAAAAGATTTTGACAATATTGCACAAAAAATAATAATACTTTACAAGTTGAGCACTCATATTTAGCAATTACAGGAAAGCCATTTAATATATTATTTACTATAATTATAAATTTCAGTTACCTATTCCAAAACTTTTTACATTCCCTACCGGAATTATGATACTTTATATATTTCATAAATTTTCAAAAATAAATATTCAAAGTACTCCAACTCTTTGGCTATTTTGACAACAATGAGTATTGAATATTGAAAGCCACAATGTGGTTAACCCTTTATCTAATGTAGCAACCATAGCCAGCAAGTGCTGTTCTAAAAAAGAAAAAGAAAATCATTCAAATTATTTTATTTTTTGCCTTAAAAACATAGCTTATGACCCCTCATTGGAATGAGATCAATGATCTCATTCCAATGAGGAGTCATAAGCTATATTTTTTACGAAAAAATAAAACAAAATGTTCACAACTATTTTTTTGCAAGGGTCATAGCCAACTGCATTACGTAAAGGGTTGAATCTATGATACAATCAAGGCTGGTCTGTTTTCTCTATGCATGGGAAATTTTGTATTTTGTCTTGAGTGTGCCATGGGAGAAGCTGAAATTCAGTAGAATCTGACATTCAAGCAGTTGAAAGTTAAAAAATTTATAGTAATTTCTATATTTTTTATACTTACCAATGACCCAGACATAGCTGGTGCTAACTCTTAAAATATAGGGCCAATCACAAATTTTGCCCCCCAATCCCCAAAATTTGCATCTAAAACCAAAGAAAACATGTCCTGAAAGGCCCTCCACACTTCGCCTCTACTGCGCATGCGCAGTGTCAAGGACGTTCCGAAATTGGCGCCATTAATCATTCTAAAAACCAGTGCCTGGTAAGCGCTATGTACTCAGCGGGGAGGCAAGAGTTCCCAACTCCTGGGAGGGCCATCCCCGTCTGGGTCATTGGTAAGTATAAAAAATAGAAATTACTATAAATTTTTTAACATTTTTATACTGTACCAATGACCCAGACATAGCTGAATAGTAAAAAGGCTGGAGGGCCAAGGACATAGAGCAAAATGGAATACGCTCAATAATATAAAATAGAGTCATCCCCTGTAGGGAAAAAGAAGTAATAGGCCTTACATGTATCTTTCTTATTAATGATAAATTAGAAAGATACAACACCTTCCAAAATTGAGCTTCATACATCCATGTACTCTATTAATATCCAATATAATCCTGATACTAATAATTTTTAAAGTAAGCCAATAAATAAAGTAAGTCTACAGAATAGAGACTCTTATACTCCTAAAAGTGTCTGAGGATTGCATAATCATGTCCATTGACATATGCAATAATCAAAAGCTATACTTTAAAAACTAAGACTTGAATGAATTTTAAAAACCTAAACTTCTCACTAAACAACCATCCCAATAACAGCTCAGAATTACTAACTCCGGAGGTGGTATCCCCTAGTTTTCATAGTAAAACAGTTGACCCAAGGGAACACCCTCACACCCCCCCCCCCCCCCTTTTTCTTGCCCTTGGTCAAATAGCCCAGAGCGAAGAGGGCAGCAGAACGGAGACACTGCCGAAACAGATAGCCTACCTAGCTATAGTAGCAACTGTTAAGTGAATGACATTCTGAGCAGTAGATAATAGACCTAACAATAGAGGCCTCCAGAAATGGACTCGATATTTCTGAGATAAAAATTCATGAATGTGGATGGCTGAGCGCAATGAGCAGCCTTCAAAAATCTATAATAGCGACAGTATTAATGTAAGCCCAAGATGTAGAAGAACTCTTACTTCATGAGCCGAAATCATAAGCACAACTGCTAAGTCAATGATATACCATAAGCAGTACCGATAGTTAATAGAATCCATTAACAATAGAATGGAGCGTAACGTCCTTCTACTAGGCATCAAAGACAGAAGAAGCTTACGCCCATAGTAATAAACAGATATCTGTTTATAAATACATAAACTCTACCCGGAAAGAGTAAAGGCCTATGCCCGTACGAAGACGGAAGGACCTTAATAACAATAGGTTCCGGATATTAGGAGCCTAACTCTTATGCAAAAATCCAACCTAAATAGTAACGGAATAGTGATTCCGAAACTACGAAAGTGAAAATCATCCATCGATAGTGCATGAAACTCACTGACTCTACAGTAAAAGAGAAACCAACAGAATTACTGTCTAAAAGGACAGAATTTGAAAACTACTGTTTCCAGAGGCTCAAAAGATTACTTAGCTAAATAAGAACCGAAGTTAAAATCCATATAGGAATTTAATCTGAAGATTCTAAGTCTATTTATCAAAAAGTTACTAACTGACTTAGATAAAGAGACATAAGACTCAATTGTAAACTATCCTAGAGTGCATAGGTATGAGGTAACATAAACCTATAACCTTAATAATAACAGGCTGCAGTAGATCTTGTGAAACAAGTATACTAAAAAATTGCAATGAGTAGTATGGAGGGATCAACAATATGAACATAATGATCCCTACACCAATGACGGAAGAGCCTCCACTTTAGCCGCATAGAATAGCGAAGAAGAGGATCTCCTATAGTAAGAAATCGCATCCAAAGCTCGTCCAGTACAATGCTTACAATGCAATACGGACCACACAACAGAATACATGAAGGTAGCGACCTTGCGGGTTGTGATAAAGATGACACGATTTACCCAGTGAAAAAAGATCCTCACATTGAGGAAGATTTCACGTTAAGTCCCACAGTAGACAAGAGAGTAAATTACCCATGATCTCTGTGAAGATAGAGATGCTATCAACAGAAATGTATTGTGGTTGTTTATCTTAGCAATACCTGCTGAAACAACAGCGCCGGAGGATACGCGTATCCTACCATTCCGTCCTATAGATCAATAGAGCGTTAACAACATTAGCTCAGAGATCTGGACAAGCCAACACATTGGTCTGCAATAGATTAGCAAGCTGTGTCGTAAATAAATCATCAATGGGCGCTCCCATAGATAGCAAATCTGATTGAATACTTGTTTGTTGAGAGTCCATTCTGACGGCAACAAGCGACCCCTAAGTGAACGGGAGTCCGGTAAAACAATCAGACGACCCGGAATATGACGGACCAAAACAGAACTTGGTGTACTATAACCAACAGACGGATTCTTTCCATTAAATTGAATAACGGAAACGAAAGAGTGCCTCCCTGGTTCCGGAGATACGCCACTACTGTCGAATTAACGGACAGGATTTGGGCATGCGTTTCTGAATAATGTTCATGCAATGACATAAAGGAAGCCTAAAAAACATTATTCCGCGGAAGAAAATTGGTTGCTAAGAGACTGCGGAACCCAAAGACCCTGGCACTTCGAATCCGTTGGGATCAGTATTATATCCCAATCTGTCTGGCTGGCAACCCTCATAACAGCAACACTCGGGTCCGGCAACTGCGGTGGCACTCTCTGAGTCAACCACCGAATGTTTGCCCCAGTCTGAATCTCTTGTAACACTAGATAGACAAGAGAACGTGTAAATCGAGCAATACATGGATTGCCGAAAAGTTGCCGTCGAAGAGAGGCTTCTCCGAGAACGAAGCGACTCTGAGAGAGTTCTTAACCTTACTATCCACGCGTGTGGATGTAGCTAGGGCTGCGTCACGTCTAACCAACTCCAATCAGCCACTGAAGGGCGGAGTTATACGTGAACAAACTACTGCCCTCAAAAGAAATTACATTGAGAATAATATCCCGTAAATCTTTTCTTGAAGACGTAATGATAACGCCTCAGTAAGGTGGATTACGTATGATAAAGCGTCTAAGTTAAGTCTACTATACATCATGTCGTTTCCAACATAGAAGTTGGAAAAGACATAAACGGCGAAAAAGAATATTTCCAGTCTTTAACCACACCGTCTAGACGCATATGAACTCTCGGTATGCCCTGCTCTGCCAAAATAAACTATTCGTATAAATGATAAAACGGCAGAAATGAGCAACGCGGACAAGAAACTAAACTATCATGCTTGGTAGCAGGCTTGTATGCATATATAGCGTCGAAAAATAAAACACATGTTGTAATGACATTATTGGACTGCGTCGGTAAGTCAGGGACAATGTCCCTTAACCGATCGAAAAATCCGAGTCCAATGACGCTATAAGTCTCTTATCCAAGATCGCAGCAATGAAGTCCGAAATAACAATCACTGGAAGACAATGCCAAAAGATATGAATGGCAGCTTCCGATGCTACGAAAGGGAAAACTCGCAATCTTTCGAATCCCTTTCGCCATCCTGTCGGACCCTATAAAGCGTTCGGTCGTCCGTACCTGATGCAACCACGGACCGCACCGACCCAGCGCCGTCAGATAATTCCTGATTCGAGTAAGAAACTGTCGATTGCTGGGATGCTGCGAAACAACTGTGCGAACTCGGATAGCACGTCCGTCACTGAGGCCTGAGGAGAAGCGGTCCTACAATGCATTGCCGCTGGAAGCTCCGTGATCGTTACCCCGTGCATACTACCAATATGCGAGCGAACGGAGTGTATAGGCCTCGTGTCCCTTGGCTACCAGATGGCGCAACCTATTCGCCGTGGAATCACTGAATGACGAAACTGATCGGATACTCGAGGTCACGTAGCCAATGTGCGGTCGTGTGCCCTGCTGTGAGGATGAGGAAGCATTAAGGACAGTCTCTAGGACTGTCAATATAACGGAGCGTCCCGACCGACAGACATATGCTCCGAATGTAAAATATCTGAACCACAACATGCGGTCCCCTATGTTGTTGGACGAGAGAGGGACCTCTCTCGCTCACAGCCCGGACGGACCTGGACAAGCCAGGAACCGGACTAACAGGCTTCCTCCGATCTGTCCTCAATCTGCCGTCACTGGGTGAGTACTAAAGTAATTAAAGTGCTCGCATCACCCAAATCTCCTTCCTAGACCGCAACGGACGAACCCGGCAGCCGAACCATTCGATGAATGTACGCTACACCGGGTGAGCTAGCGAATGTCACTCCGTAGACGATAGACATATTCCATGAGCACTTATTGCCGCTAGCTCTTCATTAACTATGACGACAGAGGCACACTTTTGAAAGACATCTCCGTAACTTTGCGAACAAGAAACCAGAAATGCTTGGTTATAGCAAGCATAAAATAATAATATATATAGCGTCGTTCAATAATTCGAAAGTTTGTGTGACATTATTGGACTATGTCGGAACTGAGGGACGATGTCCCTGAACCGAACCAAAAATTTCTAAGTCCACCGACGCTATCAGTTTCTTATCCGGCATCGCAGCATTCTGGTCCGACGAAAGAAGCTGTAGAAGACCAAGTCAGATGACATACAGAACAGCATGTGTTGTTCCGAAAGGGAAAGCTCGAAATCCTCCAAATCCCTTTCGGTATCCCGTCGGACCGGATGAAATTTTCGGACGTCCGTACCCGCTTCCGCGGAGCGTCCCGACCCAGCATCGTCGGATAAAAAATATGCGACAGATTCAGTTGATGCTGGGATGCTGCGATAAACTGTGCTATTTAGGAAAGCACGTCCGTTCCCATGGCCTGTGCAGTAGCGGTCTTACGATGCATTGCCGCCGGAAGCTCCGTGTACGTTGACTCCCGCACACTTCCTATGCGAACGTCCGGAGTCTGCAGGCCTCGTGTCCCTGGCTACCGGATGGTGTGACCTGGTCGCCGATGAATCTCTGACTGGCGAAGCTGACTGGATATCCATGGTCACGTAGCCAAGAGCGGTCGTGTGCGCAACTATGAGAATGAGGAAGCCTTATTGACAGTCTACTCCGGACTGACTATATGTCGGAGCATCCCGAGCGACGGACGTATGCTCCGAATGCGAAACATTTTGTACCACAACATCTGGGGCCAGATGTTGTTGAACGAGAGAGGGGCCTCTCTCGCTTGCCGTCCGCATGGACCGGAACGAGCTATGAATCGGACTAAAAGGCTTCCTCCGTTCTCCCTCCGATCCGCCGTCACTGGGTGTGCATTAGGTTGATTTATAGTGCTCGCATCACCCCAAAATTCCTTCTAGACCGCAACGGACGAACCCGGCTGCCGAACCATTCGGTAAATGGACGCTACACCGGGCGAGCTAGCAGACGTCAAAGGCCGTCGAACCTACTGGGGTCCTCTTAGGCAATTGGCGTATTTACATGAGCACTTTTCCGCTAGCCCTTCATTAAATGTGACGACGGAGGCACACTGTTGGAAGACATCACAGATACATCACCCTAATCTTGATCGTCTGAAATAGAAATTGATAAAGTAGAGTGACCCTGCGGGGAAAGGACCGGAGTGTCCAATTCCCCAATAACATACTGTGACATACGCTTCCCATATTGTCATCGAAATCATACGATACAGAACAGGAGTTAATGCGAGTACACTGACCACATATAGAATGATTATAAAGTCAGAGGAAGACTTCCTCTTATTACAATTGATCAATATCCTTTCAATGTGAAAAGAAAACAAGTCCTGGTACTCGCACTAACCCCTGACAATCAAAATACATAATAATAATATGATCCATTAATATAGAAAAAATAATTGAAATCAAAATATTTTGAAAAAATATTTTTTCAGAACAGCCCAAGTTTCTGAAAAGTAACGTTGAGCCCCAAAGGATCCCAAGCCTAAGTGTGGACAAAAATTTTAAAAATATTTTAAACAATTTATTCAACACTTACGAACAATAATAATGTATCTAGTTATGATTAAAATAACATCAAGATATTATTTTCCAGAAATCCCCCCCCACCCCTCACACAGAGGGCTGTTGTAAATGTAAACAATGAGTGTAAAAACACTAAAATAAGACTCCAGGCACCCAGGCCCGAAATCAGTTACCAAAAATACACTATCTGATGCAAAACAGAGACTTCCAGGGAAGAAACTGCAGAACATCAGATGGTAGATGCAGAACACAACGCCTAACCACCCGTAGGTGAAGACGTAAACATGGGGAAAAGAACAGAATACATTCTGTTATTCAGCTAAAACTCCCAAGAAAATTTAGTAATAATAATTACAAAAACTATGCCAAAAGCATGGGAGAATAGCAAGGGGGGACTTAAAGGACAGGGAGAGAGGAAAACACTTAAAAAATAGTGTAACTAAATAATCAGAATGACAACAAAATGGCTGCTGCCTCGAAAATAGGTAACTTAACATAATTTCATTAAAAATTTTTAAGTTACAGCCCTGATAATATTCTGTCACACATTTTTCCTCTCCTCCTTCTCTATCCTCCTTAGAATCACCATTTTACTAATATTTATGTGTCTGGCATCATTTAAACTGAGATTTACAAGCACAAAGATCAGTCAGATGTTAACTGATGAAGGGCCAAACTTAGAATGATTAATGGAGCCAATTTCGGAACGTCCTTGACACTGCGCATGCGCAGTAGAGGCGAAGTGTGGAGGGCCTTTCAGGACATGTTTTCTTTGGTTTTAGATGCAAATTTTGGGGATTGGGGGGCAAAATTTGTGTTTGGCCCTATATTTTAAGAGTTAGCACCAGCTATGTCTGGGTCATTGGTAAGTATAAAAATATGGAATTTATACTTTATTTTCAATTTCATATTTGCAAAAATTGGAATTCCAGTTTCCACTATTTATATCAATTGTCCTAGTGGAATACAAATAGAATCCGAGATTCCACCAGATAAATCTTTCGAATTTTAGTGGTAGAAGCTATTTACTTTCCTATTTTATTGGCGTTGAAGGTCAATTTCAAGATGTATGGCAATATCAAGACCACAACACAAGTAACAAGACAAGTTTAACCAATCACTTATACCTATGATGCCCACTTCAAAGAACTTCTACAAAGCCTGGAAATAAGCAATCTGTCATTTGCAGAATGAGGTCTCCAGAGAGTGAATTTGCTGATGCAATCCCATACAGTGGCTAGACTCCCCCAATTTATCCTCTGGTCCCTATTTCTGTTTAGGCCTGAGCCCTTGATTCAGATTCAGATTGACAGAGGGTGAATTTGGAAATTGCTACCATCATCAAATTCACCCTCTGTCAATCTCAACCTGCAGATGACATTCTGCTTATTTCCAGGCTTGACTTCTACCCTGAGAGTTGATAACGGAGTCCTATTTTAAAAAGGCGAATAAAACTAATTTACCGCAGTGAGCTTTCAGCGGTTCCCACGGGGAAGTGGTAGAAGCTGGAATTCCATTCTTAAGTAGAATCTGAGATTCTGCTCAGAGAAATTAAAATTCCAGTTTCAACTGGTGGAATCTGAACTTCTACAGCCGAAGGTAGTATTTGTTTACCTGGGTTTGAGGTCACTTCCAGCATACAGGATTCCTGCAGGCAAGGCCTGATGAAATTAAAGGCCATTTTTCGACATATTTCAGCATTTTTCAAGGCCCTACAATTACCAAGTTCAAGGGTTTTAAAGACCCTGCCTTATCTAGTCCTAACTAGGACCTCTAGTCATTACCACATATATGGAAGTGGGAGGTTGGGATAATGGCTGGAGGGTCCTAGTTAAGACTCACAGGGTCCTAAGCTATGCCCTCACAAAATCTGGCATATAAAAGTTAAAAAATTTATAGTAATTTCTATATTTTTTATACTTACCAATGACCCAGACATAGCTGGTGCTAACTCTTAAAATATAGGGCCAAACACAAATTTTGCTCCCCAATCCCCAAAATTTGCATCTAAAACCAAAGAAAACTTGTCCTGAATGGCCCTCCACACTTCACCTCTACTGCGCATGCGCAGTGTCAAGGACGTTCCGAAATTGGCGCCATTAATCATTCTAATAACCAGTGCCTGGTAAGCGCTATGTACTCAGCGGGGAGGCAAGAGTTCCCAACTCCTGGGAGAGCCATCCCCGTCTGGGTCATTGGTAAGTATAAAAAATATAGAAATTACTATAAATTTTTTAACATTTTTATACTGTACCAATGACCCAGACATAGCTGAATAGTAAAAAGGCTGGAGGGCCAAGGAGATAGAGCAAGATGGAATACGCTCAATAATATAAAATAGAGTCATCCCCTCTAGGGAAAAAGAAGTAATAGGCCTTACATGTATCTTTCTTATTTATGATAAATTAGAAAGATACAACACCTTCCAAAATTGAGCATGATACATCCATGTACTCTATTAATATCCAATATAATCCTTATACTAATAATTTTTAAAGTAAGCCAATAAATAAAGTAAGTCTAGAGAATAGAGACTCTTATACTCCTTAAAAGTGTCTGAGGATTGCATAATCATGTCCGTTGACACGTGCTATTTTCAAAAGCTATACTTTAAAAACTAAGACTTGAATGAATTTTTAAAACATAAACTTCTCACTAAACAACCATCCCAATAACAGCTCAGAATTACTAACTCCGGAGGAGGTATCCCCTTGTTTTCATAGTAAAACAGGTGACCCAAGGGAACACCCTCCCCCCCCCCCTTTTTCTTGCCCTGGGTCAAATAGCCCAGAGCAAAGAGGGCAGCAGAACGGAGTCACTGCCGAAACAGACAGCCTACCTAGCTATAGTAGCAACTGTTAAGTGAATGACATTCTGAGCAGTAGATAATAGACCTAACAATAGAGGCCTCCAGAAATGGACTCGATATTTCTGAGACAAAAATTCATGAATGTGGATGGCTGAGC
Source organism: Pictodentalium vernedei (assembly GCA_031216915.1). Classification (NCBI taxonomy): domain Eukaryota; kingdom Metazoa; phylum Mollusca; class Scaphopoda; order Dentaliida; family Dentaliidae; genus Pictodentalium; species Pictodentalium vernedei. The sequence continues at coordinate 211,704,223 of CM062293.1, forward strand.
GCAATGAGCAGCCTTCAAAAATCTATAATAGCGACACTATTAATGTAAGCCCAAGATGTAGAAGAACTCTTACTTCATGAGCCGAAATCTTAAGCACAACTCTGAGTCAATGATATACCATAAGCAGTACCGATAGTTAATTGAATCCATTAGCAATAGAATGGAGCGTAACGTCCTTCTATTAGGCATCAAAGACAGAAGACGCTTACGCCCGTAGTAATAAACAGATATCTGTTTATAAATACATAAACTTTAACCGGACAGAGTAAAGGCCTATGCCCGTACGAAGACGGAAGGACCTTAAAAACAATAGGTTCCGGATATTAGGAGCCTAACTCTTATGCAAAAATCCAACCTAAATAGTAAAGGAAGTAGTGATTCCGAAACTACGAAAGTGAAAATCATCCATCGATAGTGGATGAAACTCACTGACTCTTCAGTAAAAGAGAAGCCAACAGAATTACTGTCTAAAAGGTCAGAATTTGAAAACTACTCTTTCCAGAGGCTCAAATGATTACTTAGCTAAATAAGAACCGAAGTTAAATTCCATATAGGAATTTAATCTAAAGATTCTAAGTCTATTTATCAAAAAGTTACTAACTGACTTAGATAAAGAGATATAAGACTCAATTGTAAACTACCATAGAGTGCATAGGTATGAGGTAACATAAACCTATAACCTTAATAATAACAGGCTGCAGTAGATCTTGTCAAACAAGTATACTAAAAAGTTGCAATGAGTAGTATGGAGGGATCGATAATAAGAACATAGTGATCCCTACACCAACGACGGAAGAGCCTCCACTTTAGCCGCATAGAATAGCGAAGAAGAGGATCTCCTATAGTAAGAAATCACGTCCAAAGCTCGTCCAGTACAATGCTTACAATGCAATACGGACCACACAACGGAATACGTGAAGGTTGCGACCTTGCGGGTTGTGATAAAGAGGACACGATTTACCCAGCGAAAAAAGATCCTCTCATTGAGGAAGATTTCGCGTTAAATCCCACAGTAGACATCAGAGTAAATTACCCACGGTCTCTGTGAAGATAGAGATGCTATCAACAGAAATGTATTGTGGTTGTTTATCTTATCAATACCTGCTGAAACAACAGCGCGGAGGATGCGCGTATCCTATCATTCCGTCCTATTAGATCAATAGAGCGTTAACATCATTAGCTCAGAGATCCGGAGAAGCCAACACATACGTCTGCAAATGATTAGCAAGCTGTGTCGTAAATAAATTATCATTGGGCGCTCCCATAGATAGCAAATCTGATTGAATACTTGTTTGTTGAGAGTCCATTCTGACGGCAACAAGCGACCCCTAAGTGAACGGGAGTCCGGTAAAACAATCAGACGACCCGGAATATGACGGACCGAAACAGAACTTGGTGTACTATAACCAACAGACGGATTCTTCCCATTAAATTGAATAACGGAAACGCATGAGTGCCTCCCTGGTTCCGGAGATACGCCACTACTGTCGAATTAACGGACAGGATTTGGACATGCGTTTCTGAATAATGTTCATGCAATGACATAAAGCAAGCCTAAAAAACATTATTCCGCGGAAGATAATAGCTTGCTTAGAGACTGCGGAACCCAAAGACCCTGGCACTTCGAATCCATTGGGATCAATATTATATCCCAATCTGTTTGACTGGCAACCGTCATAACTATAACACTCGGATCCGGCAACTGCAGTGGCACTCTCTGAGTCAACCACCGAATGTTTGCCCCAGTCTGAATCTCTTGTAACACTAGATAGACAAGAGAACGTGTAAATCGAGCAATTCATGGATTGCTGAAAAGTTGCCGTCGAAGAGAGGCTTCTCCGAGAACGAAGCGACTCTGAGAGAGTTCTTCACCTTACTATCCACGCGCGTGGATGTAGCTAGGGCTGCATCACGTCTAACCAACTCCAATCAGCCACTGAAGGGCGGAGTTATACGTGAACAAACTACTGCCCTCAAAAGAAATCACATTGAGAATAATATCCCGTAAATCTTTTCTTGAAGACGTAATGATAACGCCTCAGTAAGGTGGATTACGTAGGATAAAGCGTCTAAGTTAAGTCTACTAGACATCATTGTCGTTTCCAACATTGTGGTTGGAAAAGACATAGACGTCGAAAAAGAATATTTCCAGTCTTTAACCACGCCGTCTAGACGCATATGAACTCTCGGTATGCCCTGCTCTGCCAAAATAAATTATTCGTATAAATGATAAAACGGCAGAAATGAGCAACGCGGACAAGAAACTAAACTATCATGCTTGGTAGCAGGCTTATATGCATATATAGCGTCAAAAAATAAAACACATGTTGTAATGACATTATTGGACTGTGTCGGTAAGTCAGGGACAATGTCCCTGAACCGATCCAAAATTCCGTGTCCAATGACGCTATAAGTCTCTTATCCAACATCGCAGCAATGTAGTCCGAAATAACAATCACTGGAAGATAATGCCAAAAGATATGAATGGCAGCTTCCGATGCTACGAAAGGGAAAACTCGCAATCTTTCGAATCCCTTTCGCCATCCTGTCGGACCCTATAAAGCGTTCGGTCGTCCGTACCTGATGCAACCGCGGACCGCACCGACCCAGCGCCGTCAGATAATTCCTGATTCGAGTAAGAAACTGTCGATTGCTGGGATGCTGCGAAACAACTGTGCTAACTCGGATAGCACGTCCGTCACTGAGGCCTGAGGAGAAGCGGTCCTACAATGCATTGCCGCTGGAAGCTCCGTGATCGTTACCCCGTGCATACTACCAATATGCGAGCGAACGGAGTGTATAGGCCTCGTGTCCCTTGGCTACCGGATGGCGTGACCTATTCGCCATGGAATCACTGAATGACGAAACTGATCGGATACTCGAGGTCACGTAGCCAATGTGTGGTCGTGTGCCCTGCTGTGAGGATGAGGAAGCATTATCGACAGTCTCTCGGACTGTCAATATAACGGAGCGTCCCGACCGACGGACATATGCTCCGAATGTAAAATATCTGAACCACAACATGCGGTCCCCTATATTGTTGGACGAGAGAGGGACCTCTCTCGCTCACAGCCCGGACGGACGTGGAACCGGACTAACAGGCTTCCTCCGATCTGTCCTCAATCTGCCGTCACTGGGTGAGTACTAAAGTAATTATAGTGCTCGCATCACCCAAATCTCCTTCCTAGACCACAACGGACGAACCCGGCAGCCGAACCATTCGCTGAATGCACGCTACACCGGGTGAGCTAGCGAATGTCACTCCGTCGATCCTACAAGGGATCTCTTAGGCGATAGACATATTCCATGAGCACTTATTGCCACTAGCTCTTCATTAACTATGACGACAGAGGCACACTTTTGAAAGACATCTCCGTAACTTTGCGAACAAGAAACCAGAAATGCTTGGTAATAGCAAGCATATAATAATAATATATATAGCGTCGTTCAATAATTCGAAAGTTTGTGTGACATTATTGGACTATGTCGGAACTGAGGAATGATGTCCCTGAACCGAACCAAAAATTTCTAAGTCCACCGACGCTATCAGTTTCTTATCTGGCATCGCAGCATTCTGGTCCGACGAAGAAGCTGTAGAAGATCAAGTCAGATGACATACACAACAGCATATGTTGTTCCGAAAGGGAAAGCTCGAAATCCTCCAAATCCCTTTCGGTATCCCGTCGGACCGGATGAAATTTTCGGACGTCCGTACCCGCTTCCGCGGAGCGTCCCGACACAGCATCGTCGGATAAAAAATATGCGACAGATTCAGTTGATGCTGGGATGCTGCGATAAACTGTGCTATTTAGGAAAGCACGTCCGTTCCCGAGGCCTGTGCAGTAGCGGTCTTACGATGCATTGCCGCCGGAAGCTCCGTGTACGTTGACTCCTGCACACTTTCCTATGCGAACGTCCGGAGTCTGCAGGCCTCGTGTCCCTGGCTACCGGATGGTGTGACCTGGTCGCCGATGATTCTCTGACTGGCGAAGCTGACTGGATATCCGAGGTCACGTAGCCAAGAGCGGTCGTGTGCGCTACCATGAGAATGAGGAAGCCTTATTGACAGTCTACTCCGGACTGACTATATGTCGGAGCGTCCCGAGCGACGGACGTATGCTCCGAATGCGAAACATTTTGTACCACAACATCTGGGACCAGATGTTGTTGTACGAGAGAGGGGCCTCTCTCGCTCGCCGTCCGGATGGACCAGAACGAGCTATGAACCGGACTAAAAGGCTTCCTTCGTTCTCCCTCTAATCCGCCGTCATTGGGTGTGCATTTGGTTGATTTATAGTGCTCGCATCACCCCAAAACTCCTTCTAGACCGCAACGGACGAACCCGGCTGCCGAACCATTTGATGAATGGATGCTACACCGGGCGAGCTAGCGGACGTCAAAGGCCGTCGAACCTACTAGGTTCCTCTTAGGCAATTGGCGTATTTACATGAGCACTTTTCCGCTAGCCCTTCATTAATTGTGACGACGGAGGCACACTGTTGGAAGACATCACAGATACATCACCCTAATCTTGATCGTCTGAAATAGAAATTGATAAAGTAGAGTGACCCTGCGGGGAAAGGACCGGAGTGTCCAATTCCCCACTAACACACCGTGACATACGCTTCCCATGTTGTCATCGAAATCATACGATACAGAACAGGAGTTAATGCGAGTACACTGACCACATATAGAATGATTATAAAAGTCAGAGGAAGACTTCCTCTTATTACAATTGATCAAAATCCTTTCAATGTGAAAAGAAAACAAGTCCTGGTACTCGCACCAACCCCTGGCAATCAAAATACATAATAATAATATGATCCATTAATATAGAAAAAATAATTGAAATCAAAATATTTTGAAAAAATATTTTTTCAGAACAGCCCAAGTTTCTGAAAAGTAACGTTGAGCCCCAAAGGATCCCAAGCCTAAGTGTGGACAAAAATTTTAAAAATATTTTAAACAATTTATTCAACACTTACGAACAATAATAATGTATCTAGTTATGATTAAAATAACATCAAGATATTATTTTCAAGAAATCCCCCCCTCACACAGAGGGCTGTTGTAAATGTAAACAATGAATGTAAAAACACTAAAATAAGACTCCAGGCACCCAGGCCCGGAATCAGTTACCAAAAATACACTATCTGATGCAAAACAGAGACTTCCAGGGAAGAAACTGCAGAACATCAGATGGTAGATGCAGAACACAATGCCTAACCACCCGTAGGTGAAGACGTAAACATGGGGAAAAGAACATAATTCATTCTGTTATTCAGCTAAAACTCCCAAGAAAATTTAGTAATAATAATTACAGAACTATGCCAAAAGCATGGGAGAATAGCAAGGGGGGACTTAAAGGACAGGGAGAGAGGAAAACACTGAAAAATCAGTGTAACTAAATAATCAGAATGACAACAAAATGGCTGCTGCCTCGAAAATAGGTAACTTAACATAATTTCATTAAAAAATTTTCAGTTACAGCCCTGATAATATTCTGTCACACATTTTTCCTCTCCTCCTTCTCTATCCTCCTTAGACTCACCATTTCACTAATATTTATGTGTCTGGCATCATTTAAACTGAGATTTACAAGCACAAAGATCAGTCAGATGTTAACTGATGAAGGGCCAAACTTAGAATGATTAATGGCGCCAATTTCGGAACGTCCTTGACACTGCGCATGCGCAGTAGAGGTGAAGTGTGGAGGGCCATTCAGGACATGTTTTCTTTGGTTTTAGATGCAAATTTTGGGGATTGGGGGGCAAAATTTGTGTTTGGCCCTATATTTTAAGAGTTAGCACCAGCTATGTCTGGGTCATTGGTACAGTATAAAAATCTATATAGTTATGATTACAGGCTTCCATCAACATTTTTATTTAGTGAATATCCGAAGCTTTTCAAGGCCTCCCGACACATTTTGCAGGATTTCAAAGCTCTGAATGGCCCTTGGTCAAATTCAAGGCTGTTCCTCGAATCCCAAAACCCGGAGCATATAAGGTTATATCACTACCACAGCAAGAATATAAAATCATGTTTAGCCAACTGATTATTTATTTATTGGTGTTTAACCCTTTACCTAATGTAACGGCCAAAACTGGCCAGCACTATTCTAAAAAATCGCCAATTAATTTTCATTATTTTTCTATCTCTAAAACATAGGTTATGACACCTCATTGGAACGAGCCCGTTGAGCTCATCACAATGAGGGGGTCATAAACTATGTTTTTGAGACAAAAAATTAAAATAATAGTTATTCAAGAATTTTTTTGGCAAGTGTCGTCTGCTTTTCATGTTAGGTAAAGGGTTAAAGTCACATACTTTTGCACAATGGCTAATCATGACCACAACATGGAGATGAAGTCACAGTCAGTCAATCGTTTATACCCCATGTTGCCTATTTTAGAGGACTTGCACCCCAAGCATTTGTGACTGGGTCCTATTTAGCCAACTGATTATACTTGTGTTGCTGACTATGGAGAACTATACACAAGGCATTGGCTACAGACTCCAATTGTAACAGTAAAACAGAACTTGTTCAGTGCACTAAACAAGCCTTACTCAAGGCCATAGTCTATGATCTCTCTATGGAATGTGTGCCTTGAGCTCATTCCAACAAGTAGAGCTTGGCAGTTTTCTGGTTTGGTCCTGGATTTGTGTGGAAAATTTATTTATTTATTGGTGTTTAAGGTCACATACTTATGCACAATGACTAATCGTGACCGTGACAGTTTTACGGGTGGAGGAAGCCGGAGTACCCAGAGAGAACCACTGAGCATTGACAAGCAACTGTCAGCTCAACATTCTCTGTTCAAGCTCAGCTCTAGCAGGGTTACAGTGGTTGAAGACATGTGCACCATCGACATGCAGTACGCCTTAGTACACAGCATAATTGTGCCACCATGTAGGCAACAGGGATAAAGTGCCTTGCCCAAGGACACAACGCAAGTCATCTCGGATGGGAATCGAACTCGGGACCTCTAGCACAGAAGTCCAACAGTCTACCACTGAGCCACCGTGCTCCATTTGTGTGGCAAAGTAGAAAACCAAACCACAAGACCCACCAAAAACCAACCTAATGGTTTTACAGTGTTTGTGCATCAGCTGATCAAACTACCTTACTGTGAGCAAATTGGGCTAATTCACCCGTATGGACTCTCGTCATTTAGTCTATGCGGCAAAGGGGTGAATATGTCACATTCTAATCACATCTTCTCCCTTACTAACTCATCCAGAGGATGAGTCAATACGGGAGAAAATGTTACAATCAGAATACAATATCCATGAGATAAAACTTTATTCATTTGTTACTCTAATTTATGTTTTCTCTGCCTGAATAGGCTTAGCAACTGATTCTTTAGAACCCTTGAGAAAAACATACCATCAAGAAAATCCAACAAGGCTAAATTTTGATAAAATCCAAGGTGACCCTCCATCTCCTACCCTCCCAATATCTAAAGAGCTATTGAGGTGGAATGTCTTGAGACATGTAACAGTGCCAATGTCTTTGGTTATATTTGAGCAAGTTCTCTTAATCTGAAGTTTGAACCAATATATGTTAATTACTGCACATCCAGCATTCAGTCAGCTCTTTACACTTCACCTACCAAATCATCTAAATCTTTCAACCCTTTACCCAACGTAACGATCAAAACCGGCCGGCACTATTAACAAAAGTCACCATACAATTTTCATTATTTTTTTCATTTTTTGTCTCAAAAACATAGCTTATGACCCCTCATTGGAACAAGCTCATTGAGCTCATTCCATGAAAGGTCATAAACTATGTTTTTGAGAGAAAAAATGAAAATATTTAGTTATTCAAGAATTTTGTTTGCAAGTGTCATCTGCTTTTCATGTTAGGTAAAGGGTTAATAAAATGCACCTAAACCAACCAGAAATTTTTGTAGTTTTTCATTTTGTGTTTTCAGAACAAAGTAAATGATAAAAGCGCATTGACGAACACACAGAATCCATTGATCACTGTTTGTTTGTTTGTTGGTGGTTAACGTCACATATTTATGCACAATTTTAACAAACTTGTATCTGCCCCCCCCCCCCCCCCCCTCCCCTATGAATATTGTATACCAAATGTCAAAAGATTATGATGATTGGTTCTGGATAAGAGATTTTTTAAAATTTTTGCAAATATGCTGACTCAGCATTTTTTGACAGAACACCCTAACAAAACCGATGGCAATTTTTTTTTACAATTCATTCCTACTGGTTCTAAAGATGCTTCATACCAAATAACAGCTCTATGTTCTGTGCGGTTTGGGAAATATGGGCGTTTGAAAATATTTCTATTTTTAGCTCCTGGAGTTCCCATAGGGATGCTGCATTCTTTTATTTTGCACGAGTCAAGTATTTATGACCCAATAATACCACATATCAAATTTGGTTCAAATTGGACCATCTCTTCAGAAAATAGAAATTTAGGGCGGGGCCAAAAATCTTACCCCTACCATTACAAAGCCAAATATTGCTTCACAAACTTCGTTTGAACAAATTTGATTCTACACCTCAAAAAGAAGCGCCATAACAAATATCAACGGACGAATGAATGGACGGACAGATGATGGACGGGGAGTGATGAGATTAGCTCAGCTTGACTTTGTCAAGATGAGCTAAAAACATGGCAAGTCCAACTGAAAGTTTACTGTCCTATTTCACATTTGAAATGGGGCAGAAATTCAGTCAGTCAAAGAGCTCAGATCGGACACTTCCTGTACGCTTGTTGGGCCTTCAATTTTCTGTGGAATGAGCATGTTAGAAAATGGATAGATGACCAACCATCAGGTGAATGAGTGCAAAAACTATACAACATTGGCATTAACTTTTGTACACTATGGCTTGTCACAAAGAAATAAAAGATCCATACAAGTCATATTTTATTCCATTAATTTGATTTAAAAACATTCAATGTCACATTTTGGCTGATGGACAATATTATGACATCAAATGAGAGGTAGAGGTGAACAAAATAACTCCCCATTCATACTTTTGTTACACAAATTAACCATCAAGAGTTGAAATATAACTTTGGTCAAAATTATTGAACAAATATTCCAAGATACAATTCCAAGATGTCTTAATGCCAATTACATCAACAACTGATTATTTCAAACCATGGTCATGCAGCCACCTGCAGTGGCGGCTCACCCATAGGGAGAGGGGGGGGGGGGGAGCAAATCCAATGGGGTTCCGGCCTTCAAGGTGGCCCACAAACATTTGAAGAAAAAACAAAAATTTACTAAAAAAAATAGTTTTCTCAAATATTTGGAGCCCTTGGAGTCTGGGTAAGTTTTAAAGGATATCGGACAATTGTTTTTTTTATGATACTCAATCCATTTCCTTCAGTAGCACACAAAATGTGTCCCATATTTGGTCAACTGAATATTTACACCAAATTTACACCGAATATCTATACAGTGGAACCCTGTTAACTGAATAGCCACTTTGCCAATGAAATTTATTCAATTAACAGGAGTACTCAATTAACACAGATTGTGTCACTTTCCTGTATTCTAGAGACAAACTGAGCATTTATTCTATTATATCTTGTTTGACAAAGCTCCATGAGCTCGTCAAACAATATATAATAGATTAAATGCCTATGTGGAAGTCCTGAGGCCAAATAGGTTTATAAACAAAGGAAAACTGGGAAGAGTCAGGGTAATTTCTCGGCAAGTTACAAGATTTTTTATTCAATTAATAGGAGTTTACTCTATAACCTACATTCAATTAAGAGGTCAAATTTGTACTGGAAGTATGGTAAATGGTTTTGTGTTGGAAAATTATATTCAATTAACAGGGTTATTCAGTTAAGAGATATCCAATTACGTGGGCTCCACTGTATTATAATTTGAGTTATTCTGTTTGTTATGAATGAGTGACATGCCCCATCTCCTCATCCCCTATGGGCCTAATCGACTTCAAACAGGTGTATGTGTTTCTATCCAATATAACTAAATTGACAAGTTTGGTGGCAATATTTTTCATTATTTACAAATATTCAGCTCTTCTGTCACAAGATAGGGATATTTACTGTTGGTAAAACAGTTTATGAATTCAGAGCATGGCATTCTGTAGTATAAGGGAGGTAACTCAAAACTGAATTGTCCGATTAGTAGCATGATTAGATTTAAATTATACTGAACCTTGAAATGCCATCTATCAAAAGCCATGTGTAGCATGTGTTCATGCACTAGTTAACTGTTTACATAACCATGACAATATCAAAATTCATTATTTTAAAAATAATTTTTTAATTTTTTCCCCAAAAATTCAACAAAACCATATCACGTGACTCTGATTGGAATGAGCTCAACGAGCCCATTCGAAGGAGGGTCACACATAAAATGATTTTGCTAAAATTTTTTGAAAAAACATATGTCTTTTTCAAATGATGAATTTGTCTTTTATATGGGCAGCTGCGGCTGATTTGTTAGGTAAAGAGTTAATGTAAAACAGGCAAAATTGTTAGATACAAGCCTCCCAAAAGTTCTACAATCAAGGAATTGGTGAGTTTCATACCAGAAAATAAACATTTTTTTCCACTTGCTCTGGGAGCCACTAAATAACCCAACTCAATGGGGCCACCAATATGCCCAGGCCACCACTGGGGGCTCATGGATTGAGTTTCAACCTTTTCACAATACAAATTCATGAACAAAGCTTCAATGAGAATAATGATATGGCTGTGTTGAAAAAATACAATCTCATAACTTCTTATCAACATGAACTGAGCGCTTACCTCTTTGTCATGGCATTATTCAATAACAATCTGACATCATCATCCTTGTAAGCCAAGAAATATTTGAAAAGAAGGAAATGCTGAAGTACATTAGCTTCTTAATCTTCTGCACATTAACATATCACACTCATGTATTTTTCACATACTCCAACTTGGAAATTAACAAGACTGAATTGGTTAAATTCCTAGTTGCATTATGGGAAAATTTTAAACCTTGAAATTTTGTTTTGACATCAGACTGCAGAGTAAAAGTTGAACAAAAACTTAAAAATAGGCTCAGTACACATTGGACTAATAATCAGTTTTAGCACATGCTCTACCTCCCCTAGCTTCATTATAGCCAGAATAATTCGGATGCCTCATTTTTCCCAGTGTCTACTTTGCCAATTTCCCCAACTACTCTGAACTTACAAGGCAGTGCCGGAAGCCCATATTTGGGCTTTAATCTGAACCACTGCACCCCAAATAAAATGATTCAATGGACATACTTCATATTATCTTTGAAGTGAAATTATTTAGTCTGCAAGGATTTGGCTTGTTACAATTTATGGGAGAGTGCCCACAGGCAAATGTAACAGGCACTCTCCCGTAAATTGTAATAAGGTAAAGACTTGTGAACAAATTCTGATGACAAAAATAATTTAGCGCTCTACCAGTAAAAGAAAAGAAATCAAAATTTGTTTTCTGTCTTTTTTTTAAAATATGTTATTTGATATGAGCAAATATGTTATTTGATATGAGCTTATCAAAGAATGGACGTCACTGATCCATACAAAACCTGTCATAATTAAATCCATACAAAACATCGTCAAATATTGATTACAAAAAAAGACCTGATACTCATGATTTCAGATTAGTAAATGTCCACCGCAGGATTAAACTATTTCCCTGTGTTTGGGGTTAATCCTTCACCTAATGAATTTCCCAAATCAATGCTCTATCAAGTGGATCCAACTTAATTGCTTACAGGTAAAAGGGACAATGCTGTTTGCTGTATATAACTCCCAACCACAAAATTCTTTGCCACACCTTTAGTACAATTGTGAACCTTTAACAGCGTAAGGCTTAAAGAATACATCAACTGACCCTTTACCAAATGTAACAGCAATAAACGCTCTGCACTACCGGTATTCACAAAAAGGGTAATTAAAATTTTATCATGTGTTTGATTTTTGGCAGCAAAAACTTTATATCCCATCAATGGAATGAGCTCACTTAGCTCACAACAATGAGGAGTCACAAGCTTTATGTTTGAGGCAAAAATGAAAATTTTAATTAACTACGACTGGTTTAGATCTTCCAGACACATGATTTGCATTTAACGATAACAAAAATTGGGAGTTCTTTTTCCTTTGAGATGAAGTGTTGTAAAGTAAAATGATATTGGAAAGGGTTCTTGGAGCCCTTTCAAACAGAGCATTACATCACAGGACCCTCCCCCACCACCATCAAATTACAAAAATTTCATGAAGTAATCTGCAGTAGTACTTTACCATTCTAATGCTAAACAAATCAAAAACAGGGTTACCTAAAAAAAAAATTGGGGAACACACTTTCAGGTTGCCTCACTTTCCAATTTGGAGACACTGGAAAAATGTAGTAATGCACAGGAAATTTACACCTACAACCATATCTTGATGCCCAAGTCTCCAACCATCTATAGAGTTGTCAATATGAGAACAGCAGGTTATTGGTCTCATTTTATGACTTTGTCGACTTTATGGAAGAAACTATCATTCCTTGTGGTTTTGGTGATGGTATAATCATAATTCTGCATAATAGCAGCCTACTTTCAACAGGAAAATTATAACTTCAAAGTAATTTGTATATTTTTTATACTTACCAATGGCCCAGACTAGCTGGTGCTAACTCAAAAATTAATTCAAGGCCAAAACACAAAATTTTGCCCCCCCCAATCCCCAAAATTTGCATACAAAACCGAAAATTGAATGTCCTATCTGGTCCTCCATACTTTTGCGAACTGCGCATGGGCAGTATCCAGGAAGACACCGAAACTGGCGCCAACCATCATTCTTTCTATAATGCCTGTTAAATGTTGTAAACAGCAGGGAGGTATGAGTGCCCATTCATGGGTGAGCCATACCCGTCTGTGCCATTGGTAAGTATTAAAAATATACTAATTACTTGGAATTTATAATATTTTTATACAACAACCACTGGACCAGACCAGCTGAATCGTAAAAAGGCTGGAAGGCCTAGGACATAAAGGAAAATCCAATTACTCAATCACTTCATCAAGGATATCTCCTACAGGAGAACAGGAGAGAAAGGAATTATATATGACTTTCTCCTTTACTAGAAATGAGAAAGACATAACACCAACAATGTAATTGAGCATTACATAATATATACTTCACCATTTAACGCCAGCATAAACCATTATGCTAATTCGGTGAAGGAAAGCCAAAATATAAAGGCAGTCCAGAGAATGAGACTCTTTATACTCATTTAAAAGTGTCCGAGGATTGTATATTAACGCCGTTTGACACGTGACATATACAAATGCTTCACAATGAGCTACACTTTAAAAACAATACATAAATGAGACATATTATTTGCTTCTCACCGAGCAACACATTAAAACCATCCCAGCACTGAGTCAGGACTACTGACACTGGAGGAGGTCTTCCCTTTCTTTTCACTATAAAGCCAGATGATCATAAGGGGACCCCCCCCCCCCACCCCCACCCCCACCCACTTCTTCTTGTTCTGAAGTACATGACCTCAGAACGAAGAGGGCCGTGGAACAGTGTCACTGCTGGAACGGACTGCTTAAATAACTGTAGATGTAACCTTTAATGGACGGCATTCTGAGAAACAGAAAGAGGACCTAAACATCTATGGTCACCGGAGATGGACTCTAAATTTCTCAGGTAAAACTTGGTAAATGTAGAGGGCTGTGTCCAGTACACAGCCTTCATGATATCAGTAAAGACTATACTGTTAGAATAAGCCCAGGAAGTGGACAGCGCTCGAACTTCATGCACTATCTTATTTACAAAACGTTGATCTGAAGATAGATTTTCATAGGCAATGCGTATTGCCAACTGAATCCATCTAGCAACTGAATGAACAGAAATATCTTTTCTGTTAGGAATTAATGAAAGAAAGAAATATTTCCTTCCTTTTCTTATAAAATCTGATTGACATTTATATATGCGCATATCCTTGACTGGACACAGCAGATGTCTACTGTTGTCCGTAGATGGCAGAGCCTTTATGGTATAAGGCTCAGGCCATTTATCTGGAGCGTGATTCTTAGCCAAAAATCCCACTTCCATAGTTAGAGTAATGGTATTACCCACACTACGATAATGAGAATCGTCAACAGATAAAGCATGAAGTTCACTAACTCTTCTAGCAGATGCAAAGGCTAAGAGAATTGGTGTTTTATAGGTCAAGAATTTGAACTCTACAACGACTAACAGCTCAAAAGGAGCTTCTTTAAGCTTCAACAGAACCCAAGCTAAATTCCACTAAGGAATTAATCTGAGGATTCTAGGTCTATTAATAGAGAAATTTCTAACCAGTTTGGACAATGAAGCATTAGATCCAATTGTCAAGTTATCATGATGAGCGTAAGTGTCTGATAACATAGACCTATATCCCTTAATAGTGACAGGCTGCAGTTTGAGATCGTCAAACAAGTAGACCAGAAAGTTGGCAATATCTGGTATGGTCGGATCATAGACGTCTATTGACTGATCCTTATATCAACGGAAGAAAACCTTCCACTTTGCTGCATAAATCAACGAAGAGGAGGACCTCCTGCAGTTAGAAATTACATCCACTGCTTGTCCTGTAAACTGTTTGCTGTGCAAGAAGGACCGCATAACGGAAATACGTGAAGGTTGAGACCTTCCGGGTTGTGATGCAGTGCGCGTGACTTCCCCAATAAAGAAGGTTCTCTTGCAGAGGAAGCTTCTGGGGAAACGTCCCATAACAGACACCTGAGAAGACTGATCCACAGTTTCTGTAATAACAGAGGTGCTACTAGAAGAATTTTGCAACAAGACTGTTTGATCTTTAACAAAATCTGCTGAATCAACGGAGTTGGAGGATACGCATATCCTATCATTCCGTCCCATGAGATTGACAGAGCGTCTACTGCGTGGGCTCGGTGGTCTGGACATGGCAACATGAACGTCGGTAACTGATTGTTCAGGTGTGTCGCAAAAGGATCTATCATGGGTCGATCCCACTGGTAGAAAATCTGTCTGAATACTCACTTGTTGAGCATCCACTCCGATGGCAATATGCGACCTTTTCGAGATAGTGAGTCTGCTAATACGTCCAGACAACCCAGTATATGACGGACAGAAAGCTGAACATGATGATTCACAACATATAGAAGAATTTTCTCCGTTAGATCGCATAACGGAATCAAATGAGTGCCGCCCTGGTTCCTGATTACGCTACGACAGTCGAGTTGTCCGACAAAATCTGCAATGAGCTCGGAAGTTTGACATTACCAAGCGCATTATACGAGTGAATGCCCAGGGAACCAGGTTCACACCAGAGCACATTGCACTGAACTGATACACCTTCCCTTGTACAGCAAACCGCAGGTACTTTCTGAATGCCGGATGTACCAGGACATGAAAGTACGCATTCTTAGATCTATGCTTGCCGCATAGTCGTTCAGTCGATGCTCGCTCTTACCGATCGAATGGTTCCCATATAGAATTTTGGAGCTATGCTAAGCTTGTTTATCCAGCTCAAGTCTATTACTGGTTTGAATGAGCCATCTGGATTCGGTACGAGGAACAGGTGACTGTAAAAACCCTGAGAACCCAATTCTCGGCGACCTCAATTGCTTCCTTTAATATAGAGCCTGTATATCTGCTAGAAGAGACTCTCTTTTGAAAGGATCCGACGGAAGATCGGACCAACGCAGACATCTTGTTAGTGGGGGTGCTGCTTGGAATGATAGCCGTAGGCCGACTGAGACTACACTTCTCACCCACTGATCTTCCGTTATTGCTGTCCAGTTTCTCGCGAAGATGATACCCTTCTGCTAACTGGCAAGCAATAGAGGTCTTGAACATCACCTGCATGACCTGCGAGGCTTACAGGAGGAGAAATGTCATCTCCATGAAGAACCTTGTCCCATCGGTCTAGGGGGGGGGGGGGGGGGGTCTGACCGATAGTCGCAATCAGACCTACGCCCCTTTTCTGAGTCACTATATTGACGACCTCCAAAGTAATTTTAAGAGGGCTTCTTGTACCTTCATGAGGAGTTCCCTTTTGACATTTAGATCTGGAACGTCCATTCTTGTCTGCTGACGCGAGTTGATGAAACACCAACTTCAATAGCAAATCATTTGACGCTTTCTAAATAGCCTGATCATGGGCTGACGAAAACTTGTCGTCCAAAACAGTATGTCCGGAGACCAGAGCGACTCGGAGAGAGAGCTTTTCACCTTGTCATCTATAAGTGATGACAACGCAAAGGGCAGCATCATGTCTGAATTAACTCCAGATTAGCCACTGTAAGGGAAGAATTATACGTGGTATACAAAATGACCTTGAAAGAACTCTATGAGAGGTACAAACATCCTCAAATTCCTTCACGCTGAGACGTTGTGCCATAGCTCTGGTAAGGTGATCTGCATAAGACATTGCTTCCAAATTTGCTCTACTGATGAAAATGCCATTGTAATTGTGTCTGAGCGAATAGTGAATGATGTAGGCAAGGATACATCTAGATTCCCAGGCTGCTCATTCAAATGCAGAGGAGCTCTCCGAACATCTTCTCCAACCATTTTAAATGTACGTAGTCCACGAAACAGCATGTTTATGGAAGATGTAGCCAAAAAACCACCTTTCCATCTCGCACTCGAGGTTGAATACGGCGTCGTCTATATGGCCAAAGGCCTTCGACACCTGCCTAGACTGGACAGGAAATGAAAGGACATCCTCCTTTGTCCAGATAAAATCTGTGTTTAACAATGCCAGCAGTTTCTTCCTTGTCGTCGCAGCATTCTGATTCGTTGGAACAAATTCAGGGTAGTATCGATGGATGAAATCCATTGCAACCCTGTGCTGTTCCGAAAGGGAAGGGTAAACCTCTTCCTTATCCCTTTTACCACCTGAGAGAATCAGTTGCGAATCTTGGTCCCTTGCATCTGCGTGAATAGATGACTGGACCGACCAAGCACCGTCCGACAGCTCAGGTTCTGAGACTGAGGGAGGCTGCATCTGCACTTGCTGGGATGCTGCGATCAGCTGAGCAATCTGTGACAGTAAGTCTGTCATCGAGGCCTGAGGAGCAGCAGTCTTCTGTTTCCTAGCCATTTGCTGCTCCTGAGATGGTGTGTCGGAGATGGATCTCCTCTCCGAACGTCCCAATGATTGAGGCCTTGCCTCCCAAGCTACCGGATGATCTGACTTCACTGGCGAAGAGTAGTTCCTTCTTCGCACAGCAGACTGGATATCCAAAGTCGGGTAGCTAGGATGCAGTCATGTGTGCTATAATAATGTAGCGGAGGAAGCCAAGACTGAAGCTGACCCTGGCTATAGACAAGACGGAGCATCCCGAGTGGTGGGCGGGCGTATGCTCCATCTCGTGCAAGTTTCCAACCAAAAAACTTCATTTCGGCGTGTGAAACGTACCAGAGGAAGCTGTGACTGAAGCCAACCCCGGCTGCAGACTAAACAGAGCGCCCCAAGTCGAGGGCGGACATATGCTCTGGCTTGTGCAAGTTTCTCATAACAACATTTGGCCCCAAATGTTTATTAAGTTAGATAGGGGCCTCTCCCGTTCGCGGTCTATAGACCTCGTCGAGTACAAGAAACTTGTTGACTTCCTCCCTATTTCCTCTCTATTTCCGTTGTCGCTGACTGAGCTATTTATATTAACGTGCTTGCTCTACCCAATCCACTTCTTAGACTGCAACGGACTTACCAGGCACCCACGGACGGAGTACTACTTCACCGATCGAGCTAGCTACTTGCAAGAGATTAAAATCCTTAACAAAAGTTCCTATCTCTTGCAATCATGACCACTGCAGCTAGCTCTATATGCTCCATGGAGCACGACGATGGTAGCACACTTGGATGGGTGTCAGAATATCATCACCATGTTCCTCTGAAATAGAAACTGACAAAATGAATTATAACATGGTGAGAGGCCTGCCCTCAAAGCCTCACCACCAACAACGTACTGCGACACCCGTCTCCAACATTAGTCATTCCAGTGAACACAAGAATGACAAGAGTCCGCAGGAGTGCATCGACAAGTCGATATCAGACCTCCAAACTCCACAACAAAATATATATAATTAAGATACATGAATAATAGCAATCAAAAATCAATTCAAAATATTTTTTGGAAAAACATTTTTTTTTTAAAAACGCCCAAGTTCCCAAAGGGAACATTAAGAGCCCAAAGGCATCCCGATAGAGCCTAAGTGTGACAAAATTCAAATTTTTCGAGCTACACTACCGGAATAATAATCCATGTATCCTACAGTAATTCTACAGGAATAGAATACAAAAAAAAAACTACCTGTATATGAGGACGTTGTCAATGTAAACAACATCAATGTGAAGAAGACATCAGGCACACAAAAAGGCCCAAAGTCATAAAACAATTTGATGCTACCAGATGCAAAGCTAGATATTCATACGAACAAGAAACAATACATCGGATAGAAGATGCAAGACTAAATGACCTAACACCCCTAGGGTAAGGAGTAACCATGGGAAAGAAACATAATAATATTTAGTAATAAATGCTAAACATATAAACAATAGCCAAAAAGCTTAAGAGTTTAACAGGAAGGGTCCATGGAAGGATAGGGAAGGAATACTTAACAAACAATGGAATAATCATTAACAAAAGTGATGACGTCAGGCTGGGGTCCCGAAATTGGGAAACATGAAATAATTTTATAATTATTATAAAGTTACAGCCCCGAACGTCAAAAACCACCGTTGAACACTTTCATCATCCAAAAACAGCCTTGGATCCACCAATTCTTGCATTGATTTGTGTCTGGTATCCTCAAATGAAAGTGTCAATGACACTGTAGCTCAACTTGTTAAGACATGTACATGTATAGTATGTGACACAGCAATGACAAACATCTAGGTAATGACCTGATAACAAAGGTACATATAAAGTATTGTAACGGTCTGTACATAAATACTGACCGTAGCCTGCAACAAATGTATAGGTAAAGTATTGTAAAGGTAGGTGACAGTCAGATGCTAAACTAGAAAGTCAGAGAGGGTCTGACTGAACCCCAAAATGTTTGTTCTCATAGCACAGCGATAATAAAGGCACACCAAAACACACTCGTTCCTGTCCCAAGGTGAAAACAAAGGTACCCAAGAAGTTTCGTGAAGATCAGTTCATAAATACGAGCTGTATAGAAGTTGTAACAAAAAACTGATTGGACCTAATTTCGGTACAAAATGGCCACTGGCGGCCTTCTTGATTTTGGATCGCACCCAGAAACACTCGTTCTCGTCCCAAGGTGATAACAAAGGTACCCAAGACGTTTCGTGAAGATCGCTTCATAAATACAGCCTCTAGCCCAAGCTGTATTGACATGTGCACTTACAGTGTATAAATAGCACTGAATAAATGAAAGTTCATCTAATTTGCATAATTTCTGCACGAGAAAAAAACCCGTACTATATGTGATGTATTCCATGTTACTAAACATTCATACAAAAATTTATTCAAATCAGAACTTTCATACAGAAGTTCTGTACAAAAGACTGATTGAACTAATTTGGTACAAAATGGCTGCTGGTGGCCATCTTGAATTTTGGACCACATCCAAAAACACTCGTTCTCATCTCACGATGATAACAAAGGTACCCAAGAAATTTCGTAAAGATCGGTTCATAAATACAGCCTCTAGCCTGACCTGTATAGAAGTTGTATACAAAAAACAGATTAAACCTAATTTCAGTACAAAATGGCCACTGGCAGCCATATTGAATTTTGGACCGCAACCAGAAACACTCGTTCTCATCCCAAGGTGATAACAAAGGTACCCAAGACGTTTCGTGAAGATAGGTTCATAAATACAGACTCTAGCCGAGCCGTATTGACATGAGTACTTACTGTGTGTAAGTAGCACTGAAAAAATCAAAGTTCATCTAATTTGAATAATTTCTGCACAAGAAAAAAACCCTGTATTATATGTGATGTATCCCAAGGTACTAAACATTCACACAAAAAATTATTCAAATCAGAGCTTTCATATGGAAGTTCTGTGCAAAAATCTGATTGCACCTAATTTTGTACAAAAAGCTGCCATCGGCCATCTTGAATTTCGAACAGGACCCCAAAACACTCGTTCTCATCTCACAGTGATAACAAAGGTACCCAAGAAGTTTCGTAAAGATTGGTTCATAAATACAGCCTCTAGACGGGGCGGTATTGGAATTTGCACTTACAGTGCTGAAAGTAACACTAAATACATCAAAGTTAGTCTAATTTGCATAATTTACGCACGAGAAAAAAACCTGTATTATATGTGATGTATCCCATGGTACTAAACATGCATACAAAAAATTATTCAAATCAGCGCTTTCATATGGAAGTTCTGCGCAAAAATCTGATTGCACCTAATTTTGTACAAAATGGCTGCCAGCAGCCAACTAGAATTTCGGATCGGACCCAAAAACACTTGTTTTCGCCCTATGGTCATAACAAAGGTACCCAATAAGTTTCGTAAAGATCGGTTCATAAATATGGCCTCTAGCCCGAGCCGTACTGACATGTGCTCTTACAGTGTATAAGTAGCACTGAATAAATCAAAGTTCATCTAATTTGCATAATTTCTGCACGAGAAAAAAACCCGTACTATATGTGATGTATTCCATGTTACTAAACATTCATACAAAAATTTATTCAAATCAGAACTTTCATACAGAAGTTCTGTACAAAAGACTGATTGAACTAATTTTGGTACAAAATGGCTGCTGGTGGCCATCTTGAATTTTGGACCACATCCAAAAACACTCGTTCTCATCTCACGATGATAACAAAGGTACCCAAGAAGTTTCGTAAAGATCGGTTCATAAATACAGCCTCTAGCCTGAGCTGTATAGAAGTTGTGTTCAAAAAACAGATTAAACCTAATTTCAGTACAAAATGGCCACTGGCAGCCATATTGAATTTTGGACCGCACCCAGAAACACTCGTCCTCATCCCAAGGTGATAACAAAGGTACCCAAGACGTTTCGTGAAGATCGGTTCATAAATACAGACTCTAGCCGAGCCGTATTGACATGTGTACTTACTGAGTGTAAGTAGCACTGAAAAAATCAAAGTTCATCTAATTTGCATAATTTCTGCACGAGAAAAAAACCCTGTATTATATGTGATGTATCCCAAGGTACTAAACATTCACACAAAAAATTATTCAAATCAGAGCTTTCATATGGAAGTTCTGTGCAAAAATCTGATTGCACCTAATTTTGTTCAAAAAGCTGCCATCGGCCATCTTGAATTTCGGACAGGACCCCAAAACACTCGTTCTCATCTCACAGTGGTACCAAAGGTACCCAAGAAGTTTCGTAAAGATTGGTTCATAAATACAGCCTCTAGACGGGGCGGTATTGGAATTTGCACTTACAGTGCTGAAAGTAACACTAAATACATCAAAGTTAGTCTAATTTGCATAATTTATGCATGAGAAAAAAACCTGTATTATATGTGATGTATCCCATGGTACTAAACATGCATACAAAAAATTATTCAAATCAGCGCTTTCATATGGAAGTTCTGCGCAAAAATCTGATTGCACCTAATTTTGTACAAAATGGCTGCCAGCAGCCAACTAGAATTTCGGATCGGGCCCAAAAACACTTGTTTTCGCCCCACGGTCATAACAAAGGTACCCAATAAGTTTCGTAAAGATCGGTTCATAAATATGGCCTCTAGCCCGAGCTGTATTGAATTGTAGACGGACAGATGGACGATGGACGACTGGCCATGGCATAAGCTCAAATTTGGCTTCATCAAAGTTGAGCTAAAAAGGAGATTTTAAAGCACAGATGTCATTTCATTGTTGATGACTTTAGGGCCAAACAAAGAATGATGTTTGCGCCAATTCCAGACACTTCCTGACAGCTGCGCATACGCGGAGAGTAAATGTATGGAGGGCCAGATAGGACTTTTAATTTTCGGTTTTGCAAGCAAATTTTGGGGATTGGGGGGTCAAAATTTGTGTTTGGTCCTTGATAACTTTGAGTTAGCACCAGCTAGTCTGGGCCATTGGGTTATAGTGTAAAAATATCTTTCCCACATTCACCACTTCAAGACCTTTTAGAGTTATAAATGGACTTGATACTAAATTGGTATTAAAACAAACCATTACTCGATCTGATATATATCCACCTTTGCTAGTAAAAGATAAGTGACCAAAACCTCGGACTTTCTCACTCTCCAATCAGTTGCTTTCAATGAAAAAAAAATTGTATAAGGCCATTAAAAACAATAACTTTTTTTAGGCACCTCCCTCATCATTAAAATTCTGAGAAAAGACTTCCCTCGTCAATAAAATTCTGAAAAAAAAAAATTAAATTTAAAAAAAAAAATTTCAACAAAACCATATCATGTGACCCCTCAGTGGAACAAGCTCTATGAGCTCATTCCAATCAGGAGGTCACATGATATGGTTTTGCTGAAATATTTTGAAAAATTTTATTTTTTCAACTGCTTAATTTGCATATTACGCAGGTGGATGCGGGCGATTCGTATGGGCAGCCAAGACTTGCCTATAAACATTTACAAAGACATAGGATGGAGACTGTCAAAGTGTAGTAAAAATATATAAAAAATCTCCAGACCTTAGAAGTCACAGAGAGAAAAAAAGCCTCCATCCCTCATAAAAAAAATTAAGGAAAATTGGCTGAGAAATAGGATTTTTTTTTTAATAGCCTAAGTGGAACAAAAAGGTTCTCTGATTTTCTCCTTCAAAACACAAGTAATGACAAAGAGTTTTGTTCTCCTCACTAAGTTTAAAAAGGATCAAATTAAGTTTGGGTATCATCCAAAATAAAAAAAAAATTCAAATAAGGCCAATAAAAAATGAAAGTGTCAATGACACTGTAGCTCAACTTGTCAAGACAAAGACATGTACATGTATAGTATGTGACACAGCAATGACAAACATCTAGGTAATGACCTGAGAACAAAGGTACATATAAAGTATTGTAACGGTCTGTACATAAATACTGACCGTTGCCTGTAACAAATGTATAGGTAAAGTATTGTAAAGGTGGGTGACAGTCAGATGCTAAACTAGAAAAGAAATCTTTTGAGTCCTAGAGTGGGTCTGACTGAACCCCAAAATATTTGTTCTCATAGCACAGTGATAACAAAGGCATCCCAAAACACACTCATTCCTGTCCCAAGATGAAAACAAAGGTACCCAAGAAGTTTCGTGAAGATCAGTTCACAAATATGAGCTGTGTAGAAGTTGTGACAAAAAACTGATTGGACATAATTTCGGTATAAAATGGCTACTGGCAGCCATCTTGAATTTTGGACCGCACCCAGAAACACTCGTTCTCGTCCCAAGGTGATAACAAAGGTACCCAAGAAGTTTAGTGAAGATTGGTTCATAAATACAGCCTCTAGCCCGAGCCGTATTGACATGTGCACTTACAGTGTATAAGTAGCACTGAATAAATCAAAGTTCATCTAATTTGCATAATTTCCGCACGAGAAAAAAACCCGTACTATATGTGATGTATTCCATGTTACTAAACATTCATACAAAAATTTATTCAAATCAGAACTTTCATACAGAAGTTCTGTACAAAAGACTGATTGCATTAATTTTGGTACAAAATGGCTGCTGGTGGCCATCTTGAATTTCGGACCACACCCAAAAACACTCGTTCTCATCCCACGGTGATAACAAAGGTACCCAAGAAGTTTCGTAAAGATCGGTTCATAAATACGGCCTCTAGCCTGAGCCGTATAGAAGTTGTGTACAAAAAACTGATTAGACCTAATTTTGGTACAAAATGGCCACTGGCAGCCATCTTGAATTTTGGACCCAGAAACACTAGTTCTCGTCCCAAGGTGATAACAAAGGTATCCAAGACATTTCGTGAAGATCGGTTCATAAATACAGACTCGAGCCGAGCCGTATTGACAAGTGTACTTACTGTGTGTAAGTAGCACTGAAAAAATCAAAGTTCATCTAATTTGCATAATTTCTGCACGAGAAAAAAACCCGTATTATGTGATGTATCCCATGGTACTAAACATTCACACAAAAAATTATTCAAATCAGCGCTTTCATATGGAGGTTCTGTGCAAAAATCTGATGGCACCAAATTTTGTACAAAATGGCTGCCATCGGCCATAATGAATTTCGGACCGGACCCAAAAACACTCGTTCTCGTCCCACGGTGATAACAAAGGTACCCAAGGAGTTTCGTAAAGATCGGTTCATAAATACGGCCTCTAGCCCGAGCCATATTGGCATTTGCACTTACAGTGCTGAAAGTAACACCAAAAAACATCAAAGTTAGTCTAATTTGCATAATTTACGCATGAGAAAAAAACCCGTATTATATGTTATGTATCCCATGGTACTAAACATTCATACAAAAAATTATTCAAATCAGAGCTTTCATATGGAAGTTCTGTACAAAAAACAGATTTCTGCATCGTCGGTACAAAATAGCGGCTGGCAGCCATCTTGAATTTCGGACCGCACCCAAAAACACTCGTTCTCGTCCCACGGTCATAACAAAGGTACCCAAGAAGTTTCGTAAAGATCGGTTCATAAATACGGCCTCTAGCCCGAGCCGTATCCAATTGTTGACGGACAGACGGCCGACGGACGACGGGCCATGGCATATGCTCAAATTTGGCTTCGCCAAAGTTGAGCTAAAAATTGTTTCTCAGACATCTCCCATATCATTGAATATCTGCTTCATCATGCCTTTTTACTTCCAAATCTCTTTAGTGATATTATTTTGCACTTGTAGTACTAAAAATAAAACCATCTAATCAGTTAAATTTGCAAGTGCAGTGTGGGAAATTTTCACTGCAGAAAACATTTTTTCCACAAAAAGTTTTAGGAGGTAAATTAATAATTCCAACTAATTTCAGAAAAAAGCCTCCCTAATTCATCATAAAACTGAGAGAAAATTGCCTGAGAAATAAGAATAGGCCTAAAAGTGAAATGTTTTTGCAATTTTAGTGCAGTGCCGATGCTATTTCGTTATTTCATTCTTTATTTTTGACCACATGCCAATGCTTAATAAGAGCCAGTTTTTCACCATGTTTATACTGCCAAAAATAGGAAAATAGCAACCAACCTAAATAAATGTATATAAGTGTGGAGAAATAGTAGATTCAATAGACATGAACCCTTTGAACCTGAGCGGCTGCTTTTCCAACTAGAAACATATGTCATAATATCATTAAATAGTATAGCTGTTCAGTAAATGTGTGAGGTAGACCAATAAATATTTTCAACATGCAGCATCGAGGCTGGACGTTGAAAATATTTGATTGGTCTACTCCAAATAATGAATATGGACTCTTCTAATTGCTGCCATTGAACTGGCATGGAAGATACCACCAGAGTTCAAAGGGTTAAGCCCCAAAATAATAAATAAGACTAGATCAAACAAGAAACAACAAATGAATATATTAACATAAATGTATATCTTATAAGTGCCATAAATACAATATTTTAAATTTCATTTAACACTTTTTGATATTTTTCTCAGAAATATGAGCAGTCCCTGCCACATTTTCCTTTACAATATACTTCAATTTAAACCATCTAAAAACTCCAAGTGTTAGGAAACTATACACTGATGAGGATGGACAGAAATTTCAAAAGTCTTGGCTACTCATATTGGTAGGCCTCTGGCAAAGTAATCTTGTAATTACATACCTTTACTATCATAGTAGTTGAATGGTTCGATAAAATTATTCAGATTCTGTGAATAACCCTCCAAGGTATAATTAATAGATTTTTACATGTTAATTAAATGATCCTCCTTGTAAAATTGGATTTTGTCTTCTATCTTTGATCTACAAATAATATCCACTATGTGAAATGATTCTTAATAAGTTTGGCACATACAATTTTTCATGTACACAAAAAAGCACTGGAGAAAAACAAATAATACCACCTCACAATACAAAGCTTAAAAAGGATGAAGTTATCTGAATGACAGGCTAAGACCTCTCCAGGAAGTAACGTGATACCATGAGCATGTCGTCGCCTGAGTGCTAGAATGTTCTATGTCCCCTATGGGACATAGAACATTCTACCACTCAGCCGACGATGTTGCTACTGTCTTAAGTCATTGTGGGTATACCATCCAGAATCCATCTCTGAAACTCCTTCCAACTGTGTACAAACATTGCCACCACTATGCTATTTATTTATTGCTTTAGTTATTTATTGTATTTAAGGCCAATTTCTGTATCAAGAGGACTTCCACCACCGGCAATAGTTACTGGGTGTTATTTTGCCAAGAAAGCAGAACATGTTTACCTCAGAGAACAAGAACTGCTCCACTTCCCAGGTTCTCACAGGGCCACCAATCCATTAAAAATTACAAACTGGGCTGACTGTGGTATATGAACCATGAGATAGCTTTGTTAATATTAGTACTGTGCCTGATGCAGATGGATTTTCCTGCATTTAAATATTAGCTCTGTGCCTGGTGCAGGTGGATTTAACTGACCAGTGACTAACCACATGGTTAGCTAGTGATGGAATAATCCTTGGTCTTGTTAACAAAATGCACCCCTACAAACTGAAGTAGCCCTCTAATCAATTATATCTTGATGACAAAGTGAAATGGATTTTTCATCAAATCAAATCATGGCTGCTTTAGAGCAGCCATGACTCAATTTTATGAATTTTTTTTTAGAAAATTCTTAGCATGTTACGAGCTGATCATTCAGGTAATCATTCTATTTGATTATGTTAAGAGTGGAACCCTGTTAACTGAACAGCTACTTTGTCCGTGAATAATATTCAATTATTACCACTTTAGCAAGCATTCCTTAGGCCATTATCGCTAATTTCTTAGGCATTAATACATGCTAAATGCTCAGGTCATCACCCAATGTGCTAGGCCATTAATGGTATCAGCTTTCCATAAGTGCCTGGTGGCCCAACACATCACTTGAATGAATTAGCTCCTGTCCATAATTTTGTATACTCTTTGTAAGTTTGGATTCGTGCAAGGTAAACAAACATCACAGCAGTTATTTTGGTGATTACGCCAAGTAAAACCTATCTACTGGAACACGAGGAACCAAATAATGATACAAGGTCAGCATAGATATGTATCATTTCATTTTTTGAAGCTGCCAAACTCTGATGCTGGATTTTTAGCTTTGATTATTTCGAACATGTATTTTGTTTTCAAAAAAATTTAAAAAGTAAATGCCGACAACTTATGAATATTCAAACTCTTAATTTAATTGTTCATTTTCTATTCACACTGTCTCAGGCTGCTTAAAAGACCTCAGGCTGTTAATCATTTCTTTGGGGTGCCCAATGAACAGTAATGCCCTTCAAAATCATGTTATTGTTATATTAACAGGAATATTCAATAACCAGAATTTCTGGAATTTCTTAATTTCTGGTGATAAATTGGAACATTTACTGTATTATATCTTGACTGACAGAGTTCCAAATTCACATAGTAAAAGTCCTATGACCCTCACCCATATGGCTAGTGCCCCCTAAAATCAATACGGTTCTTCGTTTTTCAGATGCAAATATTTGTGCAAGTTTGGTTGAGTTAATAAATCCAGAAATCCAAATTGCTAAATTTAGTAACAGAGACTTGACCTTTAACATACAAATCTGAAATTTATGAGCTCTTCTCCTTCCAAAAGGGTACAAATCCTACAAGTTTGATGCAGATCATAAGCGGAAAGAAAAAATATTTCAATAACAGATATTGTACTATAAAAACATTTGCAGGTAAAGATTTATTAATTCTGAAATTGGAACAGATGTAAATGTGAAAATTTAAAGATTTAAAAAAAAAAGCCTTTCAGCCACTAGCACTTAAAGACATATGACTTGAAAAATACATTATAAACTTACAGTGTTATTTTTTCTCAATAGCCTCTGCTGAAAAGATTGAGTGAATTCTGAGCAGACATCTGCAAGCAAACACCAAGTTACTGGCAGCAATTAAACGATGACTACAACTGTGGTAAAAAATTCAGCCATACTGCTCACACAATGTTTGCCAATCAAAATCAAATACAGTGATTCAAGAGAAAAAACCCCAAACAAACTTCAAAAACTGATGAAACACAATATGATTTCTGATGTAAAAATGAATAAAAAATATGAATGTATGAAAGGATATGTCCAAAATGTTTGTTTGGTTTCCAGTTCTTGACAATTGCATTGATTTGGTGCTGTTCATTTTAACATTAAGTTAGTTTTGCTCTTTGGATAAATTTATAAAATCAAAATGCCAATTCTCATGAACAGTTACTCTCATTCACACTGTCAATGTCCTCGTCATCTTCATCATCCAGTTCTGATGCAAGCATTGGATTTGGATCGACCTATAACGAAAACAGAAAGCTGCACATTTAACACTTTGCACACTGATGTCAAAATGCTGAAATTTCAAGCAGCAAATTGTTTCAAATATAGAACCTTAGTGAGCATGCTCACAAACCCCACGCGCACTGATATTTCAAGCTCTAATCATTTTTTAAAAATAAACATAGATTCTAGGAATACTGCAGAAAACAGTGTTCTGTAGTTTCAACGGTATTGAAAGAATTCAAGCAGAATTAATTTTAATTGAAATGTGCAGCCATGTTAAGATTTAATTATACCAATGCCACCATGTTAGACAAACATACCAAAAATCAGCTCAATATCTGGAAGCACGTAGAGAAAAAGCCCGGAAAACTGTAATTTTGATGAACTTTTCAAAGTCTATGGGGCCATAATTTTGGTAAAAATCAGTGGAGCGGAACAAAACCCAAACTTGTTCTGTAAGCCACCATGTTAGACTAACATACCAAAAATCAGCTCAATATCTGGAAGCGTGTAGGAAAAAAGTCCGCAAAACTGTAATTTTGATGAACTTTTCAAAGTTCAAGGGCCGTAATTTCGGTAAAAATCAGTAGAGCGGGACAAAATGCAAACTTGATCTGTAGGCCACCATGTCAGACTAACAGACCAAAAATCAGCTCAATATCTGGAAGCGTGAAGAAAAAAAGTCCGGAAAACTGTAATTTTGATGCATTTTTCAGAGTCCAAGGGAAGTAATTTCGGTAAAAATCAGTGGAGCAGAACAAAATGCACACTTGTTCTGTAGGCCACCATGTTAGACTAAAATACCAAAAATCAGCTCAATATCTGGAAGCGTGTAGGAAACAAGAGGCCTCAGGGGGCCTGAGGGCGCTCACCTGACATGGTAGTCTAAATATCAAACCAGGGACTTGACTTGAATAAGCTGCATACGCCCCTCCTAAGAAAAGCATATACAACTAGATGAAGCGATTGTGCCCACACAATACACAGGATTTTCCTTCTATTTTCAGTTCCTGCACTTTAATGTCCCAAAATTGAGATAAACACATAAAAAACAGATTTTTTTCCCAAACAAAATACTTTCAGCCTAGATTTTTTTCTTTTTCTTAAAACGCATAAAAAACGCTAAAACTAATTTCCGGATTTTGGTCCAAAATTTTCTAAGTCCCACCCGGACCCCAAATTTTTGGTGTAAAAAAAAAATGTTTTTTTTGTCTTAAAATTGACAGAAATGCATAAAAACAAAAAACAAAAAAATTATGGATTTTGGTCCAAAATTTTTGAAGTCCCACCCGGACCCCAAATATTCAGGGTAAAAAAAATTTTTTTTTTTTTGTCTTAAAACTGACTGAAATGCATAAAAAACAAAAACAAAAATTTCCGGATTTTGGTCCAAAATTTTCGAAGTCCCATCTGGACCCAAAATTTTCGGTGTAAAAAAAAAAATTTCTTTTTGTCTTAGAATTGACAGAAATGCATAAAAACAAAAAACAAAAAAATTATGGATTTTGGTCCAAAATTTTCGAAGTCCCACCCGGACCCCAAATATTCAGGGTAAAAAAAATAAATTTTTTTTGTCTTAAAACTGACCGAAATGCATAAAAAACAAAAACAAAAATTTCCGGATTTTGGTCCAAAATTTTCGAAGTCCAACCCGGACCCAAAATTTTCGGTGTAAAAAAAAAAATTTCTTTTTGTCTTAGAATTGACAGAAATGCATAAAAAACACAAAAAAAAAAATTTACGGATTTTGGTCCAAAAGTTTCTAAGTCCCACTGGACCCCAAATTTTCAGGGTAAAAAAAAAAAAAAAATTTTTTTTGTCTTAAAATTGACAGAAATGCATAAAAAACAAAAAAACAAAAATTCCAGAATTTGGTCCCAAATTTTCTAAGTCCCACCCGGACCCCAAATTTTCAGGGTAAAAAAATTTTTTTTTTTTTTTTGTCTTATAATTGACAGAAATGCATAAAAAACAAAAAAAAAAAATTTCCGGATTTTGGTCCAAAATTTTCTAAGTCTCACCCGGACCCCAAATTTTCATGGTAAAAAATTTTTTTTTTTTTTTGTCTTAAAATTGACAGAAATTCATAAAAAAACAAACAAAAAAAGTTAAAAAATTTATAGTAATTTATATATTTTTTATACTTACCAATGACCCAGACTTAGCTGGTGCTAACTCCAACGAAACCAGGGCCAAACACAAATTTTGCCCCCCAATCCCCAAAATTTGCATCCAAAACAAAAAGAAATCATGTCCTAAAGGACCTCCATAGTACGCCTCTACTGCGCATGCGCAGTGACGCAGTCGTCCCGAAATTGGCGCCAATTATCATTCTTACTGGCAGTGCCTGGTCAGCGCTATGTACTCAGCGGGGAGGCAAGAGTTCCCAACTCCAGGGAGGGCCATCCCCGTCTGGGTCATTGGTAAGTATAAAAAATATATAAATTACTATAAATTTTTTAACATTTTTATACTGTACCAATGACCCAGACTTAGCTGAATAGTAAACAGGCTGGAGGGCCTAGGACATAGAGGAAAATCCAATAAGCTCAACTATATCGTAAAGAGGTAACCCCTTAAGGAGAAAAGGAGTATTAGGCTTTACATGTATCTTTCTTATTTAATATTAAATTAGAAAGATACACTACCCTTAATAATTGAGCACAATAACATTCATGTTCTCTATTAACATCCAGTATAACCCTTATACTAATTATTTTTAAAACAAGCCAATAAATAAAGTTAGTCCAGAGAATTGAGACTCTTTATAATCATTTAAAAGTGTCCGAGTATTGTATATTAAAGCCCGTTTGACACTTGACATATACAAATGCTTCACACCGAGCTACACTTTAAAAATAAGACATGAATGAAATTAAACATTAATATTACACTTTAAAACCATCCCGGAAGCGACTCAGAAATACTGACTTGGAGGAGGCATTCCCTTGCTTTTCACTATAAAGCAGGTGACCTAAGGGAACACCCGCCCCCCCCTTCCCCTGGGTCAAATAGCCCAGAGCGAAGAGGGCAGCCGGACGGAGTCACTGCCGGAACAGAAAGCCTGCATAACTATAGTTGCAACTGTTTAGTGGACGACATTCTGAGCAACAGATAACGGACCTAAACAATGCAGGTCTCCAGAAATGGACTCAATATTTCTGAGATAAAAATTCGTAAATGTGGATGGCTGAGACCAATAAGCAGCCTTCATTAAATCTGTAATAGCAACACTATTAGCATAAGCCCAGGAAGTAGAAAGAGCTCTTACTTCATGAGCAGAAATCTTAAGCACAGACTGCTGAGAAGAAGATAAATCTTCATAAGCAGTACGGATAGTTAACTGAATCCATCTAGCAATAGAATGGACTGAAATGTCCTTTCTATTAGGCATCAAAGACAGAAAGAAACGTTTCCGTCCCTTTCTGATGAACTGAGATCTCTGTTTATAGATACGTAGTGCTCTAACAGGACAGAGTAAAGGCCTACGCCCGTCTGAAGACGGAAGAGCCTTAATAACAATAGGTTCCGGATATTTATTAGGAGCCTGATTCTTAGCTAAAAAAACCCACATTAGTAGTGAAGGTGATAGTGTTACCAACACTACGATAATGAGAATCATCCACCGATAGTGCATGAAGCTCACTGACTCTTCTGGCAGAAGAGAAAGCTAAGAGAAAAGCTGTCTTATAAGATAAGAATTTGAAATCTACTGTCCCAAGAGGTTCAAATGGCTTTTCCTTCAATTTAAGGAGAACCCAAGCTAAATTCCACTTAGGAATTAATCTAAGAGTTCTGGGTCTATTTATCGAAAAGTTTCTAACCAATTTCGATAAAGAGACATTAGATCCAATTTGTAAACTATCATGATGTGCATAGGTATCAGATAACATAGATCTATAACCCTTTATAGTAACAGGCTGCAGTTTGATTTCGTCAAACAAGTATACTAGAAAGTTTGCAATGTCTGGAATAGAGGGATCAAATATATCTACAGAATGATCCCTACACCAACGACGAAAAACCTTCCACTTAGCCGCATAGTTTAGCGAAGAGGAGGTCCTCCTACAGTTAGAAATCGCGTCCACTGCTCGTCCTGTAAAGTGCTTGCCATGCAAGAAGGACCGCACAACGGAAAAACGTGAAGGTTGAGACCTTGCGGGTTGTGATGGAGTTGGCGCGATTTCCCCTGCGAAAGAAGATCCTCTCGTGGAGGAAGCTTCCGCGGTAGGTCCCACAACAGACACCTGAGTAGATTTATCCACGGTCTCTGTGGCGACAGAGATGCTACCAACAGAATCTTGCATTGAGATTGTTTTATCTTTAGCAATACTTGTTGAATTAACGGCGCTGGAGGATACGCATATCCTATCATTCTGTCCCAAGGGATCGACAGAGCGTCTACTGCAAATGCTCTTGGATCCGGACACGGGGACACATACGTCTGCAACTGATTGTTGAGATGTGTCGCAAATAAGTCTATCATTGGCCGTTCCCATTGGTAGCAAATCTGATTGAATACTTGTTTGTTGAGAGTCCACTCCGACGGCAACAAGCGACCCTTTCGTGAAAGGGAGTCTGCTAGCACATTCAGACGACCCGGTATGTGACGGACCGAAAGAAGAACGTGATGTTCTAACGCAAACAGAAGGATTCTTTCCGTTAGATTGAACAACGGAACTGAATGAGTGCCTCCCTGATTCCGTATATACGCCACTACTGTCGTATTGTCGGATAGGATTTGGACATGAGCATCGTGAATAATGTCCATCCAGTGACGTAACACAAGCCAAATTGACATCATTTCCTTGATGTTTATGTGCTTGCACAGGAATTGCGGATCCCAAAGACCCTGGCATCTCGAATCCGTTGGGATTAATGATGCACCCCAACCTGTTTGACTGGCATCCGTCATAATGGTAAAACTCGGATCCGGCAACTGCAGCGGAACTCCTTGAGTTAACCACTGAATGTTTGCCCAAGTCTGAATCTCTTGTTTCACTTGATCTGACAAGAGAACGTCTACATCGAGTGAATGAATTTTCACACTCCAATTCTGAGTCAGGAAAATTTGAAGAGGACGTGTGCGTAGCCGCCCCATCGGAATGAGATCCGCGGCGGCTCCGCACAGACCTATCAGTCTCATAAATTCTCTCGCCGTGACTTTGTCTGCGTGCAGACAATAGCGAGCGTAACAACTGACTAATTTCGCTCTGGTTAACGGCAGACGAACGAGATTGTTGTGCATCTCGAAGCTCATTCCCAGATGAGTGAATGACTTGGACGGCACCAGATCCGACTTCTCCTCGTTTACTATGAAACCGAGACGTCGGAGCAATAGAAGAAGATTCTGAACATCGTTCTGAAGCGTTAACTCGTTGCCGTACCTCTGAAGAATGTCGTCCAGGTAGGCCGACGTTACCGCAGACGAATGAGCTCGGAAGTAGATCATTACCGATTTCATTACCCGAGTGAAAGCCCAGGGTGCTAGATTCAATCCGAAGCACATGGCCCGGAACTGATACACCACTCCTAGGACTGCGAAGCGTAGATACTTTCGGAATGTCGGATGTACCATGACGTGAAAGTACGCATCTTTGAGATCTATGCTCGTTGCATAATCGTTCACCCGAATACTCGCTCTGACCGATCGAATCGTCTCCATATAAAACTTCGGAGCGACGATCAGCTTGTTTATCCAGCTCAAATCTATGACTGGACGGAACGAGCCGTCTGGTTTCGGAACCAGAAACAGATGGCTGTAGAATCCCAGAGATTCCTGGTTTTCTACGACCTCTACCGCGTTCTTCATTAAAAGAGACTGCACCTCTGATAACAGAGCGTCTCTTTTCTGTGGATTTGACGGAAGATGAGTCCACTTTGGACTTCGAGTTAATGGAGGCTTTCGTTTGAAGGATATCTTTAGACCTTCCGAAGTCACTCCTCTCACCCACGGGTCGTCCGTAATCGACGCCCACTCTTGTGAAAAACTCGACAACCTTCCGCCAACCGGAACGCGATAGAGGTTTAAGCCATCACCTCCTGGACCTGCGAGGCCTGCGGTAGGAGAAACCACGTCTTCCACGACCCGCACCTCGCCTCGTCGCCCTCGGGGCGTCCGACCGATTGTCCCGGCCTGAAGGACGTCCCGAACGAGAGTCGCTATCCTGACGGTCTCTCGAATAAGACCAAGAGGACGCACCGGAACCTCTATAGGAACCTCTCTTGGGAGCATTAGACCCAGAAGTGCCTGTCTTATTCGTGTCTGCTGTATCCGACCTTTTAGGAGTGGATCTGAACAACAGAGAATCATTAGCTTTCTTTTTAATTTTATCATAAATAGCGGAAAGCTTGCCGTCAAAGAGAAGTTCTCCTGAGACCGAAGCGACTCCAAGAGAGTTCTTCACCTTAGAATCCACTAGTGTGGATGTAGCTAGGGCTGCGTCACGTCTAACCAACCCCTGATTTGCCACTGAAAGGGCGGAGTTACACGTGGAATAAGCTACTGCCCTTGAAAGAAGTCTTAAAGAGGATTGTATATCCTGAAACTCTTCCCCTTGAAGGCGCAGTGATAACGCCTTAGTAAGGTGATCTGCGTAAGATAAGGCATCTAAATTGGCTCTGTTAGACGCAATAGCTGTTTCCAACACCACGGTTGGAATAGAAGCTGACGACGGTAATGATAGCTCTAAGTCTTCCGCCTCGTCGTCCATACGCAGAGGAACTCTCGGTATACCCTGTCCTGCCGTGTCGAATTTATTCCTTGCATTAATGAAAGGCAGGTTAAGAGTATTAGCGGACAAGAAACCTGCTTTCCCCGTCCTGGAAGCAAGTTTAAATATAGCGTCGTTCAATAATTCAAATGTTCTTGCAACATTATTGGACTGCGACGGAAATTCGGGAGCGATGTCCCTGAACCGCTCAAAAAATTCAGAGTCCAATGACGCTATAATTCTCTTGTCCGGAAGCGCAGCAGTCTGGCCCGACGGAACAACTTGAGGGAGAAAGTGCCGGATGAAGTCCACGGCAGCTTTATGTTGTTCCGAAAGGGATAGTTCCAATTCATCCGTATCCCTTTCACCATCCGGTCGGACCTCCCGATGTTCCCGGTCGTCCGCCCCCGATGCTTCGGCGGAGCGTACCGACCCAGCGCCGTCGGATAATTCTCGATCCGACACCGTTTCTGTCGGCTGCTGGGATGCTGCGATAAGCTGTGCTATCTGCACAAGAATGTCCGACGTCGAGACCTGCGGAGGCGTAGTCTTTCGCTGCTTCGCCGAGGGCAGCTCCGCATCAGATGGCTCCCGCATACTTTTCCTATGCGAACGTCCGGAGTCCATCGGTCTCGAATCCCTGGCTGCCGGATGGTGTGACCTGGTCGCCGAAGAATCCTTCATCGGCGAAGCTGGCAAAATATCGGAGGTCACGCAGCCAAGGTGCGGTCGTGTGCGCTGACGAGAAGAGGAAGCCTTACCAGTCTCTGCGGACTGCTTATACAACGGAGCGTCCCGAGCGACGGACGTATGCTCCGCTAAAGACACATTTTGTACCACAACATCTGGTCCCAGATGTTGTTGTACGAGAGAGGGACCTCTCTCGCTCGCGGCCCGGCTGGACCTGGACGAGCTAGGAACCGGACTAAAAGGCTTCCTCCGTTCTCGTTTACTATCCGCCGTCACTGGGTGTGCATCTATTATGTTTATAGTGCTCGCATCACCCAAAATTTCCTCTTGGACCACATCGGACGAACCCGGCTGCCGAACCATTCGGTGAATGGACGCTACACCGGGCGAGCTAGCGGACGACATTTGTCTAATCTCCATGAGCACTTTTGCCGCTAGCTCTGAATTCATTTGTGACGACGGACGCACACTTGAAGAAGATAACATGGAAACATCACCCTGTTCTGGTTCCTCTGAAATAGAAACTGAGAGAGTAGAGTGACCTTGTGGAGAAAGAGCCGGCATCGCTCTTTCTCCAGAAACAACATATCGTGACACACGTTTCCAATGTTTCTCATCCCAATGTTCACATATAGGACAGGGATTAATGCGAGAACACTGACTACAATTAATACAATGATCATGAAAGTCAGAGGAAGATTTCTTCCTATTACAATTTGAACAATGTCCCTTCATTGTGAAAGAACAACAATAAGTCCTAGTTACTCGCAAAAACTCCTGACACAAAGATACATAATAACATGATCCATTAATAAATGAAAAAACAATTGCAAAACAAAATAATTTTGAAAAAATATTTTTTCAGAGAAGCCCAAGTTGCTGAAAAGTAACGTTGAGCCCCGATGGATCCGATGGCAAAGTGTGGTCAAAAATTTTAAATTTATATAAAATAATTAATGAGACACTTTCGGATAATATAAATGTATCTTATAATGAGATAAACTACCACAAAGGCAAACAGCCCCCCTCAAAAAAGGCTGTTGCCAATGAAAACAAACAGTGTAAACACACTAGAAAACATGACTCCAGGCACTGAAAAAACTGGCCCGGAATCAGTCATCAATTACACTCTATCTGATGCAAAACAGAGACTCCCAGGGGAGAATCTGTAGAACATCAGATGGAAGATGCAGAACACAAACGTTATACACCCATGGGTGAAAACGTAACTATGGGGAAAATAACAGAAAACATTCTGTAACCAAGCAACTCTCCCAGGAAATTTTAGAAATGAAACTTCTCAAAAATATGCCAAAAGCATGGGAGAATTGCCAGGGGGGACTTTAGAAGGCTAGGGGAGAGGAAACACTGAATAAGCAGTGCAACAATTAGCAAGAATGACAACAAGAGGCCCATGCCTCGAAAATAGGCAACTTAACATAATTTCATCAAAAAATTTTAAGTACAGCCCTGATTATTTTTTGCCACTTCTTTTTCCTCTCCTCCTTCTATCCTCCTTAGAATCACATTTTCTCCAAAAATTACGTGTCTGGCATCCTTTAAACTGAGATTTACAAGCACAAAGATCAGTGAGATGTTGACTGATGAAGGGCCAAACAGAGAATGATAATTGGCGCCAATTTCGGGACGACTGCGTCACTGCGCATGCGCAGTAGAGGCGTACTATGGAGGTCCTTTAGGACATGATTTCTTTTTGTTTTGGATGCAAATTTTGGGGATTGGGGGGCAAAATTTGTGTTTGGCCCTGGTTTTGTTGGAGTTAGCACCAGCTAAGTCTGGGTCATTGGTACAGTATAAAAATATTCCGGATTTTGCTCCAAAATTTTCTAAGTCCCACCCGGACCCCAAAATATCCACCCAGGCAATTCATTTCAATAAACATGTGAAACAATCTTCCAAAGATGTTATATGTGAAATTTTAAAGCTTTTGGAGCAGTGCTTTCGGAGAAAAGTAGTCTTATGTCCCACAGTGTTAAAAAATGCTCACTCAGTACTTTTTCAAACTCCCCAAAAAGTACCCCATGATAAAACCGATGGCAATTTTTTTTTATCATTCCATTTTGTTGGTCCTAAGGAAGCTTCACAACAAATAAGAATTCTCAGTGCCGTGTAGTTTTGGAGATATGGGCGTTTTACTTTTTTTCTATTTTTAGCTCCTGTGGTTCCCACGGGGCTATGGGTAAAAAAAATTCGGCATAAATTAGGTACTTATGACCCAATAAGCACTCATGTAAAATTTGGTTCAAATCGGCCTCGCGGTTTGGAAAATAGAAATTTGGGGCGGGGCCAAAATTTTTGCGCCTCCTTTAACATCGCCAAATATAGCCCCTCCAACTTCTCTTGAACAAACTTGAGTCTACACCTCAAAAGGAAGCTGCATACCATATATCAAGTCTCTGCTATTGCTGGTTCTTGAGAAGAAGATTTTTTAAGAATTGGAGCATTTTTGCCCCATCCCTCTGCTCAATGTGAGCCGAAACCTAATTTGACAAAAAATCAAAGTCCGCATACATAAGCCCTTCTCACATGAAATTTCATTAATATGCGGCCAGTGGTTTGGGAGAAAAAGCCCAAACACCACCTTCACGACGGACGCCGGACGACGGACGAAAAGTGATCAGAATAGCTCACCCTAACTTTCAGTCAGGTGAGCTAAAAAGTCTGCAAAACTGTAATTTTGATGAACTTTTCAAAGTTCAAGGACCGTAATTTCGGTAAAAATCAGTGGAGCAGAACAAAATGCAAACTTGATCTGTAGGCCACCATGTTAGACTCACATACCAAAAATCAGCTCAATTTCTGGAAGCGTGTAGAAAAAAAGTCCGGAAAACAAGTAGGACTGACTGACGGACGGACCAGTCAAAAACATTATACCCTTGCAACTTCGTTGCGTGGGGTATAATAACACTTCCAGTTGGGCTGTTGAGACTTAGTGGTAGAGTGTCAAATTAGTTTGGTTATCAGAATTTGTTACCATATGTTTACCATGCCACAATTTATGGGAGAGTGTGAATAGGTTCTCTTTGATAAATTACAACAAGACAAATCCCAACAGACTAAATAATTTCATTTCAAATATAAGGCCTAAAAAAGTTAAAAATCTGTTTCTCAGGCCCCCAAATGGTGCTTTTGGCTGCCGCATACTCTCTTTTTATAACCTATGCAAACTTTAAAAAAATCAAGGGTTGGTTTATACCTGCAGTTTGAAGGGCAAATTTTATGGAAAAACACTAAGAAATGGATTTGAACAAACTTGCATGCCCCTCCCCCCCCTACCCCCAAGAAAACCCAAATATTAAGCCAGGGACTCGAATTGAATAAATTTGAATTATGATCCCCATAGTGATGCTATATACCAAATGTGAAAGAATTCTGCTGGTGAATCTAATGAAGAAGATTTTTAAAGAAATTTCCTCATATTGAACAAAGTTATTAAAGTTTGGGCTCCATTAGAGAGTCCAAATATTAATCCAGGAACCCAATTTGAACAAACTTGAATCTGAACCCCTCCCTCCCCACATCCCTAGAGATGTTGTGAAATCTATGCACACCTATTATCGCAAGTTTGTGACGATTAGACCATTCACATGGGAGATGTGGAACTAATGTCTTTGTTTTTACAGCAAGGCATTCACACCTTTCCCATCCCCATTCAATTGTGAAGGCCATGAACACCTGCTACTGAAGCCTAGTGATGATCAGACCATCCACATGGGAGAAATAGAACAAAGGCATTATGACACATTTTGGGGAGGAGATTTCCATATAATTTTAATTTTTTTACTACAGGGACATGGAAGCCAATGCCTCAGTCACAATTATAATGTTCACATACATCCAGGTGCCAAGCCTGGTGATGAACAGATCATGCAGTGGGTGAAGATGTTGACCAAACACATCAGCAAACAAACTATTCCAAAAACAGGCCTCGAAATAAGAGGCGAACACTCGTACCGTTAGCCTATCGGTTATGCAGATTTGTTTTCAGGCAGACGCTCGATTGGTTAACCAAAAATCGCGCCGATGGCCGACGAAGTTAGTTGTTACAGGATGAGAAAAGTTTTCAACGTTTTTCCTCCCACTGATTTAAAAGAAGCACTGCAGTGAACAAAACGAGAACAAAATGCTCATGTGGTTATCATACAGCGTGTTTCAATAATTACCGTACTTGTTGGGGTATAAATCTATAGTATTAGTGGTACTGAAGATCTGCAGTACCAACTCGCGGTGCCCTCTGGCTCTCGAAACAATTAATTTGTTTCGATTCTGAGAAAGACAATTGTCTGTTACAGCTAAAGGGAGCTAACTGCTTTAATACATTTACCGCATGTGAGGTATTAACTCTCGCACTACGCGAAGCTGAAAATAAGTCTTCGATACAATAAAAAGGAGACATATTGAAAATCAAGTGAGATGTTGTTAATTATTTGCATTCTGCCCCTTTTTACCCTACCAATCCATGAGAAAAATTTTCGAACACCTTATGGAAACGTCTTTTATTCACCAATGCTGACTTCTTATTTACGTGCTTATTCCATTTGAATAAACAGCCAGCATGGTTGTGAACATGGGTTTTTCCAAATGATTTCAAACATTGTGGCACAAATAAAGTTTTAGTTTGGAACTTTGGATTACATTCTCTGGATTCCGAAATGAAGGGAAAGGTAGATACGATTTACAATTGTTTCTTTTCCAATGTTAAACAGTGACTGCCAATGCAACTCCTATGCCCTAAAGTTCAATGTATTCGTAATACAGACATCCATCGATGGTATCTGACCCCATCCCCACACAATTGCCCAATTCCCAATCCCAGTTCGAGACAAATGTGTTTCGGTTTCTGAAATAAGCCACACAGCAAAATAAACAATTAAAATTCTTTAATTTTTATTAGACACAAAAATCATATAAAGCAAAGAACAACAAATGTTAATGCGTGCATATGTGAATGTGCGTGTGCATGTGGGGGGGGGGGGGGAGGGGGGGGGGGCTGTTTTGTACTGCACCTGCCTTGGGTCCCTTGTGTCTAAACGCCAAACTAATTTGGGTATGTCAGAAGCTTTGTCAGTATTAATACTTTTAATGCAATGGTTCACCATTATGTTTATGAAAAAAATCTAGGCAACCTATCAACAGGTTAACCATTGTCAAATGAGGCAACCTGTTGGAAGGTTTATCAAAATCTTGTTATTTCGAGGCCTGCAAAAAAAAAAAAAACTAAGAGGGCTGGCTAATTTGCACAATTTATGTATGAGAGAAAACCACATACACAACATTATGCATATTGTGCTAGTTATTTTCCATTCCCAAAAAATAATCAAAATCTGAATCACAGTCTGCAAGTTCTTGCTTGAAAAGTGTAATGGCTGTAAGGTGACATCCTGTTCAAGTGGGGTTATAAATATCATCATCAACTGAAACTGGATTTCATACAACCCGACAGAAAAAAGTCAGGAATTTTAAGAACTCATGCAGATAATTTTCAAGCACTTCCCTTATCTCAACCCTTTCTGGTGGTATTTTTTTTATGTCATTTCAATGGCAGCAATTGGAAGAGTCTGTATTCATTATCTGAGGGTACACCAATTAATATTTTTAAAGTGCTGCTTTGGGGCTACACATTGAGAATATTGATAGGTCTACCCCACACACATTCACTTATAAAGCCACCCTGCTTAATGAAATTATGATGTACCATAATCCTGGGCCGGAAAAGCAGTCTCTCAAAGGGTTAAAGTGATTTTATCAGCTTAGATGTTTGTACAGATAGCAGTTAACAATTCTTATATAGGTATTCTGAACCAATGATATCTGCACCTGACACATTTGTATGGATGAATAAATGAATTTGTATTATGTATTTACCTCAGAATATGCAGGTGGTGGTCTGTAGTCATAGACATATGTATACATTGGTGTATAGGTTAAGTCACCCATATTAACACTATTATCACCCTCTTCATCTTCATCCTCCCATAATTCAACAGCTCCTCCTATACTCTCTACATAAGTTGGTGGATCTGCTAAG
The DNA here is from genome assembly GCA_031216915.1 of Pictodentalium vernedei. Lineage (NCBI taxonomy): Eukaryota > Metazoa > Mollusca > Scaphopoda > Dentaliida > Dentaliidae > Pictodentalium > Pictodentalium vernedei. Next base: position 211,746,001 of record CM062293.1, read on the forward strand.
AGAGAATGAAAACAATCAAGAAACAAGACTAACAGTGACTGCACGGCCAAGGATGCCCCCGAACTATGACCCTGATCTGTGATCTTGGCATCCATTGAAGAAAAAACATTTTGTGTGTGACACATTGTCTCCCCATAAGCAAAATGCATGCCAAGTTTCAACAAAATCCAACGAAGCATCTCAGAGTTATGAAGTGGAAATGAAAATCTTCCTGACGGACGGAAATGACAAACACTATATGCCCCGAAAATTTTTTTTTTTGGGGGGGGGGGGGGGGGGCATACAAATCAATTCAGTTACCAAGATATACTCGATGCTTATCAAACACAAGGGGACTGAATATTACAGCCTGATTAGTAATTTACAGAATATATACAATACTGTGAATACAAAAGCGGATGGAGTATTTTGATCGAATCATGATCCGGTCAAAATTCTGTTTATCTCCCAGCAACACTACAAAATCTCATCTATCGAAAAGGAAATACAACGTTTCAAATCTCTACATTCTAAACTGCAGAAGGAGGTGAAAAAAGGTACCCAGAATTTCTAAACATGATAAATTTTAAGTAATGTGTATATTTTTTATACTTACCAATGGCCCAGACTAGCTGGTGCAAACTCAAAATTATCAAAGGCCAAACATAAATTTTGAACCCCCCAATCCCCAAAATTTGCATACAAAACCTAAAATTAGAAGTCCTATCTGGCCCTCTATACTTTTACTCTCTGCACATGCACAGTGGTCAGGAAGAGATCAGAATTGGCGCCAACATCATTCTTCATGATGAGCTTACTAATAATAACTCAGTGGGGAGGTATAAGTGACCCAGACTTAGCTGGTGTAAACTCATTAAATTCAGGGCCAAACCAAATTTTGCCCCCCCAATCCCCAAAATTTGCATCAAAAACCAAAAATTAGATGTCCTGGTAGGTCCTCCATACTTTTACTGTACTGCGCATGCGCAGTGTCAAGGAGATCTCGAAATTCCAGCCAAAATGTCATTCTTACAACCAGTGTCTGGTAAGTGTTATGTACGCAGCGGGGAGGCAAGAGTTCCCAACTCCTGGGAGGGCCATCCCTGTCTGGGTCATTGGTAAGTATAAAAAATATATAAATTACTATAAACTTTTTAACATTTTTATACTGTACCAATGACCCAGACTTAGCTGAATAGTAAACAGGCTGGAGGGACCAGGACATAAAGGAAAATCCAATAGGCTCAATTACATATAACAGAATTATCCCCTCAAGGAGAAAAGGTGAGATAGGATTTATATGTATCTTTCTTATTTTTATCAAAAAAGACAAAAAACCATTCCGTAACTGAGCACAAATACAGCAATGATCTCTATTAATATCCAGTATAACCCTTTATACTAATTATTTTTAAAGGTAAGCCAATAAATAGACAGTCCAGAGAAATGAGACTCTTTATACTCATTAAAAGTGTCCGAGGATTGTATATTAATGCCCATTTGACATGTGACATATACAAATGCTTCACACCGAGCTACACTTTAAAAATATTACATGACATGAGTAAACATTAGCTTTACACTTTAAAACCATCCCGGTACCGACTCGCAATTACTGACTCTGGGGGAGGTATTCCCTTGCTTTTCACTATAAAGCAGGTGACCTAAGGGAACACTCCCCACCCCCCCTTCCCCTTGCCCTGGGTCAAATACCCCAGAGCGAAGAGGGCAGCAGGACAGAGTCACTGCCGGAACAGAAAGCCTACATAACTATAGTTGCAACTGTTTAGTGGATGATATTCTGAGCAACAGATAACGGACCTAAACAATGTAGATCTTCAGACATGGACTCAATGTTTCTAAGATAAAAATGAGTGAAAGTGGAAGGCTGAGACCAATATGCAGCCTTCATTAAATCTGTAATAGCAACACTATTAGTATAAGCCCAAGATGTTGATAGAGCTCTTACTTCATGAGCCGAAATCTTGAGAGCAGATTGCTGAGAAGAAGATAACTTTTCATAAGCAGTACGTACAGTTAATTGAATCCATCTAGCAATAGAATGAACCATAATGTCCTTTCTATTAGGCATCAAAGACAAAAAGAAACGCTTACGTCCCTTTCTAATAAACTCAGACCTACGTTTATAAATATATATTGCTCTAACAGGACAGAGTAAAGGCCTACGCCCGTCTGAAGACGGAAGGGCCCTAACAACAATAGGTTCAGGATACTTATTAGGAGCCTGATTCTTAGCCAAAAATCCAACATTAGTAGTAAAAGTAATAGTATTACCAACACTACGATAGTGAGAATCATCTACCGATAAAGCATGAAGCTCACTAACTCTTCTAGCAGAAGAGAAGGGCTAAGAGAAAAGCTGTCTTATATGTTAAGAATTTGAAATCCACTGTATCAAGAGGCTCAAAAGGTGCTTCTTTTAGTTTAAGAAGAACCCATGCTAAATTCCATTTCGGAATTAATCTAAGAGTTCTAGGTCTATTTATCGAAAAATTTCTAACTAATTTAGATAAAGAGACATTAGAACCAATCATCAATGTATCATGGTGAGCGTAGGTATCAGATAACATAGACCTATAACCCTTGATAGTAACGGGCTGCAGTTTGATCTTGTCAAACAAATAGACCAGGAAATTAGCTATGTCAGGAATGGAGGGATCATATAAGTCCACTGAGTGATTCCTACACCATTGGCGAAAGACCTTCCACTTAGCAGCATAATTTAGCAAAGAGGAGGTCCTCCTGCAGTTAGAAATTCCGTCCACTGCTCGTCCTGTAAAACGCTTATTGTGCAAGAAGGACCGCACAACGGAAATACGTGAAGGTTGAGACCTTGCGGATTGTGGTGAAGCGTGCGCAAATTTCCCCTGCGACAGAAGATCCTCCCGTGGAGGAAGCTTCCGCAGCATGTCCCACAACAGACACCTGAGTAGATTTATCCACGGTCTCTGTGGTGACAGAGATGCTACCAATAGAATCTTGCAGTGGGATTGCTTTATTTTGAGCAATATCTGCTGAATCAGCGGCACTGGAGGATACGCATATCCTATTATCCCATCCCACGGGATCGATAGAGCATCTACTGCAAACGCTCGAGGATCCGGACATGGGGACATGTAAGTCTGCAACTGATTGTTGAGGTGTGTCGCAAACAAATCTATCATTGGTCGCTCCCATTGGTAGCAAATCTGATTGAAAACCTGTTTGTTGAGAGTCCATTCCGACGGCAACAGGCGACCCTTCCGTGAAAGGGAGTCTGCTAACACATTCAGACGACCCGGAATATGACGGATCTATAATAGAACCTGATGTTCCAGTACAAACAGAAGGATTCTTTCCGTTAGCTTGAACAACGGAATGGAATGAGTGCCTCCCTGATTCCGTCGTATTGTCGGACAAAATTTGAACGTGTGTGTTCTGAATAACGTCCATCCAATGACGCAACACAAGCCAAATTGACATCATTTCTTTGATATTTATGTGCTTGCCTAAGAATTGAGGATCCCAAAGACCCTGGCACCTCGAATCCGACGGGCATAGTGTCGTGCCCCAACCTGTTTGACTGGCATCCGTCATGATAGTAAAACTCGGATCCGGCGATTGCAGTGGAATTCCCTGAATTAACGACGGAATGTCTTCCTAAGTCTGAATCTCTTGTTTCACTTGGTCTGACAAGAGGATGTCCGCATCGAGCGAATGAGTCTTCACTTTCCAATTCTGAGTCAGAAAGATTTGGAGAGGACGAGTGTGTAGCCGCCCCATTGGAATGAGATCTGCGGCAGCTCTGCACAGACCTATCAGTCTCATGAATTCTCTCGCTGTAACCTTTGCTGAGTTTAGACAATAGCGAGCATAACAACTGACTAATTTCGCTCTGGCTAACGGCAGACGAACGAGATTGTTGTGCATCTCGAAGCTCATCCCCAGGTGGGTGAATGACTTGGACGGCACCAGATCCGACTTCTGTTCGTTTACTATAAAACCGAGATGTAGTAGAAGATTCTGCACATCGTTCTGAAGCGTTAACTCGTTGCCGTACCTCTGAAGAATATCGTCCAGGTAGGCCGACGTTACCACAGACGAATGAGCTCGGAAGTAAGTCATGACCGAGTTCATTATCCGAGTGAAAAGCCCAGGGCGCTAGATTCAGACCAAAGCACATCGCACGGAACTGATATACAACCCCTAGGACAGCGAACCGAAGATACTTTCTGAACGCCGGATGCACCATGACGTGAAAGTATGCATCCTTGAGATCTATGCTTGCAGCATAGTCATTCACTCGAATGCTCGTTCTGACCAATCGAATGGTCTCCATATGAAATTTTGGAGCCACAATCAGCTTGTTTATCCAGCTTAAATCTATTACTGGACGGAACAAGCCGTCTGGTTTGGGAACCAGAAACAGATGGCTGTAGAAACCTGGAGATTCCTGGTTTTCTACGACCTCTATCGCGTTCTTCAGTAAAAGAGACTGAACTTCTGAGAGAAGAGCGTCTCTTTTTAGAATATTCAACGGAAGTTGAGTCCATCTTGGACTTCGAGTTAACAGAGGCTTTCCTTTGAAGGACAGTTTCAGTCCTTCCGCAATTACCCTTCGAACCCAAGGGTCCTCCGTAATCAATTCCCAATTTTGTAAATAACTCGACAACCTTCCGCCCCCACAGGAACGCGACAGAGGTCTACACCATCACTTCCTGGAGCTACGAGGCTTGCGGAAGGAGAAACGTCCTCCCTGACCCGCACCTCGCGACATCGACCTAGGGGCGTCTGACCTATTATTACGGCCAGTGTTACGGCCCCTGCTAGAGTCGCTGCCTTGACGGTCTCGCGAATAAGGCCTAGAGGGTGCATACGCACCTCTAAAGGAACTTCCCCTGGACGTGCTCGTCCCAGAAGATCCAGGCCTACTTTTTTCTGCTGGTTCCGACTTATTAGAAGTGGACTTAAATAGCAGAAAGCTTGCCGTCAAAGAGAAGCTCTCCAGAGACCGGAGCGACTCTAAGAGAGTTTTTCACCTCACTATCCACTCTCGTGGACGTAGCTAGGGTTCCGTCACGTCTAACCAACTCCAGATTAGCCACTGAAAGGGCAGAGTTATATGTAGAATAGGCAATAGCCCCTGACAGAACTCTCAGAGACGTTTGTACGTCCTGAAATTCTTGCCCTTCAAGGCGTAACGACAATGCTCTGGTAAGGTGATCTGCGTACGAGAGTGCATCTAAATTTGCTCTATTCGAAGATATTGTAGTTTCCAAGGTAGAGCTATGAATAGACATAGATAACGGCATGGATAATTCAAGGTCTTCAGCCTGGTCGTCTAGACGCAGAGGAACTCTCTGAACACCCTGTCCTGCCACTTCAAATCTATTCCTAGCATTAATGAAAGGCAGATTAAGAGCATTAGCCGATAGGAAGGCTGACTTGCCCGATTTACCAGCAAGTTTACTGATAGCGTCATTCAAAAGTTCAAATGTCCGTGAGACATTCCTGGACTGAGACGGAAACTCTGGGACGGTGTCCCTAAACTGATTAAAAAATTCGGTGTCCAGTGGCGCTATAACCCTCCTATCAGGCTGAGCAGCATCCTGGTCCGCTGGAACAACATCAGGACGAAAATGCCGGATTAACTCGACGGCAATTTTGTGTTGTTCCGAAAGGGAGAACTCCAATTCATCCATATCCCTTTCGCCATCCTGACGGACCTCCTGGATATCTCGGTCGTCCGCTCCCGATCCAGCTGCGGAACATACCGACCCAGCATCATCAGATTCTTCCTGCTCTGATAGGGCTTCTGCCGGATGCTGCTATGATTTGTGCTATCTGCGATAGCACGTCCATTAACGAGGCCTGCGGAGCTGCGGTCTTGCATGATTTAGCCGCAGGAAGCTCCGTGGACGTTGTCTCTTGCATACTTCTCTTATGCAAACGTCCAGATGAAGGTGGCCTTGAATCCTTGGCTATCGGATGGCATGACCTGGCTGTGGAGGAATCTCTGGAAGGCGATGCCGGCTGGATTATCAGCGGTCACGTAGCCAAGGTGCGGTCGAGTGCGCTGATGAGAGGAGGAAGAAGCCCTTGATACAGCCTCTCCAGACTGTTTATACACCGGAGCGTCCCGAGGGGGGGGGGGGGGGGGGACGTAAGCTCCGACTGAGGAACGTTTTGTACAACAACATCCAGACCGCGATGTTGTTGTACAAGAGAGAGACCTCTCTCGCTCGCAGCCCGTGCGGAGTTGGACGAGCTAGGGACCGAACCCAAAGGCTTCTTCCATCCTAAACCAAGATCCGTCGTCACTGGGTGTGCCTGAGGAATGTTTATAGTGCTTGCAACACCCTTAATTCTTTCCTGGTCTGCAACGGATGAACCCGGATGCTGTACCATTCGGTAAATAGACGCAACACCGGGCGAGCTAGCGGACGTAGACGCCAATGCCGTCGACCCTACTGGGGGCCTCTTAGGCAAGTGCCGTATATCCATGAGCACTTTTGCCGCTAGCTCTTCTCTGGATTGTGACGACGGACGTGCACTGGAAGACGACATCACGGAAACATCACCCAATTCTTGTTCCTCTGAAAAAGAGAGTGAAAAACTTGAGTGACCTTGCGGAGAGAGGACCAGCATGTCCTGCTCCCCGCTAACAATATACTGTGACACACGTGTCCAACGTTTGTCATCCCATTTGCTACATATAGAACAAGGCTTAGTGCGGGTACACTGACTACAATTAATGCAGAAATCATGAGAATCAGAGAAAGATTTCCTTCCATTACAATTTGAACAATAATCTTTCATTGTAAAAATAATCAATCATAGTACCCGCAATAAACCTTGCAAACAAAGATACATAGTATAAAAATCCATTATAATAATATGAAAAAACAATTCAAAAAGAAAAAAATTTTTGAAAATTTTTTTTCAGAAGAGCCCAAGTTCCCAAAGGGAACCCAGAGCCCAAATGGATCCCAAAAAAGCCTAAGTGTGGACAAAATTTTTAAATGATTCTGAAAAAATTAATGCAACACTTGCGGACAATATAAATGAATCTTAATATGAATAATCAAGGCAGAAGACAAGGAATCACTTATCAGAAGTAACCGTTGTCAACATAAACAAACAGTGTAAACAAACCAGAAAACTTAATCCAGGCACTGGTAAACATGGCCCAGTAATCAGTGTCCAAGTTAAACACTATCTGATGCTAAACAGAGCCTTCCCCAGAATTGACTGCAGAGCATCAGATGGTAGATGCAGACCTAAAACGCCAAGCCAAAACTCCCAAGAAATGTTTAGTAATAAAAATTACAAAAATAAGCCAAAAGCATGGGAGAATGGCAAGGGGGGAATGAAGGAAAGGGAGAGAGGAAACACTGAACAAACAATGGAACATTCATGGCAAGAATGACAACAGCAGGGCTATGCCTCGAAAATAGGCAACATGAATAAATTTTTATAAATTTTAAATTACAGCCCTGAACATTGGAACCCACTGTTTTTCTCCTCTCCTCATCCTAAATGCACTTCCTATCCACCATTTCTCTCATAATTAAGTGTCTGGCATCATTAAAACTGAGATTTACAGCACAAATATCAGTGATGTGATACTGTTTACAGGGCCAAACAAAGAATGACATTTTGGCGGGAATTACGAGACCTCCTTGACACTATCTGATGCTAAACAGAGCCTTCCCCAGAATTGACTGCAGAGCATCAGATGGTAGATGCAGACCTAAAACGCCAAGCCAAAACTCCCAAGAAATGTTTAGTAATAAAAATTACAAAAATAAGCGAAAAGCATGGGAGAATGGCAAGGGGGGAATGAAGGAAAGGGAGAGAGGAAACACTGAACAAACAATGGAACATTCATGGCAAGAATGACAACAGCAGGGCTATGCCTCGAAAATAGGCAACATGAATAAATTTTTATAAATTTTAAGTTACAGCCCTGAACATTGGAACCCACTGTTTTTCTCCTCTCCTCATCCTAAATGCACTTCCTATCCACCATTTCTCTCATAATTATGTGTCTGACATCATTAAAACTGAGATTTACAGCACAAATATCAGTGATGTGATACTGTTTACAGGGCCAAACAAAGAATGACATTTTGGCGGGAATTACGAGACCTCCTTGACACTGCGCATGCGCAGTACAGTAAGAGTATGGAGGACCTACCAGGACATCTAATTTTTGGTTTTTGATGCAAATTTTGGGGATTGGGGGGGGGGCAAAATTTGGTTTGGCCCTGAATTTAATGAGTTTGCACCAGCTAAGTCTGGGTCATTGGTACAGTATAAAAATATATACAAATCACTTAAAATTTATCATATTTTTATACGACAACCAATGGCCCAGACTAGCTGAATCATAAAAAGGCAGAGGGTCTAGGACTTCAGAATTAGCAGACCAAATATAGCCCCTAAGACTGCATTCCACGGAGAAAGGAAAATACATTTAAAAGGACTTAAATGTAAGTCTCTCTATACAATAATAGAGAAGACATATAATAAATAAGAAGCCATATCCAAGTAATTCCATATTTTTAGCATGAATGATTATGCTAAATGGATATAATGAGCCCCCAATTTTAAAGCTAGTCTGGACAAGTCCCATAAATTAGGATGGCGTATTTGTGGGTGAGAGACTAACAACCATAAACATATGCCATATATAAATAATAAACAAGCTGTATCTAGGGTCAGATATAATCTACAGACAAAAGCAGCTTCACTCATAGTTACACACTTATCAAGCCGGAGGAGATTTTACAAGAACAATCACACACACCCTTTTTTTTGAAGGAATATTCTTCAAAACAAAGAAGTGAGAGCTCTGGAATCAGTACAAAGAGATAATAAACAATCCTTATTTTCACAATAAGCACCCTGTTATTAATTATTATTAATTACTGGTGCTTAATGCCACTTCCGAAGCTAAGGCTATTGTGGCGATTCTGGTAATTAACAGAGCATGCTTCTCGCGTATACCGGAGTCGGAATACGTAGATAGGATGAAACCAGTAATATAAAGTGTACAACCATACACTTGTCAAATTTAATACCAACTAAACAGTATCTGAAGGATTAACACGCTTCTAGGATTCTAATTCATATCGAACCCCCCCCCCCCCCCCCCCTCACCCGCATTACTTGAAACGTTTTTGTGTTAGTCATAAAATGGAATAGGAACAGCAGGGCTCCCTCACGTCTGACCGACTCCATAATACCACTAAGGATGGAGAGGGATGTGAAGAACAAATACACTGTATCGACATAATCACATTAGGTAAATATGGTATCATTAATAGGGATTATAGCCTCATATAACTAACACCAAACCATACCGGTAGGAAGAGAATAACCTCCTCTAACATACGGTATCATGCCCCATAGGACAACAAACTCAGCCTAGCTGAAGCAGCTAAAGGTCTTCCTATACGTGAAGACAATAAAAGGCTGACAACTGCAGCCTTAGAAGCTCACTAAGGAGACTTACAATGCTAGCCGTAGCTTATAAGTCTTCATCTCCGTGAAGACAGATATATCGGTGTAAGTTGTCACCTTGAAAGTTGACTGGATGTAGACTTACAACTATCGTCGCGCAAGGTAGGGAATGAAGAGCCGCTATTTAACAGCCCTAAATTCCCAAAGAGACAGCAGTCCCCAGAGAAAATAAATTCAGTTATGTCACTGCATAATAACTGAAACAATCTCGCTTATAATTCTAGCTAGGCTACTATGGTGTAAACAATAAGACTCAAGTCTATGACACCTATGGAAACAAACCGAACAGCACTGTACTTATCAGTTTTAATCCCAAAAGACAGCGGTCATAGCCTGGCTAACGTAGCTATAAGTCTTCCTCTCCATGAAGACAGATATCTTGTTGTAACAAGCGATTTGAAAGCTCACTAACTGGAGACTTACAACCATCGTCGCGCAAGGTAGGGAATGACAAGCCACTATTCTAACAGCTGTAATTCCCAAAGAGACAGTAATCTCAAGGTAGCTACGCAGTTATGTGTCTTCGTCTACCTGAAGACATATCTGTGTCACTTGCAGCCTTGAAAGCTCACTAAATGGAGACTTACAACACTAGCCGCAAGAAAAGACCGCTTTAACAGTACATAATGTCCACAATGATATTAAATGTCTTAACGCCAAGGAATAGAACACCGAAAGAGAAAAGACGTACTTATTCCCTCTAACGGCTCTATTCCAAACACGACAGCTGTCTCAGCCTTTCTATGCACTATTTGTCTGACTTCAGGACAAATAACAGGTGATTGAAATAACCTGGAGAATATTTTGACAACCTCTATTGCTTTTCTTCAATAGGAGAGCCAAAACCTCTGCAAGGAGAGACTCTCTTGGAAGAATTCGCTGGAAGATTTGACCAACACATACTTGCAGTAAGTGGAGCTTTGATCGGACTAATAGCCGCAGGCATGCCAAGACTACATACTCATCCACTGATCTTCCGCAATTTCATCCACTTTTTTGCGAGGTTAATAACCTTCCGCTAAGTGGAAAGCAACAGAAGTCTATTCTCGACAATCTCTATTGCTTCCTTCAATAAGAGAGCCTGTACCTCCACCAGAAGCAACTCCCTTTTGAAGGGATCCACTGGAAGATTTGTCCAACGCGGACATTTTCTAAGTGGGGGTTATGTTCGGAATCATAGCCATAGGCCTTCCGAGACAACACTTTACCCACTGATCTTCCGTGACATAAATCCAGTTTCTCTCTAAGTTGATAACCTTCCATCAACTGCTAAGCAGGTCTTATTTATCATCTGTACAACTAGCAAGGCTTATAGAAGGAGAAACACGTTCTCCCCATAAAGAATCTCATCCCGTCATCTAGGGGCATCTGACCTATAGTCTGGATCAGACCAGCACCCCTTTTTCGAGTCGCTATACTGACGACCACCAGAAGAAGTATAAGAGGGTTAATTGTACCCTTGTGAGGAGATCCCTTAGAAGATTAAGTGGAACGACCTCGCTTACCCCAATCTGCTGAAGCGTGTTGAGGCGCAGACTTCAGTAGCGGTGTATTGGAAGCTTTCTTATAGCCTTTCATGGACTAACGAAAGCTTGTCGTCAATTAGAGTATATCCGGAGACCGGAACCACTCGGAGATGGCTTTTCACCTTGTCATCTGTAAGTGATGACGATGCAAGGGCATCATCACGTCTGATCAACTCCCAATTTGCCACTGTCAAGGCTGAGCTGTACGTGGCATACATGACTGCCCTTGAGAGAACTCTAAGCGAGGAACAACGTCCTCAAATTCCTTCCCATTAAGATGTTGCGCCATAGCTCTGGTGAGGTGATCTGTGTAGGACATCACATCCAGATTCGCTCTATTGGATGAAATAGCACATTCCATCACTTCCGAGCGTATATTGAATGAAACAGGCAGGGACATATTTTCATTCCCAACCTGCTCATCTAAATGCAGAGGAGCTCTCTGAACATCTTCTCTAACCATTTTAAATGAACGCAGTCCGAGGAACGGTATATTTTTGAAGATGTCGATAAGGAACCGCCTTCCTCTTGGCACTAGAGAGGTAAATATGGCATCAATAACATGGCCGAAGGCCTCAGACACCTGTCGAGACGACAGCGGTTTCTTCATAATAGTCGCAGCTTTCTGATCAGGTGGAACAAAGTCAGTATAGTATTGATAAATAAAATTCATCGCTACCATATGCTGTTCCAAAAGGGTAATCCTCTTTATTGTTCTTTTCGCCATCTGACTGATTCAGCTGTGACATTCAGTCATTTGCATCTGTGTGAACAAATGATTGGACCGACCCAGCACTGTCCGACAGCTCACCACCAGAGTCTGCGGGAGGCTGCTCTTGCACTTGCTGCGATCAGCTGCTCAATCTGCAACAGCAAGTCCGTTACCGAGGCTTGAGGTGTAAGCTGTTATCTGTTTTTTCGCAGCGAGATACTCCTGGGACTAAGATCCGGATATAGATCTCTTCTCCGAACGTCCCGATGAACAAAGCCTCGGATCGCTAGCTACCGGATGGTCCAACTTCACAGGCAAAGACTGGCTTCATCTTCACTTAACTGGCAGGATATCCGAAGTTGAGTAGCTAGCATGTGGTCGTGTGTGCTTTTATAATGTCGCGGAGGAAGCCTTGACTGAAGCCGACCCCAGCTGCAGACTAGACGGAGCGTCCCGAGCAGTGGGCAGACATATGCTCGGACTCATGCAAGTTTTTCAAAACAACATTTGGCCCCAAATATTGTTAAGTTAGAGAGGGACCTCTCCCGCTCGCAGTCTTATCAGACGTTGCCGAGCCTCCTGAAAAGAAAACTTGGCATAGGAACCTCACCGCCAACAACGCATCGCGACACCCGTCTCCAACGTCTGTCATGCCAATGTTACACAGTAGACAAGAATCCGCATAAGTACATTGACTACAGGCAAGGCAACTAGCATGTAAATATGAGGAAGACTTCCTCGCCTTATATTTAGGGCAGTAAGCTTTCATAATTACAATCAAAAGACAAAGTCGATAGCACTCCTACAAACTCCACAACAAAATATATGATAAAGATACATGAATAATCGCTATCAAAATTAAATTCAAAAATTTTTGAAAAAATGCCCAAGTTCGCAAAGGGAACATAATGAGCCTAAGGGCATCCCAATATGGCCTAAGTGTGGACAAAATCCAAATATTATGAGCAACACTACCGGAATAATAATCAATGTATCCTAGAGTAACTCTACAGTAATATAATATAAAATACTACAAATATTTAAAAACGTTGTCAATGTAAACAACGTCAAGGAAAAAAACAGAAACAAGACATCAGGTACAAAAAGGTCAAAAGTCAGAAACCAATTTAAATGCTACCAGATGCAAAGCTAGATCTTCATACGAAGAAAAAACAATACATCGGATAGAAGATGCAAGACTAAAACGATCTGACACCCCTAGGGTGTGGACGTAACCATGGGGATAAACAGAATAAATATTCTGTAATACACGTTAAACTCCCAAGAAATTAATAAAAAAATTCAATAAAAAATAGCCAAAAAGCTTAGGAGTTTAACAGGAAGGGTTAATGGAAGGATAGGGAAGGAATACTGAACAAACAGTGGAATAATCATTAGCAAGAATGATGACGTCAGGTGTATGTTCTGAAAATGGGAAACATGAAATAATTTTTATAATTATTATAAAGTTACAGCACTGAACATCTGTAAGCACCGTAGTTCACTTCCATCATCCACAAATTCTTGCATTGATTTGTGTCTGGCATCCTCAAAAAAGGAGATTTTAAAGCACAGATGTCAGCCCATTGTTACTGACTTTAGGGCCAAACAAAGAATGATGTTTGCACTAATTCCGGTTTCTTCCAGACAACTGAGCATGCGCAGAGAGTAAAAGTATAGAGAGCCAGACAGGACTTTTAATTTTCGGTTTTGTCTGAAAATTTTGGGGATTGGGGGGGGATTCAAAATTTATGTTTGGCCCTTGATAATTTCGAGTTTGCACCAGCTAGTATGGGCCATTGGCTGTCGTATAAAAAAAAAGAAAATTTCAAAGTCAACAAAGGCAATAATTGTGAAAAATGTTGCATATCTTCCATTTGTGTATAACCATTCCATGAAGTTTTAGTTCTCTCCTTTAGAATGTGTAGGAGTTGATTACAGCATGATGCCTATCCATTCAAGTTTTTTTAAATTTGATAAAGGGCAATAACTCTGTCAACAGCGCTTATTTCTATAGTACATCAGAATGTCCAGCCAATTTCCTGAAAGTGAGCACAGCTTAGGTCCCTCTCCCAAAGTGGTTTAGGTGCTCAGGTAATCCCTCATCAAATTAAACCCCATCACTGAACATTTTTATTGTCTTCATTGTGTTCCAAAATTACTATGAAATTGTAAGACTTTCAAATTTTACCTTTCTGATTGATGTATATTTACTGGCAAATGTTAAAATGATTAAAATAATGAAAGCATGATTAATATACATGGTCTGTTTATTATAATTGTTTTATAAAAACATCCAGGTTGCTATGTTCTGCAGAATATAACTCAAATACCATGTGGGTGGTATTTATATTTAAAAAAGTTGCATACAATATAACTGAACACAAAGGTATTTGATATTTCTTCATTGACTGGTAGAGTGCCAAATTATTCTGGGTTGCCAAAGTTTGTTCACATATCTTTCCCTTGTTACAATTAATGGGAGAGTGCCTGCAGGCAAATTCATACAGATGAAATAAATTCACTTCAAAGAAAATGGAAACCACATCCACAGAATATGATGCCTTCAAGGTGTGGTACCTGATCTTAAGAATTGTGTTGAAATATGGGCTTCCAGCTCTCAACAAGGTTTAAACAAAATAACAAAAATTAAAGCCTTTTTTCCCTCATGGATATGAAAGATTAATTGCTCAAGAACCAATTGTATTCTTTTATTTGGACTTAGTAAATCTCAAAATAAACCTTGACCTAGGTACTGTTAAGTTTTAGATGCATGCCAACAAAGAATTGAATAGTCCTGCAAAAGTTATTATACGGAAAATTCCTTTTTGGCCCAAAAATCTAAAAAAACAAGAGGCTCCAGGGGGCCTGAGGGGACACACCTGACATGGTAGTCTAAATATCAAACCAGGGACTTGATTTGAATAAGCTGCATACACCCCTCCTAAGAAAAGCATATACCAACTAGATGATGCAGTTGTGCCTACACAATACACAGGATTTTCCTTCTATTTTCAGTTCCTGTACTTTTACGTCCTAAAGTTGAGATAAACGTATAAAAACAGATTTTTCTTTATTTTTGTTCAGAAATTTTCGAAGTCCCACACGACCCCCAAATTTTCAGTGTAAAAAAGATTTTTTTTTTTGTCTTAAAATTGACCGAAACACATAAAAAAAAAAAAAAAAATTTTCCGGATTTTGGTCCAAAACAAAGTCCCACCTTGCCCCCAAATTTTCAGTGTGAAAAAAAAAAAAGTTTTTTTTTTGGTCTTAAAATTGACCAAAACGCATTAACCCTACCCCCCCCCCCCCCCCCCCCCCCCCCAAAAAAAAAAAAAATTCCAGATTTTGGTCCAAAATTTTCTAAGTCCCACCCGGCCCCCAAATTTTTTCAGTGTAAAAAAAATAAATTTTGTTTTAAAATTGACCGAAATGAATAAAAAAAAAAACAAAAAAAAAAAATTTTCCGGATTTTGGTCCCAAATTTTCAAGTCCAGAACTGGACCTCAAATTTTCAGCCTAAATATGAACCCAGGGACTTGGCTTGAACAAACTTGAATCTCACCCCCCTAAGGATGCTGCATACCAAATATCAAAAGATTGTTATTGGTAGATCTGAAGAAGGAGATTTTTAAAGAATATTCCTCATACTGCACTAATTTAAACATTTGGGATCCGATAGAGAGCCCAATTATGGACCCAGGGAATTGATTTCAATAAACATGTGAAACAATCTTCCAAAGATGTGAAATCTGAAAGCTTTTGGAGGAGTGGTTTGGGAGAAAAGTAGTCTTAAATGTTTTTCCCATTACCCACAGTGTTAAAAAATGCTGACTCAGCACTTTTTTCAAAGTCACAAAAAAGTACCCCATGATAAAACTGATAGCAATTTTTTTTTACCATTCCATTCTGTTGGTCCTAAGGAAGCTTCACACTAAATAAAAATTCTCAGTGTCATCCAGTTTTGGAGATATGAGCTTTTAAATTTTTTCTATTTTCAGCTCCTGCGGTTTCCATGGAGCAACAAGAAAATTTTTTTTTTACATAAATCAACTGCTTATGTCCCAATAAAATCTCATATTAAATTTGGTTCAAATCAGCCGCTCGGTTTGGATAATAGAAAATTTGGGCGTGGCAAAAATTCTTGCCCCTCCCATAACGATGGCAATTATAGCCCCTAGAACTTCTCTTGAACAAATCTGAGTCTACACCCCAAAAGGAAGCTGCACACCTAATATCAAGTCTCTGCTACTGCTGGTTCAAGAGAAGAAGATTTTTTAAGATTTAGACTCACTTTTTGGGCGTGGCCCTACCAAGGGGTGGGTCAGCTTGATTTGCAAATTTAAATTGACATAGGATAGGGAACATGCACACCAGATTTTGTTCAATTTGGTTGAGTAGTTTGTCAGAAGAAGTCGATAATGTAAAGTTAATCCCGGATGCCGACGACGGACGGAACGTGATTAGTAAAGCTCCCCTGGAGCTTCGCTCAGGTGAGCTAAAAAATAAGTGTGAGACTTTGATTTCAATATTATTTAGTTTAAAAAAATGCGTGCCAAAAATGATAAATTTAAAGTAATTTGTATATTTTTTATACTTACCAACGGCCCAGACTTTGCTGGTGCAAACTCATTAATTTCCAGTGCCAAACACACATGTTGAACCAAAAAAGAAAAGTTCTAACTGTCCTCCACACTTTTGCTTACTGCGCATGTGCAGTAACCAGGAAGTGCCCGAAACTGGCACCAACATCATCCTTCCTAGTTATGCCTGCTAAAAGTTATACATGTCTATCATCAGGGAGGTATGAGTGCCCACTCATGAGAGGGCCATCCCCGTCTGGACCATTGGTAAGTATAAAATATATACAAATTATCATATTTTTATACTAAAACCAATGGCTCAGACGTAGCTGAATCATAAAAAGGCTGGAGGGCCTAGGACTTTTGATGACTGTAGTATCTCAATTACTCCAGAGTAAAGAATAGCTCCTACAGGAGAATAGAAGAAGACATAGGAATTACTCATGTCTATCTCTTTTTCCCAATAACAAAAAGAGAATGATATTACACCCAACATATACTCAAGAAAGACATCATAAATTCTCCATTTAATGTCAGCAAAACCCTTATGCTAATTCGGTGAAG
Source organism: Pictodentalium vernedei (assembly GCA_031216915.1). Lineage (NCBI taxonomy): Eukaryota > Metazoa > Mollusca > Scaphopoda > Dentaliida > Dentaliidae > Pictodentalium > Pictodentalium vernedei. Next base: position 211,762,893 of record CM062293.1, read on the forward strand.
GAAACCAATTATAAGGAAGTTCATAGAATGAGACGACTTATACTCATTAAAAGTGTCCGAGGATTGTATATTAATGCTTGCATGACACTTAACATATACAAATGCTTCACACTGAGCTACAGTTTAAAAGCAATACATGAATGCGACATAATTATTGCTTTAAACTGAGTTTCACATTAAAACAACCCAGCATTGACGTTGGACTACTGACACTAGAGGAGGTATTCCCTTGCTTTTCACTATAATGCCGGATGATATTAAGACAACCCCCCCCCCCCCTCCCCCTCCTCCTTGTTCTGAAGGAAATTCCTCAGAATGAATAGGGCAGTGAAACGATGTCAGTGCTTGAGCAGACTGCCTAAGACATCACTGAGATGTATTATTAATGGACGACATTCTGTGCGACAGAAAGAGGACCCAAGAACCTCAGGTCACCGGAGATAGACTCTAAATTTCTAAGATAGAACTTCGTAAATGAAGACGGTTGCATCCAGTAGGCTGCCTTGATTAAATCAGTAATAGCAATACTATTTGAATAAGCCAAAGAAGAAGACAGTGCCCTAACTTCATTCCCAGAAATCTTATTGACAGAACGTTGATCCGCCAATAGATTCTTGTAAGCGATTCTTACTGCCAGTTGAATCCATCTAGCGTCTGAATGAACAGAAATATCCTTTCTGTTAGGTATAAAAGAAAGGAAAAACCTCTTTCCTTCTTTTCTAATGAAGCTAGATTGACATTTATATATGCGTATCGCTCTCACTGGACACAACAGCAGTCTACGGTTGTCCGAGGACGGTAAGGCCTTAATAACAATAGGCTCCGTCTGCTTATCCGGAATCTGATTCTTAGCCAAGAATCCCACTTCCGTAGTAAGAGTAATAGTATTACCACATTACGGTAATGAAAATCATTGACAAATAAAGCACAGAGTTCTCTAACTCTTCTGGCAGAAGCAAAGGCTAAGAGAAAAGCCTTCTATAAGTGAGGAATTTAAATTCTACATCATCTAAGGGCTCAAAAGGAGCTTCTTAAAGCTTAAAAAGAACCCAAGCCAAATTCCACTTAGGAATTAATCTGAGGGTTCTAGGTCTATTGATAGAGAAATTCCTAACTAGCTTGGATAAAGAAGGATCTAATCTAATACTCAACTTGTCATGATGAGAATATGTGTCTGATAACATAGACCTATAGTCCTTAATGGTAACGGGCTGCAGTTTGAGTACGTCAAACAAGTGGACCAGAAAATTGGCAATCTAAGGAATAGATGGTTATAGATATCCACCGACTGGTCTGTACACCAACGGAAAAAACCCCCTTCACTTCGCTGCGTAATTCAGCGAAGAGGAGGTCCTCTTCAGTTAGAAATTGAGTCCACTGCTCATCCTGTAAACTGCTTCCAATGCAAGAAGGACCGTACAATGAAAATACGTGAAGATTGAGACCTTCCGGGTTGTGATGCAGTGTGTGGGACTTCCCCTGATACAGAAGGTCCTTGAGAGGAGGAAGCTTCCAGGGAATGTTCCATAACAGACCCCTGATCAGGTTGTCCAGGGTTCTGAGACGACAGAGGTGCTACCAGAAAGATTTTGCAGTGAGACTGTTTGATTTTTAACAGAATCTGCTGAATCAGAGGAGTTGGGAGGATGTGCATATCCTATTATTCTGTTCCATGAGATCGACAGAGCATCTACTGCATATGCTCGATGATCTGGACAAGGTGACACGAATGTTGGTAGCTGATTGTTTAGGTTCGTGGCAAAGAGATCTATCATGCAGAATATTCGTTTGTTGAGAGTCCACTCCGATGGCAACAGGGGACCTTTCCTTGAGAGTGAGTCTTCTACTATGTTCAGATGACCCGGAATATGACGGACTGAGAGATGAACGTGATGAGTCCAAGCAAAAAGGAGAATCTTCTCCGTCAATTCGCAAAGAGGAATTGAATGAGTCCCTCCCTGGTTCCTGAGATATGCCACTGCTGTCGAATTGTCCGACAGAATCTGCACACGGACGTTGGCTACGTGAGTAATCCAGTGTTTCACTGCAAGCCAAATAGACATATCTCTTTGATGTTTATGTGCTTTTCCAGGAACGAAAAGTCCCAAAGACCCTGGTACTACAGATCTACAGGAATCAGGGATGCACCCCAACCTGTCAGACTCACATCTGTCATAATAGTAAAGACCGGATCCGGTAACAGCGGTCTTATGTTTCTTTGCTGAATGATGTTCACAGGGTGGCGATCTGTCCCCAGATCTTTTTGCCGAACATCCCGAAAGCTTTGCATATTCATGCCTCGATGTACTAGCTACCAGATGACCCGACTTCAGAGGGGAAGACTGGGCGCGTCTCCACGGAACAGTTTGAATTTCAGTAGTCGGATAGCTAGTGAACAGCTAATGTGCTTGGTACTCGATGTGGAAGAAGCCGTAACTGTCGTCAACACAAGCTGCAGTGTGGACGGAGTGCCTCGATCAACCAACGAGGACGTTAGCTCTGACTCAGTAAAGTTTTTTGCAACAGTAACTGTCGGCCCCAACTATTGACGGGATGGAGAAGGCTCTCACGCTCGCGATCTGACCCCAGATCTTGCTGAGCGCCGCGTTAAGAAACTTGCTGGCTTCTTCCCTTTTGCCGTTGTCACTGGGTGAGCTTTTGATTTTGAGGTGCTTGCTCTACCCAAATCTACACTCTCCTTCACCGCTATGGACTTACCCGGTGATATGACCCCCAATGGCAGGGTTACCGCTTCACCGGTCGAGCTAGCTGCTTTTAATGGAATAAGAAGCCTTATTCCTTGTTTTATATTCATGAGCACCTTTGCAGCTAGCTCTGTTTGCTCATCTGAGCACGACAACGGCAGCACATTTTGGATGGGTGTCACTGAACCTTCACCATACTCTTGTTCCTCTGAAAAAGAGACTGAAAAACTAGAATTAGCCTACGACGACATCTCCGGCATCGGAACTTCGCCGCACACATCATGCGACACCCGCCTCCAACGTTTGGCATCCTAAACTACACAAGTAGAGCACATATCAGAAGAAGTGCAGTGACTACAAGCAAGACAGCACACATGTAAATCCGAGGCAGATTTCCTCGCTTTACACTTAGTGCAAAAAGATTTCATAATAATATTTAAGCCAAAGACCAAGTCCACTGCACTCCCAAACAATCACATAAATTACACATATTAAGGATACTGTAATTATATGGCAATCAAAATCATTTCGAAAAAAGAACCAAAAATTTTCGAAAAAATTTTGAAACAGCCTAAGTTCCCAAAGGGAACCTCATGAGCCCAAGGGCATCCTGATAGAGCCTAAGTGTGGACAAACACCAAAATATTTAAGCTACACTACCGGCATATTAAATACATATATCCTACTATAACTATGATAACTGTGCTACACTATAAAATAACAAGAGGCCCCACGGGGCCTGAAGCACTCATCTTGTACAGAACACAATTTGAACAGAGTCCAAGAATGAGTCTACATTAAGCAAGCCATCTCCATAGGCTACACTGTCAATCCTTGAGTCCCTCAGGAGTGACAAAAATAATCTGGGCATCATGCCTTTTCTTCAGTTGATCATAAGTAAAATGTAGAGCTCCCCTATGAAGCCCCTTGATACAACCTATGTGGTTAATCTTAGTACCTCTAGAGGGTACTGAATACAAAATTTCTAATTCTTCAGCAAAATGGCCAATTCCGGCTCCCATAGAGAGCCCAAATATTAACCCAGGCTCTTGATTTGAACACAGTTAAATCTGACTTCCCTAGAGATGTTGTGTACCGAATATGAAAGCATTCTGACTGTTGGATCTGAAGAAGAGAAATTGTAAAGAAATTTCTTCGAATTGCACTAAGTTCAAATTTGGGCTACCATAGCGAGCCCAAATATTGGCCTATGGATCCGATTTGAACAAACTTGAATCTGACCCCCCTAGAGATCTTGTATTCCAAATGTGAAAGCATTCTGACAAGTGAATCTGAAGAAGAAGATTTTTGAAGAAATTCCCTCATATTGTACTAAGTTAAATTTCATGTTCCCATATGGAGCCCAAATATTAACCTAGGCACTCGAATTGAACAACCTGGAATCTGACCCCCCTAGAGATGTTGTATAACAAATATAAAAGCATTCCGACTGGTGAATCTGAAGAAGAAGATTTTTAAAGAAATTTTCTCATATTGCACTAAGTAAAAATTTGGGCTACCATAGTGAGCCCAAATATATACCTAGGAATTTGATTTGAACAAACTTGAATCTGACCCCCATAGAGATGTTGCATACCAAATATCAAAGCATTCTGACTGATGGATCTGAAGAAGAAGATTTTTTTAAATTACCCTCCATATTGAACAAAGATTTGCATACCAAATATCAAAGCATTCTGACTGATGGATCTGAAGAAGAAGATTTTTTTAAATTACCCTCCATATTGAACAAAGATAAAATTTGGGCTTCCGTAGGAAGCCCAAATATTAACCTAGGGACTTGGTTTGAACAATCTAGAATCTGACCCTCATAACAATGATGTATACCAAATATTAAAAGATTCTGACTGGTGGTTCTGAAGAAGAAGATTTTTAAAGAATATTCCCCATATTACCCTATGTTAAAACTTCGGGCTCCTGTAGAGAGCCCAAATATGAACCAATGAGCTTTATTTCTACAAACTTTTATCTGACCCCCCTATGAATGCTGTATACCAAATATCAAAAGATTCTGATGATTGGTTCTGGAGAAAAGATTTTTTAAAATTTTTGCAAATATGCTGACTCAGCATTTTTTCGATGCCCATTACAGAACACCCTAACATAACCGATGGCAATTTTTTTTTACCATTCAATTCTACTGGTCGTAAGGATACTTCATACCAAATAAAAGCTCTCTGTTCCATGGGGTTTGGGAAATATGGGCGTTTGAAAATATTTCTATTTTTAGCTCCCAGGGTTCCCATGGGGATGTGGGAATTTTTTTTTTTTGCATGGGTCAAGTAATTATGACCCAATACTACCACAAACCAAATTTGGTTCATACCGGACCATCGGTTCAGAAAATAGAAATTTTGGGCGGGGCCAAAAATCTTACCCCTTCTATTACAAAGCCAAATATTACTTTACGAACTTCGTTTGAACAAACTTGATTCTACACCTCATATGGAAGCTCCATAGCAAATATCAAGTCATTGTACACACTGGTTCTTGAGAAGAAGATTTTTAAAATATTTTGGAGCATTTTCCCCCACTCCCTCCCTCCCTATGGGGCTGGGCATGCTGAGTTGAACAAAAATGAAATGCCCCTTTGGGACCATCACTCCCACAAACTTTCACTTGAATTGGCCCAGTGGCTTTGGAGGAGAAGACCAAAACATGGTGTTGACGGACGACAGACGACGGACGCTGGACGACAGACGGGAAGCGATTAGATTAGCTCAGCTTGACTTTGTCAAGATGAGCTAATAATACAATAATTTAAAGCATTGTCCAAGTGAAAAACGTCAACAGGAAAAACAGGAAACTAAACAAGAGGCCCCAAGGAGCCTTAATCGCTCACCGGCCAAAGTGGTTCAAAGAAGTATTTGGGGTCACATTCAATTAGACATGGTTCATCAACACTACAAAGGAATGAAGTCATGAGAGACAAATTTTATGGAACTAGGGACATGGCTTGAACAAACTTGAATCTTACCCCCCTAAGGATGCTGCATACCCAATATCAAAAGCTTCATCTTCTGGATCTGAAGAAGAAGATTTTTAAAGAAAATTCCTCATTTTGAACTAAGTTATCATTCGGGCTCCTACAGGAGCCCAAATATGAACCTAGGGACTTGGCTCGAACAAACTTGAATTTCACCCCCTAAGGTTGCTGCATGCCAAATATCAAAACATTCCGACTGTTGAATCTGAAGAAGATGTTTAAAGAAAAATTCCTCATATTGACTAAGTTATAATTCGGGCTCCCACAGGGAGCCCAAATATGGACCCAGGGACATGGCTTTAACAAACTTGAATCCCTCCCTCCCCCACCCCCTCCCCCCAAGGATGCTGCATACCAAATATCAAAACATTCCGACTGCTGGATCTGAAGAAAAAGATTTTTTAATTCCTCATTTTGAACTAAGTTGTAATTTGGGCTACCACAGAGAGCCCAAATGTGAATCCAGGGGTCGATTTGAACAAACTTGAATCAGATCCACCCCACAATGTTGCATACCAAAACATTCCGACTGCTGGATCTGAAGAAAAAGATTTTTTAATTCCTCATTTTGAACTAAGTTGTAATTTGGGCTACCACAGAGAGCCCAAATGTGAATCCAGGGGCCGATTTGAACAAACTTGAATCAGATCCACCCCACAATGTTGCATACCAAATATCAAAAGATTCTGCCTGCTGGATCTGGAGAAGATTTTTGAAGAAATTTGCCTGAAATGCACTAAGTTGAAATTCGGGCTCCTATACTGAGCCCAAATATGAACCCAGGGGGGCCAATTTGTACAAACTTGAATCAGATCCAGCCCACAATGTTGCATACTATCTGGAGAAGAAGATTTTTCAAGAAATTTGCCTGAAATGCACTAAGTTCAAATTCGGGCTTCTATAGTGAGTCAAAATATGAACCCAGGGAGCCAATTTGAACAAACTTGAATCTGACCCTCCTAGAGATGATGTATACCAAATAGGAAAGAATTGCCTGGTGGATCTGAAGAAGAAGATTTTTTTGAATTTTGGAAAGAAATTTATGGGTGCAATCAGAGTTATGCCCCTTGTGGTGCCTCCTGTGGGTGCGACAAGTTTATTTGTACAAGTTTGTATTGACATATGATAGGGAACATGCACACCAAATTTGGTTCAATTTGATCCAGTAGTTTGGGAGGAGTAGTCGATAATGTAAAGTTCACAACGGACGCCGGACAACGACAGATGGCAAGTGATAAGTTAAGCTCCCTTCGGTGAGCTAACAACAGGCTATAGAATAAGCCCAAAGTCAGAAACTGGTCAATAACTACCTGATGCAAAGCTAGATCTTCCTGAGAAGAAAAAACAATACATCTAGTAGAAGATGCAAGACAATGTACGGCCTAACGCCCCCAGGATGAGGACTTAACCATGGGGATAATCAGAATAAACATTCCGTAGATCACATTAAACTCTCAAGAAATTTAATTATAAAATTTCAATAAAAAAGACAATAAGCTTGGGAGTTTAACAGGAGGGTTCATGGGATGAGGGGGTTGAAACATTTAACAAACAGTAGGTTTTTCATTAGTAAGAATGATGACGTTCAGGCCCATGTCCCAAAAATGGGAAACATGAATAATTTTACAAAAGTTACAGCCCTGAACGTCCAAAACCTCCTTAGTTCACTTCCAGCATCCTTTCAGTTCCTTGAATCCACCATAATCAAGATTGATTTGTGTCTGGCATCTTCAGAAAAGAGTATTTGAAGCAAAGATGTCAGTTCAGTTGTTGCTGACTTCAGGCCAAACAGAAGAATGATGTTGGCACCAGTTTCGGTCACTTCCTGGTTACTGCGCATACGCAGTAAGCAAAAGTATGGAGGACCAGTTAGGACTTTTCTTTTTTGGTTTTGTATGCAAATTTTGGGGATTGGTGGGTTCAAAATTTGTGTTTGGCCCTGGAAATTAATGAGTTTGCACCAGCTTAGTCTGGGCCATTGGTTTTAGTATAAAAGTTAAAAAATTTATAGTAATTTATATATTTTTTATACTTACCAATGACCCAGACTTAGCTGGTGCTAACTCTAACAAAACCAGGGCCAAACACAAATTTTGCCCCCCAATCCCCAAAATTTGCATCCAAAACAAAAAGAAATCATGTCCTAAACGACCTCCATACTACGCCTCTACTGCGCATGCGCAGTGACGCAGACGTCCCGAAATTGGCGCCAATTATCATTCTTACTGGCAGTGCCTGGTCAGCGCTATGTACTCAGCGGGGAGGCAAGAGTTCTCAACTCCAGGGAGGGCCATCCCCGTCTGGGTCATTGGTAAGTATAAAAAATATATAAATTACTATAAATTTTTTAACATTTTTATACTGTACCAATGACCCAGACTTAGCTGAATAGTAAACAGGCTGGAGGGCCTAGGACATAGAGGAAAATCCAATAAGCTCAACTATATAGTAAAGAGGTAACCCCTTAAGGAGAAAAGGAGTATTAGGCTTTACATGTATCTTTCTTATTTAATATTAAATTAGAAAGATACACTACCCTTAATAATTGAGCACAATAACATTCATGTTCTCTATTAACATCCAGTATAACCCTTATACTAATTATTTTTAAAGCAAGCCAATAAATAAAGTAGTCCAGAGAATTGAGACTCTTTATAGTCATTTAAAAGTGTCCGAGTATTGTATATTAAAGCCTGTTTGACACTTGACATATACAAATGCTTCACACCGAGCTACACTTTAAAAATAAGACATGAATGAATTTTAACATTAATATTACACTGTAAAACCATCCCGGAAGCGACTCAGAAATACTGACTTGGAGGAGGCATTCCCTTGCTTTTCACTATAAAGCAGGTGACCTAAGGGAACACCCCCCCCCCCCCCTTCCCCTTGCCCTGGGTCAAATAGCCCAGAGCGAAGAGGGCAGCCGGACGGAGTCACTGCCGGAACAGAAAGCCTGCATAACTATAGTTGCAACTGTTTAGTGGACGACATTCTGAGCAACAGATAACGGACCTAAACAATGCAGGTCTCCAGAAATGGACTCAATATTTCTGAGATAAAAATTCGTAAATGTGGATGGCTGAGACCAATAAGCAGCCTTCATTAAATCTGTAATAGCAACACTATTAGCATAAGCCCAGGAAGTAGAAAGAGCTCTTACTTCATGAGCAGAAATCTTAAGCACAGACTGCTGAGAAGAAGATAAATCTTCATAAGCAGTACGGATAGTTAATTGAATCCATCTAGCAATAGAATGGACTGAAATGTCCTTTCTATTAGGCATCAAAGACAGAAAGAAACATTTCCGTCCCTTTCTGATAAACTGAGATCTCTGTTTATAGATACGTAATGCTCTAACAGGACAGAGTAAAGGCCTACGCCCGTCTGAAGACGGAAGAGCCTTAATAACAATAGGTTCCGGATATTTATTAGGAGCCTGATTCTTAGCTAAAAACCCACATTAGTAGTGAAGGTGATAGTGTTCCCAACACTACGATAATGAGAATCATCCACCGATAGTGCATGAAGCTCACTGACTCTTCTAGCAGAAGAGAAAGCTAAGAGAAAAGCTGTCTTATAAGATAAGAATTTGAAATCTACTGTCCCAAGAGATTCAAATGGCTTTTCCTTCAATTTAAGAAGAACCCAAGCTAAATTCCACTTAGGAATTAATCTAAGAGTTCTGGGTCTATTTATCGAAAAGTTTCTAACCAACTTAGATAAAGAGACATTAGATCCAATTTGTAAACTATCATGATGTGCATAGGTATCAGATAACATAGATCTATAACCCTTTATAGTAACAGGCTGCAGTTTGATTTCGTCAAACAAGTATACTAGAAAGTTTGCAATGTCTGGTATAGAGGGATCGAATATATCTACAGAATGATCCCTACACCAACGACGAAAAACCTTCCACTTAGCCGCACAGTTTAGCGAAGAGGAGGTCCTCCTACAGTTAGAAATCGCGTCCACTGCTCGTCCTGTAAAGTGCTTGCCATGCAAGAAGGACCGCACAACGGAAAAACGTGAAGGTTGAGACCTTTCGGGTTGTGATGGAGTTGGCGCGATTTCCCCTGCGAAAGAAGATCCTCCCGTGGAGGAAGCTTCCGCGGTAGGTCCCACAACAGACACCTGAGTAGATTTATCCACGGTCTCTGTGGCGACAGAGATGCTACCAACAGAATCTTGCATTGAGATTGTTTTATCTTTAGCAATACTTGTTGAATTAACGGCGCTGGAGGATACGCATATCCTATCATTCCGTCCCAAGGGATCGACAGAGCGTCTACTGCAAATGCTCTTGGATCCGGACACGGAGACACATACGTCTGCAACTGATTGTTGAGATGTGTCGCAAATAAGTCTATCACTGGCCGTTCCCATTGGTAGCAAATCTGATTGAATACTTGTTTGTTGAGAGTCCACTCCGACGGCAACAAGCGACCCTTTCGTGAAAGGGAGTCTGCTAGCACATTCAGACGACCCGGTATGTGACGGACCGAAAGAAGAACGTGATGTTCTAGCGCAAACAGAAGGATTCTTTCCGTTAGATTGAACAACGGAACTGAATGAGTGCCTCCCTGATTCCGTATATACGCCACTACTGTCGTATTGTCGGATAGGATTTGGACATGAGCATCGTGAATAATGTCCATCCAGTGACGTAACGCAAGCCAAATTGACATCATTTCCTTGATGTTTATGTGCTTGCACAGGAATTGCGGATCCCAAAGACCCTGGCATCTCGAATCCGTTGGGATTAAAGATGCACCCCAACCTGTTTGACTGGCATCCGTCATAACGGTAAAACTCGGATCCGGCAACTGCAGCGGAACTTCCTGAGTTAACCACTGAATGTTTGCCCAAGTCTGAATCTCTTGTTTCACTTGATCTGACAAGAGAACGTCTACATCGAGCGAATGAATTTTCACACTCCAATTCTGAGTCAAGAAAATTTGAAGAGGACGTGTGCGTAACCGCCCCATCGGAATGAGATCCGCGGCGGCTCCGCACAGACCTATCAGTCTCATAAATTCTCTCGCCGTGACTTTGTCTGCGTGCAGACAATAGCGAGCGTAACAACTGACTAATTTCGCTCTGGTTAACGGCAGACGAACGAGACTGTTGTGCGTATCGAAGCTCATTCCCAGATGAGTGAATGACTTGGACGGCACCAGATCCGACTTCTCCTCGTTTACTATAAAACCGAGACGTCGGAGCAATAGAAGAAGATTCTGAACATCGTTCTGAAGCGTTAACTCGTTGCCGTACCTCTGAAGAATGTCGTCCAGGTAGGCCGACGTTACCGCAGACGAATGAGCTCGGAAGTAGATCATTACCGAGTTCATTACCCGAGTGAAAGCCCAGGGTGCTAGATTCAATCCGAAGCACATCGCCCGGAATTGATACACCACTCCTAGGACTGCGAAGCGTAGATACTTTCGGAATGTCGGATGTACCATGACGTGAAAGTACGCATCTTTGAGATCTATGCTCGTTGCATAATCGTTCACCCGAATACTCGCTCTGACTGATCGAATCGTCTCCATATAAAACTTCGGAGCGACGATCAGCTTGTTTATCCAGCTCAAATCTATGACTGGACGGAACGAGCCGTCTGGTTTCGGAACCAGAAACAGATGGCTGTAGAATCCCGGAGATTCCTGGCTTTCTACGACCTCTACCGCATTCTTCATTAAAAGAGACTACACCTCTGATAACAGAGCGTCTCTTTTCTGTGGATTTGACGGAAGATGAGTCCACTTTGGACTTCGAGTTAATGGAGGCTTTCGTTTGAAGGATATCTTTAGACCTTCCAAAGTCACTCCTCTCACCCAAGGGTCGTCCGTAATCGACGCCCATTCTTGTGAAAAGCTCGACAACCTTCCGCCAACCGGAACGCGATAGAGGTTTAAGCCATCACCTCCTGGACCTGCGAGGCCTGCGGTAGGAGAAACCACGTCTTCCACGGCCCGCACCTCACCCCGTCGACCTCGGGGCGTCCGACCGATTGTCCCGGCCTGAAGGACGTCCCGAACGAGAGTCGCTATCCTGACGGTCTCTCGAATAAGACCAAGAGGACGCACCGGAACCTCTCTTGGGTGCATTAGACCCAGAAGTGCCTGTCTTATTCGTGTCTGCTGTATCCGACTTCTTAGGAGCAGATTTGAACAACAGAGAATCCTTAGCTTTCTTTGTAATTTTATCATAAATAGCGGAAAGCTTGCCGTCAAAGAGAAGTTCTCCTGAGACCGAAGCGACTCTAAGAGAGTTCTTCACCTTAGAATCCACTAGTGTGGATGTAGCTAGGGCTGCATCACGTCTAACCAACTCCAGATTTGCCACTGAAAGGGCAGAGTTACACGTGGAATAAGCTACTGCCCTTGAAAGAAGTCTTAAAGAGGATTGTATATCCTGAAACTCTTTCCCCTGAAGGCGCAGTGATAACGCCTTAGTAAGGTGATCTGCGTAAGATAAGGCATCTAAATTGGCTCTGTTAGACGCAATAGCTGTTTCCAACACCGCGGTTGGAATAGAAGCTGACGACGGTAATGATAGCTCTAAGTCTTCCGCCTCGTCGTCCATACGCAGAGGAACTCTCGGTATACCCTGTCCTGCCGTATCGAATTTATTCCTTGCATTAATGAAAGGCAGGTTGAGAGTATTAGCGGACAAGAAACCTGCTTTCCCCGTCCTGGAAGCAAGTTTAAATATAGCGTCGTTCAATAATTCAAATGTTCTTGCAACATTATTGGACTGCGACGGAAACTCGGGAGCGATGTCCCTGAACTGCTCAAAAAATTCAGAGTCCAATGACGCTATAATTCTCTTGTCCGGAACCGCAGCAGTCTGGCCCGACGGAACAACTTGAGGGAGAAAGTGCCGAATGAAGTCCACGGCAGCTTTATGTTGTTCCGAAAGGGATAGCTCCAAGTCATCCGTATCCCTTTCACCATCCGGTCGGACCTCATGATGTTCCCGGTCGTCCGCCCCCGATGCTTCGGCGGAGCGTACCGACCCAGCGCCGTCGGATAATTCTCGATCCGACACCGTTTCTGTCGGCTGCTGGGATGCTGCGATAAGCTGTGCTATCTGCACAAGAATGTCCGGAGTCGAGACCTGCGGAGGCGCAGTCTTTCGCTGCTTTGCCGAGGGCAGCTCCGCATCAGATGGCTCCCGCATACTTTTCCTATGCGAACGTCCGGAGTCCATCGGTCTCGAATCCCTGGCTGCCGGATGGTGTGACCTGGTCGCCGAAGAATCCTTGATCGGCGAAGCTGGTAATATATCGGCGGTCACGCAGCCAAGGTGCGGTCGTGTGCGCTGACGAGAAGAGGAAGCCTTAACAGTCTCTGCGGACTGCTTATACAACGGAGCGTCCCGAGCGACGGACGTATGCTCCGCTAAAGACACATTTTGTACCACAACATCTGGTCCCAGATGTTGTTGTACGAGAGAGGGGCCTCTCTCGCTCGCAGCCCGGCTGGACCTGGACGAGCTAGGAACCGGACTCAAAGGCTTCCTCCGTTCTCGCTTACTATCCGCCGTCACTGGGTGTGCATCTATTATGTTTATAGTGCTCGCATCACCCAAAACTTCCTCTTGGACCGCATCGGACGAACCCGGCTGTCGAACCATTCGGTGAATGGACGCTACACCGGGCGAGCTAGCGGACGACATTTGTCTAATCTCCATGAGCACTTTTGCCGCTAGCTCTGAATTCATTTGTGACGACGGACGCACACTTGTAGAAGATAACATGGAAACATCACCCTGTTCTGGTTCCTCTGAAATAGAAACTGAGAGAGTAGAGTGACCTTGCAGAGAAAGAGCCGGCATCGCCCTTTCTCCAGAAACAACATATCGTGACACACGTTTCCAATGTTTCTCATCCCAATATTCACATATAGGACAGGGATTAATGCGAGAACACTGACTACAATTAATACAATGATCATGAAAGTCAGAGGAAGATTTCTTCCTATTACAATTTGAACAATGTCCCTTCATTGTGAAAGAACAACAATAAGTCCTAGTTACTCGCAAAAACCCCTGACACAAAGATACATAATAACATGATCCATTAATAAATGAAAAAACAATTGCAAATCAAAATAATTTTGAAAAAATATTTTTTCAGCGAAGCCCAAGTTGCTGAAAAGTAACGTTGAGCCCTGATGGATCCGATGGCAAAGTGTGGTCAAAAATTTTAAATTTATATTAATTAATTAATGAGACACTTACGGATAATATAAATGTATCTTATAGTGAGATAAACTACAGCAAAGGCAAACAGCCCCCCTCAAAAAAGGCTGTTGCCAATGTAAACAAACAGTGTAAAAACACCAGAAAACATGACTCCAGGCACTGAAAAAAAACTGGCCCGGAATCAGTCATCAAATTACACTCTATCTGATGCAAAACAGAGACTCCCAGGGGAGAATCTGCAGAACATCAGATGGAAGATGCAGAACACAAACGTTATACACCCATGGGTGAAAACGTAACTATGGGGAAAATAACAGAAAACATTCTGTAACCAAGCAACTCTCCCAGGAAATTTTAGAAATGAAATTTCTCAAAAATATGCCAAAAGCATGGGAGAATTGCAAGGGGGGACTTTAGAAGGCTAGGGGAGAGGAAACACTGAATAAGCAGTGCAACAATTAGCAAGAATGACAACAAGAGGCCCATGCCTCGAAAATAGGCAACTTAACATAATTTCATCAAAAAATTTTAAGTACAGCCCTGATTATTTTTTGTCACTTCTTTTTCCTCTCCTCCTTCTATCCTCCTTAGAATCACATTTTCTCCAAAAATTACGTGTCTGGCATCCTTTAAACTGAGATTTACAAGCACAAAGATCAGTGAGATGTTGACTGATGAAGGGCCAAACAGAGAATGATAATTGGCGCCAATTTCGGGACGTCTGCGTCACTGCGCAGTAGAGGTGTAGTATGGATGTCCTTTAGGACATGATTTCTTTTTGTTTTGGATGCAAATTTTGGGGATTGGGGGCAAAATTTGTGTTTGGCCCTGGTTTTGTTAGAGTTAGCACCAGCTAAGTCTGGGTCATTGGTACAGTATAAAAATATTAGTTATTCAAGATTTTTTTTTTCTAGTGTCGTCTGCTTTTCATGTTAGGTAAAGGATTAACCTACAATAAATGCAAAATACAGTATGTAAGTGAAACAAAATGTGCATTCTGCATTCAAATCTTCCACCACTTAGGGATATCAGAAGCATGACAAGCCCATCAGTAAACAAGCACATTAATGAGCACATTAATGAACTGGACCACTCGTCAGACAATATGGAATTTTGAATTACTGACATACTTCAGAGAGACCATGACCTTGACATAAACACACGGATCAAGCGTAATCAAGAAGTTCATTGGATCTCGATTCTTAAAACCATATATCCTTATTGTCTGAACAGGCAGGTAGGAGGGATGAGGCCCACTTCTGACTCTACAAACATTGTGGACTCTTGACAGGTGCCTTGAATCTCAAATGCATGCCTGGACACAGATAACAGTTGTTGTCCTAGCACCTCACAAACAGGCATAAAAATGTGAAATATTTCATCCATTAAGAGGAACAAGGTGCCATCTGCAATGCTGAAGCACATACCTGGCCTTAAATTTTGAGAATCCAAAAATTAATTCACGCAAAAATTCCTGCAACAAAAAACAGCGAGAATGTTAAAAACTTGGCATGAAGACTATGCTAATTGGATGTAACGAGTTCCCAATTTTTAAGGCTAGTCCAGACTTAGCCCCAAAAATTAGGATGGTGTATTTGAGAATGAGAGAATATCCCCCACAAACATATGCCATATAACTCCAGCTGTATGCAGGATATAATTACAGAAAAAACAACTTCACTCATAGTTACATACTTATCAAGCTGCAAGCCGGAGGAGAGGTAAAAAAAAATCACCCCCCCCCCCCCCCTCCTCCTTTTCTTTTGAAGGAATCTTCAAAAAGAAAGAGGGGAGTGCTCTGGAATCAGTACAAGAGGCCTTTCTTGAACAGAACATAATTTAAACAGAGTCCAAGAATGAGTCTACATTAAGCAAGCCATCTCCATTGGCTACACTGTCAATCCTTGAGTCCCTCAGGAGTGACAAAAATAATCTAGGCATCATGCCTTTTCTTCAGTTGATCATAAAGTAAAATGTAGAGCTCCCCTATGAATCCCCTTGATACAACCTATGTGGATTAATCTGAGTACCTCTAGAGGGTACTGAATACAAAATTTTTAATTATTCAGCAAAATGGCCAATTCCAGCTGCCATAGAGAGACCAAATATTAACCCAGGCTCTTGCTTTGAACACAGTTAAATCTGACTTCCCTAGAGATGTTGTGTACCGAATATGAAAGCATTCTGACTAAACTGAGTTCTAAAAACGTTGGCCGTGGCAACATTTTTTGATGGAAATTGTAGAAAATCGATAGCTCCCATCTAGAGGTCACCCCAAACAAGCATGAAAGGTTTCAAAGCAATCCAATCATAAATGTACCCTATAGGGTGTGCCAAAGGGAAATATTGAGTCTTCTGACTAAACTAAGTTCTAAGAACGTTGGCCGCGGCAACATTTATAGCTCCCATCTAGAGGTCTCCCCAAACAAGCATACCAGGTTTCAAAGCAATCTGATCATAAATGGGCCCTGTAGGGTGTGCCAAAGGAAAATATTGAGGTCTGACTAAACTAAGTTCTACAAACGTTGGCCGTGGCAACACTTTTTGACGGAAATTGAAGAAAATCGATAGCTCCCATCTAGAGGTCACCCTAAATAAGCATACCAGGTTTCCAAGCAATCAAATCATAAATGTGCCCTGTAGGGTGTGCCAAAGGGAAATATTGTGGTTTGACTAAACTAAGTTCTAAGAACGTTGGCCGCGGCAACATTTTTTGACGGAAATTGAAGAAAATCGATAGCTCCCATCTAGAGGTCACCCCAAACAAGCATGCCAGGTTTCAAAGCAATCCGATCATAAATGTACCCTGTAGGGTGTGCCAAAGGGAAATATTGAGTCTTCTGACTAAACTAAGTTCTAAGAACGTTGGCCGCGGCAACATTTTTTGACAGAAATTGAAGAAAATCGATAGCACCCATCTAGAGGTCTCCCCAAACAAGCATACCAGGTTTCAAAGCAATCTGCTCATAAATGTACCCTGTAGGGTGTGCCAATGGGAAATATTGAGGTCTGACTAAACTAAATTCTACGAACGTTGGCCGTGGCAACATTTTTTGCCGGAAATTGAAGAAAGTTAAAAAATTTATCGTCTCCATATAGAACTGGAGCGACGATCAGCTTGTTTATCCAGATCAAATCTATGACTGGACGGAACGAGCCGTCTGGTTTCGGGACCAGAAACAGATGGCTGTAGAATCCCAGTGTTTCCTGGTCTTCTACGACCTCTACCGCGTTCTTCATTAAAAGAGACTGCACCTCCGATAACAGAGCGTCTCTTTTCTGTGGATTTGACGGAAGTTGAGTCCATTTTGGACTTCGAGTTAAAGGAGGCTTTCGTTTGAAGGTTATTCTTAAACCTTCCGAAATCACCCCTCTCACCCAAGGGTCGTCCGTAATCGACGCCCACTCTTCTAAAAAACTTGACATCCTTCCGCCAACCGGAACACGATAGAGGTTGATACCATCACCTCCTGGACCTGCGAGGCCTGCGGGAGGAGAAACCACGTCCTCCATGACCCGCACCTTGTCCCGTCGACCTCGGGGCGTCCGACAGGTTGTCCCGGCCCGAAGGACGTCCTGAACGTGAGTCGCTGCCTTGACGGTCTCTTGAATAAGACCAAGAGGACGCACCGGAACCTCTATAGGAACCTCTCTGGGACGCATTAGTCCCAGAAGTGCCTGTCTTACTCTTTCCTGCTGTATCCGACTTTTTGGAAGCGGATTTAAACAGCAGAGAATCCGAAGCTTTCTTAGTAATTTTCTCGTAGATTGCAGAAAACTTGTCGTCGAAGAGAAGCTCTCCGGAGACCGAAGCGACTCTGAGAGAGTTCTTCACCTTACTATCCACTCGTGTGGATGTAGCTAGGGCTGCGTCACGTCTAACCAACTCCAGGTTTGCCACTGAAAGGGCGGAGTTATACGTGGAATAAGCCACTGCCCTTGAAAGAAGTCTTAAAGAGGATTGAATATCCTGGAATTCTTTCCCTTGTAGACGTAGTGATAACGCCTTAGTAAGGTGGTCTGCGTAAGATAAAGCGTCTAAACTGGCCCTGTTAGACGTAATTGTCGTATCCAACACTGCGGTTGGAATGGACATTGACGACGGTAATGACAATTCTAAGTCTTCCGCCTCGTCGTCAAGACGCAGAGGAACTCTCGGAACACCCTGTCCTGCCGTATCGAATTTATTCCTTGAATTAATGAAAGGCAGGTTAAGAGCACTGGCGGACAAGAAACCAGCTTTGCCTGTTTTGGAAGCAAGCTTGAATATAGCGTCGTTCAATAATTCAAATGTTCTTGTGACATTATTGGACTGAGACGGAAACTCAGGGACGATGTCTCTGAACCGCTCGAAGAAATCAGTGTCCAATGACGCTATCAGTCTCTTATCCGGTACCGCAGCAGTCTGGCCCGACGGAACATCTTGAGGAAGGAAGTGCCGGATGAAGTCCACGGCAGCTTTATGTTGTTCCGAAAGGGATAGCTCCAAGTCATCCGTATCCCTTTCGTCATCCGGTCGGACCTCACGATGCTCCCGGTCGTCCGCACCCGATGCTTCGGCGGAGCGTACCGACCCAGCGCCGTCGGATAATTCCCGATCCGACACCGATTCTGTCGGTTGCTGGGATGCTGCGATAATCTGTGCTATCTGAGCTAGCACGTCCGTCATCGAGGCCTGCGGAGTAGCGGTCTTTTGCTGCTTAGCCGCGGGAAGCTCCGCATCAACTGACTCCCGCATACTCTTCCGATGCGAACGTCCGGAGTCTATCGGCCTCGTGTCCCTGGCTACCGGATGGCGTGACCTGGTCGCCGATGAATCCCTGATCGGCGAAGCTGGTAGAATATCCGCGGTCATGTAGCCAAGGTGCGGTCGGGTGCGCTGCTGAGAGGATGAGGAAGCCTGAGCAGTCTCAGCGGACTGCCTATACAACGGAGCGTCCCGAGCGACGGACGTGTGCTCCGCTTGCGACACATTTTGTACCACAACATCTGGTCCCAGATGTTGTTGTACGAGAGAGGGGCCTCTCTCGCTCGCGGCCTGGCTGGACCTGGACGAGCTAGGAACCGAACTAGAAGGCTTCCTCCGATCTCCCCTTATATCCGCCGTCACTGGGTGTGCACCTTGTATGTTTATAGTGCTCGCATCACCCAAAACTCCTTCCTGGACCGCAACGGACAAACCCGGCTGCCGAACCATTCGGTGAATGGACGCTACACCGGGCGAGCTAGCGGACGACAGTGCCGTCGATCCTACTAGGGACCTCTTAGGCAACTGTCGTATCTCCATGAGCACTTTTGCCGCTAGCTCTGCATTCAATTGTGACGACGGAAGCGTACTTTTGGAGGATAACATGGAAACATCACCCTGTTCTTGTTCCTCTGAAATAGAAACTGATAGACTAGAGTGACCCTGTGGAGAAAGGGCCGGCATGGTCCTTTCCCCGCTAACAATATATCGTGACACACGTTTCCAATGTTTATCATCCCAAAAATTACATATTGAACAGGAGTTAGTGCGAGTACACTGACTACAATTAATACACTGATCATGGAAGTCAGAGGAAGATTTCTTCCTATTACAATTTGAACAATATCTTTTCATTGTGAAAAGACAACAACAAGTCCTAGTACTCGCACAAACCCCTAAAAGCAAAGATACATAATAACATGATCCATTAATATTGAAAAAACAATAGCAATCAAAAAGAATTTTTGAAGAATATTTTTTCGGCGAAGCCCAAGTTTCTGAAAAGTAACGTTGAGCCCCAATGGATCCCAAGGCTAAGTGTGGTCAAAAAATTTTAAATTATTTTAAATAATTAATGCAACACTTACGGAAAATAATAATGTATCTTATAATGAGTAAACTACTCCAAAGGCAAAAAGCCCCCCCCCCAACCCCCCCCCCCCCCCCCCCCCCCCCCCCCCCCCCTCAAAAGAGACTATTGCCAATGTAAACAAAAAGTGTATAAACACTAGAAAACATGACTCCAGGCACTGACAATCCTGGCCCGAAATCAGTTATCAAAATAAACACTATCTGATGCAAAACAGACTTCCAGGGAAGAATCTGCAGAACATCAGATGGTAGATGCAGAACACAACATCCAAACACCCATGGGTGAAAACGTAAACATGGGGAAAATAACAGAAATCATTCTGTTACCAAGCTAATTCTCCCAAGAAATTTTATTAGTAATCTTACTCAAATATGCCAAAAGCATGGGAGAATAGCTAGGGGGTACTTACAGGATAAGGGGAGAGGAAACACTGAATAAGCAGTGCAACTTCATAGCAAGAATGACAACAATAGGCCCATGCCTCGAAAATAGGCAACTTAACATAATTTCACATAGAAAATTTTAAGTTACAGCCCTGAATATTTTCTGTCACTCCTTTTTCCTCTCCTCCTTTTCTATCCTCCATAGAATCACCATTTCTCCAATATTTATGTGTCTGGCATCATTTAAACTGAGATTTACAAGCACAAAGATCAGTGAGATGTTAACTGATGAAGGGCCAAACAGAGAATGATAATTTGGCGCCAATTTCGGAACGTCCTTGACACTGCGCATGCGCAGTAAGGGCAAAGTATGGAGGACCTTCAGGACATGATTTCTTTGGATTTAGATGCAAATTTGGGGGATTGGGGGGGCAAAATTTGTGTTTGGCCCTAGTATTTTAAGAGTTAGCACCAGCTATGTCTGGGTCATTGGTACAGTATAAAAATATCGATAGCTCCCATCTAGAGGTCACCCTAAATATGCATACCAGGTTTCAAAGCTATCAAATCATAAATGTGCCCTGTAGGGTGTGCCAAAGGGAAATATTGTGGTTTGAGTAAACTAAGTTCTAAGAACGTTGGCCGCAGCAACATTTTTTGACGGAAATTGAAGAAAATCGATAGCTCCCATCTAGAGGTCACCCCAAACAAGCATGCCAAGTTTCAAAGTAATCTGATCATAAATGCGACCTGTGAGGTGTGCCAAAGGAAATTGTGGACGTACGTACGTGATGGCAATAGCTCAGCTTGACTTTGTCAAGTTGAGCTAAAAATCGCCAATTAATTTTCATTATTTTTTAATTTTTTGTCTCAAAAACATAGGTTATGACACAGCATTGGAACGAGCTCGTCAAGCTCATTCCAATGAGGGGTCAAAACCTATGTTTTTGAGACAAAAAATGAAAAAAAGTTAAAAAATTTATAGTAATTTATATATTTTTTATACTTACCAATGACCCAGACTTAGCTGGTGCTAACTCTAACAAAACCAGGGCCAAACACAAATTTTGCCCCCCAATCCCCAAAATTTGCATCCAAAACAAAAAGAAATCATGTCCTAAAGGACCTCCATACTATGCCTCTACTGCGCATGCGCAGTGACGCAGACGTCTCAAAATTGGCGCCAATTATCATTCTTACTGGCAGTGCCTGGTCAGTGCTATGTACTCAGCGGGGAGGCAAGAGTTCCCAACTCCAGGGAGGGCCATCCCCGTCTGGGTCATTGGTAAGTATAAAAAATATATAAATTACTATAAATTTTTTAACATTTTTATACTGTACCAATGACCCAGACTTAGCTGAATAGTAAACAGGCTGGAGGGCCTAGGACATAGAGGAAAATCCAATAAGCTCAACTATATAGCAAAGAGGTAACCCCTTAAGGAGAAAAGGAGTATTAGGCTTTACATGTATCTTTCTTATTTAATACTAAATTAGAAAGATACACTACCCTTAATAATTGAGCACAATAACATTCATGTTCTCTATTAACATCCAGTATATCCCTTATACTAATTATTTTTAAAGTAAGCCAATAAATAAAGTAGTCCAGAGAATTGAGACTCTTTATAGTCATTTAAAAGTGTCCGAGTATTGTATATTAAAGCCCGTTTGACACTTGACATATACAAATGCTTCACACCGAGCTACACTTTAAAAATAAGACATGAATGAATTTTAACATTAATATTACACTTTAAAACCATCCCGGAAGCGACTCAGAAATACTGACTTGGAGGAGGCATTCCCTTGCTTTTCACTATAAAGCAGGTGACCTAAGGGAACACCCCCCCCCCCCCCCCCCCCCCCCCCTTCCCCTTGCCCTGGGTCAAATAGCCCAGAGCGAAGAGGGCAGCCGGACGGAGTCACTGCCGGAACAGAAAGCCTGCATAACTATAGTTGCAACTGTTTAGTGGACGACATTCTGAGCAACAGATAACGGACCTAAACAATGCAGGTCTCCAGAAATGGACTCAATATTTCTGAGATAAAAATTCGTAAATGTGGATGGCTGAGACCAATAAGCAGCCTTCATTAAATCTGTAATAGCAACACTATTAGCATAAGCCCAGGAAGTAGAAAGAGCTCTTACTTCATGAGCAGAAATCTTAAGCACAGACTGCTGAGAAGAAGATAAATCTTCATAAGCAGTACGGATAGTTAATTGAATCCATCTAGCAATAGAATGGACCGAAATGTCCTTTCTATTAGGCATCAAAGACAGAAAGAAACGTTTCCGTCCCTTTCTGATAAACTGAGATCTCTGTTTATAGATACGTAACGCTCTAACAGGACAGAGTAAAGGCCTACGACCGTCTGAAGACGGAAGAGCCTTAATAACAATAGGTTCCGGATATTTATTAGGAGCCTGATTCTTAGCTAAAAAACCCACATTAGTAGTGAAGGTGATAGTGTTCCCAACACTACGATAGTGAGAATCATCCACCGATAGTGCATGAAGCTCACTGACTCTTCTAGCAGAAGAGAAAGCTAAGAGAAAAGCTGTCTTATAAGATAAGAATTTGAAATCTACTGTCCCAAGAGGTTCAAATGGCTTTCCCTTTAATTTAAGAAGAACCCAAGCTAAATTCCACTTAGGAATTAATCTAAGAGTTCTGGGTCTATTTATCGAAAAGTTTCTAACCAACTTAGATAAAGAGACATTAGATCCAATTTGTAAACTATCATGATGTGCATAGGTATCAGATAACATAGATCTATAACCCTTTATAGTAACAGGCTGCAGTTTGATTTCGTCAAACAAGTATACTAGAAAGTTTGCAATGTCTGGTATAGAGGGATCGAATATATCTACAGAATGATCCCTACACCAACGACGAAAAACCTTCCACTTAGCCACATAGTTTAGCGAAGAGGAGGTCCTCCTACAGTTAGAAATCGCGTCCACTGCTCGTCCTGTAAAGTGTTTGCCATGCAAGAAGGACCACACAACGGAAAAACGTGAAGGTTGAGACCTTGCGGGTTGTGATGGAGTTGGCGCGATTTCCCCTGCGAAAGAAGATCCTCCCGTGGAGGAAGCTTTCGCGGTAGGTCGCACAACAGACACCTGAGTAGATTTATCCACGGTCTCTGTGGCGACAGAGATGCTACCAACAGAATCTTGCATTGAGATTGTTTTATCTTTAGCAATACTTGTTGAATTAACGGCGCTGGAGGATACGCATATCCTATCATTCCGTCCCAAGGGATCGACAGAGCGTCTACTGCAAATGCTCTTGGATCCGGACATGGAGACACATACGTCTGCAACTGATTGTTGAGATGTGTCGCAAATAAGTCTATCATTGGCCGTTCCCATTGGTAGCAAATCTGATTGAATACTTGTTTGTTGAGAGTCCACTCCGACGGCAACAAGCGACCCTTTCGTGAAAGGGAGTCTGCTAGCACATTCAGACGACCCGGTATGTGACGGACCGAAAGAAGAACGTGATGTTCTAGCGCAAACAGAAGGATTCTTTCCGTTAGATTGAACAACGGAACTGAATGAGTGCCTCCCTGATTCCGTATATACGCCACTACTGTCGTATTGTCGGATAGGATTTGGACATGAGCACTGTGAATAATGTCCATCCAGTGACGTAACGCAAGCCAAACTGACATCATTTCCTTGATGTTTATGTGCTTGCACAGGAATTGCGGATACCAAAGACCCTGGCATCTCGAATCCGTTGGGATTAATGATGCACCCCAACCTGTTTGACTGGCATCCGTCATAATGGTAAAACTCGGATCCGGCAACTGCAGCGGAACTCCCTGAGTTAACCACTGAATGTTTGCCCAAGTCTGAATCTCTTGTTTCACTTGATCTGACAAGAGAACGTCTACATCGAGCGAATGAATTTTCACACTCCAATTCTGAGTCAAGAAAATTTGAAGAGGACGTGTGCGTAACCGCCCCATCGGAATGAGATCCGCGGCGGCTCCGCACAGACCTATCAGTCTCATAAATTCTCTCGCCGTGACTTTGTCTGCGTGCAGACAATAGCGAGCGTAACAACTGACTAATTTCGCTCTGGTTAACGGCAGACGAACGAGATTGTTGTGCGTCTCGAAGCTCATTCCCAGATGAGTGAATGACTTGGACGGCACCAGATCCGACTTCTCCTCGTTTACTATAAAACCGAGACGTCGGAGCAATAGAAGAAGATTCTGAACATCGTTCTGAAGCGTTAACTCGTTGCCGTACCTCTGAAGAATGTCGTCCAGGTAGGCCGACGTTACCGCAGACGAATGAGCTCGGAAATAGATCATTACCGAGTTCATTACCCGAGTGAAAGCCCAGGGTGCTAGATTCAATCCGAAGCACATCGCCCGGAATTGATACACCACTCCTAGGACTGCGAAGCGTAGGTACTTTCGGAATGTCGGATGTACCATGACGTGAAAGTACGCATCTTTGAGATCTATGCTCGTTGCATAATCGTTCACCCGAATACTCGCTCTGACCGATCGAATCGTCTCCATATAAAACTTCGGAGCGACGATCAGCTTGTTTATCCAGCTCAAATCTATGACTGGATGGAACGAGCCGTCTGGTTTCGGAACCAGAAACAGATGGCTGTAGAATCCCGGAGATTCCTGGTTTTCTACGACCTCTACCGCGTTCTTCATTAAAAGAGACTGCACCTCTGATAACAGAGCGTCTCTTTTCTGCGGATTTGACGGAAGATGAGTCCACTTTGGACTTCGAGTTAATGGAGGCTTTCGTTTGAAGGATATCTTTAGACCTTCCGAAGTCACTCCTATCACCCAAGGGTCGTCCGTAATCGACGCCCATTCTTGTGAAAAGCTCGACAACCTTCCGCCAACCGGTACGCGATAGAGGTTTAAGCCATCACCTCCTGGACCTGCGAGGCCTGCAGTAGGAGAAACCACGTCCTCCACGGCCCGCACCTCGCCCCGTCGACCTCGGGGCGTCCGACCGATTGTCCCGGCCTGAAGGACGTCCCGAACGAGAGTCGCTACCCTGACGGTCTCTTGAATAAGACCAAGAGGACGCACCGGAACCTCTATAGGAACCTCTCTTGGGCGCATTAGACCCAGAAGTGCCTGTCTTATTCGTGTCTGCTGTATCCGACTTCTTAGGAGCAGATTTGAACAACAGAGAATCCTTAGCTTTCTTTGTAATTTTATCATAAATAGCAGAAAGCTTGCCGTCAAAGAGAAGTTCTCCTGAGACCGAAGCGACTCTAAGAGAGTTCTTCACCTTAGTATCCACTAGTGTGGATGTGGCTAGGGCTGCGTCACGTCTAACCAACTCCAGATTTGCCACTGAAAGGGCGGAGTTACACATGGAATAAGCTACTGCCCTTGAAAGAAGTCTTAAAGAGGATTGTATATCCTGAAACTCTTTCCCCTGAAGGCGCAGTGATAATGCCTTAGTAAGGTGATCTGCGTAAGATAAGGCATCTAAATTGGCACTATTAGACGCAATAGCTGTTTCCAACACTGCGGTTGGAATAGAAACCGACGACGGTAATGATAGCTCTAAGTCTTCCGCCTCGTCGTCCATACGCAGAGGAACTCTCGGTATACCCTGTCCTGCCGTATCGAATTTATTCCTTGCATTAATGAAAGGCAGGTTGAGAGTATTAGCGGACAAGAAACCTGCTTTCCCCGTCCTGGAAGCAAGTTTAAATATAGCGTCGTTCAATAATTCAAATGTTCTTGCAACATTATTGGACTGCGACGGAAACTCGGGAGCGATGTCCCTGAACCGCTCAAAAAATTCAGAGTCCAATGACGCTATAATTCTCTTGTCCGGAACCGCAGCAGTCTGGCCCGACGGAACAACTTGAGGGAGAAAGTGCGGATGAAGTCCACGGCAGCTTTATGTTGTTCCGAAAGGGATAGCTCCAAGTCATCCGTATCCCTTTCACCATCCGGTCGGACCTCATGATGTTCCCGGTCGTCCGCCCCCGATGCTTCGGCGGAGCGTACCGACCCAGCGCCGTCGGATAATTCTCGATCCGACACCGTTTCTATCGGCTACTGGGATGCTGCGATAAGCTGTGCTATCTGCACAAGAATGTCCGGCGTCGAGACCTGCGGAGGCGCAGTCTTTCGCTGCTTCGCCGAGGGCAGCTCCGCATCAGATGGCTCCCGCATACTTTTCCTATGCGAACGTCCGGAGTCCATCGGTCTCGAATCCCTGGCTGCCGGATGGTGTGACCTGGTCGCCGAAGAATCCTTGATCGGCGAAGCTGGTAATATATCGGCGGTCACGCAGCCAAGGTGCAGTCGTGTGCGCTGACGAGAAGAGGAAGCCTTAACAGTCTCCGCGGACTGCTTATACAACGGAGCGTCCCGAGAGACGGACGTATGCTCCGCTAAAGACACATTTTGTACCACAACTTCTGGTCCCAGATGTTGTTGTACGAGAGAGGGGCCTCTCTCACTCGCGGCCCGGCTGGACCTGGACGAGCTAGGAACCGGACTCAAAGGCTTCCTCCGTTCTCGCTTACTATCCGCCGTCACTGGGTGTGCATCTATTATGTTTATAGTGCTCGCATCACCCGAAATTTCCTCCTGGACCGCATCGGACGAACCCGGCTGCCGAACCATTCGGTGAATGGACGCTACACCGGGCGAGCTAGCGGACGACATTTGTCTAATCTCCATGAGCACTTTTGCCGCTAGCTCTGAATTCATTTGTGACGACGGACGCACACTTGTAGAAGATAACATGGAAACATCACCCTGTTCTGGTTCCTCTGAAATAGAAACTGAGAGAGTAGAGTGACCTTGCGGAGAAAGAGCCGGCATAGCCCTTTCTCCAGAAACAACATATCGTGACACACGTTTCCAATGTTTCTCATCCCAATATTCACATATAGGACAGGGATTAATGCGAGAACACTGACTACAATTAATACAATGATCATGAAAGTCAGAGGAAGATTTCTTCCTATTACAATTTGAACAATGTCCCTTCATTGTGAAAGAACAACAATAAGTCCTAGTTACTCGCAAAAACCCCTGACACAAAGATACATAATAACATGATCCATTAATAAATGAAAAAACAATTGCAAATCAAAATAATTTTGAAAAAATATTTTTTCAGCGAAGCCCAAGTTGCTGAAAAGTAACGTTGAGCCCCGATGGATCCGATGGCAAAGTGTGGTCAAAAATTTTAAATTTATATTAAATAATTAATGAGACACTTACGGATAATATAAATGTATCTTATAGTGAGATAAACTACAGCAAAGGCAAACAGCCCCCCTCAAAAAAGGCTGTTGCCAATGTAAACAAACAGTGTAAAAACACCAGAAAACATGACTCCAGGCACTGAAAAAACTGGCCCGGAATCAGTCATCAAATTACACTCTATCTGATGCAAAACAGAGACTCCCAGGGGAGAATCTGCAGAACATCAGATGGAAGATGCAGAACACAAACGTTATACACCCATGGGTGAAAACGTAACTATGGGGAAAATAACAGAAAACATTCTGTAACCAAGCAACTCTCCCAGGAAATTTTAGAAATGAAATTTCTCAAAAATATGCCAAAAGCATGAGAGAATTGCAAGGGGGGACTTTAGAAGGCTAGGGGAGAGGAAACACTGAATAAGCAGTGCAACATTTAGCAAGAATGACAACAAGAGGCCCATGCCTCGAAAATAGGCAACTTAACATAATTTCATCAAAAAATTTTAAGTACAGCCCTGATATTTTTTTGTCACTTCTTTTTCCTCTCCTCCTTCTATCCTCCTTAGAATCACATTTTCTCCAAAAATTACGTGTCTGGCATCCTTTAAACTGAGATTTACAAGCACAAAGATCAGTGAGATGTTGACTGATGAAGGGCCAAACAGAGAATGATAATTGGCGCCAATTTCGGGACGTCTGCGTCACTGCGCATGCGCAGTAGAGGTGTAGTATGGATGTCCTTTAGGACATGATTTCTTTTTGTTTTGGATGCAAATTTTGGGGATTGGGGGGCAAAATTTGTGTTTGGCCCTGGTTTTGTTAGAGTTAGCACCAGCTAAGTCTGGGTCATTGGTACAGTATAAAAATTTAGTTATTCAAGATTTTTTTTTCTAGTGTCGTCTGCTTTTCATGTTAGGTAAAGGATTAACCTACAATAAATGCAAAATACAGTATGTAGGTGAAACAAAATGTGCATTCTTCATTCAAATCTTCCACCACTTAGGGATATCAGAAGCATGACAAGCCCATCAGTAAACAAGCACATTAATGAGCACATTAATGAACTGGACCACTCGTCAGACAATATGGAATTTTGAATTACTGACATACTTCAGAGAGACCATGACCTTGACATAAACACAAGGATCAAGCGTAATCAAGAAGTTCATTGGATCTCGATTCTTAAAACCATATATCCTTATTGTTTGAACAGGCAGGTAGGAGGGATGAGGCCCACTTCTGACTCTACAAACATTGTGGACTCTTGACAGGTGCCTTGAATCTCAAATGCATGCCTGGACACAGGTAACAGTTGTTGTCCTAGCACCTCACAAACAGGCATAAAAATGTGAAATATTTCATCCATTAAGAGGAACAAGGTGCCATCTGCAATGCTGAAGCACATACCTGGCCTTAAATTTTGAGAATCCAAAAATTGATTCACGCAAAAATTCCTGCAACAAAAAACAGCGAGAATGTTAAAAACTTGGCATGAAGACTATGCTAATTGGATGTAACGAGTTCCCAATTTTTAAGGCTAGTCCAGACTTAGCCCCAAAAATTAGGATGGTGTACTTGAGAATGAGAGAATATCCCTCACAAACATATGCCATATCACTCCAGCTGTATGCAGGATATAATTAAAGAAAAAAAAACTTCACTCATAGTTACATACTTATCAAGCTGCAAGCCGGAGGAGAGGTAAAAAAAAATCACCCCCCCTCCTCCTTTTCTTTTGAAGGACTCTTCAAAAAGAAAGAGGGGAGTGCTCTGGAATCAGTACAAGAGGCCTTTCTTGAACAGAACACAATTTAAACAGAGTCCAAGAATGAGTCTACATTAAGCAAGCCATCTCCATAGGCTACACTGTCAATCCTTGAGTCCCTCAGGAGTGACAAAAATAATCTAGGCATCATGCCTTTTCTTCAGTTGATCATAAAGTAAAATGTAGAGCTCTCCTATGAATCCCCTTGATACAACCTATGTGGATTAATCTGAGTACCTATAGAGGGTACTGAATACAAAAGTTTTAATTATTCAGCAAAATGGCCAATTCCAGCTGCCATAGAGAGACCAAATATTAACCCAGGCTCTTGCTTTGAACACAGTTAAATCTGACTTCCCTAGAGATGTTGTGTACCGAATATGAAAGCATTCTGACTGTTGGATCTGAAGAAGAGAAATTGTAAAGAAATTTCTTCGAATTGCACTAAGTTCAAATTTGGGCTACCATAGCAAGCCCAAATATTAACCTATGGATCCGATTTGAACAAACTTGAATCTGCTCCCCCCCCCCCCCTCCCCCCAGAGATGTTGTATACCAAATGTGAAAGCATTCTGACAAGTGAATCTGAAGAAGAAGATTTTTGAAGAAATTCCCTCATATTGTACTAAGTTAAATTTCATGTTCCCATATGGAGCCCAAATATTAACCTAGGCACTCGAATTGAGCAACCTGGAATCTGCCCCCCCACCCCCGCCCCCCAGAGATGTTGTACACCAAATATAAAAGCATTCCGACTGGTGGATCTGAAGAAGAAGATTTTTAAAGAAATTTTCTCATATTGCACTAAGTAAAAATTTGGGCTACCATAGTGAGCCCAAACATATACCTAGGGATCTGATTTGAACAAACTTGAATCTGACCCCAATAGAGATGTTGCATACCAAATATCAAAGCATTCTGACTGGTGGATCTGAAGAAGAAGATTTTTTTAAATTACCCTCCATATTGAACAAAGATAAAATTTGGGCTTCCGTAGAAAGCCCAAATATTAACCTAGGGACTTGGTTTGAACAATCTAGAAACTGACCCTCATAACAATGATGTATACCAAACATTAAAAAGATTCTGTCAGGTGGTTCTGAAGAAGAAGATTTTTAAAGAATATTCCCCATATTACCCTATGTTAAAACTTCGGGCTCCTGTAGAGAGCCCAAATATGAACCAATGAGCTTTATTTCAACAAACGTTTATCTGATCCCCCTATGAATGCTGTATACCAAATATCAAAAGATTCTGATGATTGGTTCTGAAGAAAAGATTTTTAAAAAGTTTTGCAAATATGCTGACTCAGCATTTTTTCGATGTCCATTACAGAACACCCTAACATAACCGATGGCAATTTTTTTTTTACCATTCAATTCTACTGGTCCTAAGGATACTTCATACCAAATAACAGCTCTCTGTTCCGTGGGGTTTGGGAAATATGGGCGTTTGAAAATATATCTATTTTTAGCTCCCATGGTTCCCACGGGGATGCAGGGATATTTTTTTTTTGCATGGGTCAAGTACTTATGACCCAATACTACCACAAACCAAATCTGGTTCATACCGGACCATCGGTTCAGAAAATAGAAATTTTGGGCGGGGCCAAAAATCTTACCCCTCTTATTACAAAGCCAAATATTACTTCACGAACTTCGTTTGAACAAACTTGATTCTACACATCATATGGAAGCTCCATAGCAAATATCAAGTCATTGAACACACTGGTTCTTGAGAAGAAGATTTTAAAAATATTTTGGAGCATTTTCCCCCACTCCCTCCCTATAGGGCTGGGCATGTTGAGTTGAACAAAAATGAAATGCCCCTTTGGGACCATCAGTCACACAAACTTTCACTTGAATTGGCCCAGTGGCTTTGGAGGAGAAGACCAAAACATGGTGTTGACGGACGACGGACGGGGAGCGATGAGATTAGCTCAGCTTGACTTTGTCAAGATGAGCTAAAAAGTGGTACCAAAAAACAATATAAATATTCGTCGAACAGGCACTCAGGTATTAATTATTATTAATAAATGGTGCTTAACACCACTTCAGAAGCTAAGAGTATAGCCACGATCCCGGTAATTAATATCACCCGCTATATAACATATACAGGAGTTGGCATACGAAATAGGTCGAAAACCGGAGATATAATATATAACATACACATGTCCAATAGAACCACAATGAACAATCTCTGAAGAGTAAACACACTTCCGAGGTAACCCATAGGCGACCCAATTCAGGCGTACAATAAATTCCAGTAACATCACTCCACGACATGTACTATCCGATTGACACTATAAACGTGTGAATATACGAGTGTAAAACAAGGTGTATCTGATTGAGTACTGACATTAATAGAAACCTGGAGCTAGAAATGGAAGTAGGTATGATTAACAGTCTCGTCAAGGACCGCCCCCGAAATAATGAATAATTTCTAAGGTCCATAACATACAATAATGCGTCTGCCTAATAATTATTATGCGCGTGAGCATTGAAATCCTGCATGTAATCATCTGAATACCAGTTAACTGGCTATACAGCCCCGAAGGTACCCAAAGACTAGCAATTTATTTATGATGAATTATGCGCTCGTATATGACATATTAGACGAACAATCACAGGAAACCAACCAACTATTTATTTATTGGTGTTTAATCCCCTGTACACTGATGTCAAAATATCCAGATTTGAAATAGCCATTTTTCCCATAATGCAACTGGGAACTTTAGATATTTCGACATCAGTGTGCAGGGGGTTAAGGTCACATATTTTTGCACAATGGCTAACAATGACAACATGAGTATCAACTCAAGACCAGGGGTGAGTGTTAATAAGCCATGTTGCCAATTTTAGAGAGGGTTTGCACCTCCCAAGCATTGGTGACTGGGTCCTACTTTACCAGTAAAACAGAGCCTGTTTACCTCAGTGAACAGGCACTGCTTCACTTCCCGGGTTCACACGGGGATCCAACCAACTAAAAAGTGGATGTGCCCATGAGGTTGCCATAGAACACGACCCAGCCGCCAACAGAGAAGACAAGAAATGCATGTATGTATTTAAACTCATACGAGGCTTGCGGGAAGAAAACTACGTCTTGTCCAGTAATCGCCTCTAAACCCATTGGCGTGGGGGTGGGGGTGGGGGGGTAGGTTATGGGGGATTCAAAGTCATATCGAATCCTCCTCACCCACATTACTTTAATCATCCTACCAAGCTACAATGAAATCCCTTCATAATTATGACCTGTAGACTGTTCTAAAGGTTTTTGGGGTTCAGGCCCCTGTAGCCGTCACAGTTGCCCAATTGTGTCTAAAAGGGGACGTTCTCATCTAGACATTATATGAAGTCAACCCACCAAGTTACAATGAAATCCCTTCATAAATATGACCTGTAGACTGTGCTAAATGTTTTCAGGCTTCGGGCTCGGGCAGCCATCATGGCTGAATGATCGCAACCAAAGGAGACAACCTCATCTGGCCATCAGCTGGAGTGATCCTACGAAGTTACACTTAAATCCCTTTATAAATATGACCTGTAGACTGTGCCCAAGGTTTTCGGGCTTCGGGCACCTGCAGCCTTCACAGTTGACCAATCATGACCAAAAGGGGATGTCATCATCTAGGCATTATATGGAGTCAACCTAATAGGTTACAATGAAATTCTTCCATAAATGTTAAAAAATTTATAGTAATTTATATATTTTTTATACTTACCAATGACCCAGACATAGCTGGTGCTAACTCTTAAAATATAGGGCCAAACACAAATTTTGCCCCCCAATCCCCAAAATTTGCATCTAAAACCAAAGAAAACATGTCCTGAAAGGCCCTCCACACTTCGCCCCTACTGCGCATGTGCAGTGTCAAGGACGTTCCGAAATTGGCGCCATTAATCATTCTAATAACCAGTGCCTGGTAAGCACTATGCACTCAGCGGGGAGGCAAGAGTTCCCAACTCCTGGGAGGGCCATCCCCGTCTGGGTCATTGGTAAGTATAAAAAATATATAAATTACTATAAATTTTTTAACATTTTTATACTGTACCAATGACCCAGACATAGCTGAATAGTAAAAAGGCTGGAGGGCCAAGGACATAGAGCAAAATGGAATACGCTCAATAAAATAAAATAGAGTCATCCCCTGTAGGGAAAAAGAAGTAATAGGCCTTACATGTATCTTTCTTATTTATGATAAATTAGAAAGATACAACACCTTCCAAAATTGAGCTTCATACATCCATGTACTCTATTAATATCCAATATAATCCTTATACTAATAATTTTTAAAGTAAGCCAATAAATAAAGTAAGTCTAGAGAATAGAGACTCTTATACTCCTAAAAGTGTCTGAGGATTGCATAATCATGTCCGTTGACATATGCAATATTCAAAAGCTATACTTTAAAAACTAAGACTTGAATGAATTTTAAAAACCTAAACTTCTCACTAAACAACCATCCCAATAACAGCTCAGAATTACTAACTCCGGAGGAGGTATCCCCTTGTTTTCATAGTAAAACAGGTGACCCAAGGGAACACCCTCCCCCCCCCCCCCCCCCCCCTTTTTTCTTGCCCTGGGTCAAATAGCCCAGAGCGAAGAGGGCAGCAGAACGGAGACACTGCCGAAACAGACAGCCTACCTAGCTATAGTAGCAACTGTTAAGTGAATGACATTCTGAGCAGTAGATAATAGACCTAACAATAGAGGCCTCCAGAAATGGACTTGATATTTCTGAGATAAAATTCATGAATGTGGATGGCTGAGCGCAATGAGCAGCCTTCAAAAATCTATAATAGCGACACTATTAATGTAAGCCCAAGAAGTAGAAGAACTCTTACTTCATGAGCCGAAATCTTAAGCACAACTGCTAAGTCAGTGATATACCATAAGCAGTACCGATAGTTAATAGAATCCATTAACAATAAAATGGAGCGTAACGTCCTTCTACTAGGCATCACAGACAGAAGAAGCTTACGCCCATAGTAATAAACAGATATCTGTTTATAAATACATAAACTGTACCCGGAAAGAGTAAAGGCCTATGCCCATACGAAGACGGAAGGACCTTAAAATAATAGGTTCCGGATAATAGGAGCCTAACTCTTATGCAAAAATCCAACCTAAATAGTAACGGAAGTAGTGATTCCGAAACTACGAAAGTGAAAATCATCCATCGATAGTGCATGAAACTCACTGACTCTACAGTAAAAGAGAAACCAACAGAATTACTGTCTAAAAGGTCAGAATTTGAAAACTACTGTTTCCAGAGGCTCAAATGATTACTTAGCTAAATAAGAACCGAAGTTAAAATCCATATAGGAATTTAATCTAAAGATTCTAAGTCTATTTATCAAAAAGTTACTAACTGACTTAGATAAAGAGACAAAAGACTCAATTGTAAACTATCGTAGTGTGCATAGGTATGAGGTAACATAAACCTATAACCTAAATAATAACAGGCTGCAGTAGATCTTGTGAAACAAGTATACTAAAAAATTGCAATGAGTAGTATGGAGGGATCAACAATATGAACATAATGATCCCTACACCACGACGGAAGAGCCTTCACTTTAGCCGCATAGAATAGCGAAGAAGAGGATCTCCTATAGTAAGAAATCGCGTCCAAAGCTCGTCCAGTACAGTGCTTACAATGCAATACGGACCACACAACGGAAAACATGAAGGTTGCGACCTTGCGGGTTGTGATAAAGATGACACGATTTACCCAGTGAAAAAAGATCCTCACATAGAGGAAGATTTCACGTTAAGACCCACAGTAGACAAGAGAGTAAATTACCCATGATCTCTGTGAAGATACAGATGCTATCAACAGAAATGTATTGTGGTTGTTTATCTTAGCAATACCTGCTGAAACAACAGCGCCGGAGGATACGCGTATCCTATCATTCCGTCCTATAGATCAATAGAGCGTTAACAACATTAGCTCGGAGATCTGGACAAGCCAACACATACGTCTGCAATTGATCAGCAAGCTGTGTCGTAAATAAATCATCATTGGGCGCTCCCATAGATAGCAAATCTGATTGAATACTTGTTTGTTGAGAGTCCATTCTGACAGCAACAAGCGACCCGTAAGAGAACGGGAGTCCGGTAAAACAATCAGACGACCCGGAATATGACGGACCAAAACAGAACTTGGTGTACTATAACCAACAGACGGATTCTTTCCATTAAATTGAATAACGGAAACGAAAGAGTGCCTCCCTGGTTCCGGAGATACGCCACTACTGTCGAATTAAAGGACAGGATTTGGGCATGCGTTTCTGAATAATGTTCATGCAATGACATAAAGCAAGCCTAAAAAACATTATTCCGCGGAAGAAAACTGATTGCTAAGAGACTGCAGAACCCAAAGACCCTGGCACTTCGAATCCGTAGGGATCAGTATTATATCCCAACCTGTTTGACTGGCAACCGTCATAACAGCCACACTCGGGTCCGGCAACTGCGGTGGCACTCTCTGAGTCAACCACCGAATGTTTGCCCCAGTCTGAATCTCTTGTAACACTAGATAGACAAGAGAACGTGTAAATCGAGCAATTCATGGATTGCCGAAAAGTTGCCGTCGAAGAGAAGCTCCTCCGAGAACGAAGCGACTCTGAGAGAGTTCTTAACCTACTATCCACGCATGTGGATGTAGCTAGGGCTGCGTCACGTCTAACCAACTCCAATCAGCCACTGAAGGGCGGAGTTATACGTGAACAAACTACTGCCCTCAAAAGAAATTACATTGAGAATAATATCCCGTAAATCTTTTCTTGAAGACGTAATGATAACGCCTCAGTAAGGCGGATTACGTATGATAAAGCGTCTAAGTTAAGTCAACTATACATCATGTCATTTCCAACATTGAAATTGGAAAAGACATAAACAGCGAAAAAGAATATATGCAGTCTTTAACCACACCGTCCAGACGCATATGAACTCTCGGTATGCCCTGCTCTGCCAAAATAAACTATTCGTATAAATGATAAAATGGCAGAAATGAGCAACGCGGACAAGAAACTAAACTATCATGCTTGGTAGCAGGCTTGTATATATATATATATATATAGCGTCGAAAAATAAAACACATGTTGTAATGACAATATTGGACTGCGTCGGTAAGTCAGGGACAATGTCCCTGAACCGATCGAAAAATCCGAGTCCAATGACGCTATAAGTCTCTTATCCAAGATCGCAGCAATGAAGTCCGAAATAACAATCACTGGAAGATAATGCCAGAAGATATGAAAGGCAGCTTCCGATACTACTAAAGGGAAAACGCGAAATCTTTCGAATCCCTTTCGCCATCCTGTCGGACCCTATAAAGCGTTCGGTCGTCCGTACCTGATGCAACCGCGGACCGCACCGACCCAGCGCTGTCGGATAATTCCTGATTCGACCGAGAAACTGTCAATTGCTGGGATGCTGCGAAACGACTGTGCTAACTCGGATAGCACGTCCGTCACTGAGGCCTGAGGAGAAGCGGTCTTACGATGCATTGCCGCTGGAAGCTCCGTGATCGTTACCCCGTGCATACTACCAATATGCGAGCGAACGGAGTGTATAGGCCTCGTGTCCCTTGGCTACCGGATGGCGCGACCTATTCGCCGTGGAATCACTGAATGACGAAACTGATCGGATACTCGAGGTCACGTAGCCAATGTGCGGTCGTGTGCCCTGCTGTGAGGATGAGGAAGCATTAGGGACAGTCTCTCGGACTGTCAATATAACGGAGCGTCCCGACCGACGGACATATGCTCCGAATGTAAAATATCTGAACCACAACATGCGGTCCCCTATGTTGTTGGACGAGAGAGGGACCTCTCTCGTTCACAGCCCGGACGGACCTGGACAAGCCAGGAACCGGACTAACAGGCTTCCTCCGATCTGTCCTCAATCTGCCGTCACTGGGTGAGTACTAAAGTAATTAAAGTGCTCGCATCACCCAAATCTCCTTCCTAGACCGCAACGGACGAACCCGCCAGCCGAACCATTCGATGAATGTACGCTACACCGGGTGAGCTAGCGAATGTCACTCCGTAGGCGATAGACATATTCCATGAGCACTTATTGCCGCTAGCTCTTCATTAACTATGACGACAGAGGCACACTTTTGAAAGACATCTCCATAACTCTGCGAACAAGAAACCAGAAATGCTTGGTTATAGCAAGCATAAAATAATAATATATATAGCGTCGTTCAATAATTCGAAAGTTTGTGTGACATTATTGGACTATGTCGGAACTGAGGGACGATGTCCCTGAACCGAACCAAAAATTTCTAAGTCCACCGACGCTATCTGTTTCTTATCCGGCATCGCAGCATTCTGGTCCGACGAAAGAAGCTGTAGGAGACCAAGTCAGATGACATACACAACAGCATATGTTGTTCCGAAAGGGAAAGCTCGAAATCCTCCAAATCCCTTTCGGTATCCCGTCGGACCGGATGATACTTTCGGACGTCCGTACCCACTTCCGCGGAGCGTCCCAACCCAGCATCGTCGGATAAAATATATGCGACAGATTCAGTTGATGCTGGGATGCTGCGATAAACTGTGCTATTAAGGAAAGCACGTCCGTTCCTGAGGCCTGTGCAGTAGCGGTCTTACGATGCATTGCCGCCGGAAGCTCCGTGTACGTTGACTCCCGCACACTTCCTATGCGAACGTCCGGAGTCTGCAGGCCTCGTGTCCCTGGCTACCAGATGGTGT
This sequence comes from Pictodentalium vernedei, assembly GCA_031216915.1. Lineage (NCBI taxonomy): Eukaryota > Metazoa > Mollusca > Scaphopoda > Dentaliida > Dentaliidae > Pictodentalium > Pictodentalium vernedei. The sequence goes on from CM062293.1 coordinate 211,800,771, forward strand.
GACCTGGTCGCCGAAGAATCCTTGATCGGCGAAGCTGGTAATATATCGGCGGTCACGCAGCCAAGGTGCGGTCGTGTGCGCTGACGAGAAGAGGAAGCCTTAGCAGTCTCCGCGGACTGCCTATACAACGGAGCGTCCCGAGCGACGGACGTATGCTCCGCTTGCGACACATTTTGTACCACAACATCTGGGGCCAGATGTTGTTGAACGAGAGAGGGGCCTCTTTCGCTTGCCGTCCGGATGGACCGGAACGAGCTATGAACCGGACTAAAAGGCTTCCTCCGTTCTCCCTCCGATCCGCCGTCACTGGGTGTGCATTAGGTTAATTTATAGTGCTCGCATCACCCCAAAATTCCTTCTAGACCGCAACGGACGAACCCGGCTGCCGAACCATTCGGTGAATGGACGCTACACTGGGCGAGCTAGCGGACGTCAAAGGCCGTCGAACCTACTAGGGTCCTCTTAGGCAATTGGCGTATTTACATGAGCACTTTTCCGCTAGCCCTTCATTAATTGTGACGACGGAGGCACACTGTTGGAAGACATCACAGATACATCACCCTAATCTTGATCGTCTGAAATAGAAATTGATAAAGTAGAGTGACCCTGCGGGGAAAGGACCGGAGTGTCCAAATCCCCAATAACATACCGTGACATACGCTTCCCATATTGTCATCGAAATCATATGATACAGAACAGGAGTTAATGCGAGTACACTGACCACATATAGGATGATTATAAAGTCAGAGGAAGACTTCCTCTTAATACAATTGATCAATATCCTTTCAATGTGAAAAGAAAACAAGTCCTGGTACTCGCACTAACCCCTGGCAATCAAAATACATAATAATAATATGATCCATTAATATAGAAAAAATAATTGAAATCAAAATATTTTGAAAAAATATTTTTTCAGAACAGCCCAAGTTTCTGAAAAGTAACGTTGAGCCCCAATGGATCCCAAGCCTAAGTGTGGACAAAAATTTTTAAAATATTTTAAACAATTTATTCAATACTTACGAACAATAATAATGTATCTAGTTATGATTAAAATAACATCAAGATATTATTTTCAGAAATCCCCCCCTCAGACAGAGGGCTGTTGTAAATGTAAACAATGAGTGTAAAAACACTAAAATAAGACTCCAGGCACCCAGGCCCGAAATCAGTTACCAAAAATACACTATCTGATGCAAAACAGAGACTTCCAGGGAAGAAACTGCAGAACATCAGATGGTAGATGCAGAACACAATGCCTAACCACCCGTAGGTGAAGACGTAAACATGGGGAAAAGAACAGGATTCATTGTTATTCAGCTAAAACTCCCAAGAAAATTTAGTAATAATAATTACAAAAACTATGCCAAAAGCATGGGAGAATAGCAAGGGGGGACTTAAAGGACAGGGAGAGAGGAAAACACTTAAAAAACAGTGTAACTAAATAATCAGAATGACAACAAAATGGCTGCTGCCTCGAAAATAGGTAACTTAACATAATTTCATTAAAAAATTTTAAGTTACAGCCCTGATAATATTCTGTCAAACATTTTTTTCCTCTCCTCCTTCTCTATCCTCCTTAGAATCACCATTTCACTAATATTTATGTGTCTGGCATCATTTAAACTGAGATTTATAAGCACAAAGATCAGTCAGATGTTAACTGATGAAGGTCCAAACTTAGAATGATTAATGGTGCCAATTTCGGAACGTCCTTGACACTGCGCATGCGCAGTAGGGGCGAAGTGTGGAGGGCCTTTCAGGACATGTTTTCTTTGGTTTTAGATGCAAATTTTGGGGATTGGGGGGTAAAATTTGTGTTTGGCCCTATATTTTAAGAGTTAGCACCAGCTATGTCTGGGTCATTGGTACAGTATAAAAATATGACCTTTTGCCTATGCTAAAGGTTTTTGGGCTTGGGCACCCATCAAGGCTGAATGATCGCAATCAAAATGGGACGTTCTCATCTAGACATTATTTGGAGTCATCCTACCAAGTTACAATAAAATCCCTTCATGAATATGACCTGTAGACTGTGCTAATGGTTTTCGGGCTTTGGGCCCCTGTAGCCGTCACAGTTGCCCAATCTGGACCAAAAGGGGACTTTCTCATCTAGACATTATATGAATTCAACCCACCAAGTTACAATGAATTTCCTCGATAAATAGGACCTGTAAACTTTGCTAAAGGTTTTCGGGTTTTGGGCTCAGGCAGTCGTCATGATTGGCAGATCACGCCCAAAAGGGGACGTTCTCATCTAGACATTATATGAAGTCAACCTACCAAGTTACAATGAAATCCCTTCATAAATATGACCTGTAGACTGTGCTGTATGTTTTCAGGCTTCGGGCTCGGGCAGCCATCATGGCTGAATGATCACAACCAAAGGGGACAATCTCATCTGGGCATCATCTGGAGTCATCCTACCAAGTTACAATAAAATCCCTCCATATTAAACGTGACCTGCAGACTGTGCTAAAAGTTTTGGGGTTTTGGGTTTAGGCAGCCATCACGGTTGACAGATCATGCCCAAAAAGGGACGTTCTCATCTAGGCATTATACAGAGGCATCCTACCAAGTTACAATGAAATCCCTTCATAAATGCGACCTGTAGACTGTGCTAATGGTTTTCGGGTTTTGAGATTGGGCAGCCATACCGGTTGACCGATCATGACCAAAAGGGGACGTTCTCATCTAGACACGACCCCAAACCTGCATATGAAATTTCGTGATGATCAGACAAGAACTGCAGGGTGTAGATCGTGCTAAAGAAAAATGTGAATAGACTCACAGACTAACAGACTTCCGCACGTGTGATGGCAATAGCTTATCTTGACTATGTCAAGTTAAGCTAAAAAGTATCACATTTGTTTCAAGGGGTTAAAACTGAGAAAATACTATGATAATGTCACAGTAACCACCATGGCAATATGCCAGTAAGGTGAAACTCTACCTGAAAAATATCCACTTGGAAGAAAAGAAAGAAAAATCTGAAAACCTGCACATAAAAGTCAAAAAAGTATCACATTTGTTTCAAAGAGTTAAAATTTAGAAAAATACCTGAAAATGTTACAGTAACCACCATGGCAATATGCCAGTGAGGTAAAACTCCACTTAAAAAAAATATCAAAACCTGCAAACAAAAGTCAAAAACCTGCACACAAAAGTCAGAAATTAAGGTAAATAAGCAGCTAAGGGGTTAAATAATATAATACTGGCCCCAAGAAGCATCCTAACATAAAATAGGAACCACTGCAATATGCTACACAGTAAGTTGCCACTTGGAAGAACAACAAACCTCAAAACCTGCACATAAAAGTCAAAAAAGTATCAAATTTGTTTCAAAGGGTTAAAATTGAGAAAAATACCCTGCAAATGTCACAGTAACCACAATGGCAATATGCCAGTAAGGTGAAACTCTACTTGAAAAATATCCACTTGGAAGAAAAGAAAGACAAACCTCAAAACCTGCACATAAAAGTCAAACAAGAGCACCGCTGGGCACTGCATCATATGCCCGTGAACTGTTCAAATTGTACCATTTTAACACATTTGCAATTTTTTTAGAGTGCGAGAAATTTATACTGACATATATATATATGTTACGGTCAGACTTTTGAAATCAGTGATTTTGTGAAATGACTAAATTTTTCAGTCATTTGAGAAAAAGACTAAAAATTAAGGACAATAGCTTCACAAAAGGACTCAATAATTTAATAATTTCAAAAAAAAATTCTTGATTTCACAGTCTGACTGTAACATATTTATATAGATATATATATATTAGAAACACTGAAGCTTCCTACCTTTAGTTATTTATTTATTGGTGTTTAAGGTTAGAGGATTTCCAACTCAAGCATTGGTGAATGAATCCTATTTGGACTGTAAAATCTTATTTGTTTTCTAAAGAAAACAAGTATTGTTTCACTTCCTGTGGTTTACATAGAGGCATGTGTATAGAAAAAGATATAAAGTTTAAATAAAACACATCCAAACCATGAGATTTATTTGACTAGTCAGTTTGTTAATTGGGTAATTATTTGACCAATTAATTATTTGATGCAGTAAGTCACACAATATTGGTGTGTTTTCTTTGAACTTCATACATTTTTATTTGCATTTTCCAACGTTTCATGGTAGTTTTGCAATATATCTGAAGTGAGTATTAGATTTATATGGTTGAGACCCCATGATCACACTGTGCACCTGTTCGACCTCTCTAGCTTCACTTGACAGTGATTTGTCATGCTGCAAAATTATAAAGGAAGCCAAAGTGGTTTCACTATTATGTATCAGTGCGAGAGGTTTCAAGAATTACTTTACCTTATACATCATATAATGTCCAACAGGGGCCATAATTCAGGCAAAAATTGTTCAGACCGACCCCATATTCGAACTTGACCTGTATTTTGTTGTGATTAAACCACATACCAAGTTTGGAGCCGATCGGAAAACAAATACTAAAGTTATCATCCGGAAACCAAATATTTGACGAATTCTAAGTCCAACAGGGGCCATAATTCAGGCAAAAATTGTTCAGACCGACCCCATATTCGAACTTGACCTGTATTTTGTTGTGATTAAACCACATACCAAATTTGGAGCTGATCGGAAAACAAATACTAAAGTTATCATCCGGAAACCAAATATTTGACGAATTCTAAGTCCAACAGGGGCCATAATTCAGGCGAAAAATGTTCGGACCGACCCATATTCGAACTTGACCTGTATTTTGTTGTGATTAAACCACATACCAAATTTGGAGCCGATCGGAAAACAAATACTAAAGTTATTGTTCGGAAACCAAACGGACGGATGGACGGATGGACAGACGAATGGACAACGCCATACTATAATACGTCCCGTTTTTCAAACGGGCGTATAAAAAGTATCACATTTGTTTCAAAGTGTTAAAATTGAGAAAAATACTCTGAAATGTTAAGGTAACCACCATGGCAATATGCCAGTAAGGTAAAACTCCACTTGAAGACAAAATTTCAAAACCTGTACACAAAAATCAAAAACCTGCACAGAAAAGTCAAAAACCTGTACACGAAAGTCCAAAATTCAAGTAACTAAGCATGGGAAGGGTTGAATAAAACATTACTATTCCTGAAAAGCATGCTGACATAAAAAAAAAAAGCAAAATAAAACTAGAGGTACTGTGAGCAAGCTCACAAAGTGATACCCCCAGTCAGAACGGAATTATATTGCTTCATGCACATCTTCATATGGAGTTCTTCCATTGTGTCAAGTTTCATGAAAATTCTTCAAATGGTTTAGGAGGAGTTGTGCTTATAAGGATGGAGAGACGGACAGTGTGATAACTTTGTTTGCAGGGGGGGGGGGTATAAAAAATGAAAGTATCAATGACCCTGTAGCTCATCTTGTTTAAGACATGTACATGCATAGTATGTGTCACAGCAATGACAAACATCTGGGTAATGACCTGATAACAAAGGCACATGTAAAGTATTGTAACGGTCTGTACATAAGTGCTGACCGTAGCCTTTAACAAATGTGTAGGTAAAGTATTGTAAAGTTGGGCGACAGTTAGATGCTAAACTGGAAAAGAAATCTTTGAGTCCCAGAGTGGGTCTGACTGAACCCAAAAATATTTGTTCTCATAGCACAGTGATAACAAAGACACCCAAAAACACTCGTTCCTGTCACAAAGTGATAACAAAGGTACCCCAAGAAGTTTTGCGAAGATCAGTTCATAAATACAGACTCTAGCCCATGCCGTATTGACATGTGCACTTATTGTGTATAAGTAGCACTGAACAAATCAAAGTTCATCTGATTTGCATAATTTCTGCACGAGAAAAAAACCTGTATTATATGTGATGTATTCCATGTTACTAAACATTCCTACAAAAATTTATTCAAATCAGAACTTTCATACAGAAGTTCTGTACAAAAAACTGATTGCACTAATTTTGGTACAAAAAGGTTGCTGGCGGCCATCTTGAATTTTGGACCGCACCCAAAAACACTCGTTCTCGTCCCACGGTGATAACAAAGGTACCCAAGAAGTTCTGTAAAGATTGGTTCATAAATATAGCCTCTAGCCGGAGCCGTATAGAAGTTGTGTACAAAAAACTGATTGGACCAAGTTTCGGTACAAAATGGCCACTGGCAGCCATCTTGAATTTCAAACAGGACCCAAAAACACTCGCTCTCGTCTCACAGTGATAACAAAGGTACCCAAGAAGTTTCGTGAAGATCGGTTCATAAATACAGCCCCCCAGCCCGAGCCGTATTGACATGTGTACTTACTGTGTGCAAGTAGCACTGAATAAATCAAAGTCCATATAATTTGCATAATTTCTGCACGAGAAAAAAACCTGTATTATATGTGATGTATTCCATGTTACTAAACATTCATGCAAAAATTTATTCAAATCAGAACTTTCATACAGAAGTTCTGTACAAAAAACTGATTGCACTAATTTTGGTACAAAATGGCTGCTGGTGGTCATCTTGAATTTCGGACCACAAACCAAAAACATTCATTCTCGTCCCACGGTGATAACAAAGGTACCCAAGAAGTTTCGTAAAGATTGGTTCATAAATACAGCCTATAGCCCGAGCTGTATAGAAGTTGTGTACAAAAAACTGATTGGTCCTAATTTCGGTACAAGATGGCTGCTGACATCTTGAAGTTTGGACCGCACCCAGAAACACTTGTTCTCATCCCAAGGTAATAACAAAGGTACCCAAGAAGTTTCGTGAAGATCGGTTCATAAATACAGCCCCTAGCCCGAGCCGTATTGACATGTGTACTTACTGTGTGTAAGTAGCACTGAATAAATCAAAGTTCATCTAATTTGCCGAATTTCTGCACGAGAAAAAAACCTGTATTATATGTGATGTATTCATGCTACTAATCTTTCAACAAAAATTTATTCAAATCAGAACTTTCATTCAAAAGTTCTGTATAGAAAACTGATTGCACTAATTTTGGTACAAAATGGCTGTTGGTGGCCATCTTGAATTTTGGACTGCACCCAAAAACACTTGTTCTCGTCCCACGATGATAACAAAGGTACCCAAGAAGTTTCGTAAAAATCGGTTCATAGATACGGCCTCTAGTCCAAGCTGTATTGAATTGTTGACAGTGGTACAAAATGGCTGCTGGTGGCCATCTTGAATTTTGGACCACTCCCTAAAACACTCGTTCTCGTCCCGCGGTGATAACAAACGTACCCAAGAAGTTTTGTAAAGATCGGTGCATAAATACGGTCTCTAGCCCGGGCCATATTGAATTGTTGACGGACAGACAGACGACAGGTCAGGGCATAACCTCAAATTTGACTTACGTCAAAGTTGAGCTAAAAATTTGACTTATGTCAAAGTGGAGCTAAAATTTTTACTTACGTCAAAGTTAAGCTAAAAATGCTGAAAATCTTGTTTGATTATATTACCTTCAAATGGAGGTGGAGGTGTAATAGTTTCTCTGTATGGTGGTGGCAAGGGTAGGTATTCTGATGGAAAAGCCGCTTGAGTTTCCCTGAAAAACCGAGATTCTGTGAAGCGAAATGATTGAGCTCTACGATATGGGACTGTTCCAATAACTATTGGTAAATGCATGGTCAAATTATAAGCACCAGGAATATGTAAGGCTACCTACAAAATATAAAAAACACAAAGGAATAAACTGAAATGCATAATACACTAATGCTTTAGCATAGCATGTTACTTAATCTCTTTAACCCTACCTTATGGGAATAGCATACCTGCCGACATTTCGTTGGAACAGTCCAAATTCACTACATGTGGAACATAAATTAATATTTCTTATTTCCTTTATTTCCATCCCTCCTTCCTCTCATTCCTCTAAAATAATGTGAAGGAACAAACTGAAAAAAATGCTGATCCAATGTCGAGTTGTGACAGCACAAAAGTGGGTTTAATCATTATCAACTTATCGACCGGAAACTAGTTGTTTACAATTTACTATGTGAAGGGTCACTGTGACCTTGACCTTTCACCTAGTGATTCCAAAATAAATAGGGATCTTTCTTGCACCAATGCCAACCTACCTATGAAGTTTCATGAACGTGGATGGAACCATTGTCAAATTATCATTTGGAAACCAATTGTTTACGATTTAATATGTTCAAGGTCACTGTGACCCTGACCTTTGATCTAGCGAGTCCAAAATAAATAGGGGTCTTCCACTCACCTAGGCCAACCTACCTATGAAGTTTCATGAATGAAGGTCAAACCATTATCAAGTTATCATTCGGAAACCAATTGTTTAGAATTTACTATGTTGAAGGTCACTGTGACCTTGAGCTTTCACCTAGCAAGTACAAAATAAATAGGCTTCTTCCTCTCACTGATGCCAACCTACCTATGAAGTTTCATGAAAGTGGGTCGACCCATTATAAAGTTATCATCCAGAAACCAACTGTTTTGATTTACTATGTTCAGGGTCACTGTGAACTTGAACTTTGACCTAGTGAGTCCAAGATAAATAGGGTTCTTCCTCTCAAGAAAGCCAATCTGCCTATGAAGTTTCATAAACGTGGGTCGAACCTGTGTCAAATCATCATTTGGAAATCAATTGTTTACAATTTATTATGTTCAAGGTCACTGTGACCCTGCCCTTTGACCTAGCGTGTCCAAAATATATAGGGGTCTTCCACTGACCTAGGCCAACCTACCTATGAAGTTTCATGAATGAAGGTCAAACCATTATCAAGTTATCATTCGGAAACCAATTGTTTAGAATTTACTATGTTGAAGGTCACTGTGACCTTGATCTTTCACCTAGCAAGTACAAAATAAATAGGCTTCTTCCTCTCACTGATGCCAACCTACCTATGAAGTTCCATGAAAGTGGGTCGAACCATTATAAAGTTATCATCCGGAAACCAATTGTTTTTACTATGTTCAGGGTCATGGTGACCTTGAACCTTGACCTAGTGAGTCCAAGATATATAGGGCTCTTCCTCTCTAGAAGGCCAACCTACATATCAAATTTCATGAATGTGGGTTCAACCAAAGTCAAGTTATCATCCGGAAACAATTGTTTACGATTTACTATGTTCAAGGTCACTGTGACCTTGACCTTTGCCCTGGCGAGTCTAAAACAAATAGGGTTCTTCCTCTCACCAATGCCAACCTACCTATAAAGTTTCATAAACATGGGTCGAACCATTATTAAGTTATCGTCCAGAAACCAATTGTTTACAAATTTACTATGTTGAAGGCCACTGTGACCTTGACCTTTCACTTAGCGAGTCCAAAATAAATAGGATTCTTCCTCTCAATGATGCCAACATACCTATGAAGTTTCATGAACGTGGATCAAACTACTATCAAGTTATCATCCGGAAACCAATTGTTTGGATTTATTACATTCAGGGTCACTGTGACCTTGAACTTTGACCTAGCATGTCCAAAATAATTAAGGTTCTTTCTCTCACAAAGAACAACCTACATATGAAGTTTCATGAATGTGGTTTCAACCATAGTCAAGTTATCATCCGGAAACCAATTGTTTATGATCAAGCCAGAAAATAAGCAGATGGACATCTGCCAAATGAGGTCCCCAGAGGGTGAATTTAGTTATGCTACCCTGCATAGCAGGGTAGCATCACTAAATTTACCCTCTGTGCACCTCAATCTGAATCAGGGTCTCAAGAGTAAACAGAAAGAGGTACCCAAAGGATAAATTGACCCACTGTATGGGATAGCATCATCAAATTCACCCTCTGGACACCTCATTCTGCAAATGTCAGACTGCTTATTTTCAGGCCTGTTCATGATTCAAGGTCACTGTGACCTTCACCATTGACCTAGTGAGTCCAAAATAAATAGGGTTCTTCCACTCACCATGGCCAACCTAAATACAAACTTTCATGAACGTGGGTTGCACCATTATGAAGTTATTGTCCAGAAACCAATTGTTTACGCCCACCCACCCAACCATTCACCAAACTATAAGTCGAGTTTGACTTTGTCACAACTCGACTAAAAAACTCTGAAATCTTGTGATTAAAAAGCGGATAATTACCAACTATGCCAGGGTCACTGTGACCTTGATCTTTGACCTAGCAAGTCCAAAATAAATAGGGTTCTTTCTCTCACAAAGACCAACCTACATATGAAGTTTCATGAATGTGGGTTCAACCATAGTCAACTGATCATCTGGAAACCAATTGTTTATGATTCAAGGTCACTGTGACCTTCACCGTTGACCTAGAGAGTCCAAAATAAATAGGGTCTTCCTTTCACCAACGCCAACCTACCTACAAAGGTTCATGAACGTGGGTCGCACCATTATCAAGTTATCGTCCGGAAACCAATTGTTTACACTTGCCCGCCCAACCGCCATTCACCAAACTATAAGTCGAGTTTGACTTCATCACAACTTGACTAAAAAACCCTGAAATCTTGCGATTAAAAAGTGGATAATTACCAACTATGCCAGGAATTAACAACATTGTATAATTAAACTTATCACAAAACAGTGGAATCTTGTTAATTGCATAGTCCTCTTGCCACTAAAATATATCAAATTAACAAGAGTATTCAATTAACTGGAATTTGCTCATTTTTTCTGTATTCTCTGGTATTCTAGTGAGGAACTTAGCTTTTATTCTATTTTATCTTGTTTAATAGACAGAGCTCCTGACACAATCAGATAAATAGAGGATATGGAGTGAGTGTTTTTCTCATATAATATTTACAAAACAAGTCTAAGAATTTTCTGTTTGGGCGAGCCCAAATGGAAAATTCGGACGAGTTTCATAAATATTATATGAGAAAAACGCTCATTTCATATTCTATTTATCATATGACACACACAGACACAAATTAGCCACTTACTATGATTTTTTAACCCATCACCTGACTTGAGTTGCAGACGGCACTTGGAAAAAACATCCTCGTATAAATAAAATTTTCATTTTTTGCTTCCAAAACATAGGTTATTACTCCTCATTGGAACGAGTGTGACACGCTAGTTCCAATGAGGGGGTCATAACCTATGTTTTGGAAGCAAAAAGTGAAAATATAAAAAAAAGTTAAAAAATTTATAGTAATTTATATATTTTTTATACTTACCAATGACCCAGACTTAGCTGGTGCTAACTCTAACAAAACCAGGGCCAAACACAAATTTTGCCCCCCAATCCCCAAAATTTGCATCCAAAACAAAAAGAAATCATGTCCTAAAGGACCTCCATACTACGCCTCTACTGCGCATGCGCAGTGACGCAGACGTCCCGAAATTGGCACCAATTATCATTCTTACTGGCAGTGCCTGGTCAGCGCTATGTACTCAGCGGGGAGGCAAGAGTTCCCGACTCCAGGGAGGGCCATCCCCGTCTGGGTCATTGGTAAGTATAAAAAATATATAAATTACTATAAATTTTTTAACATTTTTATACTGTACCAATGACCCAGACTTAGCTGAATAGTAAACAGGCTGGAGGGCCTAGGACATAGAGGAAAATCCAATAAGCTCAACTATATAGTAAAGAGGTAACCCCTTAAGGAGAAAAGGAGTATTAGGCTTTACATGTATCTTTCTTATTTAATATTAAATTAGAAAGATACACTACCCTTAATAATTGAGCACAATAACATTCATGTTCTCTATTAACATCCAGTATAACCCTTATACTAATTATTTTTAAAGCAAGCCAATAAATAAAGTAGTCCAGAGAATTGAGACTCTTTATAGTCATTTAAAAGTGTCCGAGTATTGTATATTAAAGCCCGTTTGACACTTGACATATACAAATGCTTCACACCGAGCTACACTTTAAAAATAAGACATGAATGAATTTAAACATTAATATTACACTTTAAAACCATCCCGGAAGCGACTCAGAAATACTGACTTGGAGGAGGCATTCCCTTGCTTTTCACTATAAAGCAGGTGACCTAAGGGAACACCCGCCCCCCCCCCCCCCCCTTTCCCTTGCCCTGGGTCAAATAGCCCAGAGCGAAGAGGGCAGCCGGACGGAGTCACTACCGGAACAGAAAGCCTGCATAACTATAGTTGCAACTGTTTAGTGGACGAGATTCTGAGCAACAGATAACGGACCTAAACAATGCAGGTCTCCAGAAATGGACTCAATATTTCTGAGATAAAAATTCGTAAATGTGGATGGCTGAGACCAATAAGCTGCCTTCATTAAATCTGTAATAGCAACACTATTACCATAAGCCCAGGAAGTAGAAAGAGCTCTTACTTCATGAGCAGAAATCTTAAGCACAGACTGCTGAGAAGAAGATAAATCTTCATAAACAGTACGGATAGTTAACTGAATCCATCTAGCAATAGAATGGACTGAAATGTCCTTTCTATTAGGCATCAAAGACAGAAAGAAACGTTTCCGTCCCTTTCTGATAAACTGAGATCTCTGTTTATAGATACGTAATGCTCTAACAGGACAGAGTAAAGGCCTACGCCCGTCTGAAGACGGAAGAGCCTTAATAACAATAGGTTCCGGATATTTATTAGGAGCCTGATTCTTAGCTAAAAAACCCACATTAGTAGTGAAGGTGATAGTGTTCCCAACACTACGATAATGAGAATCATCCACCGATAGTGCATGAAGCTCACTGACTCTTCTAGCAGAAGAGAAAGCTAAGAGAAAAGCTGTCTTATAAGATAAGAATTTGAAATCTACTGTCCCAAGAGGTTCAAATGGCTTTTCCTTCAATTTAAGAAGAACCCAAGCTAAATTCCACTTAGGAATTAATCTAAGAGTTCTGGGTCTATTTATCGAAAAGTTTCTAACCAACTTCGATAAAGAGACATTAGATCCAATTTGTAAACTATCATGATGTGCATAGGTATCAGATAACATAGATCTATAACCCTTTATAGTAACAGGCTGCAGTTTGATTTCGTCAAACAAGTATACTAGAAAGTTTGCAATGTCTGGTATAGAGGGATCGAGTATATCTACAGAATGATCCCTACACCAACGACGAAAAACCTTCCACTTAGCCGCATAGTTTAGCGAAGAGGAGGTCCTCCTACAGTTAGAAATCGCGTCCACTGCTCGTCCTGTAAAGTGCTTGCCATGCAAGAAGGACCGTACAACGGAAAAACGTGAAGGTTGAGACCTTGCGGGTTGTGATGGAGTTGGCGCGATTTCCCCTGCGAAAGAAGATCCTCCCGTGGAGGAAGCTTCCGCGGTAGGTCCCACAACAGACACCTGAGTAGATTTATCCACGGTCTCTGTGGCGACAGAGATGCTACCAACAGAATCTTGCATTGAGATTGTTTTATCTTTAGCAATACTTGTTGAATTAACGGCGCTGGAGGATACGCATATCCTATCATTCCGTCCCAAGGGATCGACAGAGCGTCTACTGCAAATGCTCTTGGATCCGGACACGGAGACACATACGTCTGCAACTGATTGTTGAGATGTGTCGCAAATAAGTCTATCATTGGCCGTTCCCATTGGTAGCAAATCTGATTGAATACTTGTTTGTTGAGAGTCCACTCCGACGGCAACAAGCGACCCTTTCGTGAAAGGGAGTCTGCTAGCACATTCAGACGACCCGGTATGTGACGGACCGAAAGAAGAACGCGATGTTCTAACGCAAACAGAAGGATTCTTTCCGTTAGATTGAACAACAGAACTGAATGAGTGCCTCCCTGATTCCGTATATACGCCACTACTGTCGTATTGTCGGATAGGATTTGGACATGAGCATCGTGAATAATGTCCATCCAGTGACGTAACGCAAGCCAAATTGACATCATTTCCTTGATGTTTATGTGTTTGCACAGGAATTGCGGATCCCAAAGACCCTGGCATCTCGAATCCGTTGGGATTAATGATGCACCCCAACCTGTTTGACTGGCATCCGTCATAACGGTAAAACTCGGATCCGGCAACTGCAGCGGAACTCCTTGAGTTAACCACTGAATGTTTGCCCAAGTCTGAATCTCTTGTTTCACTTGATCTGACAAGAGAACGTCTACATCGAGCGAATGAATTTTCACACTCCAATTCTGAGTCAGGAAAATTTGAAGAGGACGTGTGCGTAACCGCCCCATCGGAATGAGATCCGCGGCGGCTCCGCACAGACCTATCAGTCTCATAAATTCTCTCGCCGTGACTTTGTCTGCGTGCAGACAATAGCGAGCGTAACAACTGACTAATTTCGCTCTGGTTAACGGCAGACGAACAAGATTGTTGTGCGTCTCGAAGCTCATTCCCAGATGAGTGAATGACTTGGACGGCACCAGATCCGACTTCTCCTCGTTTACTATAAAACCGAGACGTCGGAGCAATAGAAGAAGATTCTGAACATCGTTCTGAAGCGTTAACTCGTTGCCGTACCTCTGAAGAATGTCGTCCAGGTAGGCCGACGTTACCGCAGACGAATGAGCTCGGAAGTAGATCATTACCGAGTTCATTACCCGAGTGAAAGCCCAGGGTGCTAGATTCAATCCGAAGCACATCGCCCGGAATTGATACACCACTCCTAGGACTGCGAAGCGTAGATACTTTCGGAATGTCGGATGTACCATGACGTGAAAGTACGCATCTTTGAGATCTATGCTCGTTGCATAATCGTTCACCCGAATACTCGCTCTGACCGATCGAATCGTCTCCATATAAAACTTCGGAGCGACGATCAGCTTGTTTATCCAGCTCAAATCTATGACTGGACGGAACGAGCCGTCAGGTTTCAGAACCAGAAACAGATGGCTGTAGAATCCCGGAGATTCCTGGTTTTCTACGACCTCTACCGCGTTCTTCATTAAAAGAGACTGCACCTCTGATAACAGAGCGTCTCTTTTCTGCGGATTTGACGGAAGACGAGTCCACTTTGGACTTCGAGTTAATGGAGGCTTTCGTTGGAAGGATATCTTTAGACCTTCCAAAGTCACTCCTCTCACCCAAGGGTCGTCCGTAATCGACGCCCATTCTTGTGAAAAGCTCGACAACCTTCCGCCAACCGGAACGCGATAGAGGTTTAAGCCATCACCTCCTGGACCTGCGAGGCCTACGGTAGGAGAAACCACGTCTTCCACGACCCGCACCTCGCCCCGTCGACCTCGGGGCATCCGACCGATTGTCCCGGCCTGAAGGACGTCCCGAACGAGAGTCGCTATCCTGACGGTCTCTCGAATAAGACCAAGAGGACGCACCGGAACCTCTATAGGAACCTCTCTTGGGCGCATTAGACCCAGAAGTGCCTGTCTTATTCGTGTCTGCTGTATCCGACTTCTTAGGAGCAGATTTGAACAACAGAGAATCCTTAGCTTTCTTTGTAATTTTATCATAAATAGCGGAAAGCTTGCCGTCAAAGAGAAGTTCTCCTGAGACCGAAGCGACTCTAAGAGAGTTCTTCACCTTAGAATCCACTAGTGTGGATGTAGCTAGGGCTGCATCACGTCTAACCAACTCCAGATTTGCCACTGAAAGGGCGGAGTTACACGTGGAATAAGCTACTGCCCTTGAAAGAAGTCTTAAAGAGGATTGTATATCCTGAAACTCTTTCCCCTGAAGGCGCAGTGATAACGCCTTAGTAAGGTGATCTGCGTAAGATAAGGCATCTAAATTGGCTCTGTTAGACGCAATAGCTGTTTCCAACACTGCGGTTGGAATAGAAGCTGACGACGGTAATGATAGCTCTAAGTCTTCCGCCTCGTCGTCCATACGCAGAGGAACTCTCGGTATACCCTGTCCTGCCGTATCGAATTTATTCCTTGCATTAATGAAAGGCAGGTTGAGAGTATTAGCGGACAAGAAACCTGCTTTCCCCGTCTTGGAAGCAAGTTTAAATATAGCGTCGTTCAATAATTCAAATGTTCTTGCAACATTATTGGACTGCGACGGAAACTCGGGAGCGATGTCCCTGAACCGCTCAAAAAATTCAGAGTCCAATGACACTATAATTCTCTTGTCCGAAAGCGCAGCAGTCTGGCCCGACGGAACAACTTGAGGGAGAAAGTGCCGGATGAAGTCCACGGCAGCTTTATGTTGTTCCGAAAGGGATAGCTCCAAGTCATCCGTATCCCTTTCACCATCCGGTCGGACCTCATGATGTTCCCGGTCGTCCGCCCCCGATGCTTCGGCGGAGCGTACCGACCCAGCGCCGTCGGATAATTCTCGATCCGACACCGTTTCTGTCGGCTGCTGGGATGCTGCGATAAGCTGTGCTATCTGCACAAGAATGTCCGGCGTCGAGACCTGCGGAGGCGCAGTCTTTCGCTGCTTCGCCGAGGGCAGCTCCGCATCAGATGGCTCCCGCATACTTTTCCTATGCGAACGTCCGGAGTCCATCGGTCTCGAATCCCTGGCTGCCGGATGGTGTGACCTGGTCGCCGAAGAATCCTTGATCGGCGAAGCTGGTAATATATCGGCAGTCACGCAGCCAAGGTGCGGTCGTGTGCGCTGACAAGAAGAGGAAGCCTTAACAGTCTCTGCGGACTGCTTATACAACGGAGCGTCCCGAGCGACGGACGTATGCTCCGCTAAAGACACATTTTGTACCACAACATCTGGTCCCAGATGTTGTTGTACGAGAGAGGGGCCTCTCTCGCTCGCGGCCCGGCTGGACCTGGACGAGCTAGGAACCGGACTCAAAGGCTTCCTCCGTTCTCGCTTACTATCCGGCGTCACTGGGTGTGCATCTATTATGTTTATAGTGCTCGCATCACCCAAAATTTCCTCTTGGACCGCATCGGACGAACCCGGCTGCCGAACCATTCGGTGAATGGACGCTACACCGGGCGAGCTAGCGGACGACATTTGTCTAATCTCCATGAGCACTTTTGCCGCTAGCTCTGAATTCATTTGTGACGACGGACGCACACTTGAAGAAGATAACATGGAAACATCACCCTGTTCTGGTTCCTCTGAAGTAGAAACTGAGAGAGTAGAGTGACCTTGCGGAGAAAGAGCCGGCATCGCTCTTTCTCCAGAAACAACATATCGTGAAACACGTTTCCAATGTTTCTCATCCCAATGTTCACATATAGGACAGGGATTAATGCGAGAACACTGACTACAATTAATACAATGATCATGAAAGTCAGAGGAAGATTTCTTCCTATTACAATTTGAACAACGTCCCTTCATTGTGAAAGAACAACAATAAGTCCTAGTTACTCGCAAAAACCCCTGACACAAAGATACATAATAACATGATCCATTAATAAATGACAAAACAATTGCAAAACAAAATAATTTTGAAAAAATAATTTTTCAGAGAAGCCCAAGTTGCTGAAAAGTAACGTTGAGCCCCGATGGATCCGATGGCAAAGTGTGGTCAAAAATTTTAAATTTATATTAAATAATTAATGAGACATTTTCGGATAATATAAATGTATCTTATAGTGAGATAAACTACAGCAAAGGCAAACAGCCCCCCTCAAAAAAGGCTGTTGCCAATGAAAACAAACAGTGTAAAAACACCAGAAAACATGACTCCAGGCACTGGAAAAACTGGCCCGGAATCAGTCATCAATTACACTCTATCTGATGCAAAACAGAGACTCCCAGGGGAGAATCTGCAGAACATCAGATGGAAGATGCAGAACACAAACGTTATACACCCATGGGTGAAAACGTAACTATGGGGAAAATAACAGAAAACATTCTGTAACCAAGCAACTCTCCCAGGAAATTTTAGAAATGAAATTTCTCAAAAATATGCCAAAAGCATGGGAGAATTGCAAGGGGGAACTTTAGAAGGCTAGGGGAGAGGAAACACTGAATAAGCAGTGCAACAATTAGCAAGAATGACAACAAGAGGCCCATGCCTCGAAAATAGGCAACTTAACATAATTTCATCAAAAAATTTTAAGTACAGCCCTGATTATTTTTTGTCACTTCTTTTTCGTCTCCTCCTTCTATCCTCCTTAGAATCACATTTTCTCCAAAAATTACGTGTCTGGCATCCTTTAAACTGAGATTTACAAGCACAAAGATCAGTGAGATGTTGACTGATGAAGGGCCAAACAGAGAATGATAATTGGCGCCAATTTCGGGACGTCTGCGTCACTGCGCATGCGCAGTAGAGGCGCAGTATGGAGATCCTTTAGGACATGATTTCTTTTTGTTTTGGATGCAAATTTTGGGGATTGGGGGGCAAAATTTGTGTTTGGCCCTGGTTTTGTTAGAGTTAGCACCAGCTAAGTGTGGGTCATTGGTACAGTATAAAAATATTAATGGTGTTTTTCTTGCATTGCGTGAGACGGTTTTTGCCGTTACGTTAGGTAAAAGATTAATACAATATAACCCACCCTAAATAAGACAGATAATGTAAATTTGTTGTATTTTGTTTAGCCAATCAAATTGTCCAGTTTTGAAATTGATCAATGAAAGCTTCCAACTCTAATTATGCAAATAATGAAAATGTGGCCCAGTTGTATTTTGTTAAATCAATCAAATCGTCTAGTTTTGAAATTGACCAATGAAATTGACGGAAGGCTTTATTTATCACTGATTAATATGAAAACAAAATATCAAATGTTTTAAAGTGAACAAAATGGACGAGTCATAGGATAAAATCGAATATTAGATGAAATGAGTAAAAAGAGGTCAATCCCATTTTGGAGGCCCAGTAGTGATGTGGACCAAGTGTCAAGTTAGCCTCTCTATAAGTAGAGCTTAAAAGCCATGCAAGAATCAATTTGTGCAAATGAGACTCACAAAGAAAAACATGAGAATCAACTTTGATTCTTGTAAAATGTTCATTTAATTCCTGTTACAGATTCTGAAAGTGTCCCAATAGGTCTGGGGAATTCTACTTATTTTTGCTCCCTCATAATAAGGTAACACTTGGATTTAACAATAGTGTCTAGTGAAGTCTTGGCTGCCTATATTGACAGCCAAGACATCACTAGAAACCACTACCAAGGTTCTGTAACTTTCATCTGCAAGACTGCCAAAAGTCTTTTTTTGGGACATGTGATCTTCATGTACACATAAGACAAGAAACTAGATGGTGTCACTTGTGTGCAAAGCACACTATAGTGTATCCCCGCATTTGCATCCTTGACTTTGTATGAATGCTTGATACAAAGATGAAATGTATTATATGACACACTAAAATCATATTGAGTGGCACAGGTGACACAGCTTCGTGCGCACCTACAGACTCCACTGCAACATTTGGGCATGGTTTTAGCGTTTCGAATTACATACATGTACCCTGGGAGCCTTTCGCCGGAAACGGTCTAAGAAAACATGAAAGTGGCAACGGTGGCACCCCAAAAATCCGAAACCTTCGTGCACATCTACAGATCCTACTGCAACTTTTGAGCATAGTTTTAGCATTTCAAATTACATACTCTGGGAGCTTTTCGCCGGAAATGATCTAAGAAAACACCAAAGAAAAACGGTGGCACTGCCATGTGGCATCTGAAAAATCTGAAACCTTTGTACGCATCTACAGACCTTACTGCAACATTTAAGCATGCGTTTAGCATTTCGAACGGTGACACAGCCACTTAGCACCCAAAAAATCCAAAACCTTCCTATGCATTTACAGACTCTACTGCAACATCTCAGCATGCTTTTAGCGTTTTGAATTACATACTCTAGGAGCCTTTCGCCGGAAACGGTCTAAGAAAACACGAAAGTGGCAATGGTGGCACAGCCACATAGCACCTGAAAAATCCGAAATCTTTGTGCACATCTACAGACCCTACTGCAACATTTGAGCATGGTTTTACCATTTCGAAATACATACTGTAGGAGCCTTTCGCCGGAAATGGTCTAAGAGAACATGAAAGAGGCAACGGTAGCACAGCCACGTGGCACCCCAGAAATCCAAAACCTTCGTGCGCATATACAGACCCTACTGCAACATTTGAGCATGGTTTTAGAATTTCGAATTACATACCCTAGGAGCCTTTTGCCGGAAACGGTCTAAGAAAACATGAAAGTGGCAACAGCACAGCCACTAAGCAGCTGAAAAATCTGAAACCTTCGTGCACATCTACAGACCCCACTGAAACATTTGAGCATGGTTTTAGCATTTCGAATTACATACCCTAGGAGCCATTCGTCAGAAACGGTCTAAGAAAACACAAAAGTGGCAACGGTGGCACAGCCACGTGGCACCTGAAAAATCCGAAACCTTCATGCGCATCTACAGACCCCACTGCAACATTTGAGCATGGTTTTAGCGTTTCGAATTACATACCATAGGAGCCTTTCGCCGGAAACGGTCTAAGAAAACACAAAAGTGGCAACGGTGGCACAGCCACGTGGCACCTGAAAAATCGGACACCTTCGTGCACATCTAGAGACCCTACTGCAACATTTGAGCATGGTTGTAGCATTTCGAATTACATACCCTTGCAGCCTTTCGCCGGAAATGGTCTAAGAAAACACGAAAGTGGCAATGGTGTCGCAGCCACGTGGCAGCTAAAAAATCCGAAACCTCCGTGCGCATCTACAGACCCCACTGCAACATTTGAGCATGGTTTTAGCATTTCGAATTACATACCCTAGGAGCCTTTCGCCGGAAACGGTCTAAGAAAACACAAAAGTGGCAACTGTAGCACAGCCACGTGGCACCTGAAAAATCCAAAACCTTCGTGCACATCTACAGACCCTACTGCAACATTTGAGCATGGTTTTAGCATTTCGAATTACATACCCTAGGAGCCTTTTGCCGGAAACGGTCTAAGAAAACACAAAAGTGGCAATGGTGGCACAGCCACGTGGCACCTAAAAAATCTGAAACCTTCGTGCACATCTAGAGACCCTACTGCAACATTTGAGCATGGTTTTAGCATTTCGAATTACATACCCTTGCAGCCTTTCGCCGGAAATGGTCTAAGAAAACACGAAAGTGGCAATGGTGGCACAGCCACGTGGCACCTGAAAAATCGGAAACCTTCGTGCGCATCTACAGACCCCACTGCAACATTTGAGCATGGTTTTAGTGTTTCGAATTACATACCCTAGGAGCCTTTCGACGGAAACGGTCTAAAAAAACACGAAAGTGGCAATGGTGGCGCAGCCACATGGCAGCTGAAAAATCCGAAACCTTCGTGCGCATCTACAGACCCCACTGCAACATTTGAGCATGGTTTTAGCATTTCGAATTACATACCCTAGGAGCCTTTAGCCGGAAACGGTCTAAGAAAACACAAAAGTGGCAATGGTGGCACAGCCACGTGGCACCTAAAAAATCTGAAACCTTCGTGCACATCTAGAGACCCTACTGCAACATTTGAGCATGGTTTTAGCATTTCGAATTACATACCCTTGCAGCCTTTCGCCGGAAATGGTCTAAGAAAACACGAAAGTGGCAATGGTGGCACAGCCACGTGGCACCTGAAAAATCGGAAACCTTCGTGCTTATCTACAGACCCCACTGCAACATTTGAGCATGGTTTTAGTGTTTCGAATTACATACCCTAGGAGCCCTTCGACGGAAACGGTCTAAAAAAACACGAAAGTGGCAATGGTGGCGCAGCCACATGGCAGCTGAAAAATCCGAAACCTTCGTGTGCATCTACAGACCCCACTGCAACATTTGAGCATGGTTTTAGCATTTCGAATTACATACCCTAGGAGCCTTTCGTCGGAAACGGTCTGAGAAAACACAAAAGTGGCAACGGTGGCACAGCCACGTGGCACCTGAAAAATCCGAAACCTTTTGTGCGCATCTACAGACCCCACTGCAACATTTGAGCATGGTCTTAGCATTTCGAATTACATACCCTAGGAGCCTTTCGCCGGAAACGGTCTAAGAAAACACAAAAGTGGCAACGGTGGCACAGCCACGTGGCACCTGAAAAATCTGAAACCTTCGTGCGCATCTACAGACCCTACTGCAACATTTGAGCATGGTTTTAGCATTTCAAATTACATACCCTAGGAGCCTTTTGCCGCAAACGGGCTAAGAAAACACAAAAGTGGCAATGGTGGTACAGCCACGTGACACCTGAAAAATCGGAACCCTTCGTGCACATCTAGAGACCCTACTGCAACATTTGAGCATGGTTTTAGCATTTCGAATTACATACCCTTGCTGCCTTTCGCCGGAAATGGTCTAAGAAAACACGAAAGTGGCAATGTCGCAGCCACGTGGCAGCTAAAAAATCCGAAACCTCTGTTCGCATCTACAGACCCCACTGCAACATTTGAGCATGGTTTTAGCATTTCGAATTACACACCCTAGGAGCCTTTCGCCGGAAACGGTCTAAGAAAACACAAAAGTGGCAACGGTAGCACAGCCACGTGGCACCTGAAAAATCCGAAACCTTCGTGCACATCTACAGACCCTACTGCAACATTTGAGCATGGTTTTAGCATTTCGAATTACATACCCTAGGAGCCTTTTGCCGGAAACGGTCTAAGAAAACACAAAAGTGGTAATGGTGGCACAGCCACGTGGCACCTAAAAAATCTGAAACCTTCGTGCACATCTAGAGACCCTACTGCAACATTTGAGCATGGTTTTTGCATTTCGAATTACATACCCTTGCAGCCTTTTGCCGGAAATGGTCTAAGAAAACACGAAAGTGGCAATGGTGGCACAGCCACGTGGCACCTGAAAAATCGGAAACCTTCGTGCGCATCTACAGACCCCACTGCAACATTTGAGCATGGTTTTAGTGTTTCGAATTACATACCCTAGGAGCCTTTCGACGGAAACGGTCTAAAAAAACACAAAGTGGCAATGGTGGCACAGCCACATGGCGGCTGAAAAATCCGAAACCTTCGTGCGCATCTACAGACCCCACTGCAACATTTGAGCATGGTTTTAGCATTTCGAATTACATACCCTAGGAGCCTTTCGTCGGAAACGGTCTAAGAAAACACAAAAGTGGCAACGGTGACACAGCCACGTGGCACCTGAAAAATCCGAAACCTTTGTGCGCATCTACAGACCCTACTGCAACATTTGAGCATGGTTTTAGCATTTCAAATTACATACCCTAGGATCCTTTTGCCGCAAACGGGCTAAGAAAACACAAAAGTGGCAATGGTGGTACAGCCACGTGACACCTGAAAAATCGGAAACCTTCGTGCACATCTACAGACCCTACTGCAACATTTGAGCATGGTTTTAGCGTTTCGAATTACATACCCTAGGAGCCTTTCGCCGGAAACGGTCTAAGAAAACACGAAAGTGGCAATGATGGCGCAGCCACGTGGCAGCTGAAAAATCCGAAACCTTCGTGCGCATCTACAGACCCCACTGCAACATTTGAGCATGGTTTTAGCGTTTCGAATTACATACCCTAGGAGCCTTTCGTTGGGAACGGTCTAAGAAAACACAAAAGTGGCAACGGTGGCACAGCCACGTGGCACCTGAAAAATCCGAAACCTTCGTGCGCATCTACAGACCCCACTGCAACATATAAGCATGTTTTTAGCATTTCGAATTACATACCCTAGGAGCCTTTCGCCGGAAACGGTCTAAGAAAACACAAAAGTGGCAACGGTGGCACAGCCACGTGGCACCTGAAAAATCGGAAACCTTCGTGCACATCTACAGACCCCACTGCAACATTTGAGCATGGTTTTAGTGTTTCAAATTACATTCCCTAGGAGCCTTTCGCCGGAAACGGTCTAAGAAAACACAAAAGTGGCAACGGTGGCACAGCCACGTGGCACCCGAAAAATCGGAAACCTTCGTGCGCATCTACAGACCCCACTGCAATATTTGAGCATGGTTTTAGCGTTTCGAATTACATACCCTAGGAGCCTTTCACCGGAAACTGTCTAAGAAAACACAAAAGTGGCAATGGTGGCACAGCCACGTGGCACCTGGAAAATCCGAAACCTTCGTGCGCATCTACAGACCCCACTGCAACATGTGAGCATGGTTATAGCATTTCGAATTACATACCCTAGGAGCCTTTTGCCGGAAACGGTCTAAGAAAACACAAAAGTGGCTACGGTGGCACAGCAACGTGGCACCTGAAAAATCCGAAACCTTTGTGCGCATCTATAGTCCCTACTGCAAGATATGAGCATGGTTTTAGCATTTCGAATTACATTCCCTACGAGCCTTTCGCCGGAAACGATCTAAGAAAACACGAAAGTGGCTATGGTGGCACAGCCACGTGGCACCCGAAAAATCTGAAACCTTCGTGTGCATCTATAGACCCTACTGCAACATATGAGCATGGTTTTAGCATTTCGAATTACATACCCTATGAGCCTTTCGCCGGAAATGGTTCAAGAAAACACAAAAGTGGCTACGGTGGCACAGCCACGTGGCACCCGAAAAATCCGAAACCTTCCTGCGCATCTATAGCCCCTACTGCAACTTCTGAGCATGGATTTAGCGTTTCGAATTACATATCCTATGAGCCTTTTGCCGGAAACGGTCTAAGAAAACACAAAAGTGGCTACGGTGGCACAGCCACGTGGCACCTGAAAAATCCTAAACCTTCATGCGCATCTATAGACCCTACTGCAACATCTGAGCATGGATTGAGCATTTCGAATTACATATCCTACGAGCCTTTTGCCGGAAACGGTCTAAGAAAACACAAAAGTGGCTACGGTGGCACAGCCACGTGGCACCCGAAAAATCGGAAACCTTCCTACATATCTACAGATCATTTAGCAACACCAACCCGAATTACATAGGTTGGGACTATTCAGCAAAAAAGTGAAAAAATAACGCATTTTTTAAGTGGCTCCACAGAAGCCACCTGGTGGCACAAAAATTTAAAAGTTGTATTTTTGGGTTGCACAGACCCTATCGAACAACTGTAGAAAGTTACAGCGTTTCGAACTACAAAACCGGACGTACGGACGTACGGACGGAGATCATGACAATATCCCCGCATTTCTTAAAATGCGGGAATAACTAGGATCACAAGTGTTCAAGGCCTATTTCTGATCTCAGAACAGGTGTCCTTAAAATACAATCATGAGAAGGTCCTTTTGACAATAGACAAATTACATAAGCAGTGGTTTCTAGGCAAGTGTTGGCTGCCTAAACAGGCAGTCAAGACTCAACTAGTATTCACTGCCAAGCCATCAGACGTATAGAAACTGTAGAATGGTGGGAATACAATACACTTGTCCAGGCCCTTAAAGGTTAACTAAACTCCAATAAATATATAAATATGAGGTTTGAGTTTCACTATGGAATATGTGGTGGTTACACTCGCAAGGTTATAATACTGCTCTTGAATTTAAGAACTGAAAATTAATTCTTGCAGCAGGAGTTTGCAAGAATCAAAACTGATTCTTGGGATTAGGAACAAATTTTAAGGCCTGATCAGAAAAATTAACCCTGCTGCCAAGGCATATTAATACCATCTGTGCATCAATTAATAAAATAACAGATCAAATTTTACAAATCACATTTCGTTCAAAATAGCCTAAATCATATCTCTACTGGTGACCAGGGTATCCTATAGTGCAGAAAATATTGCTAGCAGTTGCCAGAGGTTCAATACTATGATCACAACAGTGGTGTCAGTTGCTCGAATCGCTATCTAGTTGTGAAACACTTACCCCCGCAAGTAAATGAAAAAACAACCAGGAGCTATTGCTGAAGACAATTTATACCCACACTGCAGTGCTGGACCAATGAAGCATAAATGAATTAAAAACAAAGTAAGGGCCATAACTCTGTTGAAAAAATGCAGGCAGCTTTTTTATAACATGTTCAGGAGCAGCTTGTCACAAGGATCATGCATACCAAATTTCATTGAAATCCATCCACTCACAGCGGAGATATCGCTGCGGATGAAAAATGATAAATTTAAAGTAATTTGTATATTTTTTATACTTACCAATGGCCCAGACTTAACTGGTGCAATCTCGATAAAATCAAGGGCCAAACACAAATTTTGAACCCCCCCTAATCCCCCAAATTTGCATACAATACTGAAAATGAAAAGTCCTATCTGCCCCTCCATACTTTTAGTAGTGCGCATGCGCAGCACCCAGGAAGAGACTGGAATTGGCACCAAGCATCATTCTTCCTAGTTGTGCCTACAAAAGTGATAACTTAGCGGGGAGGTATGAGTGTCCACTCATGGGAGAGCCATCCGCCTCTGGCCATTGGTAACTATAAAAAATATACAAATTACTTTAAATGTATCATATTTTTATACTAAAACCAATGGCCCAGACTTAGCTGAAACGTAAAAAGGAGGAGGGACTAGGGCTTAAAGAAATAGCCGACCAAGCATGTCCGAGAGTGAGAGACTAACACCCACAAACACATGCCATATATAATGTAACAAGCTGTACATAAGATCAGAATAATCTACAGACAATAACAGATTATCTCAGAGTTACACACTTTTTAAAAGGCCAGAAGAAGTAAAGAGGAAAACACCCCCACCCCCACACTTTTTTGAAGGAATAGTCTTCAAAACAAAGAGGGGACCTGTCTGGAAACAGTGAAAAAGCGGTACCGAATATTATATATATTCAGCAGCTAAGGCTATATCGTGGCGATCCCTGTTATTAAATCCCAATCTACAAAACGTATGTCGCATCTGGAAAATGTAGATCGGTCGAAAACCGGTAATATAATTATGTACAACCATAAACTTGTCCAACTGAATCCCAATGGAAAGTTATCTAATAGAACATACATGCTTTTTAGCCAACACACAGGTGACCACGTTCAGGTGTACAATTAATTCCAATAATGAACCTCGAAATTGTAACCGTTCAATAATAATGAGAGTAGGAATATGCCTTGTGGACCACTATGGTTGAAAACTGGATTCAGAACCTGGAACGGGATACAATTAAAAAACCTGTCACAGACCATCCCCAAATAATTCATTGTTCCCTAGGTCCGTTAAAACCAATGACTGCTCAGAGAAAGAATATACCACTCTGAACAATGAAGCCAAAAATAGAGAACGTATGCATAGACGGCTTGTTGAAAACTTCATAACTGATCCAACAAGCCCCAAAATTCTTATAAGCTCTATACTAACGCAGAGTCAGACTAAGAGAATCTATTCTGTAAGACGTCTGCCTAATAATATATACATATTATGCACGCAATCAACAGAATCCCGCCTGTACCCTCATCTGAATACAGCATGTATCGAAGGTATGACCGGGCAATACAAAAACTAACCAGGAAACTGAAGGAATAAAACAACATTAATGCGATTAACCTGAGGAAGAGACTCATACGTCGTAAGAAAGGCAGACAGCTCTGAGGGGGCAGGTTCGACGAATAATTCACATTGAACCCCCCCCCCTCCCCCCTCACCTGCGATATTTGAATCGATAGATAAATAAGGCCGGCGCAGTAATATTAAGGCTTGGAACAGTGACAAATTCCTTTTTCACTATTTGAAAAAGAAACTTCACGCCATATTCCCAGCTATACTGCTGCTGCTATTCTCAATAATAAGTAATACAGCTAAAAAGCTTGTAGTTAGCCAAAGCAAGCATAATGACACTAACCCGGCGTGACTCGTAACGCTTCAGTGTTAGTTATCTAGAATAGTAAAGAAACCATATGGCTCCCTCACGCCTGACCGACTCAATGATGCCACTAAGGACAGAGGGGGGGGGGGGGGTGATGAACATGGCACTATTGCAAGGTATATACCCAATGAAACAACATCGACATATCCCTTGAAATCACGACAGTACACCATGTCATCAAATAATACACCATATAGACATAATATCCAACACAACATTAGATTTGATAATGAAACTGTCAATGACACTGTAGCTCAACTTGTCAAGACAAAGACATGTACATGTATAGTATGTGACACAGCAATGACAAACATCTAGGTAATGAACTGATAACAAAGGTACATATAAAGTATTTGTAACGGTCTGTACATAAATACTGACCGTTGCCTGTAACAAATGTATAGGTAAAGTATTGTAAAGGTGGGCTACAGTCAGATGCTAAACTAGAAAAGAAATCTTTGAGTCCCAGAGTGGGTCTGACTCAACCCCAAAATATTTGTTCTCATAGCACAGTGATAACAAAGGCACCCCAAAACACACTCGTTCCTGTCCCAAGGTGAAAACAAAGGTACCCAAGAAGTTTTGTGAAGATCAGTTCATAAATACGAGCTGTGTAGAACTTGTGACAAAGAACTGATTGGACCAAATTTTGGTACAAAATGGCCACTGGCAGCCATCTTGAATGTTAGACCGCACCCAGAAACACTCATTCTCGTCCCAAGGTGATAACAAAGGTACCCAAGAAGTTTTGTGAAGATCGGTTCATAAATACAGCCTCTACCCTGAGCCGTATTGACATGTGTGCTTACATTGTGTAAGTAGCACTGAATAAATCAAAGTTCATCTAATTTGCATAATTTCTGCACGAAAAAAAAAAAACCTTACAATATGTGATGTATTCCATGTTACTAAACATTCATACAAAAATTTATTCAAATCAAAACTTTCATACAGAAGTTCTGCACAAAAGACTGATTGCACTAATTTTGGTACAAAATGGCTGCTGGTGGCCATCTTGAATTTCGGACCACACCCAAAAACACTCGCTCTCATCCCACGGTGATAACAAAGGTACCCAAGAAGTTTCGTAAAGATTGGTTCATAAATATGGCCTCTAGTCTGAGCCGTATAGAAGTTGTGTACAAAAAACTGATTAGAATTAGACCTAATTTCGGTACAAAATGGCCACTGGCAGCCATCTTGAATTTTAGACCGCACCCAGAAACACTCGTTCTCGTCCCAAGGTGATAACAAAGGTTTCCAAGACATTTCGTGAAGATCAGTTCATAAATACAGACTCTAGCCCGAGCCGTATTGCCATGTGTACTCACTGTGCGTAAGTCGCAATGAAAAAATCAAAGTTCATCTAATTTGCATAATTTCTGCACGAGAAAAAAACCCGTATTATATGTGATGTATCCCATGGTACTAAACATTTACACATAAAATTATTCAAATCAGCGCTTTCATATGGAAGTTCTGTGCAAAAATCTGATTGCACCTAATTTTGTACAAAATTTTGTACAAAATGGCTGCCAGCGGCCATCTTGAATTCGGACCAGACCCCAAAACACTCGTTCTTGTCCTACGGTGATAACAAAGATATCCATGAAGTTTCGTAAAGATCGGTTTATAAATACCGCCTCTAGCTGAGCTGTGTTGATGGCACGACGGACAGACAGATGGACGGATGACGGGCCATGACAATACCTCAAATTTGGTTTTGCCAAAGTTGAGCTAACAGTACCGCTAAAGAGAGAACAAACTCTTCTCATGTAACAGTACCTTGTCTGATAGGACAGTGGTCTCAGCCTGGCTGAAGCAGCCAAAGGTCTTTCAATTTGTGAAGACAATTAAATGGCTGATAACTGCGGCCCTAGAAGCTCACTAAGAAGACATACAACGCTAGCCACTAATGACAGGGATAAAAACACCGCTCATACTTCTAGCTAGGCTACTGAGGTGTCAACAATAAGACTAAAAAGTGTATGACACTTAAGAAAACAACATCGAGAAGGAAAAAAAACACTCTTTTCCTTTAGAGGTTCTATTCCCAAAAGACATAGGTCTCAGCCTAGCTAACGAAGCTTAGAAGACTTCATCTCTGTGAAGACAGTTATCTAGGTGTAATTTTTTGCGATTTAAGACAGCTCACTAGATGGAGACTTACAATGTTAGTCGCTCAAGTTAAGGGAAACAAGAAGGACGTCAACGCCCTATAGCTCACTAACATTCCTCTTTGATTGTAACTTTAGCAAACACAAGAACTGTATCAAACAGGCTC
Organism: Pictodentalium vernedei; assembly: GCA_031216915.1. Classification (NCBI taxonomy): domain Eukaryota; kingdom Metazoa; phylum Mollusca; class Scaphopoda; order Dentaliida; family Dentaliidae; genus Pictodentalium; species Pictodentalium vernedei. Next base: position 211,830,456 of record CM062293.1, read on the forward strand.
ATAATATGCGACAAAGCTTACCTAAACACAACCTCTTAAAAGTAAAACACAGAAACTGACATAAACACTAAGTTAAACATGAAATACTGAGCTAAACAGAAAACTAAACGCAAATAAAAATGTCAAAAAAAAATGTTTAAAATGCAGGGTATGAGAGGTTAATCGTGGAACAATGATACTGAGGAACATGTTTGATGAATATAAGTGCCATGGGAAGAGAAGGAGCACAGCAGCTGACCTAAACACGTAGTTAAACATGAAATTCTTAGCTCAACAAAAAACTAAAAGCAACTAAAAATGTGAAGAAAAATGTTTAAAATGCAGAGTATGAGGGGTTAATCATGGAACAATGATACCGAGGAACATTTATGATGAATATAAGTGCCATGGAAAGAGGAGTACAGCAGCTGACCTAAACACTAAGTTAAATGTGAAATTCAGAGCTAAACAGAAAATTAAACGCAACTAAAAATGTCAAGAAAAATGTCTAAAATGCAGGGTATGAGGGGTTAATCAAGGAACAATGATACTGAGGAACATGTATGATGAATATAAGTGCCATGGGAAGAGAAAGAGCACAGCAGCTGACCTAAACACTAAGTTAAACATGAAATTCCGAGCTAAATAGAAAACTAAACGCAACTAAAAATGTCAAGAAAAATGTTTAAAATGCAGGGTATGAGAGGTTAATCATGGAACAATGATACTGAGGAACATGTATGATGAATATAAGTGCCATGGGAAGAGAAGGAGCACAGCAGCTGACCTAAACACTTGGTTAAACATGAAATTCTGAGCTAAACAGAAAACTAAACGCAACTAAAAATGTCAAGAAAAATGTTTAAACTGCACGGTATGAGGGGTTAATCATGGAACAATGATACTGAGAAACATGTATGATGAATATAAGTGCCATGGGAAGAGAAGGAGCACAGCAGCTGACCTAACAACTTAGTTAAACGTTAAAAAATTTATAGTAATTTATATATTTTTTATACTTACCAATGACCCAGACATAGCTGGTGCTAACTCTTAAAAATCTAGGGCCAAACACAAATTTTGCCCCCCAATCCCCAAAATTTGCATCTAAAACCAAAGAAATCATGTCCTGAATGGCCCTCCATACTTCGCCTCTACTGCGCATGTGCAGTGTCAAGGAGGTCCCGGAATTGGCGCCATTTATCATTCTTACAACCAGTGCCTGGTCAGCACTATGTACTCAGCGGGGAGGTAGAGTTCCCAACTCCTGGGAGGGCCATCCCCGTCTGGGTCATTGGTAAGTATAAAAAATATATAAATTACTATAAATTTTTTAACATTTTTATACTGTACCAATGACCCAGACATAGCTGAATAGTAAAAAGGCTGGAGGGCCTAGGACATAGACGAAAATCCAATAAGCTCAACTATATAAAATAGAGTCATCCCCTCGAGGAGAAAAGGAGTATTAGGCTTTACATGTATCTTTCTTATTTATGATAAATTAGAAAGACACAACACCCTCCATAATTGAGCATCATAACATTCATGTTCTCTATTAACATCCAGTATAATCCTTATACTAATTATCTTTAAAGTAAGCCAATAAATAAAGTTAGTCCAGAGAATTGAGACTCTTTATACTCTTTTAAAAGTGTCCGAGGATTGTATATTAACTCCCGTTTGACACGTGACATATACAAATGCTATACTTTAAAAATACGACATGAATGAATTTTTTAAACATTAATTTTCACTTTAAAACCATCCCGGTAACAACACAGAATTACTGACTCCGGAGGAGGTATCCCCTTGTTTTCACTATAAAACAGGTGACCCAAGGGAACACCCTCCCCCCCCCCCCTTCCCCTGGGTCAAATAGCCCAGAGCAAAGAGGGCAGCAGGACGGAGTCACTGCCTGAACAGAAAGCCTGCATAACTATAGTTGCAACTGTTTAGTGAACAACATTCTGAGCAGCAGATAATGGACCTAAACAAAGCAGGTCTCCAGAAATGGACTCAATATTTCTGAGATAAAAATTCGTGAATGTGGATGGATGAGACCAATATGCAGCCTTCATTAAATCTGTAATAGCAACACTATTTGCATAAGCCTAAGATGTAGAAAGAGCTGTTACTTAATGAGCCGAAATCTTACGCACAGACTGCTGAGTTGAAGATAGATTATCATAAGCAGTACGGATAGTTAATTGAATCCATCAAGCCATAGAATGGACCGTAATGTCCTTTCTATTAGGCATAAGAGACAGAAAGAAGCGTTTACGTCCCTTTCTGATAAACTGAGATCTTGTTTATAAATACATAAAGCTCTAACCGGACAGAGTAAAGGCCTGTGCCCGTCTGAAGACGGAAGGGCCTTAATAACAATAGGTTCCGGATATTATTAGGAGCCTGATTCTTAGCCAAAAATCCAACATTAGTAGTAAAGGTAATAGTGTTTCCGTCTCTACGATAGTGAGAATTGTCCGCCGATAGTGCATGAAGCTCACTGACTCTTCAAGCAGAAGAGAAAGCTAAGAGAAATGCTGTCTTATAAGACCAGAATTTGAAATCTACTGACTCAAGAGGCTCAAATGGATTTCTTTTAGTTTAAGAAGAACCCAAGCTAAATTCATTTAGGAATTAATCTAACGGTTCTAGGTCTATTTATCGAAGAGTTTCTAACTAATTTAGATAAAGAGACATTAGATTCAATTGTAAACTATCATGGTGTGCATAGGTATCAGATAACATAGACCTATAACCTTTAATAGTAACAGGCTGCAGTTGATCTCGTCAAACAAGTATACTAGAAAGTTTGCATTGTCTGGTATGGAGGGATAAAAAATATCAACAAAATGATCCCTACACCCATGACGAAAGACCTTCCACTTAACCGCATAGTATAGAGAAGAGGAGGTCCTCCTACAGTTAGAAATCGCGTCCACTGCTCGTCCTGTACAATGCTTGCCGTGCAAGAAGGACCGCACAATGGAATACGTGAAGGTTGAGACCTTGCAGGTTGTGATGAAGTTGACACGATTTCCCCAGCGAAAGAAGATCCTCTTGTGGAGGAAGGTTTCGCGGTAAGTCCCACAGCAGACACCTGAGTAGATTTATCCACGGTCTCTGTGGAGACAGAGATGCTACCAACAGAATTGTATTGAGATTGTTTATCTTGAGCAATATTTGCTGAATCTACGGCGCTGGAGGATACGCATATCCTATCCTTCCGTCCCACGAGATCGATAGAGCTTCTACTGCATATGCTCGGGGATCCAGACATGGTGACACATACGTCTGCAATTGATTGTTGAGTTGAGTCACAAATAAGTCTATCATTGGCCGCTCCCATTGGTAGCAAATCTGATTGAATACCTGTTTGTTGAGAGTCCATTCTGACGGCAACAAGCGACCCTTCCGTGAAAGGGAGTCTACTAATACATTCAGACGACCCGGAATATGACGGACCGAAAGCGGAACTTGGTGTTCTAGAACAAACAGAAGGATTCTTTCCGTTAAATTGAATAACGGAACGGAATGAGGGCCTCCCTGGTTCCGGATATACGCAACTACTGCCGTATTGTCGGACAGGATTTGGACATGCGCTTTCTGAAAAATGTTCATCCAATGACGTAGTGCAAGCCAAATTGACATCATTTCTTGGATGTTTATGTCCTTGCCTAGAAACTGCGGAACCCAAAGACCCTGGCACTTCAAATCCGTTGGGATCAATGTTGTACCCCAACCTGTTTGACTGGCATCCGTCATAATCGTAAAACTCGGATCCGGCAACTGCAGTGGAACTCCCTGAGTCAACCACTGAATGTTTGCCCAAGTCTGAATCTCTTGTTACACTTGATTGACAAGAGAACGTCTATATCGAGCAATTCATAGATTGCCGAAAGGTTGCCGTCGAAGAGAAGCTTCTCCGAGACCGAAGCGACTCTGAGAGAGTTCTTCACCTTACTATCCACGCGCGTGGATGTAGCTAGGGCTGCGTCACGTCTAACCAACTCCAGGTTTGCCACTGAAGGGCGGAGTTATACGTGGAAAAGCTACTGCCCTTGAAAGAAATCTCATTGAGGATCATATCCTGGAATTCTTTCCCTTGAAGACGTAATGATAACGCCTTAGTAAGGTGGTCTGCGTATGATAAAGCGTCCAAGTTAAGTCTGTTAGACATTATTGTCGTTTCCAACGTCGTGGTTGGAATTGACATAGACGGCGATATAGACAATTACAAGTCTTCAGCCTCGTCGTCTAGATGCAGAGGAACTCTCGGTATGCCCTGTCCTGCCGTTACAAATTTATTTCTTGAATTAATGAAAGGCAGATTTAGAGCATATGCGGACAAGAAACCTGACTTGCTTGTTTTGGTAGCAAGCTTATATATAGCGTCGTTCAATAATTGGAATGTTCTTGTGACATTATTGGACTGTGTCGGCAACTCAGGGACAATGTCCCTGAACCGATCAAAAAAAAATTCTGTGTCCAATGACGCTATTAGTTTCTTATCCCGCATTGCAGCATTCTAATCCGGACGGAACAACCTCTGGAAGATAATGCCGGAAGAAATCTATGGCAGCTTCTGTTGTTCCGAAAGGGAAAGCTCGAAATCCTCCGAATCCCTTTCGCCAGCCTGTCGGACCCTATGAAGAGCTCGGTCGCCCGTACCTGATGCTTCAGCGGAGCGTACCGACCCAGCGTCGTCGGATTATTCCTGATCCGACAGAAATTCTGTCGTTTACTGGGATGCTGCAATAAGTTGTGCTATTTTGGATAGCACGTCCGTCACTGAGGCCTGTGGAGAAGCGGCCTTACGTTGCTTTGCCGCTGGAAGCTCAGTGTACATTGACCCGTGCATACTTCTATTATGCGAGTGTCCGGAGTCTACAGGCCTCGTGTCCCATGGCTACCGGATGGCATGACCTGTTTGCCGTGGAATCCCTGATTGGCGAAGCTGGCTGGATATCTGTGGTCACGTAGCCAAGGTGCGGTCGTGTGCGCTGCCATGAGGATGAGGAAGCCTTATCGACAGTCTCTCGGACTGTCTATATAACGGAGCGTCCCGAGCGGCGGACGTATGCTCCGAATGCGAAACATTTTGTACCACAACATCTGGTCCCAGATGTTGTTGTACGAGAGAGGGACCTCTCTTGCTCGCAGCCCGGATGGACCTGGACGAGCTAGGAACCGGACTAATAGGCTTCCTCCGATCTCTCCTCTGATCCGTCGTCACTGGGTGTGCACTTTTGTCTAATTATAGTGCTTGCCTCACCCAAATCTCCTACCTGGACCACAACGGACGAACCCGGCTGCCGAACCATTCGATGAATGGACGCTACACCAGGCGAGCTAGCGGATGTCAATGCCGTCGATCCTACTAGGGACCTCTTAGGCGATTGACGTATTTCCATGAGCACTTATTGCCACTAGCTCTTCATTTAACTATGACGACAGAGGCACACTTTTGGAAGACATCACGGTAACTTTTGCGAACAAGAAACCAGATTTGCTTGTTTAATAGCAAGCATATATATATATAGCGTCGTTCAATAATTCGAAAGTTCCTGTGACATTAATGGACTGTGTCGGAAACTCAGGAACCGATCAAAAATTCTTGTGTCCACAGACGCTATCAGTCTCTTATCCGGCATCGCAGCATTCTGATCCGACGAAACAACCTCTAGAAGATAAAGCCGGATGAAATGTACGGCAGCTTATGTTGTTCCGAAAGGGAAAGCTCGAAATCCTCCGAATCCCTTTCGCCATCCTGTCGGACCCTATGAAGTTTTTGGACGTCCGTACCTGATGCTTCAGCAGAGCGTACCGACCCAGCGTCGTCGGATACTACCTGATCCGACAGAGATTCTGTCGTTGCTGGGATAAGTTGTACTATTTGGGATAGCACGTCAGTCACTGAGGCCTGTTGAGTAGCGGTCTTACGATGCTTTGCCGCTGGAAGCTCCGTGTACGTTGACACCTGCATACTTTTCTTATGCGAATGTCCGGAGTCTACAGGCCTCGTGTCCCTGGCTACCAGATGGCGTGACCTGGTTGCCGTGGATTCTCTGATTGGCAAAGCTGGCTGGATATCCGAGGTCACGTAGCCAAGGTGCGGTCGTGTGCGCTGCCGTGAGGATGAGGAAGCCTTATTGACAGTCTCTCCGGACTGTCTATATAACGGAGCGTCCCGAGCGACGGACGTATGCTCCGAATGCGAAACATTTTGTACCACAACATCTGTCCCAGATGTTGTTGTACGAGAGAGGGGCCTCTCTCGCTCGCAGCCCGGATGGACCTGGACGAGCTAGGAACCAGACTAATAGGCTTCCTCCGTTCTCTCCTCTGATCCGCCGTCACTGGGTGATTTAAAGTGCTCGCATCACCCAAAACTCCTTTCTGGACCGCAACGGACGAACCCGGCTGCCGAACCATTCGATGAATGGACGCTACACCGGGCGAGCTAGCGGACATCAAAGGCCGTCGATCCTACTAGGGACCTCTTAGGCAATGGACGTATTTCCATGAGCACTTTGCCGCTAGCTCTTCATTTAATTGTGACGATGGAGGCACACTTTTGGAAGACATCACGGATACATCACCCTGTTCTTGTTCGTCTGAAATAGAGATTGATAAACTAGAGTGACCCTGCGGAGAAAGGAACGGCATGGCCATTTCCCCGCTAACATACCGTGACACACGCTTCCCATGTTTGTCATCCCAATTGACACATACTGAACAGGAGTTAGTGCGAGTACACTGACTACAATTAATACAATGATTATGAAAGTCAGAGGAAGATTTCCTCTTATTACAATTGAACAATATGCTTTCATTGAGAAAAGAATTACAAAAAGTCCTAGTACTCGCACCAACCCCTGAAAACAAAGATATATAATAACATGATCCATTAACATAGAAAAAATAATTGAAATCAATAAACATTTTTGAAAAAATATTTTTTCAGAAAAGCCCAAGTTTCTGAAAAAGTAACGTTGAGCCCCAATGGATCCCAAGCCTAAGTGTGGACAAAAATTTTAAAAATATTTTTAAAAATTAATGCAACACTTACGAATAATAATAATGTATCTTGTTATGATTAAACTAACACAAAGACAAGAAATCCCCCTCCACAGAGACTGTTGTCAATGTAAACAAGAAGTGTAAAAACACCAGAAACATGACTCCAGGCACTGATAACCATGGCCCGAAATCAGTTACCAAAAATACACTATCTGATGCAAAATAGAGACTTCCAGGGAAGAAACTGCAGAACATCAGATGGTAGATGCAGAACACTATGCCTAAACACCCATGGGTGAGGACGTAAACATGGGGAAAAGAACAGAATTCATTCTGTTACCCAGCTAAAACTCCCAAGAAATTTTAGTAATAATATTACAGAAAATATGCCAAAAGCATGGGAGAATAGCAAGGGGGTACTTAAAGGAAAGGGAGAGAGGAAAACATTGAACAAGCAGTGTAACTTTATAGCAAGAATGACCACAACAGGCCCATGCCTCGAAAATAGGTAACTTAACATAATTTCATTAAAAAATTTTAAGTTACAGCCCTGATTATTTTCTGTCACTCATTTTTCCTCTCCTCCTTCTATTTCCTCTTTAGATCCACCATTTCTCTAATATTTATGTGTCTGGCATCATTTAAACTGAGATTTACAAGCACAAAGATCAGTCAGATGTGAACTGATGAAGGGCCAAACAAAGAATGATAAATGGTGCCAATTCCGGGACGTCCTTGACACTGCGCATGCGCAGTAGAGGCAAAGTATGGAGGGCCATTCAGGACATGATTTCTTTGGTTTTAGATGCAAATTTTGGGGATTGGGGGGCAAAATTTGTGTTTGGCCCTAGATTTTTAAGAGTTAGCACCAGCTATGTCTGGGTCATTGGTACAGTATAAAAATATGAAATTCGGAGCTAAACAGAAAACTAAACGCAACTAAAAATATCAAGAAAAATGTTTAAAATGTAGGGTATGAGGGGTTAATCATGGAACAATTATACTGAGGAACATGTATGATGAATATAAGTGCCATGGGAAGAGAAGGAGCACAGCAGCTGACCTAAACACTTAGTTAAACATGAAATTCGGAGCTAAACAGAAAACTAAACGCAACTACAAATGTCAAGAAAAATGTTTAAAATGCAGTGTATGGGGGGGGTTAATCATATAACAATGATACTGAGGAACATGTATGAATATAAGTGCCATGGGAAAAGAAAGAGCACAGCAGCTGACTTAAACACTTAGTTAAACATGAAATTCTGACCTAAACAGAAAAAACAGAAAACTAAACGCAACTATAAATGTCCAGAAAAATGTTTAAAATGCAGGGTATGAGGTGTCAAATCATGGTAGAATGATGATAATCACCATATAGCAGCATTATAAAGGCCATGATATGGAAATAGGGCAAGTAAGTGACCTAAACAGAAGCTTTAACATTATTGGACGCGTACGCTGATGCCGACCAATAGAGCCATGCCATAAGCTCACACGACTAAAGTGGGTGAGCTAAAAAGAGCCGCACTTGATTCTTATAAGGCGTCAACAAGATGACTAAAAGCCCCAGATGCCTAAGAATACAACACCGAGAAGGAAACAACGTCCTCTTTCCTTTCAACGGCCCCAATTCCAGAGACATTAGATAGCATAGCTAACAAGTCTTCATCCCGTGAAGACAGATAACTCGGTGAAACTGCGACCTTGAAAGCTCACTAATCGGAGACTTACAACATTAGTCGCTCAAGATAAGGAATAAGGACCACTATAACGACCAAAATTCCAAAGAGACAGTAGTCTCAGCTAGCAAACGCAGTTATTAGTCTTCATCCCCATGAAGTCAAATATCTGTTTCACCTGTGGCCTTGGAAAGCTCACTAAACTGAGACTTACAACGTTAGCCGCAATGTATAAGAAAAAGACCACTGTAAAATTATATAAGGCTACTATAACGTTAGACGCTGATGATATATAGACACAGATCGCTCATAATTCACATAAACCAAACTAAGGCGACAACAATAGGACTAATTGCCTGTGATGCCTAGGAATATTACACCGAGAAGGAAAACATAATCTTTCCTTCTAACGGCTTTATTCCAAAAAGCTAGCAGTCTCAGCGTAGCTAACACAGCCTAGAAGTCATATATTGCTGAAAACAGATATCTGTGTGTTACCCTGCGGCTTTAGACAGCTCACTAAATGGAGACTTACGACGTTAGCTGCTAATGTATAAGAAAAGACTTCTCTAACTGTAAATAAGGCTACTATGGCGTCCACAATAGTACTAAATGCCTCTGAAACCTTGGAATACAACATTGAGAAGGAAAAGACGTACTTATTCCTTCTAACGAATCTATTCCCAACAAGACAGCTGTCTCAGCCTATCTATGAGCTATTGGTCTATTCGTAAGGAATAGATCATTGCCTTTCTTTATTGCTAAGACAAGGGAGACATTGTTAATCGGACCAAAAGCCTTCATCACCTGAGCCAAAAGATCTTTGTCTTTCGTTCGCTTGGTACCTGAAGCCGTTTTTTGCCTAGCAAACGCACATTTTTGTCCAGATGGAACAAGATTCGAAGAGTTTATGAATAAGAATTCCTAGTCTTAATGTGCCATTCAGTGAGGGATGGAGAATCAACCTCCGTAACCCTCTCACCATCTAAATGTTCCATCTGAAACATGGTTAACACCATCCGAATGTACAGATGACTGGACCAACCCAGCACCATTCAACAGCTCACTACCGGAGACGGCTGACGGCAGAACCTGCGACTACTGGGATGCTGCTATACGGCTGCGCAAATTGCTGCAACAGGTCCATGAACAAGGCTTGAAGAGCAGCGATTATCCACTTCTTCACCACATGCTGCTCACGAGATGGAGATCTGTCCCCAGATCTTCGATGCGTGTTCCGTATAAAAATTCCTCGAATGACTAGCTACAGGTTAATGTGACTTTGGTGGTGACGACTGGGTACATCTCCATGGAACAGCATGAACATGCGAAGTCAGATAGCTAATCTGCAGTCCAACGTGTTTCATCAATGAAGCAGAGGAAGAAGCCATAGCTGCAACCAGTTCCGGCTGCATTGTGGAAGGGGCGTCCCGAGCCACAAGCGTGAACAGGCGTCCCAACTCACCAAAGTTTCTCGAAGCGAAAACAGTCAACCCCGATTGCTGACGGAATGGAGAGGAATCTCCAGCTCGCGGTCTGGCTCCAGACCTCGCCGAGCGTTCTGTTTAGAAACTTGTAGGCTTCTACCCCTTAGCGTGCTTTTTCATGGAAGTACAGGAAGTTGTAACAACAGCAGACTTCGACTGAAGTGTGGAAGGAGCATTGCTCCGACTCATTAAAGTTTCTCACAATGGACAAATAGTCGACCCCAACTGCTAACGGGATGGAGAACGCTCTCCAACTCGCCATCTGGACCCAGATCTCATTGAGTATCCCATTGAGAAACTTGTAGGCTTATCCCCTTTGCGTGTGCTTCCATGTAAAAGGAAGAAGCCATAACCGCAACCGACGCCGGCTGCATTGTGGAAGGAACATCCCGAAGCATGTTCCGACTCATTCTAGTTTCTCGTAACGGACACAGTTGACCCCGACTGCAAACGGGATGGAGAGGGTTCTCCAACTCGCGCTCTGACCCCAGATCTCGCCAAGCATCCCGTAGAGAAACTTAAAGGCTTCTTCTTATTGCCATCATCACTGGGTGAGCTTAATGTTATAAGGTGCTCACTCTACCTACATTATACAACTCGACGACAACGGACCTACCTGGCATCACGGCTCCCTAAAAAGGGACCACCGCTGCACCGGTCAAGCTAGCTGTATGCACAGAGAATTAAGCTACTCCGGCTTTAATCCTCTGCATTTATATCATGAGCACCTTGGCAGCTAGCTCTATTTTACTCATCAGAGCAGGGCTCATCAGAGTGCGATGACAGCAGCACCTAACGGACAGGTGTCAAAGTACCATCACCATGTTCTTGTTTCTCTGAAAAGGAGACTGAAAGACTAATATTAGCCAGCAGTGAAGGCTCCCATCGGAACTTCACTGCCAATCACACAGGTCGACACCCATTTCCAACGTTCGCATCCCATAGCACAAGTATTGAAGGAGTCCTGCGACTATCGGCAAACAACAAGCCATTATTCCGAGGCTTCTTGGACTTACACTAAGTACCCATTATTATAATGGCAACAATAATAATGAGGCCAAAAACATAAGTCCGCTGCACTCCCAAAAATAAACATCACAAGGATACATAACATAGACAAAACAAAAATTTTCAACTAATATTGTTAAAAAAAATTTAGAAAAATTTTGAATGAAGCCTAAGTGCCCCAAGGGTACCTCAGGAGCCCAAGGGCATCCCGATAGAGCCTAAGTGTGGACAACCACTAACTAATTAAAGCTAAACTACTGGAATAAGATATACTATGTATCCTAATAGAAAAACCGCGATTGTTTTAAATTAAACATTGAATTAATACGAATCCAAAACGTAATTGAACAGACAACAACGTCTAGAGGAAAACCGGAAACTAACCAACAACAGGCACAACAAAGGCCCAGAGTCAGTAACCGATCAACAACCACCTGATGCAAAGCTAGATCTTCATATGAAGAAATAACAATGCATCTGGTAGAAAATGCAAAAATACAAAAACGTCCTGAACCAAATTCGACAGGACGTAAACATAAGGGATAAACAGAATACCTATTCTGTTACAAGTTAAACTCTCATCAGGAGAGAAGTAATACTAACACAAGAAGCCCCAGGGGGCCTGAGGGCGCTCACCTGACATGGTAGTCTAAATATCAAACCAGGGACTTGACTTGAATAAGCTGCATACGCCCCTCCTAAGAAAAGCATATACCAACTAGATGAAGTAATTCTGCCCACACAATACACAGACTTTTCCTTGTATTTTCAGTTCCTGCACTTTTACGTCCCAAAATTGAGATAAACGCATAAAAACAGATTTTTTTTTTATTTTTGTTCAGAAATTTTTGAAGTCCCAGACTAATTAATTTCAGTCTAATATTTTTTTTTCTTCTTCTTAAAATTGACCAAAACGCATAAAAAACCAAAAAAGTAATTTCCGGATTTTGGTCCAAATTTTTCTAAGTCCCACCCGGACCCCAAATTTTCAGTGTGAAAAAAAAAAAAAAAAAATTGTCTTAAAATTGAACAAAACGCATAAAAAATTATTTTTTTTGTCTTAAAATTGACCAAAATGCATAAAAACAAAAAAACTAATTTCTGGATTTTGGTCCACCGGGACCCCAAATTTTCGAGGTAAAAAAAATTTTTTTTTTTTTGTCTTAAAATTGACCAAAATGCATGAAAACAAAAAAACTCATTTCCGGATTTGGGTCAAAAATTTTCCGAACCCCAAATTTTCAGTGTGAAAAAAAAAAAAAAAATTTTGTCTTAAAATTGAACAAAAAGCATAAAAAAACCCAAAACTAATTTCTGGATTTTGGTACAAAATTTCTAAGTCCCACCGGGACCCCAAAAAATTTTTGTGGTAAAAAAAATTTATTTTTTTTTTGTCTTAAAATTGACCAAAATACATAAAAACAAAAAAACTCATTTCCAGATTTTGGTCCAAAATTTTCCGGACCCCAAATTTTCAGAGTAAAAAAAAAAAAAAATTTTGTCTTAAAATTGAACAAAAAGCATAAAAAAACAAAAAACTAATTTCTGGATTTTGGTCCAAAATTTCTAAGTCCACCACGACCCAAAATTTTCAGGGTGAAAAAAAATTATTTTTTTTTGTCTTAAAACTGACCAAAATGCATAAAAACAAAAAAGTTAAAAAATTTATAGTAATTTATATATATTTTATACTTACCAATGACCCAGACTTAGCTGGTGATAAGTCTTAATTATTTAGGGCCAAACCCAAATTTTACTCCCAAATCCCCCAAAATTTGCATCAAAAACCGAAAATTACATGACCTATATGGTCCTCCATACTTTTACTCCACTGCGCAGTGTGAAGGAGGTCTCGAAACTGGCGCCAAAAATCATTCTTACAACCAGTGCCTGGTAGGCGTTATGTACTCAGCGGGGAGGTATGAGTTACAAACTCATGGGAGGGACATCCCCGTCTGGGTCATTGGCAAGCATAAAAAATATATAAATTACTATAAATTTTTTAACATTTTAATACTGTACCAATGACCCAGACTTAGCTGAATAGTAAAAAGGTTGGAGGGCCTAGGACATAAAGAAAAAACCAATAGGCTCAACTACATATAACCGAATTATTCCATAGAGGAGAAAATGAGAAATAGGCTTTACATGTATCTTTCTTATTTGTATCAAAAAGAAAGACACAACACCATTCTGTAATTGAGCACAATAACCTCAATGATCTCTATTAACATCCAGTATAACTCGTTATGCTAATTATTTTTAAAGGAAAGCCAATAAATAAAGGAAGTCCAAAGAAATGAGACTCTTATACTCATTAACAGGGTCCGAAGATTGTATATTAATGCCAGTGTGAAACGAGACATATACAAATGTTTCACACCAAGCTACACTTTAAAAATATTACATGGATGAGTAAACATTAGCTTAACACTATAAAACTATCCCTGTGCCGACTCAGAATTACTGACCCCAGAGGAGGTATTCCCTTGCTTTACACTATAAAGCAGGTGACCTAAGGGAACCCCCCCCCCCCCCCCCCTTTCCCTTGCCCTGGGTCAAATACCCCAGAGCAAAGAGGGCAGCAGGACAGAGTCCCTGTCGGAACAGAAAACCTGCATAACAGTAGTTGCAACTGTTTAGTGGAGAGGTTTTAATCCACAGAAATTGGGAAGGGGCCTTTTTTATTTTGCTAGTCTGCAGATGCCGAAGGCATCTTCAGCGAGTGCCAAAGGCACGAGCTAATGTAGGGGGGTCTGGGGAAAATTTTGAAAAGTACTATCAAATGGAGCCTGCTCGTGGCTTTTGGGGTGAAAATTCACTTTATTTTTGGGTCCTCAAAATCACGTTTTTTAAACAGCATGTTCAAATGTTCATGTCACCAACTTCAAAATTTTATTTTTGAAACAAGCTCTGACAAACTGCTTAAAAAACGAAACGTGATTGTGCCGTTCAGTAGTGATTGTGACACGTGGGTGGCAATCTCTCCCTTTGGGCTTTAGACTATTACTGGTGTACAAGTCGCACCCCAGGTAAGACAACAATTTCAAGTTTGCCATCAGATAAAGCGACGATCATGCCATCATGGGTACTACAACGGAATTAGGTAAGTTTTGGGTTAGCATTTTGAGCTGCGATTCATTCAGTCACTGTCAACCAGGAGAGGACTGGGTCTTAAAACCGGCCCGGGCATCATTCATCGAGGTTGGCCCATCATTCATTATCTAGAAATATAATCGCCCCCCCCCCCCCACCCCCCCCCCCCCAGAGTGTAAATAAATGAGGCCGTTTTTTGTGGGGGGGCTCGATGGTCGCCCAATAACGGCCTCATTTATTTTCTCCTCAGTGTCACCAAGAGCCATCGCTACCACGGGCCGACCATGGTTCGACCCGTGTTAGAAAAATTTTAATCCCAGGGTCCCCAAACCCCATTTCCTTGCATCTGAGCTGCTCAGCACCTGAGCCCCAGAGGCCGTATTTCAACAAAATTTTGGACCCCAAAAAAATACTTAGATGTTTAGATATCCGAAAATATCGAAAGTTGAAATAAATTATTTCAATGTTCGATATTTTCGGATATCTAAAAATTTAATTATTTTGTTGGTGTCCAAAATTTTGTTGAAATATACCCTGGCCAATGCCAAATACAGGTCAGAAAATATTCAGTGTGCATAGTCAGGTCAGCTTACCTTGTTATATTTAATTAAAACAGAACGTTAACTCTTTAAATTGACTGGATCCTTGTAAAAGCCCTTACAGACTGTAAGGGCTTTTACAAGGCAGCCTGGCTCCAGCCCACCGGGTATTGCCCAAATGCCCATATATTAGCCAGTCCGCTCCTGTTGTCAACGTGTTTTTTTCGAAATAAATTGAATAAAGAAAAATAAATTATAATATACTTGGGTTTTGTTTTGGTTGAATTATTTACTTTGGCCCAGACCCTATTCTTGAATAGAATATTAAAGAGTCTCAGAGAAACGTTTATTGTTTAGTACCTTTTCATCACAATCTATTTGCACTGAAGTCATTTCTGTACACCCCCCCCCCCCCCCAACTCACGGGTCTGTCGTTTCACCCAATTATCACCCCAGTAATACCCAATTACACCGGGTATTAATTGGGTCACTCAATTAATATATACCTCTACCGAATTGCACAGCAGTTAGCTCTATTGTTTCTTGGGCAGAATTCTGGGAACAAGACTACCGATTGAACTTGACCCATGCATTAATACTAAGTCAGGACTTGGCAGAGATCGCTCAGTTAGTTCGGGAGACATAATAATAATAATAATAATAATAATAATAATAATAATAATAATAATAATAATAATAATATACATTTATATAGCGCAAACATCTCACAATATTAAAAAAAGTTCCATGGCGCTTTACAACACTGCTCATAAACAAAAATATGACCAACATAGGATTTAAAAATATTTGTTAAATTAATGGGATTTCAGTCTAGATTTAAATGCTGTCAAAGAAAGGGCTGTTTTAACAAATTCTGGTAGCATGTTAAACAGTCTAGGAGCATTATAGCTAAAAGAACGTCCACCGTAGCTAGCGAGAACATAGGATTTCTCTTCTGAAAGATTTTGGTTTGTGGAACGGAGGGGGCGTTTCGGTATGTATGGTTTTACTAGATTAGCAATGTAAGCTGGGGACTGCTTCATGTGTACTTTATATGTGAAGAGGAGAATTTTGAACTCAACTCTGGCCATAATAGGAAGCTAATGCAAACTTTTCAACTTAGGTGTTATGTGATCTCTCTTTTTCGCTAATGTCACAATGCGTGCTGCTGTGTTTTGAATAGACTGTAGTCTGCCAAGTTGTTTATTGGGAAAACCATGTAGAAGCGAATTACAGTAGTCCAGCCTTGAAGAAATAAATGCGTGAATGAGGCATTCTGTGGCACGCGTGGTTAGGAATTTTCTGGATCGACCAACTTTCCGAAGATAAAAATTGGCGGACTGGCAGACTTTTGAAATATGAGGAACCATGGTTAAGTGAGAATCAAAATACACACCAAGGTTTCTAACAGTGGTAGATGGATTGATAATGGTATCTCCTACTTTAAGGCAGGGCAAATTGTCTGGGGCAGGTTTATGCCTAGAAGAAAAAATTATAAGTTCTGTTTTCTCATCATTAAGTTTAAGTTTGTTTACCAGCATAAAGGTTCTAATATCATCGATGCAATTCCGCAAAATTTGAAATTTCAACTCAGTGTGATTTGTATCCAAGGGGTCAAACTCCGCATAGATCTGTGAGTCATCTGCATAGAAATGGCACCCAATCCCATGTGATCGAATAATCTCCCCGAGGGGCTGTATGTATAATGTAAAAAGAATTGGACCCAGGACAGAGCCTTGGGGTACGCCAAATTTAAGTGGTACAGGGTTTGATTGAATTCCCTCAATTGTGACACACTGGGTCCTTTCTGATATGTAGGACTGAAACCACCTCAATGCAGATTCATCAATACCCATAAAATGTAAAACCATGAGTCTTATAACACGTTGAGTAGAGTTTAAGAGAGAACAGAATGGCGAGGGATTTATCCCCCCCCCACCCCCCCCCCCCCCCCACCCCCCCCACACACACACACGATTGGTTAACACTCCTGGTTAACATCATTCCTAACCAAAAGAAAAATGAGAGTCACCCTCGAAGGAGAGAAATCAAGTGATGCACCAGTGGACTCAGGAGTACCACAGGGCACTGTCCTCGGGCCATTACTTTTTCTATTATTTTTCCTCTGGGACATTTTAGGCTACGTTTGACTCTCATTCAATAAAATCTTGATTTACATGTGCTAATTAGGGCACATTTTCGTCATTTGTAGTACTTTTCAAAAAAATATTATTGCTAATCAGTATCTAGATCTATAATTATGTCTATTCATTGCGGCTCGGGATTTGTGCTTTGGCCAAGTAGGGCACGATTTGTTCGGTTTCGCATCGCAATTTGCAAATTGCGATGTGACACCGAACAAATCAAGCCCTGCTTACTAAAACGCCATTTCCTGAGTTCTAGCATTATATTCTAATGACATTCTTATCTGAGAAAAGTGAACAATTTTCAAGCAACATTTGGGTTTTTATTGAATAAAAAACCAAATGTTGCCTGAAAATTTTTAACTTTTCTCCGGTAAAAATTTTTAGTTGCAGCTAAAATGCCTGACCAGCCACCTGTTATAAATTTATAGACTTATGAATCTATAGCTATTTAGTCAGATTGTCTATGTTGGCAGGCGTCAGGGCCAATGTATTGTTGGACGATAGAAAATATGTTGAATTATCTGGGGCATGTAGTCTTGTGTACACCAAGGAAAAATAATTAATCTGTTCCGGGAAATTGACCGATCCTATTTTTGGCTGCGACCCAAATTTTTTATCGGCTCCATTCCCACGAATAATGATGAATGGCACTGAATTCAGAAAAATTTCCAACACACTTTGATCAAAATGGCAACAATGTCGTCAGGGTTGTGGTCTTCGTGCAGTGCAAAGCTGTTGTAAAAAAAATAAATTAGTGCTGCCACGGTTAAGACTTTTTTCTGACCGGTTAACCAGCGTGTTTGACCGTGGTTAACCGCATTTAAGGTACCTATATTTGTAGTGTGTTCTTGCTTCAACTGTAACTATTATATCAGACCGGCCAATGTTATTTACATTGACCATAAATAATAATAAAGAAGTATTCTATTTAGTCGTTGTTGTTCAATCGCCCATGTGTTTACATCAGTGCATGTACCGGAAATCAACAGGTTTGTGGGGCCAATATGGATGAAATTCTAAGTGGAAAAGGGGCATAACTCTGGAAAAAATACAGCGGATCAAAAAATAAAATAGGAGGTACACAATGCCATGATGTGATAAAGAATCACTGAAAGTTTCATCAAAATCCATTCATAGGTTAAAGAGGAGTGGCGGATAAGAGAAGCCTGGCATTTCAGACAGAATTCTAAGTGGAAAAGGGGCATAACTCTGGAAAAAATACAGCGGATCAAAAAATAAAATAGGAGGTGCACAATGCCATGATGTGATAAAGAATCACTGAAAGTTTCATCAAAATCCATTCATAGGTTAAAGAGGAGTGGCGGATAAGAGAAGCCTGGCGTTTCAGACAGAATTCTAAGTGGAAAAGGGGCATAACTCTGGAAAAAATACAGCGGATCAAAAAATAAAATAGGAGGTGCACAATGCCATGATGTGATAAAGAATCACTGAAAGTTTCATCAAAATCCATTCATAGGTTAAAGAGGAGTGGCGGATAAGACAAAGTGTGACGCGTACGACGAGGCGGACGACGCAAGACGACAAAAGTAATCCCTATATGTCGCTCCCCACTTCATGGGGCGTCGACACAAAAATCAAAATAACAACGAAAAAATAAATAATAACACATTAAATGTTTGCCAGCAATACCTGGAGAGACGTATTTATTTATTCCATGAACTCCCATTCACTGATGTGTAATGTCCGGTTATAAATTACGCACACATGCACCAGGTAAAGTTAGTTTCAATAGCACCAACAATGCTTAAGTGGGACAACAATTTGAAAATAATTTGCGCTGTAACCTGCGCATTTGTTGTATTTTTATTGGTTTTTCCGGAACATTCTCACGTTCCGGAAAAACCAACTTAATCACAACAACTGCGCAGGTTACGGCACAAATGGTGCTCTGATTCTGAAACTATGAAGTTTCAGTCACAAACGAGCGTTGGATTTTCTTGACAGGGATGAAGAAAGACATTGGGGTGATAAACAAAGAACGAAAAAGAAATAAATGCGAGTATTTTTTAAATCTTTAATAATAATTTTCCTTTATTCTTTTATCTTATTCACCACGTGGTAACTCGTGAAAACTCACCTAATTCCGTTGCATCCCAAATTGACAAAACGTAACTTGCAACTAATTCTTTTTGACTGCATAGATTTAAAAATGGGGGTGTGACTTATACATGGGCTTTAGGCAAAAGGAAGGAATTCCAAGTGTGAGTTTGGGGTGCGACTTAATCAGACTTATACACGAGGGCGACTTATACACGGACATATACGGTGAGTATAGTGAATGTAAGGTTAACAGGTTAAAACATTTTCTTGACCGGTCAAAGTTTTAACCACAGGTTAACCGGTTATCCGGATAACTGCGGCAGCACTAAAATAAATAAAAGCACACCGTACAAGTTTCAGAAACGACGACAAATGTTCTTTGAAGGTGAGTATGATATTTCATTAGATGTCATCTCCCGCAGGTGGCATCTTATGGAATCCCATACTGACCGTCAGAGCTTCTCCATTCTGGAAGCATGTGTTCCAAAATCCAAACTGCGCAATATTATATTACATTGCGCATGACATTGCTCTCTCGACTGAACTCATTAAATATCAACGAATGGATGAAATTTGTCCGTAAATCCGAGCAGGCTGTAATTCTCATTCAGTATAGTTCAGAAAACGCGAGATCATCAGTGTTTCACTGGAAATTAAAACGTCCGACTCGGGGGATTCCAGAAGCACACCCGACTTTCACGTCATTTGCATCTTGCATGGGGCGGAGACATACATGAGATTGACAGCTAATGTCGGCCATTTGCGGTATCTGGATTCCAACAAATCAAAGTGGAAAGCAAAATAGTGCGGGGGGTTGCTTTCTTTCAACATGCCCCATTCGGGATGTTAAGTTTTATTTCATTTTTATGAACTTTTTAGTTCAACTTCAATAAACTTTTAGGCCTACTAAACTTGTTGGATTTTGATTTTGTTTTAGCTTAAGGATTTCGTTGAGTTTTTTCCTGTTCATCTATAGGCCTATACCAATTGAAAAAAAATTCCCGACCTCTCAATCTTGATTTTTGTTTGTTGGTAAGTTGTCGGAACAAATGAATTATTTTTCCCCGGCCAGGCTTCTGTAATTGTGTGTGTGTGTGTGTGTGTGTGGGGAGGGTTTCGGGGCTAGCAGTTCAGTTTTTTTTTTTTTGGGGGGGGGGGGGGGGGGGGGAGGGGGGGGCTGCCATGATATTTGGAAGATTGTTGTGGGGCTTCAGGTGTCCTCCCCTAGTCTTAACTATGACCCCTCTGGTAATTACTCCCCCCCCCCCCCCCCCCCCCCCGGGAAGTGAAAGGATGGGGCAACGACTGGAGGGTCCAACCTACACTGCAGGATTTTTCAAAATTCAGTGCTCTAAGATCGAATCCAAGGTAATTGTAGCATTTTTTGATACCATTTTTGGGTTCTATCTTATGTGAAACCTGCATTGGGCCTTTGTGTTTTTTCTTGGGGGGGGGGGGGGTAGCCTTTGGTTTTGGTAAACACGTGTTGACAAATGACTGAACAAGATACGCGACACGTCATTCGCTGGAACCAATCATCGTTCAGCCAGTCAAAATTACTGACAGTGACTGCACTAACTCGTTTCATTCCGAAGAAAAGCGAGTCAACACTGAACAACTTTAGATGTTTTATCGGATCTGTGCCAGTAAAGTGCAAACTCCTTGACAGGTGTACAGCCTTATTACTCTTTTATTATTTGTAATTTACGCACACTTCTGTCAATTCGCTTACCCTTGTTTAAAGCTCATATCGTTGGTTCGTTGTCATGTTCTGTTTGAACATTTTGGGGGAATTTTAGGAGCTAAAATTGGGAATTTAGGTACCTATTTCGCGAGGGGAATGGGGCCGAATTTTGGCCCCTGAGAGGCTCTGGATTAATCCCTGGTGGATGACATACTGAGCAACAGATAACGGACCTAAACAATGCAGACCTCCAGAAATGGACTCAATATTTCTTAATATAAAAAAACCTGTGAAAGTGGAAGGCTGAAAACAATATGCAGCCTTCTTTAGATCAGTAATAACAACACTATTAGCGAAAACCCAAGTAGATAGAGCCCTTACTTCATGAGGTGAAATCTAAGCACAGACTGCTGAGTTGAAGATAATTTAGATCAGCAGTACGGATAGTTAATTGAATCCATCTAGCAGTAGCTTGGACCAAAATGTGGAGTAAGCTTCCACAGCATGTCCCACAACAGACACCTGAGTAGAATAATCCACTAATCTGTGGGGACAGAGATGCTACCACAGAATTGCATTGAGATTGATTTATCTTGAGCAACGTCTGCTGAATCAGCGGCGCTGGAGGATACACATATCCTCTCATTCCGTCTCACAAGATCGATAGAGCGTCTACTGCAAACGCTCGAGGATCCGGACATGGAGACACATACATCTGCATCTAATTGTTGAGATGCGTCGCAAAAAGACTATCCTTGGCTGCTCCCAATGGTAGCAAATCTGACTGAATACTCGTTTGTTGAGAATCCATTCTGACGGCAACAAGCGACCCCTCTGTGAAAGGGAGTCCTTTATACGTTCAGACAACCCAGAATATGACGGACCGATAGAAGAACCTAATGTTCTAGTACAAACAGAAGGATTCTTTCTTTGAACAACGGAATGGAATGAGTGCCTCCCTGATTCTGAATATACGCTACCACCGTCGTATTGTCAGATAGAATTTGCATGTGTGCATTCTGAAAAACGTCCATCCAATGACGTAGCACAAGTCAAATTGACATCAATACTTTGATGTTTAAGTGCTTGATAAGGAACTGAGGATCCCAAAGACCCTGGCACTTCAAATTCGTTGGGCTCAATGTTGCGTCCCAACCTACAGACTGGCATCCGTCATAACTGTAAAACTCGGATCCGGCAATTACAGTGTAACTCCCTGAGTTAACCACTGAATGTCTGCCGAAGTCTGAATCTCTTGTTTCACTTGAATTGACAAGAGGATGTCCGTATCGAGCGAAAGAATCTTCACCTTCCAAATCTGAGTCAGAAGGATTTGGAGAGGACTAGTGCATAGCCGCCCCATTGGAATGAGATCCGCGGGGGCTCCCCGCACAAACCTATTCGTTACATGAATTCTCTCACTGAAACCCTGTTTGAGAGAAGACAATTTCTAGCATAACAACTGACTAACTTCGCTCTGATTAACGGCAGACGAACGAGATTGTGCGTCTTGAAGCTCATCCCCAGGTGGGTGAACGACTTGGACGGCATCAGATCCGACTTCCATATGTTTACTATGAAACTGAGAAGTCGGAGCAAAAGAAGCAGATCCTGCACATCGTTCTGAAGCGGTAACTCGTTGCTGTACCTCTGAAGAATATAGTCCAGGTAGGCCGACGTTTCCGCAGACAAATGAGCTCGGAAATGAGTCAATACCTAGTTCATTATTCGAGTGAAAGGCCAGGGTGCTAGATTCAGACCGAAGCACATCGCTCGGAACTGATATTTACGACACATAGGACGATGAAGCGAAGATACTTTCTGAACGCCAGATGTACCCTGACGTGAAAGTACGCATCCTTGAGATCTATGCTCGCAGCACAGTCGTTCACTCGAATGCTCGCTCTGACCGATCGAATGGTCTCTATAAAGAATTTGAAGCCACAATCAGCTTGTTTATCCAGCTCAGATCTATGACTGGACGGAACGAGCCCTCTTGGTTTCTGAACCAGAAAAAGATGGCTGTAGAAACCTGGAGATTCCTGGTTTACTAAGACCTCTATCGTGTTCTTCACTAAAAGAGACTGGACTTCTGATAGAAGCGAGGCTCCTTTCTGCCGATTTGATGGATGCTGAGTCCATCTTGGACTTCGAGTTAACGGAGATTCTCCTTTGAAGGACAGTTCAGTCCTTCCGATATAACCCCCCGAACCGAAGTGTCTTCCATAATAAAATCCAAATTGATTGAGAAACTCGACATTCTTCCGCCCACTGGAATGCGACAGAGGTTTAAATAATCACCTCTTGGATATGTGAGGCTTGCAGAAGGAGAAACCACGCCCTCCACGGCCCGCATCTCGCCCTGTTGATCTAGGGGCGTCTGACCGGTTGTTTCGGCCAGAATTACGGCCCCTACCTGAGTCACTACCTTGACGGTCTCTAGAGTAAAACCTAGAGGACGCATAGGAACCTCCCTTGGATGTATTCGCCCAAGAAGTGCCTGTCCTACTCTTCTCCGCTGACTCCGACTTATGGAAGCAGGTTTGAATCAGAGGAAGATTTCCTCCCATTACAATTTGAACAATAATTTTTCATAGTGAAAAAAAGTAAACAGTCATAGTACTCGCACTAAACCCTGAAAACAAAGATACATAATAAAAATAATCCATTATAACATTGCGAAAAAATTATTCAAAAAGAAAAAAAAATTTTCAGAAGAGCCCAAGTTCCCAATGGGAACCCTGAGCCCAAAATGGATCCCAAAAAATATGGACCCAGGGAACTGATTTCAATAAACATGTGAAACAATCTTCTCAAGATGTTATATGTGAAATTTGAAAGCTTTTGGAGCAGTGGTTTGGGAGAAAAAGTAGTCTTACATGTTTTTGCCATTACCCACAGTGTTAAAAAAATGCTCACTCAGCACTTTTTCAAAGTCCCAAAAAAGTACCCCATGATAAAACCGATAGCAATTTTTTTTTTTGACCATTCCATTCTGTTGGTCCTAAGAAAGCTTCACACCAAATAAGAATTCTCAGTGCCGTGTAGTTTTGGAGATATGGGTGTTTTAATTTTTTTTCTATTTTTAGCTCCTGCGGATCCCATGGGGTGACAGGAAAAGAAATTTGGGCATAAATTAAGTACTTATGACCCAATAAGCCCTCATATCAAATTTGTTTCAAATCTGCCTCTTGGTTTGAAAAATAGAAATTTTGGGAGGGGCAAAAAATTCTTGCCCCTTCCATAACAATGGCAAATATAGCCCCACAAACTTCTCTTGAACAACACCTCAAAAGGAAGCTGCACACCTAATATCAAGTCTCTGCTACTGCTGGTCCGTGAGAAGATTTTTTAAGACTTCGGCACACTTTTTGGGCATGGTCCTACCAAGGGGTGAGGCAACTTGATTTGAACAAAAAATCAAATTGCGATGTCATAACAAACTATTATTTCAAATATCATTTAAATTGGTTCAGCAGTTTGGGAGGAGAAGACGCAAACACCATGTTCACGGACGACGGACGGTGAGTGATCAGACTGAAAGTAATGTGAGCTAAAAACAACAGTGGAGTCATATTATAATGACGACGTTCAGAAGCATATCCCGAAATTGGGGAACATGAATAATTTTACATAAAAATTATAAAGTTACAGCCCTGAACATCCGAAACCACCGTTATTCACTTCCAGCATCCTGTTACACTGTTGATTCCATGAAAAACCATCATTGATTTGTGACTGGCATCTTCAAAAAATGAGAATTTAAAGCACAGATGTCAGTTCAGTTGTTACTGACTTTGGGACAAACAGAAGAATGATGTTGGCGCCAATTCTGGTCTCTTCCTGGGTACTGCGCAGGCACAAGTACTAAAAGTATGGAGGGCCAGATAGGACTTTTAATTTTCGGTATTGTATGCAAATTTTTGGGGATTGGGGGGTTCAAAATTTGTGTTTGGCCCTTAATAATATTGAGGTTGCACCAGCCAAGTCTGGGCTATTGGTTTTAGTATAAAAAAATCCCCATACACCTAGCCTCTAGTGGCCTGGTGGTCCCCTTTTGAGCAACATTAACCTTATGTACTCACATTTACACTTAACTCGAGTTTACCACAATCAGATCTGTCACATGTGGGCACAATTCATTTAAACAAATATCATATTCTCCATTGGATTCTGTTTTAAAATTCAAACCCCTCTTGTACCCACCAAAATCAGTCAAGCATAGCACTTTGAACAAACTTTAATCTAGGAGTCATAGTAATGCTATATACCAAATATCTAAAGATTCCGACTAGTGAGTCTGAAGAAGAAAATCTTTGAAGAATATTCCTCATACTGCATGGAGTTAAGATTTGGGCTCCCACAGAGAGGTAAGAGATTTGATTTTGATTTGAACCAACTTGAATCACCCTACACTAAGGATGTCAATACTATGGAACAAATGAATCTGACTTGTGGATGTGAAGAAGAAGCTTTTTCAAAGAACAGTCATTATATTACACTAAGTTAAAATTTGGGATCCCATAGGGAGCCCAAATATGATGCAAGAGACTTAATTTGAACAAACTTGAATGCGAACCTCCTAAGGTTGTTGCATATCAAATATCAAAAGATTCTGATTGGTGGATCTGAAGAACAAAATTTTTAAAGAAATTTCTCCATATTGCCCCAAGGTAAAATTAGGGTTTCCATAGAGAGCCAAAATATGAACACAGGGACGTGTTCTGAATAAGCTGGAATCTGATCCCCCTAAAGATACTGCAAACCAAATATAAAAATTTTGCTGGGTGGAGCTGAAGAAGAGGACTTTGAAAGAATAGTACTCATATTGAACTAAGTTAAAATTTGGAATCCCATAGAAAGCCCAAATATGAATCTTGGGACTTAATTTGAACAAACTTGAATCTAAACTTCATAAGAATGTTGCATATCAAATATCAAAACATTCTGAGTGGTAGATTTGAAGAAGATTTTTTTAAAGAATACTCCTCATATTGCAATATTGCAATAAGTTAAAGCTTGAGTTCCATGTGAAAAAGGAGATTTTTAAAAAATATTCCTCAGATTGGTTAAAATTCTGGTTCCCATAGGGTACTTTGATTAGAACAAACTTTAAGCTGAATCCCCTAATGGTGCAGAGTACAAAACATTGAGAGATTTTGACTGGTAGATCTGAAGAAGATTTTTAAATAAATTTCCTCATATTGCACAAGATAAAATTTGGGTTCCCCCAAATATGAAGCCAGAGACTTGTTCTGAACAAACCTGAATCTGACCCCTCTAAGGATATTGTATACCAAGTATCAAAGGATTCGGATTGGCAGTTCTGGAGAAGATTTTTTCAATTTTGTAAAAACAATTTGTGGGTGCCAACAGAATTAGGACTCTTGTGGTGCCCCATGTGGACATGGTAACTTTATTAGAACAAACTTGAATTGACATATGATAAGGAACATACATATCAAATTTGGTTCAATTTGGCCCAGTAGTTTACGAGAAGTCAATAATGTAAAGTTCACACCGGATGTACAGATGACCGATGGATAGATGATGGACAGAAAGTGATCACTAAATCAGCCCTAAATCTTCCTTCAGGTGAGCTAATAAAAAGTGATTTGGTGAATATACATGCATTTAACCCTTTACCCAACATAATGGCCAAAACCGGCCAACGCTATTCTAAGCAAGTGGCCCCAAGGAGCCTTAATCACTCACTGGCCAAAGTGGGGTTCATCAACACTACAAAGGAATGAAGTCATGAGAGACAAATTTTATGGAACTAGGGCCATGGCTGGAACAAACTTGAATCTTACCCCCCAAGGATGTTGCATACCAAATATCAAAAGCATTCATCTGATGGATCTGAAGAAGAAGACTTTTAAAGACAATTCCTCATTTTGAACTAAGTTATCATTCGGGCTCACACAGCGAACCCAGGAACTTGGCTTGAACAAACTTGAATCTCACCCCCAAGGATGCTGCATGCCAAATATCAAAACATTCCGACTGTTGAATCTGAAGAAGAAGATTTTTAAAGAAAAATTCCTCAAATTGACTAAGTTATAATTCAGGCTCCCACAGGGAGCTCAAATATGGACCCAGGGACTTAGCTTTAACAAAGTTGAATCTCACCCCCCCCCCCCCCCCCCCCCCCCAAGGATGCTACACACCACATATCAAAACATTCTGACTGCTGGATCTGAAGAAGATTTTTAAAGAAAATTCCTTATTTCGATCTAAGTTACAATTCAAGCTCCCACAGTGAGCCCAAATATGGACCTAGGGACATGGCCTGAACAAATTTGAATCTCTCCCTCCTCATCCCCCCCCCAGCCCCCCCCCCCCCCCCCCCCCCCAGGATGCTGCATACCAAATATAAAAACATTCTGACTGCTGGATCTGAAGAAGAAGGTTTTTAAAGAAAATTCCTCATTTTGAACCAAATTATCATTCAGGCACCAACAGTGAGCCCAAATATGGACCTAGGGACATGGCTTGAACAAACTTGAATCTCAACCCCCTAAGGATGCTGCATACCAAATATCAAAACATTCTGCCTGCTGGATCTGAAGAAGAAGATTTTTAAGGAAAATTCCTCATTTTGAACTAAGTTATAATTCTGGCTACCACAGTGAGCCCAAATATGAACCCTTGTGACTTGGCTTGAACAAACTTGAATCTCTCCCCCTAAGGATGCTGCATGCCAAATATCAAAACATTCCGACTGCTGAATCTGAAGAAGAAGATTTTTAAAGAAAAATTCCTCAAATTGACTAAGTTATAATTTGGGCTCCCACAGGGAGCTCAAATATGGACCCAGGGACTTGGCTTTAACAAAGTTGAATCTCACCCCCCTAAGGATGCTACACTCCTGTCTGCTGGATCTGAAGAAGAAGATTTTTTAAGAAAATTCCTCATTTCGAACTAAGTTACAATTCAAGCTCCCACAGTGAGCTCAAATATGGACCAAGAGACATGGCTTGAACAAACTTGAATCTCACCCCTCTAAGGATGCTGCATACCCAATATCAAAACATTCCGACTGCTGGATCTGAAGAAGAAGATTTTTAAAGAAAATTCCTCATTTTGAACCAAATTATTATTCGGGCTCCCACAGTGAGCCCAAATATGGACCTAGGGACATGGCTTGAACAAACTTGAATCTCACCCCCTAAGGATGCTGCATACCAAATATCAAAACATTCCGACTGCTGGATCTGAAGAAGAAGATTTTTAAAGAAAATTCCTCATTTTGAACTAAGTTATAATTCCGGCTACGGTACCACAGTGAGCCCAAATATGAACCCAGGGACTTGAACTGAACAGACTTGAATCTCACCCCCATAAGCATGCTGCCTACCCAATATCAAAAGATTCTGCCTGTTGTAACTTGAGAAGAAGATTTTTAAAGAAATTTGCCTGAAATGCACTAAGTTCAAATTGGGCTCCTATACTGAGACCAAATATGAACCCAGGGGGCCGATTTGAACAAACTTGAATCAGTGTTGCATACCAAATATCAAAAGATTCTCCCTGCTGGATCTGGAGAAGAAGATTTTTTAAGAAATTTGCCTGAAATGCACTAAGTTCGAATTCGGGCTTCTATACTGGGCCCAAATGTGAATCCAGGAGGCCAATTTGAACAATCTTGAATCAGATCCACGCCACAATGTTGCATACCAAATATCAAAAGATTCTGCCTGCTGGATCTGGAGAAGAAGATTTTTGAAGAAATTTGCCTGAAATGCACTAAGTTCGAATTTGGGCTTCTATAGTGAGCCCAAATATGAATTCAGGGGGCCGATTTGAACAAACTTGAATCAAACCCATACCAAGATACTGCATACCAAACTACACTATCAAAAGATCCTGCCCACTGGTTCTGGAGAAGAAGATTTTAAAAAATTTTTTCTATAATTCATACAGTGCTATCAGAGTCATGCCCCATACAGAGCCCCCAAGGGACGTGGCCATTTCATTTGAACAAACTTGAATCGACATATGGTAATGAACATCCATACCAAGTTTCGACCAAATCGACCTAGCGGTTTCAGAGGAGAAGTCGTTGGAAAAATGTTCAAGATGCCAGATAACGCCGGACGACAACGCCGGACCGCAAGTGATAAGTTTAGCTCCCTTCAATGAGCTAAAAATTGCCAATTAATTTTCATTATTTGATGTCTCAAAAATATGGGTTATGACCCCCGTTGAAACGAGCTCATCGAGATCGTTCCAATGAGGGGTCATAATCTATGTTTTTGAGACAAAAAATGAAAAAAATTTGTTATGGCCATACAAAGCTGATTGTCTGTTTCTCAGGCCATTTTTTCCAAAAAAGCATGCGGGCGGGCGGGTTTTTTTTTTTCTTTTTATTTTCTCCCCGAGAGGTTGTTTGTGGTAATTTGACCCCCACCCAAACGCCTGGTGGACCATGCAAAATTTCGCAAATATATTGGTTATTCACCACAGGGGTGTTGGGTCGTAAATGAAGTGGGGTTTGAATGTTTGTTTTTTTCAGTGAAACATGAAAATTATAACACAGGACGAAAGTCACGAAACGCCTCGTGGGTGAAACGTCTCGGGTTGAAACGTTTCTGGGACAAATCAAATGTCGAAGTGCCAACTTTCAGAGATTTATTTGACCAAAAAAAAAAAAATCCTTTCACAACCTGCCTAATAAAATCGTGAATCGCAATTTTTCCCCATTATATTCAAAATTATCAC
The DNA here is from genome assembly GCA_031216915.1 of Pictodentalium vernedei. NCBI lineage: Eukaryota > Metazoa > Mollusca > Scaphopoda > Dentaliida > Dentaliidae > Pictodentalium > Pictodentalium vernedei. The sequence goes on from CM062293.1 coordinate 211,859,892, forward strand.
AACCCATTTGAACGGGCAGTTCATCCATAAATCATATTTTTTTTAAATCTGAAAATGAAATACAAAACGAATGTTTGCGTGTTTTTATTAACCAATTCGACCGCACATACCTGCCTATATGCGATTTATTTTCAACTATGACTGTTACTTTTATATCAAGCAACGGTTACTATTAGTTATCCAATTATCCTGCATCTCAAATGCATTTATTTAAATTAACTGGGAAACTCGTAACGGTTTCAAATAACAGTACACAAATTCCCAATGACGGCCATTTACAATACAAATGTTACTAAAAACAAGAGGCCCCACGGGGCCTGAGGGCGCTCACCTGATACTGGCCGAGTCATATCACCAAAATAGCAAGGGATTCTGCCTTGTGGTTATTATCAGTTTTTCAACATAAAAGTGTTTTCTCTACTTAGTAACCCAGAGTGTTCATATGTTAGATCCCCATATTGGGTACTCAATAATTTATCTATTTATTTATTGGAATTTAAGGTCACTTTCTAAGGCTACATCATTACAGAGGCATAATTATAATATCAGGTTTGGTCAATCGTTTATGCCTATTACTGCCCACTTTACAGGGCTTTCAACGCAGGAATTGGTTACTGGGCCCAATTTTATCAATAAACCAGAACTTGAACAAATTTCAATTTGCCGCTTCTAAGAAAACTAAAAATCAAATATCAAAAGATTCTGAGAGGAGTATCAGAAAAAAAAGATTTTTTAAGAATATTTCTCATACTGAACTAAGTTATACATGGGCTCCCATAGGGAGCCCAAAAATAAAAGCTTCTGAAGCAGTGTTTTGGGAGAAGAAGATTCTTCAACGTTATTCCCATTAGCTACACTGTTAAAAAATGATGACTCGGCACTTTTAGTCCTAGAAAAGAACCTTATGATAAAATTTTTACCATTTTTTTCTTCCGGTCCTAAGGAAGCTTCACACCATATAAAAATTCTCAGTGCCATGTAGTTCTGGAGATATGGGCATTTAAAAAGAAAAAAATTTTTTAGCTCCTGCAGTTCCCGTGGGGGACAGGAAAACAATTTTCGGCATAAATTAGGTACTTATGACCCAATAAGCCCTCATATCAAATTTGGTTCAAATCGACTTTTTGGTTTGGAAAATAAAAATTTTGGTATAATTTGGGCTCCCACAGTGAGCCCAAATATGAACCCAGGTACTTGGCTTTACCAAACTTCACTCTCAGCCCCTAAGAATGCTGTACATCAAATATCAAAACATTTTGACTGGTGGATCTGAAAAAAAAATTTTTTTTAAAGAATATTCCTCATATTGAACTAAGTTATAATTTGGGCTCCCACAGGGAGACCAAATATGAGCCGAAGGACTTGACTTGAACAAACTTGAATCTCACCTCCCTAAGCATACTGTATACCAAATATCAAAAGATTCTGACCGGTGGATGCGAAGAAGAAGATTTTAAAAGAATATACCTCGTATTGCACTAAGTTACAATTTGGGTTCCCAAAGGGAGTCCAAATATGAACTCAGGGACTTGGCTTGAACAAACATCAATCTCACCCCCCTAAGGATGATGCATAGCAAATATCAAAAGATTCTGATTTGTGGATCCGAAGAAGAAGATTTTTAAAATATATCCCTCATATTGCACTAATTTGAACATTTGGGTTCCCATAGGGAACCCAAATATGGACCGAGGAATTTGATTTCTACAAATATGTGAATCAATGTTCCAAAGATGTTATATGTAAAATATGAAAGCTTTTAGAGCAGTGGTTTGGAAGAAAACAATTCTTTATTTTTTTCCCATTGCCTACTGTGTTAAAAAATACTGACTCAGCACTTTTTCAGAGTCCCGAAAAAGTACCCTATGATAAAACCGATAGCAATTTTTTTTTACCAATCCTTTCTGTTGGTCCCAAGAAAGCTTCACACCAAATAAAAATTCTCACTGCCGTGCAGTTTTTGAGATATAGGCGTTTTAATTTTTTTCTATTTTTAGCTCCTGTGGTTCCCACGGGGCTACAGGAAAAAAAATTTCTGCATAAATTAGGTACTTATGACCCAATAAGCCCTCACATAAAATTTGGTTCAAATTGGCCTCTCGGTTTAAAAAATAGAAATTTGGGGTGGGGCCAAAATTTTTGCTCCTCCCATAACATCGCCAAGTATAGACCTACAAACTTCTCTTGAACAAACTTGAGTCTACACCTCAAAAGGAAGCTGCATACCAAATATCAAGTCTCTGCTATTGCTGGTTCTTGAGAAGAAGATTTTTTAAGAATTGGAGCATTTTTGCCCCACCCCTCTGCTCAATATGAGCCGAAACCTAATTTGCCCAAAAATCAAAATGCCGCTATATAACCCCTACTCACATGAAATTTCATTAACATGCGGCCAGTGGTTTGGAAGAAAAAGACCCAAACACCACCTTCACGCCGGACGACGGACGACGGACGAAAAGTGATCAGAAAAGCTCACCCTGACTTTCAGTCAGGTGAGCTAATAAATGCCAGGAGACTGTGTTCCATTCAACATAGCACCTGACTTTGCAGACTTTCTGAGGGTTGGTGCGAATCAAACGTGGTGCGAATCGACCATTCCCCTTTGTGACTGTTTGTTGTCAGACTGAAAGACACCTTCCTTCTTGCTGTCATTATGACTTACCTTTTACAGAATAAAACACTTTCTGTCGTGAATATTGCTAGAACCCACCCACTTCATTAAGGTATGATGTAGAAAAAGCTTGAAGTGTGTTATATTTAAAATTTGCGAACGCATCGATATCGATTTACCGAAATGAGCACAATATCTCAAATTTTTGGAAGATTTTTTTTTGTGTCATAAAAATGTTGCATGCGCACCAAAAATGACCATGCGCGTGGGCCTGAGAAACAGAGGTTCTTTTTTTGATGGCCTATTCAAGATTTTTTTTTTTTTGCAAGTGTTGTCTGCTTTCCATATTAGGTAAAGGGTTAAAGAAATATCCTACTAAAAATCATACACAAAAGTATTCATACCTTGACAAAATAATCAACTTTCATCACAGTACAATTCATGATAGATGGAGATACTGCAGGTATTTTTAATAACTGCGAGTCCCAGCTGCCTCGAGTTCCAGGGGCAACCTGAAGACCTGAAAATATAAATGAAAGTGTCAATGACACTGTAGCTCAACTTGTTAAGACATGTACATGTATAGTAGTAACATGTACATGTACAGTATGTGACACAGCAATGACAAACATCCAGGTAATGACCTGATAACAAAGGTACATATAAAGTATTGTAATGGTCTGTACATAAATACTGACCGTAGCCTGTAACAAATGTATAGGTAAAGTATTGTAAAGGTGGGGTGACAGTTAGATGCTAAACTAGAAAAGAAATCTTTTGAGTCCTAGAGTGGGTCTGACTGAACCCCAAAATATTTGTTCTCATAGCACAGTGATAACAAAGGCAACCCTCTCGTTCCTGTCTCAAGGTGAAAACAAAGGTGCCCAAGAAGTTTCGTGAGGATCAGTTCATAAATACGAGCTGTATAGAAGTTGTGACAAAAAACTGATTGGATCTAATTTCAGTACAAAATGGCCACTGGCAGCCATCTTGAATTTTGGACCGCACCCAGAAACACTCATTCTCGTCCCAAGGTGATAACAAAGGTACCCCAGAAGTTTCGTGAAGATCGGTTCATAAATACAGCCTCTAGCCCGAGCCGTATTGACATGTGCACTTACAGTGTATAAGTAGCACTGAATAAATCAAAGTTCATCTAATTTGCATAATTTCTGCACGAGAAAAAAACCTGTACTATATGTGATGTATTCCATGTTACTAAACATTCATACAAAAATTTATTCAAATCAGAACTTTCAAATAGAAGTTCTGTACAAAAGACTGATTGAACTAATTTTGGTACAAAATGGCTGCTGGTGGCCATCTTGAATTTCGGACCACACCCAAAAACACACTCGTTCTCATCCCACGGTGATAACAAAGGGACCCAAGAAGTTTTGTAAAGATCGGTTCATAAATACGGCCTCTAGCCTGAGCCGTATAGAAGTTGAGTACAAAAAACTGATTAGACCTAATTTCGGTACAAAATGGCCACTGGAGGCCATCTTGAATTTTGGACCGCACCCAGAAACACTCGTTCTCATCCCAAGGTGATAACAAAGGTACCCAAGACGTTTCATGAAGATCGGTTCATAAATACAGACTCTAGCCCGAGCTGTATTGACATGTGTACTTACTGAAAAAATCAAAGTTCATCTAATTTGCATAATTTCTGCACGAGAAAAAAACCTGTATTATATGTGATGTATCCCATGGTACTAAACATTCACACAAAAAGTTATTCAAATCAGCGCTTTCATATGGAAGTTCTGTGCAAAAATCTGATTGCACCTAATTTTGTACAAAATGGCTGCCATCGGCCATCTTGAATTTTGGACTGGTCCCAAAAACACTCGTTCTCGTCCCACGGTGATACCAAAGGTACCCAAGAAGTTTCGTAAAGATCGGTTCATAAATACGGCCTCTAGCCCGAGCCGTGTTGATGAACAGACGGACAACTGGCCATGGCATAAGCTCAAATTTGGCTTCGCCAAAGTTGAGCTAAAAATGTAACTGGTCAAGTATTACATTATTTTTGATCGTCAAAATTTGCTCACTTGTCTCTGTCTTGTTATAATTTAAGGGAGAGTGTCGTAGTACTCTCCCATCAATTGTAGTACAACAAATCCATACCGACAAAATAATTTCAATTTAAAGTTAATATGAACCACATCCAAAGAATATGAAGCCTTGAGGTACCTGCACTATAGAAGAGAGGCCAAATATGGGCTTCAAGCACTCAACTAGTTAAAGTATAGAGAATTGAAAATGAAGAAATTGAGAATTGTTTAGATATTATAAATTTAAAATAATTTGTATATTTTTTATACTTACCAATGGCCCAGACTTTGCTGGTGCTAACTCAAAAATATCTAGGGCCAAACACAAATTTTGCCCTCCCAATCCCCCAAATTTGCATGCAAAACCGAAAATTAGAAGTCCGATCTGGCCCTCCATACATTTACTCTCTGTGCATGTGCAGATGCCAGGAAGTGACTGGAATTGGCACCAACATCACTCTTTGTAAAAGAGAGTATTACATAATAATTCAGCGTGAAGGTATGAGTGCCCACTCATGGGAGGGCCATCTCCGTCTGGGCCATTGGTAAGTATAAAAAATATACAAATTATTTTAAATTTATAATATTTCTATACTATAACCCAATGGCCCAGACTTAGTTGAATCGTAAAAAGGTGGAGGGCCTAGGACTTCCGAAATAGTAGATCAACATAGTTCCAATCCTGCAATCCAAGATGAATGGAAATTACAATAATTAGGAATTGCATGTATGTCTTTCTATACAGTAATACAGGAGACATATCCAAAATAAGGAGCCCAATTTAAGTAATTCCTTATTCAAAGCATGAAGACTATGCTAATAAGGTTGTAACGAGTTCCTAATTTTTAAGGTTAGTCCGGACTAAGTCCCAAAAATTATGATGGCGTATCTGAGAATGAGAGAAAATTCCCCACAAACATACGCCATACAGTAACATTTCAGCTGTATGCAGGATATAATTACGGACAAAACAGCTTCCTTCATAGTTACATACCTATCAAGCCAGAGAAGAGGAAAAAATCTCCCCCCACCACCCCCACTTTCTTTTGAAGAAATCTTCAAAAGAAAGAGGGTAGAGCTCTGGAATCAGTAAGAGCAATACCAAAAACAATATAAATAATCGTTGAACAGGCACTCAGGTATTAATCCATGATTAATACATGGTGCTTAACACCACTTCAGAAGTTAAGGCTATAGCAACGATCCTGGTAATTAATATTGCTCGCTATATAACGTACACCACAGACGGCATACACAGATACGTCAAAAACCGGTGATAAAAAATATAACATACACATGTTCAATTGAGCCACACTGAATGATCTCTGGAGAGAAAACGTACTTCCGAGGTAACCTACAGGCGACCTCTGTACATTGAATTCCAGTAACAACACTCTCTGTGTACTATCCGATATCTATGACCGTAAACACGTGTGAATAAGTGATATGAGTACTGACATAATAGAAACTTGGATCTAAAAATGGAAGTAGATTAACAGGCTCCGACACAGACCGCCCCCCAAAATAGATTATAATTTCAAGGTCCACAAAATACAATAAAGCGTTAGCCTAATAATTATAATGTGCGAGAGCATTAAAATCCAGCAAGTAATCATCTGAATACCAGTTAACTGGTTATGCAGCCTCCGAGGAACTCAAAGAACAGCAATTTAATTATGATGATTTTCTAATAAGCGCTCGTATATAACAAATCAACAAATAATCACAGGAAACTAATCCAACTAAAAAGCGGATGTGCCCATGAGGTCGCCATAGAACAGGATCCAAATGCGTAGTATGTACGTATTAAATTATATAAGGCTTGCAGGGAGAAAACTATGTCTTGCCCAGTAATTGCCTCTAAACACATAGGGGCAGTGTGTGTGTGTGTGTGGGGAGGGGGGGGGAGATTCAAAGTCAATCGAAATCTCCTCACCCGCATTACTTAATCGTTCCTGTGCCAGTCATCAAATAATATAGGAACAGCGACGATTCCCTCACATCTAACCGACTCCATTATGCCACTATAGGTGGAGAAGGACATAAAGAACAAAACTTCTCCTGAAAAAGAAGGCCCTCTCGTGGAGGAAGCTTCCGGGGAGCATCCCATAACAGACACTTGAGAAAACTGATCCAAGGTTTCTGTGACGACAGAGGTGCTACTAATAAGATTCACAACGAGACTGTTTGATCTTAAACATAATCTAGTGAATCAAATGAATTGGAGGATATGCTTATCCTATCATCTAACCCCATGAGATCGGCAGAGTGTCAACTGCATGCGCTCAATGATCTGAGCATGACGACACAAATGACGGTAACTAATTGTTCTGGTGCGTCGCAAACTGAACTATCATAGGGCGATCCCACTGATAGCAAAATTGTCCAAATACTCGCTTGTTGAGCGTCCAATCCAAATGCAACAGGAGACCTTTCTGAGGAGCGAGTTTGCTAGTATGTTCAGACGACCCTATACATGACGGATAGAGAGATGAACATGATGATACATGATGAAATAGAAAAATCTTCTCCGTTGGTTGGCATAACGGAAATGAATGGGTGCCTCCCTGGTTCCTGATGTACGCTACCACTATCGAGTTGTCCAACAATATCTGAACATGCGTGTCTGCTATAATGTGAATCCATTGATGTAGTGCTAACAATATTGACATCATTTTTTGATGTTTATGTGTTTCTCCAGGAACCATGGGTCCCAAGACCCTTGCATTTCGAGTCTGTCGGACTCAGGGTCGTGCCCCAAACTATTGACTCACATCTGTCATAATCGTGAAAGCCGGATCTGGCAGCTGCAGCGGAACTTTCTGAGTTAACCACTGAATATCTGCCCAAATCTGGACCTTTTGTTTACTAGATTCGTTAAAACAATACTGGTCTTGAGCGAATGTGTCTTCACACTCCAGTTCTGGGTAAAGACAGATGAATCAGATTGTTGTGAGACATTACTGAGTTCATTATTCGAGTGACAGCCCAGGGCGCTAGATTTAGACCAAAGCACAACACTCAGTCCTGACATACTATCCCTTGGACAACGAACCGCAGGTACTTTCTGAAAAACCAGGACATGAAAGAACGGATCCTTAGATCTATGCTTGCTGCATAGTTGATCGCTTTTACCGACTGAATGATCACCATAAATAAACTTTTAGAGCCATGATAAATTTGTTATCCAGCTCCAGTCTATTATTGGTCGGAATGAGCTGTCTGGCTTTGGTACGAGTAACAGGTGACTGTAGAATCCTAGAGAATCTTGATTCTCGATGATCTCTATTACTTTCATTGTCAAGAGAACCTTTACCTCCGATTGGAGAGACTCTTATGCAAGCTTATGGAAGCTTTGCCCATCACGGACATCATGTTAGTGGTGGTTTCTCTCGGAAAGATAGCCGTAGGCCATCTGAGACCACACTTCTCGCATACTGGTCTTCCGTAATAGTTATTCAGTTTGCTGCGAATCTTGATAACCATCTGCCAACTGCTAAGCAACAGAGGTCCTAACTCTCACCTGTAGTACCTGCAAGGCCTACGGAAGGAGAAACTACGTCCCCCTCGCGAAGAGCCTCGACCCACCGGCTTAGGGGCGTCTGACCGGTAGTCTCGATCAGACCTATGCCCCCCTATCCGAGTCGCTGCATTGACGATCCCCAGAGTAATAATAGGAGGGTTACCTATACCCTCGCAAGGGGTCCTTCTAGACATCCTCCCTTACTCTTTTCTGCTGTTGCGGGTCGATTAGATGCCGACTTAAGGAGCAGAGTATTGATGCTTTCTTTGTAGCTTGGTCATAAACCCATGAAAGCTTATCATCAAAAACTAAGTGTCCGGATACCGGAGTGACCCGTAGAGAGTTTTTCACCTTGTCATCTATTAAAGATGACGACGCAAGGGCTCCGTCACGTCTGATTAACTCCAAATTAGCCACTGTTAAGACAGAGTTATACGTGATAAACATAATAGCCCTGGAAAGGACTCTTAAAGAGGTACGAACATCCTCAAATTCCTTTCTGTTAAGACATTGCGCCACAGTTCTTAAAGGTGATCTGCCTAAGACACTGCATATAACTTCGCTCTGAATTAAGAAATTGCCGTCTCAAATGTGTCCGAGTGAATAGTGAATGATGAAGGTAAGGCCATAACTAGGTCCTTAGCCTGCTCATCCAAACGCAGAGGAACTCTCTATACATCTTTCCAGACCGTTTTACATGAACGTAGTTCAACAATCGGTAAAATTACGGAAGATGATGACAAGAAACCGCCTTACTTCTTCCCACTGGAAAGTTGAATATGGCATCGTCTAAATGGCCGAAGGCCTGCGACACCTGTCTAGACTAAATCGGAAAAGACATGACCTCCTCTTTGTCCGGGTTCCGGTTTCCTCCTAGTAGTCATAGCATTCTGATTCGCTGGAACAAATTCAGGGTAGTGTTGATGGATTAAATCAGTTGCAACCATGTGTTGTTCCAAAAGGGAAGGGTAATCCTCCTCTGTATCCCTTTCACCATCCGTCTGAATCAGTTGAAAATCATGGTCAGCGGCATCTGAACTTGCAAATGACTGGACCGACCCAGCACCATCCGATAGCTCAGGTTCTGAGACTGCCGTCTACTGCTTCTGCACTTGCTGGGATGCTGCGATCAGCTGCGCAATCAGCGACAGCCAGTCCATTATGGAGGCCTGAGGAGCAGCGGTCTTTGTTCTTGATTGCCGGCTGCTCCCAGGACAGTGTGTCAGAGACGGCTCTTTTTCCAGACATCCCGATAAATGAGGCCTTGTCTCCTTAGCTACTGAATAGTGCTACTTTCGAGCAGTCGCAGCATTCTGATTCTCAGGAACGAACTCAGGGAAGTATTGATGCATTAGATCCATCGCCACCCTGTGTTGTTGCGAAAGGGAAGGGTAATTCTCCTCCAAATCCCTTTCACCATCCGACTGAATCAGATTAGACTCACGGTCATCGGCATCTGAACACGCAGATGACTGAACCGACCCAGCACCATCTGACAGCTAGGTACTGAGACTGCCCTTGGCTGCTTCTGCACTTGCTGGGATGCTGCGATGAGCTGCACAATCTGCGACAGCAAGTCTGTTACGGAGGCCTGAGGAGCAGCGGTCTTCTGTTGCTTGGGCGCTGGCTGCTCCTGGGACAGTGTGTCCAAGATGGCTCTTTTCTGCAGACGTCCCAATGAATGTGGCCTCGTCTCCTTGGCTACTGGGTGGTGTGACTTGTTTGAGGAAAAGTGGACCTTTCTCGGCGATTCAGGCTGAATATCAGAAGTCACGTAGCCAAGGTGCGGTCGTGTGTGCTTGGTAGATGCTGAAGAAGAAGCCGTAAATGTAGCCGACCCTGGCTGTGAACTGAACGGAGCCTCCCTGGACATATGCTATGACTGACGCAAGTTCAGAACCACAACATCTGGCCCCAGATGTTGTTGTGCAAGAGAGGGGGCTCTCTCGCTCATGGTCCTTCAGACCTCGCCGAGCTTCCCGGCTTCTTCCTCTCCGTCGTCGCAGGGTGAGCCTGTTTTTATTTTGTAGTGCTCACTCTACCCTTTCTACTCTCCTCGACCGCAACGGACACACCCGGCGTCATGGTACCCATGGACGGAGTAATCGCTTGCCTGATCGAGCTAGCTGGCGACAGGGAGCTGAAACCACGGGTGTGTGGTTTATTGCCCTGCCTAATAATTAAGAGTACTTTTGCCACTAGCTCTGTTTGACTATCTAAATGCAACGACAGAAGCACACTCTCTGATGGCGTCACAAAAACATCACCATGTTCTTGTTCCTCTGTAAATAGAAATTAAAATTTTTTAGTAAATTTTGTTTCTTAACATACCTACCACAGTTGTTTACAATTGGCTGTAACGTAAGAACAAGCCCTACTTCGGAACTAACTCAAGCTTTTAGAGAACTTTTCCAAACAAGTTGGAAAAGTAATAGAGTGCAAAAGCACGAAAAAGATCGAAAAAAGGGTCAAGCAAGACCAGCACTCGAAATTACAGGTACTCTCTCTGCACACCTCTTGCGTTTACCGAGCGCATGCGCAACAACCGTGACGCCAATTCCGTATTTACGCCAACGAGAAGTCTGTGATTTAGCGGGGAGGCATCGATATCAAAGATATCCCCAAGGAGGGTGGGTCTCCGGTAAATAATTGTGGTAGGTATGTTAAGAAACAAAATTTACTAAAGAATTTTAATTTCTTTTCAACCTACTCACCATTGTTTACAATTGGCTGAATAAACAATAGGAGGAGGTGAATCACATAACCAATACCAACAAGAGTAGCAGAAAGAAAATAAGGATGGCAGAGAACAATAACGAAACCTGTAATGAAGATAGAGAGAAGGCACCTGAAAAGAACAAGGCTCAGCGAAGCACAACCTTGATAAAAATAATTTTAACGAGGGTGCAAAACAGCCTGAACAGCAACGAGAGGGCCTAAAGAATAAAGGTCCTCAGATTGCTGCTGAAGGTGGCGGAGATAAAAGGAGGAGAAGGTAGAGGCATTCCTCCAGTAAGCCGCATTCATAACATCCCGGAGCGAAACAGAATTGGAGAACGCCCAGGATGTAGAAATGGCACAAACCTCATGAGCATTAAACCGGTTCGAAACAAGATCCGACGCAGACAAGCGGGAATAAGCCAGCTTGATTGCACGACAGATCCACCTGGAAATAGAATGGGAAGAGACAGACTGCCTCTTAGGAATGAGAGACAGAAAGAATCTCTTCCGACCCCTCCGAATGAACTGAGTGCGAGTAATGTAAGTCTTGATCGCACGAACAGGACAAAGAAGAGGTCTCCGGCCATCAACAGCAGGGAGAGCCCGAATGCAGATGGGAGGAGGTACTGAATCAGGAAGTTGATTCTTAGCCAGAAAAGAGCAATCAGTAGTGAAGGTGACACTGTTAGCCTCATTTCTGAAGAAGGCAGAATCAACAGATAGCGCATGAAGCTCACTGACTCGTCGAGCAGAAGCAAACACTAGAAGAAAAGCCGTCTTATAGGTGAGAAAACGCATATCGGTCTCAGATAAAGGCTCGAATGGCACCACCTCCAAACAATGCAACACCCATGCCAAGTTCCACTTGGGTGTAAGACGCAAAACTCGAGGCCTCTTCAAAGAAAAGTGCCGAATGAGTTTGGAGAGAAAAAGATTACGACCGATGCACCGCTTTCCCACATAAGAGAAAGTATCAGACAGCATAGACCGATAGCCCTTAATCGTAATAGGCTGGAGGCCCTTAGAGTCAAAAAGATATACCAGAAAATCCGCAATTTGAGCGATTGACGGATCACGGTAATCCACACTGTGATCTGCACACCAGCGGCAGAAAACCTTCCACTTCGCATCATAAGTCATGCCAGTGGAATGTCGCCGCGATGCAGAAATGCACTCCACTGTTCGTCTCGAAAAACCTCTACGTCGGAGACTGGACCTGATAAAAGACAGACATGAAGGGACAGGCTCGCCAGGTTGTTGTGATACTTCCTGGGATGACCCTGGGAAAGAAGATCGCGACGTAGAGGTAGACGAATCGGCTGATCTGCCAACAGAGGCCGCAGCAGATTGATCCACACCCTCTGTGGAGACAGAGGTGTGATCAGAATAATCCTGCAACTGCAAGCACGAATCTTCGCTAATACTTGAGGAAGAATCGGTGCAGGAGGAAAGGCATAGCCGATCCAACCTGTCGAGTCCAGAGACGGAGCGTCGACTACAAATGCCAGAGGATCTGGACAAGGGGAGACAAAGGTCTCTACCTGATGATTCCAGCGAGTAGCGAAAAGGTCGACCTGAGGACGGCCCCACTGCTCGCAAATCACCTGAAACACCGACCGATGTAGCATCCATTCGGTTGGAAGGACACTGTCGCGTTGGGACAGGGAGTCTGCTAGGACGTTGAGACACCCTGGAATGTGTCGAATGGACACCCGAGCGTTCACATCCCGCGCCAACAGAAGAAGATCCCGAGACAGCCGATACATGGGAATCGAATGTGTGCCTCCTTGATTCCGTATGTAGGCCACTACTGTCGAATTGTCCGAAAGAAGTAGACAAAATGGTCCGAAAGATGAGGGATCCAAAGCCAAAAACTCAACAGAAGAGCAAGGAGCTCCTTCTGGTTGATATGAAGGCCCACCTGCTCACTGTCCCACTCGCCGTGAGTAGACAGACCGAGAGGATCCAACGCCGCATCCCAGCCCCAATCGCTGGCATCTGCAGTAAGGATGCGATCGGCCAAAGGAAGATCCAATGGAACACCCTGTATAGGCCAGGGAATATAGGCCCAAGGGTGGAGGTGACAAAGCAGAGACCGAGAAGTAGTGAGTTCCAGGTCCAGCGGATCTACAATCGGACGCCAATGATCCAACAGGAAGTGTTGGAGAGGTCGGACAAACAAGCGACCGAGCGGAATGAGATCTGTCACCGAACCGCAAAGACCCAGCATCCGAGTCAAGGCGGAAAGAATCGTCGCCCGAGCATGGGGGACCGACACTACATTGTGAAGAGTGTCGAAATCCATCCCCAAATGACGGAATCGCTGAGAAGGAAGGAGATCCGACTTCTCGCGATTGACTCTGAAACCCAGCGACGCTAGCAGGCAAAGAAACTGCCGGACATCTAACTCCAGAACAGCAGTATCGTGGTGCCGTTGGAGGATGTCATCCAGGTAGGCTGACGAAGTCACAGCCGACTGAGTACGGTGGAAAGCAAGCACATGTGACATCAGTCGGGTGAAGGCCCAAGGAGCCAGGTTCAAACCGAACGGGAGAGCTCTGAATTGATAAACTCGATCCCGAAACGAGAACCGAAGGTATTTCTGTGACGCCAGATGAATGGGTACATGGAAGTAGGCATCCTTCAGGTCGATACTGGCAGCAAAGTCGCCCTGATGAACTGAACGTCGAACCGACCGGAAAGTCTCCATACTGAAACGAGGAGCTAGAATGTACTCGTTCAGGATACTCAGATTGATGACAGGACGAAATTGGCCGTTTTTCTTCGGCACCAAGAAAAGTCTCGAGGAAAACCCCGGTGAAAGGGTGTTCCTGACCACCTCGATCACCCCTTTGTAGAGGAGATTGTCGATCTCCTGCACCAGAAGGTCCCGACGCAGAGAATCGGAAGGGACCTGAGTCGGGAGGGGCACCCGAGATAAACTGGGGTGCCGATGGAAGGACAGTCGCAGACCGGATTGAATGACGTCGAGGACCGAAGGGTCCGACGTTATCTCTGTCGAACGGTCGTAAAACAGCGACAGCCTTCCCCCGACTGGAGGCGAATCGAGGTGAGAACCTTCACTTGCGGCCTCAACGAGGCCCCCGATAGGAGAAACCACCTCGGGAAGTGACAGAGTCCTGAGACTTTACTGCCTGAGGCTGCCAGCGAGCCTGGCCACGTTGGCGCTTCTTATGTGCAGAAGGAGCAGACGGAGCCAAAGGCGTAGCCGACGAGGCAGACGCAGCAGCACGCTTGGCGGGCCTGGAACGACCACCACCCGCAGCAGCAGGTTGGTCAAGCTGTCGCAGCAAAAGCTGGTCCTTCGAATGACGAAGAACGTCGCCACGAACAGCTTCCATGGAACCATGGAACAACTGAGGTCCTACCAAAGAGGCAGACCTCAGAACACCACGTTGCTCAGAAGGAAGGGATGGAGAAGAATCCAACACCGCATCCCGGCGTTCCAGCTCCAAATTAGCCGTGTTACAGGCGTGAGTGTGTGTCAAGTTCATAAGAGCCTGTGACAAAACGCGAAAAGGTGCCTGAGCGTCATCAAACTCCCCTGGTGGAAAATATTCAGCCAGAGCAGCGACGACATGGTCTGCGAGAGATAACATGCCCAGCATCTCTCGGGACAGGCCCACCATAGATTCAACTATTGACATCGGGAGAACTGCTGACTTAGGCCTAGTTAACCCGAGGGAAGAAGAATCCTCATCCACAGTAGTCATCCCTTGGAAGACTGGTGGAGAGACGGAATCGTAAACACGAAACCGCGATGGAGGCAGAAAGGCATCAGCTCTAGAAAAGAAGGAACCCTTGAGGGCCTTAGAACGCATTTTGGCGTCTAAGCCCTGAAAGGACTCAACAACCTGAGCCGATTGCAGAGGACGCAAAGCCCCAGAGCTAGAAGGCTCAACAGGGTTACGGCGCTCCACAGTGGACAGCGGCCGGACAGTCACATATGGCTGGTCTGAAGGTTGAACGTCCGGCAATAAGCCGAAGACGAAATCCAAAACCTGCCCCAAGACTGACGAGGGGGACCCATCACCTTCCAGAAAATCGTCATCCTCCGTAGCAGAGGAGACGTTACCCAACTCGGGCTGACCAGCAGAAACCTCCTGGGAAGACTGAGCAGTATCCAAGGGGCCAGATGAGACATCTCGGCGACTGACCAAAGGAGGTTGTGCCTCAGGAGGCACAGGGAGGCCAACTTGAGGGTTGCCAGAAAGCAACCGGGTGAGCGCCAAAACGGCCTGACGCAGGTCACCCTGAGAATCCGTCGCAGCAGCATCGCCCGACGGAGTGTCCTCCCAATGGACCCTTCTGGTAGAACCCAAATCCTCAGAAGAGACCGACGTCGAACGTCGATCGGCAGACAGAATAGGGATACAGTGAGAAGACACCGGAGGATAGTCCCGATTGTGGTGCCCAGGGGCCATCACTGACCTCTGCGAAACAGAAGGTTCTGCCTGCAAATCTGCGAAAGAGACCGATGGCGCACGTCGATTGGTAGCTGGACCTAGGACACGGTGAGAAGACACTGGAGGATTGTCCCAAGAATGACAGGAACCTGTCATTGGCCTCAGCGCGGCAGACGGCCCCAACTGCCCATCCTCTGAGACCGACGGCAAGCATCGATCGTCACCTAGACTCGGAACACAGTGAGGAATCACCGGAGGAAGGTTCCGAGAGTGACAGCTAACAGGGGCTGTCACTGACCGCTGCCGAACAGTAGGCCCTGGATGCCAACGTCCCAACACCATCCTGCTAGGCGGTACACTAGCAGGGGAAGGAGGAACAATAAACGATTCACTCAAGGGACGAGGAATCGCTGCCGAAGCGAACGACCGGCTCAACCGACTAGGAGCAAACCTAGCCAGATGAGATGGAGAAGACAGCAAACCCGCACAGCCCCGCCACGAGGCTAGGGGAGGCTGAGAGCACACAGACACACCAGCAGATACAGCCTCGGTCCCCCGAGACTGTAGACCATCCCCAGAGGAGATGGAAGAGCAACCATCAGACAGAATAGGATCTATAGTAACAACTTCCTCAGCAACTGTCGACGGCGTAGGAGGCAGATCGGAGAGGGTCACCGAGCTGACCTCGGAGAAGCTCTCTACGAAAACAGAAGCCTCAAGAGTGACATCAGAAGACAAAGAGACCATGGTCTCCATGCCAGGTATCACTGAACTAGCGCCGTCAACAGTTGCAGAGAAACTCGCCACAGAAGACAGATCAGAATCCTGTGTGACAGAGTCACCACGTGCACTAGCAGAAATGTCTGCTACGGCACGGCTACCCTTACTCCGAGAACGAGGGGTTCTAGCTCTGGACAGAACCACCTTGTTAACAGAAGACCAGAATTTAGAGGACCAAACCCCACAAATACCACATGATTGGGCCTGAGTGCAATTGTTGCAAGTGACACACGTGGAATGAGCGTCGTCCACATGCTTCACTTGCAAGCAAGAGGTACAAGGAATAGTCTTTGGCATTATATGAATGAAAATGGAATCAAGCTTCCCGCCGATGGAAAACAGCACAAAGGTCGTGTTCACACGTGGGGGAAAAACAAGATTAAGTGTGAAGAAACAAGCAATAATGATAAAAAATAACATTAATCAAAAACAATGTTGGATAGCTTGATAAAAGGATACAATCCACTTGCACAAAATGAAAAGCAGAGCACATATATAAGTTGTTCATGAAGAATAACAGCAAAGTAGCACGAGTCACAAAAATTTCCGACCATGTACAAATGGCGGAAATAAAAGGAATTGACGTCACGGTTTTTGCTATGCGCTCGGTAAACGCAAGAGGTGTGCAGAGAGAGTACCTGTAATTTCGAGCGCTGGTCTCGCTCGACCCTTTTTTGATCTTTTTCGTGCTTTTGCACTCTATTACTTTTCCAACTTGTTTGGAAAAGTTCTCTAAAAGCTTGAGTTAGTTCCGAAGTAGGGCTTGCACTTACGTTACAGCCAATTGTAAACAACTGTGAGTAGGTTGAAAAGAAACTAAAAAACTAGAGTGACTTTTTGGCGAGAGGACCGGCAGTGGCCTCTCGCCGCACGCGAGAGGACCGGCAGTGGCCTCTCGCCATGGCCTCTCACTGCGAGAGGACTGGCAGTGGCCTCTCGCCTCTAACAACGTACCGTGACACCCGTCTCAAACGTTTTGTCATCCTATTTGACACATGTTGAGCAAGAATAAGTGGGAGTACAGTACTTCGACTACAAGCAAGGCAACCAACAAGTAAATCAGAGGAAAGGCTTCTTTGCCTTGCATTTGAGCAATATGCTTTAATAGTGAAGCAGAATAAAGTCAATCGTACTCCCACCAACTCCACATTAAATATTGGAAAAAGATACATAACAAAATATAAATCGAAAAATAATTTACACAAAAAAATTTTTCAAAACATTTTGACAGGAACCCATGTCCCCAAAGGGAATGATGTGCCCAAATGTATCCCGAGATAGCCTAAGTGTGGACAAAAATTATTTTACTAACACACAAATTAATTGCTACACTACCGGAATATTTAATGCATCTTACAACAGTCCTACCATAATAATAAATAGGAAACTACATATACAAATAGAGCATTGTCAATGTAAACAATGTCAGAATGAAAACCAGAATGAAGACCCAGGCAACATGGCCCAAAGTCAGTAACAGATTTTGAACTATCAGATGTAAAGCAAGATCTTCACCAGAAGAGAAAACGATACATCGGATGTATGATGCATGACCAAAACGCCTCAACACCCCAAGGGTGAGACGTAACCATGGGGATATACAGAATAAACATTCTGTGTAACACGTTAAACTCACAAGAAATTTATAAAAAAAAATTCAATAAAACAAGCCAAAAAGCTTGGGAGTTTAACAGGAGGGCTTCAAGGAAGGATAGGGAAGGAACACTTAACAGGCAGTGGAAAAATCATCAGCAAGAATGATGGATGTCAGGCCCATGTCCCGAAATTGGGGAACATGAAATAATTTTTATAAAAATTACAAAATTACAACCCTGAACGTTTCAAACCACCGTTTCTTACTTCCTTCATCCAGTTGTGCCCTTGGATCCACCAAATTAAACATTGATTTGTGCCTGGCATCATTAAATGAAAGTGTCAATGACACTGCAGCTTAACTTCTCTGTGTGTTGTGTTTGATGAAAAGGATAATGTTCAATGTTTATGAAAGGATTTTGAAATAAGACAAGAATTGTGATAATTGGGAATATGTTCATTTTTGTTCCCTGTATGCTATGTTTTTGATAAAAATAATATGAGGTGTACACTGTACTAAAGAGCTAAGGGGTGGGTTAATATGACCTCACAGTTAATGTATGTGGCCCTCAAAGTTAACGCATATTAACGAAAGTTACCAAGTTACAGTGAAATTATTCCAAAACGAGTCATCCTATCAAGTTACATTGAAATCTCTTCATAAATATGGCCTGTAGACTGTGCTAAAGGTTTTCGGGCTTCGGGCCCCTGTAGCCATCAGTTTCCCAATTGCGTCCAAAGGGGACGTTCTCATCTAGACATTATATAAAGTCAACCTACCAAGTTACAATGAAATCCCTCCATAAATATGACCTGTAGACTGTGCTAAAGGTTTTTGGGCTTTGAACTTGGGCAGCCATCATGGTTGAATGATCGCAAACAAAAGGGGACATTCTCATCTGGGCATCATCTGGAGTGATCCTACGAAGTTACAATGAAATTCCTTCATAAATATGACCTGTAGACTGTGCTCAAGGTTTTTGAGCTTCGGGCACCTGTAGCCATCACAGTTGACCAATCACGACCAAAAGGGGATGTCATCATCTAGACATTATTTGGAGTCATCCTACTAAGCTACTTTGAAATCCCTTCATAATTATGACCTGTAGAATGTTCTAAAGGTTTTCAGGCTTTGGGCCCCTGTAGCCACCACAGTTGCCCAATCGTGTCCAAAAGGGGACATTCTCATCTTGACATTATATGAAGTCAAATCTACCAAGTTACAATGAAATCCCTTCATAAATATGATCTGTAGACTGTGCTAAAGGTTTTCGGGCTTGGGCAGCCATCATGGTTGAATGATCGCAACCAAAGGGGACAATCTCATCTGGGCATCATCTGGAGTGATCCTACGAAGTTACAATGAAATCCCTTCATAAATATAACCTGTAGACTGTGCTCAAGGTTTTCGTGCTTCGGGCACCTGTAGCCATCACAGTTGACCAATCACGTCCAAAAGGGGAAGTCATCATCTAGGCATTATATGGAGTCAACCTAGCAGATTACAATGAAATCCTTCCATAAATATGACCTTTTGCCTATGCTAAAGGTTTTTGGGCTCGGGCACCCATCAAGGCTGAATGATCGCGATCAAAATGGGACGTTCTCATCTAGACATTATTTGGAGTCATCCTACCAAGTTACAATGAAATCCCTTCACAAATATAACCTGTAGACTGTGCTAAAGGTTTTCGGGCTTCGGGCCCCTGTAGCTGTCACAGTTGCCCAATCACGTCCAAATGGGGACTTTCTCATCTAGACATTATATGAAGTCAACCCACCAAGTTACAATAATATTCCTCAATAAATATGACCTGTAGACTGTGCTAAAGGTTTTTGGGTTTTGGGCTCGGGCAGTCGTCACGGTTGGCAGATCATGCCCAAATGGGGAAATTCTCATCTAGACATCATACGGAGTCATCCTACCAAGTTACAATGAAATCCCTCCATATTAAACATGACCTGCAGACTGTGCTAAAAGTTTTTGGGTTTCGGGCTTGGGCAGCCATCACGGTTGACAGATATGCTCAAAAGGGGACGTTCTCATCTAGATATTATACAGAGGCATTCTACCAAGTTACAATGAAATCCCTTCATAAATACGGCCTGTAGACTGTGCTAATGGTTTTCAGGTTTTGGGCTCAGGCAGCCATACCGGTTGACCGATCGTGACCAAAAGGGGACATTCTCAACTAGACATGACCCCAAACCTGCATATGAAATTTTGTGACGATCAGACAAGAACAGCGGGGTGTAGCCCATGCTAAAGAAAAATGTGAACAGACTCACAGACTTACAGACTTCCGCATGTGTGATGGCAATAGCTTATCTTGACTTTGTCAAGTTGAGCTAAAAACTGAGATTTAAATGCACAGATGTCAGTTTGTTGTTATCTGACTGAAAGCCAAACAATGAATGAAGTTGGCAGCAATTCCGGTCACTTCCTGGTGTCTGCGCATGCACAGAGAGTAAATCTATGGAGGGCCAGATAGGACTTCTAATTTTCTGTTTTGCATCCAAATTTTGGGGATGGGGGGGGGGGGGGGGGAATTTGTGATTGGCCCTAGATATTTTTGAGTTAGCACCAGCTAAGTCTGGGCCATTGGGGTATAGTATAAAAATATCAGTGTTTCAATTTACAAAGATGGTCATTGTGGTAATTTGATTGCAAATTCACAATGTGTCACAAGAATAGACAAATGAAATTAACCAAGTTTTCAGTCTTTACTATGTCAAAATGGGTATCTGTACAAAAGATCTCCTGGACAAAAGCTTTATTTAATTAACTAAGTTATTCAATTAAGAGATATCCAATCAAGAGGGCTCCACTATACCACTTTTATGATCAGAGTACTATACCAGTGATGTAAATTTGGCGACTGGGACTGGACAAACACTTTTTCTAGAGCTGAAACAGTTAACCGATTAATCGATTAACCAATGATCAACGTCTTGATTGATCAAAAAAGGAATTGATTGGTTAACCATTACTTTTGAACTGCGGTATTTCATGGGTTAACAAAGGAACAAACTTATTCAAAAACAAGCAAACATTGTTACACTGGCTCACATCAATTATATGAGACAGAGTAAAGCATGCTAGTTACACTACAACATACTTGTTCACTTGCATGATCATTATACTCTATCAGTATCCGGAAATGGTCATTCGCAACCCTTCACCAAATGCAGGTAGCAGACGATACTTGCATTAAGAAATTCTTGAATTACTAAAGATAAAAAAAAATATAACAAAAGTTGAATGGAGATTTTTGTATATGGCGCTTGCCGGTTTTGTCTATTACATTCAGTAAATGTTTAATGATATAAATCATCAACAGTACCGCAGTTATTCAAGTGATTAGGCCAAGTGATTAATCGGTTACCCAAGGTTAATCCATCTGATTAATCGATCCAGAAAACCCTTTAACCGTTTCAGCTCTAACTTTTTCTGTGGTGTAGTCAGCTAAGGCTTATTTATTTATATTCAGGCCTGAGTACCTGGAGAGACCCACCAAGTAATGGCGAGTAATGTCAGACTCCTCAACGAACCAATTTCGCACAAGCAGGGTCAGCATTGGTTAAAGACAAGTGCACCATTGACATGAAGTACGCCTCAATACACACGCCACCGTGCCACCAAGTGAGCAGTCGGGAATAAATGCCCTGCCAAAGGACATAATGCAGTTGCCCCTTGATGGGATCGAAAGATGGATCTTTCAGTTTAAGACCAATGCCATAACCACCATGCTCCCTCAGCCAGGGCTAAAAATGCATGCAAGAAGCAGAATCACATGTGATTCTCGCAAGGAAAACAATGAGAATCAATTAGCATTTTCACAAGATATTAATTTGATTTTTGTCACAGATTCTGAAAGTGTCCTCAAAGGCCAGAAAATTCTGAATAAAGTAACACTTTGACAACTGTCATGTCAACAGAGAGGTTTAGCGGCCTGTACAGGCAGCCAAAACTTCACTAGAAACCACTGCCAAGGTACTGTAACTTCTATTAGTAGGTCCATCAAAAGCTTGTATGTTGGAATGTGTTCAACATGTACATGTAAGAAACTCACGAAAAATTTAAACTTAGCTCTTAAGTGTTAAACTCTAGTAAATATATAAATATGAGGGTTCTTGTTCATTAAGAAAATTGTTAAAAACAAGAGGCTCCAAGGGGCCTTAATCACTCACCTGCCAAAGTGGTTCAAAGAAGTATTTGGGGTGACATTCAGTTGGACATGGTTCATCAACATTACAAAGGAATGAAGTCATGAGAGGCAAATTTTATGGAAAAACACTAAGGAATGGATTTGAAGAAACCTGAACCTAACATCCCCCCTCTCTCCC
Organism: Pictodentalium vernedei; assembly: GCA_031216915.1. Classification (NCBI taxonomy): domain Eukaryota; kingdom Metazoa; phylum Mollusca; class Scaphopoda; order Dentaliida; family Dentaliidae; genus Pictodentalium; species Pictodentalium vernedei. Next base: position 211,881,954 of record CM062293.1, read on the forward strand.
CCCCCCCCCCCCCCCACAAACACACACACACCAGGGAACAAACTTGAATCTGATCCCTCTTGAGCTATACCAAATATAACATAATTCTGACTGGTGGATCTGAAGAATAAAATTTTTAAAGAAATTTCCTCATATTGCACCAAGCTAAAATTTGGGCTCAAATAGAGAGCCAAAATATTAACCCAGTTTGAACAAACTTGAATGTGACCTTCCTAGAGATGTTGTATACCAAATATGAAAGGATTCTGATTGGTGGATCTGAAGAAAAAGATTTTAAAAGAAATTCCCTTATACGAGTCTTTCCCTCCAAAAGATATTGTATACCAAATACGAAAGGATTCTAACTGGTACATCTGAAGAAGAGTTTTAAAGAAATTTCCTTATATTGCACTATGTTAAATTTTTGGCTCCCACAGGGAGCCCAAATATCAACCCAGAGGCTAGAATTGAACAAACTTGAATCTAACCCTCCTAGAGATGTTGTATACCAAATATAAAAGCATTCTGACTACAGGGTCTAAAGAAGATTTAAAAACAAGTCGGAACTGGACTCAAAATTTTCAGGCTAAATTTTTTTTTTTTTTTCCGTAAAATTGAACAAAACACATTAAAACACAGAATTTTTTTTACAAATTTTGCTCCGAAATTTCTGAGTCCAAACCAGACCCAAAACATTCAACCCATGGACCCGATTTGAACAAACTTTACTCTGACCCCCCTAGAGATGATGTATACCAAATGTTAAAGGATTCTGACTGGTGGATCTGAAGAAGAAGATTTTTAAAGAAATTTCCTCATATTGCACTAAGTTAAAATTTGGGCTCCCATAGGTAGCCCAAATATTAACCAAGGAACTCGATGATGTATACCAAATATGAGAGGATTCTGACTGGTGAATCTGAAGAAAAAGATTTTTTTAAAGAATATTCCACATACTGCACAAAGTTAAACTTAGGGCGCCAATAGAGAGCCCAAATACTAACCCAGGGACCGGATTTGAACAAACTGCCCCCCCCCTCCCCACCCAAAAGTTAAAAAATTTATAGTAATTTATATATTTTTTATACTTACCAATGACCCAGACTTAGCTGGTGCTAACTCTAAAAAATCCAGGGCCAAACACAAATTTTGCCCCCCAATCCCCAAAATTTGCATCTAAAACCAAAAGAAATCATGTCCTAAAGGACCTCCATACTTTGCCCTTACTGCGCATGTGCAGTGCCAAGGACGTTCCGAAATTGGCGCCAATTATCATTCTTACTGGCAGTGCCTGGTCAGCACTATGCACTCAGCGGGGAGGTAAGAGTTCCCAACTCCTGGGAGGACCATCCCCGTCTGGGTCATTGGTAAGTATAAAAAATATATAAATTACTATAAATTTTTTAACATTTTTATACTGTACCAATGACCCAGACTTAGCTGAATAGTAAAAAGGCTGGAGGGCCTAGGACATAGAGGAAAATCCAATAAGCTCAACTATATAATATAGAGGCAACCCCTCAAGGAGAAATCTAAATTTTATAGTAAATTTCCTTTCTTATTATACCTACCACAATTGTTTACTACAGGCTTGCACTACAGTGGAAGTCCCTAACTCGGATAAAATACTCTCTATTTTTGTCTTTCCCAAGCAAGTTGGGAAAGAAAAGTGGTGCAAAAGCACCAATAAAAATAAGCCAAAACTGGGTCGAGTGCAACCGGCGCAGACCCAGTACAGGACACTCTCTCCCAAGTACAACTCCACGACTTCCGTTGCCAGTGCGCATATACCGTCAGCGGGGAGGAAAGATTCTTTACCCGTAAAGAAGACGGGAGGGCCTCCATGTAAACAATTGTGGTAGGTATAATAAGAAAGGAAATTTACTATAAAATTTAGATTTCTTATCAACCTACTCACAATTGTTTACTACAGGCTGAATAGACAAAAGGCTGGAGGGAATCGCATAACCAACCCCCACATAACCCTAGTGCACTGGAACCGTGAAGTAGAAGGAAGAGGTCACGAGGCTTATCAACCATAATGTCGCAATCATTGGTAAAGGACAATGAAAAGAGACATATGAGCCTGTGTGACACACAGACAGAAAAAGGGCAGTAACAGCACAAGGCTGAAACTGACCTTCAAAAAGCCTAATGGCTATGGCAGACAACAGCCTGAGCAGAAGAAAGAGGACCCAGGGCAAAAAGGTCCTCCGACGGCTCCTGCAACTGGCGCAAATAAAAGGTGGAGAAAGTAGAAGCATTTCTCCAATAGGCTGCCTGCATAACATCCGACAACTTGACAGAGTTAGAATAAACCCAAGAGGTAGACAGTGCCCGCACCTCGTGGGCAAAAATACGATTGGTAATACAATCGCCAGCTGCTAAACGACTATAAGCCGTACGAATAGCAAGACAAATCCATCGAGAAATGGATTGAGGAAAGATCTTCTGTCGACCCGGAATGTGAGACAGAAAAAAAGGTTTTCTGCCTTTCCGTATGAAGCGTGTCCGATCAAGATAAATGCGAATAGCACGGACCGGACAGAGCAAAGGGCGAGTACCCTCAACAGAGGGAAGAGCCCTGATACAGATAGGAGGAGGAGTAGTATCTGGTAACTGATTCTTAGCCAAAAAGGAGCAATCAGTGGTAAAAGTAACACTGTTGGGAGAGCTCCTAAAAAAGGCCGGGTCAACCGAGAGGGCGTGAAGCTCACTAACCCGTCTGCCCGAAGCAAATGCCATCAGAAAAGCCGTCTTATATGTGAGAAAATGCATATCCACCTGGGATAAAGGTTCGAACGGCGCCCCCCCCCCCCCCCCAAGCAAAGCAGCACCCACGAAAGATTCCATCGTGGAGTAAGCTGCAAAGTCCGAGGCCTTTTCAAAGAAAAGTGCCGAACAAGCTTGGAGAGGTAAGGATTAGTGCCGATACGACGCTTCCCCACATAAGAAAAAGTCTCTGAAAGCATAGACCTGTAACCCTTGATGGTAACAGGCTGGAGACCCCGAGAATCAAACAGATATACCAGAAACTCCGCAATCTGTGAAATCGAAGGATTGGCATAATCAACAGTGATCAGCACACCATCGGCAGAAGACCTTCCATTTAGCTGCATAAGCTAAACCAGTGGAGTGCCTCCTTGAAGAAGAAATGCACTCCACTGCTCGTCTCGAAAAACCTCTACGGAGGAGACAGGACCTGACAAAAGATATGTGTGAAGGCACAATGAAGTCGGGTCGACGTGAAACCTCCTCGGGCGACCTTGACAAAGAAGGTCGCGACGTAGCGGGAGATGTGCCAGAACCGCCGCCATCAGCGAGCGGAGCTGATTGATCCACACCCGCTGAGGCGACAGGGGAGCGATCAGAATGATTCGACAACTGCAGGTTCGAATTTTGGCGAGAACCTGAGGAAGAATCGGAACCGGCGGGAAGGCGTAGCCGACTAGACCGTTCCAATCGAGTGACAGAGCGTCCACGGCAAAAGCCAGAGGATCTGGACATGGGGACACAAAAGTGTCCACCTGATGGTTCCAACGAGTCGCAAAGAGGTCGATGTGGGGACGTCCCCAGAGATCGCAAAGCGACTGGAACACTGTCCTGTGAAGCATCCACTTGGTGGAAATAACCCTGTCCTGTCGGGACAGGGAGTCGGCTAGGACGTTCAGACGACCGGGAATGTGACGAACAACCACTCCGGCGTGAACATCCTGAGCGAGCAGTAGAAGATCCCGAGCTAACTCGTATATCGGAAGCGAGTGCGTGCCGCCCTGGTTCCGAATGTAAGCAACCACTGTCGAATTGTCGGATAGTAGAAGGACCTGGCGATTCGACAGGTGAGGGATCCACTGCCTGAAACTCAGAAGAAGAGCAAGAAGCTCCTTCTGGTTGATGTGTAGAGCTGCTTGATCCTGGTCCCACATCCCGTGTAGGGAAAGACCGAGAGGATCCAACGTCTCACCCCATCCGAGATCACTGGCATCTGCCGTCAGAACGCGATCGGACGTGGGTAAGACCAGCGGAACACACTGCGTAATCCACTGAACATCTGTCCAGGGAAGAAGGTGAGGATACAGAGAGTCCGGAAACGGAAGCACCTGATCCAGAGAATCTACATTCGGCCTCCAACGACTGAGCAGAAAGTGTTGGAGAGGTCTGACACGCAGCCGACCTAGAGGAATGAGATCCGTCACCGAACCGCAGAGACCGATCAGCCGGAGAAAACTCCGAGCAGTCGCGGACCTGGACTGGGACAGAGTCAGAGCAAAAGCTGAGAGAATCACAGCCTTGGCCTGGGGAACAGCCACCAAATTGAATTTGGTTTGGAAAGACATCCCCAGATGACAAAACAACTGAGAAGGGACCAGGTCCGACTTCTCCTCATTGACTCTGAATCCTAGCGACGTGAGCAAGCTCAACAGAGTGGCGACATCCGATTCCAGTAAGGCAGCATTGGAATGCCTCTGGAGGATATCGTCCAGATATGCCGAAGTAGTCACCCTGGACTGTGTGCGATGGAACGCTATCACATGCGACATCAGTCTGGTGAACGCCCAAGGAGCCAGGTTGAGGCCGAAAGGCATGGCCTTGAACTGGTAAACTCGCCCCAGAAAAGCGAACCTGAGATACTTCCGTGACGCCCGATGCATCGGAACGTGGAAGTAAGCGTCTCGCAGGTCGATGCTGGCTGCGAAATCTCCCTGGTGAATTGATTGGCGGACCGACCTGAAAGTCTCCATGCTGAACTTGTATATATGATGTATATCCTGGAATTCTTTCCCTTGAAGACGCAGTGATAACGCCTTAGTAAGGTGGTCTGCGTAAGATAAAGCATCTAAACTGGCTCTGTTAGACGAAATAGTCGTCTCCAACACCGCGGTTGGAATAGACGCAGACGACGGTAATGATAATTCTAAGTCTTCCGCCTCGTCGTCCATATGCAGAGGAACTCTCGGGATACCCTGTCCTGCCGTATCGAATTTATTCCTTGCATTAATAAAAGGCAGGTTGAGAGTATTGGCGGACAAGAAACCCGCTTTTCCTGTTTTGGAAGCAAGTTTGAATATAGCGTCGTTCAATAATTCAAATGTTCTTGCAACATTATTGGACTGAGACGGAAACTCGGGAGCGATGTCCCTGAACCGCTCAAAGAAATCAGAGTCCAATGACGCTATAATTCTCTTGTCCGGAACCGCAGCAGTCTGGCCCGACGGAACAACTTGAGGAAGAAAGTGCCGGATGAAGTCCACGGCAGCTTTATGTTGTTCCGAAAGGGATAGCTCCAAGTCATCCGTATCCCTTTCACCATCCGGTCGGACCTCATGATGCTCCCGGTCGTCCGCACCCGATGCTTCGGCGGAGCGTACCGACCCAGCGCCATCGGATAATTCCCGATCCAACACCGTTTCTGTCGGTTGCTGGGATGCTGCGATAAGTTGTGCTATTTGAACAAGCACGTCCGACATCGAGGCCTGCGGAGGCGCAGTCTTTCGCTGCTTCGCCGAGGGCAGCTCCGCATCTGGTGACTCCCGCATACTCTTCCTATGCGAACGTCCGGAGTCCACCGGCCTCGTGTCCCTGGCTACCGGATGGCGTGACCTGGTCGCCGAAGAATCCCTGATCGGCGAAGCTGGTAAAATATCGGCGGTCACGTAGCCAAGGTGCGGTCGTGTGCGCTGGTGAGAGGAAGAAGCCTGAGAAGTCTCCGCGGACTGCCTATACAACGGAGCGTCCCGAGCGACGGACGTGTGCTCCGCTTGCGACACATTTTGTACAACATCTGGTCCCAGATGTTGTTGTACGAGAGAGGGGCCTCTCTCGCTCGCGGCCCGGCTGGACCTGGACGAGCTTGGAACCGGACTCGAAGGCTTCCTCCGATCTCTCCTACTATCCGCCGTCACTGGGTGTGCACGTTGAATGTTTATAGTGCTCGCATCACCCAACATTTCCTCCTGGACCGCATCGGACGAACCCGGCTGCCGAACCATTCGGTGAATGGACGCTACACCGGGCGAGCTAGCAGACGACATTTGTTTAATCTCCATGAGCACTTTTGCCGCTAGCTCTGTATTCATTTGTGACGACGGAAGTGCACTTGCGGAAGATAACATGGAAACATCACCCTGTTCTTGTTCCTCTGAAATAGAAACTGATAGAGTAGAGTGACCTTGCGGAGAAAGAGCCGGCATAGCCCTTTCTCCACTAACAACATATCGTGACACACGTTTCCAATGTTTGTCATCCCAATATTGACATATAGAACAGGGATTAGTGCGAGTACACTGACTACAATTAATACAATGATCATGAAAGTCAGAGGAAGACTTCTTCCTATTACAATTTAAACAATATCCTTTCATTGTGAAAAGTCAACAACAAGTCCTAGTACTCGCACAAACCCCTAAACACAAAGATACATAATAACATGATCCATTAATAATGAAAAAACAATTGAGAATCAAAATAATTTTTGAAAAATATTTTTTCAGCGAAGCCCAAGTTTCTGAAAAGTAACGTTGAGCCCCAATGGATCCCAAGGCTAAGTGTGGTCAAAAATTTTAAAATTATATTAAATAATTAATGCAACACTTACGGATAATAATAATGTATCTTATAGTGAGATAAACTACTCCAAAGGCAAACAGCCCCCCTCAAAAGAGACTGTTGCCAATGTAAACAAACAGTGTAAAAACACCAGAAAACATGACTCCAGGCACTGACAAAACTGGCCTGAAATCAGTCATCAAAATTACACTCTATCTGATGCAAGACAGAGACTCCCAGGGGAGAATCTGCAGAACATCAGATGGAAGATGCAGAACACAACGTTTATACACCCATGGGTGAAAACGTAACTATGGGGAAAATAACAGAATACATTCCGTAACCAAGCTAACTCTCCCAAGAGAATTTAGAAATGATCTTTCTCAAAAATATGCCAAAAGCATGGGAGAATAGCAAGGAGGGGACTTAGAAGACCAGGGGAGAGGAAACACTGAATAAGCAGTGCAACTTTATAGCAAGAATGACAACAAGAGGCCCATGCCTCGAAAATAGGCAACTTGACATAATTTCATAAAAAATTTTAAGTACTGCCCTGATTATTTTTTGTCACTCCTTTTTCCTCTCCTCCTTCTATATCCTCCTTAGAATCACCATTTCTCCAATAATTACGTGTCTGGCATCCTTTAAACTGAGATTTACAAGCACAAAGATCAGTGAGATGTTGACTGATGAAGGGCCAAACAGAGAATGATACTTGGCGCCAATTTCGGAACGTCCTTGACACTGCGCATGCGCAGTAAGGGCAAAGTATGGAGGTCCTTTAGGACATGATTTCTTTTGGTTTTAGATGCAAATTTTGGGGATTGGGGGGCAAAATTTGTGTTTGGCCCTGGATTTTTTAGAGTTAGCACCAGCTAAGTCTGGGTCATTGGTACAGTATAAAAATACTGATATTTTGGTGCTTTTTTCCATATTTCCAAGGGCCGTAACTCACACAAGAATAATGCAATCAGCATGAAACTCAAACCTGATCTGTAAGTCATCATTCTATAGTAGTTTACCAAAAATGAAATCATTCCGTTGAAGCGTTTCCAAAAATACTCCGGAAAACTAAAGTGTGACTGACAGACTGACGGATGGACAGAGTGCAAACCTACAGTCCCCTCCTGCATTGCCGGTAAGGGTCTAATAAGCCTAAGAAGAAGAAGACAGTGCCCTAACCTCATGCACTGAAATCTTATTGACAGAATGTTGATCCGCCAATAGATTCTCGTAAGCGATTCTTACTGCCAATTGAATCCATCTAGCAACTGAACGAACAGAAATATCTTTTCTGTAAGGTATAAGTGAAAGCAAAAACCTCTTTCTTCCTTTTCGAATGAAGCTAGATCGACGTTTATATATGCGAATCGCTCTCACTGGACACAACAGCAGTCTATGGTTGTTCGAGGACGGAAAGGCCTTAATGACAATAGGTTCCGGATGCTTATCCAGAATCTGAATCTTAACAAAGAATCCCCCTTCTGTAGTAAAAGTAATAGTATTACCCACACTATGGTAATGAGAATCTTCGACAGATAATGTTTGGAGTTCACCAACTCATCTGGCAGAAGTGAAGGCTAAGAGAAAAGCCATTTTATAAGTGAGAAATTTAAATTCTACATCATTTAATGGCTCAAAAGGAGCTTTTTGAAGCTTCAAAAGAACTCAAGCCAAATTTCACTTAGGAGTTTAAATCTGAGGGTTCTTGGTCTATTGATAGAGAAATTTCTAACAAGCTTGGATAAGGAAGGATCCAATCCAATACTCAAGTTATCATGATGAGAATATGTGTCTGATAACATAGACCTATAGCCCTTAATGCAGCCCCTGTAATTAGTCTTCGGCAACGGCAATTGCCGACGAGTTGCCGAGGGATTTTAGATGTTTCCTCGGCAGTATTTTTGCCGAGGACAATTTGAGTGACGTCAATAATAATGATTAAAAACCGAGTACAACAATAGAAGAGTAGTAGGCCGAGCAAATTTCTCGTTGTTCTTGAACATGTTTGGGGCCTTTATGTGGATATACTGGGGTGTATGTGGCACAATATTACCATATTTGATCTATGTAATGAGACGGGTAAAAATAATTAATTTTGTAGGTGTCTCAATTCTTAGTAAAAGGTAAAAAAAAAAACACCTGTTGTTGCCGGTACAATGAAGGTGTGTATGATTGTGGTAATTTCATTTTTTTAGGAATACCTTATGAATAAAATAAAATAGTCAATAAATCAATTAGACGACCTCGAACTCTGGTGTGACAAATGGAGAATCAAAATAATATAAACAAAACCCAGAGGATAACCTTCTCCGCCAGGAGGAAAAAATGCAACTTTGATCTCCAACTAAAAGGCAAAACCCTCCCTAAATGCACTGAAGCTAAATTCCTTGGAATCCCCCTAGACTCCAGACTCACCCTAACAAAACATACCAACAACGCAGCCACGAGAGCGACCAAACGAATTAACTTGCTGAAGATGCTCAGGGGCACCACCTGGGAGGCAAACGAAACAGTACTACTCAAGTTGTATAAGGCATTTGTGCGACCAGTAATTGAATACGGGGCCCTGGTCCTAACCAACACTCACAAGTACAACATCACCAAACTCCAAAGAGTACAGAACCACGCACTAAGAATAGCCCTCCAAGCCCCATACGACACCCCCATTAAACTCCTTCACCAAAGGGCCAAAATCCCAACCGTCAAAGACCGACTTGCCACGCTAGCTGCCCAAAACCTAGAACGGTTCGAAGGCAGCACACTGATACCTAAACTCAAGGAAATATGCGACAGTAGACAAAAACCCAAAAACCTGCCAAAAGGCAACTAAACCAGCCAAGGCAGCAAACTGTTTGGTTGTTTTCTGGCAGGTTTTTGTGTAAATATGTTATTCTCCAAACAAGACGCCTGTGATCCCCGACACCCCCAAATACCCCCAAATTAAATCAAACCAAATAAGATCGCAACCAACGAAGGGAACAACAGGAAAGAAACACCCTCGGGTGTGGTTTAGTGTGCTGGACCTGTTACCCTCCCGCCAGCAAACCAATCACAGCACAACTGACCGTCACTCACCAGCAAGCACGCAAACACAACACGGGGAAAGTCAGGGAGGCCAAGCTATTGTCAGCAACACTACTGCGACCCTACAGTACGAAATGTCCTTCTTAAGGCATGCTACAATACGCTGAACCAAACTACTCTGCCTCAATCACGCAATCAAAACGGAGAAAGCCTGGGGAGGCTAAGCTATTGTCAGCAACACTACTGCGACCCTACAGTACGATATGCCCTTTTTAAGGCATGCTACAATAGCTGAACCAAACCACTCTGCCTCCACCTACACTCACAATGGGAAAGATAGTGAGGCCAAGATATTGTCAGCAACACTACTGCGACCCTACAGTACGAAATGTCCTTTTTAAGGCATGCTACAATATGCTGAACCGAACTACTCTGCCTCAATCACGCAATCAAAACGGAAAAAGCCTGGGGAGGCTAAGCTATTGTCAGCAACACTACTGCGACCCTACAGTACGTTATGTCCTTTTTAAGGCGTGCTACAATAGCTGAACCATACCACTCTGCCTCCACTAACACTGATAAGGACCACCAACTCAACAGTCACGCTCATCATAACCGGAACACGTTCAAGCGTCATATACATGCACACAAACACAGATGCATCTCTTCTTCAGTTTTCTTTCTCAATCCATCTTTTCCAAAAAACAACCGTTAGGGAAATAAAATAACCACTAAGGAAACAATAACCTCCATGTTAGAATGTGCAGAGTGAGAAGAATGGAAGTAGCGAGTTTGGATGGATGGACTTACCCATCCAACTGGATATGCTATTCCTGTTGTCCATACTCTGCATATTCAAGCATGGGAAGACAACCAGGTGGGGGTGGGGGTGGGGAAGGGGGCAGGGGTGGGTGGGGGGCTAACTAATCTTTCACCATTTCTACTTGCAGCAACACCCGGAGACATAGCACAGGCATCCCAACGAAAACTTGCCAATGATAGCTCCAACACCTATCCAGTGGCAGACTATACAAAACCCACAAGACACAAGAGATGATCAACCAAGAAAACATCCGACAGAACAATAACACAGCCAAGCCAGGCGACACGAGAACAGAAGACAGGGGGGGGGGGGCTCTAATCATCCTATACTTTTCAATTTCAGCCACGGCATAGACATAGAACATAGCACCATAAACGCACCAGGCCAGACACCACTGAAAGAAAGACTTCACAAGCCAACAAAGCAACATCACAACAGCCAGAACAAACAACAACAGAAGAGCTTGAGGCAGACTATAATTGCCAATGATAGCTCCAACACTTATCCAGTGGCAGACTATACTTGCCCGAAGAAACACACAAGACGTAAGAGATAATCTACCATGAAAACACCTGACAATACAGCCAATAAGCCAAGCCATGCGACAGGAGAACGAGAACAGAAGACAGGGAGAGACTCCAACCATTCTATACCTTTCAATTTTAGCCACGGGAGGGGCACAGAACTTAGCACCATAAACACACCAGACCAGTCACCGCTGAAAGAAAGACTCCCCGACAGCCAACCAAGCAACATCCACAACAGCCGAAATAAACAACAACCAGGGGTCAGCCTGGCAGCTGATTTTAGGGAGAAGTGACTTCTCCCTCCAGAGACTTTAGGGAGAAGTCAGGAGCCAGGAGGGAGAAGTCAGTGGACATGAAGGAGAAATCAGAAAAAAACCATAAAACGTATATGACATCGCGACAAATTAAATGAACATAGAGGACACAATTGTGGAGAAAAAAATAACAGTTATACAAACATACATACACACACAAAACTAAGTCAGATGGTATATAACACAATGTAGGTTAAAATCCCACCTCCCTCCCCCCCCCCCCCCACCCCACAAAAAACTGTGTCATTCATGGTTTCTGAATACCCCCTAACTCTTTGCCTAACAGTAATGACTAAGGTTACCATGCAGTTGATTTTGTATTTGCCTCAACGCAGTGGATTTGAAATTTAGTATGACCCATGGTGAGCGGGTTCTTCTCTGCAATAGAAGGTATATTCTTTTTAAAAAAATATTTAAAGTGTTTAAAATAAATTTCAAGTTCATATAAGAAGCTGGGTCATTCAGGGTTTCTGAATGCCCTAACTGAGTTGAAAAGCGTAGTTAAAAAAGTTTTCGATATCCTTCGTAAATTAAGCGTTATTAACAATTTGAGTTAATTTATTTCTTAGGTAAATGACAAAATATTTCAATTGTCTCCCTTCCCGGCTGCGCTGAGTGATAATACACTGTTCAGAAAACTGACAATTTCTGCCAACCATCTTACACTGACATGTGCGATTGGTGCTTTGAAGATCTGCCATTCTTATCCATCCAAATACCTGTGATTTCTATTGTAGCATTAATATTATATTTAACCCCCGTCCAACACAACTTCACAAGTTTTCAAAGAAAAACATTCAATGCAAATTGCGGGGCAAATTTCAATGCAACCAATTTTTCAGTGGAACAGAGCGTAACCGCAAGCAATTTCGATATCTGAATCTGAATTTGGATACTGTGTAAACGAACGATATGGACGAACTGTCTCCAGTACACTTTTTTTTTGTTTTGAAACGGTGGTTAACTTTAATAAATTCTGATTAACTCGATGCGTGTCTTGTGTGATTCGTTCTTTTGGCTGGCACTTTGTTTTTAAATAGCCATTTTGTGCTGGTTGCTATCAGTTGGGGCGAATTGTTCGAACGACTACGCCATTACAATTCTTTTCAGAAATATAAAATTGGGCTAGTTTAGGCTATTTTCATAGCCGTGTGACGGACTTTAACAGCAGCCGTGTTTACTTTTTTTTGCGAATGCGGAAGCGGGTGTTTTTAAAAAATAAAACATAAGAAAATACAGTAAACTGCCATGTCTCCCTAGGAAGTTTTAGAGGGCGACTTGAATTTTGCCCCCAATGTATGTAAGCCAAGGCGACTTGAGGAATGACAAGGCGACTTCTTCGCCCAAGTCGCCCACTCGGCTGACCCCTGACAACAACCAAAGAGCTTGAGGCAGACTATACTTGTCAGTGATAGCTCCAACACTCATTTAAGTGTCAGACTATACTAGCCTGAAAATCACACTTGACAGAAATACATCCAGAAAAGACCTTGCAAATGCACACACTTCTTCACTGTACTCTACCTTTTGCCGCTTTTAGTCTAAGTTTTTTTTTACTATCTTTCAGTCTCTACCTTTCTCCCCAATAACCGCTATGGACAACAATAACCGCTATGGATACCAATAACCGCTATGGCAATGCAATAACCATTATGGCTTCAGCACATCCTTCACTCCATCCTTGGAGGTGAGCATCCACCCCCACGGAGGCAAGTGTTGGTCCTGCGCCCCGACTTCTTGGCCTCTTTTTTGTAAAGCGCTCCTCTAGCACACAGCATGTCCCGACCCGATGATAATAGCAGGCCTGTTACCTGAACCAGGAATGTTCAGGTTGGTGGCACTTTAAGGTCCGTTCTGTTTCTTTCAATTGTCAATCGCCGAAACCATACACACCAGCCAAGAGCCCAAGGCAGACTATACTTGCCGATAAGGCCTATCTTCAACTCCAAATCACAAGTGGCAGACTATACTTGCCTGAAGAACAACAACCAGAATCATCAACTCCAATCCTCTTCCTCCTTTACACCGACCGAATATGATGCGGGTGATGCTGTCTCAAAATTAACGAAACCATAATATACAGTAACTGAGGGTCGAAAGGGCGTGCTCCATAGTATCCCAGCGCGCCTTCGGCACGTGAAACTATTCTTCAATCAATCAAACGTGGGCATGTTTCATAAATAAACAAACTATATTTAAACGGCCCACCCTGGTGCACATAATGTGTCCCCATTGTTGTAAACAATATGGCTCTCCCTTGTTTTGTTTTCAGAAGTCTTTCATGTAGCATGGATCAAACTGAATATTACAACTTGAGGATATTAATTCATATTTATTTTTGAGCAGCTATTTTTGCAGGGATCACATCAGGTAATTTCTCAACTCATTTTCTAAAGTAATAAAAAGGAACAATTTGGGTCACTGAACACACCGTCATTAATAATTTATGAACTGGGTATTTCCCATTCGTCTTCAACATAAAGTTGATAAACATGAGAGCTGACAGTAATAAGTAAGTAACACAAAAGTATGTAGTTTGAGAATTTTATTTTTTTAGCTGAAAATGTGAAAAGATTAAATTTGGAGGGTGGTGTCGCAGTGGTGACTGATCCGACTGGAAGCATGTCTCGTAACAAGTCGCCAGCATGTCTCAATTTTTAGAACATAAACAATTAATTTGGGGGGAAAAATGTGTGTCTCAATTCAAAGAACGTCTCAATACATAGATAAAATATGGTATACACCTTTGAGATATATCTTTAAAATGTGACTTTATTACCTGGAAAAAACATACAACATCTCCAAGATGCACCTGGTCGTACGTCCAAGAACGCATACAGACACACAGTGCTTCCTTAGTAGTTATTTACATGAAAGAGTCATTTTGCAAAAATTGCCGAGGAAAGTTAAAAAATTTATAGTAATTTATATATTTTTTATACTTACCAATGACCCAGACTTAGCTGGTGCTAACTCTAAATTATTCAGGGCCAAACACAAATTTTGCCCCCCCCCCCCCCCCCCCCCAATCCCCCAAATTTGCATCAAAAACCGAAAATTAGATGTCCTATATGGTCTTCTATACTCTTACTCCACTGCGCATGCGCAGTGTCAAGGAGGTCTCGAAATTGCCGCCAAATGTCATTCTTACAACCAGTGCCTGGTACGCGTTATGTACTCAGTGGGGAGGTAAGAGTTCCCAACTCATGGGAGGGCCATCCCCGTCTGGGTCATTGATAAGTATAAAAAATATATAAATTACTATAAATTTTTTAACATTTTTATACTGTACCAATGACCTACACTTAGCTGAACAGTAAAAAGGTTGGAGGGCCTAGGACATAAAGGAAAATCCAACAGGCTCAATTCAATATGACAGAATTATCCCCTCAAGGAGAAAAGGAGAGATAGGCTTTACATGTATCTTTCTTATTCCCATCAAAGAAGAAAGACACAACACCATTCTGTAATTGAGCACAATAACATCAATGATCTCTATTAACATCCAGTATAACCCTTTATACTAATTATTTTTAAAGGTAAGCCAATAAATAAAGGAAGTCCAGAGAAATGAGACTCTTTATACTCATTAAAAGTGTCCGAGGATTGTATATTAACACCCATTTGACACGTGACATATACAAATGCTTCACACCGAGCTACACTTTAAAAATATTACATGTATGAGTAAACATTAGCTTTACACTTTAAAACCATCCAGGTACCAACTCGGAATTACTGACTCCAGGGGAGGTATTCCCTTGCTTTTCACTATAAAGCAGGTGACCTAAGGGAACCACCCCCCCCCCCCCCCCCCACTTCCCCTTGGTCAAATACCCTGGAGCGAAGAGAGCAGCAGGACAGAGTCACTGCCGGAACAGAAAGCCTACATAACTATAGTTGCAACTGTTTAGTGGACGATATTCTGAGCAACTGTTAATGGAGCTAAACAATGCAGGTCTGCAGAAATGGACTCAATATTTCTAAGATAAAAATTCGTGAAAGTCGAAGGCTGAGACCAATATGTAGCCTTCATTAAATCTGTACTAGCAACACTATTAGCATAATCCCAAGATGTTGATATAGCTCTTACTTCATGAGCTGAAATCTTAAGTGCAGACTGCTGAGTTGAAGATCATTTTTCATAAGCAGTACGGATAGTTAATTGAATCCATCTAGCAATAGAATGGACCATAATGTCCTTTCTATTAGGCATCAGAGACAAAAAGAAACGCTTACATCTCTTTCTGATGAACTCAGACATACGTTTGTAAATAAGTATTGCTCTAACAGGACAGAGTAAAGGCCTACGCCCATCTGAAGATAGAAGGGCCTTAATAACAATAGGTTCCGGATACTTATTAGGAGCCTGATTCTTAACTAAAAATCCAACATTGGTAGTAAAGGTAATACTATTACCGATGCTACGATAGTGAGAATCATCCACAGATAGTGCATGAAGCTTGCTAACTCTTCTAGCAGAAGAGAAGACTAAGAGAAAAGCTGTCTTATAAGATAAGAATTTGAAGTCCACTGTGTCAAGAGGCTCAAATGGCGATTCTTTTAGCTTAAGAAGAACCCAAGCTAAATTCCACTTAGGAATTAATCTAAGGGTTCTAGGTCTATTTATCGAAAAGTTTCTAACTAATTTAGATAAAGAGACATTAGATCCAATCATTAAGCTATCATGGTGTGCATAGGTATCGGATAGCATAGACCTATAATCCTTAATGGTATCAGGCTGCAGTTTGATCTCATCAAACAAGTAGACCAGAAAATTTGCAATGTCTGGAATGGAGGGATCATAAATATCTACAGAATGATCCCTCCACCACTGACAAAAGACCTTCCACTTAGCAGCATAATTTAGCGAAGAGGAGGTCCTCCTACAGTTAGAAATCACGTCCACTGCTCGACCTGTAAAATGCTTGCCTTGCAAGATGGACCGCACAACGGAAATATGTGAAGGTTGAGACCTTGCGGGTTGTGATGGAGAGTGCGCGATTTCCCCTGCGAAAGAAGATCCTCCCGAGGAGGAAGCCTCCGCGGCATGTCCCACAACAGACATCTGAGTAGATTTATCCATGGTCTCTGTGGAGACAGAGATGCTACCAACAGAATCTTGCATTGTGATTGTTTTATCTTGAGCAATATCTGCTGAATCAACGGCGCTGGAGGATACGCATATCCTATTATTTCGTCCCACGGGATCGATAGAGCGACTAATGCAAATGCTCGAGGATCCGGACATGGCGACACATACGTCTGCAACTGATTGTTGAGATGCGTCGCAAATAAGTCTATCATTGGCCGCTCCCATTGGTAGCAAACCTGACTGAATACTCGTCTGTTGAGAGTCCATTCTGACTGCAACAGGCGACCCCTCCATGAAAGGGAGTCTGCTAATACATTCAGACGACCCGGAATATGACAGACCGATAGGAGAACCTGATGTTCTAGTACAAACAGAAGGATTCTTTCCGTTAGCTTGAACAACGGAAGGGAATGAGTGCCTCCCTGATTCCGAATATATGCTACCACCGTCGTATTGTCGGATAGTATTTGCAAGTGTGCATTCTGAATAACGTTCATCCAATGACGTAGTGCAAGCCAAATTGACATCATTTCTTTGATGTTTATGTGCTTGCTTAAAAACTGCGGATCCCAAAGACCCTGGCACTTCGAATCTGATGGGCATAGTGTCGTGCCCCAACCTGTTTGACTGGCATCCGTCATAATTGTAAAACTCGGATCCGGCAATTGCAGTGGAACTCCCTGAGTTAACCACTGAATGTCTGCCCAAGTATGAATCTCTTGTTTCACTTGATTTAACAAGAGGATGTCCGAATCGAGCGAATGAGTCTTCGCCCTCCAATTCTAAGTCAGAAAGATTTGGAGAGGACGAGTGCATAGCCGCCCCATTGGAATGAGATCTGCGGCAGCTCTGCACAGACCTATCAGTCTCATGAGTTCTCTCGCTGTAACTTTGTCTGAGTGAAGACAATAGCTAGCGTTAACAACTGACTAACTTCGCTTTGGTTAACGGCATATGAACGAGATTGTTGTGCGTCTCGAAGCTCATCCCCAGGTGGGTGAACGACTTGGACGGCACCAGATCCGACTTCTCTTTGTTTACTATGAAATCGAGACATCGGAGCAATAGAAGCATATTCTGCACATCGTTCTGAAGCGTTAACTCTTTGCCGTACCTCTGAAGAATATCGTCCAGGTAGGCCGACGTTACCATAGATGAATGAGCTCGGAAATGAGTTATTACCGAGTTCATTATTCGAGTGAAAGGCCAGGGCACTAGATTCAGACCGAAGCACATCGCTCGGAACTGATATACGACTCCTAGGACGGCAAAGCAAAGATACTTTCTGAACGCCGGATGTACCATGACGTGAAAGTACGCATCCTTGAGATCTATGCTCGTAGCATAGTCGTTCACTCGAATGCTCGCTCTGACCGATTGAATGGTCTCCATATAGAATTTTGGAGCCACAATCAGCTTGTTTATCCAGCTCTGATCTATGACTGGACGGCGTCTGGTTTCGGAACCAGAAAAAGATGGCTGTAGAAATCTGGAGATTCCTGGTTTTCTATGACCTCTATCGCGTTCTTCACTAAAAAAGACTGGACTTCTGATAGAAGCGAGGCTCTTTTCTGCTGATTTGACAGAAGCGGAGTCCATCTTGGACTTCGAGTTAACAGAGGTTTTCCTTTGAAGGACAGTTTCAGTCCTTCCGATATAACCCCTCGAACCCAAAGGTCCTCTGTAATTAATTCCCAATTGTTTGAGAAACTCGACAGTCTACCACCCACTGGAACGCGACAGAGGTTTAAACCATCACCTCTTGGATCTGCGAGGCTTGCGGGTGGAGAAGCCACATCCTCCACGGCCCGCAACTCACATATGAACCTCTATAGGAACTTCTCTTGGACTTAGTCGGCCCAGAAGTGCCTGGCCTACTCTTCCCCGCTGACTCCGACTTATTGGAAGAAGATTTAAATAGAAGAGAGTCTGAAGCTTTCTTAGTTAATTGATCATAAATTGCTGAAAGCTTGCCGTTGAAGAGAAGCTCTCCGGAGACCAGAGTGACTCTGAGAGAGTTTTTCACCTTACTATCCACGCACGTGGATGTAGCTAGGGCCCTGTCACGTCTAACTAACTCCAGATTTGCCACTGAAAGGGTGGAGTTATACGTGGAGAATGCTATGGCCCTTGACAGAACTCTTAAGGAGGTTTGTACATCCTGGAATTCTTGTCCGTCAAGGCGTAATACAATGCTCTGGTAAGGTGATTTGCTTACAAAAGTGTGTCTAAATTAGCTCTATTAGACGAAATAGTTGTTTCCAACGTCGAGTTAGGAATTGACATAGACGACGGAATGGATAATTCAAGGTCTTCGGCCTGGTCGTCTAGACACAGAGGAACTCTCGAATGCCCTGTCCTGCCGTTTCAAATTTATTCCTTGAATTGATGAAAGGCAGATGAAGAGCACCTGCCGGTAGGAAGGCTGACCTGCCCGTTTTGGTAGCAAGTTTACTTATAGATAGCATCATTCAATAGTTCAAATGTCCGTGAGACATTTCTGGACTGTGACGGAAACTCAGGGAAGGTGTCCCTAAACCGATTGAAGAAATCAGTGTCCAGTGGTGCTATAAGCCTCCTATCCGGCGGCGCAGCATTTTGGTCCACAGTAACAACATCAGGAAGGTAATGCTGGATGAACTCTATGGCAATTTTATGTTGTTCTGAAAGGGAAAAATCCAATTCCTCCGAATCCCTTTCGCCATCCTGTCGGACCACTTGTAAATCTCGGTCGTCCGTACCTAATCCAGCAGCAGAACGTACCGATCCAGCTTCGTCTGATAATTCCTGTTCTGACAGAGTTTCTGCCGGTTGCTGGGATGCTGCGATGATCTGCGCTATCTGTGATAGCACGTCCGTTACGGAGGACTGTGGAGCTGCGGTCTTACAGGATTTAGCTCCCTGGATGTTGACTCCTGCATACCTCTTTTATGCGAACTTCCAGAGGATGAAGGCCTCGTATCCCTGACCACCGGATGGCGTGACCTGGTCACTATGGAATCCCTGGTCGGCGATGCTGGCTGGATATCGCTGGTCACGTAGCCAAGGTGTGGTCATGTGTGCTGCCGTGAGGAAGCCGTATGAGCAGTCTCGCCGGACTGTCTATATACCGGAGCGTCCCGAGCGGTGGACGTATGCTCCGACTGAGGAATGTTATGTACTACAACATCCGGGCCCAGAATTGTTGTATGAGAGAGGGGCCTCTCTCGCTCACAGCCCGTGCGGAGCTGGACGAGCTAGGAACCGGACTAACAGGCTTACTCTGTACCATTCTCTGTTCCGTCATCACTGGGTGTGCACGTGGTATGTTTACAGTGCTTGTAACACCCAAAGCTCCTTCCTGGACCACAACGGACGAACCCGGGTGCTGAGCCATTCAGTGAATGGTCGTGACACCGGACGAGCTAGCGGACGCCAAAGCCGCCGATCCTACTTGGGACCTCTTAGGCAAAATTGGCGTATCTGCATGAGCACTTTTGCCGCTAACTCTTCATTTGATTATGACGACGGAAGCACACTCCTGGACGACATCACAGAAACATCACCCTGTTCTTGTTCCTCTGAAAAAGAGAGTGAAAAACTAGAGTGACCCTGTGGAGAGAGGACCGGCATGGTTCTCTCCCCGCTAACAACATACCATGACACACGTCTCCAACGTTTGTCATCCCAAATGATACACACTGAACAAGGGTTAGTGCGAGTACATTGACTACAATTAATACAGAGATCATGAGAATCAGAGGAAGATTTCCTCCCAATACAATTTGAACAATAATCTTTCATTGTGAAAAAAGTAAACAGTCATAGTACTCGCACTAAACCTTGAAAACAAAGATACACAATAAAATAATCCATTATAACATAACGAAACAAGAGGCCCCACGGGGCCTGAAGTGCTCATCTTGTACAGAACACAATTTAAACAGAGTCCAAGAATGAGTCTACATTAAGGAAGCCATCTCCATAGGCTACACAGTCAATCCTTGAGTCCCTCAGGAGTGACAAAAATAATCTGGGCATCATGCCTTTTCTTCAGTTGATCGTAAGTAAAATGTAGAGCTCCCCTATGAAGCCCCTTGATACAACCTATGTGGATTAATCTTAGTACCTCTAGAGGGTACTGAATACAAAATTTTTAATTCTTCAGCAAAATGGCCAATTCCGGCTCCCATAGAGAGCCCAAATATTAACCCAGGCTCTTGATTTGAACACAGTTAAATCTGACTTCCCTAGAGATGTTGTGTAC
Organism: Pictodentalium vernedei; assembly: GCA_031216915.1. Taxonomy (NCBI): domain Eukaryota; kingdom Metazoa; phylum Mollusca; class Scaphopoda; order Dentaliida; family Dentaliidae; genus Pictodentalium; species Pictodentalium vernedei. Next base: position 211,902,511 of record CM062293.1, read on the forward strand.
CGAATATGAAAGCATTCTGACTGTTGGATCTGAAGAAGAGAAATTGTAAAGAAATTTCTTCGAATTGCACTAAATTCAAATTTGGGCTACCATAGCGAGCCCAAATATTGACCTATGGATCCGATTTGAACAAACTTGAATCTGACCCCCCTAGAGATGTTGTATACCAAATGTGAAAGCATTCTGACAAGTGAATCTGAAGAAGATTTTTGAAGAAATTCCCTCATATTGTACTAAGTTAAATTTCATGTTCCCATATGGAGCCCAAATATTAACCTAGGCACTCAAATTGAACAACCTGGAATCTGACCCCCCTAGAGATGTTGTATACCAAATATAAAAGCATTCCGACTGGTGGATCTAAAGAAGAAGATTTTTAAAGAAATTTTCTCATATTGCACTGAGTAAAAATTTGGGCTACCATAGTGAGCCCAAATATATACCTAGTAATTTGATTTGAACAAACTTGAATCTGACCCCCATAGAGATGTTGCATACCAAATATCAAAGCATTCTGACTGATGGATCTGAAGAAGAAGATTTTTTTAAATTACCCTCCATATTGAACAAAGATAAAATTTGGGCTTCCGTAGGAAGCCCAAATATTAACCTAGGGACTTGGTTTGAACAATCTAGAATCTGACCCTCATAACAATGATGTATACCAAATATTAAAAGATTCTGACTGGTGGTTCTGAAGAAGAAGATTTTTAAAGAATATTCCCCATATTACCCTATGTTAAAACTTCGGGCTCCTGTAGAGAGCCCAAATATGAACCAATGAGCTTTATTTCTACAAACTTTTATCTGACCCCCCTATGAATGCCGTATACCAAATATCAAAAGATTCTGATGATTGGTTCTGGAGAAAAGATTTTTTAAAATTTTTGCAAATATGCTGACTCAGCATTTTTTCGATGCCCATTGCAGAACACCCTAACATAACCGATGGCATTTTTTTTTTACCATTCAATTCTACTGGTCATAAGGATACTTCATACCAAATAAAAGCTCTCTGTTCCGTGGGGTTTGGGAAATATGGGCGTTTGAAAATATTTCTATTTTTAGCTCCCAGGGTTCCCATGGGGATGCGGGAATTATTTTTTTTGCATGGGTCAAGTACTTATGACCCAATACTACCACAAACCAAATTTGGTTCATACCGGACCATCGGTTCAGAAAATAGAAATTTTGGGCGGGGCCAAAAATCTTACCCCTCCTATTACAAAGCCAAATATTACTTTACGAACATCGTTTGAACAAACTTGATTCTACACCTCATATGGAAGCTCCATAGCAAATATCAAGTCATTGTACACACTGGTTCTTGAGAAGAAGATTTTTAAAATATTTTGGAGCATTTTCCCCCACTCCCTCCCTATGGGGCTGGGCATGCTGAGTTGAACAAAAATGAAATGCCCCTTTGGGACCATCACTCACACAAACTTTCACTTGAATTGGCCCAGTGGCTTTGGAGGAGAAGACCAAAACATGGTGTTGACGGACGACGGACGACGGACGACGGACGGGAAGCGATTAGATTAGCTCAGCTTGACTTTGTCAAGAGGAGCTAAAAATAATTCCAAAAGAAAAAATTTTTTCAGAAGAGCCCAAGTTCCCAATGAGAACAATGAGCCCAAATGGATCCCCAAAAAGCCAAAGTGTGGACAAAAATTTTAAATCATTACGAAAAATTAATGTGACACTTACAGACAATATTAATGTATCTTGCTATGAACTAAGGCTTCCACGTTTACACGTGTAAACGTGAACGTTTTGTTTATGGGCATTAAACGTTTACAGTTCTGGTAAACGTGTACACGGAATGAAGTTTTAATAGAGTAATTTCCCTTGAGTCCCTTCACAACACGAATTTCATGTTTTCCATTTTTAATATGGCGTCTCAAGTAACCGACGATAAAAAGCTGAAAAGCGATGTGTGGAGGTTCTGCACTAAACACTTGCAAAATTTGCAGATTAATGCAGAAAGTCAAAGAAACAAAAAAAAAAATTCCAACTTTGCAATGCAATATTTTGGTAATGCTTCAGAAAAACTGTGTACTGGTTCCGACTGGCGCCGCCGCCACAGTAACCGAACGAAATCATCTTCAAATCATGTGATATCATATGTGACACAGTCACGTGAGCTGCATGGCACATGCTTATCTTTGGTGTTTCCTTCGAAACATGTGTGGGATGTTTTAGTTTATTTGGATTTACATGTATATTCCCAAAGTGATACACAATTGTTCTCGATGATTTCGTTCACCTGACATGGATTATTAATTTATTATTCACACATGGGATGATCTTAGGATAGATTTATTGACAGACAGACTGGCACTTGCGGTGTTTGAAAATTTGGATTCCCCTGCATGGTTTGTAGACTTTGTTTATTCTTGCGACATTGCATTCCACTCTCAAGTCCGGTATTGTCACTACTGTGTGCCATGGCAACTCGCTCCAACATTCGCTCCTCCCCCCCCCCCCTCCCCCCCCCCCCCAATAGACCGAGCGCGACTTTGCCTTCAGCATCTGTATGCTGTGATCGTTCGTCTACGTCGTTTTTGGACGAACTGTAAATCGGCTGTCTCAATAACATAAATTGTATGCCCTGTACGCAAAGATATGATAAACTTACTGTGTATTATTACACACTTCTATCAAATATTGACTACTCGCATTGTTAGTACGTGTAAACGTTTCCGTTTCGTTTACAGACAGTCGTTTAAACGTTTACAATTTTGTCTAAACATGGAAGCCTTACTATGAACTGAACTAAGCAGAAGACAAGTAATCACTTTGAGAAGCAACCATTGTCAACATAAACAAAAAGTGTAAACAAATCGGAAACATGACTCGAGGCACTGGTAAACATGGCCCGAAATCAGTTACCAATTTAAACACTATCTGATGCAAAACAGAGGCTTCCAGAGAAGAAACTGTAGAACATCAGACCAAAACACCTAAACACCCAAGAGTGAGGACGTAAACAGGGGAAAAAACAGAAAATAATTCTGTTTCCAAGCCAAAACTCCCAAAAATTTTTAGTAATAAACATTACAAAAAATAAGCTAAAAGCATGGGAGAATAACCAGGGGGAATAAAGGAAAGGGAGAGAGGAAACACTAATCAAACAATGGAACATTCATAGCAAGAATGACAACAACACGGCCATGCCTCAAAAATAGGCAACATGAAATAATTTCGTAAAATAATTATAAGTTACAGCTTATAACTTCCTTCCACTGTTTTTCCTCTCCTCCTTCAATTTCCTCCTTATATCCACCATTTCTCTCATAATTATGTGTCTGGCATCATTTAACCTGAGATTTACAAGCACAAAAATCAGTGAGGTGTAACTGAATTGAGGGCCAAACAAAGAATGACATTTGGCGCCAATTTCGAGACCTCCTTGAGTCAGAGCAAATAGAATGTTCTCCATCAATTCGTATAGAGGAATTGAATGAGTGCTGTCCTGGTTCCTGAGATACGCCACTAGTGTCGAATTGTCTGACAGAATCTGCACATGGACGTTGGCTAAGCGAGTAATCCAGTGCATCAGTTCAAGCCAAATAGACACCATCTCTTTGATGTTTATGTGCTTTTGCAGGAACAAAGAGTCCCAAAGACCCTGGCACTTCAGGTCTGTAGGAATCAGGGATGCACCCCAACCTGTCAGACTCGCATCCGTCATAATAGTAAAGAATGGATCTGGTACTTGAAGCAGAACTCCTTGAGGTAACCACTCAAGATCCAAATCTTAACTTTTTGTTTTATCAGATCTGTTAAAACAATCTGGTGTTCTAATCAAGTCCACCGCTGTTTCACAGACCCATTAGTCGCATGAACTCTCTCACTGATACTGTTAAGAGACAGAAGTGAGCACAGTAACTGACCAATCTCGCTCAGGTTATAGGAAGGCGAACCGGATTGCAATGAGTATTGAATCTCATTCCCAAGTGAATGAATGACTTGGGAGGAGCTAAATCCAACTTCTTTTTGTTTACTATGAAACCGAGACGTCAGAATAAGTGAAGTAGTCTCTGCACATCGTTCTGAAGTGCATCTTTGTTGCTGTATCTCTGAAGAATGCCGTCCAGATAAGCCGACATAACCACGACTGAATGAGCTCGGAAGTATGACATTACCGAGTTCAATATCTGAGTGAACGCCCAAGGTGCCAGGTTCAGGCCGAAAGACATCGATCTCTACTGGTAAACCTTCCCTTGGACAGCAAACCGCAGATACTTTCTGAAAGCCAGATGAACCATGACATGAAAGTACGCGTCTTTTAGATCTATACTTGCCGCAAGTCATTCATTCGAATGCTCCCTCTTACTGACTGAATGGTTTCCATATAGAACTTTGGAGCGATAATCAGTTTGTTTATCCAGCTCAAGTCTATGACCGGTCGATACGAGCCGTCTGGTTTCAGCACAAGAAACAGGTGACTGAAAAAATCCTGGTGAGTTGGGATTTTCTACAACCTCTATTGCGTCTTTTAGCAGGAGAGACTGAACTTCCACAAGAAGAGACGCCTTTTTTGAAGGATTTGCCTGAAGAACGTCCAACGTGGACTTCTTGTAAGTGGGGGCTTTGATCTGAATGATAGTCGGAGTCCTGATCTGACTACATTTCTGGCCCACTAATCCTCCGTTATATCCATCCAGTTTTTCACGAAGTTTGACAATCTTCTGCCAACTGGAGAGCAATAGAGGTTTTGACCATCACCTTTAAGACCTGCGAGGCATTCGGGAGGAGAAACCACGTCCTCCCCGAGAACCACCTCATGCCGTCAGCCTAAGGGCGCCTGATTTATCGTCTCTGTAAGACTTACACCCCTTTCCAGAGTCGCTGTACTGCCAGTTTCCAGAATAATTGTACGAGGGTTTACTAGAACTCTGCAAGGAGCTTTTCTTCGCTGGCTGCGAACTGGAGCATATGGATGGTGCTAGGTAACTGACCTCAGCAAAAGAGAGCTGGTACCTTTCTTGGTAGCTTCTTCGTACACCAAGGACAACTTGTCATCAAACAACGTATGTACTAAAACTGGAGCGACTCTAAGAGAGCTCTTCACCCGATCGTCAATCAAAGAAGACGATGCCAAGGCTCCATCACATCTTAATAATTCCATATTAGCCACTGTATGGGCAAAATGATGTGTGGCATACATAACTGCCCTAGAAAGAGCTCTGAGCGACGCATTAATATCATCAAATTCTTTCCCCACAAGACGATGGTCCAAAGCTCGGGTGATATGATCTGCGCAAGACATAGCATCCAAAACTGCCCGACTTGATTCGATAACATCTGAGTGGACATTGAATGATGTGGGTAACGATATGTCCATATCCGTAGCCCGATCATCCAAATGCAGAGGAGCTCTCTGTACATCTTCTCCAACCGTTTTTCATTTGCTAGGTCCAGAAAACGTTATGTAAATGGAAGATGCTGTTAAGAAAGGATATTTCTTTCTTGAACTTGCTATGTTAAATAATGCTTCGTCAACATGGTTGAAAACCTCTGTCGCATGGACCGACTGACCTGGGAAAGAAAGAAGACCTTCTTTCCTCCACAGAGTATCCCTACCTAGGGATGAAAGCGATCTCTGCCGAGCAGACGCTGCTTGCTGACCAGAGGGAACGGATGACCGTACTGACCCAGCACCATCTGACAGCTCACTCCCAGAGTCTGTTGACAGTTGTGTTGGCTGAGAAGCTGCGCTATCTGCGACAGAAAGTCCGTAACTGAGGCTTGCGGAGCTCCAGTCTTATGTTTCTTTGCCACATGACGTTCGCGGGAAGGTGATCTGTCCCCAGATCTTTTTGCCGGACATCCCAAATGCTCTGCATATTCATGCCTCGATGTACTAGCTACCAGAGGACCCGACTTCGGAGGGGAAGACTGGGAGCATCTTCACGGAACAGCTTGAATTTCCGAAGTCGGATAGCTAGTGCACAGTCTAATGTGCTTGGTACTCAATGAGAAAGAAGCCGTAAAGTCGCCAACACCGGATGCAGTGTGGACGGAGCACCTCGATCGGCCAACAAGGACGTTAGCTCTGACTCAGTAAAGTTTCATGCGTTTCAGTCGGCCCCCGACTGTTGACGGGATGGAGAAGGCTCTCCCACTCGCAATCTGACCCCAGATCTCGCCGAGCGTCCCGTTAAGAAAATTGCTGGCTACATCCTTTTTGACGTCGCTGTGTGAGCTTTTGATTTTAAGGTGCTCGCTCTACCCAATTCTACACTCTCCTCGACTGCTACGGACTAATCCGGTGATACGGCCCCCGCTGGCAGGGTTAAAGCTTCACCAGTCGAGTTAGCTAGTTATAATGGCATAAGAGGCCTTATTCCTTGTTTTATATTCATGAACACCTTTGCAGCTGGCTCTGTTTGCTCATCTGAGCATGACGACGGCAGCATATTTTGGATGGGTGTCGCTGAACCATCACCATATTCTTGTTCCTTTGAAAAAGAGACTGAAAAACAGAATTAGCGTGCGGCGATAGCTCTGGCATTGGAACTTCTCCGCGTACATAACGCGACACCCTCCTCCAACGTTTGGCATCTCAAATGACACAAGTAGCACACGTATCAGGAGTGCAGCGACAACAAGCATGTAAATCCGAGGCAAATTTCCTCGCCTTACACTTAGTGCAAAAAGATTTCATTATAATATTAAGCCAAAGACTAAGTCCACTGCACTCGTAAACAATCAATAAATAAAACATATTAAGGATACTGAAAATATACGACAATCAAAATCATTTCGAAAAAAAAAAAAAATGAAAAAAAATTCTTTTTAAAACGCCCAAGTTCCCAAAGGGAACCTCATGAGCCCAAGGGCGTCCCGATAGAGCCTAAGTGTGGTCAAACACCAAATAATTTAAGCTACACTACTGGCATAATAAATACATGTATCCTACTACAGTTATGATAACTGTGCTACACGATAAAATAATAATACACTAATTTGAAGCGTTGTCCAAGTGAAAAACATCAACAGAAAAAATGGGAAAAACGGGAAACTAAACAACAGGCTATACAATATACAATAAGCCCAAAGTCAGAAACCGGTCAATTACTACCTGATGCAAAGCTAGATCTTCCTGAGAAGAAAAAAAAAACAATACAGCTGGTAGAAGAAGCAAGACTACATACATCCTAACACCTCCAGAATGAGGACGTAACCATGGGGATAAACGGAATAAACATTTTGTACATCTCGTTAAACTCCCAAGAAATTTAATAAAAACAATTTCAACTAGAGGCTCTACAGAGCCTGTAATCGCTCACCTGGAACTACATATAAAAATGTGATTTCCCAAAGGCTTTCCATGGTAACTATGAGCTGCAAATGTGGCCATGTTTGCAACATTACATCAACATTACATGAGGATCATTGGTAGGTGTCCCAGTCTTCAATGACGTGAAATTTCAAAACATTTGAATCCACCAAACAGAATCACAGAATGTCTCTGGTGGCCATATTTTCCAACCAACAGGAACAAAAAGAGGATCATTTATAGAGGGCCTCGTATAGACCATTCTTGCCAAGTTTTTGGTTCACATCGCCTTAGTAGTTCCAGAGAGAAAATGAAAAAGGGTGTTCTATAGTAACTATAAACCACAATTGTGGCCATGTTTGCAAAACGATCAACATTAAATGAGGACTGTTGGTAGAGGGTGTCCCAGCCATCAACCATGCAAAATTGCAAAACATTTGGCCCTGTGGTTTCAGAGGAGAAGAGTTTTCAAAATTGACCAATCAGGATCTAAAGAATGCTTCTGGCGGCCACGTTTTTCACCCAACAGAAATAAAAATGAATAACAGTTGTAGAGAACCTCTCATAGACCATACCTGTCAAGTCTGGTTCACACTGGCTCAGTACTTTCAGTGAAGATGATGGAAATGTGATTTTCCTATAGGGTTTCTATAGTAACTATAAGCCACAAATGCAGCCATAATTGCAATCCGATGAAGATTAAATGAGGATCACTGGTAGAGGGGGTTACAGTCATCAGTCACATTAATTTTTTCAAACCATTTGGCCTTGTAGTTTCAAAGAAGATTTTCTTGAAAATGCACATAATTATATGAATTCGGTTTCAACAAAAAAAAAAACAATCAATAAAAAAGGGTTAAAATATTTTGAAAATTAATTTTTTCAGACAGCATTCTCTTTCAAAATAGCTTTTGGATAGGTAAAGGGCTACAGGAAAACACATTTTACTCCAATTTTTGACAGATCTTAAAAAGATATATATAATTACTGTCATCTAAGTTGACATGATGGGAAGAGAATGTAAACAAAACTTCCATTCTTTCCAAACACCTGTCATCTGTCACTATTTTTCTGATACGTAAGAGAGAACAGATAATTACTTTACAGTTGAAGTTGTTTTACAGTACAAGTCAAAATAAGTTAGGATAATCCTATAAACTATGTATCTTTCTCTTCCTACACTGACAAGACCAGAAGCTGACACCATTTTCTGGAAAGCTCTCACCGACAGCTTTCCAGAAAAAGACCAGAAGCTAACACCATTTTCTGGAAAGCTCTCACCGACAGCTTTCCAGAAAATGTCAGATTCTGATCTTGTCAGTGCAGGAGCAGCAGTTTACTTAGTTTACTGCAGTTATGCTACAGCTTATTTTGACCTGTACTGTATACCCAATATTTTTGGGTTTTTTCCCCAGTTCTCAGTGGAGAAAAACTGGAACCAACCCTTACCAGATTCTCATAAAACAAGTATTTTGCTGACAGTACCGATCTTCGTGCAGACAGGAGAGTCAATGGGTTAAGCATTAGAATATAGCCTCTAATGGCCACATATTTCCATCCTCTCATAGACCTTTCCTGTGAAATTTGGTTCACGTCGGCTTAGTAGTTCCAGAGAAGATGAAAATGTGATTTCCCATAGGGTTTCTATAGTAACTATAAGCCGCAATTGTGGCCATGTTTACAACCCGATCAACATTAAATGAGGAACGTTGGTAGAGGGGGTCCCAGTCATCACTTATGTGAAGTATCAATACATTTGGCCTGGCAGTTTCAGAGGAGAAGATTTTTGAAAATTCACCAATCAGAATCAAAGAATGCCTCTGGAGGACATTTTCAACCCACGGGAACAAAATGACGATCGTTTGTAGAGGACCTCCCATAGACCATCCCTGCAAAGTTTGGTTCACGTCGGCTCAGTAGTTCTGGAGAAGAAGAGGAAAATGTGATTTCCCATAGGGTTTCTATAGTAACTATAAGCTGCAATTGTGACCATGTTTGCAACCCGATCAACATTAAATGAGGATTGTTGGCAGAAGGGGTCCCAGTCATCATTTATGTGAAGTATCAAAACATTTGGCCTGGCATTTTCAGAGAAGATTTTTGAAAATCCACCAATCAGAATCAAAGAATGGCTTTGGAGGCCATGTTTTTTAACCTACAGACACAAAATGGAGATCGTTTGTGGAGGACCTCCCATAGACTAAACCTGCCAGGTTTGTTTTCACGTCGCCTCGGTTTTTCCAGAGAAGAAGAGGAAAATGTGATTTCCCATAGGGTTTATACAGTAACTCTAAGCCGCAATTGCAGCCAGTCAGACCCAATCAACATTAAATGAGGATCATTCATAGAGGGGGTCCCAGTCATCATTTATGTGCAGAGGAGAAGATTTTTGAAAATCCACCAACCAGATCAAAGCTGGAAGCCATGTTTTTTATCCGACGGGAACAAAATGAGGATCATTTGTAGAGGACCTCCCATAGACCACTCTTGCCACTTTTGGTTCACACCGGCTCAGTGGTTACAAAGAAGATGAAAATGTGAAAAGTTTAGAGATGCCGGACGACGGCGGACACCAAGTGATGAGAAAAGCTCACATGGCCTTTTAGGTGAGCTAATAAACAAGAGGCCCCAAGGAGCCTTAATCGCTCACTGGCCAAAGTGGTTCAAAGAAGTATTTGGGGTCACATTCAGTTAGACATGTTTCATCAACACTACAAAGGAATGAAGTCATGTGAGAGACAAATTTTATGGAACTAAGGCCATGGCTTGAACAAACTTGAATCTTACCCCCCCCCCCCCCACCCACCCCTAATTGGCCCCCGACAGGAATAAGTTTAAAAAAAGGGTTTTTGGGCTTCGGGCACGGGCAGCCATCATGGCTGAATGATCGTAACCAAAAGGGGACATTCTCATCTGCGCATCATGTGGATTGATCCTACTAAGTTACAATGAAATCCCTTCATAAATATGACCTGTAGACTGTGCTGAAGGTTTTGGGGCTTCGGGCCCCTGTAGCAGTCACAGTTGCCCAATCACGTCCAAAAGGGGACTTTCTCATGTAGACATTATATGAAGTCAACCTATCAAGTCACAATGAAATCCCTCCATAAATATGACCTGTAGACTGAGCTAAAGGTTTTCGGGTTTTGGGCTCGGGTCGTCGTGATGGTTGATAGATCATGCCCAAATGGGGAAATTCTCATGTAGACATCATACGGAGTCAACGTATCAGGTTACAATGAAATCTGTCCATATTAAACATGACCTGCAGACTGTGCTAAAAGTTTTTAGGTTTCGGGCTTGGGCAGCCATCACGGTTGACAGATCATGCCCAAACGGGGACGTTCTCATCTAGGCATTATACAGAGGCATTCTATGAAGTTGCAATGAAATCCCTTCATAAATACGACCTGTAGACTGTGCTAATGTTTTTCGGGTTTTGGGCTCGGGCAGCCATACCGGTTGACCGATCTCGACCAAAAGGGGACATTCTCATGTAGACGTGACTTAAAACCCCCATATGAAATTTTGAGACGATCAGACAAGAACTACCGGGTGTAGCCTGTACTTTAAGGTTGAATAAAAAACTTTAACCACAAACTTTAACCAAAACTCCAAATGTCAACTAAACAGGAAAAGAAAAAAAAAAAACACTTGACCCTTCAGTAAATTCTTTAACCAAAAACTTTAACCAAAACTCTAAATGTTAACAGACAGACAGACCGACGGACGGACGGATGGACAAAAGTCATTACTTTAGCCCTCACTGTAAACAGTCAGGCTAATAAGCATGGGAGTTTAACAGGAGGGTTCATGGGAAGAGAGGGAAGGAACATTTAACAAACAGTTGGTTTATCATTAGTAAGAATGATGATGTTCAGGCCCATGTCCCAAAAATGATAAATTTGTGCAATGCTATTTGGACAGGAAAGGTGTTACATTGCCATTGTTTAAAGACAATATGACAGGAACAGAGTGGGCTGTGGCTTTTTTGAAAAGACACAAAGAAAGATTGACAGTTCGCATGTGCCAGAACATCAAAAGGTCCAGGGCCCAAGTATCCCCAGATATAATTAATGACTATTTCAACAATCTATCAGAGACAATAGAGAATGTGCCCCCTTTAAATATTCTAAACTACGATGAAACAAAAAGTTATTATGAAAAGAGGAACAAAATATCCTGAAAGGATAATGAATAGTTCAAAGTCTTCAGTTTCACTTATGTATGCGGGTGGAACTGTCCTTGCTCCTTATGTAGTCTACAAAGCACTCCACTTGCCAGCACTGCCTGATGTGATTGTGCCAAATGTTCATATGGTAGCTAGACAATGTAGAGGACTAAATTTAACTCCTCTATTCTGAATATCGGTATTTTTATCTTATTTTTCAAAGTTTATGTTCATCAAGAGATGTATTTTCTTTATCATGTTCATTGATGTTCATGTTTATCCAGAGATTTATTTCTATTGTCGATGATGAGGTATCTCTACCACCATTTGGTGCATTTTTACTATTTATCAAATAGTTTCTCAAATATTTTGTTTTACTGTTATTGAAAGATTTTTTAAAAACTTGTGTGTCTCTTATTCCCCCTGTTATGGGTTTAAAGGGGAAATGAAATAGATATTATGACTGTCCCTTATAACCCCAACATTGGGGTTATAAGGGACAGTTAGTATTAAAATAAAAAAAAAATATAGAATGCTGGATTATCTTAACAAATCATATATAGTTTCAAAGGTCTAGTATATAGCAACAAACTTGCATATAAACGTTGGTCAAAGTATTTCTGTCTTAGGAGATATTCATGAAAGAGTCCGAAAATCGTCCCTTGAAACCCCAAATACAAAAGATTCTGCCTGCTGGATCTGGAGAAGAAGATTTTTTAAGAAATTTGCCTGAAAAGCACTAAGTTTGAATTCGGGCTTCTATACTGAGCCCAAATGTGAATCCAGAGGATCAATTTGAACAAACTTGAATCAGATCCACCCCACAATGTTGCATACCAAATATCAAAAGATTCTGCCTGCTGGAACTGGAGAAGATTTTTTATGAAATTTGCCAGAAATGCGCTAAGTTCGAAATTGGGCTTCTATAGTGAGCCCAAATATGAATCCAGGGAGCCGATTTGAACAAACTTGAATCAGACCCATACCAAGATGCTGCATACCAAGTATCAAAAGATTCTGCTCACTGGTTCTGGAGAAGAAGATTTTTTAATAATTTTTCTATAATTCATATGGTACTATCAGAGTTTTGCCCCACACAGAGCCCCAAAGGGACGTGGCCATTTCATTTGAACAAATCTGAATTGCCATATAGTAATGAACATGCACATGAAGTTTCATGAATGTCGGACCAGTGGTTTCAGAGAAGTCATTTGAAAAATGTTCACAACGACGGCGGTCGACGGACAGAAAGTGATAAGTGTTAATGGACGACATTCTGAGCAACAGAAAGAGGACACAAAGATCTAAGGTCACCGGGGATGGACTCTAAATATCTAAGGTTAAACTTGGTAAATGAAGAGGACTGTGTCCAGTAGGCAGCCTTCATAAGATCAGTAATGGCTACACTGTTAGAATAAGCCCAAGAAGTTGACAGTGCTCTAACCTCATGCGCTAAAACCTTGTTGACAGAATGTTGATCTGAAGATAGATTTTCATATGCAATACGTATTGCCAGCTGAATCCATCAGCGAAAGAATGAGCAGAAATATCTTTTCTGTTAGGAATCAAAGAAAGAATCTTTTCCTTCCTTTTCTAATAAAACCTGTTTATAAATGTGCATAGCTCTAACTGGACACAGCAAAGGTCATGCATATCCTATCATTCCGTGCCATGAGATCGATAGAGCATTTACTGCGTACGCTCGATGATCTGGACATGGCGACACAAACGTCAGTAATTGATTGTTCAGGTGTGTCGCAAAAAGATCTATCATGGGATGATCCCACTGGTAGCAGATCTGACTGAATACTCGCTTGTTGAGAGTCCACTCTTATGGTAACAGGCGACCTTTTCGTGAGAGCGAGTCTGCTAGTACGTTCAGACGACCCGGTATATGACGGACTGAGAGATGAACGTGATGACTCAGAGCAAATAGGAGAATCTTCTCTGCTTATTTGCATAACGGAATCGAATGAGTGCCTCCCTGGTTCCGGAGATAAGCCACTACAGTAGGGTTGTCGGACAGAATCTGGACATGGACGTTCGCTATTTGAGCAATCCATTGTTTTGTGCTAGCCATATAGACATCATCTCCTTGATGTTTATGTGCTTCTGCAGGAACCGAGGGTCCCAAAGACACTGACACTTCAAGTCCCCGGGACACAGGGATGCACCCCAGCCCATTAAGACTCGCATCCATCATAATTGTAAAGGCCAGATCCGGTAGTTGAAGCGGAACTCCCGGAGTCAACCACTGGAGATCCACCCAAATCTGAACCTTTTGTTTTACTCGGTCCGTTAAAACAATCGTGGTTTCAAGCGAATGTGTCTTCACACCCCAGTTCTGAGTAAAGAATATCTGGAGGGGACGCATGCGCAGGCGGCCCATCGGAATAAGATCTGCAGCCACTCCGCACAGCTCCATCAGTCGCATAAACTCCCTCTCAGTCATTGTGGGAGAGTTTAGACAAAAGCGAGCATAACAACTAAATAATTTTGCTGTGGGTATCGGCAGACGAACCAGATTGTTGTGAGTCTCGAAGTTCATTCCCAAGTGAATGAATGAATTGAATGGAGCTAGGTCCAACTTTTTCTCGTGTACTATGAAACCGAGACGTCGGAAAAACTGAAGCAGACTCTGAACATCGTTCTGAAGAACTAACTTGTCGCTCTATCTCTGAAGAATGTCATCCAAGTAAGCCGATGTTACCACTGCCGAATGAGCTCAGAAATATGATATTACCGAGTTCATTATTTGAGTGAAAGACCAAGGAGCTAGGTTCACACCAAAGCACATTGCTCTGAACTGATAAACTTCTCCTTGTACGGCAAAATGTAGATACTTTCTGCATGCTGGATGTACCAGGACATGAAAGTAGGCGTCTTTTAGATCTATGTTTGCTGCAAAGTCGTCCACTCGAATGCTCGCTCTTACCGACCGAATGGTTTCCATGTAGAACTTTGGAGCTATGATCAATTTGTTTACCCAGCTCAAGTCTATTACTGGTCGGAATGAGCCATCTGGCTTCGCTACGAGGAACAGGTGACTGTAAAAACCTAGAGAATTTTGATTCTCAACCTCAATTACTTTCTTTGATAAGAGAGCCTGTACCTCTGCAAGGAGAGACTCTCTTTTGGAAGGATTCGAGGGAAGATTTGTCCAATGCAGACATCTTTTAAGTGGGGGCTTTGCTCAGAATGATAGCCTCAGTCCTGCCGAGACTACATTTCTCACCAACTGAACTTCTGTGACTTCCATCCAGTTTTTCGTGAAGTTTGATAACCTTCCAGCAACTGGAAAGCAACAGACGTCTTGTCCATCACCTATACGACTTTCGAGGCTTGCAGGAGGAGAAACTACGTCCTCCTCGTGAAGAACCTTGTCCTGTTGGCCTAGGGTTGTCCGACTTATAGTCTCGATCAGACCTGTGCCCCCTTCATGAGTCACTATACTGACGACCTCAGGAGTAACCATAAGAGGGTCTATTGTACCCTCATGAGGAGTTCCCTTTCGATGATGAATGACCACACCTACTCCAGCCTGCTGAAGCATGTTGTTGAGACGCTGATTTCAATAGCAGTGTACTAGAAGCCTTTTTGGAAGCTTGATCATAAACTAACGAAAGCTTGTCGTCAAATATTGTATGTCCGGAGACCGGAGTGACTCGAAGAGAGATTTTCACTCTGTCATCTATAATTGATGATGACGCAAGGGCTGCATCACGTCTAACCAACACCAAATTTGCCACTGTCAGGGCAGAGTGGTACGTGCCATACATGACTGCTCTGGAAAGAACTGTTAATGAGGCACATACATCCTCAAATTCTTTTCCATTTAGATGTTGCACCATAGCCCTGGTGATATGGTCTGCGTATGACATTGCATCCAGAATTGCTCGATTGGATGAAATAGAAGATTCCATCACGTCCGAGCGTAAATTGAATGATTCGGGCAAGGACATATCTAAATCCACAGCTACCAATTCATCGCTACCATATGTTGTTCTGAAAGGGAAGGATAATCCTCTTCCTTATCCCATTCATCATCCGACTGATTCAGCTGACTATCTTGGTCAACCGCATCTGCATGTGCAGATGACCGGACCAACCCAGCACCATCCAACGGCTCACCACCGGAGTCTGCAGAAAGATGCCCTTGCACTTGCTGGGAAGCTTCGATGAGCTCCACAATCTGCGACAGCAAGTCCATTACGGAGGCTTGGGGAGCAGCGGTCTTCTGTTTTTTTGCCGCTTGCTGCTCCTGGGACAGAGATTCAAACGTAGATCTCTTCTCTGTATGTCCCAAAGAATGAAGCTACAGGGTGGCCTGACTTCACGGGCGAAGACTGGGTGCGTCTTCGTGCTGCTGCCTGGATATCTGCAGTCAGGTAGCTAGCGTGTGGTCGTGTGTGCTTTTCCGAAGATGAGGAGGGAGCCGTGACTGTTGCCAACCCCGGATGCCGTCTAGATGGAGCATCCCAAGCGGCGGGTGTGGACGTTATCTCCGACTCAGGCAAGTTTCTCATAACAGCATTTGGTCCCAAATGTTGCTGGGTTAAAGAAGGCTCTCCTGCTGGCAGTCTATCAGATCTCACCGAGCTTCCCGAAGAGAAACTTGCAGACTTCCTCCCTTTTGCCGTTGTCACTGGGTGAGCTTTAGTTTTTGAGGTGCTGGCTCTACCCAAATCTACACTTCCTTCGACCGCAATGGACTTATCCGGTGTTACGGCTCCCACTATGGGGTTGGCCGCTTCACCGGTCGAACTGACTTCTGGAATAAGTGGTCTTATTCCCTGTTTAATGTTAAGGAGCACCTTAGCAACCAGTTCTGTTTGCTCATCAGAGCACAATGACGGCAGCACACTTTGAATGGGTGTCGCAATACCATCACCATGTTCTTGTTCCTCTGAAAAAGAAACTGAAAAACTTGAATTATCCTGCGGTGACAGTTCCGGCATAGGAACCTCACCACCGATGATGTATCGTGACACCCGTATCCAACGCCTATACACAAGTAGGACAAGAATTCGTAAGCGTGCATCGACTACAGGCAACAAGCACGTAAATCTGAGGAAGACTTCCTCGACTTGCATTTAGAGCAGTAAGCTTTCATAATTACAATCCAAAGATAGAGCCGATAGTACTCCTACAGATTCCACAACAAAAATACATGATAAGGATACATGAATAATAGCAATCAAAATAATTTCGAAACAATTATAAAAAAAATTTTGAAAATCTTTTTTTTGAAAATGCCTAAGTTCCCAAAGGGACCAAAGCCATCCCGATAGAGCCTAAGCGTAGACAAAATTACTTTTCTTCAAAAAATATTTTTGCTATACTACCGGAATCATAATCAATGTATCCTGAAGTATTATAATACTAATTACTACATGTTAAGGGCGTTGTCAAATGTAAACAATGTCCATAGAAAAAAACAGAAACAAAACAACGGGCACACAAAAAGGCCCAAAGTCAGTAACCGATTTAAATGCTACCAGATGCAAAGATCTTCATACAAAGAAAAAACGATACATCGGATAGAAGATGCAAGACCAAAATGACCCAACACCCCTAGGGTGAGGACGTAACCATGGGGATAAACAGAATAAACATTCTGTAATACACAAACTCCTAAGAAATTTAATAAAAAAAATTCAATAAAAAACAGCCAAAAAGCTTAGGAGTTTAACAGGAGGGGTTCATGGAAGGATAGGGAAGGAACACTTAACAAACAGTAGGTAAATCATTAGCAAGAATGATGACGTCAGACGCATGTCCCGAAAATGGGAAACATGAAATAATTTTTATAATTACAGTAGAATCCTCTTAATAGAATATCCATTTTGCTAGAGAAAATTATTCAATTAACAGGAGTATACAATGAACAGGGATTTGGTCAGTTTCCTGTGTTCTGGAGGTAAACCAAGCATTTATTCTATTATATCTTGTTTGACAGAGCTCATAGAGCTCTGTCAAACAAGATATAATAGAATAAATGTCTGTATTGGATGTAGTGAGGCCAAAAAGGTTGATAAATAAGGGGAATTTGGTGCGTGTCCACAGTAATGTTTTTGACATATTACAAAAAAATATATACAATTAACAGGAGTTTACTCTACAACCCATATGCAATTGACAGATCAAATTTGTACTGAAGGTATGGTAAATGGTTTTGTGTTTGAAAATTTTATTCAATTAACAGGGATATACAATTAAGAGATATCCAATTAAGTGGGCCCCAGTGTATTATGAAGTTACAGCCCTTAACGTTTCAAACCACCATTGTTCACTTCCATCATCCATTTATAGCCTTGAATCCACCAATTCTACCATTGATTTGTGTCTGGCATCCTCAAAAAAGGAGATTTAAAGCACAGATGTCAGATCTTTGTTTACTGACTTGGGGCCAAACAAAGAATTAGGATTGGCGCCAATTTTGGTACCTTCCTGGTTACTGTGCATGCGCAGTGAACAAAAGTATGGAGGGATATATAGGACTTAAATTTTTTGGTATTCTATGCAAATTTGGGGGATTGGGGGTTTCAAAATTTGTGTTTGGCCCGGCCTTTTATCGAGTTAGCACCAGCTAGTTTGGGCCATTGGTTGTGGTATAAAAATATGGGAAACATGAATAAATTTATAAAATTATCAATAAGTTACCGCCCTGAACATCCAAAACCTCCGTAGTTCACTTACGGCATCCTTTCAGTTCCTTGAATCCACCATAATCATGATTGATTTGTGTCTGGCATCTTCAGAAAAGAGTATTTGAAACACAAATGTCAGTTCAGATGTTGCTGATTTTAGGCCAAACAGAAGAATGATGTTTGCGCCTGTTTCGGTCACGTCCTCAGTGATGCATGGGAAAGTCACGCGATCGCTCTCGCTCGCCATCGCTCACGCAAAAATTGTTCAAGGTGCGCAAATAATCACTCACCTCTGTTCTTGGGTGTCTTTTATCCATTTGAGTTGCGTCAACAGAAACATTCAATTAATTTTGATGTTGGGAAATTTTTAATCACTCACAATTTGATGCATTTAAAGTACAATTCCAAACAATTTCCTTTTCGTCATTATGAACATGACACACATTATACATCCACACAGAACACGCTAACAGTTGGAGTGTTGTACATTGTCAACTTGCCCAGACCTTACTCCTGCCAGAAAATGAACACGCATGTTCAGATATAAAAGAAACGGTGGTCATTCTGAGATCTGAGAAACGTTTTAATACTTCCGTATTTTTTTTTATCAAAGACATGCGGAATGTTGCCCCGTTCCTTATTTTCATTTACACACGTGACACCTGTCTTTCCAATTCACCAGTGACACAAATTAATGAGCCTGATTTGGAATTTACGCATCCATTTTCCACGATTTTAATAATCTGCCATTTAAAATCCAGAACTAATTTTAGTGGGTTACATATATTTTCGCCATCAAAATTTCCATCTGTGTTCAGTTGTATTCATACATTTGTTTTGAAGGACGCTTGTCAATGGAAATTGTGAAGTAAATTTTTGTACTTGTTATAGTATATAGTTCACTGCAGATTATCTAAAAACTCATTTCAGGAATTCTGGAAATACATTTAATAAACAAACACTAGATTTCAAGCTTGCAATTTTATTCTGAACCACAGGCAAACAATAACATTAACTTAATTTAGAAAAAAAATATACTTTGAATGGTATTGGGACGTTTCAGCCTCGAGACGTTCCAGCCTCGAGACGTTTCGGCCCTGGATGTTTCGTCTTCCTATATTAACAGTCAACAGAGAAGGGGATTATCTCATCCACCAGTATAGATTATAGAGGATATTAAGAGGTGTTAATTGATCAGTATTTTTCAATTTAACAGCCTAAACAGTATTTAAACAAGAGGCCCCAAGGGGCCTGAGGGCGCTCACCTGACATGGTAGCCTAAATATCAACCCAGAGAATTGATTTCAACAAGTTGCATCTGCTCCTCCTAAGAAAAGCTTATACCAAATATCCAAAGATTCTGACCAGTGGATCTAAAAAAAAAAGAAGATTTTTAAAGAATATTCCTCATATTGAAGTAAGTTATAATTCGGGCTCCCAGAGGGAGCCCAAATATGAACCCATGGAGTTGGCTTTAACACACTTGAATCCCCCCCCCCCCCCCCCCCCCCCCCAAGGATGCTGCACACCAAATATCAAAACATTCCGACTGCTGGATCTGAAGAAGAAGATTTTTAAAGAAAATTTCTCATTTTGAACTAAGTTACAATTCAAGCTCCCACAGTGAGTCCAAATATGGACCGAGGGACATGGCTTGAACAAACTTGAATCTCACCCCCCTAAGGATGCTGTATATCAAAACATTCCAACTGCTGGATCTGAAGAAGATTTTTAAAGAAAATTCCTCATTTTGAACTAAGTTATAATTCGGGCTACCACAGTGAGCCTAAATATGAACCCAAGGACTTGGCTTGAACAAACTTGAATCACACCCATCTAAGCATGGTGCATATCCAATATCAAAAGATTCTGCCTGCTGGATCTTGAGAAGAAGATTTTCAAATAAATTTGCCTGAAATGCACTAAATTCGAATATGAGCTTCTACAGTGAGCCCAAAAATGAATCTAGGGAGCCGATTTGAACAAACTTGAATCAGATCCACTCCACAATGTTGCATACCAAATATTAAAAGATTCTGCCTGCTGAATCTGGAGAGGAAGATTTTTTTAAGAAATTTGCCTGAAATGCACTAAGTTCGAATTCGGGCTTCTACAGTGAGCCCAAATATGAATCCAGGGGGCTGATTTGAACAAACTTGAATCAGATCCACCCCACAATGTTGCATACCAAATATCAAAAGATTCTGCCTGCTTGATCTGGAGAAGAAGATTTTTTAAGAAATTTGCCTGAAATGCACTAAGTTCGAATTCAAGCTTCTATAGTAAGCCCAAATATGAATCCAGGGGGCCGATTTGAACAAACTTTAATCAGATCCACCCCTCAATGTTGCATACCAAATATCAAAAGGTTCTGCCTGCTGGATCTGGAGAAGAAGATTTTTTAAGAAATTTGCCTGAAATGCACTAAGTTCGAATTCGAGCTTCTATACTGAGCCCAAATATAAACCCAGGGGGCCGATTTGAACAAACTTGAATCAAATCCACCCCACAATGTTGCATACCAAATATCAAAAGATTCTGCCTGCTGGATCTGGAGAAGAAGATTTTTTAAGAAATTTGCTTGAAATGCACTAAGTTCGAATTCGGGCTTCTATAGTGAGCCCAAATATGAATCCAAGGGGGCATTTTGAACGAACTTGAATCAGATCCACCCCACAATATTGCATGCCAAATATCAAAAGATTCTGCCTGCTGGATCTGGAGAAGAAGATTTTTTAAGAAATTTGCCTGAAATGCACTAAGTTCAAATTCGAGCTTCTATACTGAGCCCAAATATAAACCCAGGGGGCCGATTTGAACAAACTTGAATCAGATCCACCCCACAAAGTTGCATACCAAATATCAAAAGATTCTGCCTGCTGGATCTGGAGAAGAAGATTTTTTAAGAAATTTGCCTGAAATGCACTAAGTTCTAATTTGGGCTTCTATAGTGAGCCCAAATATGAATCCAGGGGGCCGATTTGAACAAACTTGAATCAGATCCACCCCACAATGTTGCATACCAAATATCAAAAGATTCTGCCTGCTGGATCAGGAGAAGAAGATTTTTTAATCTTTTTCCCATTGCCTACAGTGTTAAAAAGTGCGGACTCAGCACTTTTTCAAAGTCCTGAAAAAAGTACCTTGTGATCAAACCGATAGGGATTTTTTTTAACCATTCTATTCTACTGGATAAAAGTAAGCTTTATACAAAATAAGAATTCTCTGTGCCGTGTAGTTTTGAAGATATGGCAGTTTTAAGGTTTTTCCTATTTTTAGCTCCCGAGGTTCCCACGGGGCAAGCAGAAAACATTTTTTTTTTGCATCAATCAACTACTTGTGACCCATTATCATCTCATATCAAATTTGGTTCAAATTGACCTCACGGTTCTGAAAATAGAAATTTTAGGCGTGGCCAAAATTTTTGCCCCTCCCATAAAGTCGCCAAATATTGCCCCTCCAACTTTTCTTGAACAAAATTGAGTCTACACCTAAAAAGGAAGCTGCATACCAAATATCAAGTCTTTGCTACTGCTGGTTCATGAGAAGAAGATTTTCAAAGATTTTGGTGCCCCTTGGGGGCATGGCCCCACCCAGGAGGAGGGGCAACTTCATTTGAACAAATCTGAATTGACATTAGGTAATAAACATTTACCCAACATTTGAAAAATATTGGGCCAGTGGTTTCTTCGGAGAAGTTGGTTTTGTAAAGTTTACGCCGGACGACGATGGATGGACAACGGACGGAAAGCGATTAGTAAAGCTGCCCTTGAGCTTCGCTCAGGTGAGCTAAAAAAGAAGATAAACACTGAATCAAGATCACTCTCCTCACATTTTTCACTCTCGCAAACTTGATTTGAAGTGAGCGATTTTCTACTCGCCTCCATTTTGCTCCCATTCGTCACTGCTTCCTGGTTACTGAGCATGACCAGTTAGGACTTTTCTTTTTTGGTTTTGTATACAAATTTGGGTGATTGGGGGGTTAAAAATTTGTGTTTGGCCCTGTTAATTAAAGAGTTTGCACCAGCTAAGTCTGGGCCATTTGGTATTAGTATAAAAATAAATTTTTTGGCATGAATCAAGTACTTATGACTCAACAATACCATGTACCAAATTGGTTCAAATCAGCTCATCGGTTCAGAAAATGGAAGGGGGGGGGGGGGGGGGGGGCAAACATCTTGCCCATTCCATTATAAAGGCAGATACTGCTCTACAAACTTTGTTTGAGCAAACTTTATTCTACTCCTCAAGGGAGCCAAGTACCAAATGTCAAGTCACTGTAAAGGTTTTTTGAAATTTAGGAGTATTCTCCACCACCCCCTCCTTAAGGGGAGAACAAAATCAAAATGCAACGTCAGGGCACACCTCAAATTTCCTGGAAATCGGTCCAGTGGGTTTGGAGAAGTCATGAACATGATGTTCACAGATGACAGACGACATACAACAGACAGAGAATGATCATTATAACTCACCCAGATTTTCAGTCAGGTGAGCCAAAAAGCATAATATCACAATTATAAACAAACCAGGAGAGAGTACACAAAGAGGATACCTGTGAGCACGGTAAACTTTGTTCTTCGTATCCGTGATTTACCACTAGCAAAAAATGCTTGTGTCTGATGTAAGGTGGCATATGGTATTATGGTCCGAGATGAGTGGTTATCAAATTCTGCCGATATTGAAATTGATTCACCTGAAAAAACAAAGAAGAAGAATTAGACGAAGGGATGCTAATTCAGTCACCTAAATGATGTTGACATTTACCAAGCATTCTTTTCTAAAGCAACTCAATATTTTACCCTATTTTATCCCAGAATTTGCTATCTACAGGCTACCTCCCCTTCCATCCAATGGAATCTTTAGCTGAAATCAGTCCAATGGAATATTCTCTGCTTCCTACATCATAAAATTAAGACTGGCTCTATCGTTCAACAAATCAACCTACATCCTTCCTCCAACCAACATGAAATGTGGTGTTAAAACATTGTCTTGTATGACTGACCTATTGTCTATCTTTCAATATTTCTGAAGGAATATGTTTTCCTCCTTAACCCTTTACCCAACGAATCGCCCGCATCCGCCTGCGTAATATGCAAATTCAGCAGTTGAAAAAATATTATGTTTCAAAACATTTCAACAAAACCACATCATGTGACCCTCATTGGAATGAGATCGTCGAGCCCGTTCCAACGAGGGGTCACATGATATGGTTTTGTTGAAATTTTTTGAAAAATTTGAAAAAATGATATTTAAAATAATAATAAATTTTGATATCGTGTATGCTGGGTAAAGAGTTAACTCTGCATGCTGCTGGCGGTTCTTCCTGCCCAGCACAGTGTTTCTCTTGTCACTGAAATAAGAATAATTTGGGCACATGCCTCAGAGGCACTGTCATTATTTTCTAAGTCCTACAAGGTCTACAACTATTACAGTCCAGCTGCTGTGGACCGGTCACTTTCCAGGATGGGCAATATTTCCACTTTCACAAAAATATTAGATTCCAAACACTAATTATAGGCATAATCATCAAAAATTAAATTAATGAAGCTCCGGGTATAACCCAGTGATTCATTAATTAAAATTTTGCTGATGATGATGTTATTACCTGGTAAATGCTTGCCTAAGTGTGGATTATGCCCAGTGCAAGGCGACTGTACTGTAGCATACCAAAAGGGCAATCAAAGTCCAATAAGGGATAACAACTCTGGCAAGAAAGTGCAGACACAAATCAGCCTAAGTGGAGAGACTTTCCATATGTTGGCCTATCAGCATAACAAAGAACAACCAAATTCAATTATCCACACCTGAGTTACAAAGCAAATGTTTGAATGGACACATTTTTCTAAGGCCAACAAAGGGGACCAACTTATGTGGCAATCCACTCCACCATGCTGGTCGATCGGTATACCAAAGAACAACCAAATTCGATTATCCTCACCTGAGCTGCAAGACAAAATGTTTGCATGGCTGAACAGACATATGTACACATGGATTGAAGATCTCCACTATATATCCTTCAATCCTACTTTGAAGGTAGGGTCATAATAAGTTTGCTTTTACTGATTTGTTAAGAAATGGCTGGATATAAACAGAATTATTGATCACCTTATACTTAGAAAGAGGATCTGAAGAGAGTATCATATCCAAAATAGACTGTAGTCTAAAGAATTGAAGCCACAGTTATATCGCTGATCATTTGTACTGTGATTTTAAATGAGTGATAGAAATAATGAAAGAAGGAAATTTGAGGAAAACTGGTCCAGGATGGAGTCTACAAAATGAAAACCTCATTTTACCATGCTACTGGAAAAGGGTTTAACAATTTCTTTTTACCTGCACTGGTATCCCGATATAAAAAATTAAAAAAATAATTCAAATTATTTGACCAGGAACCAGTTCCTCCAATTTTGAATACAGCAGCACTAGATCCTTCTTTTAACCCTTTACCTAACATGAAAAGCAGACGACACTTGCTAAAAAAATTCTTGAATAACTAATTTTTTTCATTTTTTGTCTCCAAAACATAGGTTATGACTCCCTCATTGGAACGAGCTTGATGAGCTCATTTCAATGAGGGGTCATAACCTATGTTTTGGAGACAAAAAATGAAAAAATAATGAAAATTAATTGGCGATTTTTTAGAATAGCACTGGCCGGTTTTGGCCATTACGTTGGGTAAAGGGTTAATATTTCTGAAGTTTCCACATTCTGGAGCTGGGCAGTCTGGATTTTCAGCTTTGGTTTTGGTTTGGTTTCAGGAGAAAACCTCGGTTTCAGTTTAGTTTCTCTATGTGTTAAGGATATACAGTAAACAACACTTCAGGCTCCTTAACTTGGAAAAAACCAGCAACAGTTTGTACGACATCACTCACCACAAAAAAACCCTCTCTAAATATCTCCATTGCATTCTGCCCAACTTTCCTTTGATCATTTTCTGGGATCCTAGGGGATCAGTTGCTAAGACTATTGGGCCAGAAAAAAACATACATTAGGGTAACAAATGAATAAAGTTCATCTAATCGATGTTGTATTCTCGTTGTCACAGTTTTTCCTTTATTGACTCAATCCGTGGAGTCACTAAGGAAGAAAATGTGACAATAAGAACATGACATATTCGTGCCTTTACCTGATAGACTAAGTGAAGAGAGTCCATAAGGGGCCACCAACCTAGTTCCCAGTCAGTAAGGTAGATTAATCAGTTATGCATAAACACAGTAAAAGCATTCAGCTGGTTTTTGCTGGGTCTTGCAGATTGGTTTTTCAGTTTGCCGCCAAAACTGACACAGAACCAGAAAACTACCATGTTCACTACATTCATTTCATAATATCTAAATCCTCTGAACACTGACGTGAAAATAGAGAAAATTTCAAGCAGCAAATTTTCCCCATTATACAACTGTTAAACAAAAAGGATTTTAACCAACTTAAAATCTTTTTGAGGTGTTGGTTCTGGGTCCTATTTTACTAACAAGAGACTCCAACTCTGTTGTCCATGCCAGATGATTATTTTAACCAATTCAATCTTTTTGAGGCGTTCGTTCCGGGTCCTATTTTACCACCAAGAGACTCTAACTCTGTTGTCCATACCAGATGATTTTGTTCCTATTCTAGTATTGGGATGCTACCACAGATATAATGACCAGATTTCCAGTAATGCAAAACTAGGGAGTCCAAATATCAACAAAGGATCTTAACTTGAACAAGGGCAATGCCCCCGGTCCCCCGACCAAGATGGCAAATTCAAGGGAGCTGTTAGAATGCAATTTGTTCGCAGAGCATGGCCATTTTTTAACTTGACCTGCATTTCCAACCAATTAAACCACATACTTAGTTTCGTTTCAATCAAATGATCCAAAGTAAAGTTATCATCCGGACAACACAAAAACCGTATTTTCTAAGTCGAAAAAGGGGAATAAATCCAGTAAAAATCAGTGGAGCGTGCCCATTTTCGAACTTGACCTGCATTTCCACCCAAATAAGCGGCATACTAAATTTCGTTTCAATCAAATGATCCTAACTAAAGCTATCATCCGGACAACACAAAAACTGTATTTTTTAAGTCGAAAAAGGGGAATAAATCCAGTAGAAATCAGTGGAGCGTGCCCATTTTTGAACTTGACCTCCATTTCCACCCAAGTAAGACACATACCAAATTTAGTTTCAGTAAAATCATCCAAACTAAAGTTATCATCCGGACAAGGGTGTGATGGACGGACGGATGGACGGACGCACGCATGGACAGACGGACGGACGCACGGACGGACACTGCTGATTACAATAGTCCCCCGAAGGGTTGGGGGACAATAAACTGAATCTGACCCCTTTCCCCCAGTGTGCCATTTACCAAGTAGGGCTGTCACAATTTTCAATTTATGAATCGATTAATCATCGCAAATAATCGAAAACAATCGATTAATCATATCTAGATGACCCCACTCTCCCTCTCTCTTTGAAGTCGTTAAAATGAAGATCAAGTCAGTTCACCTACCTCAAGTAAACAACGAAGACGATCCTCGTTTTGTTTGCGAAAAATGTGATTGCCTGCTGGACTCCTGGCTTCGTTTCTGGCATAGTTCACTTTGCACATTTTATATATTAACCCAGGTGATTAACCTATTAAGTGTGTCATTGGTGGAGTGCAAAAACAAAGCATAAAACAATCACAAAAGACTAACAAGTAACAATGTTCTGGGTGAAGGAAATAAAAATGCATTTTAAAGATACTGAAAACACCGACCAGTACGCAATACCGGAAAAAGCCTGGTTTCCTCTGCGACAACCAATGCCTCCCTACCAGATAATATATACTGGGAAATATTGTTGGTCAAGGAGAAAACAAAGAAGTTCTGTAACTCCAAAGGTGGCTACGTATTGTGTTGCAGTAACTCAATTTGCTGCAGTTGTCTTGCAGCTTTTGCGGTTATATTTGTTTGACAGACAAATCTTACACTGAGTTTGCGACAATGATTCTTTAAGTTAGAGCAGAAAAGGGAAATTTTGAGGGGGCAAGAATTTTTGCTAGAAAAAGCTGTTCGCAGGAAACCATACCTTCGGTTTCTGTATTCTTTCTCATATACTGGGGCTTTCGTTCGATTACATTTTGTAGGTGCATGTTTTGACGTCATACAATTGGGGCAGATACACTACAAGATTGACAGATTTTTACAGTCATCGTTTGTGCTGCAGATCAAATCCAGTTGAAAATGGAAACAAGTATTACTCTGTGTGTGTGTGTTTGTGTCGGGGGAGGAGGGGGTAGGAGTTATGTCTGTTTAAATGATTGAGTTTAGATAGTTTTAGTTATACAAGTGAAAGAACCTTATCGGTATCTCAAAGGTGAGTGTTCTATCTTTCTAAGGAAGAACATCACAGACACACTGTTGCAACTTCGCAAGTTCACAACTGCCGACTGGTCTTGATTATTACACTGACGATTCAAAAGTTCAGAACATCAAAGCTTTGAATGTATCTAAAAGACAAATGCTTCTAACGGTTTCTTGAGTTTAACGTCGACGTTTTTAACCCTTTACCTTTAGAAATAATAGCTTTTTAATTAAATTTTCTTTTAATTATTGAACATATAAAATGGAGTAAAATTTACCGATTATTGAACAACGAAAAAAACTAATCGATTTCACCGTGACCGATCGACAATCGATTAATTGTGACAGTCCAAATACCAAGTATCAAAAGATTCTAAATGGTGGATCTGAAGGAAATATTTTTTAAAGATTATTCGTCATATTACACTGAGTTAAAATTTGGGCATCCATAGGGAGTCCAAATTTGAATCCAGGGACTTAATTTACACAAACTTGAATCTGAGCCCTGTCAGGGTAATGTATACAAAGTATCAAAACATTCTGAATGGTGGTTCAAAGATTTCAACGAATATTCCTCTTTTGCACCAAGTTAAAATTATTAACCAAGTGATTTTATTTGAAAAAAATTTGAAATTGCCTCAACCACCCACTCACCTCCAAGGATGTTGTATACCAAATATCAAAAGATTCTGACTGGTGGTTCTGGAAAAGAAGATTTTGAGAATATTTCCAATTTTACACTATTTTAAAAGTTGTCCCTTTATTGGAAAAAACTGAATCTGAACCCTTTAAGGATGCTGTACACCAAATATCAAAATATTCTGATTGTACCTCAAGAAGCAGATTTTTAAAAATTATTCCACATATTGGACTAAGTTAATATTTGGGCTCCAAAAGGGAGCCTAAATATTAACCCAGGGACTTGATTTTAACAAACCTGAATCTGCCTCCAATAAGGGTGCTGTATACCATCTATCAAAAGATTCTGATTGGGGTTCATGAGAATAAGTTTTAAAGAATATTCTTCATATTGTACAAAGAAAAAATGCCGCTCAGGATCACCGATCCAATGTCGAGTTGTGACCTTGACCTTTGACCTGGCGAGTCCAAGGTCAATAGGGTTCTTCCTCGCACCAAGGCCAACACACCTATGAAGTTTCATGACTCTAGGTTGAACCACTATCAAGTTCTCATCCGGAAACCAATTGTTGCGATATACTATGTTCAAGGTCACTGTGACCTTGACCTTTGACCTGGTGAGTCCAACATCAATAGGGTTCTTCCTCGCACCAAGGCCAACACGCCTGTAAAGTTTCATGACTCTAGGTTGAACCACTATCAAGTTATCATCCGGAAACCAATTGTTGCGATATACTATGTTCAAGGTCACTGTGACCTTGACCTTTGACCTGGTGAGTCCAACATCAATAGGGTTCTTCCTCGCACCAAGGCCAACACACCTATGAAGTTTCATGACTCTAGGTTGAACCACTATCAAGTTATCATCCGGAAACCAATTGTTGCGATATACTATGTTCAAGGTCACTGTGACCTTGACCTTTGACCTGGTGAGTCCAAGATCAATAGGGTTCTTCCTCGCACCAAGGCCAACACACCTATAAAGTTTCATGACTCTAGGTTGAACCACTATCAAGTTATCATCCGGAAACCAATTGTTGCGATATACTATGTTCAAGGTCACTGTGACCTTGACCTTTGACCTGGTGAGTCCAAGATCAATAGGGTTCTTCCTCGCACCAAGGCCAACACACCTATGAAGTTTCATGACTCTAGGTTGAACCACTATCAAGTTATCATCCGGAAACCAATTGTTGCGATATACTATGTTCAAGGTCACTGTGACCTTGACCTTTGACCTGGTTTCTTGAGTTTAACGTCGACGTTTTTAACCCTTTACCTTTAGAAATAATAGCTTTTTAATTAAATTTTCTTTTAATTATTGAACATCTAAAATGGAGTAAAATTTACCGATTATTGAACAACGAAAAAAACTAATCGATTTCACCGTGACCGATCGACAATCGATTAATTGTGACAGTCCAAATACCAAGTATCAAAAGATTCTAAATGGTGGATCTGAAGGAAATATTTTTTAAAGATTATTCGTCATATTACACTGAGTTAAAATTTGGGCATCCATAGGGAGTCCAAATTTGAATCCAGGGACTTAATTTACACAAACTTGAATCTGAGCCCTGTCAGGGTAATGTATACAAAGTATCAAAACATTCTGAATGGTGGTTCAAAGATTTCAACGAATATTCCTCTTTTGCACCAAGTTAAAATTATTAACCAAGTGATTTTATTTGAAAAAAATGGCGCTCAGGATCACAGATCCAATGTCGAGTTGTGACCTTGACCTTTGACCTGGCGAGTCCAAGGTCAATAGGGTTCTTCCTCGCACCAAGGCCAACACACCTATGAAGTTTCATGACTCTAGGTTGAACCACTATCAAGTTCTCATCCGGAAACCAATTGTTGCGATATGCTATGGTCAAGGTCACTGTGACCTTGACCTTTGACCTGGTGAGTCCAACATCAATAGGGTTCTTCCTCGCACCAAGGCCAACACGCCTGTAAAGTTTCATGGCTCTAGGTTGAACCACTATCAAGTTATCATCCGGAAACCAATTGTTGCGATATACTATGTTCAAGGTCACTGTGACCTTGACCTTTGACCTGGTGAGTCCAAGATCAATAGGGTTCTTCCTCGCACCAAGGCCAACATACCTATGAAGTTTCATGACTCTAGGTTGAACCACTATCAAGTTATCATCCGGAAACCAATTGTTGCGATATACTATGTTCAAGGTCACTGTGACCTTGACCTTTGACCTGGTGAGTCCAAGATCAATAGGGTTCTTCCTCACACCAAGGCCAACACACCTATAAAGTTTCATGACTCTAGGTTGAACCACTATCAAGTTATCATCCGGAAACCAATTGTTGCGATATACTATGTTCAAGGTCACTGTGACCTTGACCTTTGACCTGGTGAGTCCAAGATCAATAGGGTTCTTCCTCGCACCAAGGCCAACACACCTATGAAGTTTCATGACTCTAGGTTGAACCACTATCAAGTTATCATCCGGAAACCAATTGTTGCGATATACTATGTTAAAGGTCACTGTGACCTTGACCTTTGACGTAGCGAGTCCAAAATCAATAGGGTTCTTCCCCTCACCAAGGCCAATCTACCTATGAAGTTTCATGAATGTGAGTTGAACCATTATCAAGTTATCATCCGGAAACCAATTGTTTAAGATTTACTATGTTCAAGGTCACTGTGACATTGACCTTCGACGTAGCATGCCCAAAATCAATAGGGTTCTTCCTCCCACCAAGACCAACCTATGTATGAAGTTTAATGAATGTGAGTTGAACCACTATCAAGTTATCATCCGGAAACCAATTGTTTACGCCCGCCCGCCCGCCCGCCCGCCCGCCCGCCCGCCCGCCCTCCTGCCCGCCCGCCCGCCCGCCCGCCCGCCATTCACCAAACTATAAGTCGAGTTTGACTTCGTCACAACTCGACTAAAAATTTGAAATTGCCTCAACCACCCACTCACCTCCAAGGATGTTGTATACCAAATATCAAAAGATTCTGACTGGTGGTTCTGGAAAAGAAGATTTTGAGAATATTTCCAATTTTACACTATTTTAAAAGTTGTCCCTTTATTGGAAAAAACTGAATCTGAACCCTTTAAGGATGCTGTACACCAAATATCAAAATATTCTGATTGTACCTCAAGAAGCAGATTTTTAAAAATTATTCCACATATTGGACTAAGTTAATATTTGGGCTCCAATAGGGAGCCTAAATATTAACCCAGGGACTTGATTTTAACAAACCTGAATCTGCCTCCAATAAGGGTGCTGTATACCATCTATCAAAAGATTCTGATTGGGGTTCATGAGAATAAGTTTTAAAGAATATTCTTCATATTGTACAAAGAAAAAATGCCGCTCAGGATCACCGATCCAATGTCGAGTTGTGACCTTGACCTTTGACCTGGCGAGTCCAAGGTCAATAGGGTTCTTCCTCGCACCAAGGCCAACACACCTATGAAGTTTCATGACTCTAGGTTGAACCACTATCAAGTTCTCATCCGGAAACCAATTGTTGCGATATACTATGTTCAAGGTCACTGTGACCTTGACCTTTGACCTGGTGAGTCCAACATCAATAGGGTTCTTCCTCGCACCAAGGCCAACACGCCTGTAAAGTTTCATGACTCTAGGTTGAACCACTATCAAGTTATCATCCGGAAACCAATTGTTGCGATATACTATGTTCAAGGTCACTGTGACCTTGACCTTTGACCTGGTGAGTCCAACATCAATAGGGTTCTTCCTCGCACCAAGGCCAACACACCTATGAAGTTTCATGACTCTAGGTTGAACCACTATCAAGTTATCATCCGGAAACCAATTGTTGCGATATACTATGTTCAAGGTCACTGTGACCTTGACCTTTGACCTGGTGAGTCCAAGATCAATAGGGTTCTTCCTCGCACCAAGGCCAACACACCTATAAAGTTTTATGACTCTAGGTTGAACCACTATCAAGTTATCATCCGGAAACCAATTGTTGCGATATACTATGTTCAAGGTCACTGTGACCTTGACCTTTGACCTGGTGAGTCCAAGATCAATAGGGTTCTTCCTCGCACCAAGGCCAACACACCTATGAAGTTTCATGACTCTAGGTTGAACCACTATCAAGTTATCATCCGGAAACCAATTGTTGCGATATACTATGTTAAAGGTCGCTGTGACCTTGACCTTTGACGTAGCGAGTCCAAAATCAATAGGGTTCTTCCCCTCACCAAGGCCAATCTACCTATGAAGTTTCATGAATGTGAGTTGAACCATTATCAAGTTATCATCCGGAAACCAATTGTTTAAGATTTACTATGTTCAAGGTCACTGTGACCTTGACCTTCGATGTAGCATGTCCAAAATCAATAGGGTTCTTCCTCCCACCAAGACCAACCTACGTATGAAGTTTAATGAATGTGAGTTGAACCACTATCAAGTTATCATCCAGAAACCAATTGTTTACGCCCGCCCGCCCACCCGCCACTTCGTCACAACTCGACTAAAAATCCGGGCTCCAATTGATTTGAACAAACTTCAATCTGACCCCCATAAGGATACTGTCAACCATATATCAAACGATTCTGACTGGTGAATCTGAAGAAGCAGATAGTAGGTAATAAAGGCCGATTCTAACTGAAATGTACATGTACACGTACATCGATGTACACCTCCATAGGATTTAGTGTTAAAATCGTGTACGGGTACACAATTTGTCGTTTTTTAGGGCGATTTAGAATCGGCTTTGCCGATTCTACATCACTGGATTCTATATACACATCGCTCAAGAGTGAAAAAATGTATGAAATTTTAAGGAAAAAGAGGTGTATCGTCTGATTTAGAATCGGCAAATGGGTTTCCCCCCATAGGATTCAGTGTTAAAATCGTAAGCAAAAAAACGTGTTGCCGTTTCTAAATCATCATCAGAAAGTGGTTTGCCGATTCTAAATCATCCATGTCTGTACACGATTTTAACACTGAATCCCTATGGAGGCGTACACGGAAATCCATTTGCAGATTTTACGTCAGAAATCGACTCGTGTACAGTACACAGAAAAGAGGTGATTCTGAACCGGCAAACCCACTGCCACGATGATAGTAAAAACTGACACACATGTTTTTGTTGTGATTGAATGAAGGTTTTCGTTCAAAAGAGTCGACTATAAAATATGATCTGTAAAAATAGACATTCATGTTTTGTTTCAATGTAACAAAAAGAAATTGAGTTTAGAAACAATTAGAAAAAATCACAGGTAAAAATCGTTTGTTCGCATTTTGTCACTGTTAATTTTGTGAAGTAATCTTAATAAACACTTTATGGAATGTTTGATGAAATTGTCGCTCATGTTTTTGTTGTGACTGAATGAAGGTTTTCGTTCAAAAGAGTCGACTATAAATATGAGTGTCAGTTTTAAAAGAGTTGCGTGAATGAAAGGCATTCGTTCAAAAGAGTCGACTATAAAATATGATCTGTAAAAATAGACATTCATGTTTTGTTTCAATGTAACGAAAAGAAATTGAGTTTAGAAACAATTAGAAAAAATCAGAGGTAAAAATCGTTTGTTTGCGTTTTGTCACTGTTAATTTTGTGAAGTAATCTTAATAAACACTTTATGGAATGTTTGATGAAATTGTCGCTCATGTTTTTGTTGTGGTGTGAATGAAGGTTTTCGTTTTTAATGGATCATTTTAATAATGTATAATAAAACGCATTTTCCACTCAATTAGGTTTGAGTGGTAAATTTTTAATATATTCATGATAATGATCAGAGATTTGAATGAATCCTTTTAACGTTAAATTAGAAAACCGGTTTCTTTTATGTGCAAAAATTTTTTTAACTGTCTTCAAAGGTTCTCTCTTAATTCGACATTGAGTGAATGGTTTTTTGATATATGAATGGAAATTCCTTTTAACAAACGTAAATTACTCTCAAATGCGTTAAATCAGAAACTGGTTTGTCATGTGCTTAAACGTTTTAAACTTTTCAAGTTTTCCCAATTCAATCAATACTGAGTTGAGATATGAATTTTTTAGTTATTATATTAAAGACAGAAGATTTTTATTAACTTAAAACATAAAAAAATAATTATACATTTAATTTTGAAAATAATAAAATAACTCACATTAGCATACTTAAAAACGAAAAATGTTTTTACAGATGGATTCTAGACGCCGAGATCAAATTTTAGACGAGTATGAACGTGCTAAGAAGAGCATTCAATCGGCTGACAGAAGCAGACGTCTCGGAGAGATGGATCTCAGACGCGAGACCACAAAAATATTTAAACCCGTGACGGAGGGTCAAGAGCGAAGCAAGAAGGAGATAGTCGAAGAATTGAGACCTATAAAAGAGAGTTCTTTGAGAATGGGTTCGTTGCCCGGTAGTTTTGGAAATCGATATTCCTTTCAATCTACACTGGATTACGTTCCCACGGAAATTCAAACAGACGTGAGCGACGATGCAACTTCAATTATCACCACTGATAGCGTTGCGTCGTCCGAGGATGGCGGTAAGAGAGATCTGTTGTATGGATTTTATAAGGATTCGGACGGTAGAACTTTTGTCGGCGATACAGAAGTCGAAATAGGTGATGATGAATTAACCGTCGGCTCGAATAGGTACGAATTAACTTCCGGACTGCGCAAATTGCTCCTTTACGACAAGCCTAGTGATTACACGGAACAGGATTTCGACAATTACGGCGACATTCTGGTTCAGACCCATGCTATGAAGAGAAATAACGATGCCAGAGAGACGAGACCCAAAGCCAACAGAGGTTACAAGTGGACGAAAATAGTGAAACCCATATGGGATATGAATAAGAAGTTCGTCGAATCGGTGACTGGCAAAGGGGTGAAAACCACTTTTCTTCCGAGCGATTCTGATGCTCTGTCTCAGAGATTGAGATTGTTGATGGCTAGTAGACGGGCTGGTAACACAGGGTTAGATAATGAAATAGTTACTATATCTGATGAATTGTTAAGACAGAAGGTTTTGAATAAAAACCATTATAAAAGGCTGATGAACGAATTGAAGGATTGATGTATATATAATAAGTAGAGAGAAACAAACAAACAAACGAAAATATATAAAACAAGAGGCCCCAGGGGGCCTGAGGGCGCTCACCTGACATGGTAGCCTAAATATCAACCCAGAGAATTGATTTCCACAAGTTGCATCTGCTCCTCCTAATAAAAGCTGAAACCAAATATCCAAATATTCTGACCAGTGGATCTAAAAAAAGATTTTTAAAGAATATTCTTCATATTGAACTAAGTCATAATTCGGGCTCCCACAGGGAGCCCATATATGAACCCAGGGACTTGGCTTTAACAAACCTGAAACTCACACCCCTAAGGATTCTGCACACCAATTATCAAAACATTCCGACTGCTGGATCTGAAGAAGAAGATTTTTAAAGAAAATTCCTCATTTTGAACCAAGTTACAATTCGAGCTCCCACAATCAGCCCAAATATGGACCTAGGGACATGGCTTGAACAAACTTGAATCTTACCCCCCTAAGGATGCTGCATAAAAAATATCAAAAGCATTCATCTGCTGGATCTGAAGATTTTTAAAGAAAATTCCTCATTTTGAACTAAGTTGTCATTCAGGCTCCCATAGTGAGCCCAAATATGAACCAAGGGACTTGGCTTGAAAAAACTTGAATCTCAGCCCCCTAATGTTGCTCCATGCCAAATATCAAAACATTCCAACTGCTGAATCTGAAGAAGAAGATTTTTAAAGAAAAATTCCTCATATTGACTACGTTATAATTTGGGCGGAGCCCAAATATAGACCCATGGACTTGGCTTTAACACACTTGAATCCCCTCTCCCCCCAAGGATGCTACTCACCACATATCAAACCATTCCGACTGCTGGATCTGAAGAAGAAGATTTTTAAAGAAAATTCCTCATTTCGAACAAAGTTACAAACTCCCACAGTGAGCCCAAATAAGGACCTGGGGACATGGCTTGAACAAACTTGCATCTCACCCTCCCCCCCCCCCCCCCCCCCCCCCCCAAGGATGCTGCATAACAAATATCACAAGATTCTGCCTGCTGGATCTTGAGAAGAAGATTTTCAAAGAAATTTGCCTGAAATGCACTAAGTTCAAATTTGAGCTCCTATACTGAGCCCAAATACAAACCCAAGGGGCTGATTTGAACAAACTTGAATCAGATCCACCCCACAATGTTGCATGCCAAATATCAAAAGATTCTGCCTGCTGGATCTGGAGAAGAAGATTTTTTAAGAAATTTGTCTGAAATGCACTAAGTTCGAAATCGGGCTCCTATACTGAGCCCAAATATGAACCCAGGGGGTCGATTTGAACAAACTTGAATCAATTCCACCCTACAATGTTGCATACCAAATATCAAAAGATTCTGCCTGCTGGATCTGGAGAAGATTTTTCAATGTTTTTCCCATTGCCTACAGTGTTAAAAAGTGCTGACTCAGCACTTTTTCAAAGTCCCGAAACTGTACCCTATGATAAAGCCGATGGCAATTTTTTTTTACCAATTCTTTCTGTTGGTCCTAAGGAAGCTTCACACCAAATAAAAATTCTTGGTGCCGTGCAGTTTTGGAGATATGGGCGTTTTAATTTTTTTCTATTTTTAGCTCCTGCGGTTCCCATGGGGCTACGGGAAAAAAAAAATCAGCATAAATTAGGTACTTATGATCCAATAAGCCCTCACATAAAATTTGGTTCAAATCAGCCTCTCGGTTTGGAAAATAGAAATTTTGGGCGGGGCAAAAAATTTTGCCCCTCCCATAACGACGCCAAGTATAGCCCCACAAACTTCTCTTGAACAAATCTGAGTCTACACCTCAAAAGGAAGCTGCACACCAAATATCAAGTCTCTGCTACTGCTGGTTCATGAGAAGAAGATTTTTTAAGATTTCAGCACACTTTTTGGGTGTGGCCCTACCCACGGGCAAGGCAACTTGATTTGAGCAAAATCAAATTGCGATGTCATAACAAACTATTATCTCAAATATCAATTAAATTGGTTCAGCGGTTTGGGAGGAGAAGACGCAAACACCATGTTCACAGACGACGGACGCCGGACGGTGAGTGATCACTATAGCTCTCCTGACTGAAAGTCAGGTGAGCTAATAAAATATGTTGGTGATAAAGAACAGGGGATACGTCAGAACTTACGTTCAAGGCGGTTCTGGCATCGTTGATTCTATAATGCGAGCGTTCACGAGCGATGCGGGTAGAAAACTCGCATCAACTGCATTTGAGGTCGGTAAGAAGATGGCTTTGGATGCTGGTAACAAAGCCGCTTCCGAAGCCAGTGGTAGGATAGCTTCTGTGGCTGGCAAGAGGGCAGCCGATGCGTTGATCGACAAGTTGATCAGTCCACCGGCAAAGCGAGCTGCGTTAGAGCGAATGCCGAAAAGTTGGAAAGATTATAAGGATGCTGTGGTACCCATACAAGATTTAGCTAAAATGACGAGTGGATCCAGATTGAAGAAAACTCGCGACGGTGTAATATAAATAAATAATAATATTAAAAACTGAGTTTGAAAAACATAAAAAATTGTGTTTGAAAAAATCTAAAATAACAACAACAAAAAATAAAACAAAGATGAACATTAAAGATATGTCTTGGAACGATGCCGCGACTAAGAGGTCGAATAATGAGTTCTTTTCCAAAAGCATAAGAGGCTTGATAGTAGGAAAATCGAATTGTGGAAAGACAAATCTGTTGATGAATCTGTTGTCCCGACTCGACTGGTTGGATTATGACAGATTGTTTGTGTTTGGCAAGAGCTTGTTTCAACCCGAATACAGATTGCTTCGAGAGTGTATGGATCGTAGATTGCCCAAGGACGTCATAGCCAGAATCTTTGACAGTAGGGAGGAATTCGACAAAAGTGAAGCTCCTCTTTCGGCCATTTTGGACGGTGCGGCGATGGAACTGATGAAGAGAAATGCATCTTCGAACGCCGAGTGTCGATTTTATGAGAATGCTAGCGACGTTCCGGATCCTAGAGAATTGAAATCAGAAGATAAGAATCTCATGATTTTCGATGATCTGCTTTTGGAGAGACAGAACCGATGCGAATTGTATTACGTTAGGGGTCGACACAGCAACGTGGACTGTTTCTACCTGTCGCAGAATTATTTTTGTTTGCCCAGACAGACGATAAGGGAGAACGCTAATTTTCTATGTCTCTTTCGCCAAGATCTCAAGAATCTCAATCACATCTACGGCGATCACGTCGCAAACGACATGAGCGTGGCGGAATTCAGGAGATTCTGCAAGAGGGTTTGGGATGGAGGACTTTACAATTTCGTCGTGATCGATTTGACTAGCGAATTTAATCATGGAAAATATCGGTGTGGATTCGACAAGTTTTATGTTTCCGATGATAATAAGATAGAGCGTGAAAATAAAAAAAATTTAGAAAATAATAAATCTTCAAATAATTAGTTTTGAAAAAATAAAAAATAAAATTAAAATATAATGTTCGAACAAGGAGAATTGTTAGAACGGATAGCCGAGAATACGGCTGCAAAACAATCCATTCAAATCGTGGTGAGTGGCGATTCGACTCGATTCGCTATGAAATTCGAACCTTCCATCGAATTGAATAGAGAGAAAAGATACGAGATGGCATTGGTGAATCTGGAGACTTATTATTCCTTTCCCACCGTCACCGAAAAGAATAACTCGTTCAAGTATTCCGACGGAGTGGATTGGTTGGAGATTCGAATTCCCAAAGGAAGTTACGACATAGACGATTTGAACAATTACATTCAGACGTGAATGAAGACGGATGGAAAGGGAAGCAACAAGATCAGACTCGCTCCCAATCCTAATACCTTACAGACGATGTTGGATTTGGAAGATAATTTTCGAGTGGATTTCAACACGGACGATTCTATAGGCAAGATGCTGGGATTCGATCGAAAGATGTATCGAGGCCACACGGCATCTGAAAATACGGTCGACATTCTCGCAGTCAATAGCATTCTGGTGAACGTGGATGTGATTGCTGGAAGCTACGTGAATGGTAGCGCTCAACCGACGATCTATTCCTTCTTTCCAAACGTGTCGCCAGGTTATAAGATCGTGGAGCGACCTCGAAATTTAGTTTATCTACCAGTGATATTAGACACGTTGTATAGTCTCAAAACCACGTTGACGGATCAAAATGGTGAACTGTTAGATCTTCGCGGAGAGAGGGTGACGATACGATTTCACATAAGAGAAATATAAAAGCAAAAAAAAAATATTGTGTATAATATATATAAATAACAAAAATAAATAAACGCAATATTAATTTTACAAAAATTATTTAATATAAATAATTATCATTAAAACAAGAAAACAATTTGAAGAAAATATATTTTAAAAAAAGAATTATGACAGAATACGTGAAAAAAAACGTGAACATATCTGCAGGACAGAGGAAGAAACTTGAGAGAGCGTTAAGAACTCGAGGCGAGGCGGTGAAATTCAAATTCACTCACGAAGATCTGACGAGAGGCGGTCAGGATTCGATCGCCTGGACCAAAAGTCAAATCAAAAGGATGGAGAAAGCGATTCGTGATGGAAGAGGGTTGACGGTGAGATTGAGTCCCGCTCAATTGAGATACAATTTGAGAATGAAAGGTGGTTTCATACCGCTATTGGCAGGAATCGCCGCAAAAGCATTACCCTTCGCCACAAAGGCACTACCCTTTCTCGGAAAGACTCTCGGCCTGGGAGCTTTCACGGGACTCGCGAGTTCGGCAGTTGAGAAATTAATGGGTGGCAGCGGACTGTTTTTGAAGAAGGGAGGAGCCGTGTGTCGCATTCACATAGACGACAGCGGTAAAGGATTGTATCTACAACCCGTTAGAGGTGACAACTCTTTGAGTGGAAACGGTCTCTATCTGAAGAGTGGACGGAATGTTGAGCGACTCGGCAAGGGTTTGTTGTTTGGTGAGAATTCGCCGTTTAAGAATAAACCAATTTTGAATATGTTATTATAATATAAAAAAAATTATATAATTATATATAAATATCAATCATAGAAAAATATAAAATATATAAAATGGATAAAAAGGTGGAGAAACAATTAGACGATAATGATGAATATCGGAAGATAGAGTGCGAAAAAGATGTGGAAAAATGGTTAGACGCTAATGATGGATATCTAAGGAAAGAACTGATAAAAGAGTTAAATAAAGAGCGGGATAGACGGTTGAAATTGAAAAGAATGAGACGCTTTCCACCGTCACCACTACCTTCTGAAGAGAATG
This sequence comes from Pictodentalium vernedei, assembly GCA_031216915.1. Classification (NCBI taxonomy): domain Eukaryota; kingdom Metazoa; phylum Mollusca; class Scaphopoda; order Dentaliida; family Dentaliidae; genus Pictodentalium; species Pictodentalium vernedei. Next base: position 211,942,839 of record CM062293.1, read on the forward strand.
GTAATGATGCGAGTGTTACCAAGAGATGCACAACATTCGTTCATAATTATGATTCGGATAAACAAATGTGTTGTTAAAAAAACGTATCATATTACAAAAAAAAGAAAAAAAGAAAAGAAGAATCGACGCTGAAATTTAAGAAAAAAGGAAACGTTATTATAAGATATGGGTAATAGTGAAGAAGGAAAACAAAAAAAAAAAAAGTAATGAGATCTAAAGATTTTGTTTTTTACTCTTTATATATATATATAAAAGTTTTTAATTTTTAATTTTCTTTAATGTGAAAATTTTTTTTGTGAAAATTTTTTTTGTAAAAAGTCTTTTTCTCTTTATATATATATAAATAAAAAATTAAATTTAACATCCTTTTTTTTCTCGTATTAATTCAATTTTTTTCACGTTAAGAACATAAAATTGTTTAATTTTTTTTTTTGAAGGAATTAAAATATATGTAAACAATTTTAAAACTTTTTAAGATGATCTCATTACTTTTTTTTTTTTCCTTCTTCTTCGCTAAAAAATCAATCTCTCTATTGTTTATATTTCCAAGTCCGTTATTAGCATGTTGACACTCGTGTTTTCTCCTTTTTCGAAAATGTGTTGAATGTTTATCTTTACTTTTTTGAGTTTTTTTACATCGGTTAACGCGCTCTCACCACCCGATTTGTCCACGAGTTTGAGTGTGATTTTTGGATATATGTGACTTCCATAGAACGTCAGATCGTCCTTGTCGAATTCTTTATCTTTAGCGATGACGATTTTCTGCAGATCGCTTTGATACTCGTAAAACAAATCGAGCATGGCTTCATCCAATTTCAAAGACATCTTATATTTATCGTATTTATACTCTAAGTCCTTCATCTCAACCTCGTTCAATTCGATGGGATCGTGTTGTTGTAATCTATAGATTTTAAAACCTAATTTCTTATTCGTTTCGACTCGTTTCAATTTCAATTCGCATCTTTTAGGTGTTGCTGTCATGATCGATTATTTGGGGGTTTTTTGTATTATGAATTCTTGCAATAATGTATATTTTAAATTTTGTATTTTAATAATTTGTTTAAAAAGTTTTGTTTTTTACTCTTTATATATATATATAAAAGTTTTTAATTTTTAATTTTCTTTAATGTGAAAATTTTTTTTGTGAAAATTTTTTTTGTAAAAAGTCTTTTTCTCTTTATATATATATAAATAAAAAATTAAATTTAACATCCTTTTTTTTCTCGTATTAATTCAATTTTTTTCACGTTAAGAACATAAAATTGTTTAATTTTTTTTTTTGAAGGAATTAAAATATATGTAAACAATTTTAAAACTTTTTAACAAATTATCAAAAAAAAAAGTAATGAGATCATCTTTAGATCTCATTACTTTTTTTCCTTCTTCGCTAAAAATCAATCTCTCTATTGTTTATATTTCCAAGTCCGTTATTAGCATGTTGACATTCGTCTTTTTTCCATTTACGAAAATGTCTTGAATGTTTATCTTTACTCTTTTGAGTTTTTTTACATCGGTGAACGCGCTCTCACCACCCGATTTGTCCACAAGTTCGAGTGAGATTATTGGATATATGTATTTTCCATAGAACAACGTCAAATCGTCCTTGTCAAATTTTCTGTCTTCGGCGATGATGATATTATTCACCAGATTGCTTTGGTACTCGTAAAACAAATCGAGCATGGCTTCATCCAATTTCAAACACATCTGATATTTGTTGTAGTAGCGCTCTAAGCTCTCCATCTCAACCTCGTTCAATTCGATGGGATCGTGTTGTTCTAATGTATAGATATTAAAACCTAATAGCTTACACACTTTGACTTGTTTCAATTCCAATTCGCATCTTTCAGGTGTTGTTGTCATGATCGATTATTTGTTTTTTTTGTTTTATGAATTCTTGCAAATAATGTATATTTTAAATTTTGTATTTAAATAATAATTTGTTAAAAAAAAGTTTGTTTTTCTCTTTATATATATAAATAAAAAGTTAAATTTTAACATCCTTTTTTTTCTCGTATTAATTCATTTTTTTTTTCACGTTACGGAACATAAAAAAAATTGATTAATTTCATGAAAAAAAAATTGAATTAATACGACAAAAAAAAGGATGTTAAAATTTAACTTTTTATTTATATATATAAAGAGAAAAACAAACTTTTTTTTAACAAATTATTTAATACAAAATTCGAAAAAAAAATATTCTTACAATGATGCAAACAGATAAAAAAAAATGGAAAATTTAAATGAGAAAACCGTACCTCAGTTAAACGAGATTTGTAAACTATTAAAAATTCCACATTTCAGAAATCATAGAACTAAATCCAAAAAAATTGAAGTCATAGAGAAAAATTTACGAAACGATGGAAAGGCAAACGAAATGTCGATAGCAACGACGTCAAAAAATGCATCGGTTGTGAAAAATGAGAAGAAGATAGTAAAAGGAATCGAAATGCCGACGTCGAAAAAAAACAAAAACGTTTCGATTGTGAAAAATATGAAGACGACTAAACGAAAAGCCGTTGAAGAAGAACTTCAAGTTTCAAAAGAAAAGAAAAGAAAAACTAAAACGAAAACGAGTGATGCACTTCAGATTCTAGACAAACGAGATACATCGAGCGAAATTCGACGAGCAATGAACGAAGGGAAAGGAGAAGAATATGTAGCACGACTCGTCACGGAACTATTCCAATCGAAACCCGTAGAACGGGAGAGTGCGATCAAAGGCATTTTTAAAACTTTCGACGTGGTTCCCTCATTCAAGAAAATCGATCCGAAATTGTTCATGGAACAGGTGAAGAAAAAAGTATTGGATTTGTTTCGCAAATACATGAACGTGGGACTAAAAATTAAGATGATACTCCATTGCATGATGAATAAAATCGACGTGAAGTCTGGCGAGAGCATCGTGAAAAATGCATATTTCAGATCTAACGTCGAACCCGTATTTCGAGGTTGATTTATCGGATGTTTTCGAAAAGATGAAAGACAAGATGTCGACGTCTCTCGCGAATTATCAGCATGAAGGTAGTAACTGGACGTTCAATGAGGTGTTGAAACTCGAAATTCACATAACTGAAAACGATTCGTTGAAAGGGTCTTCCTACGTGAAATTACCGTATTTCCTAGCTAAAAAACACGCCGTGGTCAACGTGAGAAATAAAGATGATCAGTGTTTTAAATGGGCAGTCACCTCCGCTTTATACCCTGTCAAAATGAACACCAAAAGAGTTTCTTGCTACGAGGAGACTTCTAAAAATCTCGATTGGACCGGAGTGACTTTTCCAACAGAGTTAAAACACATCAAACGTTTCGAGACTCAAAATCCCACCGTAGCGGTGAACGTCTTGGGATACGACGATGGAAAACGAACGATCTATCCTCTCAGACACACTTCGTATCTCGAAAGAGAAAAGACGATTATTTTATTATTGATTTCGAATGGTGACAATCGTCATTATTGTTGGGTTAAACATCCGAGCCAATTACTGTCGAGACAAAATAATAAACATGAACATAAGGTATGTTTATGTACGGTTGGGCTATGAGTCATCCTTTACCGATTGGAAATTTCGAATGGGTGACGGAACAGGAAGAGATGCAAAAATGGAGAGACTATCCTTGCATTTTAGAAGTTGATTTGAACTATCCGGAAGAATTACATGATCTACCCAACGATTATCCGCTGGCTCCCAAACAAATGGAACCGAACGAAGGAGACGAGGAAAAACTCATTCCCAATTTATTTAACAAACGTAACTATGTCGTCTACAGTGAGAATTTGAAACAGTACGTCGATTACGGGATGAAATTAGTCGACATACATCGCATCATTCGATTCGAAGAAGAGCCTTAGATGAAAAAATACATCGATCTCAACACGAATCTCAGAATTCGAGCCAAGAACGATTTCGAAAAAGATTTCTTCAAACTCATGAACAACTGCGTGTACGGTAAATCGATGGAAAACATCAGGAAGAGAACCGACGTTCGACTCGTCACGTCTGAGAAAAGAGCTAAAAAATTAGTGGCGAAACCCAATTACAAACACCGAACCATATTCGACGAAAATCTAGTAGCTGTTCACATGCAAAAGACGCATCTGAAGTTCGACAAACCGTATTATCTCGGACCGATCATCTTAGATATCAGCAAGCGATTGATGTACGAGTTTCACTACGATTACGTCAAACGAAAATTTGGTGATAAAGCCAAACTACTGTTCACCGACACAGACAGTTTAGTTTACGAGATAGAGACGAAAGACGTCTACCGAGATATATCTCCTGACGTGGCCGCATGGTTCGACACGAGCAATTATCCCGTCGATCACCCGTCCAACATTCAATCGAACGACAACAAGAAGGTGTTGGGTAAATTTAAGGACGAGAGCGGCGGTAAACAAATCGTCGAATTCGTAGGCTTGAGACCCAAACTGTATGCTTATCGTCTAGAAGATGAAGAGATCAAGAAGTGCAAAGGGGTTAAAGCGTGCGTCGTAAAGAAAAACATCTCTTTCCAAGAGTATAAAGATTGTCTGTTAGGAAGTGGTCCGGTGTATAAGACTATGAAATCGATTCGAAGCGAACATCACGACTTGTATACTGAAATAGTCAACAAGATTTCGCTGACGGCTGACGACGATAAGAGATTCGTGTTAGATGATAAAATAAGCACTTTGGCACTCGGACATTGGACTTTGGATCTAATTTTAGACGATATGAATGTGGATGATTGGATTCCAGATATGATTGTGGATGATAGGATTCCAGATATGAGTAAGGATGATAGGATTCCAGAAAATCAAGAGGAATTAGATGGATTCGAAATTATAGAAATCGATAGAGACATCGAGAAAGTTAGTTTAAAAAGAAAAAGAAAAAAATATAAAAAAAATAACGTCATTTTAGTGAATTATAATAAAATAAATAAATAAAAAAAAAAAAAAAAAAAAAAAAAAAATATATATACGCATTTATGAATAAGAAAATAGAGATATCCGTAGAAGGTGTCGTCTTACCTAACGAACCCCTATCCAACATCGATCTGTCGAATGCGGCGAAGGATTTGAAAATCAAAGATTTTCTAGGCGTGTTTTCCAGAGATGCCTTGCCGAAGAGAAGACCTCAACAATCGGAATGCGGAATTTTAAATCTTGACGATTTATCAGGTGAAGGCACTCACTGGGTGGCGTGGTTCAAGAACGGGAAGAAGAATTATTATTTCGACAGCTACGGAATCTCGCCGCCGAAAGAAATAAAGAACTATTTCAACAAATCGATGGTTCGTTACAACACGGAACGAGTGCAATCACCAGATCAAGTGTTTTGCGGTCACCTCTGTCTCTACGTTCTCAAGAGATGGTCTGAAGGAGATCGGTTTCAAGACATTCTCAATGATTTACATTAGAGTGAGATTTATTTTTTTTATAGTATATATAAAGATAAAAAAATTATTTAAAAAAATTTTAATCGAATAAAAACGAAAAATAAAAATAAAATAATTCATTTTTTAATAAACTGCGTTTTGAATATATTTTTTTTAAAAAAAACAAAAAATCTCAAAACAACATGCCAGTCGATAAATTTGGTAGAAGTGACGACGAAAAAGTCAACCTAAGAAAGAAGAGGAAGACGTTGGAAGTTGACGATGGTTACGACGTTGCCAACTTGGACGAACGTTATGTTCGGAGATACGAACCTCGAGAGGAACCTTTGAACATGAACGATAAGAAGCTCTACAATCTTCCTGAGCCGATAGATCTCGCAGATGCTGCGACTAAAAAATACGTCGACAGGGGGAATGCCGATTTCGAACGAATCGTGCTAGATAATTACGTGGATAAAACCATGACCGACGATCTCGATCTGAAATCCAAACGTTTGGTGAACGTCGCGAATTCCATAGATCCCACTGATGCCGCGACCAAGAAGTACGCGGACGACTCTCACGCGAGATTTAGCGAACACCTGAGAAATAGATACGTTCAGAAAACGATGCACTCGGAATTGAACGCCAATTCTAACAAGATAACGAACGTGGCCACTCCCACGAATCCCAAGGACGTGGCGACCAAACACAACGTAGATCTGGAACAGAGAAAGTCTGACAGATGAGAAATGAAATCGGATCTGAATGCGGGATTCAACAAGATATTGAATCTGTCGAAGGTCGACGACACGGATGCGGACTCAACCGCGGTCAACAAGGGCTACGTAGATTCTGCCGTGATACGATCACAAGAATACCTAGAATCGCAAGTGGACAATCTCTACCTGAACAAACAATCTGGCGGAACCATGGAGGGTGGTATCGACATGAACGGTGAGAATTTATTCGGACTCAGTCACGATCCCGAATTCGATACCAGCGCAGTCAGCAGAAAGTACGTGGACGACAACTCGGTCTGGAGAAAGGGTGACATCATGGAAGGTAAACTAGACATGGGTGGACACGCGCTCACGAATCTACCGGATCCCGTGAACATGACGGATGCCTGCACCCTGATTTCGGTGGTGGAGAAAGTCAAATATGCTAGACAATTGATCACCATGTGGGCTGAGGAGGCCGGCACCTTACATGAGGGAAAAGCTGAGTGGTCTTTCGGAAATGGAGGAAGCGGATCGAAACATGGTCAGGTGGGATATCCCATGCCGCTGGGAGGTGAAATCCTTCGAATGAGTCTGGCTTCTTCAGATTTGAATAACAGAGCAGCCGTCAATCGCATGGTGAATGGAGTAGAGAGCGATAAGAGATACAGCGTCGAAAAGACTGAGAATCAACACGCGAATGTTAGCACGTCCGGCACGCCTCTCAAAGTGAACGCCGGAGACAGGATTAATTTCGTTACGAAAATCAATAATCCCGAAGCTGCCACTTCCGTGGTGAGTCTACTGATCGAACTAGTTCCTTTGAACAAACAGTGAAAGCGTGGAAAATAATGAATTAAAACAAAAAATAATGTGTGATTTATTAAAAACAAAAAAAAAGTAATGAGATTTAGAAAGATATTCAATCTCTCTAGATCACATTACTTTATTTTTGTTTTTTTTTTGTTTTTTTTTATAATTAATCATTACTTTTTTTTTCTTTTTTTTTTCACACACGTCTCTCATCGAATGATCGACATCTTATTTCCATCCGATTCGAATGGTAATTCTCTGTCGGACAGGACCAGGGCGAAGGCTTTGGTTTTTCTCGGCACGTTCCTATCGAATTGCATCTTGATCTGAATGTCTAAGACGCTACTCTCGAGTCGTTCACTCTGTTTACTGACGTCGAATACGAACATGGGATACATCGACTTGTATTCGCCGGGAGATATGTTAGGGTTGCTCATCAATTCGTCTAGACCGTGATACTTCTTTCTGAAATCAGCGGCGTTGCCGTACAGTCTGCAGAAATCGTTCTTGTCGAACGACGCGTTGTAATCGATTGCTGGATATCTCGTGGCATTCAGAAACACTTGCATGTTTCTCAAATGGCAGTGATCGAACAGCGACGCATTCTTTTCCTGAGACCCGTCCCTATCGGTCTGAAATGCAACCACGATGAAACGCAGTCTCTCGGGAGCGGATTTCACCGTCAATCTCCAATCGAAGTGATTCGTGGAGAGAGGAATGCTAGCCGTGTCACACTGTCTCATTCTAAATCCCACGGGTAATTTACTCTTGGATTCTATGATCTTGTAGAGACGCGCTTTTTCCACGATCGAAGGCTCCACGTGCGGAACGAACCACGATATCTTGTGTAGAGTTATCTTACCCGCATTGGTCGCAGTGAGTCTCACTATTGCGTCGTCGTCTCCTTTTCGAATCAACGTCAGATTGTGTATGAATCCGTACATGATCTTGTTGAAATCGTCTGCAAATCCGAAGATGTGTTTCAAAAGTATCCTGAATGAAAACGTTCCTTTAGGTCTGGACGTCTTGACGACGTAGTCGAATATCAAGGCAGCACCGGCTAGCAGGGCCGATGGTGTCTTTCACCCACAACTGATTAAGTCCTCTGGATTTCGAAAAATCATCAGGATACATCAAGAGTCCGAACATTGTGGTGGCCTGACCGGGATGAAACACAGATTCTATCTCTTGTCCGGATAGCATGTATTTTATATTACTGAATAGATGCATGATGCCATTATTGGCTAGAGTAACCGTGTCGTCGTCGGCGTAGTCGCTCCCATCTTCCTTGGTGAGCTGTCCCTGCACCACTATGTGACTCTCGCTAGGATGTATGAATAGATCTTGAGTTTCAACGTTGATTCTTATCTCTCCCGCATTGTTCATACTCGTTCCGGTTACCGGTTCGTATTCGTGAACCTCATATTCTTGCATACTTTCATCTTTCACTATGCTTTGTGCTATATCTAGTATATTTGTCATTTTTAAAGGATTTTTTGTTTTTTTGTTTATTAACTAGCTTGCTTTTTTCTTATCTAAAAAATAGTTTTTAATTATTTTTATTATTATTTTTTTCTCTCCTTTCCGATGATCTCTTCTCCATCCAAAGCTTCGATTTCGTAAGTCAGCGGATCAGTGTGAAATATTTTGATTATCACAAAGATTTCCGAGGTTCATCGAGGAGTATAACCCTTTTCGAAGTGCTTCTTATAAGCGTAGATTCTCACTCAATCACCGACCGCAAATTTCGGCGCTCTAGACTTCTTCCTAATCTTAGATCTTTCAGGATATAGATTCGCATAGACCCGTTTTTCATTTCGAGGATCGCTAGCTTCCACGGGAGTCATCTTGATCGATCTGTGTCGCGTGTTGTTGTAATCTTTGACCAGACCGTTCAGAGCGTATATGTATTTCTTGGTCAAATTCGCGGTGAAGTATCTGTGCATCTTTTCCTTCATCGTTCGATTCCAACGTTCCACCACGCTGGCTTTCTCTTCGTTTTTGATCGAGTAGAGGTCGATCAATCGATGAACGTGCTTGTTGTAGAATTCCTTTCCCTTATCCACCCACAATTTACTCGGTTTTCGAGAAGACGAGTCGAACACGCTCTCCAGAGCCTCGGCGATGCAAGATCCCGATTTATTCTTCAAAGCTCTGATCCAACCGTATTTGGAAAACACGTCGATGATCGTCAATAGATATTTGACACCCTCATTCCACCTCGAAAACGATCTCATGTCGACCAAGTCAGCAGACCAAATATCATCCAAACCCTTCACGAACACCCTTCTCTTTCGAAATTTACGCACGATGGGTTTGTGTAACTCCTCGGCCAGTTCGCTCGTCAATAATCGTTTCTTCTTCTTTTCCGAAACGCTTTTTTTTTTTGAACGCCCCAGCCGAATCGACGTTTCGCACCGATCAGATTGCCGACCAGTGAACGTTCTATCTTCTCTCTCCTGGTCGGATTCGATATGCCTCTCAATTTCCCCAACATGTTTTTATCGCAGACGTCGTTGCGAGTCTTGGTGTCGGGATGTCCGGCGTAGCACAGATCTTGATCATACGCGGCCGCATCCACCCTATTCACAGGTTTGCTCCAAGATTTAGGAGTCAGATCGGCGTTGAGTCTCTTGTTCAATTTCGTTCCGGGTCCCGTGAAACTGTGACCAGGCAGATGCATTTCGAAAGGTAGATTATTGATCATTTTATTCACGATGCCTTTACCTTTGCTCGCGTTCTTTTTTTTGACGAATCGAGTCTTGATAGAACCACACACGTCGCAAATTCCGCGAAGCATCTGTCTATCATTTTTAGTTCGTACTTCTCGAGAATTACTCGTCTCGGTAACTCTCTTACACTTTACGCAATACATTTTTTAAGAGTTATTTAAATTAATTTCGTTTTTTATTTTATATATAAATTTAATAATTAATTAATTCTGTTCTTATTATATATATATATATTTTTTTTTTCAATCGCTGCTCTTGAGTTCTATCATCTTACTGAATTCCTCCTTAGCCTCTTTCCTCCCCTTTTCCACGAGAGAATCCTTCATCTCTTCTTTGATGATCTGACGAGTCTTGATTCTCATGGTTTCTTTCATGGCATCGTATTTCGTTTTCTCGCTCAATATCACGAAGTATTCTCCGTCCGATATCCTACCGTCTTTCAACGCCATCGAGATCATTTCGGATATCGTATCGATCTTGGAGTCGGCCAAGACGCGAATCTTGTCGTGTTTCCTTGCCTTCAGATATAATTTCCTACTCAAAAAGTTGCCGAGCGTGCTAAACAATCCGGCGGCAAGAGCCACTCCTTCTACAGTCAACACGATCGGAATGCCGACCGCGGTTGACAACAATCCGATACCGGCCGCGTGTAAACCCATGGAAATCGTGATGAGTGTCGTGTCGATCGCGTTGACGAAGTTCACGAAACGCGAATACTTCTTCTTGAGAGAACGGCGAGAATCTCTCTCTCGAGTTAGATACGATTGGATTCTACTGATTTGATCGATGCGATACCTCTCTCCTCTTTCTTTTTCTTCTAGCGACGGTGCCGTTGGCAAAACGCCGTTTGGCTTCTCATCCTCGTCGTCCACTAACGTCGGATACAATTTATTTCTAGTTCTCATTTTTGTGTTTTTTTCATCCTCGTCGTCATCTAACGTTAGATACAATTTATTTCTGGTTCTCATTTCTGTTTTTTTTTTCTTTCTTTCTAATATTAGATAAAAAATTATGTGTGTATTTATTTTTATTTTCTATTCTCCCTTATTTTATATCAACGAGAAAACTTAGACGTATGCTTCACTGAACAATAATTTCATGATGCATCCCTTGTCTTCTAAAGTCAGACTTCTACGCGCCAATTTCAGTTCTTCCGAAACTGTGGGCTTGTCTTGATTCTTACAGAAGACTAATCTCTTCCAAAGCGTGATCACATCGTCGAATTTAACGCGTTCGAACGTCGGTTCGAAATACTTGACGACCATATCTTCCCCCCTTTCCATCATCAGACACGAATGATTCTCGTGATCGAAGTCTAGATGATCCCGACATCCGACGCATCGTTCTAACAAGATGGGACGTAGTTCTTCATTCACGCAGATTGCATATGCTCTCATCAGCATGTTTAAAAGAAACCTCGCTCTAATAGTCTGGGAAACGCACATGATTTACGTATTTTTTTTATTATCTATTCGATTTGATATATTTATTTTTAAATAACTATTTATTTATATTTATTTTTTTTTTTTCTCTCCTATATATATATCAATCACTTTTTTTATTTCCTCAGGCATTATGGCAGTGGGTTTGCCGGTTCAGAATCATCTCTTTTCCGTGTACCGTACACAAGTCGATTTCTGACGTAGAATCCGCAAATAGATTTCCGTGTTCGCCTCCATAGGGATTCAGTGTTAAAATCATGTACAGACACGGATGATTTAGAATCGGCAAACCACTTTTTGATGATGATTTAGAAACGGCAACACGTTTTTTGCTCGCGATTTTAACACTGAATCCTATGGGGGAAACCCATTTGCCGATTCTAAATCAGACGATACACCTCTTTTTCCTTAAAATTTCATACATTTTTTCACTCTTGAGCGATGTGTATATAGAATCCAGTGATGTAGAATCGGCAAAGCCGATTCTTAATCACCCTAAAAAACGACAAATTGTGTACCCGTACACGATTTTAACACTAAATCCTATGGAGGTGTACATCGATGTACGTGTACATGTACATGTACATTTGAGTTAGAATCGGCCTTTATTACCTACTGCAGATTTTAAAAAATTAATCCCCATATTGCACTGTGTTAAAATTTGCACTCACACAAAGAGCCCAATTATTAACTGAGGTACTTGATTTGAAGAAACTTCAATCTGACCCCTGTAAGGATTCTGTATGCCATACATCAAAAGATTCTGTCCAGTGGTTCTGGAGAAGAGTTTTAAAGATTATTCTCCATATTGGACTAAGTTAAAATTCGGGTTTCAATAGGGAGCCCAAATATTTTTCAAAGGACTTGATTTGAACAAACTTGAATTTAATCCCCGACAGGATGCTGTCTAACAGACATCAAAACATTCTGACGGTGAATCTAAGAAGATTTTTAAAGATTAATCCCCATATTGCACTATGTTAAAATGTGCACACCCACAGAAAGCCCAATTATTAACTGATGCACTTGATTTGAAGAATTTGAATCAGACCCCTGTAAGGATGCTATATACCAAATATCAAATGATTCTGATTGGTGGATCTGAAGAAGAAGATTTTTAAAGATTGTTTCCCATATTGCACGAAGTTAAAATTCAGGCCCACATAGCAAGATCAAATATTAATTGAAGGACTTGATTTGAACAAATTTGAACCTGACCCTTGTAACAATGATGCATACCAAATATTAAAATATTCTGACCGGTGGTTCTGAAGAAGAAGATTTTTAAAGATTATTCACCATTCTGCCAGAGGTTAAAATTGGGGCTCCTATGTTGAGCTCAAATATGTACCAAGGGGCTTCATTTTAACAAACTTGTATCTTACCCCCTAAGGATACTAGATACCAATTATCAAAATTCTGATCAGTGGTTCTGGGAAAGAAAATCTTGTTAAAAGTTTTTGTAAATATGCTGACGCAACATTTTTTCGATGACCACACTTACAGACCACCCTGACACAACTGATGGCAATTTTTTTACCATCCCATTCTACTGACCTAAGGATGTTTCATACTAATAAAAGTTCTCTGTTCCGTGAGGTTTAGGAAATATCAGCAAGTGAAAATATTTCTATTTTTAGCTTCAGGGGTTCCCATGGGGACACAGGAATTTTTATTTTTTTTTTGCATGAATCAAGTACTTATGACTCAATAATACCACATACCAAATTTGTTTCAAATTGGATTATGTGTTCAGAAAATAGAAATTTGGGGCAGAGCCAAAATCTTGCCCCTCCCATTACACAGGCAAATACTGCTCCACGAACTTCGTTTGAACAAACTTAATTCTACACCTCAAAAGGAAGCTCTGTACCAAATATCATATCACTGTACCCACTGGTTGATGAGAAGATTTTTAAAAAAATTTTAGAGCCTATTCCTCCATCCACTCCCTATGGAGCTGGGCAAGTTCATTTGAACAAACATAAAATATGCTGTTTGAACAAGCAAACACCTCAAATTTAACTGAAACCGATTCAGCGGTTTTGGAAGAGAAGGTGCAAACACCATATTCACAGAGGATGGACAGATGGTGGACGACAGACTGTGAATGATCACGAATGTTCACCCTGACTTTCAGTCAGGTGAGCTAATAAAGCAGAACTTGTATACTGCTGTAAACAAGCAGTGCTCCACTTCCCTGGATTCCCGTGAGGGGAGATAAAGTAAATTAAGACACTGACTTAGGGACCTAACTTCATGAGCAGTGGTGTAGTTAAATACATCATCCACTGGAAGGAAAATCAGGGCTCGATTTAACTGGATTAGCATAGCATTTTGCAATTCAATTTTAAAATTTTGCTATATCAGTCTAATGTTAATTTTCAACAACAGCTAAGCAAATTTCCTGAATGAATAAATTGCTATTCAACATTTTCAGATTAAATCGAGCCCTGGCGGAGTGATACATTCCTATACAATGCAGATAGCAGGTTGAATCCAATAATGAAAAGGGTGGAAAAGTTAAAAAATTTATAGTAATTTATACATTTTTTATACTTACCAATGACCCAGACTTAGCTGGTGCTAACTCTAAAATATTTAGGGCCAAACGCAAATTTTACCCCCCATTCCCCAAAATTTGCATCTAAAACTGCAAAATACATGTCTTATATGGTCCTCCATACTTTTACTCCACTGCGCATGCGCAGTGTCAAGGAGGTCTCGAAACTGCCGCCAAAAGTCATTCTTACAACCAGTGCCTGGTAAGCGTTATGTACGCAGTGAGGAGGCAAGAGTTCCCAACTCCTGGGAGGGCCATCCCCGTCTGGGTCATTGGTAAGTATAAAAAATATATAAATTACTATAAATTTTTTAACATTTTTATACTGTACCAATCACCCAGACTTAGCTGAATAGTAAAAAGGTTGGAGGGCCTAAGACATAAGGAAAATCCAATAGACTCAATTACCTATAACAGACCTATCCCCTCAATGAGAAAAGGAGAGATAGGCTACATGTATCTTTCTTATTATATCAAAAAAGAAAGACACAACACCATACTGTAATTGAGCACAATAATATCAATGATCTCTATAAACATCTAGTATAACCCTTTATACTAATATTTTTAAAAGGAAAGCCAATAAATATGGGAGTCTAGAGAAATGAGACTCAATATACTCATTTATAAGTGTTCGAGGATTGTATATTAACACCCAATTAATCACGGGATATATACAGATACTTCACACCAATCAACACTTTTAAAAAATATTACACAGATGAGTAAACATAGGCTTTACCCTTAAAATCATCTTGGAACCGACTCGGAATTACCGACTCTAAGGGAGGTATTCTGTTGCTTTACACTATAAAGCAGGTGACCTAAGGGAACACCCACACCCCCCACCCCCTTCCCCTTGCCCTGGATCAAATACTCCAGAGCAAAGAGGGCAGCAGGACAGTGTCACTGCCGGAACCGAAGGCCTATACACATATATACTCACCCAAAAAAGAAAGTGTGCATTGCAGAAATTGATCAAACTCCAAAAAAATAATTTTGTAGGTGTAAAGAGTGTTAACCTGTTCATGAATAAGTTATATTGAACACAAAAAACAGCTTTCCCCGTTAAAATTGCATTAACGTTAAATGACGTGCTGCACGTTTGTGAAAAGGCATGTTTTGCACGTGGAGAGTCTGAAAATTCATGCAGCAGTGTGAATCCTTGGGTATGCCCTGGGTATGATTAGAGCTGGCAGAACAGAGAGGTTGCCCAGCATTTGAACTGCCACCGTAACACTGTAGACAGGCTAGTCCATCGACATGCACAACATGATGACATTCGAGACCGACCCCGCTCCGGGAGACCCCAAGTTACCACCCCTGCACAAGATAGGTATATCCGTGTCGTCCATCTCCGGAACCGGCAACAAATGGCAATGACGACAGCCAGGAACATCCCTAACCTGAGATGGATATATCCTCAAACAGTAATCAACCGGCTGAGAGAATACGGCTTACGTCCTTGAAGACCTGCAATTCGTCCGATTTTGACGTTACATCATCATCGTGCTCGACTGCAGTGGTGTAGACAACATCTCAGGCATCCCTTACACTGGTGGCGACGTGTTTTATTCACAGATGAATGTCGTTTCCATCTTTCATCATCAGATGGCCGCCAGAGAGTGTACAGACGTCGAAACGAACGCTACGCAGATCCATGTGCCGTGGAGCGAAACCGTTATGGGGGTGGGTCTCTCATGGTGAGGGGTGGCATCACTGCCCGTAACAGAACTGAGCTGTTTCATTATTGATGGCAATCTCAATGCAGCCAGATATCGTGATGAAGTGCTTACACCTGTTGTTGTCCCATTTCTGCAACGTCACGGCCCCGGCGTCATTCTACAGCAGGACAACGCCCGACCCCACGCAGCTCGTGTTGTTCAACAGTATCTGCAGCAACAACAAGTGGATGTTTTTCCCTGGCCCGCAAATTCGCCCGATATCTCACCCATTGAGCACGTATGGGACGAAATGAAACGTCAGCTACGCTGGCTTCCCCATGCACCGTCAACGCTTGTGGAACTCCAAAGACAGCTTATCAGAATATGGAACAACATCCCACAACACTTCCATACTAACTTGTTCGCTTCAATGAGGCGTAGATGCACAGCAGTAGTCGATGCAGACGGAGGTCATACCAGATATTGAGTGTGTGACTTTTGTGTTTGACCCTTAGTGTCTTTGACTCTCCATGGCACCAAGAGTATTCGTCGTAGCGTAATGAAATTTCTCGTATTGATCACAAATTGATTCATCTGTGATTGAATAAAATTTCCATGAATGAAAATGATATATATCTTTTTTTAGTGTTATTTTTTAGCATGCACACTTTCTTTTTTGGGAGAGTATAGTTGTCACTGTTTAGACATTCTGAGTAAAAAATAACGGACCTAAACAATGTAGATCTGCAGAAAGGACTCAATATTCTCAGATACACAAAATCGTGAAAATGGAGGGCTAAGACCAATATGCAGCCCTCAATAGAGCTGTAATAGCAACATTATTAGTCTAAAGCCATGGTGTAGAAGAACTCTTACTTCATGAGCTTAAAACTAAAGCACAGACTGCTGATTGAAGATATAATCATAAGCAGAACTGATAGTAGATTGAATCCATCTGACCATAGAATGGACCGAAATGTGGAGGAAGCTTCCACTGCATGTCCCACAACAGACATCTGAGTAAATTAATCCACAGTCTTTGTGGAGCTAGAGAAGCTACCAACAGGAGTGCATTGAAACAATTACATGTGAGCAATATCTGTTGAATCAACGGCACTGGAAGATATGTATATCTTATTATTCCATCTCACAAGAACGATAAAGCGTTTACTGCAAACGCTCGAAGATCGACACATTATGACACATACGTCTGCAACTGATTGTTGAGATGCGTCGCAAATAAGTCGATCATTGGCCGCTCTCCTTGGTAGCAATCTGATTGAATACTTGTTTGTTGGAAGTCCATTCTGGTGGCAACAAACAGCCTCTCCATGAAGGGAGTCTGCTAATACGTTCAGACGACCCGGAATATGACGGACCAATAAGAGAACTTGATGTTCTAGTACCAACCGAAAGATTCAATCCGTTAACATAAATAACAGGATGGAATGAGTGCCTCCATAATTCCAAAAATACGCTAATACCGTCGAGTTGTCGGACAGAATTAGCATATGAACATTCTGAATAACGTTCCTCCAATAACGTAGCGCAAGCCAACATGACATCAATCTTGATCTTTGTGTGCTTGATAAGGCACTACGGAAACAAAAGACTCTGGCACTTTAATCCGTTGGGTTCAATGAAACTACCCAATCTGTTTGACTGGCATCCGTCAAAACTGAAAACTCGGATCCGGCAATTGCAGTGGAACTACTTGAGTTAAGCACTGAAAACTTGCCCAAGTCTTAATCTCTTATTCACTTGATTTGACAAGAAGATGTCCGTATTGAGTGAAAGAAACTTCACCCTCCAATTCTGAATTGAAAAAAAATTTGGAGAGGACAAATGCGTAACCGCCCCATTGGAATAAAATCACGGCAGATCCGCACAACGTATCAGTCACATGAGATCTCTCGCTGAGACCTTGTCTGAGCGAAGACAATACTGAGCATAACGACTGATTAATTTCGCTCTGGTTAACGGCAGACGAACAAGAATGTTATGCGTCTCGAAGCTCATCCCCCGGTGGGTAAATAACTTGGGACGGAACCAGATCCGACTTCTCCTCGTTTACTTATGAAACCGAGAAGTCGGATCAAAAGAAGCAGAATCTGCACATCGTTCTGAAGCGTTAACTCATTGCCGTACCTCTGAAGAATGTCGTCCAGGAAGGCCGACGATACCGCAGACGAATGAGCTCAGAAATGAGTCAGTACCGAGTTCGTTATTCGAGTGAAAGTCCAGGAACTAGATTCAGACCGGAACACATTGGTCGGTGCTGAAACACAATTCCTACGATAAAGAAGCAAAAATACTTTCAGAACGCCTGATGTACCATGACGTGAAAGTATGTAACTAGAAATCTATGCATGTAGCATAGTCGTACACCCGAATACTCGCTCTGACCGATCGGATGGACTCCATATAGAAACTTAGAGCCACGATCAGATTGATATCCAGCTCAGATTATGAGTGTCTGAAACGAGCCGTCTGGTTTTGGAACCAGAAAAGGATGGTTGTAGAAACCTTTAAAATCCTGGATTTCTACGATCTCTATCGCGATCATTCCAGAAGAGACTGGACTTCTGATGGAAGCGAGCCTCTATTCTACTGACTGACGGAAGCCGAGTCCATCTTGGACTCCGAGATGACAGAGGATTTTGTTTGAGGGAAAATATAGTCCTTCCGAAAACACCCCTTGAATCCAAGGTACGTCCGTAATCTGATCTCAAATAATTGAGAAACTCGATAGACTTCCACTCACTAATACACGATACAGGATAAAACCATTACCTCCTGGTCCTGCGAGGCTTACGGAAGGAGAAGCCATGTCCTCTACAGCCCGCATCTCGCCTCGTCGACCTAGGGGCGTCTGACCGGAATTACGCTACTCTGACGGTCTCTAGAATAAGACCTAGAGGATGCATGGGAACCTCTATAGGAACTTCCCTTGGACGTATTCGTCCCAGAAGTGCCTGTCCTACTCTTCTCTGATGAATCCGACTATATGGAAGCGAATTTAAATAGCAGAGAGTCTAAAGCTTTTCTTAGTTAATTGATCATAAACTGCGGAAAGCTTGCCGTCGAAGAAAACTCTCCGGAGACCGGAGCGACTCTGAGAGAGTTTTTCACCTTACTATCTACACGTGTGGATGTAGCCAGGGCCGTGTCACGTCCAAACAACTCCATAATGCCACTAAAGGATGGAGTTTATGTGAGGCCCTGGAAAGAACTCTTAAGGAGGTTGTACATCCTAGAATTCTTTTTGCTTTGAGACGCAATGATAACGTTCTGGTAAGGTGATCTGCGAACGATAATGCGTCTAGGCTGTCCCTGCTAGACAATTTGTTATTTCCAACATCATGGTTGGAATTGACATAAACGACAGATAAACAATACTAGTTCCTGACCTGGTCGTCTAGACGCAGAGAACTCCCAGAATGCTCTGTCCTGCTGTTTCAAAATATTCGATGAATTGATAAAAGGTAGATGTAGAGCATATTGCCGATAAGAAAACTGACCTGCCCATTTAGGTAGCAAGTTATATAAATATAGCGTCATTCAACAGATCAAATGTCCGTGAAACATATCTGGACTATGTCGGAAACTGAGGGATGATGTCCCTAAACCGATTAAGAATTCTGTGTCTAGTGGCGGTATCCGTCTCATATCCGGTAAGGCTTCCACGTTTACACGTGTAAACGTGAACGTTTCGTTTATGGGCATTAAACGTTTACAGTTCTGGTAAACGTGTACACGGTATGAAGTTTTAATAGAGTAATTTCAAAATTGCAGATTAATGCAGAAAGTCAAAGAAACAAGAAAAAAATTTCCAACTTTGCAATGCAATATTTTGGTAATGCTTCAGAAAAACTGTGTACTGGTTCCGACTGGCGCCGCCGCCACAGTATCCGAACGAAATCATCTTCAAATCATGTGATATCATATGTGACACAGTCACGTCAGCCATATGGCACGTGCTTATCTTTGGTGTTTCCTTCGAAACATGTGTGGGATGTTTCAGTTTATTCGGATTTACATGTATATTCCCAAAGTGATACACAATTGTTCTCGATGATTTCGTTCACCTGACATGGATTATTAATTTATTATTCACACATGGGATGATCTTAGGATCGATTTATGGAGTTTGACAGACAGACTGGCACTTGCAGTGTTTGAAAATTGGGATCCCCCTGCATGGTTTGTAGACTTTGTTTATTTTTGCGACATTGCATTCCACTCTCAAGTCCGGTATTGTCACTATTGTGTGCCACGGCAACTCGCTCCAACATTACTGTTTGAAAAAACACAAGGAATTTCACCCCGAACCCACCAGAATGAGCTCAGAGACCCCCATAAATTTCAAAATTTACCTGGGGGAGAATCTCCCAGACCCCCCCCCCCCCCCCCCCACCACATAGACCGAGCGACTTTGCCTTCGGCATCTGCATGCTGTGATCGTTCGTCTACGTCGTTTTTGGACGAACTGTAAATCAGCTGTCTCAGTAACATAAATTGTATGCCCTGTACGCAAAGATATGATGAACTTACTGTATATTATTACACACTTCTATCAAATATTGACTACTTGCACTGTTAGTACGTGTAAACGTTTCCGTTTCGTTTACAGACAGTCGTTTAAACGTTTACAATTTTGTCTAAACGTGGAAGCCTTAATATCCGGCAATGCAGCATTTTGGTTCGGAGGAACAACGTCCGATGATAATGCCGGATGCACTCTACTAGAGCTGAAACAGTTAACCGGTTAACCGTTGACGGTTCGGTTTTGATTATGACCGGTTATAAATTTTGTAACCGTGGTTAACCGTTCTGTATCTTATGATGAGTGCTGCAGGCAGAAATTAATAGAAAGTAAGTTTTTGTCTGAAGTTTCATGTCGCTGTATCTAATATGCTAGTAATAGCACAGTAAAAGGTAATTCAAGCATTGCTTTGGGCATAGCTGTACGCCTGTAGGTGAACCCGATATCACCCCTTTCATTGTTATTGCTGAGATTTGACAAGATTCGACAGAAATCGACAAGAGTTTTGGATTCTGGTATCATTGTCATTCTGCAACTCTGTCGCATAATCCGACTCGCATTCTACATGTTTCAGGGACCGGTTCAAAGTTATTTGCAGTCAGTATTATTGCGTCATAACTTGTCTAAATTCTGAATGAATTGTTAACGCTGTTTCATAATACCCTCCCCCCACCCCACCCCTCGAATTTTTTAAAAGTGACTGCGCATACGCTGCACCCGAGTGTCTGTATTGAAAATGATAAACTCCATGGGAAAAGAAATTGTCGTGCTTGCACACTGCAGTGACTGCACAGTACTTGGGCTAGGGACAGGGAGATCACATTTTATCAAGTAATATATGCCTTGATTCTTAGATGTGTGTGGTTCTGGCCTCTGGGACATTTCATCCTTGAATCGGTTCGCTCGGGGACATTTCGGCTCTCGGAAAGGCCGAAAATGTCACCGGCCAAATCGTCTCAAGGTCGAAACGTCCTAGGGCCAAAACTGACGAGTGACGAACGTCTCAACTCTTAAGAACGTACTGTGCAACTGTTTTTCCTTTCTTTTGTGTATGGTGTAATTAGTATTCGTCTTCAGTCTTCACAAAAGTCTGAAACTTTGGTTTAAATTTTAAAATAGTTTTTACTTTACCATACGTAATGAATTTCTGGGGGAAGATTAATAAGGTTAATTTGAGGATCGCTAAATACGACAGTGTCAATTCTTCTGTCTTTAACACTGGTTTACGGCAGTGGGTAACAGCATCACGTGTTATGCTTCCGTTTTTTTACACCCTTTTCATCCGATGAATATGGAATATAAGGCATGTTTAGGTACGTTTGTCACTTTGTTCAGTGGTATTCCTGGAAGTGACCCATGGATTTACTGGATTACGGTTTTGAACAACAGTTGATCAGTTCATACAGTGACATGCAGCTCACAACAAGGTAGGTGTATTCACTGACGATAATACGATTACGTTTCTTTATTTTTCAGCCGTCCAAGTGAGTTGTACTTTGTGCGGCCTCGCTGCGCTGTACTCCCAGTCATGTTTTCCCCCAATTTTCTTATGAACTATTAAAATAACCGTTCACCGGTCATTAACCGATTATAGCTCCCGGTTAACCGGTTACAAAAAATTCGTAACCGTTTCAGCTCTACACTCTACGGCAATTACGTTGTTCCAAAAAGGGAAAATACAACTCATCTGTATCCCTTTCACCATCCTGTCGGACCACTTGAAATTCTTGGTCGTCCGTGCCTGAACCTGCAGCGGAACGTGCCAACCCAGCTTCCTCGGATAATTCCTGATCTGACAGAGTTACTGTCGGTTGCTGGGATGCTGCGATAATTTGTGCTATCTGCGATAGCATGCCCGTAACAGAGGCCTGTGGAGCTGCAGTCTTATAGGATTTAGCCGCTGGAAGCTCCTTGGACGTTCACTCCTGCATTCCTCTAATATGTGAACGTCCGGAGAATGAAGGCCTTGTATCCTTGGCTACTGGATGGCGTGACCTGGACGCCGTAGAATTCTTGGTCGGTGATATTGATTGAATATCACAGGTCACGTAGCCAAGTTGCGGTCGCGTGTGCTGCCGTGAGGATGAGGAAGCCGAAATAGCAGTCTCTCCTGACTGTCTATATAACAGAGTGTCCCGAGCGGTGGACGTATACTCCGACTGAGAAACATTTAGTACCACAACATCTGGGCTCAGATGTTGTAATACGAGAGAGGGACCTCTCTCGCTCACAGCCCGGATGGACCTGGACCAGCTAGGAACCGGACTAATAGGCTTCCTCTGTACCATCCTCGCATCCATCGTCACTGGGTGTGCACATTGTATTTTATAGTGCTCGCTTCACCCAAATCTCCTTCCTGGACCGCAACGGACGAACCCGTGTGCTGAGCCATTTGGTGAATGGTCGCGACACTGGGCGAGCTAGCGGACGCCAACGCCATCGATCCTACTGGGGAACTCTAGGCAATTGACGTATCTACATTTTCACTTTGCCGCTAACTCTTCATTTGACTGTGACAACGGAAGCACACTTACGAAGACATCACGGTAACAATACCTAGTTCATGTTACCCTATGAGACATGTGGAGCTGCGGTCCTACGTGAATATCCGCTGAAAGCTCCCGGGACGTTCCTTCCTGCATTTATATAATATGCGAACGTCCCAACTGGAAAGGTCTCGTATCCTTGGCTAGCAGATGGAGTGACCTGGTCGACGTGTATTCCTTGGTCGGCGAAGCAGGAGCACCAGGGACGTTCAATCCTGCATTTATATAATATGCGAACGTCCCCTGGAAATCTGAGGTCACATAGCCAAGGTGCGGTCGTGTGTGTTGATGAGGATGAGGAAGCCAATATAACAGCCGCGTAGGACTGTCATGCGACGGAGCGCCCCGAGTAGGAGGAGTGGACGTAAGCTCCGACTAAGCGAATGACATACAACAACATTGCGGCACAGATGTTGATGCAAGATAGAGGGGGGGCCTCTCTCGCTCGCGGTCCGGAGGACCTGGACGAGCTAGCTATCGGACTGACAGGCTTCCTCCGTACTATCCTCGGATCTGTCGTTGCTGGGTGTGCACATCTGAAGTTTTATAGTGCTCGCATCACCCAATCTGCTTCCCTGGACCGCAACGGACTAACCCGGGTGCTGAGCCATTCTTTCCTGGTGAATGGTCACGACACCGGGCGACAATGCCTTCGATAGAACTAGCTAACTCCCAGCAATTGTTGTAATACCTTGAGCACTTCCTGCTAGCCCTAATATTGCAACGACGGAGACACTCTTATTGAAGACATCACAGAAACATCACTCTGAGTTCTGAAAAAGAAACTGATAATATATAGTGACCCTACAGAGCGAGGACCGTAATGGACCTCTCATCGCAACAAAATTCCATGACGCACGTCTCCAATGTTGTCATATCAATCAACACACACAGAGCAAGAATTAATGCGACTACATTGACTATAAGAAACACAATAAACTTGTGAATTAGAGGAAGATATCCTCGCATTACGATTGAAGAATATTTTTTCAACCAGAAAAAATATACACCATCATATTACTCGCACTAACTCTTGAAATAAATATACATAATATATTATAATTCATTTTTACATTCAAACGAAAATAATTTTCCAAAAAAAAAATTTTTTTGAAAAAATTTTCAGAAGAGCCCAAGTTCCCAATGGGAACCCTGAGCCCAAAGGATCCCCAAAAAGCCTAAGTGTGGACAAAAATGTTTAACCATTTTGAAAAATTAATGTAACACTTACGGACAATATTAAAGTATCTTGCTATGAACTAAATTAAGCAGAAGACAAGTAATCATTGTCAGAAGTTACAGTTGTCAACATAAGCAAAAGTGTCAACAAACTGGAAACATGACTCCAGGCACTGAAACAAACATGGCCCGAAATCATTTACCAATTTAAACACTATCTGATGCAAAATAGAGGCTTCCAGAGAAGAAACTGTAGAACATCAGATGGAAGGTGCATATCAAAACGCCTAAACACCCCTAGGGTGAGGACGTAAACATGGGGAACAAACAGAAAATAATTCTGTTTCCAAGCCAAAACTCCCAAGAAATTTTAGTAATAAACATTACAAAAAATAAGCCAAAAGGATGGGAGAATAGCTAGGGGGAATAAAGGAAAGGGAGAGAGGAAACACTGATTAAACAATGGAACATTCATAGCAAGAATGACCACAATAAGGTCATGCCACGAAAATAGGTAACATGTAACAATTTCGTAAAATAATTAAAAGTTACAGCCCTGAACATTTGTTTCCACTGTTTTCTCCTCTCCACCTTCTATTTCCACCATATATCCACCATTTCTCTCATAAATATGCGTCTGGCATCTTTAAAACTGAGATTTACAAGCACAAATAACAGTGAAGTGTAACTGTATTCAGGGCCAAACAAAGAATGGCTTTTGGTGGCAGTTTCGAGACCTCCTTGACACTGCGCATGCGCAGTGGAGTAAAAGTATGGAGGACCATATAGGACATTATTTTTCGGTTTTAGATGCAAATTTTGGGGATTGGGGGGTAAAATTTGCGTTTGGCACGAAATATTTTAGAGTTAGCACCAGCTAGGTCTGGGTCATTGGTACAGTATAAAAATATATCTTTCATTCCTGGAATAAGAGAGAGGAAAAATCTCTTACTGCCTTTCTTACCAAAAAACGTTCTAATAACATATTTCTTGATAGCTCTAACTAGGAATTAGCTCTTCCCAATTTGGTATTCTGGAGGAAAAGCCCTAATACAGAGGTGTAGGGGCAACATCTGATACTAGATCGTAAGCCAGAAATGAAGTGAAAGAGGTAAACATGAGAGTATTTCCAATCTTATGAAGGAATTGTGATTCGACAGGAAAAGTTCACTAACCTGTCTAGCCTATTTATTTATTTATTTATTAACGTTTAAGGAAATTAAGGTAATATATTTCTGCACAAAGGCTAATCATGGCCCAACATGGATATAAAGTCGAGTCATTTGTTTCTACCCATGCTGCCCATTTTAGAGGACTTCCACCCCAGGCATTGGTTACCAGGTCCTATTTAACCAGTAAAACAGCTTGTTTACTGCGGTAACTGACCTAGCCAAATCGAAAACCAAAAGGCATGCCTCCCTTGCCTCCACAGGAAGTTGTGTTGGTGAAGTAGGATAGACAAAACATTGGCAATATGCAAAGGTGTATGTAAAATGACTTGAATCATGCATACGCTGTTATAAAAATATTATGTATTGGTAATGGACATTTCTGAAAAAGTAGCTAAACAGTACACAATAGCTGAAATCTGTCTTAAATCCAGTCCCAAGAAAGTGATCCACATAAATGAAGTTGCTGAAAACAACACATCATACAATGAAGATACAGTGGAACCCTATCAAAACAAGAGGCCCCAAGTGGCCTTAATCGCTCACCTGCCAAAGTGGTTCAAAGAAGTATTTGGAGTCACATTCAGTTAGACGTGGTTCATCAATACTACAAAGGAATGAAGTCATGAAAGGCACATTTTATGGAAATACACTAAGGAATGGATTTGAACAAACCTGAACCTAACATGCACCCCCCCTCCCGCCACCCCACCCATAGAAAGACCCAATATTAAGCTGGGGACTCAAATTGAACAAACTTGAATCTAACCCCCTTATGGATTTGATTTCAACAAATATGTGAGTGAATCTTTCAAAGATGTTATATGTGGGATGGGAGAAGAAAATTCTTTAATGTTTCTCCCATTAATCTCAGTGGTAAAAAATGATGACTCAAAGAAATTTGCCTGAAATGCGCTAAGTTCAAATTTGGGCTCCTATACTGAGCCCAAATATGAACCCAGGGAGCTGATTTGAACAAACTTGAATCAGATCCACCCCACAATGTTGCATACCAAATATCAAAAGATTCTGCCTGCTGGAGAAGAAGATTTTTTCAAGAAATTTGCCTGAAATGCACTAAGTTCAAATTCGTGTTTCTATAGTGAGTCCAAATATGAATCTAGGGAGCCGATTTGAACAAACTTGAAACAGATCCACCCCACAATGTTGCAGACCAAATATCAAAAGATTCTGCCAACTGGATCTGGAGAAGAAGATTTTTAATAAATTTGCCTGAAATGCATTAAGTTCGAATTCGGGCTCCTATACTGAGCCCAAATATAGACCCAGGAGGCCGATTTGAACAAACTTGAATCAGATCCACCCTACAATTTTGCATTCCACATATCAAAAGATTCTGCTTGCTGGATCTGGAGAAGTAGATTTTTTAATGTTTTTCCCATTGCCTACAGTATTAAAAAGTGCTGACTCAGCACTTTTCAAAGTCCCAAAACTTTACTCTAGGATAAAACTGATGGCAATTTTTTTTTTACCAATCCTTTCTGTTGGTCCTAAGGGAAGCTTCACACCAAATAAAAATTCTCAGTGCCGTGCAGTTTTGGAGTTAACTATTTTTAGCTCCTGCGATTCCATCGGGGCTATAGGGAAAAAAAATCGGCATAAATTAGGTACTTATGACCCAATAAGCCTCACATAAAATTTGGTTCAAATCAGCCTCTCGGTTCGGAAAATAGAAATTTTGGACAGGGCCTTCCCATAACGATGCCAAATATAGCCCATCAAACTTCTCTTGAACAAATCTGAGTCTACACCTTAAAAGGAAGCTGCATACCATATATCAAGTCTCTGCTACTGCTGGTTCTTGATAAGACGATTTTCAAAGATTTGGGTGCCCCTTGGGGGCATGGCACCACCCAGGAGAAGGGACAACTTCATTTGAACAAATCTGAATTGGCATTAGGTAATAAACATTTACCCAACATTTGAATAAAATTGGGCTTGTGGTTTTGAAGGAGAAGTTGATAATGTAAAGTTAATGCTGGATGACGACGGACGGCGGACAGAATGTGATCAGTAAAGCTCCCACTGAGCTTCGCTCAGGTGAGCTAAAAAAGTTACTTTGCCAGAGAAAATTATCTAATTATCAGTATTCAATTAACAGAAATTTGGTCATTTTCCTTTGTATTCTAGTGATAACCTGAGCATTAATTCTGTTACATCTTGCTTATCAGATCTCATGAAACTTTATCAAATGAGATAATAATTGATAAAATGCCTGAATTGGAGGTACTTAGACCAAATAGGTCCAAAAACAGGAGAATTAAGTGGCTCCCAAGATTATTATATTACGTCTCAAGAGACTGGAATATTGTTAAGTTTTTTTAGTTTACTTGTAAGCATCTTCACCAATTTGACATTTATCCTCTAGCAACAAGTTTTAGTAGGAAACTGTAATTGCTGGAACTACAAGTTGTGAAGAATAATTTTCCAACAATAGGTTCTGCAAGACATTAACCCTTCATCTGGTTGAGTGCTAAATTATTTTTGAAAGGTGATTTGAAACATGGGTATTTTTTATCCAAAATGCCAAGCTACCAGCAAGAGTAGACATTGTTTAGCAAGATTTTCATCAATAATTGTTTTGTTATAATTTATTGGAGAGAGCCAATAGTAACCAAACATTTCCTTATTATTATTTTTTTCTACTCTTGAGCAAACAAGCTACCACTAAAGTGGCTCTTAGCACTCTTCAAAAGAGCTATGATATTGGCTGCTAGCACTTAACCAGTTAATGCCCATAACTGGAGCCATTAAAATGTCATTATTTTTTCAGCTTTTGCCTCAAAAACAATGCTTATGACCCATCACTGTCACAATCTCATTAACCTCATTGTAACAAGGGGTAATAAGCCATGTTTTAAAGTAAAAAAAAATGAATTGTTTAGTTGGAACTCTTTTTGGAAAGGTCATCTGCTATTTGTGTTACATCTCTCATGCAAACGTATAGTACAAGTGTCCTGGTCAAAAGCCAATTTTGTTACAGAATCTGAATACTTTCTTTGGAAAATCTATAGTCAATATTCCACTCAAATGTATGATATGAAATGTAATACACACCTGGACAGTATCCTCGTCTATCTGTTCTAGCGGTTATCGATATTGGCCCTGACGTACACAACCAACAACACAAAGTCTTCTCTACTGTACTCTCTACTCTGGCCTGAAAACAGAAGAACATATCAATCTAAGAAATGTGAATAATCTAATGCAAGCCTTTAAATTCCTCTGAAGTTACCCTGTTAACCGTTTACCTAACAATCAGCTGCATCTGCTGGCATAATTTACAAACAAAGCCGTGGAAACAAGTAAAAATTTGGCACAGCCAACAGATGCTCCCCAAAATGCAAATTGATAGAAACATACTGATTTTTTCAAATGCAGAACTGTGAAATGGTTTAAGCCACATAAAAAAATATACAAAAACGTGTGTAAGTACAAGGATAACAGTACCCAGTAAACCTGTATTAATCCTGTACTTAACATGAAAAGCAGACGACACTTGCAAAAGAAGTTCTTGAATAATTAATTTTCTTCATTCTTTGTATCAAAAACATAGGTTATAACCCCTCATTGGAACGAGCTCGTTCCAATGAGGGGTCATAACCTATGTTTTTGAGACAAAAAATGAAAAAATAATGAAAATTAACTGGCGATTTTTTAGAATAGTGCCTTGATGTTGGGTAAAGAGTTAAAAGCTCCTTGGGAAGGAGATTAAACTGGCCTTTACAGACATTTCATTGCTTAATTAGGGTGAATGTATAAGCAGGTTTGATTATACATGCCCTGAGCATTTAATAAGATACCATAAGAAATGTTTTATCACTTTATCATTTTGCCACATTTCAAGGGGCATAACTCTGGAAATGTAAACGCCATAACGGTGAAAATCGAACTTGTCCTACATTTCATGGTAGTTAGTAATGTTGCAAAATTAAAAGGTCATACATCAAAGTGAACTAGAGTTATCTTATCCTGAAACCATTGATTTTATCGCTTTGTGACATTTCAAGGCTCATAACTCTGGAATGGTTAGTGCCACAATAATGACAAACAAACTTGACCTGCATTCCATGGAATAGAATAAAATTAGAAGGCCGTACATCAAAGCAAACTAGAGTTATCATCCAGAAAACCACTGATTTTACCATTTTGTGACTTTTCAAGGTTCATAACTCTGGAACAGTAAATGCCATAACGGTGAAAATCGAACTCTACCTGCATTTCATGGTAGTAATGTTGCAAAATTATAAGGATGAATATCAAAGTGGGCCAGAGTTATCCTCCAGAAATCTAAATTTTATAGTAAATTTCCTTTCTTATTATACCTACACAATTGTTTACTACAGGCTTGCACTACAGTGGAAGTCCCTAACTCAAATAATATACTCTCTATTTTTGTCTTTCCCAAGCAATTTGGGAAAGAAAAGTGGTGCAAAAGCACCAAGAAAAAATAAGCCAAAACTGGGTCGAGAGCAACCGGCGCAGACCCAGTATGGGATGCTCTCTCCCAAGTACAACTCCACGACTTCCGTTGCCAGTGCGCATATACGTCGCTAAAGACTCATTCTTTTTGAATCTGCCAACATCAGAGTTATGTGATTAGTGGGGAGGAAGGATTCTTACCCGTATAAGAAGATGGGAGGGCCTCCATGTAAACAATTGTGGTAGGTATAATAAGAAAGGAAATTTACTATAAAATTTAGATTTCTTATCAACCTACTCACAATTGTTTACTACAGGCTGAATAGACAATAGGCTGGAGGGAATCGCATAACCAACCCACACATAACCCCAGTGCAGTGGAACCGTGAAGCAGAAGGAAGAGGTCCCGAGGCTTATCAACCATAACCTCACAATCATTGGTAAAAGACAATGAAAGGAGACATATGGGTCTGTGTGACACACAGACAGAAAAGAGCAGTAACAGCGCAAGGCTGAAACTGACCTTCAAGAAGCCTAATGGCTAGGGCAGACAACAGCCTGAGCAGAAGAAAGAGGACCCAAAGCAAAATGGTCCTCCGACTGCTCCTGCAAGTGACGCAGATAGAAGGTAGAGAAAGTAGAGGCATTTCTCCAGTAAGCTGCCTGCATAACATCCGACAACTTGACGGAGTTAGAATAAGCCCAAGAGGTAGACAATGCACACACCTTGTGGACAGAAATACGATTGGTAATACAATCGCCAGCTGCTAAATGACCGTAAGATGTACGAAAAGCAAGACAAATCCATCGAGAAATGGATTGAGGAGAGATCTTCTGTCGACCAGGAATAAGAGACAGAAAAAAACGTTTCCTGCCTTTCCGTATGAATCGTGTCTGATTGAGATAAATGTGAATAGCACGGACCGGACAGAGCAAAGGGCGATTACCTTCAACAGAAGGAAGAGCCCTGATACAGATAGGAGGGGGAGTAGTATCTGGTAACTGATTCTTGGCCAGAAAAGAGCAATCAGTGGTAAAAGTAACACTGTTGGGAGAGCTCCTAAAAAAGGCCAGGTCAACCGTGAGAGCGTGAAGCTGACTAACCCTTCTGGCAGAAGCAAACGCCATCAGAAACGCCGTCTTATATGTGAGAAAATGCATATCCACCTGGGATAAAGGTTCGAATGGCGCCCCCCCCCCTCCCCCCCCCCCCCCCCCCCCAGCAAAGCAGCACCCACGAAAGATTCCATTGTGGGGTAAGCTGCAAAGTCCGAGGCCTTTTCAAAGAAAAGTGCTGAACAAGCTTGGAGAGGTAAGGATTAGTGCCGATACGACGTTTCCCCACATAAGAAAAAGTCTCTGAAAGCATGGACCTGTAACCCTTGATGGTATCAGGCTGGAGACCTCGAGAATCAAACAGATATACCAGAAACTCTGCAATCTGTGAAATCGAAGGATTGGCATAATCAACAGACAGGCATTCCGCCGGGCAGTTTTTCGGTCCGGTAAACGGACCCATTCCCCCAAAATCAAGCAGCAATTTTTCCCCCAGAAGTTGAGTTTTTTCCTCTATACGTTTTTCTTAAATGTATTCAATAAAGTTGAAATCGTATACAAAAGTCATTCTCTAGGCTAGTATCAGCATTACTATTGAATCCTCAAAGAAGCAGAGGGATGTGTTTATTATTTGCCGGGATCGTAACTTCGACTACCGGTATTTATAGAACGCAAGATATTCCCAAAGTTCGGCAAAATCGTGGTGACCTCACGTCACCATAGACGAATATATCAGCCAATCGGTGCTCTTTTTATTTATATCTCCTGAAGACATTTCCTGCGGCGTGTGTGAATGTATTTTACTTTGGCAGATCAGTACGGTTGAAAATTACTAATATGTCACATAAGGAGGGGCATTATGTGAAGAAATTAAAATCGACAGATGCTCAAGGGTCGCACAAAATCCATGATTTTTTTAAACATCCGTTAAACATCCGTCCTCCATTCAAGATAATCAATTTAAAGCTGTCGAAACTACGCCTGTTGCTGAATCTTCACACGAACAAATTTGGAGCCTATGATGACATCAAGTTGATTACCGAACTTGACATCTGATACTATCAGATGTCGAGTTTGGTAACCAAATTGATATCCTATATTTATATGAGTCACAGTCAGACGTGCTCACTATTTTTCTCGTGACGGCAAGTTGTCAGCGGTCTCCAGGGGTTGCTCGAATTCCCTGCCCCACTGCCTCCCCGCCAACAGAACAATTTACACGGGATTATTCCGATAGGACACTAAGCCTTTCAAGTCCTTCTCCACTAGCAGCGACTTGAAACAAAGTTCATATAAACTATAGTAGTAAGTCCTTACACGCTATCGGTAGCACTGGCAGTCAACACCGGAAAAACATTTTTCATAAAAAAATAAAGGTTGCTACACCTCACTGGAACGAGCGCGACACGCGCATTCCAGTGAGAGATCACAACCCATGTTTTGGTAGAACGTACATAATATCAAAAAAATTAAATGGCTATTTTCATAATAGCGCTTGGCAGTTTTTGTCTACTCGTTAGGTAAAGTGTTAAGTGGTGAGCTATTTACATTTTTATCCTCTATCTAGTCTTGGAGGCAGCACCCATTGAATTTCAAGGGAATCTACCCCCCCCCCCCCCCCCAAATCTTCAAGAAATGTGCACACATATAGAGAATGCTGTTCGCTGATATCGATTGTGAAAGACTTGACTTGTTCTACTCTTCACTTGGTTTAGTTAGGCTATTAGCAGTCAGTGACAGAGGCAGATCTAGAGGAGGGGGGGGCGGGGTCCCACTCCCCCCCCCCCCATTTTTACCCCCCAAAAATGATATCTGAAGAATTTTTGTACATTTAATAGTAAATATCGCAAAGATACTTTGTGAAGGCACTCCACAACCCAGTCGCGTAGTCATGGGGAGCACGTATCCCCCACCCCTGGAATCCTAGTGCCCCCCCCCCCCCCCCCCCCCCCCCCCGAAAAAAATGTTTTGACCAGTAGAAAGAGAGAAAGAGGGAAATAGACAAATATTCACTTTCAAAACCCACCAGAACGCGCCATTGGAGTCTAGAATTTTAAAATTTTCCTGGGGGAGAATCCCCTCCCGACCCCCGTTTAATCCTCGTGCCTTCGGTGCTCGGAACAGAGGCCTGCGGCATCTGTTAGCTATGCCCCCCATATATAACTCGCCCCCCCCCAATTTTTTCCTGGCTATGCGCCTGCCATAACCACAGTCATACAGTGGCTACACCATCCCCACCCTACTCGAGCTGGGCTAATTTCAGTTTAGGGGGGAGGGGGGCCCAGAGAACGAGGAATTCTGCCATTTTCCCACGAACTAGTAGTTCGCGGGAAAATGGCGGAATTCCTTGTTCTCTGGGCCCCCACTAAACTGAAATTATAGATCCGCCACTGGTAAGTGAAAAACATTCCGCTTACAGTTTGGTGGATAGCCGCGGTCTCGCGGGCTACCTATAATGAGTTCTGTTCTATTCTCTCCAGTCTTTCTGTTGAAGTCATCTCCTTGCTGTTAAAGGTTACCATCACTGGGACGTTTCATGGGTGTTTAAAACTAAACTGGAGTATTTTTCTACGTTTGTCGCCCACGGGTGGGGACATACTAGCTAAATTTCTTTTGCTGGGAGCAGGCGGTCTCGCTCACTGCCCAGCGATATGATCTGTTCTCTTAGGAGTCTTTATTTTCAAACTGTTTCGATGATGTTAACTCAGTGGTGTCCATTCTCTTTTCTATCCACAAAGCTTTCAAACGTATCAACAGTGAACTGTTTACTGTTGGTATATGTTTGAACGTTTTGTGGATAGAATTGAAAAGAGGAGCAGTAGATTCCGCGTTTATACAAACCAAAAGGTTCATAGATTGAAAATCGCTCTCTAGTGATATGGTTTGTCAACTCGCAATCTGAATTCCGTATGGTCCTAAGCGACATTATTAAAGGATGTCCAACAGGACAATTCGGAATTCGGGTAGCGAACTGTTTGACTGATAATGATGAGATGATCATACTGGTCCGAAACGACCACCGATGCTGCAAATCCAGTACCGATGGGGCGAATAGACTGTGGTGCCATACGACCTTGTTGCCAAACGACTTTTCCCCAACAAAGTAGGGTCGATTTAGAAAAAAAAATGCTCGTTTGACTAAACTTTTAAAACGAAAACAAATTTCGTTTCGTTCTGCATTTTCATTTATATACGTTGGAGCATATTGGGTTGCGTAAAAAAAGAAGTCAAGGTCGCAGTCGCTGTGGCGCCGTCACTGTCAGAATTCGTGGATTCGTGTTGTTTTGCGTTTGTATTTTTATGAAAAATTGGACCAAATGTCGTAGTATTGTATGTTCTGTAAAAATTTTGAGTATTGCAGAGGAAAAAAATACATGTTTTCATCTTCAATTATTCAGCATTTTTGCGAGAAAAATGCTCCCAGAGGCCACCAGAGAGCACCTAGAAATCAAAATTTTCTTGGGGGGAGAACCCCCCCAAACCCCCCTATATTTGCATGTGCCATCGGCACGTGCAACAGACGCCTTCGGCGTCTGTATTTTATTTTTTTTCCAATACCGGACCCAAACATTTTCCCCTCGCGGAACCCCTGAACAGAGTGATTAGCACACCATCGACAGAAGACCTTCCACTTAGCTGATAAGCTAAACCAGTGGAGCGCCTCCTTGAAGAAGAAATGCACTCCACTGCTCGTCTCGAAAAAGCTCTACAGAAGAGACAGGACCTGACAAAAAGATATGCGTGAAGGCACAATGAAGTCGGGTCGACGTGAAACCTCCTCGGGTGACCTTGGCAAAAAAGGTCGTGACGTAGAGGGAGACGTGCCGGAACCGCCGCCATCAGCGAGAGGAGCTGATTGATCCACACCTGCTGAGGCGACAGGGGAACGATCAGAATGATTCGACAACTGCAGGTTCGAATTTTGGCTAGAACTTGAGGCAGAATCGGAACCGGCGGGAAGGCGTAGCCGACTAGACCGTTCCAATTGAGTGACAGAGCATCCACGGCAAAAGCCAGAGGATCTGGACACGGGGACAGGAAATCGTTCACCTGATGGTTCCGAACGAGTCGCAAAGAGATCGATGTGGGGACGTCCCCAGAGATCGCAAAGCGACTGGAACACTGCCCTGTGGAGCATCCACTCGAAGAAGAAGAGCAAGAAGCTCTTTCTGGTTTGATATGTAGAGCTGCCTGATCCTGGTCCCACATCCCGTGAAGGGAAAGACCTAGAGGATCCAACGTCGCACCCCATTCAAGATCGCTGACATCTGCCGTCAGAACGCGATCAGACGTGGGTAAGTCCAATGGAACACCCTGCGTAATCCACTGGACATCCGTCCAAGGAAGAAGGTGAGGATAAAGAGATTCCGGAAACTGAAGCACCAGATCCAGAGAATCTACATTCGGTCTCCAACGACTGAGCAGAAAGTGTTGGAGAGGTCTGACACGCAGCCGACCTTGAGGAATGAGATCCGTCAACGAACCGCAGAGACCGAGAATACTCCGTGCTGTCGCGGATGTGGACTGGGACAGAGTCAGAGCAAAAGCCTTGGCCTGGGGAACCGCTACCAAGTTGAATTGGGTTTGGAAAGCCATCCCCAGATGACAAAACGACTGAGAAGGGACCAGGACCGACTTCTCCTCGTTGACTCTGAATCCTAGCGACGTGAGAAAGCTCAACAGAGTGGCGGCATCCGACTCCAGTAAGGCAGCATTGGAATGCCTCTGGAGGATATCGTCCAGATATGCCGAAGTAGTCACCCTGGACTGTGTGCGATGGAAAGCTATCAAATGCGACATCAGTCTGGTGAAGGCCCAAGGAGCTAGGTTGAGGCCGAAAGGCATGGCCTTGAACAGGTAAACTCGCCCCAGAAAAGCAAACCTGAGATACTTCCGTGACACCCGATGCATCGGAACATGAAAGTAAGTGTCTCGCCGGTCGATGCTGGCAGCGAAATCGCCCTGGTGAATTGAACAGCGGACCGACCTGAAAGTCTCCATGCTGAAGTTGCGAACAATGATAGACTGGTTCAGGATACTCAGACCGATAACCGGTCAGAGTCGGCGGTCCTTTTTCGGCACCAAGAACAGGCGGGAATAGAAACCCACTGAGTGAATGTTCTTGACGACCTCGATCGCCCCCTTTGCCAGGAAATTGTCTATCTCTGTGGACAAAAGTTCTCGACGTAAAACGTCTGAAGGAACTGTGGTTGGAAGAGGCACCCTGGACAGAGTGGGGTGCCTTCGGAAGGATATTCGCAGGCCAGACCGAACAACATCTAACACCCATGGATCGGATGTGATGGTGGCCCAATGGTCTGCGAACTCTGCTATCCTTCCTCCAACCTGGGACGAGTCGAGGTGAGGACCTTCATTTCGAGCCCCGACGAGGCCCGCGAGAGAAGAAATCACCTCCTCTACTGAATGAAGAATCCTGAGACTTCCCTCTAGTCTGCCGACCCTTACCCTTACCCCTTGAGTAAGAAGTAGAAGCGGTGGCAGAAGGACCAGCCTTTTGCTTCGCAGAGGAAGCAGAAGGGTACTTGTTAGGCTTGGAACGGCCTCTGCCTCCCCTAGAAGGCTGATCAAGCTGACGAAACAGCAGCTGATCTTTGGAATGACGGAGGACGTCATCCCGGACCGTCGACATGGAACCATGGAAAAGTTGCGGACCTGCCAAAGAAGCAGATCGAAGAGCAGCGCGCTGCCCCTCAGGAAGGGATCGTCCTCTGTGTCCAGCACAGCGTCCCTTCGAACTAATTCCAGATTAGCCGTGTTACAGGTATGCATGTAAGATGCATGAGCGCCTTGGACAGCACACGCAAAGGAGCCTGTACCTCGTCAAACTCATCTGGAGGCAGATAAGCAGCTAAAGCTGAGACGACGTGATCTGAGAGAGAAAGCAT
Organism: Pictodentalium vernedei; assembly: GCA_031216915.1. Taxonomy (NCBI): domain Eukaryota; kingdom Metazoa; phylum Mollusca; class Scaphopoda; order Dentaliida; family Dentaliidae; genus Pictodentalium; species Pictodentalium vernedei. Next base: position 211,978,981 of record CM062293.1, read on the forward strand.
GCCAAGCATCTCTCTCGATAAGCCCAACGTGGACTCCAGAGTCGGCATTGGAATGACGGCAGACTTGGGCTTGGAAAGCCCGAGGGAATTGGAGTCCTGATCCAGAACCGTCAAAGTCTGGCAGACTGACAGATTGGCGGAATTGTAGGAACGATAATGTACAGGAGGCAAAAAGGTGTCAACCCTGGTGAAGAACGGAGCCTTCATAGCCTTGGAACTCAGCTTGGAGTCCAATGCTGAAAATGCTTCAACCACCTGTACCGACTGGCACGGTCCAAGGCACCCAGAAGCAGGTTGCTCCCTAGGCTGTAGGCGCACGACCGATGATCGCGGCCTGGCTGACACTGTCAGCTGGTTTAAGATCAGCAGAAACCCAAACACAAAGTCAAGAACTGCCCCCAAGTCCGAAGACTGCTGGCCCTCAACCTCAAGCATGTCGGACTCCTCCCCAGAGTCGGAAGACACATAGCCCATCATGGGCAAACCAGCCAACGCCTCCCATGGTGTCGGAACACCAGGGGAATCTGAACCCGGCCTGTTTCCAATCCCGGGAGGCGGCGCCATAGGAGGCGCCTGGAAACCACTCGCTGCCTCGCTGGAAGCAACAGGAAGGTTCTTGGACAGAACCTGAGTGAGTAAGGAGAGGGCCTCCCTAAGCTCACTGCCCGAACTGGCCGGTTCGACAGGGGAGCGAACCGGCAAAGTGGCTTCCACTCTGACCCTCTTAACCAACGAAGCGTCACGATCCTTCAAAACACCTGACGCAGGACGACGGGCAGCAGCCGAAACGTCTGAAGGCAGACGTGTATAGGGGTACGAAGCACCCCGAGGATCAATATAGCGAGAACTCATGAGAGTCACCGCGGACCTCTGCGGGGCAGAAGGTCCAGGCTGCACAAAAGGCGTTGGTCCCCCAAAACTGGTCGTGTGGCCAGAATGAGTGGACAGAAATGCCACAGAGTTCATAGTGTCCCCACTAAGAACATCCGAATCCAATGACACAGCTGTGGTGTTCAACGGCGTAGAGACCACAGTGGTGGGTTCGGCCGGCAGCCCCTTCCAATTTCGCCGAATTGAAGTCAGGGAAGACTGCGGCCGATATCCCACGTCTACACTACCAGACATCCCTGCAGTCCCCTGCAGGGAAAAGCCGAGGCTGGCTGAAACCGACGACGAAGCAGACGGACCAGCAGTAATAATAGATACGTTGGGAGTCCTTGAGGTTGGTGGAATTGTGGAGAGAGCACCCCTGCTCGGCTCCGAAGGAGGGGTCACAACCCTAGTGACAGCCTCAGATGTCGACTGGAGGGGGACCATAGTCCCGGAACCAGGCACCTCTTCACCAGAACACTCAACGGCTTCCGCAGTATCCACTACAGGAAAAGACCTCACATCCCCCACGGAGGAGGAATAACTCTTACCAGACATGGTCGGCTCAGGAGCCCCCAAACGACCGCGTTCTCCTTTCCCGCAGGAGGTACGGTCACGAGAACGCACTACACAGTTAACATTCCAGTGAGGGTTGCATGATATGGTTTTGTTGAAATTTTTTAAAAAACTTAAAAAAAACAAGAGGTCCGACAGAGTCTGAAGCGCTCACCTTGAACAGAACCCGATATAAACAGAGGCCAAGAATGAATCTACATTCAGCAATCAATCTCCATAGGATCCATTGGCAATTCTTGAGCTCATCAAGAGTGACTAAAATAGTCCAAGCATCATGCCTTTTCTTCAGTTAATCAGAATACAATACAATCCGATACAATTTATGTGGATTGATCTTACTTACAAATAAAAAATTTCTAATTCTTCAGCTACATAGCTTCTTATAAAATTAACTTTGAATTATATTTATTATTTTGAGAACACAGAGGATCTGAAGATTTTTTAAAAAATTTCCTCATATTGCACTAAGTTAAAAAATCAGGTTTCCATAGGAAGCCCAAATATTAATAGAGGGACTTGATTTGAACAATCTTGAATCTGACCCTTGTAACAATGATGTATACCAAATATTAAAATATTCTGACTGGTGGTTTTGAAGAAGATTTTTAAAGATCATTCACCATTTTACAGTAAGTTAAGACATTTTAACAAACTTGTATCTGTCATCCCAACCATGGATGCTGTATACCAAATATCATAAGATTCTGATCATTGGTTCTGGTGCGAAAAAAATTTTTTACCATTCAATTCTACTGGTCCTAAGGATGCTTCATACCAAATAACAGTTCTCTGTTCTGTGTGGCTTGGGAAATACCAGCATTTGAAAATATTTCTATTTTTTAGTTCCAGAGGTTCCCACGGGGACATAGGAAATTTTTTTTTTTTGTATGCGTAAAGTACTTATGTTCCAATAATACCACATACCAAATTTGGTTCAAATCAGATCATCAGTTCAGAATTCTACATCTCAAAAGAAAGCTCCATACCAAATATCAAGTCATTACAAAGGCAAATATTGCTCCACGAACTTCGTTTGAACAAACTTGATACTACACCTCAAAAGGAAGCTCCATACCAAATATCAAGTCATTGTACCCACTGGTTCATGAGAAGATTTAAAAAAAAAATTGGTGCATTCCCCACCACTCCCCCCCTCCCCCCCCCACCCCCCCAATCCCATTCCATATGGGGCTGGGCATCTTGAGTAGTGCTGTGCCATATCGAAATTTCAGGTTCGGTATCGGTATTGATATTTTTCAGGTAAACACCTTGGTTTTGGTATGGTATTCGGTATGTGTACAGTAGATCGGGGCCAATAATCGGTATCGGCTATAACTTGATATAGGTATCGGTTCGTAAGAACCAAGTGGCCAATCTCGTCACTGAAAACTTTTTTTCATTCTGACTGTTCAGGAACCTCACAATTACTATACAAATTAATAAGTCGAAGACTGAATTGTATTTGTATGCACCCATATCAAATCAAAACAACCATTATTTTCCAACGAATGCTCTGAATCAGGAGGCCTTCAAAACTGTGTGACAGTCGTTGTGTTAAGTTACGTGTTTTCGTGCACTAAGTTGCACGCACATGGGAGTCTGCGGAAGGGCTCTCGCCGAAGCCCTCCAAAACTGAGCTTGTTCTAAGTTTTTCTATTTTCAATGAGCATGCGATCTCCTGAATGGTATACCGATGGGGTGCCATTAACTGGCATTAACAATATTAACCCCACTCGGTTTTAAATATATGACACTCTGAAACAAACGGAATTGATATTACAAAGGAAACTGCTACATGTTGGGAAGTGGGTCACCCTTGGGAAGTCACCTACCGACTCGTCAGCAAAGCGGCACACTGCCAACCTCTTTGTGAGGGTTGGCTTTTTATGCCGGGAAATTCCCTAGATACGTTGTGAGGCTGAAAGATTTTGATGAATATTTGGAATGCATGTTTTGTCCACACATAAACCCTACTGTACCCTACTGTACCTTCAGCTGCAAAAGTAGAAAAAAAATAACAATGATGACAATAACGAAAACGGAATAATCCAACTTTTAATTCTGTTTCTGCACCGTGTATGCATGTACCCCAAAAACTGCACCTGTTGTGATGCATCGTTAACACAGTCTCTTAGAGGGTTAAGATATAAATACGGTTTGGGTTCAATTCGTCCTGAGTCAATTCGTCCTAATTTCAGACTGAACTGTCTCACTTTTTTAGGTCGAAATTACCCACTTTCAGACAAAGACAAATAATCGATTAAAGTATATTTCAGGTAAATAAAATAGAAATTCTAATTTTTTAAAGAACTTCATTGTGAAAACATAGCGTTACAGATACAATAAAAATATATAGCCAAGAGGTGACACACACGCTCCTCTAATGTATAATGAAAGTGTCGATGACACTGTAGCTTAACTTGTCTGTGTGTTGTGTTTGATGAAAATAATAATGTTCAATGTTTATGAAATGATTATGAAATAAGACAAGAATTGTGATAATTGGGAATATTTTAATTTCTGTTCCCTGTATGCTATGTTTTTAATAAAAATAACATGAGGTGTACACTGTACTAAAACGCTGAGGGGTGGGTTAATATGACTTCACAATTAATGTATGTGGCCCTCACAGTTAACGAAAGTTACCAAGTTACGGTGAAATTATTCCAAAACGAGTCATCCTATCAAGTTACATTGGAATCCCTTCATAAATATGGCTTGTAGACTGTGCTAAAGGTTTTCGGGCTTCAGGCCTGTGTAGCCATGATGGTTGACCGATTGTAACTAAAAGGTGACGTCCTCATCTCGACATTATACTGAGTCATTCTACTAAGTTACAAGGAAATCAAAATTTTTTAGTAAATTTTGTTTCTTAACATACCTACCACAATTGTTTACAATTGGCTGTAACATAAGTGCAAGCCCTACTTCGGAACTAACTCAAGCTTTTAGAATCTTTTCCAAACGAGTTGGAAAAGTACTAGAGTGCAAAAGCACGAAATAGATCGAAAAAAGGGTCGAGCGAGACCAGCGCTCGAAATTACAGGTACTCTCTCTGCACACCTCTTGCGTTTACCGAGCGCATGCGCAACAACCATGACGTCAATTCCGTATTTCCGCCAACGAGAAGTTTGTGATTTAGCGGGGAGGCATCGATATCAAAGATATCCCCAAGGAGGGTGGGCCTCCGGTAAACAATTGTGGTAGGTATGTTAAGAAACAAAATTTACTAAAAAATTTTGATTTCTTTTCAACCTACTCACAATTGTTTACAATTGGCTGAATAAACAATAGGAGGAGGTGAATCACATAACCAATACCAACAAGAGTAGCAGAAAGAAAAGCAAGGATGGCAGAGAACAATAACGAAACCTGTAATGAAGATAGAGAGAAGGCACCTGAAAAGAACAAGGCTGAGCGAAGCACAACCTCGATAAAAACAATTTTAACGAGGGTGCACAACAGCCTGAGCAGCAACGAGAGGGCCTAAAGAATAAAGGTCCGCAGATTGCTGCTGAAGGTGGCGGAGATAAAAGGAGGAGAAGGTAGAAGCATTCCTCCAGTAGGCCGCATTCATAACATCCCGGAGCGAAACAGAATTGGAGAACGCCCATAAGTAGAAATGGCACAAACCTCAGGAGCATTAAGCCGGTTCGAAACAAGATCCGACGCAGACAAGCGGGAATAAGCCAGCTTGATTGCAAGACAGATCCACCTGGAAATAGAATGGGAAGAGATAGACTGCCTCTTAGGAATGAGAGACAGAAAGAATCTCTTCCGACCCCTCCTAATGAACTGAGTGCGAGTAATGTAAGTCTTGATCGCACAAACAGGACAAAGAAGAGGCCTCCGGCCATCTACAGCAGGGATAGCCCGAATGCAGATGGGAGGAGGTACCGAATCAGGAAGTTGATTCTTAGCCAGAAAAGAGCAATCAGTAGTGAAGGTGACACTGTTAGCCTCATTTCGGAAGAAGGCAGAATCAACAGATGAAGCTCACTGACTCGTCGAGCAGAAGCAAACGCTAGAAGAAAAGCCGTCTTATAGGTGAGAAAACGCATGCCGGTCTCAGATAAAGGCTCGAATGGCACCCCCTCCAAACAGTGCAACACCCATGCCAAGTTCCACTTGGGTGTAAGACGCAAAACTCGAGGCCTCTTCAAAGAAAAGTGCTGAATGAGTTTGGAGAGAAAAAGATTACGACCGATGCACCACTTTCCCACATAAGAGAAAGTATCAGACAGCATAGACCGATTGCCCTTAATCGAAATAGGCTGGAGGCCCTTGGAGTCAAAAAGATATACCAGAAAATCCGCAATTTGAGCGACTGACGGATCACGGTAATTCACATTGTGATCTGCACACCAGCGGCAGAAAACCTTCCACTTGGCAGCATAAGTCATGCCAGTGGAATGTCGCCGCGATGCAGAAATGCACTCCACTGATTGTCTCAAAAAACCTCTACGTCAGAGACTGGACCTGATAAAAGACAGGTGTGAAGGGATAGGCTCGCCAGGTTGTTGTGATACTTCCTGGGACGACCCTGTGAAAGAAGATCGCGACGTAGAGGTAGACGAATCGGTCGATCGGACAATAGAGGCCGCAGCAGATTGATCCACACCATCTGTGGAGACAGGGGTGCGATCAGAATGATCCTGCAACTGCAAGCACGAATCTTCGCTAATACTTGAGGAAGAATCGGTGCAGGAGGAAAGGCATAGCCGATCCAACCTGTCCAGTCCAGAGACAGAGCGTCTACTGCAAATGCCAGAGGATCTGGACAAGGGGAGACAAAGGTCTCAACCTGATGATTCCAGCGAGTAGTGAAAAAGTCGACCTGAGGACGGCCCCACTGCTCGCAAATTGCCTGAAACACCAACCGATGTAGCATCCATTCGGTTGGAAGGACACTGTCGCGTCGGGACAGGAAGTCTGCTAGGACGTTGAGACGCCCGGGAATGTGTCGAATGGACACCCGAGCATTCACATCCCGCGCCAACAGAAGAAGATCCCGAGACAGCCGATACATGGGAATCGAATGTGTGCCTCCTTGATTCCGTATGTAGGCCACTACTGTTGAATTGTCCGAAAGAAGTAGGACAATATGGTCCGACAGATGAGGAATCCAAAGCCGAAAACTCAACAGAAGAGCAAGGAGCACCTTCTGGTTGATATGAAAGCCCACCTGCTCGCTGTCCCACTCGCCGTGAGTAGACAGACCGAGAGGATCCAACGTCGCATCCCAGCCCAGATCGCTGGCATCCGCAGTAAGGATGCGATCGGCCAAAGGAAGATCCAACAGAACACCCTGTGTCAGCCAGGGAATATTGGCCCAAGGGTGGAGGTTACAAAGCAGAGACCGAGGAATAGGGAGTTCCAGGTCCAGCGGATCTACATTCGGACGCCAATGATCCAACAGGAAGTGTTGGAGAGGTCGGACAAACAAGCGACCAAGCGGAATGAGATCTGTCACCGCAAAGGCCCAGCATCCGAAGGAAAGTCATGGCCGAGACCGAGGAAGAATGAAGCAGGTTCCGAGTCAAGGTGGAAAGAATCGTCGCCCAAGCCTGGGGGACCGACACTACATTGTGAAGAGTGTCGAAATCCATCCCCAAATGATGGAATCGCTGAGAAGGAAGGAGATCCGACTTCTCGCGATTGACTCTGAAACCCAGCAACGCTAGCAGGCAAAGAAACTGCCGGGTATCGAACTCCAGAACAGCAGCATCGTGGTGCCGTTGGAGGATGTCGTCTAGGTAGGCTGACGAAGTCACAGCCGACTGAGTGCGGTGGAAAGCAAGCACATGTGACATCAGTCGGGTGAAGGCCCAAGGAGCCAGGTTCAAACCGAAGGGGAGAGCTCTGAATTGATAAACTCGATCCCGAAACAAGAACCGAAGGTATTTCCGTGACACCAGATGAATGGGTACATGGAAGTAGGCATCCTTCAGGTCGATACTGGCAGCAAAATCGCCCTGATGAACTGAACGTCGAACCGACCGGAAAGTCTCCATACTGAAACGAGGAGCTATTATGTACTCGTTCAGGATACTCAGATCGATGACAGGACGATATTGGCTGTTTTTCTTCGGCACCAAGAAAAGTCTCGAGTAAAACCCCGGTGAAAGGGTGTTCCTGACCACCTCGATCGCCCCTTAGGAGAGGAGATTGTCGATCTCCTGCACCAGAAGGTCCCGACACAGAGAATCGGAAGGGACCTGAGTCGGAAGGGGCACCCGAGATAAACTGGGGTGCTGATGGAAGGACAGTCGCAGACCGGACTGAATGATGTCGAGGACCCAAGAGTCCGATGTTATCTCTGTCCAACGGTCGTAAAACAGTGACAGCCTTCCCCCGACTGGAGGCGAATCGAGGTGAGAACCTTCACTTGCGGCCTCGACGAGGCCCCCGAGAGGAGAAACCACCTCTGGAAGTGACAGAGTACTGAGACTTTCCTGCCTGAGGCTGTCAGCAAGCCTGGCCACATCGGCGCTTCTTATGTGCAGAAGGAGCAGACGGAGCCGAAGGCATAGCCGACGAGGCAGACGCAGCAGCACGCTTGGCGGGCCTGGAACGACCACCACAGCAGCAGCAGGTTGGTCAAGCTGTCGCAGCAAAAGCTGGTCCTTCGAATGACGAAGAACTTTGCCACGAACAGCTTCCATGGAACCATGGAACAACTGAGGTACCACCTAAGACTTAAGAGGCAGACCTCAGAACAGCACGTTGCTCAGAAGGAAGGGATGGTAAAGAATCCAACACCGCATCCCGGCGTGCCAGCTCCAAATTAGCCGTGTTACAGGCGTGAGCGTGTGTCAAGTTCATAAGAGCCTGTGACAAAACGCGAAAAGGCGCCTGAGCGTCACCAAGCCCTGGAAGGACTCAACAACCTGAGCCAATTGCAGAGGACGCAAAGCCCCGGAGCTAGAAGGCTCAACTGGGTTACGGTGCTCCACAGTGGACCGCGGCCAGACGGTCACAGAAGGCTGGTCGGAAGGTTGAACGTCCGGCAATAAGCCAAAGACGAAATCCAAAGCCTGCCCCAAGACTGACGAGGGGGGGCCCATCACCTTCAAGATACTCGTCATCCTCCGTAGCAGAGGAGACGTAGCCCAACTCGGGCTGACCAGCAGAAACCTCCTGTGAATACTGTGCAGTACCCAAGGGGCCAGGCGAGACATCTCGGCGACTGACCAAAGGAGGTTGTGCCTCAGGAGGCACAGGGAGGCCAACTTGAGGGTTGCCAGAAAGCAACCGGGTGAGCGCCAAAACGGCCTGACGCAGGTCCCCCTGAGAATCCGTCGCAGCAGCATCGCCCGACGGAGTGTCCTCACAATGGACCCTTCTGGTAGAAGAACTCAAATCCTCAGAAGAGAGCGACATCGAACGTCGATCGGCAGACAGAATAGGGATACGGTGAGAAGATGCCAGAGGATAGTCCCAATTGTGACGCCCAGGGGCCATCACTGACCTCTGCGAAACAGAAGGTCCTGCCTGCAAATCCTCTAAAGAGACCGACGGCGCACATCGATCGGTAGCTGGACCTAGGACACGGTGAGAAGACACCGGAAGATTGTCCCAAGAATGACAGGAACCTGTCATTGGCCTCTGCGCAGCAGACGGCCCCAACTGTCCATCCTCTGAGACCGACGGCAAGCATCGATCGACACCCAGACTCGGAACACAGTGAGGAATCACCGGAGGAAGGTTCCGAGAGTGACAGCTAACAGGGACTGTCACTGACCGCTGCCGAACAGCAGGCCCGGGATGCCAATGTCCCAACACCATCCCGCTAGGCGGCACACTAGCAGGGGAAGGAGGAACAATAAACGGTGTAGGAGGCAGATCGGAGAGGGCCACCGAGCTGACCTCGGAGAAGCTCTCTACGAAAACAGACGCCTCAAGAGTGACAGCAGAAGACAAAGAGACCGCGGTCTCCCCGTCAGGTATCACTGAACTAGCACCGTCAACAGTTGCAGAGGAACTCGCCACAGAAGACAGATCAGAATCCTGTGTGACAGAGTCACCACGTGCACCAGCAGAAAAGTCTGCTACGGCACGGCTACCCTTACCCCGAGAACGAGGGGTTCTAGCTCTGGACAGAACCACCTTGTTAACAGAAGCCCAGAATTTAGAGGACCAAACCCCACAAATACCACATGATTGGGCCTGAGTGCAATTGTTGCAAGTGACACATGTGGAATGAGTGTCGTCCACATGCTTCACTTGCAAGCAAGAGGTACAAGGAATAGTCTTTGGCATTATATTAATGAAAATAATGTAATCAAGCTTCCCGCCGACGGAAAACAGCACAAAGGTCGTGTTCACACGTGGGGGAAAAACAAGATGAAGTGTGAAGAAACAAGCAATAATGATAACAAGAGGGATGTTACATCCCAACGCTCACCTACATTCGCGCTTGATAATGTCGTTCCAATGTAACATGCCTAATATTTAGTTAATATAAATCATTAACTAGGCATCAAATGATTAATGTGGTTTATGTGATGGCTTTGGAAAGTCTATATTTCTGCACTTATTATATATCAATTCAACATAAAATCATTGGATATAAAAGCATTTTTTTCTTTTAGAAATGTTTATGATTAAGAATATGAATCGTGAGGCCAGATATTAAATCATAAATAAGAATTAGGAAAGGCTTTCATAAATCACTGAAATTGTAAGTACATTCATTGGTTAAAGAGGAGTTGCGGAAAAACATTCATTCAAGGCTTTCATAAATCACTGAAATTGTAAGTACATTTCATTGGTTAAAGAGGAGTTGCGGAAAAACATTCATTCAAGAAAGTGACTATAACTCCCAACAAAAATACATCACATCAACAACTAAAATAAGCCTTAATGTTACTAGTAACAAGTATGAGAAAGTATTAAAAAAAAAAGTTAAAAAAATTTTTTTTAAAGAAAGTGAATATAAGTCCCAAAAATCCCCCTCACCTTAACACAAACTTTTAGAACTTAAAATTGAGTAAGTCAGACAAAAACGTGAACATTGTGACTGAAAAAAAGAAAAGAAATCAGTTAAATTTCTGCATACAGTAGGGTTAATACCTACAGTTGTTATTGAAATGAGAAAATAAACAGTAATGAGAGATGAAGGCACCACAATCTGCACAAAAGCTGACTTTAACACAAATTCTTACAACACCTAAACGCTAATTCTTACAACAAGTTTGGGCAGAAAATCAGCCTCAAATTCCTCAAATATGCATGTAATGAGGGTTAAATATTACTGCAATGGAGTTCAGTAACCCAAGCGTAGAATATTAATCACCTGGAAACAAACATAGAAACACAACTCACCTAAACACAAAGTTTACAAAGTTTTCCAACTTAAAATTTACTAAGTCCGAGAAAAACATGAAAATTTTGACTGAAAAAAAAGAAAAATTCCATTAAATTTCTGCATACAGTAGGGTTAATACCTACAGTTGTTAATGAAATATGAAAATCAACAGTAATGAGAAATTAAAGTAGCACAAGCTGCACAAAAGCTGACTTTAACGCAAATTCTTACAACATCTAAACGCAAATTCTTACAACAACTTTTGGCAGAAAATTTTAGGTGAAATTTGGAAAAAAGTTGTAGAAACAGGGTTAAATACTGTTGTGATAGTCCCCTACAACCTACATATGCAATATCAAAGGCCTGAGCCCACTGATCTTTGAGAACTCAGCTTAACACCTCACCTTAACACAAACTTTTAGAACTTAAAATTTACTAAGTCCGAGAAAAACATGAAAATTTTGACTGAAAAAAAAAAAAAATTCCGTTAAATTTCTGCATACAGTCGGGTTAATACCTACAGTTGTTATTGAAATATGAAAATCAACAGTAATGAGAAGATAAAGCACCACAATTTGCACAAAAGCTGACTTTAACGCAAATTCTTACAACACCTAAACGCTAATTCTTACAACAAGTTTGGGCAGAAAATCAGCCTCAAATTCCTCAAATATGCATGTAATGAGGGTTAAATATTACTGCAATGGAGTTCAGTAACCCAAGAGTAGAATATTAATCACCTGGAAAGACACATAGAAACACAACTCACTTAAACACAAAGTTTTACAACTTAAAAGTTACTAAGTCCGAGAAGAACATGAAAATTTTGAGTGAAAAAAAAGAAAATTTTCGTTAAATTTCTGCATACAGTAGGGTTAATACCTACAGTTGTTATTGAAATATGAAAATCAACAGTAATGAGAAGTTAAACCAGCACAATCTGCACAAAAGCTGACTTTAACACAAATTCTTACAACACCTAAACGCAAATTCTTACAACTTTTGGCAGAAAATTTTAGCTGAAATTTGGAAAAAAGTCGTAGTTTCAGGGTTAAATACTGTTCTAATAGTCCCCTAGAACCTACATATGCAATATCAAAGGCCTGAGCCCACTGATGCTTGAGAAATTCACCTTAACATTAACTCTTACAATATTGGACACGCCGGACGCCGACGCTGACGCTGACGCCCGAGGTTATCACAATAGCTCACCACATCTTACAGATGTAGGTGAGCTAAAAATTAACATGAATCAATAATAATTTTGATAGCTTGACAAAAGGATACAATCCACTTGCACACTAAGAAAGTAGAAAACACATTTAATAAGTTGTTCACGAAGAAAAAACAGCAAAGTAGCACGAGTCACAAAAATTTCCGACCATGTACAAATGGCGGAAATAAAAGGAATTGACGGCACGGTTGTTGCGCATGCGCTCAGTAAACGCAGGAGGTGTGCAGAGAGAGTACCTGTAATTTCGAGCGCTGGTCTCGCTCGACCCTTTTTTCGATCTTTTTCGTGCTTTTGCACTCTATTACTTTTCCAACTCGTTTGGAAAAGATTCTAAAAGCTTGAGTTAGTTCCGAAGTAGGGCTTGCACTTATGTTACAGCCAATTGTAAACAATTGTGAGTAGGTTGAAAAGAAATCCCTTTACAAATACGACCTGTAGTCTGTAATAAAGTTTTTCGGGTTTTGGGCTCGGGAAGCCATCATGGTTGAATGATCATGATCAAAAGGGGACGTTGTCATCTGGGCATCATCTGGAGTGATCCTACGAAGCTACAATGAAATCCCTTCATAAATACAAGAGGCCCCAGGGGGCCTGAGGGCGCTCACCTGACATGGTAGTCTAAATATCAAACCAGGGACTTGACTTGAATAAGCTGCATACGCCCCTCCTAAGAAAAGCATATACCAACTAGATGAAGCGATTATGCCCACACAATACACAGGATTTTCCTTCTATTTTCAGTTCCTGCACTTTAACGTCCCAAAATTGAGATAAACACATAAAAAACAGATTTTTTTCCCAAACAAAATACTTTCAGCCTAAATTTTTTTCTTCTTCTTAAAACGCCTAAAAAATGCAAAAACTAATTTCTAAGTCCCACCCGGACCCCAAATTTTTGGTGTAAAAAAAAAAGTTTTTTATGTCTTAAAATTGACAGAAACGCATAAAAAACAAAAAACAAAAAATTATGGATTTTGGTCCAAAATTGTCAAAGTCCCACCCGGACCTCAAATATTCAGGGTAAAAAAAAATTTTTTTTTTTGTCTTAAAACTGACCGAAATGCATAAAAAACAAAAACAAAAATTTCCGGATTTTGGTCCAAAATTTTCGAAGTCCCACCCGGACCCAAAATTTTCGGTGTAAAAAAAAAAAATTTCTTTTTGTCTTAGAATTGGCAGAAACGCATAAAAAACACCAAAAAAAAATTTACAGATTTTGATCCAAAATTTTCCCACTGGACCCCAAATTTTCAGGGAAAAAAAAAAAAAAAATTTTTTTGGTCTTAAAATTGACAGAAACGCATAAAAAACAAAAATTCCAGATTTTGGTCCAAAATTTTCTAAGTCCCACCCGGACCCCAAATTTTCAGGTAAAAAAAAAAAAAATTTTTTTTTTTTTTTTTTTGTCTTAAAATTGACAGAAATGCATAAAAAACAAAAAAAAAAATTTCCGGATTTTGGTCCAAAATTTTCTAAGTCCCACCCGCACCCCAAATTTTCAGAGTAAAAAAAAAAAATTTTTTTTTTTGTCTTAAAATTGACCAAAACGCAGAAAAAACAAAAAAAAAATTTTTCGGATTTTGGTCCAAAATTTTCTAAGTCCCACCCGGACCCCAAATTTTCAGGGGAAAAATTTTTTTTTTTTTTTTTGTCTTAAAATTGACAGAAATGCATAAAAACAAAAAAAAAATTTTTTCGGATTTTGGTCCAAAATTTTCTAAGTCCCACCCGGACCCCAAATTTTCAGGGTAAAAAAAAAAAAAATTTTTTTGTCTTAAAATTGACAGAAACGCATAAAACATAAAAAACAAAAAAACAAAAATTCCAGATTTTGGTCCAAAATTTTCTAAGTCCCACCCGCACCCCAAATTTTCAGGGTAAAAAAAAAAAAATTTTTTTTTGTCTTAAAATTGACCAAAACGCAGAAAAAACAAAAAAAAATTTTTTTAGGATTTTGGTCCAAAATTTTCTAAGTCCCACCCGGACCCCAAATTTTCAGGGTAAAAAAAAAAAAAATTTTTTTGTCTTAAAATTGACAGAAACGCATAAAACATAAAAAACAAAAAAACAAAAATTCCAGATTTTGGTCCAAAATTTTCTAAGTCCCACCCGCACCCCAAATTTTCAGGGTAAAAAAAAAAAAATTTTTTTTTGTCTTAAAATTGACCAAAACGCAGAAAAAACAAAAAAAAATTTTTTTAGGATTTTGGTCCAAAATTTTCTAAGTCCCACCTGGACCCAAAATTTTCAGGGGAAAAAATTTTTTTTTTTTTTTTTTGTCTTAAAATTGACAGAAATGCATAAAAAACAAAAAATTTTTTTTTTCGGATTTTGGTCCAAAATTTTCTAAGTCCCACCCAGACCCCAAATTTTGAGGGGAAAAAAAATAACAAATTTTTTGTCTTAAAACTGACAGAAATGCATAAAAAACAAACAAACAAAAAAATTTTTCGGATTTTGGTCCAAAAGTCCCACCTGGACCCAAAATTTTCAGGGGAAAAAAATTTTTTTTTCGGATTTTGGTCCAAAATTTTCTAAGTCCCACCCAGACCCCAAATTTTGAGGGGAAAAAAAATAACAAATTTTTTGTCTTAAAACTGACAGAAATGCATAAAAAACAAACAAACAAAAAAAATTTTCGGATTTTGGTCCAAAAGTCCCACCCGGACCCCAAATTTTCAGGGGAAAAAAAAAAAAAATTTTTTTTTTTGTCTTAAAATTGACCGAAACGCAGAAAAAAAAAAAAAAATTTCCGATTTTGGTCCAAAATTTTCTAAGTCCCACCCGCACCCCAAATTTTCAGGGGAAAAAAAAAAAAATTTTTTTTGTCTTAAAATTGACTGAAAGGCAGAAAAAACAAAAAAAAATTTTTTCGGATTTTGGTCCAAAATTTCGAAGTCCGCAACAGGACCCCAAATTTTCAGCCTAAATATGAACCCAGGGATTTGGCTTCAACAAACTTCAATCTCACCCCCCTAAGGATGCTGCATACCAAATATCAAAACATTCTTATTGCCAGATCTGAAGAAGATTTTTCAAAAATACTCCTCATACTGCACTAATTTAAACATTTGGGCTCCCATAGAGAGCCCAAATATCCACCCAGGCAATTCATTTCAATAAACATGTGAAACAATCTTCCAAAGATGTTATATGTGAAATTTTAAAGCTTTTGGAGCAGTGCTTTCGGAGAAAAGTAGTCTTATGTTTTTCCCATTACCCACAGTGTTAAAAAATGCTCACTCAGCACTTTTTCAAACTCCCCAAAAAGTACCCCATCATAAAACCGATGGCAATTTTTTTTTATCATTCCATTCTGTTGGTCCTAAGGAAGCTTCACAACAAATAAGAATTCTCAGTGCCGTGTAGTTTTGGAGATATGGGCGTTTTACTTTTTTTCTATTTTTAGCTCCTGTGGTTCCCACGGGGCTATGGGGAAAAAAATTTCGGCATAAATTAGGTACTTATGACCCAATAAGCACTCATGTAAAATTTGGTTCAAATCGGCCTCGCGGTTTGGAAAATAGAAATTTGGGGCGGGGCCAAAATTTTTGCCCCTCCTTTAACATCGTCAAATATAGCCCCTCCAACTTCTCTTGAACAAACTTGAGTCTACACCTCAAAAGGAAGCTGCATACCAAATATCAAGTCTCTGCTATTGCTGGTTCTTGAGAAGATTTTTTAAGAATTGGAGCATTTTTGCCCCATCTCTCTGCTCAATGTGAGCCGAAACCTAATTTGACAAAAAATCCAAGTCCGCAGACACAACCCCTTCTCACATGAAATTTCATTAATATGTGGCCAGTGGTTTGGGAGAAAAAGCCCAAACACCACCTTCACGACGGACGCCGGACGACGGACGACGGACGAAAAGTGATCAGAATAGCTCACCCTGACTTTCAGTCAGGTGAGCTAATGACCTGTAGACTGTGCTCAAGATTTTGGGGCATCGGGTCCCTGTAGTCGTCACAGTTGCCCAATCGCATCCAAAAGGGGACGTTCTCATCTAGACATTATATGAAGTCAACCTACCAAGTTACAATAAAATCCCTTCATAAATATGACCTGTGGACTGTGAAGGTTTTCGAGCTTTGGGCTTGGGCAGCCATCATTGTTGAATGATCGCAACCAAAAGGGGACATTCTCATCTGGGCATCATCTGAAGTGATCTGAAGTTACAATGAAATCCCTTCATAAATATGAGCTGTAGACTGTACTCAAGGTTTTCAGGCTTTGGGGCCCCTGAAGCCGTCACAGTTGACCAATCACGACCAAAAGGGGATGTCATCATCTAGGCATTATATGGAGTCAACCTAACAAGTTACAATGAAATTTTTCCATAAATACGACCTATAGACTATGCTAAAGGTTTTTGAGCTTGGACAGCCATCAAGGCTGAATGATTGCGACCAAAAGGGGACGTTCTCATCAAGGCATTATTTGGAGTCATCCTACTAAGCTACAATGAAATCCCTTCATAAATATGACCTGTAGACTGTGCTAAAGGTTTTCGGGCTTTGGGCCCCTGTAGCTGTCACAGTTGCCCAATCATGTCCAAAAGGGGACGTTCTCATCTAGACATTATATGAAGTCAACCTACCAGGTTACGACTAAATCCCTTCATAAATATGGCCTGTAGACTGTGCTAAAGGTTTTTGGGCTTCGGGCTCAGGCAGCCATCATGGTTGAATGATCGCAACCAAAAAGGGTCATTCTCATTGGGGCATCATCTGGAGTGATCCTACAAATTTACAATGAAATCCCTTCATAAATATGACCTGTAGACTGTGCTCAAGGTTTTCGAGCTTCGGGCCCCTGAAGCCGTCACAGTTGACCAATCACGAACAAAAGGGGATGTCATCATCTAGATATTATATGGCGTCAACCTAACAAGTTACAATGGAATCCTTCCATAAATACGACCTATAGACTATGGTAAAAGTTTTGGGCTCGGGAAGCCATCAAGGCTGAATGATCACGACCAAAATGGGTAGTTCTCATCTAGACCTCATTTGGAGTCATCCTACCAAGTTACAATGAAATCCCTTCATAAATATGACCTGCAGACTGTGCTAAAGGTTTTTGGGCTTTGGGCCCCTGTAGCCATCACAGTTGCCCAATCATGTCCAAAAGGGGACGTTCTCATCTAGACATTATATGAAGTCAACATACCAGGTTGCATACCGGTTGACCGATCGAGACCAAAAGGGGACATTCTCATCCAGACATGATCCCAAACCTGCATGTGAAATTTCATGACGAACAGACAAGAACTGCAGGGTGTAGCCCATGCGAAAGGAAAATGTGAACAGACTCACAGACTAACAGACTTCCGCACATGTGATGGCAATAGCTTATCTTGACTTTGTCAAGTTAAGCTAACAGTAATTAAAAAAATAAATTTTGATATTGTCTGTTTTAGATTAAAGGTTAAACCACGTGCCCAAATTAGCGTTTGTGAAAACAAACTTTTAATTAAAAAAAATGGCAAACAGCAATCAAAATAAGGAAACGAGCAGCAAAACAGCATTGGAAAGCAACCCTTTTGCCCATTTCCAATGCCACTGGAGTTGACCAGCACTTACATAATCAGTTTGTTTTGTGTTTTTACGCAGATTCATTCCGAACATGTGCAGATTCGTTCCCGATTTGAATAATTTCGAAAGCTCTGTTTTTTAAAACAGATGACACAGAAATGTGAGTATAACATGGGTATTTTGTCAAATATTGGTTACAGATGCCATTCGTCCGAATAAAACTAGAGGTGTGATTGTCCCAGATGGGCCTGTCCATACCCCCTGCTGCCATTATTCTAAGACGAAAAGGGGCATAACTCTAGAAAAAAAAGTCTGAACAAAATTATAATTCCTGGGGCACAGGTTCCCATGGTATTGAACATCTATACTAAGTTTCAAAGGAATTGACCCATAAGCATCTGAGAAAATCTCCGGACAAAATTCACACATTCTAAGATGAGAAGGAGCATAACTCTGGCAAAAATGGTCCGATCAAAACTATGATCACAGGTTCCTATGGTAGTGAACATCCATACCAAGTTTCAAAGCAATCATTCCGAAAACATCTTAGAAAATTTCCGGACAAAATTCAGGCATTCTAAGACAAAAAGGGGCATAATCCTGGCAAAAAAAGTCTGATCAAAACTATAAGTGCAATTGCACAGGTTCCTATGGTAGCGAACAACCATACCAAGTTTCAAAGGAATCAACCCATAAACATCTGAGAAAATCTCTGGACAAAATTTGCATGAAAAGGGGAATAACTCCAATCAAAACTAAAATTGCAGGTGCACAGCTTCCCATGGTAGTAAACATCTGTACAAAGTTTCAAAGGAATCAACCCAAAAATATCTGAGAAAATCTTTGGACAAAATTCTGGGTATATCAGGCATTCCAAGATGAAAGGGGGCATAACTCTGTCCAAAAAAGTCCAATCAAAACTATAACCGCAGGTGTACAGAATCCCATGGTAGTAAATATCCATACCAAGTTTCAATGGAATTGATTCATAAACATCTGAGAAAATCTCAGAGCAAAATTTGCGCATTCTAAGATGAAAAGGGGCATAACTCTGGCAAAAAAGGTCTGATCAAAACTATAATCACAGGTGAACAGGTTCCCATTATAGTAAATATACACACCAAGTTTCAAAGGAATCGACAAATATACATCTGAGAAAATCTCTGGACAAAATTCTGGGCCTGCTATTTCAAGTTGAAAAGGGGCATAATTCTGGAAAAAATAATCTGCGCGGAACTATAATTGCAGGTGGACAGGTTCCCATGGTGGTGAACATTCATACAAAGTTTCGAGCAGATTGGTCCATGAATGACTGAGAAAATCTCTAGATAAAATTACAGATGGAGGGATGGACGGACAAAGTGATTCCAGTATATTCCCCCTAGTTGTGGGGTGAGGGGGGTATGATTATCGTAATAACTTTATGTTTGCGTCCTAAAATATTTTTGTGGCATACAATACAGCCACATGCAGAATGTGCGCATTTTACATAGGGAAATTGTCGAGATGGTTGCAGGAAATTTCCAGCACATGCACAGTTCACATTAATTGTTTTTTGTCCCGTTCAGGCAGATCAGTAAACACTGAAAGAATTGGACCAGTAGTATTTTATGAATTCAAAGCGTTTGAAATTACCATGATGAACGCGGGAATTCGTTTGCGATTTTATAGTTCTGATCACGTTTGTTCCTCTCTTTCTAAGAGCTGATTCGTAGGTGATTCAACACTGATTTCATTCGGTAATCTATATACAATAGAATATAATGCATAAAAATCCACAATCCCGACCTCGTTATACGTTTTACTGTTATTAATACATGATATATCTGGGACTTAGCCCAGGTGTTTAAAGGGGTGTGTCAGAGGAAGCATGCTTTAGATAGAGCTGCACATCGATTACTTTTATTCTGTGCCATATCTAATGCCCAAGGATACACATGTCGATTTTAGTGTTAAGGGCAGACCGCTTATCTGAGTGCCTACAAATAGGAAAATAGTGAACACATGTGGTCTTACATGTACATATTACATGCATCTTTTGAAAAAGTGCTATATATATAATCCCCCCTCCCCCCATAAAAGTGCCATATATAGAGTGGGATTTTAAGTATAGACTGTCGCCTATTAGACTTTTAAATGAAACTTTTAGCCATGCAAACAAGAATGACCCCTTCAGAATTCATTTTTTGTTTGCACTTGCCAAAAAAGCTACATTTAGAAGTCCAAGAAGTGAAGATTCAATTCTTATTTAGACACCTAATTCATTCACACAGGCTGCTGCATTAAAATTAGTATAAAACTTCAGGACCCAATACGCAATGACTGTTGCATTCATTTCTCAGTGGCCCACACACCCACTGGTAATTAAATCAATCAATCAATCAAATAAGAGACGGATGGTGAAATGTTTCCATATTGTGTGCATTTTAATCAGTAACTGCGATCTATTTAGCAGCTGATGCTATTCATTTAATTTTGGGGCTAACTTGTACATCACATGGGATAGTCCAATACTCGCATCGGAAAAAGTTGAATTTACTATAAATATCGGCCAATTTCTATAAAAGAAAGTTGTGGTATATAAATATAAGTTATGAATGGCAAATCTATCACGGCCATTGATTTTGACCAACAGAGAAATTCAACGAAGCTTTATGAGAATCCCCTTCGGGAATTCACACACTTTGTTGAATTTCTTTGTCGGTCAAAATACAATGACCGCAATGGATCTGCCATTCATTTCTACTACACCTATAGTTTGCTGTTAGCTGAATTGGGTGTCAGAGCCATAACATCAGGGCTGGCATTTTAACAAGCCTATCGGCACAAGCCTGGTAATCGGCTGAAAAAAATAATTTGATGAGGCTGATCAATCGGTCACGTTATCAATCTATGAATTTTATCACTCGCAGCAAGTCAAGCGACGAGCGATTTCGTAAAACAAAATAATTTCAGGCAATGGGACCATTATTTATTTATGAATTATTTATTTATTGGTGTTTAAGGTCACATATTTCTGTACTATGGCTAATCATGACCAAGACAGTTTTATGGGTGGAGGAAGCCAGAGTACCTGGAGGGAACCACTGAGCAACGTCGAGCAACTATCAGCTCCCCAACATACTAACTTCACACAAGCAGGGTTAGCAATGGTTGAAGACAAGTGCACCATCGACGTGTAGTACCCTTTAGTACAGAATGCCACCGTGCCCCCATGTGGGCAATGGGGGTGAAGTGTCTTGCCCAAGGATACAACATGGTTGCCACAGGAGGGATTCAAATGGAGGACCTCTTGGCTTGCAGCCTGCACCTCCTCTACCTACTGAACCACTGTGCCCTTCCCCCTCCAAACCTCCCCACCCGGCAATGGGACTAATCGATTCCAGGTTTATTTGTGTACTTCTGCGCAGTGCAATAATAATGTACATTCATAACGATAAAATGTCCAATTTATTTATTTATTGGTGTTTAAGGTCACATATTTTTGCACAATGGATAATCATGACCACAACATGAGTATCAACTCAAGACAGGGGTGAGCATTAATAAGCCATGTTGCTCATTTTAGAAAGGGTTTGCAACTCCCAAGCATTGGTGACTGAGTCCTATTTTATCAGTAAAACACAGCCTGTTTACCTCAGTGACTGACCAAAATAGGAAAATCTCATCTAGACATCATATCAAGTTATCCTTCCAAGTAACAATGCAATCACTTCATAAAGATGAACTGTACACTGTGCTAAACAAATCTAGGTCACTGGCCTGTGCTGCCATCACCGTTGACCGATCACAGCCAAAACAGGACGTTCTCCTCTGGACATTATATTGTGTCATCCTACCAAGTTACAATGAAATCCCTTCATAAATACAACCTGTAGACTGTGCTTAAGGATTACAGGTTTCGGGCTTTGGAAGCCATCACGGTTCACAGATTGCGACGTAAAGGGGAAGTTCTCATCTAGACATTATATGGAGCCATCATACCAAGTGAAGTACTGTGCTAAAGGTTTTCGGGCCCCTGTCACTGTCATGGTTGACCAATTGTGACTGAAAGGGGACGTTATACAGAGTCATCGTACCAAGTTACAATGAAATCCTTTCATATTAAATATGCCCTGTAGACTGTGCTAAAAGTTTTTGGGTTTCGGGTTTGGGCAGCCGTCATGGTTGATAGATCATAACCAAAAGGGACCCTTCTCATCTAGACATTACACAGAGTCATCCTACCAAGTTACAATGAAATCCCTTCATAAATATGACCTGTAGACTGTGCTAAGGGCTTTCAGGTTTTGGGCTCGGGCAGCCATCATGATTGATCGATCGCAACAAAAAAGGGAACGTTTTCATCTAGACATTATACGGAGTTATCTTACCACATTACAATGAAATCCCTCCATAAATACGACCTATAGGCTGTGCTAAAGGTTTTCGGGTTTGGGGCTCAGGCAGCTGTCAAGCCTGTCAGATCACAACCAAATGGGGAAGTTCTCATCTAGACATCATATGGAGTCATCCTACCACGTTACAATGAAATCCCTCCATATTAAATACGACCTGTAGACTGTACTAAAAGTTTTCTGGTTTTGGGCTTGGGCAGCCATCACGGTTGACAGATCATGGCCAAATGGGCACGTTCTCATCTAGAACATTATAGAGAGTCATCAAACCAAGTTGCAATGAAATCCCTTCATAAATGCGACCTGTAGACTGTGAGATTTTCAGGTTTGGGCTCGGACAGCCATCATGGTTGACAGATCTCGACTTAAAGAGGACATTCTCATCTAGACATGACCTCAAACCTGCATACAAAATTTTGTGATGATCGGACAAGAACTAGAGGGTGTAGCATGTGCTAAAGGAAAATGTGAACACACTGACAGGCTGAGAGACTCAGACTTCCGAACACATGATGGCAATAGCTTATCTTAAGCTATCAAGTTAAGCTAAAAATGCAGGAGGGCTAAACATCGCTCCCCTCGCATGGCCTATGGGAGCGATTACCTCTCCTTAAGCTTACAAAAGCTAAAGGTGGCAAAATGAAGTTTTAATATTAATGAATTCTGCCCAGTGGGCTTTGTACGTTTTATTTGGTGCTGCTAACAAGGTAAAGAATGTGAGATGGCTACACTGCCCCTCTCACACCTCCGGGCCTTGGCAAGGCCCAGAGGTGTGGGAGGGGCAGTGTGGCCATCTTACAGAGACTACTAACATAGCAAGGATCTGAAAAGATGTGGGTCTTAGGAATAGGCTATTATGGTAATCATTATTTTCTTAGGCCAGGAGGGCCAGTTTTGCCCTCCTTAATTTTTTAAAGGCAAGCAGTAGGCAAGCGAATAAATCGCTCTCCTGAAAATGCCAGGCCTGTATGACTTCATCTCAAGACTTTCAAAAGGAAATAGCACAATCTACTCACCTGATATTCTGGTCTGTTAATATCAATGGGACTAATTACTGTGAATGCTTTCTTTGTTTTGTGATTGAAAGACCATGGTTTATCCATCTCTGCCTTCAGCCAATACCTGATACTACCATGCTTGCCTTCAAATGAAGTTGATATGACACTGGAATTAAAAAGATTCAGGAGTGATTTGTGAAAATAAAGTGCAGTTGAGTGAACTTTCACTCTCCTCTTTTTCATTTCAGGTGAGTATTTTTGAAATGAAAGTGTCAATGACACTGTAGCTCAACTTGACTAACTTGAACTTGGTAAGTTATAAATGAAATGGCAAAATTGAAGAACAGAGTAATCCATCAATTTTTAAATGTAAACTGTAAGACTGGCTAAAGGAAGAATGTTGATACACAAATGCAGTATGTTCAGAGGTTACTGTAACTGGCAACTTTTTTCACAGAAATGAATACTAATCAATAGTTCTTATCGAAAGGTCTTGTTAAATGAGCACACCAAGTTAAACAAGCATACCAGGATTCAAAGCAATCCAATCATAAATGTGCCCTGTAGGGTGTGCCAAAGAGAAATATTGAGGTCTGACTAAATTAAGTTCTAAGAACGTTGGCTGCGGCAACATTTTCTTACGGAAATTGAAGAAAATCGATAGCTCCCATCTAGAGGTCACCCCAAACAAGCATTCCAGGTTTCAAAGCAATGCAATCATAAGTGTGCCCTGTAGGGTGTGCCAGAGGGAAATATTGAGGTCTGACTAAACTAAGTTCTAAGAACGTTGACCTTGGCAACATTTTTTGATGGAAATGGAAGAAAATCGATAGCTCCCATCTAGAGGTCACCCCAAACAAGCATGCCAGGTTTCAAAGCAATCCGATCATAAATGTGCCCTGTAGGGTGTGCCATAGAGAAATATCGAGGTCTTCTGACTGAACTAAGTTCTAAGAACGTTGGTCGCGGCAACCTTTTTTGACAGAAATGGAAAAAAATCGATAGCTCCCATCTAGAGGTCACCCCAAACAAGCATACCAGGTTTCAAAGCAATCCAATCATAAATGTGCCCTGTAGGGAGTGCCAAAGGGAAATATTGAGGTCTGACTTAACTAAGTTCTAAGAACGTTGGCCGTGGCAAAATCTTTTGATGGAAATTGAAGAAAATCGATAGTTCCCATCTAGAGGTCACCCCAAACAAGCATACCAGGTTTCAAAGAAATCAAATCATAAATGTGCCCTGTAGGGTGTGCCAAAGGGAAATATTGTGGTTTGACTAAACTAAGTTCTAAGAACGTTGGCCGCGGCAACATTTTCTTACGGAAATTGAAGAAAATCGATAGCTCTCATCTAGAGGTCACCCCAAATAAGCTTGCCACGTTTCAAAGCAATCTGATCATAAATGTGCCCTGTAGGGAGTGCCAAAGGGAAATATTGTGGTTTCACTAAACTAAGTTCTAAGAACGTTGGCCGTGGCAACATTTTTTGACGGAAATTGAGGAAAATCGATAGCTCCCATCTAGAGGTCACCCAAAACAAGCATGCCAGGTTTCAAAGCAATATGATCATAAATGTGCCCTGTAGGGTGTGCCAAAGAGAAATATTGAGGTCTTCTGACTAAACTAAGTTCTAAGAACGTTGACCACGGCAACATTTTTTGACGAAAATTGAAGAAAATCGATAGCTCCCATCTAGAGGTCTCCCCAAACAAACATACCAGGTTTCAAAGCAAGCCGATCATAAATGTGCCCTGTAGGGTGTGCCAAAGGGAATATTGAGGTCTGACTAAACGAAGTTCTAAGAACGTTGGCCGTGGCAACATTTTTTGACAGAAATTGAAGAAAATCGATAGCTCCCATCTAGAGGTCACCCAAAACAAGCATACCAGGTTTCAAAGCAATCCAATCATAAATGTGCCCTGTAGGGTGTGCCAAAGGGAAATACTGTGGTTTGACTAAACTAAGTTCTAAGAATGTTGGCCGCGGCAACATTTTTGGACGGAAATTGAAGAAAATCGATAGCTCCCATCTAGAGTTCACCCCAAACAAGCATACCAAGTTTCAAAGTGATCTGATCACAAATGCGACCTGTGAGGTGTGCCAAAGGAAATTGTGAACGTACGTACGCCGACAGACAAGAAGTGATGACAATAGCTCAGCTTGACTTTGTCAAGTTGAGCTAAAAAAATAATTTAGAAAACAAAAGGGTTTTTTTGTTTAATGTTAAAAGAGAATAGTGGTTGCAAAAAGAAAACAGTGGCAATATGGTGTAAGGTATATGCCAAAGAAACAAGAGTTTGGCAATTTTTATGTAATATATCAGATTGGTATACATGTAATTGATATAAAATCGGAGATATTTTTTAAACAAAAACAGCAAATCAGTTACCGGTGATAACTGGAAATATTGTGTTTTCACAAAAGAAATACAATATATGCCAACAAAATCAGCACGAAATATCAACAAAATGTCAATAACAAATGAGGTCAAAAACGCACGTGGTCAATTTGTTTTCACCTGAAAACATGTTTGTTCAGTCATTACATTCCATTTTGAATTGTGTTTATTAAAAAAAATATTTGAACTGTGTTTTGTATTACTCACGTAAGAGAAGGTGCCCTCAGTATTCAAAACTCCCATTGTGAAAAAAACAAACAAAATAATCCATTCACGTGTGAGTATTTACATGTGTATGCATCGGTGGATCGCTTCTCGGTAAATTTTGTTGTGTTCATTTTCTCCAAGTGCAAGATGAATAGGGGGCAGTTCGCAGCCAACATTGTTGGCACCGGATAACTATCTGCACTATCCATTCCCCAGTTATTGACATATCGAAACTTAACCTGGCTGTTATTGCCAGAGAAGAAAAAAATTGAGAATTTTTCTTGCGGCCACCACACAACTTATTTCATTGGTAATAAGTTGTTTTCATAACCGCACAAAGTTGAATGCCCCAAAACACACCAAGATTCAACTGGAAAAGTACTGCTTGAAATCCATATTCTTTCCACATGTGTAAATAATCTGTTGAGGCACTGGTGGCTCTGTGCTTTCATTCTTTCAAAGGCCCAAGGGATGTGTTCAGCAGGTATAAGGGGAAGCGCAAAAAGTTTTCTCATTTGCCTAAGTAAAATCATGCTTATATGGATATTATTGGAACTAACTGATCAAGCTGGTTCCAATGATATCCATATTTGCATAGTCTCACTGAGAAATAATCATAAACAAGAGGCCTTAGGGGGCCTGAGGCGTTCACCGAATGTTCCATACTGTTAAGACACAAATTTTGTCAAAAGCTATTCTTAAGGTTCTACAAAGTAAATCTGTACTCTCTGTGGAGCTAAAACATCAACAGGACTGAATGGGACAATGCTGCTGATCAAATATCAAAAAATTCTGCGTGATGGTTCTGAAGAGGATTTTTAAAGAATTTTCCTTGAATTGCACAAAGTAAACATTCACGCCCCCATAGTGAGCCCCAATATTGATCAAAAGACTCAATTTGAACAAACATGAATCCAACCCATACAAGATGCTGCATACCAAATATCTAAAAATTCTGCCCACTGGTTCTGGTGAAGAAGATTGTCAAAAATTTTTTCTTAAATTTAAGTAAAAATTCTCACCCCCATAGTGATCCCCAATATTGAACGGGGGATTCAACTGGAACAAACTTGAACCAGACCCATACCAAGGTGCTGTATACCAAATATCAAAAGATTCTGCCCATCAGTTCCGGAAAAAAAGAATTTTAAAGAAATTTTCTTAAATTGCACGAAGTAAAAATTCACACCTCTTTAGTGAGCCCCAATATTGATCGAGGGACTCAATTTGAACAAACTTGAATCAGACCCATACCAGGATGCTGTATACCAAATATCAAAAGATCCTGCCAATTGGTTCTGGAGAAGAAGATTTTAAAATTTTTTTTCATAAATTGCACTAAGTAAAAATTCAGGTTCCCATAGTGAGCCCAAATATGGACCTAGGGACATGGCTTGAACAAACTTGAATCTCCCCCCCCCCCCCCCCACCCTCCCCCCCTAAGGATGCTGCATACCAAATATCAAAACATTCCGACTGCTGGATCTGAAGAAGAAGATTTTTAAAGAAAATTCCTCATTTTGAACTAAGTTATAATTTGGGCTACCACGATGAGCCCAAATATGAACCCAAGGACTTGGCTTGAACAAACTTGAATCTCACCCCCCTAAACATGCTGCATACCCAATATCAAAAGATTCTGCCTGCTGGATCTTGAGAAGATTTTTAAAGAAATTTGCCTGAAATGCCTAAGTTCGAATTTGGGCTTCTATAGTGAGCCCAAATATGAATCCAGGGGACCAAATTGAACAAACTTGAATCAGACCCATACCAAGATGCTGCATACCAAGTATCAAAAGATTCTGCCTACTGGTTCTGGAGAAGAAGATTTTTTTAATAATTTTTCTATAATTCATATGGTGCTATCAGAGTTATGCCCAATACAGAGACCCCAAGGGACGTGGCCATTCCATTTGAACAAACCTGAATTGCCATATAATAATGAACATCCACATGATGTTTTGTGAAAATCGGACCAGTGGTTTCAGAGAAGTCGTTTGAAAAATGTTCACAACGACGGGCGACGGACGACAAGTGATAAGTTAAGCTCCCTTCGGTGAGCTAAAAATTATCCCCCATACTGTACCAAGTTAAAATTTGTGCTTCCATTAAAAGATTCTGACTGGTGGTTCTGAAGAGATTTTTAAAGATTATTCCTAATATTGCCCTAAGTTAAAAATCTGAGCTCCTGTATTGAGCCCAAATATGAACCAAAGGGGGCTTCATTTTAACAAACTAGTATCTGACCCCCCCCCCCCCCCCCCACCACCACCACTCTATGGATGCAGCATACCAAATTTCAAAAGATTGTGTCCATTGGTTCTGGTGAAAATTTTTTTTGTTTATTTTTACAAATATGCAGACTCAGCATTTTTTTTACCCATACTCCCCCAACCCACCCCTCTCGCCCCCTCCCCCTCCCATCCCCCCCCCCCTCAAAACACCCTGCACAAATTAAAATTTAAATATTAACCTAGGGATCCAATTTGAAAAAACCCTGAGTCTGACCCCACCTAGAGATGTTGTAGGCCAAATATGAAAGCATTCCGACTGGTGGATCTGAAGAAGATTTTTAAAGAAATTTCCTCATACTGCACAGTTGAAAAGCCAAGTTACGTATGCTCCAGTTTTACTGTGGTTTTTTGGATGTTTTTGTTGATCATAGGGATTTTGAACTTCGTGAATCAGACACAGAAAGCCAATACATAGCCCTTTCTGGATCCTCCCTTGAAGATGTAGTCACCTGACATAACTGATGGCAATTTTTTTTCACCATTCAATTCTACTGGTCCTAAGGATGCTTCACATCAAATAACAGTTCTCTGTTCCTTATGGTTTGGGAAATATGGGCGTTTGAAAGTTAAAAAATTTATAGTAATTTATATATTTTTTATACTTACCAATGACCCAGACATAGCTGGTGCTAACTCTTAAAATATAGGGCCAAACACAAATTTTGCCCCCCAATCCCCAAAATTTGCATCTAAAACCAAAGAAAACATGTCCTGAAAGGCCCTCCACACTTCGCCCCTACTGCGCATGCGCAGTGTCAAGGACGTTCCGAAATTGGCGCCATTAATCATTCTAATAACCAGTGCCTGGTAAGCGCTATGTACTCAGCGGGGAGGCAAGAGTTCCCAACTCCTGGGAGGGCCATCCCCGTCTGGGTCATTGGTAAGTATAAAAAATATATAAATTACTATAAATTTTTTAACATTTTTATACTGTACCAATGACCCAGACATAGCTGAATAGTAAAAAGGCTGGAGGGCCAAGGACATAGAGCAAAATGGAATACGCTCAATAAAATAAAATAGAGTCATCCCCTGTAGGGAAAAAGAAGTAATAGGCCTTACATGTATCTTTCTTATTTATGATAAATTAGAAAGATACAACACCTTCCAAAATTGAGCTTCATACATCCATGTACTCTATTAATATCCAATATAATCCTTATACTAATAATTTTTAAAGTAAGCCAATAAATAAAGTAAGTCTAGAGAATAGAGACTCTTATACTCCTAAAAGTGTCTGAGGATTGCATAATCATGTCCGTTGACATATGCAATATTCAAAAGCTATACTTTAAAAACTAAGACTTGAATGAATTTTAAAAACCTAAACTTCTCACTAAACAACCATCCCAATAACAGCTCAGAATTACTAACTCCGGAGGAGGTATCCCATTGTTTTCATAGCAAAACAGGTGACCCAAGGGAACACCCTCTCCCCCCCCCCCCCCCCCCCCCACTTTTTCTTGCCCTGGGTCAAATAGCCCAGAGCGAAGAGGGCAGCAGAACGGAGACACTGCCGAAACAGACAGCCTACCTAGCTATAGTAGCAACTGTTAAGTGAATGACATTCTGAGCAGTAGATAATAGACCTAACAATAGAGGCCTCCAGAAATGGACTCGATATTTCTGAGATAAAATTCATGAATGTGGATGGCTGAGCGCAATGAGCGGCCTTCAAAAATCTATAATAGCGACACTATTAATGTAAGCCCAAGAAGTAGAAGAACTCTTACTTCATGAGCCGAAATCTTAAGCACAACTGCTAAGTCAATGATATACCATAAGCAGTACCGATAGTTAATAGAATCCATTAACAATAAAATGGAGCGTAACGTCCTTCTACTAGGCATCAAAGACAGAAGAAGCTTACGCCCATAGTAATAAACAGATATCTGTTTATAAATACATAAACTGTACCCGGAAAGAATAAAGGCCTATGCCCATACGAAGACGGAAGGACCTTAAAAATAATAGGTTCCGGATAATAGGAGCCTAACTCTTATGCAAAACTCCAACCTAAATAGTAACGGAAGTAGTGATTCCGAAACTACGAAAGTGAAAACCATCCATCGATAGTGCATGAAACTCACTGACTCTACAGTAAAAGAGAAACCAACAGAATTACTGTCTAAAAGGTCAGAATTTGAAAACTACTGTTTCCAGAGGCTCAAATGATTACTTAGCTAAATAAGAACCGAAGTTAAAATCCATATAGGAATTTAATCTAAAGATTCTAAGTCTATTTATCAAAAAGTTACTAACTGACTTAGATAAAGAGACAAAAGACTCAATTGTAAACTATCGTAGAGTGCATAGGTATGAGGTAACATAAACCTATAACCTTAATAATAACAGGCTGCAGTAGATCTTGTGAAACAAGTATACTAAAAAATTGCAATGAGTAGTATGGAGGGATCAACAATATGAACATAATGATCCCTACACCAACGACGGAAGAGCCTCCACTTTAGCCGCATAAAATAGCGAAGAGGAGGATCTCCTATAGTAAGAAATTGCGTCCAAAGCTCGTCCAGTACAGTGCTTACAATGCAATACGGACCACACAACGGAATACATGAATGTTGCGACCTTGCGGGTTGTGATAAAGATTACACGATTTACCCAGTGAAAAAAGATCCTCACATAGAGGAAGATTTCACGTTAAGACCCACAGTAGACAAGAGAGTAAATTACCCATGATCTCTGTGAAGATAGAGATGCTATCAACAGAAATGTATTGTGGTTGTTTATGTTAGCAATACCTGCTGAAACAACAGCGCCGGAGGATACGCGTATCCTATCATTCTGTCCTATAGATCAATAGAGCGTTAACAACATTAGCTCAGAGATCTGGACAAGCCAACACATACGTCTGCAATTGATTAGCAAGCTGTGTCGTAAATAAATCATCATTGGGCGCTCCCATAGATAGCAAATCTGATTGAATACTTGTTTGTTGAGAGTCCATTCTGACAGCAACAAGCGACCCGTAAGAGAACGGGAGTCCGGTAAAACAATCAGACGACCTGGAATATGACGGACCAAAACAGAACTTGGTGTACTATAACCAACACACGGATTCTTTCCATTAAATTGAATAACGGAAACGAAAGAGTGCCTCCCTGGTTCCGGAGATACGCCACTACTGTCGAATTAAAGGACAGGATTTGGGCATGCGTTTCTGAATAATGTTCATGCAATGACATAAAGCAAGCCTAAAAAACATTATTCCGCGGAAGAAAACTGATTGCTAAGAGACTGCGGAACCCAAAGACCCTGGCACTTCGAATCCGTAGGGATCAGTATTATATCCCAATCTGTTTGACTGGCAACCGTCATAACAGCCACACTCAGGTCCGGCAACTGCGGTGGCACTCTCTGAGTCAACCACCGAATGTTTGCCCCAGTCTGAATCTCTTGTAACACTAGAGAGACAAGAGAACGTGTAAATCGAGCAATTCATGGATTGCCGAAAAGTTGCCGTCGAAGAGAAGCTCCTCCGAGAACGAAGCGACTCTGAGAGAGTTCTTAACCTTACTATCCACGTGTGTGGATGTAGCTAGGGCTGCGTCACGTCTAACCAACTCCAATCAGCCACTGAAGGGCGGAGTTATACATGAACAAACTACTGTCCTCAAAAGAAATAACATTGAGAATAATATCCCGTAAATCTTTTCTTGAAGACGTAATGATAACGCCTCAGTAAGGCGGATTACGTATGAAAAAGCGTCTAAGTTAAGTCTACTATACATCATGTCGTTTCCAACATTGAAATTGGAAAAGACATAAACGGCGAAAAAGAATATATCCAGTCTTTAACCACACCGTCTAGACGCATATGAACTCTCGGTATGCCCTGCTCTGCCAAAATAAATTATTCGTATAAATGATAAAACGGCAGAAATGAGCCTTGCGGACAAGAAACTAAACTATCATGCTTGGTAGCAAGCTTATATATATATATAGCGTCGATAAATAATACACATGTTCTAATGACATTATTGGACTGTGTCGGTAAGTCAGGGACAATGTCCCTGAACCGATCGAAAAATCCGAGTCCAATGACGCTAAAAGTCTCTTATCCAAGATCGCAGCAATGAAGTCCGAAATAACAATCACTGGAAGAAAATGCCCGAAGATATGAAAGGCAGCTTCCGATACTACTAAAGGGAAAACTCGAAATCTTTCGAATCCCTTTCGCCATCCTGTCGGACCCTATAAAGCGTTCGGTCGTCCGTACCTGATGCAACCGCGGACCGCACCGACCCAGTGCCGTCGGATAATTCCTGATTCGACCGAGAAACTGTCAATTGCTGGGATGCTGCGAAACAACTGTGCTAACTCGGATAGCACGTCCGTCACTGAGGCCTGAGGAGAAGCGGTCTTACGATGCATTGCCGCTGGAAGCTCCGTGATCGTTACCCCGTGCATACTACCAATATGCGAGCGAACGGAGTGTATAGGCCTCGTGTCCCTTGGCTACCGGATGGCGCGACCTATTCGCTGTGGAATCACTGAATGACGAAACTGATCGGATACTCGAGGTCACGTAGCCAATGTGCGGTCGTGTGCCCTGCTGTGAGGATGAGGAAGCATTAAGGACAGTCTCTCGGACTGTCAATATAACGGAGCGTCCCGACCGACGGACATATGCTCCGAATGTAAAATATCTGAACCACAACATGCGGCCCCCTATGTTGTTGGACGAGAGAGGGACCTCTCTCGCTCACAGCCCGGACGGACCTGGACAAGCCAGGAACCGGACTAACAGGCTTCCTCCGATCTGTCCTAAATCTGCCGTCACTGGGTGAGTACTAAAGTAATTAAAGTGCTCGCATCACCCAAATCTCCTTCCTAGACCGCAACGGACGAACCCGGCAGCCGAACCATTCGATGAATGTACGCTACACCGCTGAGCTAGCGAATGTCACTCCGTAGGCGATAGACATATTCCATGAGCACTTATTGCCGCTAGCTCTTCATTAACTATGACGACAGAGGCACACTTTTGAAAGACATCTCCGTAACTCTGCGAACAAGAAACCAGAAATGCTTGGTTATAGCACGCATAAAATAATAATATATATAGCGTCGTTCGATAATTCGAAAGTTTGTGTGACATTATTGGACTATGTCGGAACTGAGGGACGATGTCCCTGAACCGAACAAAAAATTTCTAAGTCCACCGACGCTATCAGTTTCTTATCCGGCATCGCAGCATTCTGGTCCGACGAAAGAAGCTGTAGAAGACCAAGTCAGATGACATACACAACAGCATATGTTGTTCCGAAAGGGAAAGCTCGAAAACCTCCAAATCCCTTTCGGTATCCCGTTGGACCGGATGAAACTTTCGGACGTCCGTACCCGCTTCCGCGGAGCGTCCCGACCCAGCATCGTCGGATAAAATATATGCGACAGATTCAGTTGATGCTGGGATGCTGCGATAAACTGTGCTATTAAGGAAAGCACGTCCGTTCCCGAGGCCTGTGCAGTAGCGGTCTTACGATGCATTGCCGCCGGAAGCTCCGTGTACGTTGACTCCCGCAGACTTCCTATGCGAACGTCCGGAGTCTGCAGGCCTCGTGTCCCTGGCTACCGGATGGTGTGACCTGGTCGCCGAAGAATCCTTGATCGACGAAGCTGGTAATATATCGGCGGTCACGCAGCCAAGGATGGACCGGAACGAGCTATGAACCGGACTAAAAGGCTTCCTCCGTTCTCCCACCGATCCGCCGTCACTGGGTGTGCATTAGGTTAATTTATAGTGCTCGCATCACCCCAAAATTCCTTCTAGACCGCAACGGACGAACCCGGCTGCCGAACCATTCGGTGAATGGACGCTACACCGGGCGAGCTAGCGGACGTCAAAGGTCGTCGAACCTACTAGGGTCCTCTTAGGCAATTGGCGTATTTACATGAGCACTTTTCCGCTAGCCCTTCATTAATTGTGACGATGGAGGCAGACTGTTGGAAGACATCACAGATACATCACCCTAATCTTGATCGTCTGAAATAGAAATTGATAAAGTAGAGTGACCCTGTGGGGAAAGGACCGGAGTGTCCAAATCCCCAATAACATACCGTGACATACGCTTCCCATATTGTCATCGAAATCATACGATACAGAACAGGAGTTAATGCGAGTACACTGACCACATATAGAATGATTATAAAGTCAGAGGAAGACTTCCTCTTAATACAATTGATCAATATCCTTTCAATGTGAAAAGAAAACAAGTCCTGGTACTCGCACTAACCCCTGGCAATCAAAATACATAATAATAATATGATCCATTAATATAGAAAAAATAATTGAAATCAAAATATTTTGAAAAAATATTTTTTCAGAACAGCCCAAGTTTCTGAAAAGTAACGTTGAGCCCCAATGGATCCCAAGCCTAAGTGTGGACAAAAATTTTAAAAATATTTTAAACAATTTATTCAACACTTACGAACAATAATAATGTATCTAGTTATGATTAAAATAACATCAAGATATTATTTTCCAGAAATCCCCCCCTCACACAGAGGGCTGTTGTAAATGTAAACAATGAGTGTAAAAACACTAAAATAAGACTCCAGGCACCCAGGCCCGAAATCAGTTACCAAAAATACACTATCTGATGCAAAACAGAGACTTCCAGGGAAGAAACTGCAGAACATCAGATGGTAGATGCAGAACACAATGCCTAACCACCCGTAGGTGAAAACGTAAACATGGGGAAAAGAACAGAATTCATTCTGTTATTCAGCTAAAACTCCCAAGAAAATTTAGTAATAATAATTACAAAAACTATGCCAAAAGCATGGGAGAATAGCAAGGGGGGACTTAAAGGACAGGGAGAGAGGAAAACACTTAAAAAACAGTGTAACTAAACAATCAGAATGACAACAAAATGGCTGCTGCCTCGAAAATAGGTAACTTAACATAATTTCATTAAAAAATTTTAAGTTACAGCCCTGATAATATCCTGTCACACATTTTTTTCCTCTCCTCCTTCTCTATCCTCCTTAGAATCACCATTTCACTAATATTTATGTGTCTGGCATCATTTAAACTGAGATTTATAAGCACAAAGATCAGTCAGATGTTAACTGATGAAGGGCCAAACTTAGAAATGGCGCCAATTTCGGAACGTCCTTGACACTGCGCATGCGCAGTAGGGGCGAAGTGTGGAGGGCCTTTCAGGACATGTTTTCTTTGGTTTTAGATGCAAATTTTGGGGATTGGGGGGCAAAATTTGTGTTTGGCCCTATATTTTAAGAGTTAGAACCAGCTATGTCTGGGTCATTGGTACAGTATAAAAATATATTTCTATTTTTAGTACCGGAGGTTTCCTTGAGGACACGTGAAAATTTTCTTTTGCATGAGTCAAGTAATTAAGACCCAATAATACCACATACCAAATTTTGTTCCAATCGGACCATCGGTTCAGAAAGTTAAAAAATTTATAGTAATTTATATATTTTTTATACTTACCAATGACCCAGACATAGCTGGTGCTAACTCTTAAATATCTAGGGCCAAACACAAATTTTGCCCCCCAATCCCCAAAATTGGCATCTAAAACCAAAGAAATCATGTCCTGAATGGCCCTCCATACTTCGCCTCTACTGCGCATGCGCAGTGTCAAGGACGTCCCAAAATTGGCGCCATTAATCATTTTTACAATCAGTGCCTGGTAAGCGCTATGTACTCAGCGGGGAGGTATGAGTTCCCAACTCCTGGGAGGGCCATCCCCGTCTGGGTCATTGGTAAATATAAAAAATATATAAATTACTATAAATTTTTTAACATTATTATACTGTACCAATGACCCAGACATAGCTGAATAGTAAAAAGGCTGGAGGGTCTAGGACATAGAGGAAAATCCAATAAGCTCAACTATATAAAATAGAGTCATCCCCTCGAGGAGAAAAGGAGTATTAGGCTTTACATGTATCTTTCTTATTTATGATAAATTAGTAAGACACAACACCTTCCATAATTGAGCATCATAACATCCATGTTCTCTATTAACATCCAGTATAATCCTTATACTAATTATTTTTAAAGTAAGCCAATAAATAAAGTTAGTTCAGAGAATTGAGACTCTTTATACTCTTTAAAAGTGTCCGAGGATTGTATATTAACGCCCGTTTGACACGTGACATATTCAAATGCTATACTTTAAAACTATGACATGAATGAATTTTTAAAACACAAACTTTTCACTTTAAAACCATCCCAGTAACAGCTCAGAATTACTGACTCCGGAGGAGGTATCCCCTTGTTTTCATAATAAAACAGGTGACCCAAGGGAACACCCTCCGCCCCCCCCCCCCTTCCCCTTGCCCTGGGTCAAATAGCCCAGAGCGAAGAGGGCAGCAGGACGGAGTCACTGCCGGAACAGAAAGCCTACATAACTATAGTTGCAACTGTTAAGTGAACGACATTCTGAGCAGCAGATAATGGACCTAAACAATGCAGGCCTCCAGAAATGGACTCAATATTTCTGAGATAAAAATTCGTGAATGTGGATGGCTGAGACCAATATGCAGCCTTCATTAAATCTATAATAGCAACACTATTTGCGTAAGCCCAAGATGTAGAAAGAGCTCTTACTTCATGAGCCGAAATCTTAAGCACAGACTGCTGAGTTAAAGATAGATTATCATAAGCAGTACCAATAGTTAATTGAATCCATTTAGCAATAGAATGGACCGTAATGTCCTTTCTATTAGGCATCAGAGACAGAAGAAGCTTTACGTCCTTACTGATAAACTGAGATCTGTTTATAAATACATAAAGCTCTAACCGGACAGAGTAAAGGCCTATGCCCGTTCGAAGACGGAAGGACCTTAATAACAATAGGTTCCGGATATTTATTAGGAGCCGGATTCTTAACCAAAAATCCAACATTAGTAGTAAAGGTAATAGTGTTTCCGATACTACGAAAGTGAGAATCGTCCACCGATAGTGCATGAAGCTCACTGACTCTTCAGCAGAAGAGAAGACTAAGAGAATTGCTGTCTAAAAAGGCCAGAATTTGAAATCTACTGTCTCAAGAGGTTCAAATGGTTACTTTAGTTTAATAAGAACCCAAGCTAAATTCCGTATAGGAATTAATCTAAGGATTCTAGGTCTATTTATCGAAAAGTTTCTAACTAACTTAGATAAAGAGACATTAGACTCAATTGTAAACTATCATGGAGTGCATAGGTATCAGATAACATAGACCTATAACCTTTAAAAGTAACAGGCTGCAGTTGATCTCGTCAAACAAGTATACTAGAAAGTTTGCAATGTCTGGTATGGAGGGATCAAAAATATCAACATAATGATCCCTACACCAACGACGGAAGACCCTCCACTTTAGCCGCATAGTATAGCGAAGAGGAGGTCCTCCTACAGTTAGAAATCGCGTCCACTGCTCGTCCTGTACAATGCTTGCCGTGCAAGAAGGACCGCACAACGGAATACGTGAAGGTTGAGACCTTGCGGGTTGCGATGAAGTTGACTCGATTTCCCCAGCGAAAGAAGATCCTCTCGTGGAGGAAGTTTTCACGGTAAGTCCCACAGCAGACACCTGAGTAAATTTATCCACAGTCTCTGTGGAGACAGAGATGCTACCAACAGAATTGTATTGTGAATGTTTTATCTTAGCAATACTTGCTGAATCAACAGCGCTGGAGGATATGCATATCCTATCATTCCGTCCTACTAGATCGATAGAGCGTTAACTACATATGCTCGGGGATCCGGACATGGTGACACATACGTCTGCAATTGATTGGTGAGTTGTGTCGCAAATAAATTTATCATTGGGCGCTCCCATTGGTAGCAAATCTGATTGAATACCTGTTTGTTGAGAGTCCATTCTGACGGCAACAAGCAACCCTTACGTGAAAGGGAGTCTGCTAATACAATCAGACGACCCGGAATATGACGGACCGAAACAGAACTTGGTGTTCTAGAACAAACAGAAGGATTCTTTCCATGAAATTGAATAACAGAACCGAATGAGTGCCTCCCTGGTTCCGGATATACGCAACTACTGTCGTACTATCGGACAGGATTTGGACATGCATTTCTGAATAATGTTCATCCAATAACGTAGTGCAAGCCAAAATAACATCATTTCTTGGAAGTTAAGTGCTTGCCTAGAAACTGTGGAACCCAAAGACCCTGGCACTTCGAATCCGTTGGGATCAATATTGTACCCAAACCTGTTTGACTGGCATCCGTCATAATCATAAAACTCGGATCCGGCAACTGCAGTGGAACTCTCTGAGTCAACCACCGAATGTTTGCCCAAGTCTGAATCTCTTGTTACACTTGATTGACAAGAGAACGTCTATATCGAGCAATTCATAGATTGCTGAAAGGTTGCCGTCGAAGAGAAGCTTCTCCGAGACCGAAGCGACTCTGAGAGAGTTCTTCACCTTACTATCCACGCGCGTGGATGTAGCTAGGGCTGCGTCACGTCTAACCAACTCCAGGTTGCCACTGAAGGGCGGAGTTATACATGGAAAAACTACTGCCCTTGAAAGAAATCTCATTAAGGATCACATCCTGGAATTCTTTCTCTTGAAGACGTAATGATAATGCCTCAGTAAGGTGGTCTACGTATGATAAAGCGTCTAAGTTAATTCTATTAGACATCATTGTCGTTTCCAACGTCGTGGTTGGAATTGACATAGACGGCGAAAAAGACAATTCCCAGTCTTCAGCCTCGTCGTCTAGACGCAGAGGAACTCTCAGTATGCCCTGTCCTGCCATTTCAAATTTATTCCTAGAATTGATGAAAGGCAGATTTAGAGCATTTGCGAACAAGAAACTAGACTAGCGTGTTTTGGTAGCAAGCTTTAATATAGCGTCGTTCAATAATTCGAATGTTCTAGAGACATTATTGGACTGTGTCGGCAACTCAGGGACGATGTCCCTGAACCGATCAAAAACTCTGTGTCCAATGACGCTATTAGTCTCTTATCCAGCATCGCAGCATTCTAGTCCGACGGAACAACCTCTGGAAGATAACGCCAGAAGAAATGTATGGCAGCTTCTGTTGTTCCGAAAGGGAAAGCTCGAAATCGTCCGAATCCCTTTCGCCATCCTGTAGGACCCTATGAAGTGTTTGGTCGTCCGTACCTGATGCATCAGCGGAGCGAACCGGCCCAGCGTCGTCGGATTATTCCTGATCCGACAGAGATTCTGTCATTTGCTGGGATGCTGCGATAAGCTGTGCTATTTTGGATAGCACGTCCGTCACTGAGGCCTGTGGAGAAGCGGTCTTACGATGCTTTGCCGCTGGAAGCTCCGTGTTCGTTACCCCGTGCATACTTCTATTATGCGAGCGACCGGAGTGTACAGGCCTCGTGTCCCTTGGCTACCGGATGGCGTGACCTGTACGCCGTGGAATCACTGAATGACGAAGCTGGCAGGATACTCGAGGTCACGTAGCCAAGGTGTGGTCGTGTGCGCTGCCATGAGGATGAGGAAGCATTATCGACAGTGTCTCGGACTGTCTGTATAACGGAGCGTCCCGAACGGCGGACATATGCTCCAAATGCGAAAAGTTTGTACCACAACATCCGGTCCCAGATGTTGTTGTATGAGAAAGGGACCTCTCTCGCTTGCAGCCCGGACGGACCTGGACGAGCTAGGAACCGGACTAACAGGCTTCCTCCGATCTCTCCTCTATTCCGTCGTCACTGGGTATGTACTATTGTCTATTATAGTGCTCGCATCACCCAAATCTCCTTCCTAGACCGCAACGGACGAACCCGGCTGCCAAACCATTCGATGAATGGACGCTACACCGGGTGAGTTAGCGAATGTCAACGCCGTCGAACCTACTAGGGACCTCTTAGGCGATTGACGTATTTCCATGAGCACTTATTGCCGCTAGCTCTTCATTTAACTATGACGACAGAGGCACACTTTTGAAAGACATCTCAGTAACTTTGCGAACAAGAAACCAGACTTGCTTGTTAATAGCAAGCATATATATATATAGCGTCGTTCAATAATTCGAAAGTTCCTGTGACATTATTGGACTGTGTCGGAACTGAGGGACGATGTCCCTGAACCGATCCAAAAATTCTTGTGTCCACCGATGCTATCAGTCTCTTATCCGGCATCGCAGCATTCTGGTCCGACGAAACAACCTCTAGAAGATAAAGCCGAATGACATATACAGCAGCTTATGTTGTTCCGAAAGGGAAAGCTCGAAATCCTCCGAATCCCTTTCGCCATCCTGTCGGACGCTATGAAGTTTTCGGACGTCCGTACCTGATGCTTCAGCGGAGCGTCCCGACCCAGCGTCGTAGGATATTACATGATGCGACAGAGATTCTGTCGTTGCTGGGATGCTGCGATGAGTTGTGCTATTTGGGATAGCACGTCCGTCACTGAGGCATGTGCAGTAGCGGTCTTACGATGCTTTGCCGCTGGAAGCTCTGTGTACATTAACTCCTGCATACTTTTCTTATGCGAACGTCCGGAGTCTACAGGCCTCGTGTCCCTGGCTACCGGATAGCGTGACCTGGTCGCCGTGGATTCTCTGATTGGCAAAGTTGACTGGATATCCGAGGTCACGTAGACAAGGTGCGGTCGTGTGCGCTGCCATGAGGATGAGGAAGCCTTATTGACAGTCTCTCCGGACTGTCTATATAACGGAGCGTCCCGAGCGGCGGACGTATGCTCCGAATGCGAAACATTTTGTACCACAACATCTGGGGCCAGATGTTGTTGTACGAGAGAGGGGCCTCTCTCACTCGCAGCCCGGATGGACCTGGACGAGCTAGGAACCGGACTAATAGGCTTCCTCCATTCTCTCCTCTAATCTGCCGTCACTGGGTGTACACTTGGTTGATTTATAGTGCTCGCATCACCCAAAACTCCTTTCTGGACTGCAACGGACGAACCCGGCTGCCGAACCATTCGATGAATGGACGCTACACCGGGCGAGCTAGCGGACGTCAAAGGCCGTCGATCCTACTAGGGCCCTCTTAGGCAATTGACGTATTTCCATGAGCACTTTTCCGCTAGCTCTTCATTAATTGTGACGACGGAGGCACACTTTTGGAAGACATCACGGATACATCACCCTGTTCTTGATCGTCTGAAATAGAGATTGATAAACTAGAGTGACCCTGCGGGGAAAGGACCGGCGTGGCCATTTCCCCGCTAACATACCGTGACACACGCTTCCCATGTTGTCATTGAAATTAACACATACTGAACAGGAGTTAGTGCGAGTACACTGACTACATTTATAGAATGATTATGAAAGCCAGAGGAAGATTTCCTCTTATTACAATTGAACAATATCCTTTCATTGTGAAAAGAATACAAAGTCCTAGTACTCACACCAACCCCTGAAAATCAAAATACATAATAACATGATCCATTAACATAGAAAAAATAATTGAAATCAAAAAATTTTTTGAAAAAATATTTTTTCAGAAAAGCCCAAGTTTCTGAAAAGTAACGTTGAGCCCCAATGGATCCCAAGCCTAAGTGTGGACAAAAATTTTTTAAATATTTAAAAAAAATTAATGCAACACTTACGAATAATAATGTATCTAGTTATGATTAAACTAACACCAAGACAAGAAATCCCCCTTACACAGAGGCTGTTGTCAATGTAAACAAGAAATGTAAAAACACCAGAAACATGACTCCAGGCACTGATAACCCTGGCCCGAAATCAGTTACCAATAATACACTATCTGATGCAAAACAGAGACTTCCAGGGAAGAAACTACAGAACATCAGATGGTAGATGCAGAACACTACGCCTAAACACCCATGGGTGAAGACGTAAACATGGGGAAAAGAACAGAATTCATTCTGTTATCCAGCTAAAACTCCCAAGAAATTTTAGTAATAATATTACAGAAAAAATGCCAAAAGCATGGGAGAATAGCAAGGGGGGACTTAAAGGAAAGGGAGAGAGGAAAACACTGAACAAGCAGTGTAACTTTATAGCAAGAATGACCACAACAGGCCCTTGCCTCAAAAATAGGTAACTTAACATAATTTCAATAAAAAATTTTAAGTTACAGCCCTGATTATTTTCTGTCACTCATTTTTCCTCTCCTCCTTCTGTTTCCTCCTTAGAACCACCATTTCTCTAATATTTATGTGTCTGGCATCATTAAAACTGAGATTTACAAGCACAAAGATCAGTCAGATGTTAACTGATGAAGGGCCAAACAAAGAATGATTAATGGCGCCAATTTCGGGACGTCCTTGACACTGCGCATGCGCAGTAGAGGCGAAGTATGGAGGGCCATTCAGGACATGATTTCTTTGGTTTTAGATGCCAATTTTGGGGATTGGGGGGCAAAATTT
The DNA here is from genome assembly GCA_031216915.1 of Pictodentalium vernedei. Taxonomy (NCBI): domain Eukaryota; kingdom Metazoa; phylum Mollusca; class Scaphopoda; order Dentaliida; family Dentaliidae; genus Pictodentalium; species Pictodentalium vernedei. The sequence goes on from CM062293.1 coordinate 212,021,142, forward strand.
GTGTTTGGCCCTAGATTTTTAAGAGTTAGCACCAGCTATGTCTGGGTCATTGGTACAGTATAAAAATATAGAAATTTTGGGCGGTCCAAAAATCTTTCCCATCCCATTACAAAGGCAAATATTGCTTCACGAACTTTGTTTGAACAAACTTTATTCTACACCTCAAAAGGAAGCTCCATATCAAATATCAAGTCATTGTACCCACTGGTTCAAGAGAAGAATTTAAAAATATTTTGGAGCATTTTCCCTCACCCCCACCCTATGGCGCTGGGCATGTTGTGTTGAACAAAAATGCAATGCTCCTTTGGGACCATCACTCACACAAACTTTCACTTGAATTGGCCCAGTGGTTTTGGAGAAGACCAAAACATGGTGTTGATGGACAGCGGACGGTCGGTTGGACAGACAACTTTCACTTGAATTGGCCCAGTGTTTTTCTGGGAGAAAACCAAAACATGGTGTTGACGGATGACAGACGGTCGTTCGGACAGACAGATGGACAATGGACAATGGACAGAGAGCGATTAGATAAGCTCAGCTTGACTACATCAAGGTGAACTAATAAAGAAAGTGTCAATGACACTGTAGCTTAACTTGTGTGTTGTGTTTGATGAAAAGGATAATGTTCAACGTTTATGAAAGGATATGAAATAAGAATTGTGATAATTGAGAATATGTTAATTTCTTTTCCCTGTATGCTATGTTTTCAATAAAAATAATTTGAGGTATAGACTGCACTAAAGTTAATGTGGCCCTCACAGTTAATGTATGTCAACCAAAGTTACCAAATTACAGTGAAATTATTCCAAAACGAGTCATTCGATCAAGTTACAATGAAATCCCTTCATAAATACGGCCTGTATACTGTGCTACATGTTTTCAGGCTTCGGGCCTGAAGCCATCACGGTTGACCCATCGCAACCAAAAGAGGGCGTCCTCATCTAGACATTATACTGAGTCATCCGACAAAGTTACAATGAAATCCCTTCATAAATACAACCTGTTGTCTGTGCTAAAGGTTATCGGGCTTCGGGTCCCTGTGGCCGTCACATGGACCCTGTGGCCGTCACATTTGACTGATAGCGACCAAAAGGGGACGTTCTCATGTAGACATTATATGAAGTCATCCTACCAAGATACAATGAAATCCCTCCATAAATACGAGTTGTAGACTATGCTAAAGGTTTTTGGTTTTGGGGCTCAGGCAGCCATCACGTTTGACAGATCACGACCAAATGGGGAAGTTCTCATCCAGACATCATACGGAGTCATCCCACCAAGTTACAATGAAATCCCTTCATATTAAATATGACCTGTAGACTGTGCAAAAAGCCGTCACGGTTAGAACGTTCATGGCCAAAAGGGGCTGTTCTCATCTAGACATTATCTGGAGTCATCCTACCAAGTTACAAAGAAATCCCTTCATAAATACGTTCTAAAGGTTTTCGGGCTTCGGGCCCATTTAGCAGTCACAGTTGCCCAATCGTGTCCAAATGGGGATGTTCTCATCTAGACATTATATGAAGTCAACCTACCAAGTTACAATGAAATCCCTTCATAAATATGACCTGTAGACTGTGTTAAAGACTTGGGCAGCCATCATGGTTGAATGATTGCAACCAAAGGGGACAATCTCATCTGAGCATCATCTGGAGTGATCCTATAAAGTTACACTGAAATCCCTTTATGACCTGTAGACTGTGCTCAAGGTTTTCGGGCTTCGGGCACCTGTAGCCATAACAGTTGACCAATCACGACCAAAAGGGGGTGTCATCATCTAGGCATCATATGGAGTCAACCTAACAGGTTACAATGAAATCCTTCCTTTTGCCTAGGCTAAAGGTTTTTGGGCTCGGGCACTCATCAAGGCTGAATGATCGCTATCAAAATGGGACATTCTCATCCAGACATTATTTGGAGTCATCCTACCAAGTTACAATGAAATCCCTTCATAAATATGACCTGTAGTTAGACTGTGCTAAAGGTTTTCGGGCTTCGGGCCCCTGTAGCCGTCACAGTTGCCCAATCAGGACCAAAAGGGGACTTTCTCATCTAGACATTATATGAAGTCAACGCACCAAGTTACAATGAAATTCCTCAATAAATATGAACTGTAGACTATGCTAAAGGTTTTCGGGTTTTGGGCTCGAGCAGCCGTCACGGTTGGCAGATCATGCCCAAATGGGGAAATTCTCATCTAGATATCATAAGGAGTCATCCTACCAAGTTACAATGAAATCCCTCCATATTAAACATGACCTGCAGATTGTGCTAAAAGTGTTTTGGTTTTGGGCTTGGGCAGCCATCACAGTTGACAGAACATGCCCAAAAGGGGACGTTCTCATCTAGGCATTATACAGAGGCATCCTACCAAGTTACAAAGAAATCCCTTCATAAATACGACCTGTAGACTGTGCTAATGGTTTTCGGGTTTTGGGCTCGGGCAGCCATACCGGTTGACCGATCGCGACCAAAAGGGGACATTCTCATCTAGACATGACCCCAAACCTGCATATGAAATTTTGTGACGATCAGACAAGAACAGCAATGTGTAGCCCGTGCTAAAGGAAAATGTGAACAGACTCACAGACTTCCGCACGCGTGATGGCAATAGCTTATCTTGACTATGTCAAGTTAAGCTAAAAATCGCCAATTAATTTTCATTTTTTTCACTTTTTGTTTCAAAAACATAGGTTGTGACATCTCATTGGAATGAGCTCATCGAGCTTGATCCAATGAGGAGTCATAACCTATGTTTTTGAGACAAAAAATGAAAAAAATCGCGACATCGACGCCGTAGCTGCGTCGGGTGGTGCAATCTCATAAAATTCTAAGTTCATCAAGGGCCATAACTCCAAGAAAAATATTTGGAACAACACATGCATTGAACAGTGGCTAGACATCAATACGATACACTTACATGCCAAATATAAAGTCATTCCATCAAGTATTTCAAAAGTTATTGAGTTTTGAAACTCGTTGGTCACAAACAGACCGACATGAAACTTGTTGGTGACAGACAGACCGACCGACAGACCGACATTGCCACTTATAGAGCTGCTAGTCGCAGCTAAAAAGTTAAAAAATTTATAGTAATTTATATATTTTTTATACTTGCCAATGACCCAGACTTAGCTGGTGCTAACTCTAACAAAACCAGGGCCAAACACAAATTTTGCCCCCCAATCCCCAAAATTTGCATCCAAAACCAAAAGAAATCATGTCCTATAGGACCTCCATACTTCGCCCCTACTGCACATGCGCAGTGTCAAGGACGTCCCGAAATTGGCGCCAATTATCATTCTTACTGGCAGTGCCTGGTCAGCGCTATGTACTCAGCGGGGAGGCAAGAGTTCCCAACTCCTGGGAGGGCCATCCCCGTCTGGGTCATTGGTAAGTATAAAAAATATATAAATTACTATAAATTTTTTAACATTTTTATACTGTACCAATGACCCAGACTTAGCTGAATAGTAAAAAGGCTGGAGGGCCTAGGACATAGAGGAAAATCCAATAAGCTCAACTATATAATAAAGAGGTAACCCCTTAAGGAGAGAAGGAGTATTAGGCTTTACATGTATCTTTCTTATTTAATATTAAATTAGAAAGATACAATACCCTTTATAATTGAGCACAATAACATTCATGTTCTCTATTAACATCCAGTATAACCCTTATACTAATTATTTTTAAAGTAAGCCAATAAATAAAGTAGTCCAGAGAATTGAGACTCTTTATAATCTTTTAAAAGTGTCCGAGTATTGTATATTAAAGCCCGTTTGACACTTGACATATACAAATGCTTCACACCGAGCTACACTTTAAAAATATGACATGAATGAATTTTAACATTAATATTACACTTTAAAACCATCCCGGAAGCGACTCAGAAATACTGACTTTGGAGGAGGCATTCCCTTGCTTTTCACTATAAAGCAGGTGACCTAAGGGAACACCCTCCCCCCCCCCCCCTTCCCCTTGCCCTGGGTCAAATAGCCCAGAGCGAAGAGGGCAGTCGGACGGAGTCACTGCCGGAACAGAAAGCCTGCATAACTATAGTTGCAACTGTTTAGTGGACGACATTCTGAGCAACAGATAACGGACCTAAACAATGCAGGTCTCCAGAAATGGACTCAATATTTCTGAGATAAAAATTTGTGAATGTGGATGGCTGAGACCAATAAGCAGCCTTCATTAAATCTGTAATAGCAATACTATTAGCATAAGCCCAAGAAGTAGAAAGAGCTCTTACTTCATGAGCGGAAATCTTAAGCACAGACTGCTGAGAAGAAGATAAACTCTCATAAGCAGTACGGATAGTTAATTGAATCCATCTAGCAATAGAATGGACTGAAATGTCCCTTCTATTAGGCATCAAAGACAGAAAGAAACGTTTCTGTCCCTTTCTGATAAACTGAGATCTCTGTTTATAGATACGTAACGCTCTAACAGGACAGAGTAAAGGCCTACGCCCGTCTGAAGATGGAAGAGCCTTAATAACAATAGGTTCCGGATATTTATTAGGAGCCTGATTCTTAGCTAAAAAACCCACATTAGTAGTGAAGGTGATAGTGTTCCCGACACTACGATAGTGAGAATCATCCACCGACAGTGCATGAAGCTCACTGACTCTTCTAGCAGAAGAGAAAGCTAAGAGAAAAGCTGTCTTATAAGATAAGAATTTGAATCTACTGTCTCAAGAGGTTCAAATGGCTTTTCCTTCAATTTAAGAAGAACCCAAGCTAAATTCCATTTAGGAATTAATCTAAGAGTTCTGGGTCTATTTATCGAGAAGTTTCTAACCAACTTAGATAAAGAGACATTAGATCCAATTTGTAAACTATCATGATGTGCATAGGTATCAGATAACATAGACCTATAACCCTTAATAGTAACAGGCTGCAGTTTGATTTCGTCAAACAAGTATACTAGAAAGCTCTTACTTCATGAGCGGAAATCTTAAGCACAGACTGCTGAGAAGAAGATAAACTCTCATAAGCAGTACGGATAGTTAATTGAATCCATCTAGCAATAGAATGGACTGAAATGTCCCTTCTATTAGGCATCAAAGACAGAAAGAAACGTTTCTGTCCCTTTCTGATAAACTGAGATCTCTGTTTATAGATACGTAACGCTCTAACAGGACAGAGTAAAGGCCTACGCCCGTCTGAAGATGGAAGAGCCTTAATAACAATAGGTTCCGGATATTTATTAGGAGCCTGATTCTTAGCTAAAAAACCCACATTAGTAGTGAAGGTGATAGTGTTCCCGACACTACGATAGTGAGAATCATCCACCGACAGTGCATGAAGCTCACTGACTCTTCTAGCAGAAGAGAAAGCTAAGAGAAAAGCTGTCTTATAAGATAAGAATTTGAATCTACTGTCTCAAGAGGTTCAAATGGCTTTTCCTTCAATTTAAGAAGAACCCAAGCTAAATTCCATTTAGGAATTAATCTAAGAGTTCTGGGTCTATTTATCGAGAAGTTTCTAACCAACTTAGATAAAGAGACATTAGATCCAATTTGTAAACTATCATGATGTGCATAGGTATCAGATAACATAGACCTATAACCCTTAATAGTAACAGGCTGCAGTTTGATTTCGTCAAACAAGTATACTAGAAAGTTTGCAATGTCTGGTATAGAGGGATCGAAAATATGTACAGAATGATCCCTACACCAACGACGAAAAACCTTCCACTTAGCCGCATAGTTTAGCGAAGAGGAGGTCCTCCTACAGTTAGAAATCGCGTCCACTGCTCGTCCTGTAAAGTGCTTGCCATGCAAGAAGGACCGCACAACGGAAAAACGTGAAGGTTGAGACCTTGCGGGTTGTGATGAAGTTGACGCGATTTCCCCTGCGAAAGAAGATCCTCCCGTGGAGGAAGCTTTCGCGGTAGGTCCCACAACAGACACCTGAGTAGATTCATCCACGGTCTTTGTGGAGACAGAGATGCTACCAACAGAATCTTGCATTGAGATTGTTTTATCTTTAGCAATACTTGCTGAATTAACGGCGCTGGAGGATACGCATATCCTATCATTCCGTCCCAAGGAATCGACAGAGCGTCTACTGCAAATGCTCTTGGATCCGGACACGGAGACACATACGTCTGTAACTGATTGTTGAGATGTGTCGCAAATAAGTCTATCATTGGCCGTTCCCATTGGTAGCAAATCTGATTGAATACTTGTTTGTTGAGAGTCCACTCCGATGGCAACAAGCGACCCTTTCGTGAAAGGGAGTCTGCTAGCACATTCAGACGACCCGGTATGTGACGGACCGAAAGAAGAACCTGATGTTCTAGCGCAAACAGAAGGATTCTTTCCGTTAGATTGAACAACGGGACTGAATGAGTGCCTCCCTGATTCCGTATATACGCCACTACTGTCGTATTGTCGGATAGGATTTGGACATGAGCATTGTGAATAATGTCCATCCAATGACGTTAACGCAAGCCAAATTGACATCATTTCCTTGATGTTTATGTGCTTGCCCAGGAATTGCGGATCCCAAAGACCCTGGCATCTCGAATCCGTTGGGATCAATGATGCACCCCAACCTGTTTGACTGGCATCCGTCATAATGGTAAAACTCGGATCCGGCAACTGCAACGGAACTCCCTGAGTTAACCACTGAATGTTTGCCCAAGTCTGAATCTCTTGTTTCACTTGATCTGACAAGAGAACGTCTACATCGAGCGAATGAATTTTCACACTCCAATTCTGAGTCAAGAAAATTTGGAGAGGACGCGTGCATAACCGCCCCATCGGAATGAGATCCGCAGCGGCTCCGCACAGACCTATCAGTCTCATAAATTCTCTCGCTGTGACTTTGTCTGCGTGCAGACAATAGCGAGCGTAACAACTGACTAATTTCGCTCTGGTTAACGGCAGACGAACGAGATTGTTGTGCGTCTCGAAGCTCATTCCCAGATGTGTGAATGACTTGGACGGCACCAGATCCGACTTCTCCTCGTTTACTATAAAACCGAGACGTCGGAGCAATAGAAGTAGATTCTGAACATCGTTCTGAAGCGTTAACTCGTTGCCGTATCTCTGAAGAATGTCGTCCAGGTAGGTCGACGTTACCGCAGACGAATGAGCTCGGAAATAGATCATTACCGAGTTCATTACCCGAGTGAAAGCCAAGGGTGCTAGATTCAGTCCGAAGCACATCGCCCGGAATTGATACAACCACTCCTAGGACTGCGAAGCGTAGATACTTTCTGAATGTCGGATGTACCATGACGTGAAAGTACGCATCTTTGAGATCTATGCTTGTTGCATAATCGTTCACCCGAATACTCGCTCTGACAGACCGAATCGTCTCCATATAAAACTTCGGAGCGACGATCAGCTTGTTTATCCAGCTCAAATCTATGACTGGACGGAACGAGCCGTCTGGTTTCGGAACCAGAAACAGATGGCTGTAGAATCCTGGAGTCTCCTGGTTTTCTACGACCTCTACCGCGTTCTTCATTAAAAGAGACTGCACCTCTGATAATAGAGCGTCTCTTTTCTGCGGATTTGACGGAAGTTGAGTCCACTTTGGACTTCGAGTTAATGGAGGCTTTCGTTTGAAGGATATCTTTAGACCTTCCGAAGTCACTCCTCTCACCCAAGGGTCGTCCGTAATCGACGCCCATTCTTGTGAAAAGCTCGACAACCTTCCGCCAACCGGTACGCGATAGAGGTTTAAGCCATCACCTCCTGGACCTGCGAGGTCTGCGGTAGGAGAAACCACGTCCTCCACGACCCGCACCTCGTCCCGTCGACCTCGGGGCGTCCGACCGGTTGTCCCGGCCCGAAGGACGTCCCGAACGTGAGTCGCTACCCTGACGGTCTCTCGAATAAGACCAAGAGGACGCACCGGAACCTCTATAGGAACCTCTCTTGGGCGCATTAGACCCAGAAGTGCCTGTCTTATTCTTGTCTGCCATATCTGACTTCTTAGAAGCAGATTTGAACAACAGAGAATCCAAAGCTTTCTTTGTAATTTTATCATAAATAGCAGAAAGCTTGCCGTCAAAGAGAAGTTCTCCGGAGACCGAAGCGACTCTGAGAGAGTTCTTCACCTTAGTATCCACGAGTGTGGATGTAGCTAGGGCTGCGTCACGTCTAACCAACTCCAGGTTTGCCACTGAAAGGGCGGAGTTACACGTGGAATAAGCTACTGCCCTTGAAAGAAGTCTTAAAGAGGATTGTATATCCTGAAATTCTTTCCCTTGAAGGCGCAATGATAACGCCTTAGTAAGGTGATCTGTGTAAGATAAGGCATCTAAATTGGCTCTGTTAGACGAAATAGCTGTTTCCAACACCGCGGTTGGAATAGAAGCCGACGACGGTAATGATAGCTCTAAGTCTTCCGCCTCGTCGTCCATACGCAGAGGAACTCTCGGAATACCCTGTCCTGCCATGTCGAATTTATTCCTTGCATTAATGAAAGGCAGGTTGAGAGTATTGGCGGACAAGAAACCTGCTTTCCGCATTTTGGAAGCAAGTTTAAATATAGCGTCGTTCAATAATTCAAATGTTCTTGCAACATTATTGGACTGCGACGGAAACTCGGAAGCGATGTCCCTGAACCGCTCAAAAAATTCAGAGTCCAATGACGCTATAATCCTCTTGTCCGGAACCGCAGCAGTCTGGCCCGACGGAACAACTTGAGGGAGAAAGTGCCGGATGAAGTCCACGGCAGCTTTATGTTGTTCCGAAAGGGATAGCTCCAAATCATCCGTATCCCTTTCACCATCCGGTCGGACCTCATGATGCTCCCGGTCGTCCGCCCCCGATGCTTCAGCGGAGCGTACCGACCCAGCGCCGTCGGATAATTCCCGATCCGACACTGTTTCTGTCGGCTGCTGGGATGCTGCGATAAGTTGTGCTATCTGCACAAGTATGTCCGGCATCGAGACCTGCGGAGGCGCAGTCTTTCGCTGCTTCGCCGAGGGCAGCTCCGCATCAGATGGCTCCCGCATGCTTTTTCTATGCGAACGTCCGGAGTCCATCGGCCTCGTGTCCCTGGCTGCCGGATGGTGTGACCTGGTCGCCGAAGAATCCCTGATCGGCGAAGCTGGTAAGATATCGGCGGTCACACAGCCAAGGTGCGGTCGTGTGCGCTGACGAGAAGAAGAAGCCTGAACAGTCTCCGCGGACTGCCTATACAACGGAGCGTCCCGAGCGATGGACGTATGCTCCGCTTGCGACACATTTTGTACCACAACATCTGGTCCCAGATGTTGTTGTACGAGAGAGGGGCCTCTCTCGCTCGCGGCCCGGCTGGACCTGGACGAGCTAGGAACCGGACTCAAAGGCTTCCTCCGATCTCGCCTACTATCCGCCGTCACTGGGTGTGCACACTGAATGTTTATAGTGCTCGCATCACCCAACATTTCTGGACCGCATCGGACGAACCCGGCTGCTGAACCATTCGGTGAATGGACGCTACACCGGGCGAGCTAGCAGACGACATTTGTTTAATCTCCATGAGCACTTTTGCCGCTAGCTCTGTATTCATTTGTGACGACGGAAGCGCACTTGCAGAAGATAACATGGAAACATCACCCTGTTCTTGTTCCTCTGAAATAGAAACTGAGAGAGTAGAGTGACCTTGCGGAGAAAGAGCCGGCATAGCCCTTTCTCCAGAAACAACATACCGTGACACACGTTTCCAATGTTTGTCATCCCAATATTGACATATAGAACAGGGATTAGTGCGAGAACACTGACTACAATTAATACAATGATCATGAAAGTCAGAGGAAGATTTCTTCCTATTACAATTTGAACAATATCCTTTCATTGTGAAAAGTCAAAAACAAGTTCTAGTTACTCGAACAAACCCCTGACACAAAGATACATAATAACATGATCCATTAATAATGAAAAAACAATTGTAAATCAAAATAATTTTGAAAAAATATTTTTTCAGCGAAGCCCAAGTTTCTGAAAAGTAACGTTGAGCCCCGATGGATCCGATGGCTAAGTGTGGTCAAAAATTTTAAATTTATATTAAATAATTAATGCGACACTTACGGATAATAGAAATGTATCTTATAGTGAGATAAACTACACCAAAGGCAAACAACCCCCCTCAAAAAAGGCTGTTGCCAATGTAAACAAACAGTGTAAAACACCAGAAAACCTGACTCCAGGCACTGAAAAAACTGGCCCGAAATCAGTCATCAAAATTACACTCTATCTGATGCAAGACAGAGACTCCCAGGGGAGAATCTGCAGAACATCAGATGGAAGATGCAGAACACAACGTTTATACACCCATGGGTGAAAACGTAACTATGGGGAAAATAACAGAAAACATTCTGTAACCAAGCAACTCTCCCAAGAGAATTTTAGAAATGAACTTTCTCAAAAATATGCCAAAAGCATGGGAGAATTGCCAGGGGGGACTTAGAAGGCCAGGGGAGAGGAAACACTGAATAAGCAGTGCAACTTTTTAGCAAGAATGACAACAAGAGGCCCATGCCTCGAAAATAGGCAACTTAACATAATTTCATAAAAAAATTTAAGTACAGCCCTGATTATTTTTTGTCACTCCTTTTTCCTCTCCTCCTTCTATATCCTCCTTAGAATCACCATTTCTCCAATAATTACGTGTCTGGCATCCTTTAAACTGAGATTTACAAGCACAAAGATCAGTGAGATGTTGACTGATGAAGGGCCAAACAGAGAATGATAATTGGCGCCAATTTCGGGACGTCCTTGACACTGCGCATGCGCAGTAGGGGCGAAATATGGAGGTCCTATAGGACATGATTTCTTTTGGTTTTGGATGCAAATTTTGGGGATTGGGGGGCAAAATTTGTGTTTGGCCCTGGTTTTGTTAGAGTTAGCACCAGCTAAGTCTGGGTCATTGGTACAGTATAAAAATTTAGTTATTCAAGAATTCTTTTTACAAGTGTTGTGTTAGGCAAAGGGTTCAAGATTAAATAGTATATGTATTATAAAACGATGTGCACAAATAATTAACAGTGCAGTGTTTAACCCTTTACCCAACATGATGGCCAAAACCGGCCAGCGCTATTCTAAAAAATCGCCAATTAATTTTCTTTTTTTCACTTTTTGTCTCAAAAACATAGGTTATGATACTTCATTGGAATGAGCTCATCGAGCTTGTTCCAATTAGAGGTCATAACCTGTGTTTTGGGGACAAAAAATGAAAAAAATCACGACATCAACGCCGTAGCTGCGATGGGTGGTGCAATCTCACAAAATTCTAAGTTCATCAAGGGCCATAACTCCAAGAATGAAAGTGTCAATGACACTGTAGCTCAACTTGTCAAGACAAAGACATGTACATGTATAGTATGTGATACAGCAATGACAAACATCTAGGTAATGACCTGATAACAAAGGTACATATAAAGTATTGTAACGGTCTGTACATAAATACTGACCGTTGCCTGTAACAAATGTATAGGTAAAGTATTGTAAAGGTGGGTGACAGTCAGATGCTAAACTAGAAAAGAAATCTTTGCGTCCCAGAATGGGTCTGACTGAACCCCAAAATATTTGTTCTCATAGCACAGTGATAACAAAGGCACCCCAAAACACACTCATTCCTGTCCCAAGGTGAAAACAAAGGTACCCAAGAAGTTTCGTGAAGATCAGTTCACAAATATGAGCTGTGTAAAAGTTGTGACAAAAAACTGATTGGACCTAATTTCGGTACAAAATGGCCACTGGCTGCCATCTTGAATTTTGGACCGCACCCAGAAACACTCATTCTCGTCCCAAGGTGATAACAAAGGTACCCAAGAAGTTTTGTGAAGATCGGTTCATAAATACAGCCTCTAGCCCGAGCTGTATTGACATGTGCACATACAGTGTATAAGTAGCACTGAATAAATCAAAGTTCATCTAATTTGCATAATTTCTGCACGAGAAAAAAACCTGTACTATATGTGATGTATTCCATGTTACTAAACATTCATACAAAAATTTATTCAAATCAGAACTTTCATACAGAAGTTCTGTACAAAAGACTGATTGCACTAATTTTGGTACAAAATGGCTGCTGGTGGCCATCTTGAATTTTGGACCACACCCAAAAACACTCGTTCTCATCCCACGTTGATAACAAAGGTACCCAAGAAGTTTCGTAAAGATCGGTTCAGAAATACGGCCTCTAGCCTGAGCCGTATAGAAGTTGTGTACAAAAAACTGATTAGACCTAATTTCGGTACAAAATGGCCACTGGCAGCCATCTTGAATTTTGGACCGCACCCAGAAACACTCGTTCTCATCCCAAGGTGATAACAAAGGTACCCAAGATGTTTCATGAAGATCGGTTCATAAATACAGACTCTAGCCCGAGCCGTATTGACATGTGTACTTACTGTGTGTAAGTAGCACTGAAAAAATCAAAGTTCATCTAATTTGCATAATTTCTGCACGACAAAAAAACCCGTATTATATGTGATGTATCCCATGGTACTAAACATTCACACAAAAAATTATTCAAATCAGCGCTTTCATATGGAAGTTCTGTGCAAAAATCTGATTGCACCAAATTTTGTACAAAATGGCTGCCATCGGCCATCTTGAATTTCGGACCAGACCCAAAAACACTCGTTCTCGTCCCGCGGTGATAACAAAGGTACCCAAGGAGTTTCGTAAAGATCGGTTCATAAATACGGCCTCTAGCCCGAGCCGTATTGGCATTTGCACTTACAGTGCTGAAAGTAACACCAAAAAACATCTAAGTTAGTCTAATTTGCATAATTTACACACGAGACAAAAACCCGTATTATATGTGATGTATCCCATGGTACTAAACATTCATACAAAAAATTATTCAAATCAGAGCTTTCATATGGAAGTTCTGTACAAAAAACAGATTTCTGCATCGTCGGTACAAAATGGTGGCTGGCAGCCATCTTGAATTTCGGATCGCATCCAAAAACACTCGTTCTCGTCCCACAGTCATAACAAAGGTACCCAAGAAGTTTCGTAAAGATCGGTTCATAAATACGGCCTCTAGCCCGAGCCGTATGCAATTGTTGACGGACAGACAGACGACGGGCCATGGCATAAGCTCAAATTTGGCTTCGCCAAAGTTGAGCTAAAAATATTTGGAACAACACATGCATTGAACAGTGGCTAGACATCAATAAGATACACTTACATGCCAAATATAAAGTCATTCCATCAAGTATTTCAAAAGTTATTGAGTTTTGAAACTCGTTGGTCACAGACAGACAGACATGAAACTCGTTGGTCACAGACAGACCGACAGACCAACAGACAGACCGACAGACACACCGACATTGCCACTTATAGAGCTGCTAGTCGCAGCTAAAAATTAGTTATTCAAGAATTCTTTTTACAAGTGTCGTGGTGTTAGGCAAAGGGTTCAAGATTTTTTATTGCATTTCATCCACTTATAATTTGGACAAGTTTAGATAGAGTGATCTGTCAAATGAAACAATGCAACAGATAAATAAATTTAAATAAAAGTGTCAGTGACACTGCAGCTCAGCTTGTCCAAGAAGGGACTGAAATAAATAGAAAGATCCAGTAACGCCAAGTCATTCACTCAAGTTTATACAAAAAAGATATCACACCAAAGCTACAAATGAAATCTGAAAAAAATCGGGTGAGGGTTGGGGCCTATTGGGTGTACTAATGGAATTGTTGACAATATATATGTCAAATCCAAGATGGCCGCAGATGGCCATCTTTTTCAACAGAATGTAGAAAAATTTGATAACTCCCATCCAGACATCATACCAAAGTTACATATAAAATTTGAAGAAAATAAGGTGAGACCTGAGACATGTAGAGTCGGCTAATGGAATTGCTGACAATTTATATGCCAAATCCAAGACGGGCACTGCCAGCCATATTTTTTCAACAAAATTAGGAAAACATTTGATAGCTCCCATCTAGACATCACACAAAAACTACATATGAAATTTGAAAAAGATTGGGTGAGAGATGCGGCTTGCAGGGTGTGCTAATGGAATTATTGACAATTCATATGCTAAATCCAAGATGGCTGCAGATGGCCATATTTTTTAATGCAATTTAGAACAAGAGGCCCCAAGGGGCCTGAGGGCACTCACCTGACATGGTAGCCTAAATATCAACCCAGAGAATTGATTTCAACAAGTTGCATCTGCTCCTCCTAAGAAAAGCTTATACCAAATATCCAAAGATTCCCACAGGGAGCCCACATATGAACCCAGGGACTTGGATTGAACAAACTTGAATCTCACCCCCTAAGGATGCTGCATACCAAATAACAAAACATTCCGACTGATGGATCTGAAGAAGATTTTTAAAGAAAATTCCTCATTTTGAACTAAGTTATCATTCGGGCTCCCACAGTGAGTCCAAATATGGACCTAGGGACATGGCTTGAACAAACTTGAATCTATACTGAGCCCAAATATAAACCCAGGGGGCCGATTTGAACAAACTTGAATCAGATCCACCCCACAATGTTGCATACTAAATATCAAAAGATTCTGCATGCTGGATCTGGAGAAGGAGATTTTTTAAGAAATCTGCCTGAAATGCACTAAGTTCGAATTCGAGCTTCTATAGTGAACCCAAATATGAATCTAGGGAGCCGATCTGAACAAATTTGAATCAGATCCACCCCACAATGTTGCATACCAAATATCAAAACATTCTGTCTGCTGGATCTGGAGAAGAATATTTTTTAAGAAATTTGCCTGAAATGCACTAAGTTCGAATTCGAGCTTCTATAGTGAGCCCAAATATGAATCTAGGGAGCCGCTTTGAAAAAATTTGCATCAGAACCACCCCACAATGTTGCATACCAAATATCAAAAGATTCTGCCTGCTGGATCTAGAGAAGATTTTTTAAGAAATTTGCGTGAAATGCACTAAGTTCAAATTTGGGCTCCTATACTGAGCCCAAATATAAACCCAGGGGGCCGATTTGAACAAACTTGAATCGGATCCACCCCACAATGTTGCATACCAAATATGAAAAGATTCTGCCTGCTGGATCTGGAGAAGAAGATTTTTTAAGAAATTTGCCTGAAATGCACTAAGTTCGAATTCGAGCTTCTATAGTGAGGCCAAATATGAATCTAGGAAGCCGATTTGAACAAACTTGAATCAGATCCACCCCACAATGTTGCATACCAAATATGAAAAGATTCTGCCTGCTGGATCTGGAGAAGAAGATTTTTTAGGAAATTTACCTGAAATGCACTAAGTTCGAATTCGGGCTTCTATAGTAAGCCCAAATATAAATCCAGGGGGCCGATTTGAACAAACTTGAATCAGATCCACCCCGCAATGTTGCATACCAAATATCAAAAGATTCTGCCTGCTGGATCTGGAGAAGAAGATTTTTTAAGAAATTTGCCTGAAATGCACTAAGTTCGAAATCGGGCTCCTATACTGAGCCCAAATATTAACCCAGGGGGCCGATTTGAACAATCTTGAATCAGATCCACCCCACAATGTTGCTTACCAAATATGAAAAGATTCTGCCTGCTGGATCTGGAGAAGAAGATTTTTTAAGAAATTTGCCTGAAATGCACTAAGTTCGAATTCGGGCTTCTATAGTAAGCCCAAATATGTATCCAGGGGGCCGATTTGAACAAACTTGAATCAGATCTACCCCGCAACATCGCATACCAAATATCAAAAGATTCTGCCTGCTGGATCTGGAGAAGAAGATTTTTGAAGAAATTTGCCTGAAATGCACTAAATTCGAATTCGAGCTCCTATAGTGAGCCCAAATATGAATCTAGTGAGCCGATTTGAACAAACTTGAATCAGATCCACCCTACAATGTTGCATACCAAATATCAAAAGATTCTGCCTGCTGGATCTGGAGAAGAAGATTTTCAAAGAAATTTGCCTGAAATGCAGTAAGTTCAAATTTGGGCTCCTATACTGAGTCCAAATATAAACCCAGGGGGCCGATTTGAACAAACTTGAATCAGATCCACCCCACAATGTTGCATACCAAATATCAAAAGATTCTGCCTGCTGGATCTGGAGAAGAAGATTTTTTAAGAAATTTGCCTGAAATGCACTAAGTTCGAAATCGGGCTCCTATACTGAGCCCAAATATGAACCCAGGGGGCCGATTTGAACAAACTTGAATCAGATCCACCCTACAATGTTCATACCAAATATCAAAAGATTCTGCCTGCTGGATCTGGAGAAGAAGATTTTTTAATGTTTTTCCCATTGCCTACAGTGTTAAAAAGTGCTGACTCAGCACTTTTTCAAAGTCCCGAAACTGTACCCTATGATAAAACCGATGGCAATTTTTTTTTTACCAATCCTTTCTGTTGGTCCTAAGGAAGCTGCACACCAAATAAAAATTCTCAGTGCCGTGCAGTTTTGGAGATATGGGCGTTTTAAATTTTTTCTATTTTTAGCTCCTGCGGTTCCCACGGGGCTGCGGGAAAATTTTTTTTTGCATAAATCAAGTACTCATGACCCAATAAGCCCTCACATAAAATTTGGTTCAAATCAGCCTCTCGGTTTGGAAAATAGAAATTTTGGGCAGGGCAAAAAATGTTGCCCCTCTCATAACAACGTCAAGTATAGCCCCACAAACTTCTCTTGAACAAATCTGAGTCTACACCTCAAAAGGAAGCTGCACACCAAATATCAAGTCTCTGCTACTGCTGGTTCATGAGAAGAAGATTTACAAAGATTTTGGTGCCCCTTGGGGGCGTGGCACCACCCAGGAGGAGGGGCAACTTCATTTGAACAAATCTGAATTGGCATTAGGTAATAAACATTTAGCCAACATTTGAATAAAATTGGGCTAGTGGTTTAGGAGGAGAAGTCGATAATGTAAAGTTAACGCCGGACGGACGACGACGGACGACGGACGACGGCCGACGGACGACGGACAGAAAGTGATTAGTAAAGCTCCCCTTGAGCTTCGCTCAGGTGAGCTAATAAGAATTCTCCATGCCGTGTAGTTTTGGAGATATGGCAGTTTTTAGGTTTTTCCTATTTTTAGTTCCCGAGGTTCCCACGGGGCAATGAGAAAAAATTTTTTTGCATCAATCAACTACTTATGACCCATTATCATCTCATATCAAATTTGGTTCAAATCGACCTGACGGTTCTGAAAATAGAAATTTTAGGCGTGGCCAAAATTTTTGCCCCTCCCATAACGAAGGCAAATAATGCCTGACAAACTTCTCTTGAACAAACTTGATTCTAAACCTCAAAAGGACTCTGTATACCATATATCAAGTCTCTGCTACTGGTGGTTCATTAGAAGAAGATTTTCAAAAAATGTGGCCGTTTTTTCCCCACACCTCTGCTCAATATGAGCCGAAACCTATTTGGGATAAAAATCAAAATGCCCCTATATAACGACTACTTACATGAAATTTAATTAAAATGTGGCCAGTGGTTTAGGAGAAAGAGGCTCAAACACCACCTTCACGAAGGATGACGGACGAAGAGTGATAAGAAAAGCTCACCCTGACTTTCAGTCAGGTGAGCTAATAACGATTACATGAGAGTACTGGCTTTTACTATCTTTAATGTTTCATCCAGACCACCCTTTGGTGTTCAACAAATGCTCAATAATGGACATTACATTTTACGCTTTATTACCGGCGCTCGAATTATTGCTGTCTGTTTAAATGACAAATCGGTTTTTGTGGTCCGTCATATACCTATCTTTACGCTCTACATTTAGCACGAACGAGAAAAATTATCAAAGATATGTACACTTTCAAACAAGAAAATCGCAACTTTTAGCTATCACCTTAACACTAAAATATCCATATTATCTGTAGAATTTCCTATTGAATGGCATGTGTAATTTTTCATATTTAAATAGGATTGTGTCCTGGCACTAGAAAACTAAAAAAAAACTTTCCCATTGCCAACAGTGTTAAAATGGGCATCCCTATAAAGTATCCCGTGACAAAACCTACAGCAATTTTTTTGGTCCATCTGATTCCACTGGTCCTAAGGAAGCTTCATACCAAAGAACAATATTCTGGTCGATGCAGTTTTTGAAATATGGGTATTTCAATTTTTTCTATTTTTACCCCCAGGAGTTCCCAAGGGGCAGCAAAAAAAAACATTTCTGGCGTAAATCAAGTAGTTTTGACGTATACTACATGCCACATTTGGTTGAAATGAGCCTACTGGTTCATGAAATAGAAATTTTCAGTGGAGTCCAAAATGGGCATGCTACCACAGAGCCCAAATATTGACCTATCAACTTGCCTTGAACAAATTTTAATCTCCATCACGAAAGGATGTTTCATACCAAATATATAAGCATTCTCTGTGGTAGTTCATTAAAAGATTTTTAAATATTTTTAGGCCTTTTAGGCATTAACTCCAGCCCGACGATGGCTGCAGCTTCATTTGAACACAGCAGAAAAGATATACTCCAAAGATGGTCTGTGTCATATGTATGAAATTTTACCCAGTGGTTTTAAAGAAGACAGGTTTCAAGTTAGATGATGGAGCACAAGAAAGATCATGGCTCTGCATTTTCCCATTTCCGATTGCCAACAGTGTTAAAATGAGCATCCCCATATGTCACCACGTGGCAAAACCGATAGCAATTTTGGTGGGTGTACATCTGATTCCACTGATCCTAAGGAAGCTGCATACCAAAAAACAATATTCTGGTCTGTGCAGTTTTTGAAATATGGGTGTTTGATTTTTTTTTCTTTCTATTTTTACCTCCTTGGGTTTTAAATTTTTTTTTAGGGCATCAATGAAGTGCTTATGACCCAACTATACTACATTCCAAATTTGGTTCAAATCAACCTCAGCCTAAAGATGGCAGAAGCTTCATTTGAACAAAGTAAGAGGAGACTCCAAAGATGGTCTGAGCCACGGACGATGGATGCCAAGTGAGAACTGTGCTAACCACGCATCACATCAGGTGAAGTTTTGGGGGTGTGAACATACACGGTCCAGAAACAGAAACAAAGGGAAAGGGATGCCTGCACAATAATAAATCATTCAGACATTAATAATTGCCACTCACATGGACATTAATTGCTAACACAAACACACCACTGACCATATCTATCAACACTTAAAATACAATAGGTCATAAGAAGAACCAAACAATGGAGAGGAAAATGCAGAGAGCGAAATGCTCACACTCCATAAAACAGCTGTATTAATTAATATTCATGAGCAAAGGAAAAATAAACACTACAGTCAGCTACAGTGGCGAGTTGTGAGATATTCGAACAGAAAGTCATGGCATTTTTCCCTCATGTATGAGCTGTCTCTGTAATGTGATTTTAATTCAAAATAAAATAACTCTGTGCACGTTTGTAAAAAAAATATTGGGTTCAGCTGAACATAAGGTACCGAGTACAGTAAATTTTATTCAATTGTTAACCACCCAAAATATAACTGTGTTGTCAACTGTTTATGAACTCAGTTCCCCAGAACATCACCCGAGTTTTTCACCCTCCGAACTGGTCTATGATATACCGGTATATCGCGATATTTTTTTCAATACCGATAACAGTATTGAAATTTGAATACCATGCAGCCCTAGTGGAGGGGGCAGAGGGATAGTTACACTTACAGCTAGGCCAATGCTCGACTGCTAAACAGCTCAGAAGTGAAATAACTTCTATGAAACTTCTAGACTGCATCCTTTATTTGTTCATAGAAAATAACTGCATGATTGTATTTGCCATTTGAATGATAATATAAATGTATCATTTAGCTGAGTTTTTATTGTTACTAAGAACAAAATCCAGTATCGTACCTGAACATTATCATTTCACATATCACACCTAGTGACTGCTTTACTCAGTTCCACGCAATCCTTGCCAATAACCATGACACAGATCAACTACATGATTCTGTAATTGGCAATTCTGCTCATATATACACCACAATTTTAATCTGTTCCCTGCCAGTCCAACATAGCAATGACCTGTGGGACAATTAGTCATCGAGTCCATGAAGGTTTGATTCTGATATTGGTCCATAAATTGCATGGAAAAGTGGCTTTCCCAGATGACTGTACTGTATAGAGTAGAGGACGGGAAAGCAGGCTGAGAATTTTTATCAGTTGCAATCGGGTTAAAATAATTTGTCAGCTTTTGAAATGACAGTACTTTTGTACTGCTATATGAGTAAGAAAAAATGCCGATAGGATCACTGATCCAATGTCGAGTTGTGACAGCACAAAAGTGGGTTTAATCATTATCAACTTATCGTCCGGAAACCAATTGTTTACAATTTACTATTTGAAGGGTCACTCTGACCTTGACCTTTGACCCAGTGATTCTGAAATAAATAGGGCTCTTTCTTGCACCAATGCCAACCTACCTATGAAGTTTCATGAACGTAGGTGGAACCATTGTCAAATTATCATCTGGAAACATGCTGTTTACGATTTATTATGTTCAAGGTCACTGTGGCCTTGGCCTTTAACCTAGTGAGTCCAAAATAAATAGGGGTCTTCCACTCACCTAGGCCAACCTACCTATGAAGTTTCATGAATGTGGGTCAAACCATTATCAAGTTATCGTCCGGAAACCAATTGTTTACGATTTACTATGTTGAAGATCACTGTGACCTTGACCTTTCACCTAGCAAGTCCAAAATAAATATGGTTCTTCCTCTCACTGATGCCACCCTACCTATGAAGTTTCATGTACGTGATTCGAAACTTTATCAAGTTATCATCCGGAAACCAATTGTTTAAGATTTACTATGTTGAAGGTCACTGTGACCTTGACCTTTCACCTAGCGAGTCCAACATAAATAGGGTTCTTCCTCTCACTGATGTCAACCTAACTATGAAGTTTCATGAACATGGGTCAAATCATTATCAAGTTATCATCTGGAAACCAATTGTTTTGATTTACTATGTTCAGGGTCACTGTGACCTTGACCTTCGACCCAGTGAGTCCAAAATGAATAAGGTTCTTCCGTTCATGAAGGCCAACCTACATATGAAGATTCATGAATGTGGGTTGAACCGTAGCCAAGTTATCATCCGGAAACCAATTGTTTACAATTTACTATGTTCAAGGTCACTGTGACCTTGACCTTTAACCAAGAAAGTCCAAAATTAATAGGGTTCTTCCTCTCACCGATACCAACCTACCTATGAAGTTTCATGAACATGGGTTGAACCATTATCAAGTTATCATTCGGAAACCAATTGTTTACGCCCGCCAGTCCGCCCTCCCGACATTCATCAAACTATAAGTCAAGTTTGACTTCGTCACAACTCGACTAAATATCTAACAATAATAACCAGGTGCACATGGTGTCTTAAGTACCATGTTTTTTTTTATTTTAAAAAACTTACATTGTTTTGCATTATGTACTATCAGTCAGGCCTTTAAATTCCACCTAATAGCGATGGTAAACGAGGAGACCAAATAATGTAATAATGCTCGAATTATGCAGTGTTTAAAAAATGTTTTGTGAAGCTTTCCTGAAGCATGCAATATTGTTTAGGGCCTACCTAAGGATTCAAATAATGCAACAGATAAACAAGTGTAGAAAACTACAAAGTTTGCCAGTGAAACGTAATCTACTACTACTGATAGCGTTGTACATGACACTGTGAACGCAGATTGATTCTCAATGGCAACTCTGTATGAGTATGTACTTAAGGCATGGGATCTAATATATTCAAATTTGTGGCGTTTCCTATTAAACGTCATGCACTTTTTAGTTTAAATAAGATTTTAGCTTGACACTGGAAAGCTATGAAAGTTTTGCATAAACTTTAGCTCAAGGAGGAGAACGAATAATAACAGTGACTACCTGTAACAAGAGGCTGTAAAACTAGACTTCTAAGGGGGAAAAAACCTGAAAAGTATCTCTAATGAAACAGACACAGAATACCTGGCTGTTTTTTTTTTTATTTTAAAATACAGGATGGTAGAAATTTGGGCGATCAAATTGCTCTCCTGGACTATTTTTCATTGTTTGGCTTCACAAACATGCTCTAAATGCCTGGTAAATGCCTAGCTCTGTGTTCTCTGTGACTTGTTTCAAGCCAATTAATGCCAATAAACTGCAGTTGAACCTGTGTTTGTTTTTACAAACCCCTCTACCTCTAGTATGGGCCTATTGAGAAAGAAGTTGTACATGGATTCCAGTGGAACTTTTTGCTCAATCAACCCATGTGAGGGCCAAGGGGTTTGTAAAAATATAAACAATTCTCCCTGTCTGAACAGATACAGCTGTATACAAAATTAAAATAACATTATTGCCGCTACTATAACAATTAATAACAGGATTTTGGAAGGCTCTGCAGTTTGATGGACCAACAGGAATGATTAAGAACACAACTTGCACTGGACTGATCAAACATACTAAATTTACTTTTTGGGGGGTTCATGATTAAAGACAGGCATGCCACTGGACCTCTGGCTTCAGTCATAATGTAAATATGGCAGTCTGTGGCGATATTATTTACTAAATATGTAACCTTGAGTTACATTATATTTTCAAAAGTATATATGTTACAGTCAAACTGTGAAATTAGTCATTTCGTGAAATGCCTAAAACTTTCAGTCATTTCACGAAATGCCTGTGGGGTCAGTCATTTCGTGAAATGACTAAAATTTCTAGTCATTTCATGAAATGTCTGAATTATTGCCATATGTTTTACACTATTTGACTACCATGTTCGGTCAAAGCATGAAATGGCCAAGATTACCAGTTATTTCATGATTTTTTACACTGTATGACTGCTAGGTTCAGTCAAAGTGTGAAATACCGGTTATTTCATAGAATTTCATAAGAATTGTTCACTGTATGACCACCAGTCAGCAATACTTCATTTCAATTAGTTTACTGTCAACATGTCTGATAATATTGAGTTAAAGTTTCGTGATGAGTTGTTTTCTAGGTATGAGAAGTGTCCCAAATATCTCGTACCAAAAGAGCAGTATATCGACATTACAGAGGATCTTAAGAAAGCTAGTGGCAATAAGAACACTAAAAGTCATCATGTGTCAACATAGTCCCCTTGTAATTCAATACACTTGTTCCACCTGGTCTGCCAGTTGTTGATGCCGCGTCTGTAGAAGTCCATATCTTGGTCCTGTAACCAAGCCTCCACAGCAGCAGTAAGTTCCTCATCATCTTGAAATCCTTGACCACGTAAGTGTTTCTTCAAATTTGGAAAGAGATGGTAGTCACCAAGTGACTACCATCTCTTTCCAAATTTGAAGAAACACTTATGTGGTCAAAGAGACTACCATCTCTTTCCAAATTGAAAGAAACACTTACGTGGTCAAAGATTCCAAGATGATGAGGAACTTACTGCTGCTGTGAAGGCTTGGTTACAGAACCAAGATATGGACTTCTACAGACGCGACATCAACGACTGGCAGACCAGATGGAACAAGTGTATAGAATTACAAGGGGACTATGTTGAAAAATGTTCTGTACCGATATTCCAGCTTTATTTATCTTAGGCTCAAAACTTTTTGACATCCCCACGTACATCAAAGGTCGCATTCCAACTAGCCGAAATCGGCCTGGCATTGGGTGCTCCTTTCATTCTATATTCTGACAATGGATCTGAATTCATGGATCAAATCATCACAGAACTATGCACTATCTGGCCCACATTATCCATTGTACACGGCAAGCCAATGACAATGTTTTATGTGTGGTTTATGTCAAGATGCTGTGTAATGTTATTGCTTCTGTTATTTCATCTAATTGTATGACATGTGTGATTTCTTTAGAAATAAAATCATTGAATATATGTAATTTCTTCCCTCATTTCACTCAAAACCAGAAGTGCATAGAATCAAAGAGGCATCAGTCATTTCGTGAAATGCCTAGACACAAATTCTAGTCATTTCATGAAATGACTAGAAATTTTAGTCATTTCACAAAATGACTGACCTCCACAGGCATTTCATGAAATGACTGAAAGTTTTAGGCATTTCACGAAATGACTAATTTCACAGCTTGACAAGGATACAGGTAACTTACCCCATTGGAAGTTCAAATGAAAATGTAAACTCATGCCTCCCTTCTTGTAAAGTATCTCTGCCTTCTGATAGTTCTACAAGAAAATTAAAATATTAAAATTAATATTTTGTGAAACAATAATTTTAACCCTGTTTACCCTCTGTACTCTGATGCCGAAATATCAAAATTTCAAGTTACAAATTTTTCCCATAATACATACCAAAATTATTCTGATTAGGAGTTCGTGAGAAAAAGATTTTTAAAGAATATTCCTCATACTGTGCCATGTTAAAATTTAGAGTCCTGTAAGGACTTGATTTGAACAACCTTGAATCAATACGGAAGCTTTTCAGTAGAACCTGTCTTGAGAGACCACACTTTTTGCCAGGTCCATTACAGAGTAAAACAGTAGTAGGGTGGCTCAGTAGGTGGAGATGCAGGCTGCAAGCCAAGGGGTCCTCAGTTCGAATCCCACCTGCGGCAAAGATGTTGTGTCCTTGGGCAAGTCACTTAATCCCTACTGCCCACATGAGAGCATGGTGGTGTTGTGTACTAAGCCATACTGTACATCAATGGTGCACTTGTCTTCAACCAATGCTAAACCCTGCATGTGTGGAGTTAGTATGATGAGGATTCTTACAGTTGCTCGGTGGTTCTCTTTGGGTACTCTGGCTTCTTCCACCTGTAAAACTGTCCGACACAAGGTGACCTTGGCTGTTAAAATGTTGTAAAAACCCAATAAATAAATAAATACATAAGTAAATAAATAAATACAGAGTAAAACAACCATAGGGTACAAGGTCATAGTGGTCTCTCACAACAGCGGTCTCTCAAAACTGGTTTTATTGTACATCAAATCTGAAATGATTCCAACTGATGGATCTGAAGAAATTTTTTTTTAAGATTATTCTCCATAAAGTCATGTAACTGTTAGTAACTCTGTTGCCCAGTAAGATGATTTTTCTGTGATATTGAGATGCTACCACACAGGATCTGAAGAAGCAGACTTTCAGATTATTCTGCATATTAGACTAAATAAAGAACTCAAATATTAACCCAGGGACTTGACTTTTACGAACATGTATACCATACCGGTATTTCAAATGATTCTGATTGGGGGTTCGAGAGAAGATCATGCCCAAAAGGGGATGTTCTCATCTAGGCATTATACAGAGGCATCCTACCAAGTTACAATGAAAGACCTTCATAAATACGACCTGTAGACTGTCCTAATGGTTTTCGGGTTTTGGGCTTGGGCAGCCATACCGGTTGCCCGATCACGACCAAAGGGGACGTTCTCATCTAGACATGACCCCAAACCTGCATATGAAATTTTGTGATGATCAGACAAGAACAGTGGGGTGTAGAACGTGCTAAAGGAAAATGTGAACAGACTCACAGACTAACAGACTTCTGCACACGTGATGGCAATAGCTTATCTTGACTATGTCAAGTGAAGCTAAAAACGGGTCGATGAATTATGAAATATTAGGAATAAAATTCGAGTGGACACAGTAATGAGAAACTGATACAAGTTATTCAAAAAAGCCTATGTAAATCAACCTGTGAAATAGATATGAATCGATGAGAATTTAAAAGAATAAAAACAATTCAAAATTTATTAAAACACACTTCATTTTCGCCCCTTATTTACACTCCTGTTTGCTTATAACTCAATGTATTTTTTCATGGATGATAGCAACCAGAGCAGTGTGTTTATTTATTATTTATTTATGATGTTTATGGTCACATACTTATGCACAATGGCTAATCATAACCGTGACAGTTTTACAGGTGGACGAAGCCTGAGTATCTGGAGAGAACCACCGAGCAACGACAGGCAGCTGCCAGCTCCCCAACATCGTAACTCTGCACTGCAGCACAGGCAGTGTTAGATTGATTGAAGACATGCGCACCGTCGACGTGCAGTACGCCTCAGTACACGGTGTCATCGTGCCCCCATGTGGACAATCAGGGTTAAGTGTCTTGCCCAAGGACACAACGCGGGAGTCCGAGTCGATCGCTCAGACAAGCACCCATCCGAGGACTAACCGGGCTCGACGTTGCTATACCTGTTGCCCGATCAAGACCAAAAGGGGGCGTTCTCATCGACATGACCCCAAACCTGCATATGAAATTTTGTGACGATCAGACAAGAACTGTGGGGTGTAGCCCGTGCTAAAGGAAAATGTGAACAGACTCACAGACTAACAGACTTCCGCACGCGTGATGGCAATAGCTTATTTTGACTATGTCAAGTGATCTGACGAGAACCGGTTACCACAACACCACCGCGCCCCCGGGCAGTGTGTTTATATGCTTGTGTTAACATGTATTTACATGTACTTTCCTAACATAATTTCCCAGATCGTGATATAAATTATGCAGTGGATTTTATTTTATGTCAGCAGTCTATGTGGATGTGACTGATTTACCAGTACAAGTGTATTCTTTTGTTTAAAGCAGCTGATAGAGCATATTTGATCAGTAATGTGCAGTAGCGGTATACTTTGAAATATGTCTAATCTCCTCTGCAGATGAATACAGGCCTGGATATAAGTTGCAAAAGGTTATTCAGGTTACAGGGAGGTTACGTTTCAATGAAAGTGTCAATGACACTGTAGCTCAACTTGTCAAGACATGTACATGTATAGTATGTGACACAGCAATGACAAACATCTAGGTAATGACCTGATAACAAAGGTACATATAAAGTATTGTAACGGTCTGTACATAAACACTGACCGCAGCCTGTAACAAATGTATAGGTAAAGTATTGTAAAGGTGGGTGACAGTCAGATGCTAAACTAGAAAAGAAATCTTTGAGTCCCAGAGTGGGTCTGACTGAACCCCAAAATATTTGTTCTCATAGCACAGTGATAACAAAGGCACCTCATAGCACAGTGATAACAAAGGCACCCCAAAATACACTCATTCCTGTCCCAAGGTGAAAACAAAGGTACCCAAGAAGTTTCGTGAAGATCAGTTCATAAATACGAGCTGTATAGAAGTTATGACAAAAAACTGATTGGACCTAATTTCCGTACAAAATGGCCACTGGCAGCCATCTTGAATTTTGGACGCACCCAGAAACACTTGTTCTCGTCCCAAGGTGATAACAAAGGTACCCAAGAAGTTTTGTGAAGACCGGTTCATAAATACAGCCTCTAGCCCGAGCCGTATTGACATGTGCACTTACTGTGTACAAGTAGCACTGAATAAATCAAAGTTCATCTAATTTGCATAATTTCTGCACGAGAAAAAAACCCATACTATATGTGACGTATTCCATATTACTAAACATTCATACAAAAATTTATTCAAATCAGAACTTTCATAGAGAAGTTCTGTACAAAAAACTGATTGCACCAATTTTGGTACAAAACGGCTGCTGGTTGCCATCTTGAATTTTGGACGACACCCAAAAACACTCGTTCTCATCCCACATTGATAACAAAGGTACCCAAGAAGTTTCGTAAAGATCAGTTCATAAATATGGCCTCTAGCCTGAGCCGTATAGAAGTCGTGTACAAAAAACTGATTGGACCTAATTTCGGTACAAAATGGCCACTGGTAGCCATCTTGAATTTTGGGCCGCACCCAGAAACACTCGTTCTCGTCCCAAGGTGATAACAAAGGTACCAAGTCGTTTTGTGAAGATCTGTTCATAAATACATAGTCTAGCCCGAGCCGTACTGACATGTGTACTTACTGTGTGTAAGTAGCACTGAAAAAAATCAAAGTTCATCTAATTTGCATAATTTCTGCACGAGGAAAAAACTGTACTATATGTGATGTATACCACGGTACTAAACATTCACACAAATAATTATTCAAATCAGCGATTTCATATGGAAGTTCTGCGCAAAAATCTGATTGCACCTGAACAAATCAAAGTTCATCTAATTTGCATAATTTCTGCACGAGAAAAAAACCCGTATTATATGTGATGTATCCCATGGTACTAAACATTCACACAAAAAATTATTCAAAATCAGCGCTTTCATATGGAAGTTCTGTGCAAAAATCTGATTGCACCAAATTTTGTACAAAATGGCTGCCATCGGCCATCTTGAATTTCGGACCGTACCCCAAAATACTCGTTCTCGTCCCACGGTGATACCAAAGGTACCCAAGTAGTTTGGTAAAAATCAGTTCATAAATACGGCCTCTAGCCCGAGCCTTATTGGCATTTGCACTTACAGAGCTGAAAGTAACACTAAATACATAAAAGTTAGTCTAATTTGCATAATTTACGCACGAGAAAAAAACCTGTATTATATGTGATGTTTCCCATGGAACTAAACATTCATACAAAACATTATTCAAATCAGAGCTTTCATAGGGAAGTTCTACGCAAAAATCTGATTGCACCTAATTTTGTACAAAATGGCTGCCAGCGGCCAACTTGAATTTCGGATCGGACCCAAAAACACTTGTTCTCGTCCCACAGTCATAACAAAGGTACCCAAGAAGTTTCGTAAAGATCGATTCATAAATACGGCCTCTAGCCCGAGCCGTATTGAATTGTTGATGGACAGACGGACGACTGGCCATGGCATAAGCTCAAATTTGACTTACGTCAAAGTTGAGCTAATAAAATTATTTTATTCTTCATATTTTATTTAATGTTGTTCATATTTAGTTCAGTAAAGTACTTGTTACTCGTACTCGAGTACTTTGTAAAGTACTTGTACTCGAGTATTACCGTAACTGCAGTACTCATACTCGTTCTCGTACATTTTCAAAGTACTCATACTTTACTCGAGTACGGAGACCCGGTTTTCTAGTTATGACTTTAAATGGGTTGAAATGAACCATTAGCATTTTCAAAGATGTGGCAATTTGACAGTTGGCAAATTGCCATATCTTTTAAAATGCTAATCATTCATTTTAGTCAGTTACATGTATATTAATAGGTAGAAAATACAATTCTAGAAAATACAATTGTAAAAGTTTTATAGTATTGGCTCCTGGTCGACAAAGCCCTCAGTTATGTAACATAAGGTGGGCAATTAATCGACTATACAAATCACTAATCGATTACTTATGTTATCAATGATTAATCGACTAATCGATTAACTGCAACACCTCTACACTATTATTATTTCCAATCAAATAGAGGACATAAAATTTGAGAGGAATGATTTTATCGTTCCTCTGGTGGTTCTCTAATGAAAATAACGATAACTGAAAAGATGTTCGTCTGGAACTACAAACAGTTTGTCAAAAAGTTGTGTCTTATCACCTCATTTGATATCACTGTTTTAAAATGTTCATGTGGGATGACCCCTATCTTGAATGCTCAAACTCCCAAAGACAGCTGACACCCCCTGTGCTTGCCGCAGATGCTTTCGAAATTTGTGAACCATCATACAGCAGGGCCATCGTGGACGGATCAAAATCAATGGGTTGTCATTTTTTCCACGCATATAATTCAGAGATGATCCGGTATCACACCTAGCAAAATTTCCAACAATGAATCACCGGGATTTCCCTGGTGCTTCATTGGTGGAAATTTTGCTAGGTGTCATAGCAGATCATCTCTGAATTATATGCGTGGAAAAATGCCAACCCATAGTTTTTGACCCGTCCACGATGGCTGTACTGTAATCGGTCCTCTTTATTATATCCTGAGATGCATGGTAAATAGGTTATCTCAAAATTCAAGATTTTATTCTGAGAATTTCTCTGAAATATCCTGACCATCATTATTATTCAGCCATCACTATTATTTGGCGGATAAGAGTACCAAACATAGGAACAAGTTGACAGTTTGTGTATGATGATAGAGACCTTGGACATTTCAGACATTATAAGGGACAAATTGGACCCTGGGACGACTGAGGGCCTTGACTTTTATATCCAAATCATCAGGAAAACGATTTGTTCAAGGTCTGCAGTGTCATTTAAACGTCTTCATCCCAGAAACTTCCCACAGCTCAATATTACAATTATAGTACTTGAGTTGTCATTCAACATCATGATGTGAAAAAATCACATGAACACTGCTGTTTTTGAGTAAAAATTTATTTCAATAATTCATTCAAAAAAGTAAAAGGTAAAAGCAGGTCTTTAGATTATGCCAAATTCACACCATTTACAGGTGTGCCCAAATTAGAGAAGGTGTAAAGATATCAAAAAAATATATATGTGCCTCTTCTACATTTGACAATAACGTCCATCATAATATGGCCATAGAAACACAAAGAAAGGCATAGCAATAAAACATAACAGGATAAGACTGTTATTTCTAGTTTTAATGTGCCCAAATTAGGGCAAAATGGAGTACCCAAAATAAAGGAATTTAAAGGCCTGGTAAAAGAAAAATCATAGACCAATTTAAGAAAACAGATTACAACCACCAAATTAGGCATAACCTGTGAATAATTACGAATCCAATTCCTTAGTTTCAGGCCTGTGAATGTAGCAGGTCATGGGGTAGTCTAGCTATCTGTCTGCCGAGGCAGGCCTCCAGGTCCAGATTCTGTTTTGTCAAGTAAGTGGAAACAGTGATTTGACCAGGATGTTGAGAGACTTTTCAAATACAAAATAAAGAATATAATCAACAGTAAAGGTTTCTTCCCAATCCCAACTTTCATTGATAATAGAACTATTTATTTATATTTGTGCATGATATTTTAGTTTTATTCATTGCTAATAACACTGAACTTGAAGGTGACCATTTTTCTGATGTTTCAAAATGGCTTCTTGTTTTTGTTTTGAACAGTGTCCCTGAACCACCATAATTTAATAACTTGAACGGTGTGTTAGAAACATTCTGTTTGAGTTATTGGGTTATTGTAGTTCAGAGTGTTTGCATTACACAGACCTTCATTTTAAAGGCGTGCGATCACTCTCACGCGCCATCGCTCGTGCAATTAGTTTACCACGAATGGTCGATCGCGTGGATGGAAAAAGTATGATTGCTTTAAGTTTTTTATTTTCCACGGTATAATACAAGATCACTGATGACAAATTAATGCCAGCTTGCATAGCGTAGGGGATTCTAAGAAATAATTGTCAGTTTACGTCGACAATCGGATGTCAGTTTTAATAACTGTACCAGAGTCAACAGGTAAACACGGATTGAGAGGGGTTCACAATAACCAACACAAGTTTAACACAATCGGAAATCCTTTTGAACCAACTCTCCAGCAGATTAAAGGAATTAATTGGTAATGCTTGGATCGTGAATTCAAAGCTGTCTTGAGTAATTTAAATGTTTCAGAGGAAGCAGAGGTGTGAAAATTAGAAATTTTGCATACATGTAAGCCCTTAGGAGTTATACAAAATGAATTCTCCACAACCCTTTCCAAATTGGATAACCTGATGCTGATGGCCCCTAACATACCACCAGATATTTCATAAGATGCCAGTACATTTAAATTTTGGAAATAATTCACCCAATTATTAGCGCAATTCAGAGAACTGCAAAGTGAATGGATATTGAAATCGGCTTTTAAAAACAGACTATAATTTCAGGTAATAACTAACAAGAGGATGCCACCTACACTGTTAAAAGTAAACAGCTAACTTCAGTGGAGTGACAATGTCTTATTTGTTGCACAAATGTCAATTTCTTTGATCTTAATCATTTCCATATTGGTTATCACTCAACGTTTTGAGTTTATCTTCCATCAGTTCAATTAATACATTGAAACTTGCATCAGTGTTTCAAACATTGTCAATTTGCCAAATTCAGTCAAAATACCATTTGCATTGCCCTGGGAAAATAACACTGTAATTGGGTACTGATTGGTTGTTTCTCTTTTTTATGGGCGGGATCTATTCTCTGTTCTGTGAAGATGTGAGAAAAAACAAGTGATGTATCATACGACATGCATGACAGTGTGACATTTTGATAATTTTTTTCTGCTGGTGGTGATAAACAAGTGTTAGAATGATTTATTTATTTATTTATTGGTGTTTTAACTCCCTGCACACTGATGTAAAAATCTAAAAATATCAGGCTGCTAATTTTTCCCATGATGCAACTAGAAATTTAATCAATTCAGTCTTGTTTGACAGAGCTCATTGAGCTCTGTTAAACAAGACTGAATTGATTAAATTTCTAGTTGCATTATGGGAATAATGGCTACATAAAATTTTGGTATTTTGACATCAGTGTGCAGGGGGTTAAGGTCACATATTCCTGCACAATGGCTAATCATGACCGCGACAGTTTTATGGGTGGAGGAAGCCGGTGTACCCGGAGAGAACCACCGAGCAATGGCGAGCAACTGTCAGCTCCCCCAACATACTGACCCTACACAAGCAGGGTTAGCATTGGTTGAAGATAGGTGCACCATCGTCGTGAAGTACGCCTTAGTACACAACGCCACCGTGCCCCCACGTGGGCAATGGGGATGAAGTGTGTGAATGATTACTTTGAATGAAAAAAACCCACAGTAGCTGTTATTGGGAGAGGAGCTTTTCAAAACACAAAACATCCTTACATTTTATTGTAAACTGTACTGTATTGTTCAGATGAATGCCAAGTTTTTTAACAACATTTAGTTAGCAAAACAAAACAACTGACACTACTTAGTGACATTTCACCACAAACATCTTTCTTCCCTTCTTAGAGACATTTCCAAAATCAACGCGCCTTCAAAGGAACCGCGTGCCTTGGGATCATCCCTGGTGCGCTATATAGCGCGTCTGGATTTTTTTAAAATGAAAGTCTGCATTACATCATACACAGATGAAAATAAGAAGTCATTTTCAACTGTGAAAGAAAAATGGTAGACCATGTTCAACACACTTTTAGCAATAAATGAAACTCAATTCAGATCACTGGACTAGTCAGGAGATGAGCCATCAACTGTTCACAACCAACACAAGGCCAGAGGTGATTCACACGAATGTTGCATGAATGCTAATGCACTAGCAAATATGCAACAAAACTGGTGACAAATAAAAATGAAAGTGTCAATGACACTGTAGCTCAACTTGTCAAGACAAAGACATGCACATGTATAGTATGTGACACAGCAATGACAAACATCTAGGTAATGACCTGATAACAAAGGTACATATAAAGTATTGTAATGGTCTGTACATAAATACTGACCGTTGCCTGTAACAAATGTATAGGTAAAGTATTGTAAAGGTGGGAGACAGTCAGACGCTAAACTAGAAAAGAAAACTTTGAGTCCCAGAGTGGGTCTGACTGAACCCCAAAATATTTGTTCTCATAGCACAGTGATAACAAAGGCACCCCAAAACACACTCGTTCCTGTCCCAAGGTGAAAACAAAGGTAAAAAAGTTTTGTGAAGATCAATTCATAAATACGAGCTGTATAGAACTTGTGATAAAAAACTGATTGGACCTAATTTTGGTACAAAATGGCCAGTGGCAGCCATCTTGAATTTTGGACCGTACCCAGAAACACTCATTCTCGTCCCAAGGTGATAACAAAGGTACCCAAGAAGTTTTGCGAAGATCGGTTCATAAATACAGCCTCTACCCTGAGCCGTATTGACATGTGTGCTCACATTGTGCAAGTAGCACTGAATAAGTCAAAGTTCATCTAATTTGCATAATTTCTGCACGAAAAAAAAACCCTTAGAATATGTGATGTATTCCATGTTACTAAACATTCATACAAAAATTTATTCAAATCAGAACTTTCATACAGAAGTTCTGTACAAAAGACTGATTGCACTAATTTTGGTACAAAATGGCTGCTGGTGGCCATCTTGAATTTTGGGCCACACCCAAAAACACTCGCTCTCATCCCACGGTGATAACAAAGGTACCCAACAAGGTTCGTAAAGATTGGTTCATAAATATGGCCTCTAGTCTGAGCTGTATAGAAGTTGTGTACAAAAAACTGATTAGACCTAATTTCGGTACAAAATGGCCACTGACAGCCATCTTGAATTTTAGACCGCACCCAGAAACACTCATTCTCGTCCCAAGGTGATAACAAAGGTACCCAAGACATTTCGTGAAGATCAGTTCATAAATACAGACTCAAGTCTGAGCCGTATTGACATGTGTACTTAATGTGTGTAAGTCGCACTGAAATATCAAAGTTCATCTAATTTGCATAATTTCTGCACGAGAAAAAAACCCGTATTATATGTGATGTATCCCATGGTACTAAACATTCACACAAAAAATTATTCAAATCAGCGCTTTCATATGGAAGTTCTGTGCAAAAATCTGATTGCACAAAATTTTGTACAAAATGGCTGCCATCGGCCATCTTGAATTTCGGACCGGACCCAAAAACACTCGTTCTCGTCCCACGGTGATACCAAAGATACCCAAGAAGTTTCGTAAAGATCGGTTCATAAATACGGCCTCTAGCCCGAGCCGTATTGGCATTTGCACTTACAGTGCTGAAATTAACACCAAAAAACATCAAAATTAGTCTAATTTGCACAATTTACGCACGAGAAAAAAACCCGTATTATATGTGATGTACCCCATGGTACTAAACATTCATACAAAAACTTATTCAAATCAGAGCTTTCATATGGAAGTTCTGTACAAAAAACAGATTTCTGCATCATCGGTACAAAATGGCGGCTGGCAGCCATCTTGAATTTCGGACCGCACCCAAAAACACTCGTTCTCGTCCCACGGTCATAACAAAGGTACCCAAGAAGTTTCGTAAAGATCGGTTCATAAATACGACCTCTAGCCCGAGCCATAGCCAATTGTTGACGTATGGACAGACGGACAGATGGACGACTGACGACGGGCCATGACAATAGTTCAAATTTGACTTCGTCAAAGTTGAGCTAATTATGGGATAGTAGCCAAAATAAAGTTCATATATTGTTGATATATTGGTAGTTTGGGGTATAAATCATATATTTAAAGTTTCAAGTGGATCCATTCACTTAAAGTGATTTTATTAACTTTTTCTTTCAAGTAATAGCACGGAACCTTAGATTCTTGTGTTTGGTGTTTAGTGGCCTTCACGAACACAAATAAAATTATGGGACAAATGTCGAATAAGCACAATATATTCTTGATCTATTGGTAGATACGGTGCTACTAAACGACGAACACAACAGAACACAAATAAAATAATGTGACAAGTGTCAAATAAAGTTGATATACATGTATTCAATGGTAGATTTGGGTATAAATATCACATATTTCAACTTTCAAGTAGATCCGTTCACTTCAAGTGATTTTATTAACTTTTTTCTTTCAACTGTTCGGCTCGAAATTTGGTTAGAATTTTGTTCAGTATTTAGTAGCTTTCACACCTCACACCTTTAACCCAAATCAACTGGGTTGCGTGAATATCAATCTTTTATGTTTTTAAGTGCTGTACTTTTATGTACATGTACTTATCTTGCACTCGAGCCCTGTTACAACCGATAATGTTACAGCGCCGCATAATGTTACAGCGCCGCATAATGTTACAAAAAATGTAGTAAACAACCGATAATGTTATAAACTTCGCATAATGTTATAACTTTTTTCAACCCGTTATGTTATAAAAATCGATGCATAATGTTATAACTTTTTTCAACCCGTTATGTTACAACAAATTAACCGATAATTTTATAACTTCTGTATACTAATTCCAGTTACAGCTTTTGTAGATGGACTTTACCACTTACCATTTATTGCCACATGAAGGTATGTGATATTTATACTAAAGGTGTCTGTTCTGGTTAAGACGGGGAGACACTCCTCCCCCCCCCCCCTCCAACTCCTGGGGATTTATCATAGAATGACCTAGTCACATTACATAGACGCGGATTATCCTGGTAACTCAATCGTGTGACGTCATTACCATGATCATCCAGTGCCCAACATGGTGAAGGTGGGGGTGGTGGAGGAGGGGTGCTATTTCATCCGGTTGGTACGTTTACCAACATGCGTAATCTCCGCTTCCAGAAATGTAGTGTACCATAGTTCCTTGACGCCTTTGGGGATGGGCAAATGCCCCTGTTTCTGCTTGTTTTTGGCATCTAAAACTCATTTGTCGCATATTTCTTAGTCATAAGAATATCTTATTGTTCATTAATTTGACATTTTAACAACTAACAGTGAATAAAAATGAGGTGGAGTTAAAAGAGGTCAAAAAGTTGGATGGAGCGAGGAACATATGGCCGATGTGACGGGTTGGTAGTGTCGCACGGAAGCCGAAGAATAAGATGCGAGACTGGGTAGAAAGGGGAATGAGGTTTAGGAGGATTGAAAGGGGTGGGCGGGGATTAGGCTGAGAAATAGAGGTCATGGATTAGTACATCAGGGTGATTGTGCAGAGAAGGCTATCTGAAAATACTATAAGAGAGTAGTGCTAGACATATGATAATATAGATGGTAGAGATGTTGGAAGAAGTGGAAGTGATGAATTGGGATTACAGGTTCTGGAAAAGGCGGAATCACTAGAACAGGCAGTATAGGGAGAAGGAGGAGATTGTGGAGGAGGAGTTGTGTTGATGTTGGTGTTGTGGCGGTGGTGGTGATGGTATTGAGTAGTTATGCCTGTTGAAAATGAGCCATTTTATAGGATCCCGTGACAGGACCCCGGAAGTGATGTCATGTCACGTGACTGGGCGATCATGTTGGGTTGTCATGATAGTGC
The DNA here is from genome assembly GCA_031216915.1 of Pictodentalium vernedei. Classification (NCBI taxonomy): domain Eukaryota; kingdom Metazoa; phylum Mollusca; class Scaphopoda; order Dentaliida; family Dentaliidae; genus Pictodentalium; species Pictodentalium vernedei. The sequence goes on from CM062293.1 coordinate 212,057,658, forward strand.
ACGTGGGTGGCCATGTTGTGATGTCATTATCATGAAAAAAGGTGGTAGGAGTGCGCAGCGCGTGTTGTTATAGGGACACGTGCTCCGTCTCATCCCTAACAACCCGATAATAGATATCGAATTAATCCAAACAACCCAACAATCTTCAGGAAACTGTCCAAAACATTCCCGAATCCTGCCAGAACCGATTTAGTAATTCGCCAGAAACTCGAGGGGCCGGGACTTAAGGAGCTCCAGGGGCAAGGGGCAGTAGGGCTCTGGGGACAGGGGCCGCCCCCCCCCCCTTCCTGTTTATCTCTCAGTTAAAAAAAAAACACTATTGTAATAAACCAACCATTATTGTAATAAACCCATTTCTGTGATAAATTACGCGTCCATTATATGGTCGGACATTAGGTAACGATACTACCCTACATTTTAAGGATACTTAACCCACGGAATCCCCCTTTTCGTCGTATGAAGCAATGAAAGCTATGAAAATGAGCATGATGAGTGCAAAATCATACGTCTCAAAATTAAAGCTATCAAAATGTGCGCAAAGAGTACTTCTTCATACGTCTCATACCCTCATTAAGGATACTATCCTACCTTTATTTGGGAGTGTTTTCGGGAGTGGTTGGGTCAGTTTTCTGAAGATTGTCGGGTTGTTTGGATTAATTCGATATCTATTGTCGGGTTGTTAGGGGTGAGACGGAGCACGTGTCTCCATAACAACACGCGCTGCGCATACGCATTCCTACCACCTATTACCATGATAATGACATCACAACATGGCCAACCCACGTGCAATATCATGACAACCCAACATGACCGCCCAATCACGTGACATGACGTCACTTCCGGGATCCTGCCCCTGAGTCCTACAAAATGGCTCATTTTCAACATGCATAACTACTCAACACCGTTACCAACACCACCACAACACCAACATCAACAAAACTCCTCCTCCACAATTTCCTCCTTCTCCCTATACTGCCTGTTCTAGTGATTCCGCCTTTTCCAAAACCTGTATTCCCAAATTCATCACTTCCACTTCTTCCAACATCTCCACCATCTATATTATCATATGTCTAGCACTACTCTCTTATAGTATTCTCAGATAGCCTTCTCTGCACAATCACCCTGATGTACTAATCCATGACCTCTATTTCTCAGCCTAATCCCCGCCCACCCCTTTCAATCCTCCTAAACCTCATTCCCCTTCCTACCCAGTCTCGCATCTTATTCTTCGGCTTCCGTGCGACACTACCAACCCGTCACATCGGCCATATGTTCCTCGCTCCATCCAACTTTTTGACCTCTTTTAACTCCACCTCATTTTTGTTCACTGTTAGTTGTTAAAATATCAAATTAATGAACAATAAGATATTCTTATGACTAAGAAATATGTGACAAATGAGTTTTGGATGCCAAAAACAAGCAGAAACCGAGGCATTTGCCCATCCCCAATGGCGTCAGGTGACTATGGTACACTACATTTCTGGAAGCGGAGACTACGCATGTTGGTAAACGTACCAACCGGATAAAACAGCACCCCTACTCCACCAACCCTGCCTTCACCATGTTGGGCACTGGATGATCATGGTAATGACGTCACACTATTGAGTTACCAGGATAATCCGCATCTATGTAACGTGACTAGGTCATTCTATGATAAATCCCCGGGAGTTGGGGGGGAGGTGTCTCCTCGCCTTAACCAGAGCAGAAACCTTTAGTATAAATATTACATACCTTTATGCGGCAATAAGTGGTAAAGTCCATCTACAATAGCTGTAACTGGAATTAGTATACAGAAGTTATAACATTATCGGTTAATTTGTTGTAACATAACGGGTTGAAAAAAGTTATAACATTATGTGTTGATTTTCATAACATAACGGGTTGAAAAAAGTTATAACATTATGCGGAGTTTATAACATTATCGGTTGTTTACTACATTTTTTGTAACATTATGCGTTGGTGTAACATTATGCGGCGTTGTAACATTTTCGGTTGTAACAAGCCCTTATTGGGTCTCGGCATTGCTTTTGTGACATTTTGTCATCAATCTTTCTAACACTTCAGTCTCTCCTCAAGCACTCTTACCCTGATAAGGCCAAGAAAAAAAAGTTTGTGGTTGGGGTTTCCCGACCGACCCTACTTTTACCTTGTGACCCTAAACATTTTTGAACCCAAAACCTCAAAAACTTAATCACTGTACGTATTTCCATTCCAATCGGTACACATGTCTTCATCATTCATATATTAGTATGAAAATGAAAGTAAGTTTTGAAAGCCCTTACCGTGAGAGGTGAGCAATAAACTGTTTGTATCCATCACGTTCTCGCCTAGGACATTTTTTAATGACGAGCTCCTCATTGCTTGTCTTCAAATGATTTGGTAATACATGCAAAATGCAGTTTATTAAAAGGATTTTTTTTTAGCTTTTTGCTGTTAAACAAAACATTTTGAACAACAGTCGGGGGGTGGGGGTGGGTGTACTCGATTTGTTGGACAAAGTGAATGCAATCATATATATTAACCAATAATCCAGTTGCAACATGCGTACGTATAGACATCTACGGTAAATCGACTGTAGCATTGCGGGCAGAGTAACTAGCGCAAACACTCACAAACGTGATTCGAACTTCTGTACATGCACTTGATATTACGGGAAGGTGTCAGAACGGAATCATCTCCAAGAACTATTGAATCACACTTAAGGATATGTTTCTGCATCACAGAGTGTCTACTAAATATCAATGGGTGTTTGAAGCTTGCAAATATGTCAGGGAAGTGTGGACAGAGCATGGAATAGTTTCACTTTGAATTTCACACGCTTCAAAAACTCAAACAAAAACTTAAAATAATATGCAAATCATTATTAGAAACAATCCTGTTCATATTTTGAAGTCAAAGGAAGAGATGAGATAATTGTTCTTTAGTAAAAAAACATGATTCAAACATTTGAATTTTGACTTAATTCACTGAAATACAAAATCAAGCAATGTGATTCCTATTTTTTTTCAGATTATTACCCCTGGTGTTACCAACATGTCTCCTTCATTTTAATATGTTGTATAAAAAAAAAAAAAAAAAAACCTACCTACCGACCCTAATTTTTTTGAGCATGTAACCCCAACCACACTATTAATTGTTTTTGGCCTAAGGGTGTCGGGTCGATTCGCCCCAATTCCCATTCATCTTGAGCCATTTCCGATAAGGCTACTCCCCTGCTATTGCCTACATTAAAGATTGATGACAAAACATCACAAAAGGCAATGCCAAGACCCAATAAGGGCTGGAGTGTGCACTCTAAAATTAGTTGTCTTCAAAATCTGAGATGAACTGTTCAATGGCCTCCCATACCCCATTCTTCCCAATCTCTCCGATAAGCATACTAACCCTCTCCTTTGTGTCACCTACCAACCACATGCCTTTCACTCTCTCATCCCACTTCCCCATCATACTACCAGTGAATCTTATTCTGTTAGACTAGTATTTTGACCATTCCAGTAGAAAGTGTTCCAGGGTCTCCACTACCCCTAGATTACACATTTGGCATTCCTTTTTGATTGTCTTTCCCAGTTAGTTTTTCCCCTGAGCTCCAGCGACCTTATCTTGAACAACAGTGACCCCCACCCCCAAGGTGCCATCAAGGTACTCTTCAGAACTTGGCTTCTCTTTATGGCACAGGCCACCCAAAGATCTCTTTGCTTTGACCCCCTCTCACCAATTCATGTCAGAATCGACCATGACTTTTTCTCTGACAATTTTTTACCCTGGGTTGAGCACACTTCTAAGTCTGAGATCACCATCAAATAGTTCTCCATTAACTCCCTCACTTGGTCCATCGACCCTGTTTGAACTCTAAAACTCTGCAACATTAATTTACACCAACAGCTGTCAGGGAGATTTACCAAATGGTTGAGACAGAGTTCCTCACCCCATTTTTTAGAAGCTTGTTAGGAATTTTGTTCTTCCCTACCACTTTTCCATTCCTTAATTTTGGGACCACTTTTCGTACCTCCCTGTTTTTTCTTCCACCACACACGAAGTTTGATAAATTCTCCTTGACCTCATATTTATTTATATTTATTGATGTTGAAGGTCACATATTTATGCACAATGGCTAATCATGACCGTGACAGTTTTAAGGGTGGAGGAAGCCGGAGCACCCGGAGAGAACCACCGAGCAGCTGATAGTTCCCCAACATCGTAACTCCGCACTGCAGCACAGGCAGGGTTAGATTGGTTGAAGACATGCGTACCATCGACATGCAGTATCCCTTAGTACACAGCGTCATCGTGCCCCTACGCGGGCAATGGAGATGAAGTGTCTTGCCCAAGGACACAACGCGGTTGCTGCAGGTGGGATTCGAACCGAGGACCTCTCGGCTTGCAGCCTGCACCTCCATCGCCTGAGCCACCGCGCTCCCCTTGACCTCATTAAGGCAGGTTAAGGTTCCCCATGCCCCTTCACTTATCATTTACCTTTTCCCAGTGCTTCACTATTTCTGATGTGATTTGAGGTGTGAAAGCTACTAAACACAGACCAGACATGTTAACTCTCCCGGAATGCCCGGGATTCTCCCGGAATTAGCTATCCCCTCCCACCCTCCCGCCCGGGAGTCAATTTGGGCCAAAATCTCCCGGAAGGTCGACATACCAGACAAAAACTGAATCCACCAGCTTTTGTTTACAAATACAAAAGCATGTGCTCTACTATCAATGGCAAGGTCATTAAGTTTGTGTGAAACGTCACCACTTACGTAAGAACTGGTGACCAATCTCATTTCTGTCAATGGCCGTGTTGTGATTATTTGCAACACGTTTGAAGGCGGATTAAGTGAATTTGAGATGCAGGATAATTGCTGAAATTGATTATATATTAAAGGCACACCTTTGCTTGTATACAGGTAGCAGTCAAATCGAAAAATAAGTTCCATACGCATAAATTTTGTCCAATCGAACATGTGCAAAAATACGCACAAATTTATTATTGTGCATTTTGGATTTCACTTTCACTTCAGATAATTATAGCCAATTTTGCAGACAAACGGCTCAAACATATGAGTTGCCGTAATTTTCAATATATTGGGAAAAATTTCCGATTCACAATTTTCTAAAGCAGGCTGTGAAAAAAATTATGTTTTTGGTGAAAAAAATCTCTAAAAAGTTGCTAATTTACGGCACTTGGACGTTTTTTTCATTCGTTGTGATAAATGGACAACAAAATAAATTAAATATCCCGGAGATGTTTCGTCCTGGGCTGGCTGTGGCATAATGTTCACGTTTCAGTGAAAAATGATCACCCCATTCCAAATCCCCTTCGTAAATGACCAACTACTTCCAGTGAGGACCCGGTGTGGTTAGTTGGGGCGCTGGGCTTTGGCAGATCGAATTACCACAACAACCGGGCTCGGGGTGTGCCTAAACACCACAGATTGCCGCAGGTTACCGCAGGTCGCCGCAAGTACCCATAATTTCCCAAATAGATCCAAAACTTTCAACACAGCGTCAAAACTGATATAGTGCTGAAAAGGTCGAAAATATCTCCAAACATTTTGTGCATAAAACCATTGAAATATGGATGTCATTGGAACAACTCAGATATTGGCACATGACCACATCCATATTTTTGATTTCTGTTTTTCTCTATATTTCTATGTTTTGGCTTTTGAAAGGACAAATTGTTCAAATAAAACACATTAGGGTAGAATGTTTAATGTATGTGTGTGTGTGTGGGGGGGGGGGGGGGGGGGGGGGGTGGTAACATGGAAATTATTGATGTGCTGCCCACGTGCAAAAATCTCACTGACAAGCATCCGAGTCTCACTGGGAGCTCATCAAAATCTCACTACCAGTCACCTCGAGAGGTTAACAGGTCTGGGTCACTCACCACCAGTTAGTAGAACGTTGGCGTATGTTCCTTTGATGTATTGTTGTTGGACTGTTTCCTGTTATGTCTGTGTGTGTGGAGGTTGGGGGGGGGGGGGGTATTTGGTATTAATTTGTATTTAAAATTGATCCACACGTGGCTTCTACGCGCAAAAAAAAACCTCCCTGAAAATTATGTCATCTCCCTGAAAATTTTCTTCAATCTCCCTGAAAAAAATTTTGGAAGGTTAACATGTCTGACACAGACACAAAAATGTAACTGAATTTCGAGCAGAACAGCTGAATGAAAAACATTAATAAAATCATTTTAAGTGAACGGATCTACTTGAAAGTTGGAAATATGTGATATTTACACACAAATCTACCAACAATGGCAACAAATCAACTTTACTTGACACGTATCCCATTATTTTATTTGTGAACGGATCCACTTGAAACTTTAAATTATAAATATATGATATTTATACACGAAACTACCAATATATCATCTTTATTTGACTATTATCCCATAATTTTTTTTCTTTGTGTTGGGTTGTGTTCAGTGTTTTACAAGAACCAAACGGAACACCTGGCACATACAAAACGTGAAGAGCAAGAGGAGGAATGATGGTAAAACTTTATTTTAGATTGGCTCGGAAAACTGTGTTTTCACACCTGTCTCATATTATTTTTATGTCTGAATTGGAATTTGGAAGTGGCGATTGGGGTGCATGTCTCCAGTTCTGAATCGTGAATTTACTGTACTAAAAAACATCTTGACAGTACTTATCAGTTGTATTCAAGTTATCAAGTATGATGTACCTCCGCCGAATAGGACTTGTCTTTTAAAGAAATAATCGACTTCTGCATTATAATGTTCGGTGTAGGAACCCAGACGACTTCCAGTACTCCTAGATTCTGTCCAATGAACCTTGGCTACACCTCTCATGAAAATTCGTAACGATCTCATTTTCATGTCGCCCTTCAATTCCACTACAACCTGACCCGATACTTTTTCTCCAGGATGAAACACGGTTTTACTGTCAGAAAGAACAATTTCAAAACATTTCAGTTTCCCCATGATGCTATTTCTCTATGTTCATCAACTAGGGAAACTATATTTGCACAAAAATGGCAAAACATCGCCAAAATATTCGAAGTGCCAGCGTTCCATTCTGCACATTCCAAGTAAATCGCAGAACTTCCTCCCCGGAAGTATTCGTTTTGTTTTTTTCTCCGCAGCAAATGCATAAATTATAATTATTTTACTTCCACGATGGATCAGGTTGTGCCAACGTGTTATCAATTTCACTCGATGCAACCTAGACCGTGAAATGAGTATGAAGGGCTTTGCGCTCGTGAAGTACAGAACAAACTTCCACACTCCTCTTATTTCTTTCTGGAATTTCACGCCGGCCACGATTCCGGAATGTTCAAATTTTCCAACTACACACAAATAGATGGGCAGGGAAAAAAACATACTGAACTTTCTCGCAAAAAGCTGGAGTGGGGTGGAGGGGGGGGGGGGGGGTGGGGGGGGGGAGGGGGGGGCATACTTGAAGCTTTGATGGGATGGAAGTGAAAACTCATCATTTTCTTTAAAAAAAACCTCTTCCGTCCGTGGACGTGTGGGGCTGCTAGTAGACCCACAATTAAATTGTGGGGTTTTTTTTTATCTTTCACTCGGAAGCTCTGAACGACATAAGATCGACCTAGGCCTAGATGCCCTACTTTTATCAACTAAATATTTTATTTTATTTAGGCCTACTTTTTACATGATTTTTCAATGAAACTCAATTGGTGGAAAATCTCCACCTTGGGTGTGTAGTCTCCACTTCGGGTGGATACATAGATTCCACCCATTGTGGAAATTAAGTTTGATGGGATGGAAGTGAAAACTCATCATTTTCTTTAAAAAAAACCTCTTCCGTCCGTGGACGTGTGGGGCTGCTAGTAGACCCACAATTAAATTGTGTTTTTTTTTATCTTTCACTCGGAAGCTCTGAACGACATAAGATCGACCTAGGTCTAGATGCCCTACTTTTATCAACTAAATATTTTATTTTATTTAGGCCTACTTTTTACATGATTTTTCAATGAAACTCAATTGGTGGAAAATCTCCACCTTGGGTGTGTAGTCTCCACTTCGGGTGGATACATAGATTCCACCCATTGTGGAAATTAAGTTTTCACCTCTGGTGGAAATTTTCCACTCCACATGGGAAAGTGACGAAAGTCTCCACCTTGGGTGGAAAATTTTCACCTTTTTGGAAACTTTCTACCAGGGGCGTAAAGTCTCCACCTCGAGTGAACACTTTCCACGCGAAACTAAAACTTCTAAGCAACTCACGCTGGAAAGTTTTCACATGAGGAGGAAACTTTAAATACGAAGATGAAATCCTTCCACTCGAGGGGAAATCGTTCATCCCGAGGTAGAAATTTTCCATCCGTGACGGGGGGGGGGGGGGGGGGGGGGTCGTCAGTTTTTTTCCGAACACAAGGCAGGGGTGGGTGGGTAACTCTGAAAACACGTTTTTTCCATGCTTGGAAACTTTTTTCCTATGAGCTGATGAGCTCTCATCTTTCAAATAAGTGATGCAAATTGATTAGGGAAGTTTGTGCAGTCTTCTTGACAGCACTCCATCTACCCTGGGTTAACAGCGGGTGATTAGTAGAAAAGGATAGCGGCAAGCAGCAAGGGAATGTGGACAGACGTTCACTGATCCCCACTAGTAGTATGTCTCGGGCTTTTCAGGGATCATTGGCAGGACCTCGATGCAAGACCTCGGAAGTGACGTCATGTCACGTGACGTAGTGGCGCCATGTTGTGTTTTCATGGTAACCCGCGTGAGCGGCCATGTTGTGACGTCATCTCCATAGTGATACGTGATGTGAGTGCGCATGCGCAGCGCGTGTTGTTAGGGTGATACGTGTTTCTGTCGTCCATTTTGTATACTGGAGGCCGCCATCTTGGTTTCTATGGTAGCACGTGATTGCTATGTTACCCAAAAGCCTACAACAAGGCAGGGGTATGTTCGGAAGGTGTGTTCGATTAAATCGGAGAGTAAATCTAATTACCACAAACAATCCGACAAGTTGTACTATTTCGGATTCTTTCAGAATTCTCTGCTTATATCCATCTATGTAATAGTTTTCGTCTATCTGACCATGTTCTTTTGTTCTGGAGTATACTCCAGTGGCTTAGAAGAGCCTATCAACTGGAACAACTTTGCTTATTATTACTATATTTAGCTTTTCTGGTCAATTCTTGTTAGTTCTGGCCCTATTCCGAATATTCTTGTTGTTTCATTTATCTAGATCATGTATATAAATTATTGCCAACCAATAAGATTGCTTGGTTTCCCATAATCTTTTTACGTGTGAGAGAGTTTGAATAAATTCATAAACTTGACAAGAAATGGGACCAAATTCAGTCTCGAATTTCGTTCTTATCTTCTGATTGTTCTTCCCCCCCCCCCCCCCCCCCCCGGCTTGATCTGCAGGTTGGGTAGATGTTTCAGTCTTCTGAACATCATTCTTCTTTTGGTCTGCAGGCTTGATAGAAACGCCATTCTTCTGAATGACAACACCATTCTGTTGAAGCGTAACTTCATGTTGTTTTGAGTGGAAACTTAATTGTTCTTCAGTTCGTTCTTTATGGGAGCTGTCTTTCGAGTCTTTTTCATTCTCTTGTTTGTAGTTTGATTGGCAACTGCGTTCTTCTTCTTTGACTCTTCGTTCTCTTCTTTGGTTAACCCTTTACCTAACATGAAAAGTAGACGACACTTGCAAACAAAATTCTTGAATAACTAATTTTTTTAATTTTTTGTCTCAAAAACATATGTTATGACCCCTCTTTGGAACGAGCTCGTCGAGTTCATTCTATAGAGGGATCATAACCTATGTTTTTGAGACATAAAACGAAAAAAATAATGAAAATTAATTGGCGATTTTTGTGAATAGCATTGGCCGGTTTTGGCCCTTACGTTGTGTTAAAGGGTTAACAAACGGCCCGTAGCATACGCTACGTCTTCACACATTTCGGTTTCTTTCCCACAACGCCCGTGAGCTGGTTTAGGTTTCTTCTCTTAACGTTGTCTGCCATACGATTCACTTAGGCCAATTGGCAGTCAGCTTCAAGCCGGCATCATTCTTGATGATCTGTATGTGTAAGTCATCTTTTATTTTCAGCATTGTCGCAGACACAGACAGCTTCACCCTTCGATGGTTTGAACACTAATGAATTTATTTTATTCACCCTTCGATGGTTTGGACACAAATGAATTTATTTTCATACGAACGATCCTTTTATACCTTTTCTGTAACGGAGAATCCATTTTGTCCTTGGCTCCAAATCTTCTTCATCATGATCACTACATTCCACTTCGAATGAGCATTTTGCTATAAAGTCGTCAAACAGAAATTTCTCTTTTCCAAGGCGTATTTCTGGGACTCCACAAATTCATATTCCTCTTCTTCACGTAGACGTTTAGCGGTCACTTAAATTTTCTTGTGAATTGGGTTCCTGCAAAATTTCGTAATGTACACCAGCGTATTAATGTATACTATTCAAAAAGTAGGGGATATTTGATAAAAGTGAGATATATGAAGAAATATATTTATATTTTCATCAAAAAGAAAGTAGAGGCATTACACTGTGACATCTCGTGAATGATGTCAGCGATAGTTGGGTGTCTGACAAGTACGCATTCTACGCACTGAGCTGTAAGTCATGGACGGTCAGTCAGAGAATTTACCACATTCAGTCCAAGACCTCAATACCTTGTAAATCCCTCTCGGTTCGCGAGACAAGTGCGGATCCGACGTGGCATACTCCTCACCAAACGTCCAATATCAGCTTAACTGATGTTATTCCATTCTTCCTGCAATGCAGCGGCGAGTTCCTTGACATTGGTAGGACGCTGTTGTCGTTGTCGTTGGCGCCCGCCACGCATATCCCAGATGTGCGCGAATGGCGAAAGGTCTGGACTCAGTGCTGGCCAAGGCAGTGCAGTGATGTTCTGCTCCCGGAGGAACTCTGTAGCGACACGGGCCCTGTGTGCTCTTGCACTGTCATATTGGAAAATGAATTGACGGCCGTGACGTCGCGCAAATGGCACCACATGGGCTACCAACATGTTGTCACTCCCTGTGACACGCCCTTGGATGACATGTAATGCTGTACATACACTGCTTGTCATGGTTATGCCTCCCCACACCATAACCGACCCACCACCAAAACGACTGTGCTGCCTAACGGTTACGTCGTGGTATCGCTCGTTCCGTCGCCGCCACACTCTGTTTCGCCTGTCGTGGAAGTCGAGAGTGAACCTCAATTCATCAGAAAATATGACGTTGCTCCACCGACGATTATCCCAACGCTGTCGTGCTCCACACCAATTACGCCTTGCGGCGATGTGACGTTCTGTCAAACGTGGAATTATTCGAGGTCATCGAGCGTACAAATTCCAGCTGTGTGGGCGATTTCAGATAGACTGACCACTGACTCGCACATCTGTCGCTCGGTGCAGCTGCTGTTCAATTTCTGAGGCACTTTGATGGCGGTTACGTATTGCTGTGGTTCGGGTGAAACGATCCTGGTTAGCAGTTGTCGCCCTTGGACGACCTGACCGACGTCTGTCATCAACATTGCCTGTCTGACGGTAGCGTGACCACAACCTGTTAATCACCGATTGAGTAACGTTGAGACACTGCAGTCTGTCCGTTGCCAGCTTCCAACATGCCAACTGCACGTAAACGTTCGTCACGTGCCAGTCTTCGCATACCTCAAAAGTTACGTTTCGACCAGAAACTATTGATGAACGAGTTTACACCAGGAACAGAACGATGATACCTCCGAAAAGCCCGTCCTGTGCAAATGAAGATTTGAAAACGTTCCCCACAGATATTAACGCGGCGCTCGTGCGAAAAACCTGCACGAAGTTTCGTGGGCCGGTGACATTCATGATCCACACTAAACTTGGTAACATATTGATGTGTCCAATCAGTCATGCGTATCCAATACCATTTTCCGAAAATATCAACATCAGTTTGGATATCCCCTACTTTTTTGAATAGCATATTTATTCACGATGGCTTCTCTGGCGGAACTTTCAAGTGATGTGACTACTTCTTCGAATGTATCCTACTTATTCATTTCATCCTCGACATACCTATTCATGAGGTTTTCAAATTCTTCTTGGTAATCATTGTAGGCAATTCTGACGATATTTCCCATTGAATTGTTCACTGGTTCCTCTTCTTCAGATTCTTCTGGAGATAATTCCGACGACTCATTGGATTCCGAATCTTCCATTGGTGAATAGTTACTCGGTGAACAACGATGACAGGATGGCCTTGTGTCCATTCTCTTCAAAGGTTAGATTACAAATGACAATTTTAATTTGTTATATTACGAGCACACCCTTTTATAGGCCGAGGATATCTGACAATACATTGACGACAGGTTTTAACAGCTTCCCTAAAATTCTCCTTTCTGTAGGATTCGCCTTCTTTTTCGATAAGATAGTTTATCAATTTCTTCCTCCTATTAGGGTGCTTGTATGGAATCAGGTGAGATCTTTCTGATTTGGTCATTGGCACATTATAATCCAATATGCTTCTGGCACAATCGCATACGCATTCTATCAAATCATCATTAGCTGCCTTGATCACAGCATTGTCTTCATGTCCGTCAGCGTGAGATAGAAATCGCAGTGTATCTGAATTTCTGGCGAGTCTTTCGGGGTTCTTTGAGGTTTTTTTCGATTGTCTCATAGTAAGTCTTTGTGTCTTTTGCGTGTAAAGCTTCTAGAGAAGTCTTTTCCACAGTGCTCGCAGCGATGGACATTCATGTCTTCACTCGATGACGGTCAGGGGACAAATGAGTATGTGGTGCCGTGTACATCCTTTTTATACTTTTCCCCAGAGTTTCCACTAGAACGAGAGAAAATCACATTTCCACAACAGACCTCTTTTTATCTCGTTAGAAATTCCATCAAATGTAAGCAGCTTCAATACCCTATCACACTGTATTTTAACGTTTTTTTTTTTTTTGGGGGGGGGGGGGGGAGATTTTTTTAAGTTATTAAATGACAGACATTTTACTTCCATCCAATTGGACCGCCAAAACTTTGTCTGATATGACAACTGCAAAAGCTTAAGTTTATCTAGGTACGTTCCTATCAAACTGATGATGATGTCCAGAACGGTGTTCTTGAGTTTCTCGCACTGTATGCTAACATCGAACATGAACAGGGGAACAGTGTCTTGTAGTCGATGGGTGTTACATTTGGATTGCTTATCAATTCGTCCACGTGATGATATTTCGATCGATATCTGCTGCATCGCCATACATCCTAGAGAAATCGTTTTTCTCGAACGAGGCATTGTAATCTATGGCGGGATATCTCGTGGAATTGAGAAACACCTGCATGTTTCTCAAGTTGCAATGATCGAAAAGAGATGGTGGATTGTTTTCTTGAGATCCGATCCTATCAGTCTGAAATCCCATTAACATGAACGCGGTTTCTCTTAAGAAGATTCCACAGATAATCTCCAATCGAACTGAGTCGACGTCGGAACGTTTGCAACATCACACTGTCTCATTCTAAAGCCAACAGGTAATCTGATTTTTGATTCGATGATCTTGAAGTTTCACTCTTTGCTCGTCATTTGGTAGTAAGTGTGGCATCATCCACAACACCTTGTTTAGGTGCATTTTTGCCTGGATCTGTTGCGGCAGCTCCCACGATGATATCATCATCATTTTTACGAACTAGTGTAAGACCGTGTTTTAATCCGTAGATAATTTTGTCATAATCTTCGGTAAATCCAAAGATGTGTCTCAGAGGAATCCTAAACTCTAATTTTTGTTTAATTATTTTATTTTTTTTTTTTTTTTTTTGATTACTTACTTATATATATATGCGACAACAACAAAAATGTTCCCCTCGTTTTTTTTTTAAAACGCTGCCTTTTACAATTGCTATTTATCAAACTTTCCCGTGATTTCTTCACCATCTAATGCTTCCAGATCATAAGTAATGGGATCGGTGTAGAACACTTGAACCTCCACGAACATTTCTTCCGCCCATCAAGGCATATACCCCTTTTCAAAATGTTTTTTCCTCTTGTAAATTCTCACTCGATCACTCATGACAAATTTCGATCGTTTTGTCACCGCCGCCATTTTTAATGGATAGAGATATTGAATAGACTTCCTTTTTGAGGATCGCTAGCTGCCATGAGCGTCATCTTGATGGAATGTGGCGCACATTGTTATAGTCGTCAACCAAATCGTCTAACGCTTTCAAGTATTTCTCAGTCGAGTTGGCCGTGAAATATCTGTGCACTTTCTCCTGCATGGTTCTATTCCATTGTTTGGCCACGCTCACCTTCTCCTTGTTTTCCGTGGAATAGATGTCAACGAGGCGACGAACGTAAACATTGTAGAATTCTCGACCTTTATCCACCCATAATTTCTCAGGTTTTCGCGAAGAAGTGATGGAGATATTTTCCAAAGCTACAGCCACACTGGCTCTCATCCATCCATATTTCCAAAATACCTCTCGACCGTCAACAGATATTTCACACCTTTGTTGTGTCTAGACAGGATTGTGTGTCAGCCAGATTGGCAGCTCACACCAGATCCAATACTTTGACGAATACTCTCCTCTTGCGAAATGTGTGCACTATGCACTTGTGCAGTTCGTTCGCTAATGCATTAGTGAATTTTTTTTTATTTCCCGTTCCGAATCGAGCCGATCAGTTTACCGAATAGAGAACATTCGAGTTTCTCTCTCATCGTGGGATTGACCATATTTTTCAAATCTGTCAATATGTTCTTGTTGCACACATCGTTTCTAGTCTTCGTGTCGGAATGCTTAGCATAACAGAGATCATGGCCGTAGGCAGCTTGATCCATTCTATTGATGGGTTTGCTCCACGATTTTGGTGTTAGATCTTTGTTCAATCTCTTGGCCAATTTTGTGCCCGGTCCCATAAATTGATGTCCTGACAGATGCATTTCGAGGGGAAGATTATTGACGAGTCTGTTGACCGTTCCTCCTCCACCTCTTTGGACAAATTTAGCTTTAGTCAAACCGCACACTTTACAATTGCCACGAAGCATCTGTCTATTATTTTTACGTTGCACTTTTCGCAAGTTATTCATATCCATAGACTTCTTACATTTTACGCAATACATTTTGTTTTGTTAATTTTTTTTTATTATACAATTTTTTTTATTACTTTTATATATATATATATAATTATATTTTTGTTTTTATTTTAAATCTGTCAGCGGTTCTTTATTTTTTCCCAAGCGTTTACGAAATGATTCTCTGGCTTCTTCTCGACCTTTTTCTATCAGATTATGTTTCATCTCCTCTTTGAGAATCTGACGAGATTTTTTTCTCGTACCTACTTTCAACTCCTCGAATTTATCCTTTTCCATGAGAATGAAGAGTGATATTCCCCATCGGAAATCCTTCCGTCTTTCAGAAAAGTGGATATCATGTCACTTATGGAATTGATTTTTGCATCGGCCAACAATTTGATATTTTCGTGTTTCATGGCCTCCAATGATAATTTATTACTCACTAATTTGCCAACTGTGCTCAAGAATCCTGTCGCGAGAGCAATGCCCTCTATAACCAACATGGCTTGAATGGTAGACACGGTCAATAGGAAACCCAAACCAGCAGCACACAAATCCATGGATACGGTGATGAGAGTCAGATCCAGACCATTCACCAATTTAGTCATTCGTGCATATTTCTTGTTGAGAGCTCGATGTCTATCTCTTTCCATCATTAAATATTGTTGAATTTTATTGATCTGATCGATGCGAAATACATTTGCCTTTATCTTCTAAAGGAGATGCCGTTGATAATACAGGCACCAATAAGTCGGGTTATTGTTTGTCACCTTCTCCTCGTTTTCTGTGAAATAGATATCGACGAACGTGAATGTTATAGAATTCTCTACCTTTATCCATCCATAATTTCTCAGGTATTTGCGAAGTAGTGGTGAAGATATTTTCCAAAGCTTCAGCCACACTCCTTCCTGATTTATTTTTCAACGCTCTCATCCATCCGTATTTCGAAAATACATCTATGACCTTCAACAGGTATTTCATACCTTTGTTGCGTCTAGACAGCAATTACATGTCCATGCGTGCGGGTATATTGATCCGTCGATCATTTTGACTTTATCGGGGTACCCGTGCGGGGTGACCTTGACCTTGAAATTGGTGACCTTGACCTTTTATTTCGAAAACGGCTAAGCCAATCAGGCTAAAATTTCCTATGTGCGGGTATATTGACCCATCGATCATCTTGACTTTATCGGGGTGACCTTGACCTTGAAATTGATGACCTTGACCTTTTATTTCGAAAACGGCTGGGCCGATCGGGCTAAAATTTCATATGTGCGGGTATATTGACCCATCGATCATTTTGACTTTATCGGGTTGCGGGGTGACCTTGACCTTGAAATTGGGGACCTTGACCTTCTATCGATCATATCTGAGGGTATATTGATGTAACCATCTTCTCCCGTGCAACGCCGTGTATTCACCCGCTGGTATTATTTATATAAAAAAAATATAATATCATGTTATTGTTTTTCTCATCACAACACAATATCTCATAACATACCGAGAATCGGTATTTTTTTAAAAGGCGAATTGGGACCCAATAACAGTCCTCGGGCGTCGATCAAATCTTTTCCTCTCTTTGGATAGAGACCCTCTCTCTCCATCTTGAAATACGCCACTACCTATTGCGCGTTTCAGATACATCCCTTCACCATCCATTTCGACTCAATACACAACTCCTCCTCGCTTCAGAAACAATCCACTCCCCATTATTTTCTGCGCACCAGAACTGGCCAATCCCGACAGAGCTCCTATACCCCAAGCTGCCAACATGGTTTTGGTGAGAATGGGTAATGCCTTGGTGGCCAATCCCGCCAACAATCCTAAACCACCTTTCATTTTCAAATTATATCTCAGTTGCACAGGACGCAGTGTCACGGTCAATCCTCTTCGATTATGATGCGATTTGGCTATTCTAGTAATTTGCGTTTTGGTCCAAGAGATTTTGTCGATTCCTTTGCTCAAGTCTTGATGATTTAGCTTCAACCTCACAGCTTCTCATCGATTTTGTAATGCTCTGCAAAGTTTGTCTTTCTGACATTCAGATATGTTTACATTTTGTATTATGTATCTCGTCATTATCGGTTGTTTTTTTCAATTTTAATTTTGTTAAAAATCTTTTTTATTTTATTTATTTTTTTACTTCCTATTATATATGAAAATTGATTTAATTCTTTTTTAAAAAAAAAAAGAAAATGTATTAATTTAATTCATTTTCCTATTCTGCAAAAAAAAAAATAACAAAATTGTTTTTTTGTTTGTCTGTTTAATAAACTATTTAACAAATTTTGTTTTGTTAAATTTCTCTTATGTGAAATTGCATCATCACATGTTCACAGCGAAGATCTAACAACAGCTCTCCACTTTGATCCGTTAAAGCAGTGTTAATAGTGTATAAAGTATGAGTTATCACATGCAAATAGACTAGATTTCGCGGTCGCTCAATGATCTTGTAGCACGGAGAAACGTCCGGAAAAAACGAGTAGATCGTGGGCTGTGTGCCACCATTCACATAACTTCCAGAGTTCAAGTCCACGTTCACCAAAATGCTGTTGACAGAGAGAATATACACCACATTTTCTGATGTCGCATGTCCTTCGTACATGTTTCGAGCGAATCCCAACATCTTTCCAAAGGTGTCATCTCCTTTAAAATCCACTCGATAACCCTCTCTCGTGTTCAATATCGTTTGCTGAGTGTTGACGTTGGCAGTTATGTTGATGGCAGTTCTGTATGGACTGCCAATCTTCATCTAGTCTGAATGAGTTCGTTCAAATTGATTAGGCTGTAACTGCCTTTGGGAATGCGAATCGTAAACCAATCCGGTCCGTTCGAATATCTGAATGTATTATTTTTCTCCGTGATGTTGGGAAACGAATAGTACATCTCCAGATTTACCAGTGCCATCTCATACTTCTTATCCCTCTTCAGTTCGATCGATGGATTGAATATCGTCATGAATTGAGTCTTGCCATCGCTCACCACAATAGAAAAAGAATCTTTTGCAGTTGTATTATCAGTCGTTCTTGTCTTGTTTTCGGCTATCCTTTCTAATAATTGAATTTCGTAGTCTTGCAACATTTTTTTAAAATATTTTTTTAATAATTGTATATTTTATTTATTTATTTTTACATTCTATTTAATATGATTTTTTTTTCTCATTTACTAATTGCAATTGTCCGGAATATAAAAAGTGTCAAATCCCTTCCTGTATTTTCCATAATATTTACCACTCATCAGATCGATCACCACGAAATTAAAAGGCGTGCAATCCCACATCAACTTACAAAATCTCTTGAATTCTTTTTCCTCATGACATTGCCCACGTGATCGTCATAATGTGATTGAGGTTCTTAAAATCTTGACGAAACAGACACAGTAAGTTCGCATTTTCTCTTACGGTCTGCCTCGGCAATCTGAAATAATTTTGAGATAGATAGAAACAGTCCACATTGCTGTGACGTCCTCGAACGCAGTAAGATTTGCACGATTCTGTTTCTCCAACATCAAGTCATAGAATATCATGAGATGTCCATTCATCAAATTCAAGTCCCGATGATCCGACACGTCATTCGTATTTTCGTAAAATTGACATTCCACATTGGACGTTTATCATATCCGAGTTCTCTCGACGTTTCTTGCAAGATCGTTGCGAGCGATTGATCATATTTTTCGAATTCGTCTCAGGGATCAAAGATTCTCATTATAATGTCCTTTGGCAAGTTTGTGCTCAGAGATTTTCACAATAATTCGTATTCGGGTTGAAAGAGACTCTTGCCAAACACGAACAATCTATCGTAATCCAACCACCATAATCGCAAAAACAGATTCTTCGACAGATTCGTCTTTTTGCAATTCGATTTTCCTGTTATCAATCCTCTTATGCTTTGAGGGAAGAGTTTGTGATTCGACCTCTCAGTCTTGGGTTTTACAACGTTCTTCCACTTCACACTTCTGCTCGCTTTCGGTCTTGTCTCTCTGGGATCATTATTTTTTCTCATGATATTCGTACAAAGCAGGAGATCGCCATACGTTTTGTAATCCTCTTCCTCATATTTGTAAGGTTTACCCAGCACAAGCAGATTCCACGATCCTCTAGTACCTTCGAATTCTCGATCCTTGATGATCAGATTATAATCGTCAGTTATTTCCACATTTTTTGTCACCTATGTAGAGATTGCCATCATCTCCCTCGCCCAAGCTGAAGACAGGGTCCACACTCAACAGATTCGTTTTATATAAATTCGCATAATCTGTGTGTTTCATATTGCTGACATCTACCATCGGATCGCCGATCATGCTCACGTTGATAGTCCACACTCAGAATATCGGTCTAATTCTATCTATCTCGGAGGGACTCGGCAGGAGATACTGAGCAGAAGGAGGATGTGAGTATGCAGGAGACGATGGAGTATAACGAGGTTGACCAAAAGACGTGTAAGTCAGAACGTAAGGTTCGTAAGGTCTGTAACTAGATGTCCTGCTTTTTCTGTCAAGGGTTTCAACTCTTTGATGATTTCTCTTTTCATTTCTTCCTGGGTTTCTGTCACAGGTTTGAACAACTTGCTCATCTCTCGTTTCATCTCGATCTTACCCATGTGTTTAGTCATATTGCTATCTCGAATATTCCTCTTCAGTTCTTGAAATCGACGAACCTTCTCGTCCATCAACTTTGGATCGTTGATCTTTAAAAATGACGTGCTTCTTTGTTTTGTCTTTTTTTAATATTCTTCCTTTTTCCCCTTTTTATATTGCTTTCTTAGAAATTAAATTTAAGCTGATTTTTAAATTTCGGCTCGGTGGTGAAACATCAATTACAAATATAACAAAAAACCCATTGGAATAACATGAGGCAAAACCACATTGTGTGTAAACTCGTCATTCTGGGGTGTACAAAAAGTCGTGCATTACAAATTCCAGTGGGAATTTTCCACTGGAAAGACCTTTTTCGTCTTCGTCTTTTCTAGCGCACTTGTGGGATGTGAGAAAGAAGGGAGCGCATTACAATCCCTATGAGACAATTGCACTGCGTGATGTGCAGAAAAGGTCGTTTACGCAAAATATTCTAGGCCAGTATCTTGACACTTTCGCAATTCCAAAAGAAATTTACAATTTTTGAAAAAAAGATCGTCTTTTTCTAGGTCGTTTAAGCTCTTATTCTTAAAAACAAAATCCCTATTGGATTAACCTTAGTCGAAATACTGGACCAGGCACAAATTGTCCGATTTTAGCTGGGCTAGAAATGTTTCAAGCTAAATTTCTATTGCTTTCAAGCTTAAATTTTTGCTGGGCCAGAATCCGTCTTTTCCCTCTACTGCTAATCATAGGATAGACAGCAGAAGTCGTGGTAGAAGCGCATGGTAAGACCACCTGTATAGGAGCTTGGAATCCCGCTTATGGAATCACTTTTACAGAATTTCTATAGAATCCCTTTTTAGGGAAATGCCTGTGGTTATAGGATCCCCTTTTGGTCGTATTTGCCTATGTACTGCATGTGTCGTGCGCACACTGTGCATAAGCACACAGGCACATATTGGCACATCCAGCATGTTCCTAAGCGCTACATGTAATATGTACACATTGAGCTCTAGCCACATCTGTGGAAAACCAGAAGTCATAATGTATCTTGCAGATACATAGACAGAAGCAGAGGATTCTGAAAGAATCTGAACTAGTAAAACAATTGTCGGGTCTATTGGGTAATTTTAAAATGAGGATTTGGGGAAAACTCCGAACCAACAAAATACTCTAGTTCAATTGAAATTACACCCAGGAGACGGCCCTATAACACTGCGTGGTACTCTTATAAGTAGGATTCTTGAAGAATTCGAACCAATTAAAGTTTGTTTTTGGTGATTTGGTGGGATTGTCAGGTTGTTTGTGGTAATTCTCTCTGAGGATTTCGGGAAAATCCGAACCAGAAAACTACTCCTATTCAATCGAACACACCCTCTGAACATACCTCTGTCCTATTGTATGCCTTTGAGTCACTTAGCAACAATGTGCTACCATAGAAACCAAGATGGCGGCCTCCAGTGTACAAAATGGATGACGGAAACATGTATTACCCTAACATCACGCCTTGCGCATGCGCAATAAGACCACGTATCACTATGGGAATGATGTCACAACATGGCTGCTCATGCGGACTACCATGACAACCAAACATGACGTAACTAGGTCACGTGACTATGACGTCACTTTCTTGGTCCACCACTAGGATCATCCAATCTGGGACGGTTCATCCCTCTTCTACTACTCACGATATTCTGCACCATTTCCGGAATTTCCTATCGGTGTATACATATCGAATGAACAAAATGATACAATTTAGACCACTTTTGAGGAATCAGCGGTGTCATCAGTGAAACAGAAAGATTTCGATTTGTTGTTTTCTTCAGAAAGGCCACACCTGAGAATTTCCGGAGGTTACAAATAGCCTATATGTGGCTATATATTTTGAAATTGCTTCTAAGAGCGATTACTCTCAGGACTCGTCGACTCAACTCGGTATTGGAGAAAACCTTTGACATGATTGATGTAATATTGGAGAATATATATTGGATTATATCGTTTAGGGGATCCGTGCCAATGCCTTCTCCCTCTGCTTCTACTTTCTCCACCCACAGCATGCCTTTTGCCTTTCGCCTTACTTCTGCTTTCTACCCCACTACTTACCCATTATCTGCCTTGTACTAGAACCTTGCACCATTACTATTGACCTGTAGCACTAATTCAGGTTTGCTAGTTGTCTCAGATTACGACCTCTGCCCTTAACCACATCTCAGAATGTCCATAAGACAACCTGTACTCTCTTTTGATACTACAAACCAAGCATACCCACCACAACACAGCATGATCAAGCATTACGTACTATCGCTAAGATAGTACAACTCATTCGGTGAATAGTAGTACCAGGGCTATCAGTAGATCGCCAGGGATAACTGTCATGCGGCACACTATATACTACTGTACTAGACAGCAAAACATGCCCCACCACACCTAAAGGCTGGGAGAACAACAGTTAACAGGGTCACACAGTGCACCGTATGTTACCATTCTGGACAACCATGTATAGCCCACAACGGTACATGATCAATACCCACAACACTGACCTAGCATTACGCACTACCTGTACCAACTGGTGGACCTCACAACACCTTAGGTGGATAGGGGTACAAAGTGCTAAAAGTAGACCAACGGTATACAAACAGTTCATCCTATACAACTGTATCAGACAACCACGAGATAATGATACACTGCATGACCTAGCATTACGTACTGATCACAACAACTGCAGGTCAGTATAACGCCTTAGATGGATAAATAGTAATAAGAGCTAACAGTACAGCAATATGGCTACAGAGCGTACATCCTATACTACCATACTAGACATTACCTTGCAATACTGCCTGGCCTAGCATTACGCTCTGCCTATAACAACCCTCCATAGAATAATACCTTCGATGGGTGGGTAGTACTGAGGGCTAACGGTGCACCAACAGGGGTACAGACCGTAATTCTATACTACTGCGTTAGACAAACATGCACCACCTCCATACCACAATACCACTTGGCCTAGTATTACGTACTACCTATACCAGTCATAGGGTAATACAAAGCATTCGGTAGGTTAGAAGTACGAAAGGCTAAAAGTAAACCAAAGTAGGCATACAGCACCCATACTATTCTACCATATCACTCCCGACGGACGAGTCCGACAGACCCTGGCCAAACAACGTTATGTCGGATTGTACAGTGAACATCAACAGCGGCTAGTGTCTCTAGGACGTCACATGCGCATCATGGCGTGATAGCGACATTAGCAACGTCAACCGTTTCGCCGGGAAAATTCAATGGATTGTTTCACCAATGATTTCTTATTATATTTAGATTAATTTTTCATCAACTCCAGTCATGGCTGCTTTATAGGCTGCTTTCCAGCAGCCATGACTAGATTTGATGAAAAAATATCTTGAAAATACTCAACGGGTTAAGAGTTAAACGTGTTCTAAAATCCTAGCGTACGCTGGGTGAGGGAAGGGGGGGGGGCAATACTGAAAAAATCCAGACACCAGTCACATTGGTCACAAAAAGGTGTAACTGGTGTACATTTTGAGCTCCGGTTTTGGACTACACCCCCCACCCCCACCCCCAGTTTATATAGCCTTTAGGTCAATTTAGACATCAAGCATATGGAGACAGAAAGTGCCAAAATCTGCTCAGTTTCTTCTGAACATTTGTGAAATATATCACCGGAAACACGATAAAATATACATTATCGCACGCTTTCATAAACCAGATGTGTTATTAGATCAGGGCTTTGTATTACCCGAGGACCGGGAAAAGTATATGGACTTGTTTATGATGCACCATGTATTGTCTGAGCAGCAGTTTACATTTTCGATAAACATATATCCATATGCCAATTTTCAGATCTCAGCTTTACAGTCGGGTAGTTTTTGTGTCGCCGCCCCACGAAGTGGGGAGCGACATATAGGGATTACTTTTGTCGTCTTGCGTCGTCTGTGTCGTCGTCCGCGTCACACTTTCTCTTATCCGCCACTCCTCTTTAACCTATGAATGGATTTTGATGAAACTTTCAGTGATTCTTTATCACATAATGGCATTGTGCACCTCCCATTTTATTTTTTGATCCGCTGTATTTTTTCCAGAGTTATGCCCCTTTTCCACTTAGAATTCTGTCTGAAATATTAAAATATAGTGCAGGCGACACACGTCTTCCATGGAAGACTCACATCTAAGTATATATATCAGAGCACATGGGGCCCGTGAACAAACCAGTGATTGGGACCCCGACCAACGATGCGCCCCAACAACGTGCAGGGTACGATCGTCGGCGGGGGTCTGGCCTCTCCAGATAAAATTTGAAGGTTAAAGTGTTGCACTTCAGTAGTATGTCTCGTATGTTTCACCCCTCATTGGCCGGATCTCATTGCCGGATCTCATGTGACGTCATAGTCACGTGACGTAGTGGCGCCATGTTGTGTTGTCATGGTAACCCGCGTGAGCGGCCATGTTGTGACGTCATCATCCATAGTGATACGTGGTGTTAGTGCGCATGCGCAGCGCGTGTTGTTAGGGTGATACGTGTTTCCGTCGTCCATTTTGTATACTGGAAGCCGCCATCTTGGTTTCTATGGTAGCACGTGATTGCTATGTTACCAATGGCTTCTAATAAGACGGGGGTATGTTCTGTGGGTGTGTTCCTTTGTAGAAGAGTAAATCTAATTACCACAAACAACCCGACAATCCTTCCAAATCACCAAAATCCACCCGAAATCACCGAAATTGACTTTATTTCCCCATTTTATCGGCTTAGCACGTAGTGCTATAGTACTAAGGGGTACAAGGGGTGCGTTCGATTGAACAGGAGTAATGTTCTGGCTTAGAATTCTCCCAGAATCCCTGTTTGGATCCCTATACCATGACGTTTTTCCAATTAAAAGACACGTTCCTTTGGTCATTACCCAGAATTCTCTGCTTCTATCTATATATGTAATAGTTATCGTTTATCTGGCCATGTTCTTTTATTCTAAAGTATACTCCAGTAACGTAGAAGAGCCTATTAGTTGGAACAGCTTTGCTTATTATTACTATATTTAGCTATTTTGGTCTATTATTGTTAGTTCTGATCCTATTCCAAGTACTCTTGTTGTTTCATTTATCTAGATCATTTATAACCAATCAGACTGCTTGCTTTCCCATAATCTGTATATAGAGTTATCTCCCTTGTGTATAACAAAAGCAGTCCCAAAGCCAATAAGCTATCGAGCAGTTACTGATAAGTCATTGCTCGAACGACTCGAAGCCCATCGAGCAAATGAGCCTTAGAGTAATTGCTCGATCGAGTGACTTGGCATATTGCTCGAACGACTCGAATCCCAGCGAGCAAATGAGCCAACGAGCAATTGCTCGTTCGAGTGACTCCTCGAACGACTCTTCGACTCATTTCAGTATTTGAGGATACCTATGGCCCAGATATTGTATTATTTGAGGATACTTATCGAGGATACCTTTTAGAGGATACTTATCTGAGGATACTATTACCTGCACCACAAGACATACCTATCCCAAATATCCCTTCTAAGCCATCGAGCAGTTACTGAAAAGTCATTGCTCGAATGACTCGAATCCCATCGAGCAAATGAGCCAACGAGCAATTGCTCGATCGAGTGACTCCTCAAACGACTCTTCGACTCATTTCAGTATTTGAGGATACCTATGGCCCAGGTATTGTATTATTTGAGGATACTTATCGAGGATACCTTTTAGAGGATACTTATCTGAGGATACTATTACCTGTACCACAAGACATTCCTGTCCCAAATATCCCTTATAAGCCATCGAGCAGTTACTGAAAAGTCATTGCTCGAACGACTCGAATCCCATCGAGCAAATGAGCCAACGAGCAATTGCTCGTTCGAGTGACTCCTCGAACGACTCTTCGACTCATTTCAGTATTTGAGGATACCTATGACATGGCTACGTATCAGTTGAGGATACCTTTTGAGTATACTAAATTGAGGATACCTTTGACCTGGTATTGTTGGAGGATACCTGTTGTAGAAACCTTTCATCTGTGTACTTCTGTTATTCTGCCCCATATCTCATCCATTACTTCCTAGCTATACCTATCTCAGTCTCGACTATAACATTGATCAAGGTTGAATCAGATGTCTCCTGTATACATATAAGGCATTCCGTAATTGAGATTCCCAGCCGAGTCCGTAAAAGTTGGATTCCGTGATTTGCCATCAACACACGAGGGTATTCCCCTTCCCTATTGGAAGAATTTATTTCAATGGGTTGTAGTTCATTAAGTTTAAAATTTATTCATTTCAAGGGTGTTAATACCTTCATTTGGGTTATAGTTCAAAAATAAAGTCCATTCAGTTCAAAAGGGTGTTAATACCTTCATTAAAGTTATGGTTAAAAAATAAAGTTCATTCAAACAGTTCAAGGGTTTTAATTACATAAAGTTCATTAAAACAGTTCAAAGGGTGTTAATACCTTCATTAGGGTTATAGTTCAGAACTTTGTTCAATTTGTAATGGTCAATTAACTTCGAGTTTGGTTATATTTGAGTTCATTCAGTTGAAAACTTTGTTATGGTCAATTCACTTCCATCTTGATTGTATTTGATCAGATCTGTTCAGTCTGTCCAACTAGTTCGATCAATCCAACTAGTTTGACATTCTTTCACTTTGTTATGTTCACTTCGATCTTGCTTCTGTTGGATATTCGTTCTGTTGTACCTTTGATGTTTTGTAGTGGTTGGTTGCCTCTGTTCAGGTTCTTGTAATAATAATTGGGTGTTATTAATCCCTTTCCATACCCTCGTGTGTTGATGGCAAATCACGGAATCCAACTGTTACGGACTCGGCTAGGAATCTCAATTACGGAATGCCTTATATGTATACAGGAGACATCTGATTCAACCTTGATCAATGTTATAGTCGAGACTGAGATAGGTATAGCTAGGGGGTAATGGGTGAAATATGGGGCAGAATAACTGAAGTACACAGATGAAAGGTTTCTACAGCAGGTATCCGCCAACAATACCAGGTCAAAGGTATCCTCAGTTTAGTATCCTCAAAAGGTATCCTCAGCTGATACGTAGCCATGTCATAGGTATCCTCAAATACTGAAATGAGTCGAAGCGTTGTTCGAGGAGTCACTCGAACGAGCAATTGCTCGTTGGCTCATTTGCTCGATGGGATTCGAGTCGTTCGAGCAATGACTTTTCAGTAACTGCTCGATGTCTTATAAGGGATATTTGGGATAGGTATGTCTTGTGGTACAGGTAATAGTATCCTCAGATAAGTATCCTCTAAAAGGTATCCTCGATAAGTATCCTCAAATAATACAATACCTGGGCCATAGGTATCCTCAAATACTGAAATGAGTCGAAGAGTCGTTCGAGGAGTCACTCGATCGAGCAGTTGCTCGTTGGCTCATTTGCTCGATGGGATTCGAGTCATTTGAGCAATGACTTTTCAGTAACTGCTCGATGGCTTATAAGGGATATTTGGGATAGGTATGTCTTGTGGTACAAGTAATAGTATCCTCAGATAAGTATTCTCTAAAAGGTATCCTCGATAAGTATCCTCAAATAATACAATACCTGGGCCATAGGTATCCTCAAATACTGAAATGAGTCGAAGAGTCGTTCGAGGAGTCACTCGAACGAGCAATTGCTCGTTGGCTCATTTGCTCACTGGGATTCGAGTCGTTCGAGCAATATGCTGAGTCACTCGATCGAGCAATTACTCTAAGGCTCATTTGCTCGATGGGCTTCGAGTCGTTCGAGCAATGACTTATCAGTAACTGCTCGATAGCTTAATGGCTTTGGGACTGCTTTTGTTATACACAAGGGAGATAACTCTGTATACAGATTATGGGAAATCAAGCAGTCTGATTGGTTATAAATGATCTAGATAAATGAAACAACAAGAGTACTTGGAATAGGATCAGAACTAACAATAATAGACCAAAATAGCTAAATATAGTAATAATAAGCAGAGCTGTTCCAACTAATATGCTCTTCTACGTTACTGGAGTATACTCTAGAATAAAAGAACATGGCCAGATAAACGATAACTATTACATATATAGATAGAAGCAGAGAATTCTGGGTAATGACCAAAGGAACGTGTCTTTTAATGGGAAAAACGTCATGGTATAGGGATCCAAAAAGGGATTCTGGGAGAATTCTAATCCAGAACATTACTCCTGTTCAATCTAACGCACCCCTTGTACCCCTTAGTACTATAGCACTACGTGCTAAGCCGATAAAATGGGGAAATAAAGTCAATTTCGGTGATTTCGGGTGGATTTTGGTGATTTGGAAGGATTGTCGGGTTGTTTGTGGTAATTAGATTTACTCTTCTACAAAGGAATACACCCACCGAACATACCCCGTCTTATTAGAAGCCATTGGTAACATAGCAATCACGTGCTACCATAGAAACCAAGATGGCGGCTTCCAGTATACAAAATGGACGACGGAAACACGTATCACCCTAACACCCCGCGCTGCGCATGCGCACTAACACCAAGTATCACTATGGGGATGACGACAAAACATGGCCGCTCACGCGGGTTACCATGACAACACAACATGGCGCCACTACGTCACATGACTATGACGTCACATGAGATCCGGCCAATGAGGGGTGAAACATACGAGACATACTACTCACTTCTGGCTTCTTTTCACATATTGCACAGTTCTAAGCCGCTCGATTGGACTAGTACAGACGAAAAGATTATTCATGAAGCCCGGTGTCTCGGCTATCTTCGAATCCTCCTGGTGTATAGGGCCCGCGAATCACGATTGCTCGTTGAATCGAATTTCGAATCGAATCAGTCAAAAAGTTCAAAATCTAATCTAATCAGCTTCCAAATTGTTAGAATACTGCGGCTATCGTACTAGTGCTGTCTATCTCCCATGTTAGCCTAGTACCATGCAATATGTGAGCTAGACATACATAGAACGACAAGCGTGTGTGAATGGGTTAATCGATATGGCACGAGTGCCAGGGGTTAGGACAGAACAAGAAGCTGCAGGCCTCGGGTTTTATCCTTCCGTGATGGCACAAGTGCCATATCGATTAACTCATTCACACACACGTGTCGTTCTGTGTTTTAACACACCTTCACGTCGTCTATAAAAACATTATTAAAGGACAATCAGCAATTCATTTGACAACTATCAACAAAAAGAACACATTTTATCGCCAAACAAATTTGCGAGGGGAAGCCGTTTTACCATTTCGCCCCTGAGTTCCAATGTGTTCTATGTGCCTAGTGGCACTTAGACCACATTGGAACTCGGGGGACGATTTTGAGCCATCGCTAGCGATTCAAATTGTAACTGCGGTGCGCGATTTGTAGAAAATTCCAGTGAAATTTCGTTTCCTTATAAAAATAGTCCGTCAACGATTTCCGTTCCACACATATGTGCGGAACAGATTTTCATTTTCCGTATAGTTTTGTGTTGTGGAAGATGGGGATTACTTAGAACAGGCGTGTAATAACAATTCGTACCATCGAAGGACAAGTAGATGGATAACAGATATTTTATTTGTACAATTTTCTTACATACAAGCTAAATACAATAATAAAAAAAATGCGTAAGATATATTGGACCGGGGTGGCATGGACAAGATTATCCGTCTTCCTGCCGCACCTATATGAAATTATCTCAGAATTAAGGCCTAAAGGCGACATGAAATGACTACACGGGCTTGTATGGTTATCACATGAAAAGCATGGTGTAGTAAAATCTACGTGAGTTCCAAATATATGAGAAAATGAGTAAATACCTACATGTGTAAGTATCAGTTATTTCAGTGGTTGAGACTTTGGTAGAAAAGTAGTAAATTCTGACTGGGACATGTTATCTGGTTATCAAGTATTAGAATGGGGATTGAGGCTCAATTTGTGATGCAGTTTGGTCGGTTCGTTCCATTTCGTATTTCCCAGCCTGTGCGGTTAGTGAGCTACAAGACTTTTATTTCTATATATAGTATAATATATTCAGGGGATGCTAGTAGTATTATTAGACAACTACTTAAGGGGAAATAGTTGGAATAAATCTAGACTCTAATGGGGAAGCCGGAGTCTCATTCCAAATGGTTACACGAAGTGCAGGAGAGGAGTATGCAGAATGACGAGAAGGGGCTCTCATATTATACGGGTTTTTTCAACTGGTCTACTGGACAGAATTATTTATTTTTTTTACATTTTAAGACGTTCGAATATTTTGATAGGTAACTTTTGATTAATTCTTTTTAAAGCGTTTTTTAAATATGAGATTTCTGATTACCTGATCTAATGAATTCCAGATGGCTGGAAAAATAGCGTTTTGGGAGGACAGAGGAAAACTCCGTTCTTGGTGTAGACATGTTTAGGTTTCCAGCCAGTCGAGTATTCATTGCAACTGTGTCGTCATAGATTGTTTTAACCCTCTGCACACTGATGTCAAAATATCAAAAACTTAAAGCAGCAACGTTTTAAGGATTTTTCTGGCTAAATTTGTGTTATCCAGTTAGAATTGATGCATGTACGGCAAGTCTAGTTCCAAGGAAAACTGCTGGATGATGTGTCATCTCAGGTGCGTAGTCAGGATATCAATGTTTTTTTTTTTGGGGGGGGGGGGGGGCGCAAGAGTAATATGTAGCGGGGGGGGGGGGGGTCATACAGAAATATCTCCATTGCGTATCTCAGAAAAAAAAAAAACAATTTACTTGACTTTAGAGGAATTATGGGAAACAGTGGCTTCGAAAAGTTGACTATTTTTTAAAGTGTAATTTAAAGGCATGTAACTAAGAAATGAGACGGAAACCTACAATTTGTTCACATTTTAGAAACGGGGTTATATGCTCCAGGGTTAGGTAAGTGGGGGGTTATGGGGAAATTCGGCTTTTGAGGCTGCTGAGTGGCTGAAAATGACTGGTATCGACAATTTTTCATGCAATTTTGCAGGTTGAAGCCTTGCATTTGACAATAAGTTATTTCATCTACGTTCAGATTGTTTATTTCTACTCAGTCAGGTAGTGTTATATGTCTTTAGTGGATTTGGAAAATGCAATACATGTTATGGGTTGGATAACTAAGTTAAAGAATATTTGCATTTGAAGAGAGTGTATTTTTGTCTGAGTGGAGGCACCACCCCACAAGTGATTTAGTAACAATCCACTCTCCATGTAATGTAAGATGTCCAACAGTAGATACTGTGTTTGCCACTTTTTTCCTAAAAGGTGCGGTAGGCGGAAAAATTGCTAAACTGAAAGTGCTAGTCCTGCGCTGGTCTGTTGTAAGTCTACGAATAATTTGAAGAACCTCTGTGTCCTGCAAAAATAAAATTTTATTCCTGTGGCGTTTGTGATGGATTTACCATTTCAAGGGTTATTTTTTTTTTGGTACATTTTTATACTCTGGTATATTGTTTTACTATTGATTGGCTTTTCGTAATAAAAGAAATGTGAACATTTTCTATTTGTTTGTTCTGAGTACAGTTACGTTTTGTTTATTTGAAACAGTCTGAAAAAAATTCCTTTGTACTGTGCTTACAGAACAGTTATTGTTTGGCTATAATATTTGTCTATGAAACCACACAAATATGGTTATTCGTGGAACCAGCTCTGTGATCTGTTTCCACAAACAACTATATTACTGTAGCATGACCATCATATATATAGAGCTTCTAACATAACTCTTGTTATTGCTGGTGGGGGAAATTCATGTCATCAGCAAATCTCCAGTTCATCGATCACTGGATATTTTTTACAGTTGTCCATTAATTGTAGATTTTCTGTTTGAATCTTACTAAATTTGCATCAGTCTAGAAAGTTACAATATAGGAACATTATTTTGTTCGGTGTGCTGTAGTCCCTGATATTCACTGGCTGGTTGCCATGGGGATCCACCCACCCCTTGATGAGTGACTAACTTTTGACTAATGTTAGCAGAAGGTTAGTCAACTCCTTAGTCAAAATGACTAACATTTCCATGACTGCATCTTAGTCAAGTTGACTAATGCAGTAGGTTAGTCATTTTGACTAACCTATCTTAGTCACTAGGGGACAAGCTTTTGACTAACCTAAGTTAGTCACTTTGACTAAGCAAAGTTTTTCAGTGTGGCATGCCATTTTTGGAAATGCTTGAAAAACGGTGGAGCGGAGCATATCCAAAAACCTCTATTGTATCAGTTGGAACTAGAGCTACCATTCATTACTAGTAAGATAATACACAAAACACCAGATTATCCTCCAATGCTAGGGAATTTTCCGGAGCACTTCGAAAAACATCTTCCAAAGAGAGTGATCGCTCTCGTCCAGTATAGAATTAGTTGACACCGTACATACCTTATCCTATAGACACTGTGTGAACTGAAAATGGCCAGGAGGCTTAGTGGCATGGCTTGGACTTCAAACCGAAAGGTCCACGGTTCGATCCCTACCAGGAGTTACTGTGTTGTGTCCTTGGGCAAGGCACTTCATCCCGATTGCCTATTTGGGGATACGGTGGTGCACTGCACTAAGGCGTACTGCACGTCGAAGATGCACTTGTGTTCAACCAATGCTGAAATCTGCAAAATTTTGTATTTTGCTAGAACTCTCAACTAGTTCAGTTTTGAAATTCAAGCCATTTATAATAGCGTTTGTAAGAATTCCCCCTTCATAATTTTAAGTCGAGGATAAAAAACCCAAAAGCCATCAAATAATCCACTCCAATGTTGGTGAGAGAATAACGATGGGCGTCTGTCTGTTTGTTTTGTGTGTTACACATTTTTATGTGTACGCCCGTACGGCATCTCGGAAGCTAGGATACAGCGGCAACTACGAACACATGTTAGTAACGGGGTGTGCTGATCATTTTCCATTTACACATTAACGGGACAAAGGTCAAGGGTTAATAAAAGAACACCGTGTCACGAAAAAGTAAAATTAGCACCAATTATTAACAAAAGAAGAGATTTTGATTTTTTTAATTCGGTTCCGTGTTGGTCCGGTTTGAGGATAAAAAAACTTGGCTTCGGTTCGGCTTTTGTATGTATTAAGAACATGAACATATAACAATTCAGGCTCCTCAACTTGGTTACAAAATCCCCAATAGTTGTACGATATCACTCACAACAAAAACAAAAAACGTCTGTAAATATCTCCATTGCGTATCTCAGCCTAACTTCCCTTTAATCATTCTTATGGGTACCAGGGGGTCAGCTGCTAAACCTACTGAGACCAAAAAAAAAAAAAAAAAATTAGGATAACAACTGCACAAACCAGAAAATAAGCAGACTGTCATCTGCAAGATGAGGTCCCCAGAGGGTGAATTTAGTGATGCTACCCTGCATAGGGCAGCATCACTAAATTTACCCTCTGTGAACCTCAATCTGAATCAGGATCTCAAAAATAAACAGAAAGAGGTACCCAGAGGATAAATTGGCCCACTGTATGGGATGGCATCATCAAATTCACCCTTTGGGTTCCTCATTCTGCAAATGTCAGACTGCTTATTTTCAGGCATGCAACTGCATCAAGTTTTCTGATCGATTTTGTGGTTCTCATCGTCACATTTTCTCCCTTATTGCATGGTTCGTCCGTGGACGAGTCAATTAGAGAGAAAATTTGACAACAAGAACACAATGTATTCGCCCTTTTGGCGGACATACTGTCACTGTCACATTATCCGCCCCATTGACTCGTCCGTGAAAATGTGATAATGAGAACATGACGTGTTCGCCCCTTTAGCGGATAAACTGAGTGACGAGATTCCATAGAGGCCACTCGTCAAAGCCCCCAGTAAGGTAGTTTGGTTAGTTTATGCACAAACACGGTGAAACCGTTCGACAGGTTTTTGCTGGGTTTTGCGGTTCGGTTTTCCGGTTTCCCGGTTTCCCACAACAACCGGAACCGAACAGGAAAATCGGAAAACCGCCCAGCTCAACCTCATTGGAACGAACTCGTTTCAATGCGGCTAATTAGCAATGTTTTGAATTTTACAGGGGTTACCTTCTATTTGTGTTATAGGTGCAGGGGGGGGGGGGGGTCGGGCACCTCTACTTAGCTGGTGTGTAATTGTTGTATGCTAAAAATACTTTTATTTTATCAATGATAAACACTTGGATATGTTCCAGATAGTTAGGCGAAATAACCTAGCCGTCGGGCACCGACGTCCTACCACCCCCCTCCCTCCCCCCCCAAAAAAAAAAAAATCCAAAAAAAAAAAAACAGAATGTTAGTTACGCCCATGTAAAGCAAAGCGGAAACAAAATACCACCCCCTCCCCCCCCCCCCCCCCCCCCAACAAAAAACAAAGCACAGCACGTTTTAACGGGTCATAAGCTAGGTGTTTTTTAGGCAAAGAATGGAAGTTTTTAGTTACTCATGGAAGTTTTTCTACAAGTATCGTTTTCAGTCGATTTAAGTAACATAAAGGGTTACTGAAAACTGGAAAACTTTCTGTTCGGTTCTTTCAACCGGTGGTACACAATCTGACAAACCGAAGCTCTTCTTGTGTGTGTTTCCTGGTTTAAATAACTGTCGTATTGTAGGATGGATCCACCGTATTTTAGTTGTAATGCACTCTCCAGTTTCCAAGGTCGTAACTAGGACGCTCAACATGAGGACACGGGAAGGTGAAGAGGAGTTAGCATAACATGATGTACCGTATAGACATACCGCGAAACACTGGGCTGAAGGAGAGTGTCTTTGCTGAGGTTCCAGGACAAACGCCCAAGCCACCCGAGCCGATTGTGACGGATTGTCGCACTCCACTGCACGATGATGATCTCCCAGCATAATCTCTGTCAGTTTGGCTGGTTAAAAAGAAAAAGTCCCAACGCATTCTGAATCCGAATTTAGAAAATCGTAAATAATCCATGTCTCAAACAGTGCTGGTTAGGAAATTTCACAAAGATCGTTCAGATCATTATCATCAAAGAATGCCTGAAAAAGAAACAAATCTAAACCATTAGACTGAAGCATTTACTGTAAATGGGGACGGTTTTAGACAACTTCATGTTTTCCAGCCATTAAAATATTTTTTGAACTTTTTTATTTTTGCTCCACAGTACGGCAGTGTATTGGTGTCACGCAATTATTTATTTATTGGAGTTTAACAACACTTTCGACAGCTAGAGTCACCTCGTGTCGGACAGTTTTACAGGTGGAGGTAGCCAGAGTACTCGAGGAGAACCACCGAGCAACTATCAGACACCCCAACGTAGTAGCTCCACACAAGCAGGGTTAGCATTGGTTGAAGACAGGTGCATCATCCACGTGAAGTACGCCATAGTACACAGCGCCACCATGCCCCCACGTGGGCAATCGGGATTAAGTGCCTTGCTCAAGGACATAACGCGAACCGTGGACATCTCGGTTCGAAGTTCAATGCCGTAACCACTGTGTCACATAATAATTTATTTTAAATTGTTAGGACAGGGTGGCTAAGCTTTTGTAACAAGATAGCTAAGTTCTTATAACAATATAGTTAAGTTGTTAAAACAAGATAGGTAAGTTGTTATAAGATATCAAAGTTGTTACAAGACAGCAACAACGACAGTTAATGTGTTATAACAATATAGATAAGTTTTATAACAAGATAGGTGGGTTGTTATAACGAGATTGTTAAGTTGTTACAAAAAGATAGCTAAGTTGTTAAAACAAGATAGCTAAGTGGTTATAAAAGACAGCTAAGTTGTAAAAACAAGATAAGTAGTGGAAGAGCGATGAAACGTGCCTCATTGGATGGACCCCGGAAGTGACGTCATAGTCACGTGACCCAGTGGCGCCATGTTGCGTTGTCATTGTAACCCACGTGAGCGGCCATCTTGTGACGTCATCTCCATAGTGATACGTGGTGTGAGTGCGCATGCGCTGCGCGTGTTGTTGGGGTGATACGTGTTTCCGTCGTCCATTTTGTATACTGAAGGTAGCCATCTTGGTTTCTATGGTAGCACGTGGTTGCTATGTGACCCAAAAACTTCTTATAGGACAGGGGTATGTTCGGAGGGTATATTCCTTTGTAGAAGAGTAATTTCCCGATTTGCAGCATTACCACAAACAACCCGACAAGCCCTCCAAATCACCAAAATTGACTTTATTTACTACGGATTCCCTATTTTATCGGTATAGCACGTAGTGCTATAGTACCAAGGGGTACCGGGGTGCGTTCGATAGAAGTGGAGTAATGTTCTGACTTAGAATTTGCCCCACAATTATCACAAATAAACCCGACATGTTTTACTGTTTCGAATTCTTTCAGAATTCTCTGCTTCTATCTATATATGCAATAGTTTTCGTCTACCTGACCATGTTCCTTTGTTCTGGAGTATACTCCAGTAGCGTAGAAGAGCCTATCAGCTGGAACAACTTTGCTTATTATTACTATATTTAGCTGTTCTGGTCTGTTCTTGTTAGTTCTGACCCTATTCCGAGTACTCTTGTTGTTTCATATATCTAGATCATTTATATAGGTTATAAGTAACCAATCAGATTGCTTGATTTCCCATAATCTGTATGCAGTGTTATCTCCCCTGTGTAAAACAAAAACCTATATCATTTCCAAAGCCAATACGCTATCGAGCAGTTACTGATAAGTCATTGCTCGAACGACTCGAAGCCCATCGAGCAAATGAGCTATCGAGCAATTGCTCGTTCGAGTGACTCGCACATATTGCTCGTCGACTCATTTCAGTATTTGAGGATATTTATGACCTGGTATTGTATTATTTGAGGATACCTATCGAGGATACCTTTTATAGGATACTTATATGGGGATACTATTACCTGTGCCACAAGACATACCTATCCCAAATAACCCGGGGTCCATCCAATGAGGCACGTTTCATCGCTCTCCTACTACTAAGATAATAACAAAGACAGTTAAATTGTTATAACAAGATAGCCAAGTCGTCATAACAAGATAGCTCAGTTGTAGCACCTTAACACGTTTACTAGCAAGCGATGTTTAACCAATAATCACGGGTAGTATGCCATGGTATGATAAATCAGGATGTGGTGGACCTCGGGCAGGATCTCCTGGGAGAACCTAGTGGGAGATGCCGGAAGGAGAGAGCTGGGGAAGGAGGCGCATGATATTAGGGAACGTGTCAGAATAGTGTACGTATACTATATATGCATAGTGCTGTGTGTGCACATGGCTTTGGGTATATAGTATGGGAATGTGATAGAAAATTGATGGGGAAGGTCAGAGTTTTTTTTTTTAATTTCACCGCAAACGGTTGAAATTGTCAATAACGCTACAACGTCAGTGGGTACGCACGACCAATTAACCACCACTGTCTTCCGTGATCCAAGTCACCAAATTTACACATCGGTCCTCAAACTAACCATTGTCTTCAGTCTCCAATAGTCCCCAAATCATCACTGTCTTTATTCCTCAAGTGGTTCTTCTACGCTCCTGGAGTGCACCCCAGGACAATCAAATTGCACGGGGATGGCATAATACCCTAATGGCGTACATTTTAACAGCTAACAGATGTTCCCACGGCCAAACGAGCTCAAATTGGTACAGAAAATCCATACTATGCTACTAGTCAAGTTAGTCAACCATGCATACCCCCACAACATCACCTGAATGAATGAAAGAAACTTTATTTTGCAGCATACACAAGTACAATATCAATTAACAACACATAGAACACATTGGAACACATGGGACGAGATAACAAGGTAAGTGTACACTGCACGAAAATGGATAGCCGGAGAGGCTGTCTTCCTGCCATTCATACACACCAGATTTATTGACATGAAAGCCTTTTCCTTTTGCCTTTTCCCCGTGGTTTTGCCCAAATAACATAAAAACACTCCCCATGCACGGAACTGAGACAATTCTTGCTAAAGTTACACCGGTTTAACAGATTAATCGTCCGAAAGAAGAAATAATGGGCTTGCAAATCAGACCCCGTTATTTAAAAAAAAAACAACAAAAACAATTGGGACAAGACGGATTGGCACAAGTAATGATAGAGGAATACGAATTTAGAGTTGTATTAAGTATTGCCTTTTTCAAACAGGAGCGTGCTGTGTTGTGTTTCTGGGTTTAAAACGTTCCAAATTTTCGAAAAAGAATGAAGCGGGACATCCGAAGAGAAACGTGTTCTCGGTTTGGGTGTACGCACACTCCAAGATTGTTTGGTTCCCATTTCACGTCCTAAGACACGTTTATTGTGATACCAGTCATACACTCGATGGTTTTGAAATCGCAAAGCGAATTTTCAGAAGTCATGCAACGAAGCACGGCTAATGCTGAAGTGCCCAACAATGAGGGAAAGGTATCTGTCGCCCTTTTAACCCTCTGTACTCTGGGATCAAAAAGGCAAAGTTTTCAGTAGCAAATATTTCCCATAATGCAGTTTGATATTTAACCAAAGATACCTTGTTTGACAGAGCTCAGTGAGCTCTGTCAACAAGATAAAATTGTTTCAATTCGTAGTTAAACAAGAGAAAAACGGAGTGATTTGAAAAATTTCTGTCTCACTTCCAGAGTGCTAGGGGTTAAGTACTAAGTCGTTCCATAAAGCATACGCCGTCGCTCGTTTTTAATGAAATATGTCAAGAATAGGCTTAACGTTGAAGTGACTTAAAAACGTCAAAATGGGGCCAAATCGAAAAACAAAAACAGCTATCCCTTTATTTCGTGAGCTCCACAACATACTAGAAAATCCGAAAAATTAGGCGTATTTTAATTTTTTACCATATGGCCCTCTATGACATCGCCTCAGCATTCGGGTATAAGGGTTAAGAATTTCCTAGGACGATACCACATTTTTAGATATGTTTTTGCGGAGAATGTATTACCGAAAATTAGAAAGACTAAGGCTCAAAATGAGGTTCAAAATAAAAGGTAAAGAAAAAAAACCTAAAATGTGCATCTCTGTCATCGGGTGAGGAATTTTGAAATAAAAAAATAAATAAAATTGCACAATTTCAAATAACCAGAAAACAGTGCGTGAAGTTTGAAGCTATCTTTGACGTTAATGATATGCAAGGTCAGAGGTTGCTTCAGGTAAACACCTCGATCAAACCGTCTGTCAAGACTGTCAAACATGCGATAGAAACAAACAAAATGTTTAGCTTGAAACGAGAAAATGTGCGTTTTCGATTTAATACCAATAAAGATAGAAAAAAAAACCACTGTCAACACCCCATTTGATGGACAGAACAAAATAATATTGATTTTTTCATCAAATGAATAACGCTATGAACCCTTTCCCATAAGCGAAGGCAGATTCGGCATCATATTGTTGCTTTTGTTTTTTTTTTTTCTGTTGACGAGTAACAAAACGGCAGATAGATATTTATTTATTTATTGGTGTTTAAGGTCACATATTTCTGCACAATGGCTAATCATGACCTCGACAGTTTTACGGGTGGAGGAAGCCGGAGTACCCGGAGAGAACCACCGAGCAACGGCGAGCAACTGTCAGCTCCCCAACATACTAACTCCACACAAACAGGGTTAGCATTGGTTGGAGACGGGTGCACCATCGACGTGCAGTACGCCTTAGAACACAGCGTCACCGTGCCCCCACGTGGGCAATGGGAGTGAAGTGTCTTCCCCAAGGACACAACGCGATTGCCGCAGGTGGGATTCGAACCGATGTTCTAGCTGGAAGAGGTTGGGGAAGGGACGTGGTCTCTAAAAGGTGAAATCGTCTGCTAGTAGCAGTGTCGCATGTCTAAACAATATTTTGTCCATATACAGTACATGTCCAAATGAGTTGAAGATTAAACACTACAGGTCTAAACTATAGATGTAATGTTTCCTATACTAATAACACAAAAATCGGACATCCTTTTAGTGAATCTCTAACAGAGAACTTCCCAGAAAATGCTAAGATTCTTGTGTTATCAGTGTAGAAGCAGAGCAGGAGGAGCCTTAATTTATTGTAGTTATGCTACAACCTATTTTGACTCTTTGAGTGATAATGTACATGTATTCTGTAACCCTTTTTTACATGTTTTGGGATTATACACAACACTCAAGGGAGTTAATTGCATTGGAATTCCTATTGCATTAAAGTTCCCAATGCATAGAAATTCAAAATGTAACTTAAAATATTCTTTCAGGAAAACTAATTTTTAGCTTAACTTGGCAAAATCAAGATAAGCTATTGCCATCACGCGTGCGGAAGTTTGTTGGTCTGTGAGTCTGTTAGTCTGTGAGTCTGTTAGTCTGTGAGTCTGCTCACATCCTCCTTTAGCACAGGTTACACCACGTAGTTCTTGTCCGATCGTACCGAAATTTCATATGCACGTTCGAGGTCATGTCTGAATGAGAACACCCCCCTTTGGTCGCGATCAGTCAACCGTGATGGCTGCCCGAGCCCAAAACCCGAAAAACTTTAGTACAGTCTATATATATCATCGTCTCAACTCTATTGCCAAGCTTTCGATCCGAACTGGATCTTCATCGGGACACTCGAATTAGGAAGAACTACATATCAACAGTACGAAAAACAATTGCAAAATGAATCAGTTCCGTTACACGTAATGACGTCGTCCACACGATGAATTTCTTTAGTTCATCAGAAACAACGCCAGCTTTGTCCATGCTTTTCAATAACTTGTTAACACGTTTCGATGATCTATCCGCGAGGTCGCACGTCGTTGAGGAATAAGAAGGACTCTGCTCAATCTCATCACTTAGACCACTCATGTAATGTTCCTTATCTTGCACAACAATCCCAGAACCTTTATCAGCCGATCGGATAATCAGATTATCATTTCTAATCAATTCCCCGATTGCACTTCTCTCCTTCGCAGTTGTGTTCGGCGCGGCTCTGCTCTTGATGCTTGACATTATATCATTTTTTACAAGGTTTATGTAATTGTCCAGGGCTATGTCGCGACCTGCTCGGGGGTGAAAACACCCTCCTTTCTCACCGTGAACCTCTCCTCCTGGTGTGAATTAGGCTGGTCCTGGGTGGTTTCATCGTAACAAAATTCTCGTAACCGCATCCGACGCTCCCATTCACTCAAATCGGCCATGAGTTTACATCGATCAATCTTTTGCTTTGTCGGGATAAATTTAAGTCCTTTTCCCAGGAGCGAGGTCTGGGCATCCGATAATTGATGAGATGAAATGTTTGTCACCGCACAGTCACCTTCACGATTATCCACTCGTTTACAGTTTGAAAAATGCACAGTGTCCTTATTCTTTGGTTTGGAACTAATACATGTAGAATTATGTTCATTCGTTGAATTAGACTCATCAGTTAGATCACTATCATTACGTTTTCCCCGATGTGTCATCGTAAACCAGTCAAACTCCGGGGGTCGCTCTCATCCACCACAGGCAACGCAGTTGAACCTACACTCTAAATCGGTTGCGTTAAAAATCAACCCAAATCGACTGGGTTGAGTGAATATGAACCCAATTTGGGTTCATATTCACTCAACCCAGTCGATTTGGGTTGATTTTTAACCCAACTGATTTTAGAGTGTATATAAAGAGATTTACGGCAACTCGGCGACTTATTGCCACATATTCGCTTCACCTTTCTAGCTTTGACTTTAGACACTTTACTGTGTTCAGTAGTTACCCATTTCTTAATTTGAGTCTGATTTACAAGTTCATCAAAGCGATTCGTCTCAGAAAAGTTCCTTATCTAAGCACAAAAGTTTATCTCTGCAGCCTTCAGAAACAACATACATGATCCTTAAAGAATCATCAGCTTTTGTCCGCTGACATTTATTAAAATATTCCTCATCTATTTCTAAATCAGGGGTCCATTTTATTCCAAATTCTTTCGGTATAACATCCTTTGAGATAGCTTACTGTATGAAATTTAGATGTGACTCGTATCTGGTTCTCTTCTCAACTAATTTCCGCACACTGTTGGGATGTGTCCCTCTATCCGATTCTGTCAGGAGCGAATTATTTAAAGTGTTCATATCAACTATTCCCCTCCAGGTTAGGGACGCTATTATAACAACATATCGTCCCCCGAGTTCCAATGTGTTCTATGTGCCAGTAGGCACATAGAACATATTGGAACTCAGGGGACGATATATCATCGTCTCAACTCTATTGCCAAGCTTTCGATGCGAACTGGATCTTCATCAGGACACTCGAATTAGGAAGAACTACATGTCAACAGTACGAAAAACAATTTCAAAATGAACTAGTTCCGTTACACGTAATGACGTCGACCACACGATCGCCGAAACGTCCTTGGGAAT
The DNA here is from genome assembly GCA_031216915.1 of Pictodentalium vernedei. Taxonomy (NCBI): domain Eukaryota; kingdom Metazoa; phylum Mollusca; class Scaphopoda; order Dentaliida; family Dentaliidae; genus Pictodentalium; species Pictodentalium vernedei. The sequence continues at coordinate 212,099,418 of CM062293.1, forward strand.
GCCTGCAATTACGGCGCCGAATTGACTGTTCCTAAAATATAGGTGTGGTATGGCTGATCTTTGTATTAAAGCCACTCCCTTCCCGCGTCCCCAACTTTCTCATCCACATGTCCCCTCGTATTAGTCGCTCCCGCTTACCACCACTCACAAACTCTAATACCACCACCTTGAGATCATATTCACCATGATGTCCCACTGAATTGAAATGGCCGAATATCGGTTTATCATCATGTAGTCTGATGTCTCTGTCGTGCTCCTCTAATCTGTCCATCAGACGACGTTCTGTTTCCCCGACATAAACAACACCACCACATACCTCGCAGACCAATGCATACACTAAGTTCCTTGAACGGCAATTGATGTTCTGTCGCACCCTAAATCCAGTAGAACCGCTCTCGTTCTTAATACCAGTCACAATGATTTTGTCACAGCATTTACAGTCACTGCTGCATAATTGGGCGGGGCAATTCACAGCCTTCGCGGTTTTGCGATGGACTAGAATGTCGCATAAGTTACTGTCACGTCTATATGCCACAAGGGGAGGGTCACTGAATATTTTCTTCATCCTATCGGAATCATGTAAAACGGGCATATACTTCTTAGTGATTCCACCTGCATCCGGAAGTACTGCTGAGTACGTTGTTACAATGGGAACCCTTTCACTGTTCCTTGTTGTCTCATCCTTCCTTCGTGTTAGGAGAGCATTGCGGTCCATCTCGTCTATTTTAATGAGCTGTCGTGCAATAAACTTACCACTATACCCTCTTCTCCTGAGTTGTAGTTTTAAAAGTCTCCGGTTCCTGTTGTAATGTTCCTTCTTTTCACATATTCGCCTTATCCGAATGCCCAGTCCATAAACTACCGATCGTTTAATGTGCGGCGGGTGGTCAGACTTGCTGTTCAGGTAGAGCATTTTGTCAGTTGGTTTCACATATAAATCTGTGTATAGGTCCCCATTTGCACCGACTTTGACATAAGTATCCAGGAACTCGATACATTCCGAACTGAACCTCAGGTCTACCTGGATATTCGGGTGGATCGAATGAGCATATTCCACAAATTTGTGTAGGCTTTGTACCCCGTGTGTTCAAACACCAAAAGCATCGTCAATAAACCGTTTGTAAAATATAGGTTTCCGGTCACTCTTCATTAACTCCTCGATCCACTTACGCATATAACAACAAGCAAAATTTCGGCCTAACCGCGATCCTAGAGCTACGCCGTTCTTCTGGATGAAGTGTTTTTCACCAAAACTAAAATTATTATTGTCCAAGACTGTTTCGATCATTTTGATCTACAGGTCGTTTTTGTGAAGAGATTTCATTGTAACTTGGTAGGATGACTCTGTGTAATGTCTAAACGAGAACGTCCCCTTTTAGTCATGATCTGTCAACCATGACGGCTGCCCAAGCCCAAAGCCCAAAAACTTTTAATACAGTCTACAGGTCATATTTAATATGGGGGGGGTTTCATTGTAACTTCGTTGGATGACTGCGTATGTTGTCTAGATGAGAACTTCCCCATTTGGCTGCGATCTGTCAACCGTGACTGCTGCCCGAGCCCAAAACCCGAAAACCTTCACCACAGGTCGTATTTATGGAGGGATTTTAATGTAACTTGGTAGGATGACTCAGTATAATGTCTAGATGAGAACGTCTCCTTTTGATCACGATTGGTCAACATTTAGCATACTCTACAGGTCGTATATATGAAGGGGGATTTCATAGTAACTTGGTAGGATGATTCCAGATAATGTCTAGATGAGAACGCTCCCATTTAGTATCGATCATTCAACCGTGATGGCTGCCCGAGCCCAAAACCCGAAAACCTTTAGCAGAGACTAATGGTCGTATTTATGAAGGGATTTCATTGTAACTTGGTAGGATGACTCCATATGAGAACGTCTCCTTTTGGCCGCGATTGGTCAACTGTGACGGCTACAGGGGCCCGAAGATCGAAAACTTTAGCATAGTCTACAGGTCGTATTTATGAAGGGATTTCATAACTTGAAAGGATGATTCCAGATATTGTCCAGATGAGAACGTCCCCTTTTGGTAGCGATCACTCAACCGTGACGGCTGCCCAAGCCCAAATTCCGAAAGCCTTTAGCATAGACTACAGTTCGTATTTATGAAGGGATTTCATTGTAGCTTGATAGGATGACTCGGTATTATGTCTAGATGAGGACGTCCCCTTTTGGTTGCGATCGACCAACCGTGATGGCTACCCAGGCCCGAAGCCCCCCAAAAACCTTTAGCACTGTCTACAGGCAGTATTTATGAAGGGATTTTATTTTAACTTGACAGGATAACTCGTTTTGGAATAATTTCACTGTAACTTGGTAACTTTGGTTGACATGCATTAACTGTGAGGGCCACATTAAGCTACCCCTCAGTTCTTTTGTACAGCCTGCACCTCAAATTATTTTTATTGAAAACGTCGCATACAGGGAACAGAAATTAACATATTCTCAATTAACACAATTCTTGTCGTATTTCATAACCCTTTCAATAAACATTGAACATCATCCTTTTCATCAAACACAACACACGGTCAAGTTAAGCTACATGTCATTGACACTTTCATTTTGGTTGTCGTAGTTTTTATATTCCAAAAAAAAAAACGACCCATGAGTGGTGGGAATTTACCCTTCTGGTACTGTTAATTTTTTTTTCTCAAACATTGGAAAATGGATTGATAAGAATTTCCATAATCGACACACCTCATTGCGTAACCCTTTACCAAACAAATTGACTGCAATTACACACATAATTCATGAATTTAGCAGGTAAAACTGTTTTTTTAAAGGTTTTATACAAACCGTATACTGTGATCTATCATCGGAACAAGATTGTTCCCCCGAGAGTCATATGATTCGATTTGTTTGAGGCTTTTTATGTAAGTTTGAAAAATTTCCAGTTTTAATGTTATCTGTGGGCAAAGGTTTGAAAAGTAAAGTGCAAAATATATTGTACTGCCTTTTTGTGATCAGAGTACTACAACTGTAGATTATTTCAGCAAAAATTTCTTATTTTAAATTTGTCTTATAATCGCGAAATATTGAAATTTATTGAATACAGTAGCCACTATGGCTACTGTTCAACAATTTTTAATAGAACTAATCTGTAAATGAACAATTATTTATTTAATAGCTAAGTATAAAATGTCTGGAAAAAAGACTCCATATGAGTATAACTGCATGGTACAAGGTAGAAGGATATGTTCAAGTCTACAAATACTGAATAATCAAAATAAATTGTAGCATAACCGCAATGAACAAAGTAGGCGACTGCCATTACACCAACAGCACAAGAACCCGAAATCATTTTCCGGAAAGCTTTCTGTGTGAGCTTTCCCGGAAATGATGTCAGGTTCTTGTATTATTTGTGTAGTTGAAAATGCATACTAGTAGTTTATAGTGGTTATGCTACAACTTGTTTTATTGTAAGTCAAGTGATTTCTGAATTCCACTCGGAGGTCCGCTGGTTGGAATTTTGCTAAAACAAAACAACGAACATGGGCATCAACCACTGACCATACCTGACAGCCAGTAAAAGCTTGTGACTCACCAAGCAAATCTGCAGTTTAAGGAGCACTGATAAGTTTTTATCTGGTGGTCCATAAATTGCAGATTAGCTTGTTGAGTCCTAAACTTTCAACAAGACTGGAGAGAATATGTTGGAAATATATGTATATCTAGGTACTTGGAGGACGAGTAAAAAATCGCCCTGTGTGTTCTGTAATACAGTATTCATATATGCACAATCTGGTCATGGACCCGGGGGCGGGTAGTGGGTGGGAGCCCGGGGTAGTAACCCCAGAGTCTGGAACTTGGGGGGGGGGGGGGTGACCCAGGAGTCAAGGATTCTTGGCTACGCCTGCCCGAAAGACTGTATTTTAATTTTCAAAAGGCGTTCCAAAACTAAAAAATTAAAATACGGGCTTTCAGGCCGTGAATGAAGCTATGCACTTGACCAACAGCTGTATTTCTGGACTGCATGATTCTTGAAGTAAAAACTTTATTTAATCAACTTGACGTAACCAAGTTATCACTTCAAGAATTGTGCAGTCAATAGCTATAGCCTTATGTCATTGGATACTCATTGATGAACTTGGAAATTTGAAACATGCTGTTAAAAAAACGTTATTTTGAAATAATGTGATTTTTTATCCAAATAGCCGCCAATAGATTCCATTTAATAACAGATTACAAAATTCAACCACTCTATGATCGATCGCGCCTCCGGCATTCGCTGCGGATGCCTTTATCATCTGTGCAATATCCCGACATTTTTTAAGGGGGGGGGGGGGGCGTCACTGAATTAACCCTTGGGTCCGAATTACCTTTCCTCGGCCCTGCGCTGATCTGCCACTTTTAGGGTGTTTTTGTAATAAGACAGCTTCCACTGTGTGACATGTAAGTTCGAGTTGAATGAGAAAATGGTCACAAGAAGAATTTATGTATTTTTATGTCCGATTCTTGTGTTATTAGTATAGGAAACATTACATCTATAGTTTATACCGGTAGTGGTTATTCTTCAACTCATTTTGACTTGTACTGTATATGGACAACATACTATTAGGCACGCAACACTGCTTCAAGCTGCAGTGTGTTATGCTTCAAAATATTTGTATTGATTGGTTGTTTGGATACTCGACCCCATTTCAATGCAGGTCCAAACCAGGGCTATGTCAAGAAAATCTGCCAAGGCTGGTGATGTTAAAGTTTATGAAAGGAAGACCAGCGAGGAAACGATTCGAACTGACAACGACGCACGAAGAAGCAGACAATATTATCGCTCATCAAGCTATTAATGTTGCTTCTGATGAACAGAAGGGTGCAGTTGTGCTTGCAGACGACACCGATGTGTACGTTTTGTTGCTGTAAGGAAGATGCGGAGTGGTCAAATGTACTCGATCAAGCAACCCAATTAATTTCTCTCTGTTACGGTTCCAGTTACGGTGAGGCGTGATTTTCGAAAACCGGGAATCCCAAGACAACTAATGCACCGAAACTTTGTTCTCTGCCTCCTACCACAGCAGCCTTCGAGGAAATATCAAAAGAGCACCTCTTCAAGCGTGTGCGGAAGAATGCCCTTCAACCGAGACCTCCACATTTAGATCCTATCAGCTCCGTGCGATGTTGCTCTGGCCCCAGATGAAATATTGAAGTTAATAAAATGTTCTTGCTCAAGCCAGAGGCCATGTAGTACAAACGGATCCAAATGTTATGCTGCTAAAATGGGGTGCACATTTTTCTGCTCTTGCAACGCCACACTAGAGTGTTGTAATGAACAAACAAGGTTAGCAGATACATCAGTTATGAATAGCACTGATGAATAGAATCGCCAAACACCCAAGCCACCCCTTGCAAATGTATATAGGCTCGGATGCAACCTCTGATATGCACCCGGAATGTTGTATTAGCCACAGTCAAACATTGCAGTCCGCGAAATGACGATGTCACCTTAAACGTTGATATTTCAAATTACTCAGGGCTTTCAGACGTCCAATAACGTTTTCGTAGTCAGGAGATGTTGCGCTTGCACATTTGATCTAGAAAGAAACTCTGGACGACACTTTGAGGTTCTGTGCCCTGGCGGCCTGACTATACATTTTGGAGGTAGCTGGAAAGCTTAACGTGCGAAATCCCATGGACATTTTTAAACTCACATGTGAACTTCATGAGTTCGTGGAAAGGAACATAATTTGGAAAACGCGATATTCTCCACATATTCTCGCTTTCCTATGGAGAATCCCACGTTAGTTTCCAACAATATCTTCCTTCCGCGAAACATTTTATGTTCCTCCCTGCTCCTTCCGCAAAAAAGTGCAGTCAGTGATATTTTTAGTGTTACGGAGTATTGGCTACGAGCACGTCGTTGCTATAGGACGTACCATAGACATTTTCCAACTCGCACGAGGATGCACATTTCTGAATGCTCGTTTTTGAAAATGTCTATGGGACTCTTACGTTAAATCTCTACCATCATCTGGCCCCATTGTGTTTTCTGCGCACGTATGCTCCAAGATTTTGCGGATCACGTTTTTTCACGATCGTTTTCCTCGAATCGTGCACTTTTTTAAGTTGGAAATTTTGTCTGGATCACGTGACTATGACGTCACTCCTCGCAATGGAATGAATAGTTGCGCCATCGATCGCCAGGTTATTTTTGAGTAACTTGAAATGGTAAGTTAATCAACAGACATACACAGCGAGCTACAAGTAGTTGATTGTCATTGGAAATAACAGGACATACATCAACATTTTAATAGTGTTAGGTTTAAACCAGTAATGTACCTCAATAGAAACAAATAAACAAAAATTTCACAAGATTTTAAGGCATACTTTGAAACTTCGAAACACTTTTTTTATTGTTGTTCCTTTCACCCGTGTGTCCCTATTTACCTCCATTTGGGCACATAAAAATCATCAATTTTCAGTACATAATAAACTTCCGATAACGTATATATGTAATTTGAATAACCCAACTTTCTAGATGGAAAACACATTTGTAATATACTATTAAAAAAAAAGTAGGGGATATCCAAACTGATGTTGATATTTTCGGAAAATGGTATTGGATACACGTGCGTGACTGGACACATCGATATGTTGTCAAGTTTAGTGTGGATCATGAATGTCACTGCCCCACGAAAACTTCGTGCAGGTTTTTCGTACGAGCGCCGCGTTAATGTCTGTGGGGTACGTGCCGATGACATGTTGGAAGCTGGCAACAGACAGACTGCAGAAGCTCAAAGTCGCAACGTTACTTAATCGGTGATTAGCAGGTTGTAGTCACGCTACCGTCAAGCAGAAAATGTTGATGCCAGACGTCGGTCAGGTCGTCCAAGGGTGACAACTGCTAATCAGGATTTTTTCATCCGAACCACAGCATTACCTAACCGCCATCAAAGTGCCTCAAAAATTGGACAGCAGCTGCAATAGCCCACAGATGTGCGAGTCAGTGATCAGACTATCCGAAATCGCCTGCACAGCTGGAATTTGTACGCTCGACGACCTCAAATAATTCCACGTTTGACTGAACTTCACATCGCAGCAAGGCGTAATTGGTGAGAAGCACGACAGCGCTGGGACAATTGTCGGTGGAGCAACGTCATATTTTCCGATGAATCGAGGTTTACTCTCGACTTCTACGTCAGGCGAAACAGAGTGTGGCGGCGGTGGAACGAACGACACCATGACGTAACCGTCAGACAGCACGATCGTTTTGGTGGTGGATCGGTAATTGTGTGGGGAGGCATAAGGTTCCGCTCCACAGTTTTCCAAGCTTTTCCAAATATGACATGCCATACATTCTCTTCAAATGCAAATATTCTGTAACTTAGTTATCTAACCCATTTGAAAGGATCTGTGTCCATGGATGTTTTCCCATATGAACTGAACGTTAACAGGGTTTTGAGAAAAAAGAACGATGTTAACGACACTGAGTGTTCAGAAACTAAAGATCGAGGAAAATGTGTCACCATCAAGTTTGATAGTAATCGTTTTGAGAAATACAATGGCGAATTTGTGTCTCGATACTGGAACGCGGCAAAGAAAACTGAGAAAAATGGTGCAGTATGGAAAATAATTTCTGACCAAAAAGGAGTTGTCGTCGGGGAGGTTATTGTTATTTCCAAAAGAAAGCCGAAGAGGAAGGCGACTATTCACATTTACAGAACTAACAATAAAATAATGATACAAGGTACGAGAACAAGTATAGACTGGTGGCTTGAATCAGAACTCCCAATTGTACATCAACTAGGATTCAACGAGAAATATAATGGTGATATAACTGGACTTGAAATTTCAACATCAAATTCGTTGTCAGAGTTTTCACACAGCACTGCAGGGTACGATTCCCCAAACAACGAGAACACCTCATTAAAAACATTAAAAACTCCATCTTCTATTTATCATAGTACAGGTAATAAACACAATAAACATAATGCTAGTTTCGTCACACCAACTGTCAGAGAAACTCAGAAGTCGCGAAAAAGGCTCAACTATAGTGCAGCATCATCTTCCTTCAGGATGAGTATGACAATAACGGAGCTCCAGTCTCACATTGAAGATATCAGAATGGAGCAGTTAAAAATGGAGGATGTATTCAATCAACGTATACGCAATTTGGAGGTTGAAGTTGAAGAGTTGAAGAAAGAAAATGTTGAACTTAAAATGAACAATTTAAATTCACAGCAAATTTTAAGAAGTGAACTTCAATGTAAAACGAAGAATAATGTTAGTTCCTCTAAAAAGAAAAAAATTACGCAGTCTCATAGTTTCAAGCACAATCCACTCGATCGTAATGTCAGTCAGAACAACGGTGCTTCACAGGTATGCCCAAACTATAGTGAGTCATTCGTAGCTGAAAATATTATTTCCAATGTTGAAACATCCAACAGATTTGACATTTTAGAAAATTCAGTCGGTGAAAATGATCTGCCATGTACACGTGATGAGAAGAAACGATCGTCGCGTATCGCATCTGAGTTTCAACGAAATGAGCGACATGGATTGGTGAAAAAAGTACATCTTGTCGTTGGGGATTCTGTTTTGCACTATCTGAATGCTCGTCGATTGGCAGTTGATGGTGAATTTGTTAGGAAAGTTTGGATTGGAGGTCTCAGATTAGAAGGCCTCCGTGATTGGTTTGAGTCAACAGATCCTATTGAAAATGTGCATAAAATTACAATTCACGTAGGCATTAATTCTTGTAGGCACGGAATTCGGACGGATGTCAGGGAATTAACAGGTGTGCTTGCATTGATTCGGGGAATATATCCCGATGCATCAGAGTTTCGTCAGTGCTACCAACTCCAAGTCGTGCTGGGGCGAATAGGGTTATATTTGAGACAAATGAATGTTATCGCAGTGTTTGTGACAAAATGCATTGTATATTTATTGATCACGCGCCAAGCTTTTCAAGTCGCGGCGGGTTTGTCAGTCGGTCAAACTTTTATGATAATTGGCATCCGAGTGACCAGGGTCTCGAGGTTCTTGGGAGAGAAATAATGTATGGTACCCCAAAAGATCAAGAGTGTTTGTATAACAATAGATTTGTGACACAGGGAGGACGTGAATCATTTGTTGGTAACTTTCAGAAATATAATTCATACATAGATCGTTCAGCGATACCAGGAAGGGAGATGGTAGTTGATGTACACAAAATGATGTTTTCAATGCAGAGGGATATCTCTGAATTACGTGCAGTTTTATCAAATGTAGTACCTGTAGTGTCACGGGAATGATATTCTGTGATAGATATTTGTTCACACTTCATTCTGATATACCGTATATATAGGTATATACTGTATACAGAATGTCTTATATTTGAGCAGCAGAACATTCATAACAATATGTTGATTGCACTTTATTTGGCTCTGTAACAATATTCTATATGCTAACGCATTCCAGTTAAAAGCAGTTACATTTTGATTAGATGACATTGAACTTATACGCCGTATTTACAATACGACGTATGATGTGCAGTTTTATCCAATCTAAATGTATACAAATTATTTATCGAACGTCTTATTCCGGTTTGAGTGCGTATTCTATACAAGTACTGGAATTCAAGTATTCTTGTCTTTGCCATAAATACCCATAAGCGTAGCCATATCGATCACTATTACATCGTTTGTGTCATAACGATTATTAATTTCATATGAATGTTTGTCCCAACATCGCATTATGCTCCGACTTCAATAGTACCTAGCTTCAATAATGATTGAATTGAATAATCAGAGAACTATTACGCCGAAAAAGGCGACTTTCACAGCTTGGAATGTCCAGGGAGTCAAACTCCAAGATCCAGATTTTTTAAGGTGTATTACTAAATATGATTTCATTACATTAGTTGAAACCTGGCAAAACCAGGAGAGCGACGTTCATTTACCTGGGTATGAGCAAGTCGAACTTCCTAGGCAAAATGGAGACAGAGGAGGTATTATCTTTTATTATAAAACATGTTTCAAACCATTTTTTGAAAACACAAAAATGATAGATGAAATTGCATTGTGCGTTGAATTTAAAGGAAAGATGTTTGGTTTGGACAACAAGATTGTTTTTATATCTGCATACGTTCCCCCAAGCAATTCAAGTTACTGGAATACAAGAAGAGAAATGAAAATGAAACTCTTTGAAAATATTCAAACGCATTTACTTGAATATCAAGTTCATGATATGGTTGTACTTGCTGGTGATTTTAATGCCAGAATTGGAGAGAAACCGGATCACGTTGCAGGCGATAATGACAAACACCTCCCCCTTCCCGATCATTACATTTTGGACACTGAGAAACTAAGAGCAAACATGGATCGACATGTTAATGTATTCGGTAATCAACTTTTGGCAATGTGTAGAAATGTGGGTTTGCGGATAGTTAATGGGAGAAAAGTGGGAGACACACTAGGTCATTTCACGAGCTATCAATATAATAGAGCCAGTGTTGTTGACTACGTTATTATATCGGAAATGTTTTTCTGTGATGTCGATTATTTTTGCGTAAAATTGCCCTCTGAATTTTCCGATCATTGTCAGCTTATTACTCACTTCAAATATGATGTTAAATGCAACCTGTCAACGGAGGGAAAATACAAATATAAATATTCAAAACAAACTAAACTGAAATGGACATCGGATAGCAACGAGAAAGCTATACAACGTCTTAATAACAGTAAGGTTAAACTTGAACATAACAAATTCCTAAGAAATGATTACAGCATTGATTGTAAGGGTACATCTGAAGCTGTGCAAGATTTCATGTCAATCGTGAAATCAATCAACAATTCTGCGTGTGTGAGATTACCGGTCCGTAAGGGTAACACAATGCGTAAACGGCGGTGGTTTGATGATAGATGCAAAACTTTGAAAAATGATTTAAACAAAGTTATAAATGAAATGCGGCATGATCCATCCAATGATGGTTTACGAATCAAGTATTTTACAATACGGAAGGCATACAAAAAGGAAACAAAGTTTAAAAAGAAACAATTTTTTTGTGCGTTGTACAAACAATTGGATGATTTGGAATCTAGCGACCCAAAACAATACTGGGACCTTATTAATAAACTGCGACAAAAGAAGAATTGTGACAATCAACTTAATCCCGACACCGCAGTAGAATTTTTCTCCAAATTGTACTCTAAAAATGGAGATACTGGCGTTATTAATGATGATAATTAATTTTATTGTCCGGAAATAAAAATAAAGTTGAACAATACTCCTATCACACCATCGGAAATACTTTCAAAGTTGCGCGAATTGAAAAGTGAGAAAGCATCGGGTCTTGACAATATTAGTAACAGTTTGCTGAAAGCAGTTGGTCCATGCATGACAGATAGTTTATCAAAACTTTTCAACCAAGTTTTAACTTCTGGTTGTTATCCGGAAGATTGGAGTAAGTCTGTTCTTTCCTTAATATATAAGAAGGGTGATCGCAATGATCCAAACAATTATAGGGCCATTGCTGTAAGTTCCGCTATCGGAAAATTGTTCAACAAAATTATCAACCAAAGATTATCTGATTTTATAGATGATAACAATATTATTGGCGAAAACCAGTTTGGATTTTGCAAAGGAAAAGGGACCACAGATAGTGCCTTTGTTTTGAAAACGGTTATTGACAAATACAAAATTTCAAAAAAAACCACTGTATGCTGCTTTTGTTGATTTTCGCAAAGCATTTGATTCGGTAAACAGGGAATTGCTCATGTTGAAACTTCAACATATAGGTGTGAGTGGTGAAGTATTCAACGTGATCAAATCTATGTATGAATCTAGCTTTTATTTGACTAAAACTTCTATTGGGTTGGGACCAGCCTCCCTCTCTTCTGTAGGTGTCCGTCAAGGGTGCATCTTATCTCCCTCTCTATTTAAAGTTTTTATTGAAGACATAAAAGACATTTTCGACAATTTGTGTGATCCTGTGTGGATTCGTGGTTACAAATTAAATCATCTTCTTTTTGCAGATGATCTTGTAATGATATCTGATAGCCAGAAAGGGCTTCAACGGTGCCTCAACAAGCTCCACAATTATACTGAAACTAATATGCTGCAAATAAACGTTGGAAAAACAAAATGTTTAAGATTTGGATCTGCGTCAGTTAATGAAGCACAAAAGCAACCAATATTTTTTATCGGAGACAAGCGTATTCATATGGCTGGCGAATTTACATATCTAGGAATAAAATTCTCAAAAGATGGTACATTCTCTAAAGCCCAAAATGATTTGGTTGTTAAAGCCCAAAAAGCTTTATACTCACTTTTTCGTGCATTTAACGAAACTTCACGGGTTCCAATAAAGACAATGTCAAAGCTGTTTGATAAATTAATTCAACCTATAGCCTTATACGGGTGTGAAGTCTGGGGATCAGAAATAACGTACGGTAAGCGTTACAACATAGCCTGTGAAAAATTACACACTTCCTTTTGTAAAAAAGTCTTGGGGGTTGGGAAATTTTCCTCCAACCATGCGGTCCGCGCAGAACTTGGTCGATATCCGCTATATATCGAGGCGGTAAGTAGGATGGCTTCTTTCGCAATCAAAATATCTGAGAATCAAAATGACCTGATGTGGAATGTGGTAGCTGAACAAAGAAATCGTAAAGGCAAACCGGAATCCCCTTTCAAATTACTGGAAAGATACGTACTTAGTGGAAACGAACACGGCGGAAGACCGGGAAATTTTCACTAAGCTTCGTATCAGCAATCATAAGTTAGCTATTGAAAAAGGGCGACATTATCAACCGCCGAAGCCTGTTATCGACAGGATATGTACTCACTGTGAAGCAAACCCCGGGAAAATAGAAAACGAATACCACTTTCTTATGGAATGTACACATTATTCAGAGCTTCGATCAGAACTATTTGTTCTGATGAACAGTGAGATTGACGGTTTTATTGATCTGAGTATATTTGAGAAATTCAAATTAATATTTGAAAATAGAACCCCCAGTTTATGCCATAAAATCTGCAGCGTGATCCGGGATTTTTTCGCCAGACGATTATGATATGTTTAGTGATGTGTATTGGAAATTCTAGTTCACGTCTCCACGATCTTTTTCGTATCAAATTAATAAAAATATAGTACTTTGATCATGGAAAATTGGTGGATGAAATTGTAATATTTTGAGTACTACTTTTGTTCATGTTACTTGTAGATTATCGCATACTGTCCTGTATAGGATGTTTTATGCTAATAAATGTTATGTTTATGTTTTATGTTTATGTTTATGTATTACATTTCCCAAATCCACAAAAAACATATAACACTATCTGAGTAAGTAGAAATAAACAATCTGAATGTGGGTGGAATTATTTATTGTCAAAGGCCAGACTTCAACCTGAAAAATTGCCTGAAAAAATACCGAAACCAGTCATTTTCAGCCACCTAGCAGCCTCAAAAGCAGAATTTTCCCACCATCCCCACCTATCCACCCCTGGAGCAGAGCATCCCCTGTTTCTAAAATGCAAAAACATTTTTTAGTTACCTGTCTGGTAACAAACCCGTGTAAAAATTACATTTGAAAAAATAGCCAATTTTTCGAAGCCACTGTTTCCCATAATTCATCTGGTAATTTACCCCTATGTATCAGACTCCAACTTTGGGACCAAAACTTCAAATTCTCTTGTCCAACAAAAAACCTAATTTAATCATATATCTGATACTAAAAATATATTTCTATTTTACATGGCCTTAGTTTCAACATATGCCCTAACTTTAGAATTTCACCCCTGTGCAATAGTGGGAAACTGTAGAGCGGAACCTAACCATGACAAGCAGAACAGCATTATATGTCACCCAAGGGCGTGTCACAGGGCAGTACTACCGTGACATGTTAGCAGCTCACGTGGTGCCATTTGCGCGACGTCACGGCCGTCGATTCATATTCCAAGATGACAATGCAAGAGCACACAAAGCCCGTGCCGCTATAGATTTCCCCCAGGAGCAGAACATCACTACACAGCCTTGGCCAATATTAAGTCCAGACCTTTCACCAATCGAGCACGCCTGGGATCTGCTTGGCAGGCGCCTACGACAACGCCAAGAGCCCCCTACCAATGTCCAAGAGCTCGCCGCTGCACTGCCGGAAGAATGGAATAACATCTTTCAAGCTGATATTGGACGTTTGGTGAGGAGTATGTCACGTCGGATCCGCGTTTGTCTCGCGAACCAAGGAGGATTTATAAGGTATTGCGGTCTTGGAATGAATGTGGTAAATTCTCTGACTGACCGTCCATGTCTTCTACAGCTCAGTGCGTGGAATATGTGCTTGTCAGACACCCAACTATCGCTGAAATCATTCAGCAGATGTCACAGTGCAATGCCTCAACTGTCTTTTTGATAAAAATTTCAATATATTTCTTCATATATCTCACTTTTATCAAATATCCCCTACTTTTTTGAATAGTCAGAATAGATTAACCTGTTTCATAACGCCTTATTCTGAAAAATTATCCTTACCAATGCGACAATTCTTGCATTTGTGATAAATTAAAATTTTTAAACACTTGTTTGACTAAATGATTACATTTTGGAGTCTTTCATAAGTACTCAGGTGAACTTTTTAAAAATAAGATTCGTCTTTGATACCAGACATATATCCATTTTTAACGCTGGAATTTCCTTCATGAATATTTTTTTAGAATATTTATTTATTTGCAATTACCAGCATTAACAGGATGTAAAATAATGATGGTTCATGCCACGAATGATCAAATATTCCAACTATATTATCAAGCCTTGATGATTAAATTGTAATATATTTATTAGCCGGAATTGTAGTTAAAAAACTCAAGACTAATAGAAAGAAAGTACATGGTTACTAGAAAGAGCGATTCGATAACTGAGACTGCAATCCCAAAGAGAATGTCCCGACTGGGAAAATTATTAGGCGGGGTTTGGGGGTGTCCCTTCATCATCTGAAAATGTACTTGTTTTTTTAAAACATTTGTCTCGAAATCAACTCGATTCACTTTAGAAGTAGAGACCAACGGTAATACTCAAGTGCCCCATGATAGCTATATTTAAAATAATTCTCCACGCTAAAAACTTAAGTGTTAAAAACTACACTTGAAGTGCTGTATTTAACACTTACTAAATGCTGAACTAGCACTTTGTTCAAGTGTAGATATCCCAGAACTTGACAGGTGTTGACAATAATACCACTTGACAAGTGTAATGTCGCGACACTTAAAAGGAAACAACGCAGATGACGCGGATCAGGCTCGAACTCTCGAGCCCGATCCGCGTCATCTGCGTTGTGTCCTTTTAATTATGTACCCACCAAGCGCAAATCAAATTATGGACGATTCTGGAAGAACTACCAACGCTAGACACATGGGAAGTGCCATCCATTCAAGTTTCAGATGTCTGACGATTGTGATGTCTAAGTGCTTAAAGCATTGCACTTTGAGTGTTAAAATCAAACCCTAAGAGTTAGAATGGGTTTAACACCTTGAAAGTGTCAGTTTTAACATTTTAGTTTTTAGTGTGTCTCGACATTATCAGGGGTACCCGTCCCACAACCCCAGTACTACTTCGTTACTGCTGGCGTAATTTGCTTCCAACGTGTGCGAGAAGTTAGAACCTCTCTTTAGCTACCAATGTTACTACATAACGTATTCGTCTGAGAATTGACGGTTAACTTGAAGGCGTTGTTAAACTCGTGAAGGTAATTACGCACATGTCGATAATAGCGAGCGCAGTATAAGCCGCGCGCAGCTCGGTTCACGAAGTGAGCTCTGTAGATTACGCCTGAGCTTTTTCAGTACTTCCATCAGAAATTCCTATAGGTTAGGAAATAAAAAAAAAATCGTATTTTTATGCATTGCCGGTGGCCATGTTGAATCTCTCCGGAAATCGGGTGCGAGAGTTAAAAAAAATAGCTTTTCGTATATAAGCCAGTTTACACTTTCGATCGAGTGCGTGGAATTATGGGAAGCTTTGGGATAAACAAATGCACGTGGTAGCTTGAAAACAGTTACTGGAATGTCAACTTCGACGATATAGTTTAACTTCTGGAGGTAGTAATTAACATACTTCGCAAAACTACGCCAACAGCCTTCATCCTCACGATACATTTATCTTTCCTGTTTGAAATTAAAAATAATTTGCGGGTTTTTTAGACGAAAACAGTGTAAATGTTTTATCCTTATCGAAATGTCAATTGTCATTTTTGCATTTTCTTTCGGTCATTCCAATTCGACATTTAATGTGGTCAGCTGATTCAAATAAATAGCAAAAATATCCGAATTCATTTTATTTCCATTGTGCATTTCGCTATGCCATTCAAAGGCATTTATATTTGCTCGCGGAATCGCTTAAAATTCTGAAAAAAACATAGTCACGAAACACCTTCGATACAGTTTTTTTTTCTGTCAAATTTTGAGAATTCATTCTAAACCTTCTGGTTCTAAGCATATGAATGATGAAGAAATCTGTCCACTGCTTTGTTATTTTGTGTTTCATTTTTATGCTTCAAAAACATAGGTTAAGATTACTGATTGGAACGAGCTCATTTCATCGAGGATTCATAACTTATGTTTTCGAAGTAAAAAATGAGAATTTTTAGTTTTGCAAGAGAGTGCAAGAGGCAAGTGTCCCCTTCTAATAAATACTGTAGTATGTTTTCTGTTAACAGATTTGAGCTAGTGAAACGAGCAGTAACAATTCATTTTAGAAAAAGAACCAAGTATCTTTGAGCACATTGCAGGGGGAGATCCATGAATTTGAAATGGGCGGGGGGGGGGGGGGCAGTAGATCATATGATGCGAAGCATCGTCCGGGCCGGGGAGCTCTTCCCCGGCCCCCAGCGGAAAGGGGATGTCCCCTCTTGCCGGTTTGGTAAGGGGCATCCCTCTGGGACATTTCACAAAAACTGCACCATAAACACGCATTTTCCTCAACTTTGAGCCCCCATTCGGATAGTAAATTGCCGTCAGAAATATGGTAATTATGTCCACATATACACATACATGTTGAGTTGACTAGCCATATAGTTCGACAGACACACTTTCTGCCCTCCAGTGGGATAATTAAATATGCTGAGTGCGACATAACTGCGCAAACATGCGTAGAACATCGTAATTCGTAAATTCAGGCTTTGCACATAACTGTATTATGACATGGCTCTGGCAAAAATAGCCCCCTACTCACCCCAACTGGATCCAATCTGGAGTCATTGGTTGCATCATCAGAAGAATGTAAACAAAAATGCACAGACTGAAAATATTTGTTTTAGTTTTAGTTGAATATTTTGCAGGGAGAGTGATCAACTTCCAAAACACCCATTCAATCCAGATTAATACGCTGAGAGTGACAACTTCTGTGTAGAGGCACATTGAATCGAAGCAAAGCTTCAGCAGATGTGACTTAGTAGTCCCATTAAATTAAATTTTACTTGTGCATTTTATGCTTTCTCATACAATTTTAGTTACAGTAGAAACTCTACTCTGTTGGAGTAAATTGTATTCAGCATACCCTCCCCAACCAGCATTCAAATGATCATTTCAAAACATCTGGATTACAATAAAAAAAAATTCAGATTAATATTCTCGACTGTATCATTTATTTATTAATAACCAAAAATTAAGTTAAGTATCTATGGCTGCATAGTGAGTCACTTTTAGTGACTCCCACAGAGGGATGAAGCTCGGCCAATCATTCATTACTCTTTTGCCAACATAGAAAACGTTTACTGTCAGGTGTTGGTTACTGGGACCTTTTCTACCAGAATTCCCGCTGTAGTAATCATTGATAGCTGACATCCTGGAGTTCCCATGGGGAAAGATTCAGTATGAATATCTTATGTAGAGTAATATGTCTACTTTTACTAACAAATAGTTACTATTTGTCTGGCACAATTTACTATCTCAATGAGAGCTCAGTGTTGAGGAAAATGCACGTTTCTTGTGTAATTTTTGTGAAATTTTCTCAGGGGAAGGGGGACACCCTCACTTGCCAGTGGTGGTCCAGGGGCCTTCCTGGGCTTGGATGATGTTTCACCTCATATGGTCCATTGGCACCCCACCCTCATTTCAAATTATTGGATCCGCCATGGTACAGTAACTTAATGTAAATTAGTTGAATGGTAACTATAAAACCATTTTCTATCCAAGTTGAATGATGTAACCTGTCCAACCAGGGATCTGGTAAAATTTCTGGAAATCTCTGAGTGAACTTGTTAAAGAATGGTATTAGAGCCTTGTTTGTAAGTCAGACTGGTGTAGATTTCTATCTGTTGGGAATGGAAAAAGGACAAATGGTGTTGAGCACGAGCAGTCCTTATCTTTGGAGTTGTGAATGCTACACAACCCGTATTCCCAAATGTTCAAATGATATATTCCATTTGAACTGTGCTGAAATGCACAAAGAGGCATGCTTTTCGTTTGTGGTGTTTAGTCCACCAATTAATTCACTCACAACTTTCTAGCCTTTACTATGGCTATAGAAACAAAAACGGCTGAATAAATGAATTGGGAAAAGGAAAAGGATCATCAGAATGCAGCGGGACGCCATCAAGGGATATTTTTTCAACGAAATTGCTATATATATTTTAATTGTCTACCGGAACGATCAGTGTTTGTCGAATACGTTCTGGGCGGACATGTGCATTTGTTTATCCCTTTTACTTTCATTTCCGGATTTGCGCAGTAGAAAGTGTAAAATGGCTTATTCTACTAATCTTTCAAAATAAAGATAACTTAAAAGTAAATATAGGAAACGTATTAACTATCCATTTGTTTTGGGTTTTTTTATATCTTTGAACGCAAACGTTTTGGTAGCTTTAACGAAAGTATACGAGAAATGCAAATTGCGAACCAGTGACCAAGTGAGAGGAGCCAGGCACCATTGAAGGTTTGAGCGTGCAAAATGGGCGGATATATTTGATATTATTACCACTCAATCTATAAGTTACTAGTCGATTAACATAAGTCTGGAGGCCTGCTAAAACTCCATAATTTCAGTGACGTCATTCGACGGAACCGGGCCGCGGCCGATAATGGTTTTAATAGCCATTAGCTATTTTTAGATTCCATGGTCTAATGAATTACTCCCATTCGGATGACGTCCCTTTGTATTTCTGAACTGAAGTCGAACGCACGATCGAAACAGAAATATGGAACCGACTTTTGTGATTATTTCTGTGCTGATATGAAGCACAATCAGATGGAAACAAATTTCATTGCACTGTGAATCGGTCACACTGTAAGTATACTGATAAAATCATTGTTCGTTCGTTAGAACGGCCTGGTAATAATAGTAATAATATGATTGTTGTCAGGCATCATGATTCATTAGCGGCCCTGCAGCAATGATGAACAGCCCATGGGCTTATTAACGGCCCTCGACTTCGTCTCGGGCCTTTAATAAACCCTCGGGCTGTTCATCATTGCTGCAGGGCCGCTAATGAACCATAATGCCCTCCAGAATCATGTTATTGTTATATTGACGTCGCGATGACATATGACACCGGTGAGACTACTTGCCGAGAACAACCGAGAACAAATTAAAATAATAAATAAAGGAAAAAATAAATATTAATTGTTGGCATATAGGTAATCTATTTATGTAAAATCTAGAAAAAAAACAACTTTACACCGACCAAGTCTACGGTGAAGGGGGTTATTCATTAATCCTTTGCCTTCGGCGCCGAACCGAGAAGAGACTACTTGCCGAGAACAAAACAAAATAATATATGAAGATCGAAATAAAAGTTTATTGTTAGCGTATAAAGCATGTAAGTAGGCCTACTCTATATTATGTACAAATTAGTAACCAAACAATTTTAAACCAGCCAGGTGTATGGTGAGTGGGATTATTTATTAATTCCCACATTCGGAGCCGAACCGAGAAGAGGCTACTTGCCGAGAACTAAACAAAATTTAAAAATGAAAATAGAAGTCTATTGTTTGCGTATAAGGCATGTATCTACTCTAGACTACTTACCGAGAACAACCGAGAACAAATTAAAATAATAAATAAAGGCAAAAATAAATATTAATTGTTGGCATATAGTTACTCTATGTTCTATATAAAATAAGAAAAGTCAACACATTTCGAATGGATTGAATGACAATACTTCGTTATCGTTAAGATATTTTTAAAAAACGCAAGGCAAACACAGTCCACAAATTTCGCCCTATTTCTTATTATGATTCCGACATTAATTTATGTTCATACAGTCATTCAGGCAGTAGCGGGTCACAGGCAGTAACGGGTCAGGCGATGTTGAGCCTTAAAAAAATCGAATTTGAAGAGCATTTCAAACTAAAATTTTATTCCAGTTAGAAGAAGTAATTTGTTGCCCGTCGTCTTAGAAAGTTTCGCGAGTTTGTTGTTGTTTTTTGTTGACGAAAGTGATTTTTTTTAAAAAGACTGAATGTGCACCGGAAGAAAATTTCGACACGCGAAACCGCAAAAAAAGTTTACGTCTCAGTTACGGGAAGAGAAATATAAAGAGTGTGAATGTAATTATTATTATTTGAACAGGTTTGTCTACGCTTCAAATTCACGAAAAAATAATTGGGATAAATATCTGGCATCATGATATATTTATTCCGTTTCAACAGCGAGTCGAGTTGTCAATACCGGGTCACTGTCAGACATGCGCATTAAAACCCATTGAAAAGTTGTGAAAAAGTGTGGTGAAATTAATTCAGAGAAGACAAAAAAGACTTTTTGTGTCCAATAAATACATATAAATTGGGAAAATAGATCGCCAGTGGGTGCCAAAGAGGGTGATTCTTTATAGACGCAAGCGACCCGTTACTGACCAAATCGCGACAGGCAAACGATCCAATTTTATAAAATAAACAGAAGCTTTATCTGAATGTTTTCGCTGTAATAATGAGTGTCAGATACCTGTCTGTCAATAACAAAAAACAAACTTTGGATAACTTATTTTATTTGAGAGAAATAAACGAAAATATGAAAGGTGACCCGTTAAACCCTGACTGACTGTATTCATTTCCGTATTCGCCCATCCGCCGTCCACCTCCACAAAAAATAAAAAAGTAAGAATTATTTCAATACGATATTTGATCTATTTTCCGGCCCCCATGGATTAACACTTCACCAAACACATTTAAAAAAAAATTTGAAAGGGTGGAGGGTGGGGACTGAATTTCTCGGCCTATTTTCTTTTATCTCAAAACTACGTTCGCTTGTAGATTGCACCTATTTTCATATTAATTATTAATTTACACTGGGTCCTACCATTGAAGAGTAGACAGGTTTCGGTGGCATTCCGTATTTTTTTAAAGTTTCTCTTCTGAGACTGTATACATCCTCAGAGTTCTTCATTTTGTTCTCTTCGCTGTCGTCTGCCTGCTCGGATTCAAACGTATCACGCATCTTCTTGAGAATCTGAGAATAGTCTGTGTGCAGTTTCATCTGTTTTTCCGTTAGGTCGGACTCTTTCTTTTTCAACCAGTTGCTGTACTAGAGGAGGATAGAACTCAATTTTAACTTCAGAAATAAACACCGGTGGCATATTCATTCCTGGGCCTATCAACCCGCGCCGGGGGTGGGGCTGGGCTAGGTGGACACCCCCCCCCACCCTCCCCTAATCTCCTACCCCCAATTCAAACCCCATTTCAACAGTTTTTTTCATCCATCAATCACACGTTACACCCAGGCTGAGGCAAAAACGACGATATAGTTTTGGGCGTTGGGATCGTTCATTTAGGGACGTGGACAGGGGGTGGGTGTGGAGGTGCCCCCCCCCCCCCCCCCCCCCATAATCCCGGCGAAATTTTTCTATAGTTGGAAATTCGGAAGGCAAGTCATGAGTAGTTGGAAATTTCATCTATCTGTATCTTAGAGCTTCTTACAAGTTCTTTCTTTCTCCTTTACTTCCCAAAATTCCAACTCGGTTTCAAATCGGCAAAAATTCTGATACTATTTACAACTACAGTGTACGCAATATCGGGCTTCATAAGTATGTATGATGTCAATCGGTACGAGATTTCAAAAGTACGTTTACTTATCGTAATAAAAAAATCCTCGAAATGCACAAGAAAATCACATCATGTAAAATTGTTATCCTAAAATAATTCCATCATTCATAGTTACAAAAATGATAAAACATCCAAAATTGATCATTCCTGCATAAGATCTGATTTAATGTTAGGACAGTGCGAATTGCTCAAATTTCTCAGTTTGAGTATTTGTTTAGCACATATTCAATTCCCAGAATAATACCAAATAATAATAACCAGATAATTCTAACATAAATGTGTTGGCATTTCAGTTACTAGAATCAATTTTGTGCCCCCTTTCATGGCTTCATTTTCTAATTTTTTCTCGGTAGTGAATTTCCAACTAGGGGGAGGGACCGGGAGGGGGCTTCCGTCCATACTTATTTTTGTTTCCGTACGATAACTTGAGTAATGGGCGGATCTTCTTCACATTTGATATGTCATTTATGAGGAAGATTGCAGATATTTGGTGACACAGTTAGGCTGACACCATATCTGACATTTGGAGCCTGGGTTATTTGTGGCTGTAATTCTATAGCTAAGCTATGAAAAAATCAAACAATCACCAAACATTTTGCCTATATAAGACCAGTTTGAGAATCTGTTTCTCGTGAGAACAAAAACAGACATTAGCATGTCTGTCTTCGTCACAATTTCCTTGTCTTCCTGGCACAGATAATTACCTCCATGCAGTTGGAAGCAAATTTTACCCCAGATTCATTCTCCGAGCAATCTAGAGAGGAGGACACCCTCGCCGAGACCCACCATCCGCTGGGACCTTCGAGCCTCGAGACATTCTACGGAATATCATGTCGTGCCCAAATTAACTCTCAGAGCACTAGAATAACTAGATTTTTCCAACTTTTCTCCGGGGAGGGTCCTCCGGACCCACACTTTAGAGAGGGGGACATCCGACAAATTTACGACATGTTATGTGGAGCCCCCCCCCCCCCCCCGAATATTGCTCAGGGCCTCCTTATTTGCGAATCCTAGCTCCGCCACTAGCCGGAGCAGTCTTAAACAGTTATTATAATTTGAAGTCTATTTTTCTTCGAAAACCTTGATTTGTGACGAGAAGATAAAACAGTATAGAAAAATCTTTAGACCCATGATAATCTTTTCACCAACCACTTGTCTGTTGAGACAGGCGTGTCCCAAGTGAGACAGATGTATCTTACCTTATCTACGTGACCAACCTCATTTGAATATTTGTTGATTTCCTCGTCGTCTGCATTTTGTAATTAAACATGGCGTCCCACTTCGCTTCGTTTGACACATCTTTCTCCCCCACTGCACGTGTAACATACGTCTTAGTCCAAACTTGGACCCACAGTCCGTAATATAATTTTTGGCGTTGGTACGGCCTGTAGGTCCAACGCTCTCGATCCCTGAGCTGTACTATACGACCTGCAAACGATTTACTTGCAGGTCTATCTCGCCTCGTGGGAACAATATGGCATACCCAGAAGCTTTTTGTTATTATGTGGCCGAAAGAAGGATAATTGTAAAAAACAAAAACCTCTATGTCGGAAGCTCTTGGTCACCGTATTGTTCAGAAACGAAAGATTCATATCATCGAAGTGGTTCGAGAAAATGAAGTTGGCAACCATGTTTTCTATTTTTAAACATAATGACGTCATTCCTTCCTAGGTTTCAACCAGGGATTCCCTGATTGCAACCAATCGCTTAAGGAAGGAATGACGTCATTATGTTTAATAATACAAAACATGGCTGCCAACTTCATTTTCTAAAACCAGTTCGATGATATGAATCTTTCGTTTCTGAACAATACGGTGACCAAGCGCTTCCGACATAGAGGTTTTTGTTTTTTACAATTATCCTTCTTTCGGTCACATAATAACAAAAAGCTTCTGGATATGCCATATTGTTCCCACGAGGCGAGATAGACCTGCAAGTAAATCGTTTGCAGGTCGTATAGTACAGCACAGGGATCGAGAGCGTTGGACCTACAGGCCGTGCCAACGCCAAAAATTATATTACGGACTGTGGGTCCAAGTTTGGACTACATACGTCTGTCCAGGGTGAGATAGCAGGGAGAGACAGATGTTTCTCCACCACTGCATGTGTAACATACGTCTGTCCAGGGTGATATAGCAGGGAGAGACAGATGTATCCCACCCCACCCACGTTACGTTATAGCGCGGGCAAAAGCAGCCCGAAGGGCTGCTTTGAAGCAAGCCTAATAGACAACGTGTACGTGAAATTGGAAAAAACCAAGGAATGCTATGCCATCCAATCTAAACCGGAAACCGGAAGTAAAAACATGGGGAACCCCAGCTCTCGTTTTCAGAAGCGAACAAATCGAATGACGCCCCCCAAAAAGCGAACGGTGTAATGCGAGATTTCTCCTTAGATCATTCCATGCAGACAAGGAATAATTTATAGAACATGCTTTTCAAAATTAAAGTTTTTCCGAACAAACTCAACTGTCGTTTGCTTTGCTGACTAAATGACAGAAATTGTAGAAAAGCTAAATGTTCCCATATATGCACATTGGATTTCATCGTCTGCTGGCTGGCTGTTGGGATCCCGCTGTTGTTCGATTCTGCGGAGTATTCTGTCACGTGATTTATCTGTTTTGCATTTGCAAGTGCAAAACGCTGTTCACTTCAAACCAACACTGCGTGTTATTGGAACAAAGTTACCAAATGAAAAGCATCAACAACACGTCCGCTTGTTGTAACTTAAAAGTACGCACAGGTCGGATTGTGGCAAAGGTCGTTTTCATTCAGTTATTACGAACCTAAGATGTCGAAGTGACATACTGTCTGACAAACGTCCACGAATTACAATTTCCAAAACAGAAGTTCCGTTCCACAATGTATGCACCCCAGCGAAACAAAAACAATAAATTTTCGACAATACGTCTAGAGGCCAATTTTCAAGCGAAGACGCCTTACCCATCACAATAACTGCATGCATTCTCGATTCTGACAATTGTAATGTTTTTTTCTGTGCGCACAATTTATTGTGCTCGACCATTACTAAAGCTGTCCAACTTGTGAAATTTAAAAACGCCTATTCCCCTCCCCCCCCTCCACCAAAAAAAAAAAAAACCCAAAAAACCAATAAAAATAAATGTTGCAGTGAAACTCTTTTTTTCTTTAAATTCGCACCAGATGAAAATAAAAAAAACCCCAGATAACCTGAAATATTTCTCCATTGTCCAAATAGCTCATATTTAATTCATAATATTGCTGAACATTTTCGAAAGATAATGAAACAAGAGGCCCCAAGGGGCCCGAGGGCGCTTACCTGACATGGTAGCCTAAATATCAACCCAGAGAATTGACTTCAACAAGTTGCATCTGCTCCTCCTAAGAAAAGCTTATACCAAATATCCAAAGATTCTGACCAGTGGATCTAAAAAAAGAAGAAGATTTTTAAAGAATATTCCTCATATTGAACTAAGTTATAATTCGGGCTCCCACAGGGAGCCCATATATGAACCTAGGGACTTGGCTTTAACAAACTTAAATCTCACCCCTAAAGATGCTGCACACCAAATATCAAAACATTCCGATTGCTGGATCTGAAGAAGAAGATTTTTAAAGAAAATTCCTCATTTTGAACTAAGTTACAATTCAAGCTCCCACAGTGAGTCCAAATATGGACCTAGGGACATGGCTTGAACAAACTTGAATCTCACCCCCCTTAGGATGCTGCATATCAAATATCAAAACATTCCAACTGCTGGATCTGAAGAAGATTTTTAAAGAAAATTCCTCATTTCGAACTAAGTTACAATTCGAGCTCCCACAGTGAGTCCAAATATGGACCTAGGGACATGGCTTGAACAAACTTGAATCTCACCCCCCTTAGGATGCTGCATATCAAATATCAAAACATTCCAATTGCTGGATCTGAAGAAGATTTTTAAAGAAAATTCCTCATTTTGAACTAAGTTATAATTCGGGCTTCCACAGTGAGCCCAAATATGAACCCAGGGACTTGGCTTGAACAAACTTGAATCTCCCCCCCCCCCCTAAGCATGGTGCATACCCAATATCAAAAGAATCTGCCTGCTGAATCTTGAGGAGAAGATTTTCAAAGAAATTTGCCTGAAATGAACAAACTTGAATCAGATCCACCCCACAATGTTGCATACCAAATATCAAAAGATTCTGCCTGCTGAATCTGGAGAAGAAGATTTTTAAGAAATTTGCCTGAAATGCACTAAGTTCGAATTCGGGCTTCAATAGTGAGCCCAAATATGAATCCAGGGGGCCGATTTGAACAAACTTGAATCAGATCCACCCCTCAATGTTGCATACCAAATATCAAAAGATTCTGCCTGCTGGATCTGGAGAAAAAGATGTTTTTAAGAAATTTGCCTGAAATGCACTAAGTTCAAATTCGAGCGTCTATACTGAGCCCAAATATAAACCCAGGGGGCCGATTTGAACAAACTTGAATCAGATCCACCCCACAATGTTGCATACCAATTATCAAAAGATTCTGCCTGCTGGATCTGGAGAAGAAGATTTTTTAAGAAATTTGCCTAAAATACACTAAGTTCGAATTCGGGCTTCTATAGTGAGCCCAAATATGAATCCAGGAGGCCGATTTGAACAAACTTGAATCAGATCCACCCCACAATGTTGCATACCAAATATCAAAAGATTCTGCCTGCTGGATCTGGAGAAGAAGATTTTTTAAGAAATTTGCCTGAAATGCACTAAGTTCGAAATCGGGCTCCTATACTGAGCCCAAATATGAACCCAGGGGGCCGATTTGAACAAACTTGAATCAGATCCACCCTACAATGTTGCATACCAAATTTCAAAAGATTCTGCCTGCTGGATCTGGAGAAGAAGATTTTTTAATCTTTTTCCCATTGCCTACAGTGTTAAAAAGTGCTGACTCAGCACTTTTTCAAAGTCCTGAAAAAAGTACCTTGTGATCAAACCGATAGGGATTTTTTTAACCATTCTATTCTACTGGATAAAAGCTTTATACAAAATAAGAATTCTCTGTGCCGTGTAGTTTTGGAGATATGGCAGTTTTAAGGTTTTTCCTATTTTTAGCTCCCGAGATTCCCACGGGGCAATAAGAGAATTTTTTTTGCATCAATCAACTACTTATGACCCATTATCATCTCATATCAAATTTGGTTCAAATCGACCTCACGGTTCTGAAAATAGAAATTTTAGGCGTGGCCAAAATTTTTGCCCCTCCCATAACGAAGCCAAATAATGCCCGACAAACTTCTCTTGAACAAACTTGATTCTAAACCTCAAAAGGACTCCGTATACCACATATCAAGTCTCTGCTACTAGTGGTTCATTAGAAGAAGATTTTAAAAAAATTTGGCCATTTTTCCCCCACACCTCTGCTCAATATGAGCCGAAAGCTATTTTGGATAAAAATCAAAATGCCCCTATATAACCACTACTTACATGAAATTTAATTAAAATGTGGCCAGTGGTTTAGGAGAAAGAGGCTCAAACACCACCTTCACGCAGGACGACGGACGACGGACGAAGAGTGATAAGAAAAGCTCACCCTGACTTTCAGTCAGGTGAACTAAAACTAAAGCTTCCATTTCTTCCAGAAAAATGGATAGGGTATGGGTTCACTGCAATCCATTGTTTCTTGACAAAGCCCACAATCAACCTGAAGCCTATTTCTTAATCATTACCAAAAATATTCAAGGGGTTAGTTTTTGTACTTTTGGATCAGTGAATGTTCAGACTTGATCTAAATAAAAGTCATCGCTGTCAATGTTGTGTATCATGTACAAAAAAATGTTCAACCTTTGCCCCCCCCCCCCCCCCCCCCCCACACACCCCATCATCCAAGAATGATTTGTTTCTCACCACGTTCCAGTGACGTCATCGAAACCGAAAACTCCAAAAGTGAATTCATCGGAATGTCAACCGTTTCAAAAGTCATTTGAAAATGTTATCCCATCGTTGTTGGGAGCTAACGCTGGTCTTCGTAACACATGTATTTATACCATGATTACCTTTTCAATCTCTTTTTCCATTTCGTTTCGGCGATAAAATTGGCAACGGAAGTACCGCACATCGGTACTCATGTATACAAAAACAGACTCGCATGTGTATACGTCTGCTGCTCAGTAAAATGGAGAAAAAAAATAAGAGCGACTCTTAATAATCTGACGATCATGGTATAAATAAAATATACACAAAGTAGCTTGATGTACCAAATGCTCACCACTTATGGTGAAGTGGTGTCAACCGCTCTCCAAAGGCTCGCGGTTAACACCACTTCATCACTCGTGGTGAACATTTGGTACACCAAGCTACTATGGATATATTCTATATATACCTTTCGTATATAAGGAACTTGTAGGTGGTCATTCCGAATATGCAATTCATTTTTCTCAATGGTAAATCAGTAGAGTTGAATTTTTTTTTATCGCACTGGCTGTATTTTGATTTCGATGACAGCATGAGTGATGTGGTGTGAGATGAAACACCTTCGAGAGGTATGGGATGGAATAGGAAAATCTCACCCCCGGGGAAAGATATTTGACCCAGAAGTAGTAGGAGAGAGATGGATCGTGCCAATTCAGCTGGCGGGGGAAGTGACGTCATAGTCATGTGGCCTGGTGGCGTCATGTTGTGTTGTCATGGTAACCCGCGTGAGCGGACATCTTGTGACGTCATCTCCATAGTGATATGTGGTCCTAGTGCGCATGCGCAGCGCTTGTTGTTAGGGTGATACGTGTTTCAGTCGTCCATTTTGTATACTGGAGGCCGCCATCATGGTTTCTATGATAGCACGTGGTTGCTATGTTACCCAAGGGGTTATAATAGGATAGAGGTATGTTTGGAGAGTGTGTTCGATTGAACAGGAGTATCATGAATTGACACAAACAACCCGACAATCCCTCCAAATCACCAAAATCCACCCCAAACTACCGAAATTGACTTTATTTAATACGGATTCCCCATTTTATCAGCTTAGCACGTAGTGCTATAGTACAGAGGGGCACCTGGGATGTGTTCGATTGAATTGGAGTAGTTTTCCTGGAACGGATTCCCCCAGAATCCCTTTTTTATGACTTCTTCGTTCTATTTATTCTTACTTCCCTAAACATGTTTATGTTCTATTGTACACATCACAGGTAGCACAAAGACACATGTTGGGTGTGTCAATATGTACTTATGTGAAAAGGCACAATGTGGCACGTTGTGCACTAGCACTTAAGCACATGCTAGATGTGCCGATATGTGCTTATGAGAAAAGGCACATTGTGCACTAGCACATACGCACATACGGGTATTTGGGGATATCTATGGACTGGTATTGTATTATTTGAGGATACTTATCGAGGATACCTTCTGGAGAACCCCTTTTTGTCATGTGTGCTTATGTGAAAAGGCACAATGTGACACAATGTGCACTATGTGCACTAGCACATAGGCACATGCTGGATGTGCCGATATGTGCTTATGAGAAAAGGTACAATGTGACACATTATGCACTAGCACATAGGCACATACGGGTATTTGAGGATACCTATGGCCTGGTATTGTATTATTTGAGGATACCTTTTGGAGAATCCCTTTTTAGTTGTATGAGACAATGAGGGCTATGAGAAAAGCCCTCAATGAGGTCTAGGGTAGTCTTACCAACAGCTTCCATCTTATTTCCAAAACTCCAACTACTTATCTATGGTCTATCTGTCCTATCATTAGCTTCTACAACAGTTCTGTTCCATTGCGGCCTTGTACCAGTACTATTGACTAAACTATCATCCATTAATATTGACTGGTATCACTACTTTCTAGCTATACCTTCGCTCGGGCCTTCAAAATGTTCAATCAGATGTCCTCTGTATACATATAAACGGGCTATATGAGGCATTCCGTAATAGAGATTCTCATCCCATTCCGTAAAGTGGGCACCCGACAGCGTGAAAACTGCTTATAATATACACATGATTAATCCATATATACCCTTGCTCTTTAAGAGGCTGGTTGCGATTCACGATTTACATGGTTCTGTATATGATATATACAGAAAACACAGAAGGGGGGGGGGGGGGGTCTCCAGTGGTTCGGGCAACAATCACTCCTACTTGGCTACATGGTTGTCTGACAGGAAGTTGATGACAGGACTAGTAAAGTTGATGTTCATGGGCCAATGTGTTGCATTGTATGTATTTTCCTATCCCCCCCCCCCCCCCCAACGGCCGTTCTATGTAAAGATGACGTTGGTAATATGCATGTTGTATCGTCAACTCGATCCACAATTCTATATTTGCTCTATATCTCATGATAACGCACTTTCAGCTCTTAACATTCGTGTAGATAACTGTCCAATCTTGTGTATTATTACCCTGGAGTCTCCTTTTTATATTATTCCTGTTTTATTCAAGTGACACTTTTCCGATAACCCCTAGTCTCTGGGCTCCCAATACCTCAAAGTAGGTGATTTTTTTTACAAAAAAGACAGTTTAACTGGTGGAGTTAAATTTAAATTTGGTCGTCAAAATTTGTTCATGTGTCTTTGCCATGTTACAATTTATGAGAGAGTCCCTATCGGCACTCACCAATAAATTGTAACAACGCAAATCCATACAGGCCAAATAATTTCTCTTCAAACATAATGTAAAGCATATTCACAGAATATGAAGCCTTTAACCTGCGGCACCTGCCCTTCAGTGCAAAGCGGAAATATGGGCTTCCAGTACTCTACCAGTTAAATCAAGCTCTCAAGCCACCAGTGATGGTCTGAAATGAATCTGACGCTGTTATGTTCTGAAACCAGTCTAGCACTTAAATAGTCGATCTCATATTTTTGGAATTCAATGGGATGGACGATTTCAATTGGCTGGAAAGCGAACCAACGGGTAAAAATTGTTTTACATACTCACCGCTTCACATCCAGCGTTAAGACCTCTATGCATGTTCGCTTTTGTATAGGTTGTGTGAATCTTTTCTAGTAGATATGCTCTCTCATCGCCTGTCATCGTAGCCAAATCTGGCCCATCTAAACATAAATAAGCAGATGTGTTGTGTAATAAAAGTATATGAACGAGTTGATCGGGAGCTGGGACCACCATTCTTCCTCCCCGGTACCAAACCAACCTCCTTCCCCGAGATTATCCCATTTCCCAAGGAATCGGTAACATCCGCCCACGTAATATGCAAATTCAGCAGCTAAACAAATACTTTTTTTCAAAAAATTTTTAATAAAACCATATCATGTGAGCTCGTTCCAGATATGGTTTTATTGAAATTTTTTGAAAATTTTAAAAAAATAATATTTAAAATAATAAATTTTGATATTGTCTGTGTTTTGTAAAGTGTTAAACCATATCAACTACTTTTTTATCTCTGAAAATATTTTGAAATCATATTTCACTTATTAACATAAAAATTGTCAAGTGTAAAATATCCTATTCATCCTCAAACTACAGATTCTAAGAGATTTGAAGCGAAGTAAATATTCTCCTGTATGTATCGGTTTGTTGTGGATATTATGGAATCGAATGTCCAACAGACCTTTCCACAGGACGATGTTCCAAATTCCTGATGATTGCCAATATATCCTTTAGATGTGTGAAAATGTGTATTTTTTTTTAAAAGACATTTTCCACATAACTCTGCTGACTTTTGTTTTGCAACTGAGTGCCATTTTGTCGAACATAAATAATTTATTTGATCAAATTGTGTTTTATCAACATTCCGATGGAAAACATGGCCCAAATTATATGCAATATGGCAACTCGTAGATATTAGGGTATTATAGCATAACATCCTGTGGCATTTCACTGAAGTTACTCCCCAGAATTTACCCAAAGATGCGACATACATTTTTGCCATATTTTTTTCGGATGCCACAGGGAAAGACTGGATAAAAGATATAAAAGATGGCCAACAACATGTCCAAAGGAAGGTGAACATTTTCTTACACATAAAGTCCTAGGGAAGGTCAGTAGTAGGCGAGGGGGTTTTCGTCCCCCCTCTGGGGGACCAAGGAAGTGACGTCATGCCGCAATGTATTATGGGTATCACGTGGTTGTCATGGTAACCCATGTGGGCGGCCATGTTGTGACGTCATTGTCATGGTGATGGGTGATGTGAGTGCGCATGCGCAGCTCGTGTTGTTAGGGGGATACGTGTTTCCGTCGTCCATTTTGTATGAAGGGGGCCGCCATCTTTGTTTCTATGGTGGCACGTGGTTGCTATGTTACCCAAAGGCTTCTTATAGGGCCAAGAGGCCTGTAACGGGTATGTTCGATTGACTGGGAGTATTTTCTGGAACGACTTCCCTGTATAATTACTCAAATGAGCCCGAGAATGGGCGTAAATCACCGGAAACGACTTTATTTGATATGGATTCCCCGCAGAATCCTGCTTTTAACCGAAATGGACTTGTTTAGAGTAGCACGTAACGCTATAGATTTTTAAAAGGTCGTGTTCGATTGAATGGGAGTATTTATGGCTCTACATAATTACCCAAATGAGCCCGACAATCCCTCCAAATCACCAAAATCCACCCCAAAACTACCGAAATGGACATGGTAAAGCCTCATTTTTGTTTTATGAAGGCTCGAATTTTGTTATTCCGGGTCAAAATCCTCGTTTTACCTCTGTTACGGGTCTATCAGCACATGCAAAATGTGCCAATATGTGCCTGTGTGCAAGTGCACAATGTGCGCACAAAACATGCAGCACATGCGCACATACGGGTATTTGAGGACCAGTGATTTTGTTATTCCGGGTCAAAATCCCCGTTTTACCTCTGTTACGGGTCTATCAGCACATCAGCACATGCAGAATGTGCCAATATGTGCCTGTGTGCAAGTGCACAATGTGCGCACAAAACATGCAGCACATGCGCACATACGGGTATTTGAGGACCAGTGGGGACCAGTGTTTGGGGACCAGTGCATGGGGACCAGTGTTTGGGGACTATTGGAGACCAGGCTTTGAGGACTAGTGGGTACCAATGTTTGGGGACAAGTGTCAGAAATATTGTCTAACCACCGTCTCTTAACTCAGTACTAAAGTTTTTGCTACCAACTGTGTTACCGTTTGCAACAAAGATCTTGGCTTATTCCTCCGCTCCTCTAAATCCACCCCAAACTACCGTGAGATGTGATTGTACACAATGTGCAAATAGCACATGCAGCACATGCAAAGTGTGCCAATATGTGCCTGTGTGCAAGTGCACAATGTGGGCACAAAACATGCAGCACATGCGCACATACGGGTATTTGAGGACTAATGGGGACCAGGATTTGGAGACCAAGACTTCATGGATCAGTGTTTGGCGGCCAGTTGTGGATGTTTGGGGGGATTAGTTAACAAATAACAAAAGCATACATGATATTCAATTCATTTTATTTCACTATTCTCAGTTACATTTTGCAAATTAGCACATGACAGTTCAAATTGTACAAAGTCAATCCTCCAGGAAATCGTTATCGCCAAAGGCATCTTTGAATGGTGTGTAGTTCGTTGATCTTCGATCCTTTCTTCCCGAAATGGTGGATAACCATCTGCTAAATGGCGGTGTCTTGGTTTTAGGTGGTTTTGAAACCTCCTTAACTTTTCTGTTTTCTTTGACTGCCAAATGAGGTTCTTTCGGAGTGTGCTCTCCAGTTTTATTTGTTCGATGTTTAGTAGCAGGCTGCTTGACCTTTGACACCGGCAATTCGACTTCGTTGGGGGAGACATGACCCATCTCGTGAGCTCTACTTTCCATTTGATCTTGATTCAGAATTTCAGTCTTCGTTTGATTCAATGTTTGAGTTGAAGTTGCACTCTTTGTTTTGTCTGAAAGCTATCCGGTACATAAGCCGTTGCCCTCTAGTGTAGCATGACCTTCGCACGGTTTAGTGGGCTTTGTAATTTGGTTCGTTGACTGGTCAGCCTGCTTAGCTGGATTTTCGTTACTGACTAGTTGGTTACGTCTTGGTCTCTTTGTTGCAACTACAGCTTCATCTGTTTCAACCGTCTTCCGTTTAACCCTTTCCGCTGTCTTTTGCAACAGTTTTACATCCTTAGATGTGAATTTTATTCCAGCAGAATCCTTGAAAACTTGTATTTGAATGCCATTGTTATATCTGAATATGACTGCGCACAATTTGTCAGACATCTTCACTCTTCGATGGCTGGAACACAAATGATTTTTCTTTCGGTATCGACTCTCTTATATATGTTTTGTCACACGAGCGCTACCTGTTGGTACATTTTTTGCTACAAAATTCACACTGATGTTCACCCATGGTAAGTCAAAAGTGTAGTAGTTAAGTTTTGGAAAACACCCCCTTATATACTCTCCTTCTTACGACTCGTCATTAGATTCTGTTTCCATTCCAAATGTATATTGATCCAAAATGGGATCGAACAAAAACTTTCTCTTTTCCAGAGCATATTTCTGGGATTCAATAAGGTCGTAGTCTTCATTCTCTCTTAGGTGTTTTGCTGTTTCCTGGATTTTTTTATGAATGGGATCTCGTCGAAAATATTTCATAAACACGAGTGTGTCAAGATACCCCGCGCCGGCTGCTTCTCTAACTCTACTTCTGAGACATGCAGCTGCTTCTTCGGCCGCTTCATGTTTATCCATTCCATCTTTTATGTAACAACTAAGGAGTTTCTCGAAATCCTCCTGGTACTCATCATAAGCACCTCTAACGATACACGCCATCGGATCAGCGGAATCGTCATCCTCCATTAATTCTTCCTCCGATTCTGTATCTACTTCTTCGCTTTCAGAATCTTCTGACTCCTCGCTGGAATCATCTGTTGATGGAGGGTCACGTTTGGAAGGAGCACGGCAGTATTGCATTGTGTCTTCACTCTTCGGCGACCAGTGCACAAATGAGCACATTGTCATGTGCGCGTCCCTTTTATAGAACGTTAGCAAGGATTGTTGATAGCCCACGGACTACTGGTTGAAGCAACTTTCCTAAACATCCACCGTTTTGTATGATTCATCTTGCTTTCCGTCCAGGTAATCTTTTGGCTATTTTCCTTATTTCGTACTTGTGTGGAATGAGAAAAGCTCTCTCAGCTTTAGTCATTGGCACATTATAGTCCAAAAGGTTGAAGGCACAATCACATATACATCGAATCAAGTTATTACTGGCCGTCCGCATCGTACTTTCCACTTCATGTCTGTCAGCCTGGGCAAGATATCGCAGGATATCTAGGTTTCTTTTCAGTCTCTCAATCCCTGCGTTTTTGAATTCTTCATTCATTTCGTGTCTCTCGGGTCAATAA
Organism: Pictodentalium vernedei; assembly: GCA_031216915.1. NCBI lineage: Eukaryota > Metazoa > Mollusca > Scaphopoda > Dentaliida > Dentaliidae > Pictodentalium > Pictodentalium vernedei. The sequence goes on from CM062293.1 coordinate 212,134,644, forward strand.
CCATCTTCGTGTCTTTTGCGAGGGAAGCTTCTGGAAAACTGCTTCCCACAAAAACTACAGCAGCGACTAGGCATGTCTTTACTCACTGAAGGCCTGGGATCGAATGAGATCTGGATGATGTGCACATGTCTTTTGTACTTTTTAAAGTGATTCGTTCAGTGTTTCCTGGAGGATTGACTTTGTACAATTTGAACTGTCATATGCTAATTTGCAAAATGTAACTGAGAATAGTGAAATAAAATGAATTGAATATCATGTATTCTTTTGTTATTTGTTAACTAGTCCCCCAAACATCCACAACTGGCCCCCAAACACTGGTCCATCAAGTCATGGTCTCCAAATCCTGGTCCCCATTGATACCCATAATACATTACGGTATGACGTCACTTCCTAGGTCCCCCAGCCTAGGCCCCCCAGATGGGGACGAAAACCCCCTCGCCTACTACTAAGGTCTAACAATAATCGTGAGATTTTCAAAATTAGTTACTAGCTATTTCATCTATTTTGCTGGAAATTGACATAAGTTATCATTTCACGTTGCTGCTGTTATCACTGAAGAAGTAGACTTCTGGCAGTTCGTATGTGTTATGCCAAAGATGATTAACAAATAAATGTTGCCTGTGCAACCATGGAACCATGTTGAACGTGTGGTATCTCTCGCGTTTCGCCATCGACCTAAAACATGTTCCCTTCTTTGGAAATATCACACTGCCTTTCATTGAAGGAAATTGGCGCTTATAAATGCCGACCCTTCCAGATCATTTATTTCTAGTTCGCCCATTGTGACTGTAATAACGTTGTGGAAACGTGGCGTTTTGTGATAATAACGTTGACCGACAGAACAATTATTTATTACACACCTGCTCTATGAAATCCCCATCTTCAGAAACACTAAACTTTGCTGAAAATGAAAATCCGTTCCGCACACATGTGCATAACGGAAATCGTTGAGTAGACAATTGATCGCCCGAAACTGAACCGATAGCGAAATAACTAAATAAAATGTCTTAAATTGAATGATATGGTGGGTTTAATGTATACGAAAATTGCGAAAAAGAAATAGAGTTGATGTATGAAGGGATAATGAATATCCAGAAGAAGAAGAAGAGTATGAGTACGCAAATTTGGCTGGCGAAAAAATGTGTTCTTTTTGCTGATAGTTCGTCTCTTGAGTTCCGATGTGTTCTATGTGCCTACTGGCACATAGAACACATTGGAATTCAGGGGACGAGTTGTCAAATGAATTGCTGAGTGTCTTTCTAATAATTGTTTTTACAGACGTGAAGGGGTGTAATAAACACAAAACGACACGTACGTGTGAATGGGTTAATCGATAAGCACGTGTGCTTGGTCCAGGTATCCTGGGCCAGGCCTTGCCCCCCCCCCCCCCCCCCCCAAAGCTCTGACTCCTGTGCCAAGCCTGAACACGCGATCCCCGGGCGAGAACGAGCAAGATAAGCTAAGTTACCCGTAGTATTGGAATACTTGTTGCCACTCGTGAAAAGAATTACTCTTTGGTATCTGCCCTCATCTTTCAATTCACTAGTGGGTCTTACTATTAACGCATTTCAACTAAGAACCACAAGTTCTATTGCTGCGTAGAACTAAATGTAAAGAAGGGAATGGAGCACCGCACTTGACCGACGGACAACGGTTGTAATTTTTAACTGCATGATTCTCGAAGTGATAACTTTATTAAATCAACTTGACGTAATAAAGTTATCACTTCAAGAATTGTGCTGTCAAAAGCTATAACTATAGGTCACTTGATACTGACTGATGAACAGTCATGAACTTGCAAATTTGAAAATTGTAAGGTTGTTTGTGCTAAAAAAAAACACGTCATTTTGACGGGTAAAAATAACGCGATTTTTCATCCTTCCTAAAAGCCGCTAGACGTCTCCATTTAATAACTGATTTCAAAATATTCTTGGGGGAGAATCCCCCTACCTCCCGCTCCCATATTAGTGCCAGTGCCTTCGGCCTCTGCATCAGTATCCCAACACTTTCGAAAGGGGGCCCGTCACAGAATTAATCCTGAGGTCCGAATTTCCTCTTTCCGGCCCTGACCATACTAACGCGATAACACTGACCAGGGACGACACGAAGATGATTAAGGTAGGTGGGGGAGGGGTGTGAACATGATTTGTCCACACTGATGATAACATATTACAATTACATCAGCAAGGCATGCCTTTGTCGAACGTCTTGATGATGTAGTTGAAATATTATATAGTCAGTCGGAATTAAAGTTAAAAAAACTCAAGAGTTCTTGGAAATTTATCTCTGGATGGCACGTTGTAGTCTTTACGTATGAGCCTACCAAATTCTTATTTAATTAGCACATAGTGTACTCCAAATCGATCATGCTGCAGTGGCAGATCCAGGACTTGGAGTCGAGGGGATGGGCGCCACGTGTTCTATCATGGGTCGTGATTCGCAGAATCATCCTCCCCGCATAACAACGAGTTCGACAAGGCGGGATCGGAGCGCGCCCCACAATAACACATGGACGTCGAAAATAAAACCGATGCTGGTATAAAAAATTTAAGTGACAAAAATGGGGAGGGGGTCTAGTTCGCCCCGAATCCGCCCATGTACTGGGCCCCGCAACACCCCAAATCGGATACCACGGATCTCCATTGGTATGACCGAGTAGTCTACTCTTGTATAAGAAGGAACATATTTACTAGCAAGGGGTAGAATCGATATCTAAGACGTCAATCCTGGCAAAAACGTCCCACCTGGAAAAATTATTGGGTGGAAGACTCTATATATCCCCTCCCTTAGTTACGCCCCTGACTCTGTTGCTTTTATCGTTTTACCACGCCAGGTTTTATTATGAAAATGCTACTATTTATTATATCAAGTATAAATAAACGTTGTTTATGGCTGTTACTTAACCCTTAAGTCACAGCCACAAACCGCCCCTTTTATGTTGCTCTGAAAAAAATGTCCTAAAAGCATGCATCAAGAACTCGACTGGCAGGATGCATTTTTATTAACAGTGTTTTTGCATTATTGTTGGCTGTCAGTGTTGGCAGCCAACAACAATGTAGAAATACCGTTAAGTCATCTGCAATTGTGTACATGTATATTTTTTAGTTATTAACGTAAAAAAAAAATTAATCTGAGAATAAGAGTTAAAGGTGATTCTTATAAAAAGTACAAGGGTACCCCGTGTAAAATACCAAAAATACCTGGTGCATTTGGGGGCGCGGTGGCTCAGTAGGTAGAGGTGCAGGCTGCAAGCCGAGAGGTCCTCGGTTCGATTCTCACCTGCGGCAACCGCGTTGTGTCCTTGGGCAAGACACTTCACACCCATTGCCCACGTGGGGGCACGGTGACGCTGTGTATTAAGGCGTACTGCACGTCGATGGTGCACTTGTCTTCAACCAATTCTAACCCTGTTTGTGTGGAGTTAGTATGTTGGGGAGCTGGCAGTTGCTCGCCGTTGCTCGGTGGTTCTCTCCAGATACTCCGGCTTCCCCCACTCGTAAAGCTGTCCGACACGAGGTGACCCTGGCTGACGAAAGTGTCGTTAAACCCCAATAAATAAATACATAACTTTATAGATACGATGATCATATTCCCATTTAAAACTCACGTACAGTATTCCTCATCTAACAGGTCCTCGTCGAGAAAGTCGGAACTGCTTGTGTCATCCGAACTACTAGAGTCACTGAAATCATAAACATCATTGCTCAGATCATAATCACTGTCTTCATCATCGGGCAGACTGATGTCGTTTTTCGGTTTTTCCGCGATCTTTTGGAAAATCTTCTGGGCTTTAGCTCCCAAACTGAAACCCTAAAAGTTGCATAATCAGAGTCAATAAACATTCTATAAAAGTATTGCTATTTATTTATTTATTTATTTATTTATTTATTTATTTATTTATTGGGTCTAACACCATATCAAACGAGCAGACATTATTATTGCATACAAGGCACAGTGAATACAAAGTGAAGAGTTGATGAAAATTTCGAATAATTAACACTTTTCAAACAGGATGAATAAACAGCAAAAGGAACACCATAACTAGAGGAACAGATTTACTATCATCAGTAAATTCGAGTCTGTGTGAAAAATGTGAAAGCATTGGAGATAAAATATGTTGAAAGAGAATTTCGTGGTTACGTATTTTCGAGGGTAAAATATCCTTTCAAAAAATCAGAAATGGGTTTTCGTAAACAGCATTTAAAGATTTTCATGCATAAATCAGATAAAAGTTTGCAAGAAACCAGAAATAACTTCAGTGCACAGCATTCGACGTGTTCAATACAGAAATCAGAAATGGATATTTTTGGTTCCACCCATTTTTTTTGAGTGATGAAATACATTTATGAACTTAGGGAATGCATTGGGGGTCATCAAATGCGATTTCCAGCAATTCAGAAAAATGCGCTCAATGACCCATGGGTGACCTCAGTGACCTTGACCCATATATTGAACTTCCATTGAGTTTGGTTTTGATTGATTTATTTATTTTGCAGCAGAAAAATATACAAGATAACAATAAAACAGGTTACAGATGAATGCGATGCAAGGAAATGGCATAGCCTGAAAGGCTGTCTTCTTGCCATTCCATTTTGACGAAAAGAATATTCATGACAGCAAGATTTGTGTTGACGGCTCATGAGGTTTAGTGATGGAACCTCTTCTTGGAAAGATACTATGGGGGATAGTAAACAGTTTGTGAGAGAAACGCTACAATGTACGAGTGGGCATATCAACCTTGTCGGGTGGAGAATTCACCACTGATACCTCTGTAGTGTCCTCCCTCACCACTATACAAGGATGTAGACAAGGGATACGACTTGTTTATTTAGTACAATAATTGATACAATAAGCAATACACTAAGCAACAATTCGGTGAGGGCTATAGTTTCTATCAGTGGCACATTAGGTTTAGTGATAAAACCTCTTTTGGAATAATATTATGGTGGATAGTAAACGGTTTGTGGGAGTAACGCTACCAATGCACGAGAGGGCATATCAAGCCCCCGAACATAGAATACCAATGGTGTCGATGAGCCGCCAGTCCGTGAACCGTTGGATAAGACCAACCACCGCGGGCCGAAAAAAAAACCCATCGCCAGTTCCTGTGGCCCATATTCGCGAGTTATAAAAACGTGTAGGGTGGAGAATTAACCACTAATACCTCTGTAGCGTCCCCACCACTATACAACGAGGTAGACAATGGACATGACTTGTTAATTAGTACAACAATTAAAACAATAAGTAGTACACTAATCAACCATTCGGCGAGGGCTATAGTGTCTCTCATTCTCACGTAGGCAAAGAACGAAAGGATCTTTTATAGGCGTTTGCTGTTACAGAAATATGTTGATGGCAGTTTTTTTTTGTTTTTTGTTTTTTTTTTTTGGGGGGGGGGTTACTATTAGCAATCAGGACACCATGGGTTATTACAGTTTACTGTTGACTGGTACGAATCAAAAAACTCTTCAACAAGAGTTCTCTTAAACTGAGGCCTGGAGAGAGTTTGCTTTTGGGGCGTGATTTGATTCCATAACTTTCGAAATGTGTGTGGCGAGAGTTTAGCAGAAAATTGTGTTCTTGGTTTAGAAGTTTGGAGTTTCCCTGATTGTCTTGTATCCATACCCGATGGATTTGTATATATTTTGAAGGTCTCATTGAAACAATCCGGTAATCTGCTGTTGTACCAGTCATGCATAAAGAGGAGAACTTGCAGTGTGTACAGATCTTCAACTTTTTGAATTTGAAGTTCTTTAAATAGTGGGTAGGTGTGCGCATTATATCTTTTATTTCCTATAATACGAACTGCCTTTTTTTGGACTTTGAAGATTATCTTAGTAGCCGGTATATGACCCCACACCTGAATCCCGAACAATAAGTGGCTATGTATCAGGGTATAATACATATATGGAATATTATTGAAGAAAATTAAATTATATAACCACACTTTAAAATCAGTTGGGTTAAAAATCAACCAAAATCAACTGGGTTAAGTGAAAATGAAAATTAACCCAATCAGGTTCATATTCACTCAGCCCGGTTCATTTAGGTTGATTTTAACCCAATTGATCTTCGAGTGCAATTGATGAGGGTTAGCCCCCCCCCCCCCCTCCCCCCTCTTGAATACTGCGGGTATATTCTTGGTAGCGTCGCTAGATATTTCAGAAATGTGGTGTTGTAAGAAGACAATAAACAAACCTATGTTTGGGACTCGCACGCCTCAACAATAAGAAAAATGCACAATTAAATTTCCCAAGCAATGCTTCGGTCCGATAAGGAAATTTAATATGCGACCCAGAATTAGCATTTTCACGACTTTAAAGGTAGCAGTAGAGACAAATCAAATGAGGGAATCTTCGGTCACATCTTAAGAGTTCCTTTGATATAATGTGCGTTTGGGTAAAGGGTTTATGGGTTTGAACCATAAAGGTTTATCTTGGACAGTTCAAAAAAGCTGTACAAATATGTAAAAACTAACAACAAAGTTTGTCTAAATAAAGTATATGTATTCTGAAAGCTCACCCCAGAAGCCATCCTTCAAGTCACAGATTGTTTTATCCGACAAACCACTCTTCGAGGAACACTTTTCTGAAAATTAATGAGAAAAAGGCATTAATTTTAACCCATCACTCAACATAAATTTAATTGCTTCAATGCTGTGGTCTATTCAAGAACTAGAACAACATACATCTTTGTGTGTAGCAGTCGCATGGGCAGCATTTTCTGACGAGGGGATTTTGGTCTAGTGATGATTTGGAAGCTTTTTGAAAGATAAGTGCCTCAAAGAACTATTTTCCTCGACCAACATTAACAAATAAGAATATATTTTCATGTGAATGAACCATCGCGTAATTGAAAAATGAACATGCTAAGTAATCACCTGTTTTGTGAAACTGCAGCTGAAAAGGCTTCATGTTGCTTTCCCCGGGTACTAGAAGTAATTTTTTTTTGTTGGGTGGGGGAGGATGGGGGCGGGGTCAATTTATATAGACATGCACCGGGTCGAGCATGGACGGTCTGAAACATTCCAGTTAAAACGGGAATTTAAAAAGTTGCAGCATCTAGAGAGTTTTCTGAATTCCTGTGCTCTCAAACCCCAATCAAATTCTAAACGAATCTGACGCTTTTAGGGCCAGTCTAGACCTTAAATAGTTCATCGCTTATTTTCAGATGGAATATTTCAATTGCCCCATACCCAGCTTTCCACTTCACCTGACTGATTCAATTGGACGTTTATCTCCCCTTTCCGATTATCAGAACTCATCAGCTAATTGCTTCACAGATAATCGGCCAAGGTGTGAAAAAAGTAATCGGATTATACAGAATTTTGGACATCGAAGGAACAAAAGTCAAGACTTGTTTCTGATAGATATTTATATCAGATAGTAGACACAAGATCATATTTTCTGAATTGATGCGCTTCTCAGTAATCTGTCAAACCAAAAACGCTTACATAGATGGCAAAAAGTCAATGGAAACACTGTTTTAAACATTTCTAGCATGATTACACTGGAGAAAACAGTACATTTTTTAAATGACAGGGGAACAAAACTCAAACGGTAAATTGGCAACATTCAACAATCACTATAAAGAAAATATATCGAACTTTCATATGACATGCGCTTCCATAATGTAACTTTTGAACATTTAATTTAATCTTATGAATTGTAAAACTTTCCCATCTCCGTAATGCTAATTTCCAATCCCCAAAATGACAATTTCAGGGAAGATAACCAGATAGTTTTTCCATTAATTTGAAGATAAAAGTTGGCCATGCGGAAAAGCAAATGGTTCGCTTTTCCGACTAACTGAAATATTCCACCCAAATGAATCTAAAATACGATAAACTTTCATATACTTTGAATCGTTTAAGAAATGTTCTACTTTCGAGACTTGATTTTGACGAATCTTTGATGACAATACTATTAGACACATTTGTTTCTTACATATTATGAATGACGACTCATCACATCAATAGTTTTATGATTACGCCGCGTGGCGCTATTAAGTGTGTTAATATCTTGATGTATTCAAGGCGAAAAAGATATTTATTGATTGGAATATATATAACTCGAGCACAAAAGAATATCTATTATCGTTTGTGAGTAAAATGGACACCACAATGCATCAACGGCAATCTACGAATAAACTTCACAAGAAGTGAGCGAACAAATAAACCCTAACAGCGTCGAATTCCTTACAGCATTCCAATGGTGCGTGATCTGAGATCTTGATCCAACGTAACATAATGTTGAAGGAGTTGGTTGATGGAGAGGGACACGTCCACTGAAAGGTTATAAATTAGAATATTGCAAACTGGATGAGGATAACACCAGAAGTATCAAATCACGAAAAAAGTCGGCAGCGGACTAGGCTGGAAAAAGGTTTCAGGAAACAGATAGAAGAGCCCAAATTCATGGTTCCAGAGTCGTTCGGGTGTTAAAATCCCGAAACGGAAACAAGAGGTCCACCATGCCGCCAATATTGTTCAGTTTGATGTGAGGAATTTGGGGTATTTCAATCCCAAAGCATGGAAAATCCTCGAATATTAACTGAGGCTTCTGGGTGAGTGTATTAACGTGCAGCCATTATGAAGAGATAACTGAAAGTAGTTTTTGTGCTACCGTGTCAATACTGTTCACAGGGAATAAGTATACCCAGGGGCATTGCGAAGATGGCCGATTGGAGTTTAAACCTGATTTATCCAGAGTGTGGTGGTTCAGGTCCTGAATGAGCAAACATTCCAATTGCATCATCAAGGCCTGCCTTCGTTAAAGGCATGCTTTGAAGATGTAGTTGGAATATTAGTAGTCAGAATTACAGTTAAAAACTCAAAGAGTTGTTTTTTTAATTCATTGTTGGATATATAAAATATACATGTAGTAGACGTGACGTAACATCTTATTTAAATTAACACGTGCTATACCAGTACTCAAAATTAGTCCTGCTTACCTCCCAACAGCCTGGATCTGGTGCTACAAAAACCTCCGTTTGTATTTTTTGTCAAGGTGATAGCTAAAAGTTGCGATTTTCTTGTTTAATAATGTAAATATTTTCGACAATCTTTCTAAATGGGTTAAACATAAAACGTAAAGATAGGTATATGACGGACCCCGAAAACCGATTTGTCACTCAAAACATGAAAGTTAATGTCCATTATGGCGCATTTGTTGAACGCCACATGGGCTATCTGATAACTGATCAAAGGAAGTCTCTCGTGTAATCATTTGCTACGTAATTATGGCCAGTTAGGAGCTAATTATTGGGAAACAGTGCATCACACATGTTCTGGACACACACCCATATTACGCATCTATCCTGTCTCCGAAATGTCAAAAGATACCAAAATGTGAGTCTTTCAAAGGAACTTTAAAGCGAGTATTAAATTAAGATAGATCTGAGCGGCCAAGTTCAAGAGAAGCGATAAAACTGAGAATTAATGTTCTGGCTATCTAAATAAAAATCGGGGAATTTCTCTAAAAACTCATTCCAGCCAATTCCAGTCTGAAGGCGTGTAAGGCTCTGGGTCGTTGCGTGTAGATGGGGAGGTCCCATGCTATCTATAGGTTAGAGGAGGTGCCGCATCGGTGCGAAAGTATAGGCACGTTGTGATGTAGGGGAGCCACATAGCTCATATTTAGGATAGGAGCAGTCGCGGGCCAAGTCGGTGGCCATATACGAAAATAGGATCAGAAACGCGAAGCACGAGCTCAGGGAGCTAATTTGCATTTGGGTAAACGGCATTGCCTGTTTTAGAAGGCAAGCCATACATAGGCAGAGTAGGCTTTGCCTGTATGAACATTATCCTGAGACAAACGTAAGGGGGAGTTTAACCCCATTGGTGGCGACTGCTTGTGTGAAAACCGTCAAGGAAAGTGACAATAAGCTAGTGGCCGTGCGACGGCAGTAGTAGAGTGACATCCCGTCACCTGTTAGAGCAGAGGCGTCCGATAAAGTGACAATACGTCAGTGGCCGTGCGACGGCAGAGAAATGGTGAAGTGAAGAGGCGACCAAGGAACCAATACCAGCGAAAAGGAGAAAAAAACAGCGACAACAAAGAATGCGGGCCCACAAGTGACTCAAAAACTGTACGGGCAGAGGGGTGATTGACGTTTTGTTTTATTATTCTTTTGGATTCCATGTTAGTCACAAATTATCATATTTATTTTTATATATGTATTAAAATTCTTGTTTTCAGTGAACCCCTGTTGATTTATGCTTTTCGATGAAAAGTTATTAACCCCTTCAGGATAAGAACCACCCCAACAAAAGTGAAACGGGCCGGTTCGTCACGGTGAGACATACGTTCACGCACGGATTTAGGCAACACTCCTTGAGTTTTGGCTGAATACGCGGCGTGAATCTATTTCTTCCAGCAACGACAAAGCCCAGGTTTCCGACACAGTTAAACAGTTAACGAGTCGTTCAGTCACGTGATGTGCTGTTAAGTTCTGGTCAGGGTCAGTGGTTGTTAAGAAAATCAGTTCTTGCGAGTCAGCGCCGAGACACAATCAACTTTCTTAATGGCAAATAACACGGTATGTCGAATGTAGTTGCTGGTGTATAAAATACGTTTATAATAATAGTCTCAGGTCTGACATTTTAAAAAATCACAATAGGTTGTCTAAAAGATGTATCAGTAAATACAGATTGAGGTATGACAACTGCCCTGAGAAATGGTGATAGCATGTCTTTCAGTGCACGTTTCCAGGGTTTTTATCCTTGATTTTTTTCGTGAACCGCCATCATTTCGGGGATATTGATATGAATGTATGAATGTAGTTTAACGCGCATGCAGCTCTATCTTGCAATAAAGCTCGCACCGAGAGATATAAAACTGTGTTTTGTTGTTTTATTACTGACTATCGTTTAGACGAAAAAATATTAGGGGTGCATACTGCATTCCTCCGTAAACGCCCCCCCCCCCCCCCCCCCCCACACACACACACACACTTTAGCGATGCCCACGAACATAGCATTGGTCGTGTTAACAATTATTTATTACAATCTAGCACATGTAGTGGATGTTTATTATAAGGCCCATACTTATATGTTTAACAAATTTAGCAATATATAGCCCAAGAACATTAGGTTTCACTAGGGAAAAAAATCGGAGAAAGCTGATTTTTTCAGGGAATGTCGAGTACATGTCACTGAACGATTAGACAAAAGTCCCCTAAAATCCCAGTTGAGCTTTTCGAAAACGCGTTGGAAAAAAATCAAAAAAAATCGCACGAACTTTGTAACCTCGAATTGATCCAACTGTATTTTTTGTTTACGCGTATTTCGAGCTACATAATGTCTAATATGCATTTACCTAGAGGAAAATGTGCATTCTGTGACAATTTCTGCGAAAAATTATTGAAAATTCACAAAAAGTATCGGATTTACGCAAAAAATGACGATTTTCCTAACGGATTTGCCCAAAGGGTCGTAGTACAGAACGGGATGTTAGTTGGACAGACGATAAAAAATCCACCACCATTTGAAGACTTTTATCATTGCTTACAAAATAGACATTATGGAAGACGCCCTCTGCTTCTGGCCGAGTTCCCCTTTTGGCATAAAATTCGTCAGCATGAGAACTCAACTATTTTCGGGCTTGGGACCGAACAGACACGTCTGTGTCTGGCAGCATTAGATCAATAAATAATATTTACAGAATGTACAAAAATCAATAAATAATATTTACAGAATGTACAAATCAATCAACATGGATTAAGTTACATTGACTATTATCAACGCTATATACAGAAATGACATGACCTATATACATATTATTCATCGAACTCAGAAATTTCCGACAGGACAGTGTTTCTGTGGTTGTTACAAGAATCCGAACTGCAATTACACAAACCTGAGCAAGAGAGTCCTGCCTTCTTACACCCACACCTTTTTGTACAAGCACTCTTGCAACCACAACTGATCAGATTCAGTAGGTTATCGGGGGCACATGGCTTTGTGGCTGCAGTCGGTACAAGAAGTCCATTGTCTAGCGACCACCCCCAATCCGTCGAAGGAAGCGAAGTGCCCAGCCATTGTTGGACCTGGAGATAACATCTGTAGACATGTTGTTGTGCAGCATCGCTGCTTGGTGGGAGTGAGGCTAGGTCGATGGGTTTATTCAGTTTAGATTTTGCTACATAACGCTTGTAAGTGACATATCTATATTGGTCGAGAGAGGAAACAGTTTTACTCCCGTATAAGATCAGGAGAAGTTGTTCCCCGGCAGCGGCTACTGCACTTGGTGTACTGTCATCCGCCAAAATTGTGTTGACATACTGTTGTGAGTCGCTAGTAACATCGGAGACAATTGTACTGAATACTTTCTTCTTACCAACTCGAAAGAGTGCAGAAGTAGTGTCACAACCACTTATAGAATGTGCTACAAGGAGGTTGCTTCTATGGTCACCCATTTTGGTTGCCATTTCACTAACTGAAACTAGTAAGTTTGGGGTAATGGAATACATCATGTGAATATTACATCCCGGTTGAACTCGAGAGGTAAGAATGACTAACAAGTCTGTGTCTGTTCCCACAACGACAACATTGTTGTCATCTTGAGCGATGTCAAGTGCAGTTTCGGCTATCAGTACATCAGCATCAGCCTCGGCCTGCTTGGACTGAATATTGATAGCAGATAGCTCCTGCATTAGAAGATCGATCAGTTGGGTTTTGTTCTTGACATTTCAAGGAAATCGGATTGGGGTGTGGTGGCCGGTAACTCGGGTGAGATATTGATATCAATGGAATACCTGTCTTTAGATCTACGGGCTTGTTCCATGCCCTTTGTCGACATTGTACAAGCATAACCATCAAAAACAACCACGACGTTCGCCCCAAAATGTCTCACTAGATAATTGGAATATGATGTACATATGTCCTTATATGACGACTGTTTAGGCCATACAACTGCCCTCAATAAAAATCCACCATCTACAACAAACAGAGAATGTTCTGGGATTTTAGTTTGCTCGGAACCGTATGTTTTGAGGATCTTACCGAGCGTGCTTTTCTGTGTCTTCCTCATTCCGGCAGAATCAAACAATGCTGGTGGTTTCGGGGCGAGTTCATATTTGAGATACTCTTCCATCTCTGCTTGTGACTGAATAACACATGTGATGCGGTTGAACAGAATTGTGGGGTCAATCACTACCTTACTTCCACGGACTTTGATGCTATTTGCCATCGATGCGAAAGACTTCACAGTGTCAACACGTCGTAGTTTGATGCTGTTGAACGTTTTGCTTACAACATTCGATACGCAACATTCACCAATTTTGCGAACTTGGTCACAGTTCACAGTTTCGTCGGCCACAAGCCCGGTCGCTATAGAGACTAATTGTAGTGGATCTCTACTCTGAAAGGGGGAATGCACTCTGAGCCAGTTCAATAATTTGGTGATATCATTGGCATCAGTCAATTGTGAACTTTGACGGAGATCCCGATGTTGCTCGCCATGACCAGTGTGAACATGAACAAAATTTTCGAGAGCATTACATATCGGAAGGCAAAGAGGTAGTCCATGTACCCATTTCGCAACAGTGCTATCGGTTATTCCCCTGCCATGTGTGAGACCACCAGGGAGCTTGAACATTCTCATTAAACTTTGCTCTATGGTCTGATCAGAATATATCCCGTCCCAGAATTTATCTGAGCGCCTTATGGTAAAGTAACCTTTCTCAGTGAACAACTTCAAATCATCCTGTTGCATTATTTCTGTTAGCTCATTCATCTGCTGCAAATAGAGATGAGAACTTTTTGCGTATGCAAAATGACCACCTGCGTGAAATACTGGAATCATATTGCGAACACAATATGTGTGGAGTTTCCAGTCGCCTGTGCGCTCTGCTCTCAAGAACAACTGGAGAAGACCTATTTGCTCGTAGTATTGTACCCAAAGCTTTCCTGTGCGTCCTACGGACGCATTCTGGAGCAGTTCGTGTAATTTTGACAGTAGATGGTTGACACTTTCTTGATTGACAGCGTCAGCTGTTGTACAGTCACCTCTGGCAAGTCCACAGAATATTTCATTGACTTCTGTGCAGTCTATGTTATCTAGTGTTCGGCTTTCTTCAAACACAAGTTTTGTAATGGCAATTTGTGTTAGCAAATGGGCACGAACTGCTCTTGAATATGCATGACCACTGATCAAATGATGGATTGACCCACCAGCATAAACAGTCCCCCAAAGTTCATCCAAGCCGCTACCAGCCATGATCGAACCAATTGCCCCTAAATATGACATAATCATATGGAAGCCGCCGAGTCTAACGAAAACTTTTGTCAACTTATCTGACGAAGACACAATCTCCACTGCTTTGATATAAAGTAGTTGGTCAAACGTCACTGGACAAACGTTCAGTCCCTGTTTCTCACATTCAATTTGAATGAGAAAAGTCGATGCCGTTTGAATTTGAGTTTAGGGGGTATGGTTAATATTTCACACGTTTCACCAGTTCATTATGGAATAAATGACTATTGTTATATATCGTTATAAAGCCACTGCTTTTCTGCAATTTTTGATATATAATTTAACTCCCAAAGTAGTCGTAGATTTGATTTAATGGACGTTGTGTACCGTTGTGTGTATGAAAACAATAAATTTTTTTTCGTAATTTTGTACATTTTCGTGAATATTTCACCATTGAGTGTGAGGATTGGTACAAAGTTGGCATTTTCTGTTGGGGATATGTATTCTCAATATAATTCAGCACGATATTTATGATTCTCACCCTACTAAGGCGAATAAGAATGAGAAATATGGAGCTGGGTCGATTTTTTTTTTAATTTTTTTTTTTCATCAAAAAAAAACGCTATAACTAAAAAAGCTCAACTCGGATTCGCGGGGACTTTTCACACTTTATCCGCAATGTGTGTCCCGGAAACATATAAAAAAATCAGCTTTCTCCGATTTTTTTCCTTACTTTCTCATTTTTATGTCTAATGTGCCTGGACTAATACATAACTATGATCAATAGCCATGATTGCTCAAATGTGGTGTTTGTGAATTTAAGTAGGCTTATGTTGGTGAAACAGGCACTCCGTTTCATAAACGTGTGAACAACCACAGGTCATTAAAGAAGATGGAACGGAACTGTATTATCACGCGACACTGCATGTCCACGGGTCGCCCACGTCATTCCGTACTTTTATCACGGACTCAAAACCGACTGAATTAAAACTGGGCGCGTCTCTAGAGAAATATTTTGGATTTTAGTTTAAACAATATTTGTTTTGCAAAAACTGAAATTATACATACAACAGTGAAGGTCAAATACAAAAACAAAATGTCTGTACATTGTGATTATGGTAATTAGCAAAATATGTATTATTATCAACATAAATGAACGAAACGACAGATATATAGTCAGGATTCGGCAGGAAGCAAAGAGCTTATTTTGAGCAGACTCCCTAGGTAAACAGAGTGCATACGCAATTGAAAGATTTTGTCATACGCTGCATCTAATATTGTCTAAACTTAAGTATATAGACGAGAAAAATGGAAGATGAAACAGGAGAAAGAGAGAGAGAGAGAGAGAGAGAGAGAGCGAAGAATGAGATAGAGAACCTGAAGGGAAATAATACTTGAACACAAAACATTTCCATTGGAACAAATACAACCTGTACGAGCGCAGTCTGTATGTCCAGTGTTTGTTAACTTTAATCCACTCATTAAATCCATCATAACACACCTACCCGGTGCAACGTCAAGATGGCACCACACGTCACAGACCACATTGACGTAGCATTACGGCAACAGTAATTGTAACCCATGAGGGCACCCAAACGCCGCGTCAAGGAAGTGTGCCAGCTGGGATTTAACTTCGACTTTTTCCAAAAAGTATAACCACAGAATAAGACATGTGTTAAAGAAGAATAGCACTGACCGCATCTGTTGTCAGGTTGGATGGGCCACGGATATAAGACCTGGAACATCACTTAATACCTTACAGAGGTAATGATTAAACTTAATCTGGCATCAGTTTGTTATATAATCGATGACGTTCATTGGAAGCGTCCACTCAGTAAAATGTAGTCTTGGACTGCTCTGAAAACTTCGGAGTTTTCTGAGTTGTTCAATCTTTCCGAACCAAAGAGAAGCATAGAGAGATCGATGTTGAACGGTAGAACATAAATGGCAGAATCACGATCATCGGAATACAGTGGGCAATGCATCAAGAAATGGTCAGTTGTTTCGTGCTCACCACACTGACTGAAGGGAGAGGTTAAGGGGTGATTATTGTATAGGTGGGCCTTAATTCGACTTTCAACTCAACCTTAATCTAGAATGGTATATTTGAGCTGGTCGGAATTTGGCTCCACTGTAAAATGACGGTGGACGTCGGCAGTCATTATTTAAGACACTCTTAAAATGTCTAATTGAGGAGTTATTTCTCACTCGAATAAGTAAGCTATTCCACTGGTCGGTAACGGATGGAACGAAGGAAGCCTGGTACAGATTTGTGTGACATAGCAGAATACGGTGATTTCTATTGGATCGAAGATAATGGCCTTGACTGATGGATGATGTAATGGGTGGTACCTTGTCGGAGATGTATTGGGTGTAAGCTGATGATACATTTTGAAGACTTGGAGAAGCTTGTGCTTCCGGCGTCTTTCTTGGAGAGTGTCAGTAGTAGGATAGCGATGGATCGGGCCCTATTCGGGCGACCCCAACAGGGACCTCGGAAGTGACATCATGTCACGTGACCCAGTGGCGCCATGTGTTGTCATGATAACCCGCGTGAGCGGCCATCTTGTGACGTCATCCCCATGGTGATATGTGGTCCAAGTGTGCATGCGCAGAGCGTGTTGTTAGATGATACGTGTTTCCGCCGTTCAATTTGTATACGGAGGCCGCCATCTTGGTTTCTATGGTAGCACGTGGTTGCTATATTACCCAATAGCTTACAACAAGACGGGCGTATGTTCTGAGGGTATGTTCCTTTGAACAGAAGTAATTTCCAGATTCGAAGAATTACCACAAACAACCCGACAATCCCTCCAAATAACCAAAAACTACTTTATTTGATACGGATTTCCCCATTTTATCGGCTTAGCACGTAGTGCTATAGTACCGAGGGGACACGGGGTGAATTCGATTGAACTAGAGTAATTTCTGGTTCTGATTCTAGCAGAATCTTTTAATATTTCGTAAAATTACCACAAATAGACCCGATAAATCCTCCAAATCACCAGAATCCACTTTATTTGATATGGATTTTTCAAGAACCCCGTGCAGGACCGCCATACCATGGCTTTTAATAGGAGCACGTAATGCTATAGTACTGAGAGGCCCTTTGGATTATAGCCAACTGATAGACAACCTCGATGAAAGCCTATATCATTCCTAATGCCAAGAATCTATCGAGTAGTAACTGATAAGTCATTGCCCGAACGAGTCGAATCCCAATGAGCAAATAAGGCATAGAGTATTTACTCCAACGAGTGACTCGCACATACGACTTTTAGCCTCATTGCGGTATTTGAGGATACCTATGGCCTGGTATTGTATTATTTGAGGATAACTATCGAGGATATTTTCTGGAGAATCCCCTTTTTTGTCGTATGAGGCCATGGGGCCATAAGAAAATCCCTCAATGAGGTCTAATTTACTATCCCTCTTAACCTCATTTCGATTGAGGCCATGAGGGCCATGGGAAAATCTCTCAATGAGGTCTAATTTACTATCCCTCTTTGCCTCATCCCGTTATTTAACAGCCATATCTTATGAAATCCCATTTTTGGAAAACATATGGCCTTCCGTACCCCTTTTTCTGAAATGAGGCCATGAGGGCCATGGGAATATTTCTCAGTGAGGTCTAATTTACCATCCCTCTTAGCCTCATCTCGGTATTATTGGGGATACCTTTTATAGGATACTTGTTGCAGAAACTTTACATCCGGGTACTTCATGCTATATCCGGGTACTTCTGTTGGGATAGTAGATAAAAACAAACAACAATATATAACATTTCATTCATTTTTATTCGTGTATACAGTTTACAATTCAATTTCTCAAGGCATCATTTTTGTCTTTGTAGTTCTGTCTTCTCACATGGGCTAACCATCTCATCTTCTTGTGGGTTTGAGCTTCTTCCCATTGTCTGGCTAGGTTCTTGATAAAACATGTTCTCTCATTGATACCTGGTAGCTTGGCTTTGTTGATTGCTTTAATTTCCTGTCTGGCATCTTTCTTCTTTTTGGGTTCCTCATTCTTGTCCTTTAGCTGTTTCATAGTGGCAACTTCAGTCTTCTGAACAGCATTCTTAGTTTCAGTAGTAACTTCGTTTGTGGTTTGAGTGGAAGCATCGTTCTTGTTTTGATCTTCTTCAGGCTGATTCGTAGTTTGAGTAGTAACTTCATTCTTAGTTTAAGTAGAAACTTCAGGCTTCTTCATAGTAGTAACTTCGTTCTTGGTTTGGTCCATCTTTGAATCTTCATTCGTAATTTGAATAATAACTTCAATCGTAGTTGTAACTTCTTTCGTTATGGGAGCTGGCATCATTCTCTTGTCTTCAGACTGATTCGTAGTTTGAGCAGTAACTTCATTCTTGTTTGTATTGGAAACATCAGTCAGTTCTTCTGTCTTTATTCTCTTGGTTGTAGTGGCAACTTCGGTGGTTAATGATCGGCCAGTATCCACACATCTTTGTTTTTTTCCACCAGCATCCATGTCTAGATTTTTTTCTCTTGGCTCTATTTACCACACGATTCACTTGGGCCAGTTCTTGGGAAGTCAGCTTTAATCCAGCATCATTCTTGAAGGTCTGTATGTGTAAGTCATCTTTGAATCTGAGCACTGTTGTTGACACAGACATCTTCATTCTTCGACGATCAGAACGGAAATGAGTTTATTTTCATACCAACACTCCTTTTATACGTTTTTCTCCAATCGTCTTCTTCTTCGTCATCATCATCTTCTAGTCTGAATGAGTAGTTTGTCATAAGGTTGTCGAACAGACATCTTCGCCTTTCCATTTCTGGGATTCTTCAAAGTCAAAGCCCTCTTCTTCACGAAGACGCTTGGCAGTTTCTTGAATTTTCTTGTGCATTGAATCGTTGCAAAAATTTCGAATGTACACAAGGGTATGAATGTATTTCTCACTAATGGCTTCTCTGATATTCTTTTGAAGCGCTCTATGTGCTGTTTCAACTGCATCTTCTCTATCCATTCCATCCTCGATACACTTGTTCATGAGGTTGTCAAAATCGTCTTGGTATTTGTCATAGGCACTTTGGACGATAGTTCTCATCATAGAAACGTCTTCTTCTTCCTCTTCTTCTTCATATTCCATATCTTCTCATAGTTCCGACGATTCATCGGTGTCCGAATATCTTGACCAATTTTTTGGTGCACAACTGTATTGCATTGTGTCCGCTCTCTTCGAAGGTCAGATTACAAATAACAAGTTTCTTACGAGCACGACCCTTTTATAGGATATCGGACAGAACATTGATGATGGGTTTGATTAACTTTCCTAAAAATTCTCCTTTCTGTATGATCCGTCTTCTGTTCCTATAAGATAGTTCTCTCTTTGGTAAGGCAATTCTCCTAATCTGGTGTTTGTATGGGATCAGCTTACTTCTCTCAGATTTGGTAAAATGTACTGCCCCCTTCAAGATATTCGAGGCACAATCACATATACATTGAATCAAATCATCACTGACCGTCTTGATCATAGTCTTGGCGTCGATCCACATCAGATAGGATTCGCAGTGTATCTGAATTTCTGTCTGGTCTTGCAGTGTTGTTCGATTTTCCAGATTTCCTCATGGGGCAGTAATCATTCTCGTGTCTGTGCATGTTGTCTCATCTGGAATAGGTCTTTTCACAATATCTGCAGCAATGGACTTTCATGACTTCATTCTTTCGTGGCTGTAGAACAAACGAGCATTTGGTGTTGATACATCCCTTTTATACACTTTTCAGGGCTAGGACTGGGTCGATAAGCGCCGAGAGAAAGCAACTCTTTCGTAATATACTTCTTTTTATATCGGTAGAAATTCCATCATCTGTTAGCAGTTTCAATACATGTTCGGATTTTCGCAGGTCATCAAATTCAGCCAAATTCAGTGGTATCTTATCTTCGAGGATGTTGGTAGCACATTTACATAAACAGGAAATCAAATCTTCATCAGCAGCGCGTAGAACGGCATCGATTTTCCCCTTGTCAGCAAGGCATAAAAATTCTAAAAGTGCTTTATTCTGGTCAGTCATTGAATCTCCAGTATCTCTCTGCTCTTCTGTTCTTCTTGGACAGTGATGTCCTTCATGCCTACGAGCACTGAATGATCGGGTTAACAACTTCGTACAATATCTGCAGTGGAGCCGATGATGGTTCTTCTGGTGTCTTCTGGCATTATCCGATCTCGAAAATAACTTGGAACAGTATCTGCACCGAACTGGTAACATGTCTTCACTCTACGACGGTCAGGACACAAATAAGGTTTTTATACCTTTCCCAACAGAAGTGCCCGGATGTAGCATGAAGTACCCGGATGTAAAGTTTCTACAACAAGTATCCTATGAAAGGTTTCCTCCAATAATACAGGTATTCTCGAATACCGAGATGAGGCTAAGAGGGATAGTAAAGTAGACCTCATTGGGGGATTTTCCCATGGCCCTCATGGCCTCAATCGAAATGAAGTTAAGAGGGATAGTAAATTAGACCTCATTGAGGGATTTTCTCATAGCCTTCATGGCCTCATACGACTAAAAAGGGATTCCCCAGAAGGTATCCTCGATAGGTATCCTAAAATACTACAATACCAGGTGATAGGTATCCTCAAATACCGAAATGAGGCTGAGACGGATAGTAAATTAGACCTTATCGGGGGATTTTCCCATGGCCCTCATGGCTTCAATCGAAATGAGGTTAAGAGGGATAGTAAATTAGACCTCACTGAGGGAATTTCTCATATCCCTCATGGCCTCATACGACTAAAACGGCATTCCATAACCAGAGATGCTTCACAAAAAGGGATTCCACGGGACGTGGCCATTGGATACAGAGGTGATGAGAATCGTATATGACTTTGTTGTAATAAGGGGAGATAACTATGCATAAAGATTACAGGGGATGAAGCAATCTGATTAGCTATTTAGCGCCAGGAAAGTGAACTGATTGTGTGATCTTGATAAATGAAACAAGAGTACTCGGAATAGGGTAAAAACTAACCAGAACAGAACAGAAAAGCTAAATATAGTAATAATAAGCAAAGCTGTTCCACATAATAGGCTCTTTTACACTACTGGAGTATACTCCAGGACAACCGAACATGGTCGGGTAGACGAAAACTATTGCATAGATAGATAGAAGAAGAGGATTCTGAAAGAATTCGAAGTAGTAAAACTTGTCGGGTTGTTTGTGGTAATTCTATGACGTATCCAAGCCATAAAATTACTCTAGTTCAATCGAACTCACCCCGGGATCACTCGGTACTATAGCACTACATGCTAAGCCGATAAAATGGGGAATCCGTATCAAATAAAGTCGTTTTTGGTGATTTGGGGAGATTGTCGGGTTGTTTGTGGTAATTCTACGAATCGGGAAATTACTCTTGTGCAAACGAACATACCCTCCGAACATACTCCCGCCCCATTGCAGAAAATTGGGTAACATAGCAACCATGTGCTACCATTGAAACCAAGATGGCGGCCTCCAGAAAACAAAATGGCCGACGGAAACACGTATCACCCTAACAACACGCGCTGCGCATGCACTCTAACACCACTATGGGGATGACGTCACAAGATGGCTGCTCACGCGGGTTATCATGACAACCAAACATGGCACCACCAGGTCACGTGACTATGACGTCACATATGAGATTCCCCATGAGATCGCCCAATAAGGCCCGATCTCCACATCTCCTCCTACTATAGTACCAACATGTTACAGTATAACGTGAGGAATTGCTGACACTCGTGGTGGCGCCAGTGATTATTCTTGCTGCAGCTAACTGGATTTTTCTTAGTCTGCGGTTTTAGTTATTGAACAGTTATCCCAAACATAATCTGCATACTCTGAGAGAGGCCTAATAAATACAAAATATATCTTTTCCAAAATCTTACAGTCGAGGGTGAACTTGTGCACTCTTAACATATGTATACGAGTCCCCACTTTGGAGATTATGTGTTCTATATGGTTATTCCATGTACAAGTGCTATTCAAGATTACACCGAGGAGCCTGTGCTCAATAACGTCAGAGATTTGGCTTCCCCCTAGGTACAAGGGTGGGTGTGTTGTTTGCTTGGTTTTACGTGTAATGGGCATAGTTTCTGGGGTTTTTTTTAGGATTGAACTCAACCAACCCTGTCTTAGCCCAATGTTCAATTGTTGCCAAGTCACGGTTGATCAAGATCGAAGCCTGATCAAGGTTTTCAACCATGAGATATAGTGATGCGTCGTCTGCAAAAAGAGGTATACTGATAAGTAAGTTATCGGTGATGTCGTTAATGTTGATAAGAAACAGCAGAGGACCAAAGATTGACCCTTGGGAACGCTAGAGTTGATATGTCTCCAGGAGGATGTCTCAGAGGCTATCGGGACTTGTTGATATCTATCAGAGATATAGGATTTCAAGAAGAGGATTAGATCTCCTGAAATGCCTATCATCTCGAGTTTATGGATAAGACCGACATGCCATACCTTGTCCTTTACTGACGTCACAGAACACAACCCGCACTTCTTTGCCTTCATCAAGAGCATGGCAGAACTCATTATAAATATCTGTTAGTTGTAGGACCGTTGAATCGCCTGGAGTGAAACCTGATTGGAATTGACTCAAAATGTTATTTTCAATCAAATACGTCCAAAGTCGTTTAAAAATGCACTTTTCAAACATTTTACCAACACAGCTAATCAGTGAAATTGGACGGTAATTCGAAACTATGTTTGAAGGACATTTTGTCAAGACGGGTATGACGTTGGCTTTCTTCCACGTTGAAGGAAAATATGAATTATTCAGTAAGATATTGAAGAGGATCATAAGTGATTCGCTTAGGGAACGACTACATTCCTTTAGGAGACGCGGACTTATCAAATCGGACCTGATGCTTTGGAGATTTTGACAGATTTTATTGCTTCATGGATTTCGCTACTTTGAAGGCATATACTGTTAATCGTTTGTGGAACACGGGTCGAGGCGTCTGGCAAAACGCCTCCCTTTAGCGATGCCCATGAACAAAGCATTGGCAGTGTTAACAGTTATTTATTACAATCTAGCACATATGGTGAATGTTTATTATAAGGCTCATACTTATATGTTTAGCAATATGCATAAATATGATCAATAGCCATGATTGCTCTAATGTGGTATTTGTGAAATTCAGTAGACTTATGTTGGTGAAACAGGCACTCCGTTTCATAAACGTGTGAACAACCACAGGTCATTCAAGAAGATGGAACGGAACTGTATTATCACGCGACACTGCACGTCCACGGGTCGCCCACGTCATTCCGTACTTTTATCACGGACTCAAAACCCGACTGGAATAAAACTGAGCGCGTCTCTAGAGGAATATTTTGGATTTTGAACAGCTTTGCACCTACAGACCGCCCGGTCTTGATAGACCTTCCATTAGTTCTTGATTTTAAGAGTTTTCGAAGGATAACATAACATGACATAACATTTATTAGCATAAAACATTCTCTACAGGACAGTATGTGATAATACACAAGTAACATGAACAAAAATAGTACTCAAACATTTCAATTTCATCTTCCAATTTTCCATGATCAAAGTACTATATTTTTATTAATTTGATACGTGGAGATGAGAACCAAAATTTCCTATACTCACCACTAAACACATCATAATCGTCTGCCGAAAAAATCCCGGATCGCGCTGCAGATTTTTTGGCATCAACTGGGGGTTCTGTTTTCAAATATAAATTTAAATTGCTCAAATTTACTCAGATCACTAAAACCGTCGATCTCACTGTGGATGAAAACAAATAGTTCTGGCTGAAGTTCTGAATAATGTGCACATTCCATAAGAAAATGGTATTCGTTTTCTATTTTCCCAGAGTTAGTTTCACAGTGAGTACATGTCCTGTCGATAGCAGGCTTTGGCCCTTGGTAATATCGACCTTTCTCAATAGCTAACTTTTATGATTGCTGACATGAAGTTTAGTGAAAATTTCTTGGTCTTCCGTCGGGTTCGTTCACACTAAGTACCTAAGGTCTCAGTTTATTATTGCCATTCTTTTCGCAGTTCTCAAATATTGACTTTTTGAACGTGTTTACATACTGCCAGCGCAAATTATACTTGAGCGTACTTATAACATTAGTGTTAGTGATAACTGGAAGTGTTGAGGGATAGTGAGACCATATATTTCCAGTAATTTGAAAAGGGATTTCAGTTTGCCTTTACAATTTCTCTGTTCAGCTACCACATTCCACATCAGGTCATTATGATTGTCAGATATTTTGATTGCGAAAGAAGCCATCCTACTTACCGCCTCAATATTTTGAGGATATCGACTAAGTTCTGCGCATACCCCGTGGTTGGAGGAACATTTTCCAACGCCCTAGGTTTTTTTTACAAAAGGAAGTGAGTAATTTTCCACAGCCTATGTTGTAACGCTTACCATACGTTATTTCTGATCCCCAAACTTCACACCCATATAAGTTTATAGGTTGAATTAATTTATCAAACAGCTTTGATAATGTCTTTATTGGAACCCGTGAAGTTTCTTTAAATGCACGAAAAAGTGAGCTCAAAGCTTTGGCAGACCCAAAGCGCGGTAGAAGTTTTTTATGTGCTGGTGTGCTTAATACAGATGAATATATACTGTGTAAACTATTCCCATGGTGTAAATATGATGTGCCTCGCTCCTCCACTCACCCATAATTTTTCCAATCGGGCTAATTATCCCCGCATTTTCAAAAATGCGGGGATATTGTCGTGATCTCAGTCCGTCCGTCCGTCCGTCCGTCCGTCCGTCCGTCCGTCCGTCCCGTCCGTCCGTCCGTCCGTCCGTCCGTCACACCCTGAAAGGCTCCTAGGGTATTCAATTCGAAACGTTTAAACTATGGTAATGTGTTCGGGTAACATCTCTAGTTGTGCATGAAGGTTTCGGAATTTTGATTTTGCCCCCGGTGGTTCCAGTGGAACCACTTTTATCGTTAGAAAATCAGTTTTCATCGAAAGGCTCCTAGGGTATTTAATTCGAAACGCTTAAACTATGCTAATGTGTTCAGGTAACATCTCTAGATGTGCATGAAGGTTTCGGAATTTTGATTTTGCCCCCGGTGGTTCCAGT
Organism: Pictodentalium vernedei; assembly: GCA_031216915.1. Taxonomy (NCBI): domain Eukaryota; kingdom Metazoa; phylum Mollusca; class Scaphopoda; order Dentaliida; family Dentaliidae; genus Pictodentalium; species Pictodentalium vernedei. The sequence continues at coordinate 212,159,921 of CM062293.1, forward strand.
GGAACCACTTTTATCGTTAGAAAATCAGTTTTCATCGAAAGGCTCCTAGGGTATTCAATTCAAAATGTTTAAACTATGCTAATGTGTTCAGGTAACATCTCTAGATGTGCATGAAGGTTTCGGAATTTTGATTCGGCCCCCGGTGGTTCCAGTGGAACCACTTTTATCGTTAGAAAATCAGTTTTCATCGAAAGGCTCCTAGGGCACTCAATTCGAAACGTTTAAACTATGCTAATGTGTTCAGGTAACATCTCTAGATGTGCATGAAGGTTTCGGAATTTTGATTTTGCTCCGGGTGGTTCGGGTGGTTCCAGTGGAACCACTTTTATCGTTAGAAAATCAGTTTCCATCGCAAGGCTCCTAGGATATTCAATTCGAAACGTTTAAACTATGCTAATGTGTTCAGGTAACATCTCTAACTCTAAATGTGGATGAAGGTTTCGGAATTTTGACTTTTATCGTTAGAAAATCAGTTTTCATCGAAAGGCTCCTAGGGTATTTAATTCGAAATGCTTAAACTATGCTAATGTGTTCAGGTAGCAACTCTAGATGTGCATGAAGTTTTCCGAATTTTGATTCGGCCCCCGGTGGTTCCAGTGGAACCACTTTAATCATTAGAAAATCAGTTTTCATCAAAAGGCTCCTAGGATATTCAATTCGAAACGTTTAAACTATGCTAATGTGTTCAGGTAACATCTCTAGATGTGCATGAAGGTTTCGGAGTTTTTATTTTGCCCCCGGTGGTTCCAGAGTAACCACTTTTATCGTTAGAAAATCAGTTTTCATCGAAAGGCTCCTAGGGTATTCAATTCGAAACGTTTAAACTATGCTAATGTGTTCAGGTAACATCTCTAGATGTGCATGAACGTTTCGGAATTTTGATTTTGCCCCCGGTGGTTCCAGTGGAACCACTTTTATCGTTAGAAAATCAGTTTTCATCGAAAGGCTCCTAGAGTATTTAATTCGAAACGTTTAAACTATGGCAATGTGTTCAGGTAACATCTCCAGATGTGCATGAAGGTTTCGGAATTTTGATTTTGCTCCCGGTGGTTCTAGTGGAACCACTTTCATCTTTAGAAAATCAGTTTTCATCGAAAGGCTCCTAGGGTATTCAATTCGAAACGTTTAAACTATGCTAATGTGGTCAGATAATATCTCTAGATGTGTACGAAGGTTTCGGAATTTTGATTTTGCCACTGGTGGTTCCAGTGGAACCACTTTTATCGTTAGAAAATCTGTTTTCATCGAAAGGCTCCTAGGGTAATTCAAAACATTTAAACTATGCTAATGTGTTCAGGTAACATCTCTAAATGTGCATGAAGGTTTCGGAATTTTGATTTTGCCCCTGGAGGTTCCAGTGGAACCACTTTTATCGTTAGAAAATCAGTTTTCATCGAAAGGCTCCTAGGGTATTCAATACGAAACGCTTAAACTATGCTAAAGTGTTCAGGTAACATCTCTAGATGTGAATGAAGGTTTTGGAATTTTGATTTTGCCCCCGGTGGTTCCAGTGGAACCACTTTTATCGTTAGAAAATCAGTTTCCATCGAAAGGCTCCTAGGGTATTTAATTTGAAACGTTTAAACTATGCTAATGTGTTCAGGTAACATCTCTAGATATGCATGAAGGTTTCGGAATTTTGATTTTGCCCCCGGTGGTTCCAGTGGAACCACTTTCATCGTAAGAAAATCAGTTTTCATCGAAAGGCTCCTAGGGTATTTAATTCGAAACGTTTAAACTATGCTAATGTGTTCAGGTAACATCTCTAGATGTGCATGAAGGTTTTGGAATTTTGATTTTGACCCCAGTGGTTCCAGTGGAACCACTTTTATCGTTAGAAAATCAGTTTTCGTCGAAAGGCTCATAGGGTATTAATTCGAACCTTTAAGACTATGCTAAGGTGTTGCTAAGGAAATGCGGGGATACACCATTGTGTGCTTTGCACACAAATAACTCGATCTAGTTTAATCTGCTGTGGAGTTTTAGATATCGAGTCGTACTTGCAAGCAGTGGAAATTCGGGTCCCAGGGTTAATTTTGTGACGGGCTCCTCTTCAAAAGTGCCGAGATACTGATGCAGATGCCGAAGTTCTTGAAGTGATAACAGCGGATCTGGTTCAGTCTAGTAACCCTTCACCCAACGTAACGGCCAAAAGCCGACCAGCGCTATTCACAAAATTGCCTTTCGATTTAAATTTTTTTTTGCCTAAAAAAACATAGCATATTATCCCTCATTGGAATGAGCTCGTTCCAATAAGGGATCATAAGCCATGTTTTTTTGACACAAAAAAATAAAAAAAAGTAGATATTCAATAATGTTGTTTACATGTGTCGTCTGCTTTTCACGTTAAGTAAAGGGTTAACAGAGTAAGGATCTCCACGGGGCACACCCATTCCTTCTTAGCATGAGTGGCAACTAGTATTCCAATACGACGGGTAACTTATCTTGCAGATTCCCGCTCGGAGATCGGAATGTGGGGGGGGGGGGGGGGGGGGGGCGGGGGCAAGTTTGGCACAGGAGTCAGAACTTTGAGGGACCCAGGCCTGACCCAAGAATCCTGCACTCCTGGGTCAACCCCGGGCCCCCAAAGTTCCGGGCCCCGCCCTCTCCCAAGCCCTGCTTGCTAGTAATCATTTCCCTTCTTACGAGACTATTGTTGATACTTGGACTTCATGTAGCAGGTATGCACAGTTGGGCATACGAATGGTAATCTGTGGTACCCAATTCGGGCTGATGATCCGCATTATGAACTTCTATCCGGACTGACTAATATTTCACCAACATCACCAAGGCATGCCTTCTACAAAGGATATTTTACCAGTCAAGACTTGAGCCATCACAGTCGGGACAAATTAGATTCACTCCCTCCCGAGTCGATCAATTTAGACCCCCTGACTACACTGTCTTCCACGTGGGCTGCCATGGGTAAGAGTACGCCACGTTCTTTGAAATAATGGTCAGTTTTTCTAATTTTTTACAAAATGTTTGGCAGAATGAGTTCGAAGAGTTTCCTGAGCTCGATTATTTCCTTCTTTAAAGGAATTATAACAGGTTTGTTTTAGAGAAGAAATTCAAATCCCTTTTCTGACAGGTGTTGTGAGTTTTATATGATATGAATTTGCTGACCCTTTTCGCAATGAAGACGACACCCAAAAATATTATTTAAATATTTTTTTTTTTTTAATTTTTCAAAACATTTCCTCAAAACCATATCCTGCGACCCCTCTGTGGAACGAGCTCGGAGAGCTCGTTCCAATGAGGGGTAACATGATATGGTTATGTTAATTTATTTTTTAAATGAATTGTCTTCTACTGCTAAATTTGGCTATTACGTGGACGGATGCCACCGATTCGTTAGGTAAAGGATTAAAGTATACGAAAACATAAGAAATCAACACGAAATCAGTGGGTCTGCTGACCAGATTTACAACGAAAACGAAAATTCAAAGTTCGCCATGTTATTAAAAAAAGTCAATATCACCTTTCCGAAATCAAAAGGTCCAGAGCCTGCCTCTATCAACATTAACGTGCATTTCTCTTGTTTTTACTTTTTGATGCTTTCGCAAATCCAAAAACAGCAGCAGTAATTCGAGGGCCAAAAGGCAAGTTCGTTCTTGTTGAGAATAACTGCGTGTGTTTGAACCATTGGAAAATTTTGAAAAGATCTCATGTAGTGATTCTATTTATATACTTTAATTTTGACATTCACAACAGGCGATATGTCGTGTGTAAGCAAAATAAAGTTTACTTAGTCGATTTATATACCTTGAATATTCAATATGTGAGTAGAGTAAAAATAGAGTAGTCCTAATTGAAATATGCGTATCCGTTTGCGTCCATTGTGTAATTAAAATCCGACAAGCAATCGACGCGATGCGAGTGATGCGATCTAGTTTAATTTACGTTTTTTCCACTTTCCAATTTGGACACCATAGTTTGTCTCTAATTTCACCGATTTGTCGTCGAAACTGGCCCCAGCGTCTATGATGAAACAGACAATCACGGATTACAGTGTTTGGATCACAAAAGTGGAAAGATAATTTTGACTTCATCGCGACTGAGTTGCGAAACACTAATAGTAGAAATTCTATGTCAACTTATCTCCCAACACCACTACAGAATCTCACCTGTTGAAACAAATGCGAAACATATCGTTTCTCAGATGATATTTTCGGGGTTTTTTTTTTTAATTCAATCCAAATTTCAAAACATTTTATTTAAGTAAACTTTGATAACAGTTTAGCTAAACTATTATAACAGCTAACCCTTTACCTAACATGAAAAAAAGACGACACTTGCTAACAAAATTCTTGAATAACTAATTTTTTCATTTTCTGTCTCAAAAACATAGGTTATGAACCCCCCTCACCCCCTCCCCGTTGGGACGAGCTCGACGACCTCGTTCCAACGAAGGGTCATTACCTATGTTTTTTGAGACAAAAAATGAAAAAATAATGAAAATTAATTGGCGATTTTTGAGAATAGCGATGGCCGTTTTTTCCGATACGTTGGGTAAAGGGTTAAATAAACTGTTAGCGCTAATACGCCGGCAGATTGGTTAAACTGTTATAAAAGTTTAAGAATTTGCAATATTAAAGTCCAATGGCGCTACTACGCTACCGTATCCATCAACTGGTGCAAATGTTTTACTTGTCGAGAAAACGATCGCTTATGCGATCACAAAAATTAACTGTATAATTTTGACGCAACGATTCTTCACGCCAAAATTAATATGGAATTTTGGCAAACCTAAAAGCGAGCGAAAGTGATGCATTAGGCCTAAAGTGCTGTAGGCCTACATTGACTGGTAAAGAATAGGGGACCAACCAAATTACTATTTTCCAGTGCTCTGATTGAAAGATAATTTTATAATTGCTTTGATTGGAAGATATATTTATGGCGTCCTTGTTTTCCGGAATTTATCCGAGGAGTTACGGAAATTGCTGTGTTCATTTTTATTTTTTCACAAATAGCGTGTAGCATTTATTGTTACTATTACCAACTCTTAGTAGCCACATAAATATACTGCCAAAATGTAGTATCGTTCTTCGATAAATAAATCATTTCTTCAATTGCGAATGTCAATTTCCGCCATGCACAAACATGTCAGCGTCCTTGTGTACCACTTTCGTTGAAAAAATTTGAAGTTGATGCCTTTCAGATTAGCTTGGCTTTGAGTTCATACAAACTGTACATACGTGTTGCCTAATAGCTTGCGAAGCAAGCGATCCTTCGGTCGCTTGCACGCGACCCTGCGGGTCGCTTTCGCTCGCTATTATCATGGGTTTTATGTTTCAATTTCTCTTACTGAAGTCATTTTTGTATTTGTTTTACAATGCTCAAACTTTGACATGTCCAAGATGAGCAATTTTTTTAGGGGTGGAGGTTAAATCTGATTTATCCCGACTTTGATAGTTCTAATTGCGAGTGATAAAATATTCCAACTACATCATCCAGGCATGTCTTCGTCGATGGCATGCCATGATGATACAGTTGAAATATTAGCCAGTCGAGTTCATAGTTAATATTCTCAAGGCTAATCGAAATTTATTTCTAGGTAAATAAAATATACATGCAGAAATCGTGATTTCAAGAATTCTGCTGGATTGGAATTCACATTTAAGGAGGTGGAACTATAACAAAGTGGAAAAGACGAAACGGAAAAGGCTTGAACCAAATTCAGCTATAGTTGCAAGAGACCAAGGCGCGACCATCCGACGAATAACGAAAATCTAACTAAGCAGACTGGTCAGTCAACAAACCAACCCACAAAGCCCACCCAAACGTGCGAAGGTCCTGCTGCACAAATGAAGTGAAATGAATTTATTTCGCAACATGCTATAACGTCCCATGAGTTCCAGTGCTTATGTGCTGCATGTGCTATTCGTACATTGTGTACATACACATATGTAGACAGAAATCACAATTGTTGGAGCGAGGAAGATGATAATTGGGAGCTGAGGTGAATGGATCAATTTGACTGGTTGTTTAATCCTGGAGACTTGATCTGATTTGTTGTTTAATCCAAATTACTAACACACATAAGAAATTTTGGGAGCAAGTGGGACCATCGGAAATACTAAAAAATTGTCATAAGAACGGAACAGTACTCTAGGGAAGAATATGCAGCAGGGCAAGGTTGGAGAAACGAGAATTTTGTCCCAGGATAACAAAATACGAGTTTTCATAAAACTAGAGACTGCCTATACTCTCATTAACATTACTGCTATACTTCTAGGAGTAAGGGGGCGAAGGACAGGTGGGGAGTGCGGTGTACGTAAAAACGAGGATACGGACACAGAATAACAAAATCAGAGTCAAATAAATGAGTTTGTTACGGAATTCATTTGGGTGGTTTTGGGTACTTTTCGGGCCCATTTGGGTGATTTATGTAGTTGTCGGGTAGATTGCGATAATTCCACATGCTCCCATTCAGCTGGCCGGTTTTGTTCGTTACGTTGGGTAAAGGGTTAATATCGAAATAAAATTGATCCTTATCAACTGATGTTACTTCTTGGTAATAGTATGTAGTCATGATGGGGAGACGCCCACTAAAGCGAGATGGGGGAAATGCCAGGCGGGGAATTACCCGCGGTGGGAGAATGTCAGGTGGGGAATTATCCACTGTGGGGAAATGTCTGTTTTTCCGAAAAAAAAATCCGTGGTGAAATGTCCGGTGGAGAAATGTCCGGGATTCACCTGGAGGTTACACCACATTAGTCAGACACTTTACTTGTCAGATACATCAGTTGTTATACAGTTAATTAAGATTATGTAAACTCGCAACAGTTGCACTGCCACGTATTGAAATGGAACAACCCAACAAACGTCTCTGCTTTAGAAAAGAGGTGTTTGCATAATGTTAAAAACTTCTCAGAGCATAACCATCCTCTCGGAAATGAAAGCAGGGCTTGATTCGTTAGTTCAATGAGAATAAGAACAAGAGATGAACCAACTATTCCAATGCCAACCCTCCACAACGATGAAGTAATCAGGCACGATTTGGATGATTTTGCCGTATTTCCATCATACAAGAGTTTGAACATTCCTCTCTTTTAATTCAGAAGCCACACCATTCCCAAACTACCAATGTCTTGGATGGTCCATATACTAAAACTCACGACGACGAGCGGTCCCTACTATTTGATGATGGTGATACAAACAGAATGGTCGTTTTTTTCTACTGACAATCAACTCCGGGCACTACAGTCAGCTGATATGATGTACATGAATGGCACTTTTACAGCATGTCCTCACTTGTGGAACCAACTCTGGGCGAGAAGAGCTGCTGGACTTGCCCTGTTATCCGATAATTCAGTTCGGGATGCGTGGATGGAGGCCATGTAGACAACACCAGATGCACTAGAGGGCACAGGCCTTCCAACGACTACATTGTGACAACTTGGATAGATGATTACACGAGATTTCCGATCCCATTGTGGAAATTCCATTTTGGATTTTTATTTTGATTTAAAATCCCATCACAGAAGTTAGACATGAGGGAAAACAATTAAATGCCATGACTTTCTGTTCGAAAAAAAATATCCCACAATTTGTCACTGTAGTGTTTATTTTTCCCTTGTTCATGAATATTAATTAATACAGCTGTTTATGGAGTGTGTAACCTTCGTACCTTGCATTTTCCTTCCCATTGGTTGGTTCTTTTTATGACCTATTGTATTTTAAGAGTTGATAGGTATGGTCAGTGGTATGTTTGTGTTACACGGCTCAAGTACGCTGCAAACTGTGTTTTCCTTGGCCAAATAAACTGAATAACAGGAGTTGTCAGTCGGAGAGGAGTTTCAAGTAGTACATAGTTAATCTTTTTTTTTGGGGGGGGGGGGATGACAGACATGATAGAATACAGTAACTGGCTTTCTTCCCAATAATATATCGACTTCAGCTTCGATAATTTGTTTTTAAGCAGTAAACGGCCTTTGAGGTGATTCCCTCTGCTTCACAATACAGCGTAGAATTAGGAGAGCACCACGATGTGGTGGTATCATAAGGTGTGACCGAGGTATGAATACTGCAGTGTCACACAAAGACATGTTATTGAACTAGTACCTAGTTGCAAAGTCCACCATGGGTGAAGATTAGTATTGCAGCCTAGATGACTGAAATGAATTGGGGAGACGATGCTGAGAACACAAAGTCTTTTCAGCATCGCAACCGCCAGCCAGATCATGCAGCAATCCGAGCCACAGTGAGGCATGTCAAAAACAAAACATAAAGTACTCAAGAGAAACAGAAAATGTGGACAAGGCAGAAAGGGCAAGGAGGAAGGGATATTGGCGGGGCTGGTGGGTGGTTACTGAACAGACTGAACAGAATGTCTGTACATTTCAAAGAAATGAGGGAGACTGATTTGGCCCAGCTGGGACTTGGTATATACAAGCAAGTTTTGCAATTCCCATTTCCATATTTGGTGTCATACCTCCTTGTAGTTTTCCTGGAAACTTTTAGCTAGAATACCCATGTCAAAACTCTGGAATGTCACCAGTGACACATGACAATGGGTGGATTGTTCAGGTCTGCAGAAAAATACCATTCTGCAGCCTGCAAGACTGAGTCAGTTTGGAGGCAGCAAATGGTAATTTTCAACAACAAAGGAAAGCCCAGTATTAACATTAAAATATCTGCACAGAAGTTAGTTAAATTTATAGAAATAGCTCTTGAGGTTATACATGGTATAAAGCAACTCAGCTGCTTGTACCTAGCCTGGTATATGTGGAAACCATATAAGATCAGTTTAATTAGTGAAAGATATTCTTGTTTCAGCTTAATTTATGTATTGGTGTTTAAGGTCACATACTTATGCACAATGGCTAATCGTGACCGTGACAGTTTCACGGGTGGAGGAAGCTGGAGTACCCGGAGAGAACCACCGAGCAACGACGAGCAGCTGTCAGCTCTCCAACATCGTAACTCTGAACTCTGCACCGCAGCACAGGCAGGGTTAGATTGGTTGAAGACATGCGCACCATCGACGTGCAGTACGCCTCAGTACACAGCGTCATCGTGCCCCATGTAGGCAATCGGGGTGAAGTGTCTTGCCCAAGGACACCACGCGGTTGCCGCAGGTGGGATTCGAACCGAGGACCTCTCGGCTTGCAGCCTGCACCTCTACCAACTGAGCCACCGCGCCCCCTGTTTCAGCTTAAACTTCCATTAATACAAATTGTATTAATTCTTAAAAGAGTATCGTTTCTTACGATATACCGGTACTTTTAAAACAATACTGGTATTCATCCGGTATCATTCTCGATACCGGTAATTACCGGTTTACCGTGCAGCCATATATGGATTCACCACTAAACATCAGGACCGAGAACAAACAACAACTTTGAAGGGTTCCACAACAGCTCTCCACGATACAAATATCCAAATATATTTAGGTTCGTTAATATTATCAAGAATATTCAGAAGGCAGAGATCAAACTCGCTGAACTAGACTTTGGTGCAACTCCTCCAAGTCGAAAAAGAGCATACCGTGAAGCTGATAATCGCCTGGATCGCCTCAAGGACCAGCTGGTGAATGGACTGAAAACACCTTTGGACTTTCTTGATGTAGCAAGCAGACTGTTGAGAGTAGGCTAAATAATGAAATTTTTTCAATGTTGCCTACTTTTTTTTTTGTTGTCAACTTTTGTTCGAATATTAAATTGGATAAATAAACAGATGTAATCAGCCTTGATGCAGCATGAAGACTGTTGAAAGTAGGATAAATAATAATTTTTTTCCATTGTTGTCTACTTATTGTTTCTGTTGTCAACAGTAGTAGGAGAGGGATGAACTGTCCCCATTGGGGGACCCCGGAAGTGACGTCATAGTTACGTGACCCAGTGGCGCCATGCTGTGTTGTCGTGGTAACCCGCGTGAGCGGCCATCTTGTGACGTCATCCCCATAGTGATACGTGGTCCTAGTGCGCATGCGCAGCGCGTGTTGTTAGGGTGATACGTGTTTCCGTTGGTCATTTTGTATATTGGAGGCCGCCATCTTGGTTTCTATGGTAGCACGTGGTTGTTATGTTACCTAAAACCTTCTTATAGGACAGGGGTTATGTTCGGAGGATACGTTCCTTCGTACAAGAGTAATTCCCCCGATTCGTAGAATTACCCAAATAAACCCGACAATCCCTCCAAATCACCCAAAACGACTTTATTTACTACGGATTCTCCATTTTATCGGCTTAGCACGTAGTGCTATAGTGCCGAGGGGGCCCCGGGGGTAAGTTCGATTGAACTAGAGTAGAAGAGCCTATCATGTGGAACAGCTTTGCTTGTTGTTACTAGGTAGTAAATTAGACCTACCTGTGTAGGAACTGTAGAGGAGACATATAGGAGATAGGAGCTGGATCATAGGTATCCTTAAATGCCTAAATGAGGCTAAGAGGGTTAGTAAATTAGACCTCACTGAGGGATTTTTTCATGGCCCTCATGACCTCAACAGAAAGAGGGTTAGTAGAATATACCTCATTGAGGGATTTCTCATGACCCTCATGTCCTCATACGACAAAAAGGGGTTATCCAGAAAATATCCTTGATAGGTATCCTCAAATAATACAATACCAGGTCATAGGTATCCTCAAATACCGAAATGAGGCTAAGAGGGATAGTAAATTAGGCCTCATTGAGGGATTTTTTCATGGCCTCAAAAGAAATGAGGTTAAGAGGGATAGTAAATTAGACCTCATTGATGGATTTTCTCGTGGCCCTCATGGCCTCATACGACAAAAAGGGATTCTTCAAAAGGTATCCTCGATAGGTATCCTCAAGGCTAAGAGGCTAAGAGGGATAGTAAATTAGGCATCACTGAGGGATTTTCTCAAAAGTAATGAGGTTAAGAGGGATAGTAAATTAGACCTCATTGAGGGATTTTCTCAAGGCCCTCATGGCCCTCGTGGCCTCATACGACAAAAAGGGATTCTCCAGAAAATATCCTTGATAGGTATCCTCAAATAATACAATACCAGGTCATATGTATCCTCAAATACCGAAATGAGGGATAGTAAATTAGGCCTCACTGAGGGATTTTTTTCATAGCCCTCATGGCCTCAAACGAAATTAGGTTAAGAGGGATAATAAATTAGACGTCATTGAGGGAAATTCTCATAGCCCTCATGGCCTCATACGACTAAAGCAGGATTCCATAACCAGAGACGTTTAACAAAGAAGGGGTTCTATGGGACGTGGTCATTGGATATAGAGGTGATGAGAATCGTATAGGACTTCGTTGTAATAAGTTGAGATAACTCCGTATAAAGATTTCGGGGATGAAGCAATCTGACTGGTTAGTTAGCGCCAGGAAAGTGAACTGCTTGGGTAATATAGATAAATGAAACAACAAGAGTACTCGGAACAGGGTCAGAACTAGCCAGAATAGACCAGAAAATAGATCTGGGCTCTTCTACTCTACTGGCGTATTCTCTAGTTCAATCGAACTTACCCCCGGGGCCCCCTCCGTACGGTAGCACTACGTACTAAACCGATAAATTGGGGAATCCGTAGTAAATAAAGTCGTTTTTGGTGATTTGGAGGGATTGTCGGGTTTATTTGGGTAATTCTACGAATCGGGAAATTACTCTTGTTCAAAGGAACATACCCTTCGAACATACCCCTGTCCTATAAGAAGGTTTTAGGTAACACAGCAACCACGTGCTACCATAGAAACCAAGATGGCGGCCTCCAGTATACAAAATGGCCAACGGAAACACGTATCACCCTAACAACACGTGCTGCGCATGTGCACTAAGACTACGTATCACTATGGGAATGACGTCACAAGATGGCCGCTCACGTGGGTTACCATGACAATACAACATGGCTCCACTGGGTCACGTGACTATGATGTCACATCCGGGGTCCCCCAATGGGGACAGTTCATCCCTCTCCTACTACTGTTGACAACAGAAACAATAAGTAGACAACATTGGAGAAAATCATTATTTATCCTACTTTCAACAGTCTCCCTGCTGGATCAAGGCTGACTACATCTTTGATTGATACTGTGAAAGTGAAAATTTCTATATCTTCACAGTGGGGGATCGATTTCTACCTTTCCGCATTTTTTTCGATAATCTATCGTTTAGCGTATAATAAAAATAATTATCAAATAATTCAGTTGGTTGGAAAGGCGGAACGTAGGTTTTTTTTACAAATGAGGGATACCTTTTCTCGCGCCCCTGTAAATATCAACACTATGATATATCTCATAAATTCTACGCCACGTCCCAGGCCTACCTGGGCTTAGAACCTGGGTAGGCATGAGGTATGGCTCAGAAATTATGAAATATATGCCACTGCTGATCATTTTAGAAAGCGAGAACAGATAGGGCTGGAATAAGACATAGTGTGACAGAGACTAATAGCAAAATAGGTACAGAGATGTTTGCGCCTTGATACGCGATGAAATGTTTTATTCTCTCTCAGATTCAGATTAAGATTCTTTATTCACGGTACACATACATGTAAAATGGTTACAAATAAACATATTGCACAAATGTAATGAGAAGTATACCGTGGGAAGTGGCATAGCCAGATTGGATGTCTACCTGCCACCCCCTGGAAGAAGATGGGGTGATTGCAAACAGACTGTGACTGAAAGAATGAACTGAGAGCCAATTATGTGACACATGATGGAGAATGACGATCGAATCATTACTTTTCAGAGATTAGAGTATTAGTGTTTCATTTTCGCCAAGCGGAAAGACGGTGATTCAAGGTAGGCAAGAAGCAACCTGCCTATAAGACTCCCTCCACTACTTATCATAACACATGAGGGCGGCAACAAGTCCCATCGCATCGTGAAGTTCGTATCGTTTAGACTGCGACAAGGAGGTTGGTCATGATGTTTGGGCGTGGTGTCTACGTTAGCTGCATCAACATCGTAAGTAGTATATAAGGTACCCGATCTTGCCTGATTACCCGGAGCTTTGGGGGTGCAGATAGTGTTAAATTCCCATAGGAACCGGAGCCGTTTGGGGGTGCAACTTTAGGGGTGCAAAATGTCGGCACCATACATCTAAATCTGGTAAATGGTGTACGTATTGCATATATAGTATACTATGGCATGTATAGTGATATATGTACGCATGGGGTTATAGGTATATATTATGGGTAAGTGGTGGAAAATTAATGGTGAAGATGGGTTTTCTTGAAAGTTTTTCCCGCGAAACGGTTGACGTTGCTATTGACGTCGTGACGTCATGATTTGCACGCGACGTCATAGAGATGTTGACCACTGTTATTGTCCAGAATACAATCTGACATAACGTTTTTCGGGTCAGGGGGTGTCGGACTTCTCGTTTGGGGAGAGGGGGTGATGTGGTAGTAGTGGTATATATCCATGTTGGTCCCAAGTTAACCCTTAGTACTATTAATCCACCTTATGCTTCATATTATCCTATGGCTGCTATAGCTAAGTCAAGCAGTAGGGTGGGTGGGTGGTAGTGTGGTATTTTGAGATAGTCATTGGTGGTTTAGATTGGCAGTACAGGCTGAATGATCTGTTGGTCTATTACCCCCCTGAGTACTATTAACCTACCGAATCCTTTGTATTATCTTATGGCTGGTATTGGTAGTTTAGGTAGTATTATGCTAGATTGTTTAGAACGGGTGGCATAGGATGCATGGTATATACCCTGTAGGTGCAGTCCTCGATATTATTAACCAGCCGATTGCTTTGTACTATTCAATGACTGGTATAGGGAGTACGTTATGACAGGTCAAGTGGTATTATGGAGTGGGGTGGGGGTAATGCCTGGCAGTATAGAACAGCAGTATAGTATGGACGATATATACTTCTGTGGGCCCCTGCAGGGACCATGTTAGCCCTTAGTACTATTAATCCACCTGATGCTTCATGTTATCCTATGACTGGTATAGGTAGTATGCAATGCTAGGCATGGGGGTATTGTGGGTAGGGGTACTGCCTGGTAGTTTAGAACGGTACTATAGTATGGGCGGTATATACACCTATAGGCCCCCTGTTAGTGCTTGGTACTATTAACCAACCGATTGCTTTGTTTTATTATATGGCTGGTATATGCAGTACGTTATGGTAGATCTAGTGATTTTGTGGGGGTGGGGGTAATGCCTGGCAGTATAGAACAACAGTATAGTATGGACAATATATAGCTCTGTGGGCCCCCGACAGCCGTTGATACTACTAATCGACTTAATGCTTTATGTCACCCCCATAACTAATATATGTAATGTGGGGCCAGACGTTATTGTGGGTGGGTGGGTGGGTGGGTGGGTGTAATGCTTTGTTATCCTATGACTTGTATAGGTAGTATGTAATGCTAGGCCAAGGGGTACTGTGGGTAAGTGTAATGCCTGATGTTAAAACACGGAATCCAAATTTTACGGACTCGGCTAGGAATCTCAATTACGGAATGCTTTATATGTATACACTGATGGAACATTTTGAAGGCCTGGGCGAAGGTATAGCTAGGAAGTAGTGGTACACGTCAATATTAATGGATGGTAGTTTAGTCAATAGTACTGGTACAAGGCCGCAATGGAACAAGACTGTTGTTGAAGCTAATGATAGGACAGATAGGCCATAGACCTGTAGTGGCCTTGGGGCTTTGGCGACAAGATGGAAGCGGTTGGTAAGACTACATTACACCCATTGAGGGCTTTTACATAACCTAATGCGACAAAAAAAGGGATTTTCCAAAAGGTATCCTCGATAGGTATCCTCAATAGGTATCCTCAAATAATACAATACCAGGCCATAGATATCCTCAAATACCCGTATGTGCCTATGTGATAGGGCATATTGTGTCACATTGTGCCTTTTCACATAAGCACATATGACAAAAAGGGATTCTCCAGTAGGTATCCTCGATAGGTATCCTCAAATAATACAATACCAGGCCATAGGTATCCTCAAATACCCGTATGTGCCTGTGTGATAGGGCATATCGTGTCACATTGTGCCTTTTCACATAAGCACATATCGGCATATAGTATTTTACATAGCACCACTGTAAGGAGGAAGCGCGACAGGTTGCACAAGACGAGGATTCCAGATTTAGACGCGGACCACGACTTTGACAATTTACGAAGTTTACGAAGTACAATCAGGGCAATAGGGATTGTTGCAGCTGACATAACTGGAATATGAGGAAATGAATGTGGAAGTTAACTTGTTCTTAAGCATGCTTCTGTCGCTAATATTTCGAGTTGTGTCGTCCAGAGCATTCCATAGTTTCGGGAAGGAGTATAAAGGAAATTTATCCAGAGTTTGAGTCCGTGTTTTTTGTATGTATAGGAGGCCTGACTGTCTAGATCTCCTACCAGATGGATTGTCAGTAATTTTAAATATATCATTGAAAGACGCCGGTAATCTGCCGTTCTGCCAGTCAAACACGAACAGTAGTGCATGTAGCCTAAACAAATCATCAACCTTGAGTATTTGGTTTTCTTTAAACAGGGGATCTGTATGAGAATTGTACTTTTTGTTATTAATTATTCGTATTGAACGTTTTTGCAGGACAGCTAGTTTTTTGATAGCTCTTGAGTTGTCCCATGCCTTGATTCCGTATACCAAATGGCTATGTATGAGGGCGTAATACAATGTTTTCAGAGCTCCGCGGGGGAGGATATTTTTAACTTTGTTTAGACTATAGTTTGCGCGTGCTATTTTCGAGCATAATTGGGATATGTGAGCCTTGTAGGATAAATGTTCATCAATGCTAATTCCCAAGAATTTAACAGATTTTTCTGTTTCGGTGGCCCCAGCCTTGTTAATGTTTTGGTTATTTATTTTTACCTCTTGACAAAGATTATTGTTCCTACCTCTATTTGGATTAAGTATGATGTACGAGGTTTTCTTAGCATTCAGCATTAACTGGTTCACAGAGCACCATTCGAATAGTTTCTGGAGCTCGTCATTGAAATACGGTGTAATGGGATTATTATCGGAGCCCGGGCAGTGTGCAGTGGTGTCATCGGCAAATGATAAAAGATTGAGTGATACTGAGTTACTTATATCATTTATATATAAAAGAAAAAGAATAGGGCCTAAAATCGAGCCCTGTGGTACACCGCAACTCTGTTTGGCTAAGTTCGATTTGTGTTCTCCGTACGTGACATATTAAGACCTGTTGGACAATTAACTTCTAAACCAAATGTTGGTGACACCTCGGATGCCATATTTTTCCCGTTTACCTAATAGTATTTCGTGATTTATGGTGTCAAAGGCCTTTGACAAGTACAGGAACAGTGCTAAGGTGCTGTTTTTTTCTTGTTTATTATTTTCTATTACAATGCTTTTAAGGAGCTGAAGAACTGGATGAATAGCACTATGTCGCTTTCGGAACCCATATTGGTGAGGGTATAAAATATTAAACCTATTGAGGAAACTAGCTAGCCTCATTTCCATGAGTTTTTCCATTACTTTTGAGAATACCGGAAATATACTGATAGGTCTGTAATTTGTAAAGCTGTGCTCGTCACCCGCTTTAAATATGGGTATCACCTTCGCGATCTTCATCCTGTCTGGTACTTTGCCGTTTAGGAAAGAGTTGTTAATTACATGTGTTAGAGGATCCAATACTTCGGTTATCGTATGCTTAAGAAGACAGGTTGTGATGTCATCGCAGTCTTTAAATAATTTTGGATTCATTTTATTTACTACTCGGTTGACTTCTGTGGGATTTGTGGGTATTAAATAAAGATTATTGGAGACATTGTTGTCCATGTAATCTGTTCGGATTAATAATTAATAATTTCATTCGTATAACACATATAATATCCCACATGACTTGCCATGAACATTTGCGGTCATAGTTTTAGCTCTCCTTACTGCAGACTGAGCAGGTCTAACTAATTGTAAATTAAATTTTACTCGCTTTGTTTTGACAAAAATGAAGCATTACTTCAGTGTTCATGTTTCAGCCATTTCTCAGTCTAAACTGTAGGGGCCCTGCAAAGCTTCGAAATTCGTCAAGTTGATTTTTCGATTAGAAATCGTCCCAATGATTCGATTCGATTCAAGTCACGCTAATTCAGAAATTTCGAATCGCTGAAGTGTTCTCAATGTCCTCTTAAGTGACTCCTCTTCAAGTTGAACTCTTCTTCTACCATGACAGAAGAAAAATTCAAGGAGGTCCCGCTTCCGAAACTAGTTTGATTCCGATTCGGAATATTCCGCACTTTTGATTGATTTGACAAAACAAAAGATTCGTCGTTGCATACAATACTTCAGTGATGGAGACTGACAATGGATACGGTTGTAAGAAAAGTCGTGGTGTTCGATTCGAGATTCGATTAGAAATGCTGTGCCGGATTCGATTCGAAATTTGGTATTTACATGACCCTACTAAAATCACTTTTGCAGAGGTTTTCAGTGAAGTCTTAACTCATTTAACAACCCCCCTTTTTATTTATTTATTTATTTATTTATTTATTTATTTATTTATTTATTTATTTATTTATTTATTTATTTATTTATTTATTGTTAGGAAAATAATGAGAAATATCTAGGCCCTTGAGATTTAAGGTGATTCCCTTGATGGTATTGTACATGTCAGTTGAATGACGCGAATTAGAAAAGTCCATATTTAGTATTTGGGGAAGACCGATATATATTTTCAACATACAGCATTCGGTCGACACGCTGTAAATTTAATTGGTGCGCCTCATAAAATCACTAAACAGCCACTTACGTATATGAAATTAGAATGTACTATTATCCTGGGACGCAAAACGGCCAGTTCGTGTTCCAAAGGTTAAAGTTCAGATGAAAAGGGAAATTCCCTGAAAAGGGTGGTGCAACAAAACATCGAACACAGCTGAATACGACCAAACACAACAAAATTCTGGGACAAGTGTCAAATAAAGTTGATATATTATCGATATATTGATAGTGTCAAAAGTTTATAAAAGTGAACGAATCTACTTGAAAGTTGAAATACATGATATTTATAAACGAATCTACCAATATATCAACTTTATTTGACACTTGCCCCATTATTTTATTAGTGTTCGGTTGTGTTCGGCGTTGAGTAGCACCGTGAAGGCTACTAAACACCGAACACAAGAATCTAACCGAGCCGATATTTGAAAGAAAAAAGTTAATAAAATCACTTTAATCCTTTGAATCCTAGTGGTCGTTTTTTTCCGGCCAGCAACATGATACGTCATAACGTCATTAAAAAGGATGTTTGTTCAGTAAATGTGTGGGGTAGACCAATCAATATTTTCAACGTGCAGCTCCGATTTTCGGGGCTGCACGTTGAAAATAATGATTGGACTACCCCAAATAATGAATATGGACTCGTCTAATTGCTGCTATTGAACTGGCATGGCAGATACCACTAGAGTTCAAAGGGTTAGTGAACGGATCTACTTGAAACATTAAATATAATATATGATATTTAAACCCCAATCTATCAGTATATCAACAATATATCAACTTTATTTGACACTTATTCCATACTTTTATTTTTGTTCGGTTGTGTTCGGGTTCGGTTGTGTTCGGTGTTCAGTAGCATCGGAAAAGGATTGATGTACTGGATGAAACTTGCACTACAAAACTCGATTTCAAGTTAACTGCTGTTCTTTACTTTAGGCATTATATATTCTGAATTAATCAATTGGCTCATCCCAAAAGACAAGCGTTTTGTTGAAACCAACTGCTGTTCTTTACTTCAGTCATTATTTCTTCTGAATAAATCAATTGGCTCATCTCGAAAGACAAGCGTTTTGTTGGAACCAGTATACCTTTATTGTACCAACACAAAGGGAATACAACTCTGCAATGTTTGCATTGTGCTAAAAATGGCCGTGTCGTGTAATTATACTTGATTATTGGACCCAGAATCGGTAACTGAATGACGTGTCATGTTGAGTGAGATGCTACCAGATCGAATCTGAGTTCGGTAGTATAGATTTATCAAGGACGTGTTATCGAGCGGATTATTTATTAATGTAATCTAAGGCCGTCATGATCCTAAGGTCGTCACTCATGTTCTCGAGTTATTTTTTTCTGATCTACGAGATTTCAGAAAGTTCACACACTTCGAATTCAAAACTGTTCAAAACGAAAATTTTCGGTGAAATGGATCCAAAATTTTGACGCAATGGCGGATTGCAGATTTCGAGCAAATCAAGGTAATACCCTCAAAGGATCGAATAATTGCCGGGCGACAGGTTTTCGCAAAAATGGGTCCCTCGGGCGACGGACAATTCTGAACATACACCCCCATTAAACAAGTGATTGCGTGTGTTTGGGACAGAAATCCTACTCCAAACTTCCTACTTTCCTACTCTTCCTACACCATTAACACAATTAGCGCGCTACATCGACATAAAGTGTTAGTTCTGACCTGACGTGATTAGGAAGGAAAGTACTGTCGTCTGGATGTCGTTAAAAGCGACAGTGGAAACGATTATGGAATCTAAGGATTGAAGTTTACCTGGAGCCATCAACGGCAGTTTTCACTAGTAGTAGTGCCTGCACCTTTTATGCTTCATTTGCCAGAGGGAGAGCCAGAGGGGAAGTGGCGTCATAGTCACGTGACCCAGTAATGTCATATGTGGTTGTCATGGAAGCTCGCACGAGCGGCCATGTAGTGACGTCATTACCATTGTGATATGTGGTGTCAGTGAGCATGTGCAGCGCATTTTGTCAGGATGATACGTATTACCGTTTTTCATTTTGTACACTGGAGGCCGCAACTTGGTTTCTATTGTGGCACATGCTTGCTATGTGACCCAAAGACCCTTTAATAGGAATGAGGCGTATATTTAATTACCCAAATGCACTCAACAATTGTTTATTTGGCTTGGAATCTTCGAGTAGCTCGTTTTTACCTATTCAGACCGACGTATTTGATGGCACGTAATGATATAGGACTCTAAATACTACAGGGAGGGTTGTTCTGAGGATGTGTTCGATTGGACTGGAGTAAATCAAATAGAGGATATTAGCATTCCCCATGATGGGTCGCGTGAGAGGTGGCATGTGTCATACGTTTCCAAAACAAATTGCACGTGGAATTTGTCAGAAAATGGTGGATCTGACTCGTCAACTAAACAGATACTGGTATATTACGCGCTTGATAATTTGTGTTATAATTAACTTTTATAGTAAGTATCAATCATAATTATGAATAATACGATAAATCCGAGTTGAAAACAAACATGAAATGTGACTGCGCACAGTCGGAATCGAGTTGCGTATCTTCGTTGCTTTGCAAAGCGGAACTGAGCTACCATCTTGAAATTTCAACATCCGAAATGTATTGATATAAATAAATTATTGTCAATACCCGTACCATAGAGTTTTTCGTAAAGGATTGAATGATATATGAAGCGATTGGCGGTAATCGCCATTGCTGGCTCCCAGTTTCGCTGCACACGTGTGTATTGTTTTGGAAGGAAATGTGACGTGTGTCCACCCCCACGAGACAAACATGGGGAATGCCGATAAAGTCTCTTAACACAAACAACCCGACAGTTACCCTAAATCACCAAAACGACAAAAAATCATCGAAGCGGACCCAACCAAGCCACTGTCTAGGGTTTATAACACTAGCATGCAGTGCTACAGCGATTTTGTAATCCCATTTCCACATATGTGTACATGAAGGCCATGGAGATACTTTTTAGCGATCTAACATCATATTCATCACATACTCATCTAGGTATTGAAGGGCCACGTTCCGTAGCTCGCCACTTTCAGCATCCCTAAATGACAAACGACTAGCTTTCGGCACCCATTTTGTCTAACCCCACCAATTGAAACCGTGTCAGGGGCCGGTATTTATTCAGCAGATAAAAGTCAAATTCACGCAGCAGCAATATCACCACAGCTGACACTGATCCCCAAGCCAGAAATTAAGCAGACTGTCATCTGCAAAATGAGGTCTCCACAGGGTGGGTAGCATCACTAAATTTACCCCTTGTGAACCTCAATATGAATCAGGGGCTTAAAACTAAAGTCTAAACAGAAAGAGGTACCCAGAGGATAAATTGGCCTACTGTATGGGATAGCATCATCAAATTCACCCTCTGGGGACCTCATTCTGCAAATGTCAGATTGCTTATTTTCAGGCCTGCTGACCCCCAGAAAACTTTTCCAGAAGACTTCCCATAGAACAGTGTTAGGAGTTGGAATTAATTATGTAGATAAAATTCAAATTTACACAGTATCAATACCCATTTGATAGGCAAAGATTAATTCACAATTCTCGGGTGATAGCTTAAATAATTAACATGTAGGAAAAACACAGACTCGTGTTTTTGTACGACTTCTTCTTCTTCTTATATAATTTACGTGCAGGTCTTGTTCTTTTACTTCGATTTCTTCAACCCATTCTATGATTCTTTAAAATGAAAATAAATATGTAACATCGTTCTACTGTAAAACTCACAACTGATTCTGACGCTGGAAAACTTTTCCACCAAGCTCCACATGGGGCAGTATCGGAAGCTGCACAGGAGTGTAACATCTGGGTGTGTGTTTGTCCCCCACCCCCTACACACACACATACCACACATACACAAAAATCTCCAGATCAAAGTTATGCAGACGTCCTTGCTTACCTGACGAAAATAAATACACGCTTTGGAGTACTCAGTTGGGTAAAATCTCTTGCTTGCCCGACAAGAATATACACATATTCAGTTGATTTGGGTTGATTTTTAACCGAAATGATTTTGGGGAATTTTCCAGAAAGCTTTCCACAGAACAGTATCAGGTACTGATGTTCATTTGGTAGATAAAGATAAAATTTACACAGTAGCAAAACATCTTCAACCCCTTTCAGATGCATGTATTTCTTCACAACACCAAATCTTGGGAAGTAGCTCAAATATATTAAGTACCGGTACTGATCTTGTCTTTTTCCCTACTCTGTCTGCACAATTTTCTCTATTCTACAAATGAAAAGTAGATATTTACAGAAGCTTATTCAAGGCATGTGTGAAATGTTTTCCAAAGTCGTTTTAACGAGTTAGTGAGTCGTGATAACGACCGAAGTAAATCGTTATAACGACTTACAGAAGTCGACTAACTCATTATAACGACTTACTAACTCGTCATAACGACTATGTACCTCGCGTTCCATAAGCAACCCCATCCCCTCAAGAAAACATAATATAAAATTTACTTACGCCCAAATTCATTCTTTTTACATTTGTTATATTGTACCTGGGAGGGGGTCAGTGCTATTCGTCTGAGTCATTATAACGAGCTGGTTAAGTCGTCATAACGAATTAGTAAGTCTAACGAGTTACGCAAGTCATTATAACGACTTTCTAAGTCGTTATAGCGACTTACGTAAGTCGTTATAACGACATTCTAAATCGTTATAACGAGTTTACCAATTCATTATAGCGAGTTAGTAGGTCGTTATAACGAGTAACATGGGTCGTTATAACGACCTTCTAAGTCGTTATAACGAGATAGTTAAGTGTCAGGGATTGGGATTGATTATGTAAGTAAACATCGGATTTGCGCAACACCAAAGCCCAATAAACCCCTTGCTGGTGCTTATATATATAGTTTATATAATTAACTCTTAGAAGCCGGGGAATCAGAATGAATTTATTGAACATGACATACCGCGAAAAACTTACAGTAAAGCAGGAGCTTCTAGTCAAGTGTTGTCTGCATATTCAGCCAGACGACTCTTGACTAGACGCACCTGCTCAGTGCTTAATTCTCCCCCAGCCCAAAGATAGCCGAACCGTCACAGCCAGATTATCTGCCGTATTACATCACAGGCAAGACTCGACTTCCGGCTTCTAAGAGTTAAGTACCGGTCTTGTCATTATTATCTGTCTATCAAACGTATACGTAGAAACCTGCGTAATGGGGTGGGTGCATGAATAACACGAGACCCATAAAAATACCCGTAGGCAGGGACGGGTCCCACAACTCCTTTTAATACTTTAACCAAGTTGAATATTCAGTCAACCCAGTTTATTTGGGTTAATGTTTAACCCAACTGGTTCTGGAATGTAAGTCTTGCAAATAGGAAGTGAACAACATCAGTCTTGTTTCACCGAGTTCTGTCAAACAAGACTGAAATGGACAAATTCCCAGATACATTATCGGATGATATTATGAAAAAAATTTGCTTCTTACAATTTTGATGCTATGACATTAGTGTGTATATTATTTCTTGTCATCGGAGGACAGAATTGGTGTTTTGTGTCATCATCTTGTGTGCAGTAATGGCACAAGCTCAGACTGATGCATGTGTGTGAAGCCATTTACCAGGTTGGGCAAAGAAGGCATACTTTGATGATGTAGTTGGGATATTGAACTCAGAATTCTTAGAAATTTAGTTGTGGATAATTAACCTGTAGTTGGGGTGCAGGTGCTTCCAATGCAGCTTCTCATTTAATTAGCACGATCCCGCCCCCGTCTTCCACACACACACACACACACACACACTCACACACACACACGCGCACACGCACATATACCTACATAAACCCTCACACACACAAACAAAAACAAATGACTTCTCAGAGTGCATGCATCAATGCCTTCTTTGAAGGCATTCTGAAATCAGACCGATGGCACGCTCATACCAATCGTCGCCCTGGACTTCCACTCTTCCTGCTTAGACATAATTAGCATGTACCCGACTCAAAATTGATCATCTACTGGGAACAATTCGGCACTGACAACCACCCAATTCCACGAGAACTGACCCCCCACCCCGTCGCATTTTCCGGCAATGCACTTTTAGAATAAATTCTTTAATAAAAGCATGTATTTGTTGCGTTGCAGGGTGTTTCAATGAAATATGATTCTGCCTACATCATCAAGGACCGCTTTCTCAGGAGGCATTCCCAAGGCACGGCGTGGAAAAGGCATGTATAAACGCATGACATCTCCGAATGCATGCCTTCATCGAAAGCATCCTGAAAGGACTCCAATTGTCCGAGTGTTAGTCGTCGTGCATTCATTCTAGACTCCATATTTAGACGGAATTATGCATGTACCGCACTCAAAATTGATCACGATGGGAACGAAATGGACCTTAACTTGGATGACCCCCCTGGCATAACCCCATTCACCAACCCACACCCAATGTATTTTCAGAGTGCATGCAATTGCCACTGTTTGGTAGGGGCTATCCAAGTCCCCCCCCCCCCCCTCCCACGCCACTATTTTTTAACAAAAGTCAATCGAAGAGTGCGATAAGTAGTATGTCCGTAAAGGGATCGGCATTTGACACAAAAATCTGCATTAATCAGTCTGGGTATGATTTTATAGAAATGACCGAGTTGTCATTTTGAGCCGGACTAATGTTATTTATTTATTCCATCTATATTATAAAGGCATGCCTTCACCGGAGGCATTCCGAAAGCATACCTTGCGCTGTCTTGATAAATACATGTGATTGACGTCATTTTTTTTTTAGACTTTCCCTGGGAACGCGGTGGCTCAGTAGGTAGAGATGCGAACTGCAAGTCGAGATGTCCTCGGTCCAAATCTCGACTGCGGTAACCTAACTGCGTTGTTTCTTGGGTCAAGACACTAAACCCCTATTGCCTGCGTTGGGTGCGGTGGCGTTGTGTACTAAGGCGTACTGCACGGCGATGATGCACTTGTCTTCAACCAATGTTAACCCTGCTTGAGTGGAGTTAGTACTTTGGGTAGACTGTCAGTTGGTTGTCTTTGGTGGTTCTCCCTTGGAACTTCGGCTTCCTCCAGCAGTAAAACTGAACGACACGAGGCGACCTTGGCTGTCGAAAGTGTCGTTAAATCCCAAAAATAAATGAATAAATGATTCAATGAATAAATGAATAAATAAAAAAATAAATAAATAAATTCTGGCTTTTACGACCCGTTGTTTAGACCTCATTACCATGCACCGGCCTCGGAATTAGTCATACCTGGTATCACAGCGTGTCAACAGCAATAATGACCGAGCACGTCTGTTTGATTCAATCTGCTATCTTCAAATCTTCATTCATTCCACACCACATATCATAATGTTTAATAGGCGTGATTGCTTGCCAGATCCCCCCCCCCCGCCCCCAGCCCATCCCATCCCTTGCCATCTCTTGCGTCTGCAATGTCAGTTTAATGCGATCCAAGAAAAATGTTGAATTCCAACCTCATGGTGTTGTTTAAAGGTGTGTGGTTAGAGTGAAAGTGTTTATCAAATGGACAGAAAAAATGCCAAACTAGGCCGGTCTGTGGCAGGTTAATAATGAGTGGAAAAGTCTTTGAACTGAGACTGACGTGTGTGCGTGTGGGTTGGGGGGGAGGGGGGTCTTCTCGGTTCCAACGCGATTTTACTGCGTTCAATGCAGTTAAAAAGCAAACGCTATGCCCATGCGTTTTGTCGCAGTAGAGGAAATCTCACAATTATATTTCTGCTATGCAGCTGTCTGATCGGCCAATTCACCGCCTTTTCGCCATGAATCCTTCCGCATGTTTCGTCTCTTTTTTCAGTTGGGTCGGTTATCTAAGATTCAAAGGTAGTGTCGCAACCCATTCGAGGCGGACTTAGCAATGCCACTTCGACTTTACACGATCTCCATTGCAGTAAAAATTTATTAAATATTCAACAACGGTTTCTCCCAGCCAAGGGTACAGTCGGAGGATTCAAGATTAACACCTGGGGCCGTTTCGTACCAGCTTGAAAAGGACCAGATTCGCAAAATTACCGCTTTTTATCAAAACGCTGTATTTCAGCCATTTTTCGGGGAATTTCTATGAAATTTCCAGTCCTTGTGGAGGAATAGTTAGTCATAGTTTTTCCGAACATAGCGACACGAGCCGCTCTCTGTCGAACACACACACACACACACACACACACACACACACACACACACACACACACACACACACACACACACACACACACACACACACACACACACACACACACACACACACCACACACACACACACACACACACACACACACACAACACACACACACACACACACACACACATATACCGGTTTTCCCTACATTGTGAGGTATATAGATTCATACCAGTTGAGCGAGGTAATCGCTTTCTGAGGCTCCCAGAAAGGAGATATTTCGTATTTTATCATGTCATAACATGGACTATCGAAGGACCTCCACGTTTTTGTATACCATGAAGGGCTAAGTGTTAGGTATGCCACATACATACCGAGGCACAGCCTTATATGGCAGTGTCTTTCCGAGGTATATAATAAGGAAATGTCGTTCCAAGGTTGTGTTCCTATGATGGTAATGTCTTTCCCAGGTAGTGTCCCTTTTTTATTCATCTCGTGAGGCGTACAGACATTCGTTGAAGATAATTAAATATTCAATTAGCATAGAATAGAATAGAATAGAACTTTATTGCAATAAATCACCCGCACTGGGGCAGATTGCATGTACAGTACGTGAAGAGTGTATTATCACTAAATCACCCGCAGAGTGGAGATTCCACCCAAGCAATAATTGCGAATTTGTTGCAAAGCTCAACCAGCACCAGCAATGTTTCAGCCAATGGACCTCCGGGTTAAACCCAGAGGTCCATTGGCTGAAACATTGCGTGTGTTTTTTGTCGATATGAACAAAATTTGAAAGTTATAGCTTGGGTGATAACCCCACTCCGCGGGTGATTTTCTTACAATCCCCTCTCCACGTACCGTATAATAGTACAATATTAGTATAATTAAGACCATTTGATACAGCACCATCAGGAATAGAATATCCTGTCATGTCTCAATGTAGTCCTTTTATAATATATAATGAGAAATATATAATGATATTTTGAACACATGTATATACACATGCACACATCTGCATACACACACATCCTTACACGCACACTCCTAAGTAGGTATATTTTGAGAGTCCACGACCACTTGTACATGTACGTGTACAAACATACGCACACGATGCGTTCACCAACGTGGAATTCAGTGTTAAATCACACGCTTGTTCACAAAAACTGTACATGGTCTTGAATCCGCTTATGTACAGTCGTGACTCCTAGATCGCACTTTTAACGTTCAAATACTCGTGGTGAACGCGCGTTTTTAAAAAAAGGGTGAAATCGTACATCTTCACTTGTATCTTGTACGTAATTTTTCGTCGACGTTCCAATCGCAGATCAGACCATCGATCCATCGTCGGCGAACGCGATCGAAAGCAAAAGATTCTGGGTCGTCATCAAAAAACAGTTTTGGAGACTCTAGACCAGCGGTCCAGAACCCGCAATTGCGTTGGTACAGATGGTCTAGAACCTTCAATTGTTTTGAGGCGGTGGTGAGGTTTTTTTGTTCAAAAAGAGTCGATTGTGAATATATATATAGTCTGTATTATAGACATTGATGTTTTCTGTTGATGGAACGGATAAAAATTGAGTTTTGGTTTTTTTTTTTAGAATTCCTCCACTATGAGAAATTTTCAACAAAAAAAAACACTCAGCTGATCGAGCGATCAGATCGCTCGATTCTCGTAATAAAACTCGATCTGAACGAAGAGTGTCGTTGTCGTCGGTGTGTTGGAAATTTGCAAACCCAGTCACGTCTTCCTGAAGTAAAAAACTAATACACGTTATCGTAATGAGTGAATGAGGTTTTTTTTGTTAAAAAAGAGTCGATTGTGAATATATAGTCTGTATTACAGACATTGATGTTTTCTGTTGATGGGACGGATAAAAATTGAGTTTTAGGGTTTTTTTTTAGAATTCCTCCACTATGAGAAATTCTAAAAAAAAACCCACTCAGCTGATTGAGCGATCGGATCGCTCGATTCTCGTAATAAAACTCGATTTGAACGAAGAGTGTCGTTGTCGTTGGTTTGTGTTGGAAATTTGCAAACCCAGTCACGTCTTCCTGATGTAAACAACTAACACACGTTATCGTAGAGTCGATTGTGAATATATAGTCTGTATTATAGACATTCATGTTTTCTGTTGATGGGACGGATAAAAATTGAGTTTTGGTGTTTTGTTTTTTTTTCGAAGGGAGTTGATCTGTAATAGATAATTTGTGTTTTGCCTTGATTGAGAGGTTGACTGTTAAGCGTTTGTTGAATAAAGTCAAAAAACACTTATCGGAATGTTTAAAACGCATTTTCCGCTCATTAGGTTTTGAGTGGTAAAATTTTTAATATATTTATGATAGCAATCGGAGAGAGATTTGTTAAAATCAGTTTTCCATTGTATGTTGAAACTGTTTAACAGTCATCAAAAAAAGGATTCTCTCTTAATTCGACACTCGATGAATTGATGTGTGAATGAATGAAGATCTTTTGACAAAATGTAAACACCACTGTCAAAAAATGCGTTAAATCAGAAACCGGTTTGTCATGTACTGTTTAAACGTATTTTTTTTTTAACTTCAATTAACACAGTCAGTTTGAGATGTGAATATTTTCAGATTATTATATATTATATTAAGACGGAAAGAGTTAAAACACAAAAACATAAAAATATAATTAAACATTTAATTTTGAAAAATAAATAAAAACAATTAAAACGAAAGATGTTTTGGAGGATGGATCCTAGACGTCGAGATCGAATTTTAGACGAGTATTTACGTTCTAAGAAGGCGATTCAGGCTGCTGATAGGAGCAGACGTCTCGGTGAGATGGAACTCAAACGCAAAGCCGCAAAAATATTTAAACCCGTGACGGAGGGTCAAGAGCGAAGCAAGAAGGAGATAGTCGAAGAATTGAGACCCATAAAGGAGAGTTCTTTGAGAATGGGTTCGTTGCCTCCTAGTTTTGGAAATCGGTATTCCGTTCAATCTACACCGGATTATGTTCCCATGAGAATCGAAACCGACGTGAGCGAGAGCGATGATACAGCTTCGACTATCACCACTGATAGCGTCGCGTTGTCCGAGGATGGTGGTAAGAGAGATCTGTTGTATGGAATTTATAAGGATTCTGACGGTAGAACTTTTGTGGGCGACACAGAAGTGCAAGAGGATGATGATAATTTAATCGTCGGTTCGAATAGGTACGAATTAACTCCTGGACTGCGCAAATTGCTCCTTTTCGACAAGCCTGGAGATTACACGGAACAGGATTTCGACAATTATGGCGACATTCTGGTTCAGACCCACGCCATGAAGAGAAATAACGATGCCAGAGAGACGAGACCCAAAGCCAACAGAGGTTACAAGTGGACGAAAGTGGTGAAACCCATATGGGAGATGAACAAGAAGTTCGTCGAATCGGTGACCGGCAAAGGGGTGAAAACCACTACTTTTCTTCCGAGCGATTCCGACGCTCTGTCTCAGAGATTGAGTTTGTTGATGGCGAGCAGACAGGCTGGTAACACGGGATTAGATAATCAGATAGTTGCCGTATCTGACGAATTGTTGAGACAGAAGGTTTTGAATAAAAACCAGTATAAAAGGCTGATGAACGAATTGAAGGATTGATGTGTATATAATAATAAGTAGAGAGAGAGAAACAAACAAACAAACAAACAAAAAATAAAAGAGTAAATTCTTACACTAGAATAATAAAAGTATTTAAAAACGACAAAACGATTTACCAGTTAAAAAAAAATAAAAATATATCATAAAAATAAAATATGTTGGTGATAAAGAACAGGGGATACGTCAGGACTTACGTTCAAGGCGGTTCTGGCATCGTCGATTCTATAATGCGAGCGTTCATGAGCAATGCGGGTAGAAAACTCGCATCGACCGCATTTGAGGTCAGTAAGAAGACGGCTTTGGATGCTGGTAAGAAAGCCGCTTCCGAAGCAAGTGGTAGGATAGCTTCTGTGGCTGGCAAGAGGGCAGCCGATGCATTGATCGACAAGTTGATCAGTCCGCCGGCGAAGCGAGCTGCGTTAGAGTGAACGCCGAAAAGTTGGAAAGATTTTAAGGATGCCGTGGTGCCCATACAAGATTTAGCCAAAATGACGAGTGGATCCGGATTGAAGAGAACTCGCGACGGTGCGTTCTAAATAAATAATAATAATAATAACATTAAAAAACAGAAAAGAATCTAAAATAACAGACAAAAAAAAAAAAATAAAACAAAGATGAACATTAAAGATATGTCTTGGAACGACGCAGCGACCAAGAGGTCGAATAACGAGTACTTTCCCAAGAGCATAAGAGGTTTGATAGTGGGAAAATCGAATTGTGGAAAGACCAATCTGTTGATGAATCTGTTGTCCCGACCCGACTGGTTGGATTACGACAGATTGTTCGTGTTTGGCAAGAGCTTGTTTCAACCCGAATGCAGATTGCTTCGAGAGTGCATGGATCGCAGATTGCCCAAGGACGTCATAGCCAGAATCTTTGACAGTAGGGAGGAATTCGACAAGTGTGGAGCTCCGCTCTCAACCATTTTGGATGGCACGGCGACAGAGCTGATGAAGAGAAATGCATCTTCGAACGTCGAGTGTTGATTTTATGAGAACGCTAGCGACGTTCCAGATCCTAGGGAACTGAAATTGGAAGATAAGAATCTCATGATTTTCGATGATCTGCTTTTGGAGAGACAGAACCGATGCAAATCGTATTACGTTAGGGGTCAACATAGCAACGTGGACTGTTTCTACCTGTCGCAGAATTATTTTCGATTGCCCAGACAGACGATAAGGGAGAACGCTAATTTTCTATGTCTCTTTTGCCAAGATCTCAAGAATCTCAATCACATCTACGGTGATCACGTCGCAAACGACATGAGCGCTGCCGAATTCAGGAGATTCTGCAAGAGGGTTTGGGATGGTGGACTTTACAATTTCGTCGTGATCAATTTGACGAGGGAATTTAATCGTGGAAAATATCGGTGCGGATTCGACAAGTTTTATGTTCCCGATGGTAATAATAACAAGATAGAGCGTGAAAATAAAAATTAGAAAAATAATAAATCTTCAAATAATTAGTTTTGAATAAAAAAAAAAATAAAATTAAAATATAATGTTCGAACATGGAGAATTGTTAGAACGGATAGCCGAGAATACGGCTGCGAAACAATCCATTCAAATCTTGGTGAGTGGCGATTCGACTCGATTCGCTACGAAATTCAAACCTTCCATCGAATTGAATAGAGAGAAAAGTTACGAGATGGCGTTGGTGAATCTGGAGACTTATTATTCCTTTCCCAACGTCACCGAAAAGAATAACTCATTCAAGTATTCTGACGGAGTGGATTGGTTGAAGATTCGAATTCCCAAAGGGAGTTACGACATAGACGATTTGAACCATTACATTCAGACGCGAATGAAGACGGATGGAAAGGGAAGCAACAAGATCAGACTCGCTCCCAATCCTAATACCTTACAGACGATGTTGGATTTGGAAGATAATTTTCGTGTGGATTTCAACATGGACGATTCTATAGGCAAGATGTTGGGATTCGATCGAAAGATGTATCGAGGCCACGCGGCATCTGAAAATACGGTCGACATTCTCGCTGTCAATAGCATTCTGGTGAACATGGACGTGAATGCTGGAAGCTACGTGAATGGTAGCGCTCAGCCGACGATCTATTCCTTCTTTCCAAACGTGTCGCCGGGTTATAAGATCGTGGAGCGACCTCAAAATTTAGTTTATCTACCAGTGATTTTAGACACGTTGTATAGTCTGAAAACCACGTTGACGGATCAAAATGGTGAACTGTTAGATCTTCGCGGAGAGAGAGTGACGATACGATTTCACATAAGAGAAATATAAAAAGCAAAAAAAAAAAAAAAATATTATATATATAGATAACAAAAATAAAATAAACGGTAATATTAATTTTTACAAAATTATTTTAATATAATTATTAAACAAGAAACAATTGAAGTAAATATATTTAAAAAACAGAATTATGACACAATACGTGGTTAAAAACGTGAACATATCCGCAGGACAGAGGAAGAAACTTAAGAGAGCGTTAACAACTCGAGGCGAGGCGGTGAGATTCAAATTCACTCACGAAGATCTGACGAGAGGCGGACAGGATTCGATCGCCTGGACCAGAAGTCAAATCAAATGGGTGGAGAAAGCGATTTGCGATGGAAGAGGGTTGGCGGTGAGATTGAGTCCCGCTCAATTGAGATACAATTTGAGAATGAAAGGCGGTTTCCTACCGCTATTGACAGGAATCGCCGCAAAAGCATTACCCTTCGCCGCAAAGGCACTACCCTTTCTCGGAAAGACTCTCGGCGGGACTCGCTATTTCGGGAGTTGAGAAATTAATGGGTGGCAGCGGACTGTTTTTGAAGAAGGGAGGAGCCGTGTGTCGCGTTCACGTAGACGACAGCGGTAAAGGATTGTATCTAGAACCCGTTAGAGGTGACAACTCTCTGAGAGGAAACGGTCTCTATGTGAAGAGTGGACGGAACGTCAAGCGATTCGGCAAGGGTTTGTTGCTCGGTGAGAATTCACCATTTAAGAACATACCAATTTTGAATATGTTATTATAAATATAAAATTATATAAAATATATAAAATCATAGAAAGTATAAAATAATATATTTAAAATGGGTGAAAAGGTGGAGAAACAAATTTATCACCTGGATGAAAAGGTGGAGAAACAATTTGACGATAATGACGAACATCGCGAGCCAGAGAGCGAAGAAATAAAAAATGGTTAGACGCTAATGATGGATATCTAAGGAAAGAGATAGATAAAGCGCGGGATATACAGTTGAGAATGAGACGATGCTTTCCACGGTCACCACTACCTTCTGAAGTGAATGGTAATGATGCTAGTGTTACCAAGAGATGCACAACATTCGTTCATAATTATGATTTGGATAAAACAAAAATGTTACCATAAACGTATCACATCACAAAGAAAAAGAAAAAAAGGAAAAGAAGAAGAATCGATGCTGAAATTTGAGAGAAAAGGAAACGTTATTATAATATATCATGATGATAGTGAAGAAGGAGAACAAAAAAAAAAAAAACAAAAAAAAAAGTAAATGAGATCTAAAGATGATCTCATTACTTTTTTTTTTTTTTTTTTTTTTTTCATTTTTTCTTCGCTAAAAATCAATCACTCTATTGTTTATATTTCCAAGTCCGTTATTAGCATGTTGACGCTCGTGTCTTCTCCTTTTTCGAAAACGTGTTGAATGTTTATCTTTACTCTTTTGAGTTTTTTTACATCGGTCAACTCGCTCTCACCACCCAATTTCTTCACGAGTTCAAATGAGATGTTTGGAAATATGTAATTTCCATAGGGCAACGACAAATCGTCCTTGTCGAATTCTCTATCTTCGGCGATGACGATGTTCTGCAGATCGCTTTGGTACTCGTAAATCAAATCGAGCGCGGCTTCGTTCAATTTCAGAGGCATCTTATATTTCTCGTATTTGTGCTCTAAGCCCTTCGTCTCGACATCGTTCAATTCGATGGGATCGTGCCGTTGTAATCTATAGATTTTATGACCGAATTTCTTATACGTTTCGACTCATTTCAATTTCAATTCGCATCTTTTAGGTGTTGTTGTCTTCATGATCGATTATTTGTTTTTTTTGTTTTTACGAATTCTTGCAATAATGTATATTTTAAATTTTGTATTTAAATAATAATTTATTAAAAAAAAGTTTGTAATTTTTTTTGCTCTTTATATATATATAAAAAAGTTGTTTTTTTTAATTTTTAATTTTCTTTAATGTAAAAATTTTTTTTAGTAAAAGTTTTTTTTTCTCTTTATATATATATATAAAAAGTTAATTTTTTTTAATTTCAATCTCTCTATTGTTTATATTTCCAAGTCCGTTATTAGCAAGTTGACATTCGTCTTTTTTCCACATACAAAAATGGTGTGAATTTTCATCTTTACTCTTTTGAGTTTTTTTTTCATAGGCGAATGCACTCTCACCACCCGATTTCTTCATGAGTTCGGGTTAGATTATTGGATATATGTAACCTCCATAGGACAACAATAAATCACCCCTGTCGAATTCTTTGTCTTCGGCGACAATGATATTAATCAACAGTTCGCTTTGGTACTCGTAAAACAAATCGAGCGCGGCTTCATCCACTTTCAAACACATTCGATATTTGTGGTAGTAGCGCTCTAAGTCCACCAGCTCGACCTCATTCAATTCGATGGGATCGTGTGGTTGTAATGTATAGATATTAAAACTGGATTTCTCATACCTTTTGTCTCGTTTCAATTTCAATTCGCATCTTTTAGGTGTTGTTGTCATGATCGATTATTTGGTTTTTTTATGAATTTTTACAAATAATGTTTATTTTAAATTTTGTATTAAAAAAATTGAATTTTAAAATTTAACTTTTTTTTTTTTTTCTATTATATATAAAGAGTAAAAAAGCAAAACTTTTTTAACAAATTATTTAATACAAAATTCAAAAAAAAAATATTCTTACAAATGAAGCAAACAGATAAAACAATGGTAAATTTAAATGAGAAAACCATACCTCAGTTAAACGAGATTTGTAATCTATTACAAATTTCAGATTTCAGAAAGCATAGAACTAAATCAAAAAAAATTGAAGTTGTACAAGAATATTTGCGAAACGCTAGAAAGGCAAACGAAATGTCGATAGCAATGACGTCAAAAGATGCACCGGTTGTGAAAAATAAGAAGACGACTAAACGAAAAGCCGCTGAAAAACATCAAGTTTCCAAAGAAAAGAAAAGAAAAACTAAAACGAAAATGAGTGATGCACTTCAGATTCAAGATGAACGAGATATATCGAGCGAAATTCAATGAGCAATCGACGAAGAGAAAGGAGAAGAATATGTAACACGACTCGTTGCGGAACTATTCCAATCGAAACCCGTAGAACGGGAGAGTGCGATCAAAGGCATTTTTAAAACTTTCGACGTGATTCCCTCGTTGAAGAAAGTCGATCCGAAATTGTTCATGGAACGGGTGAAGAAAGAAGTATTGGATTTGTTTCGCGAATACATGAACTTGGGATTAAAAATTAAGATGATACTCCATTGCATAGTGAATAAAATCGATGTGAAGTCCGGCAAGAGCATCGTGAAAAATGCATATTTCAGATCTAATGTCGAACCCGTATTTCGAGGTTCAGATCTATCGGACGTTTTCGAAAAGATGAAAGACAAGATGTTGACATCTCTCGTGAATTATCAAAAGGAAGGTAGTAATTGGACGTTCGGTGAGGTGTTGAAACTCGAAATTCACATGACTAAAAATGAACCGTTGAAAGGATCTTCCTACTTGGAATTACCGTATTTCTTGACTAAGAAACATGCCGTGGTCAACGTGAGAAATAAAGATGATCAGTGTTTTAAATGGGCAGTCACCTCCGCTTTATACCCTGTCGAAATACACACCAATAGAGTTTTTCGTTACGAGGAAACTTCTAAAAATCTCGATTGGACCGGAGTGACTTTTCCAACAGAGTTAAAACACATCGAACGTTTTGAGGTTCAAAATCCCACCGTAGCGGTGAACGTCTTGGGATACGACGACGAAAATCAAAAGATCTATCCTCTCAGACAGACTTCATATCGCGGAAGAGAAAAGACGATTATTTTATTATCGATTTCGAATGGTGACAATCGTCATTATTGTTGGGTTAAACATCCGAGCGGATTACTGTCGAGACAAAATAATAAACATAAAGGAAAGATATCTTTATGTTGCAACTGCATGAACACGTTTCAGAGCGAAAACTCGTTGGCGAAACATCAGGAATATTGCAACGAAAATCAAGGTGTCGCCATCAAAATGCCCAAACCCAACACCATCGTGCAGTTTGAAAATCACAATAGAAGGTTAAAAGTACCATTCGTCGTGTACGCCGATTTCATTTACCACTAAAATGAGTTCCTGTCAACCCAACGCTCTTCAAAGTTACGTCGAAAGATATCAAAAACACATACCTTCAGGCTATTGCATTTACATGAAATGCGCTTTCGACTCGCAACACGACATGGGTCCCTTCACCTACATGAAACAGCGCGAAGACGACGACGTGGCACAAAGGTTCGTGGAAGAGTTAGAATCGAAAATTCAAATGTTATACGACAAATTCAAAACTCCGGCAAAAATGATCATCATGTGAGAGCAGCAGGACGAAAATAACAGAGACACAGAATGTCACATATGCAGACAATCGTATGGAAGCTCATGGAGAGGAAAAGAGTAATCAACAGAAATACGTTGAAAGAAAAAACGAAATCCATTCGTAGATGCATACGTTTCATCGACACTTTTAAATTCATGTCGACCGCTCTGGAAAAATTAGTCGATAATATGAGTAAGGATAAATTTAAAATCACGAGCGAACATTTCGGAGAACGAGTAGACGTGATGTTGAGGAAAGGAATCTATCCTTACGATTACATGAACGATCTAAAGAGATTCGAAGACACTGCACTACCTTCGAAAGATGATTTTTATTCAAAATTATACGAATCCGACATTTCCAACGAGAATTACAAACACGCCAAAAAAGTGTGGAAATCATTCGATATGAAAACCATGAGAGATTATCACGATCTCTATCTGAAGACCGATGTTCTGCTCTTGGCAGACATGTTCGAAAATTTTCGAGACGTCTGTCGTCGAAATTACGATCAGGATCCCGCTTGGTATTTCACCGCACCCAGTCTGGTGTGGGACGCTCTGTTGAAGACCACCGAAGTCCAATTGGAATTATTATCCGACATGGACATGTTGCTCATGTTCGAAAGGGCCTGCGAGAGGTGGCATCTCGATGATCTCTCACAGACATTCTGAGGCTAACAATCCCTACATGAAAGAAGGTTTCGATTCGACTAAATACATACAGTATTGGGACGCCAATAATCTGTACGGTTGGGCTATGAGTCATCCTTTACCGATTGGAAATTTCGAATGGGTGAAGGAACCGGAAGAGATGCAAAAATGGAGAGACTATCCTTGCATTTTAGAAGTCGATTTGAACTATCTGGAAGAATTACACGATCCACACAACGATTATCCGCTGGCTCCCGAACGAATGGAACCGAACGAAGGAGACGAGGAAAAACTCATTCCCAATTTATTTAACAAACGTAACTACGTCGTCTACAGCGAGAATTTGAAACAGTACGTCGATTACGGGATGAAATTAGTCGACATACATCGCATCATTCGATTCGACGAAGAGCCTTGGATGAAAAAATACATCGATCTCAACACGAATCTCAGAACCCGAGCCGAGAACGATTTCAAAAAAGATTTCTTCAAACTCATGAACAACTGCGTGTACGGCAAATCAATGGAAAACATCAGGAAGAGAACCGACGTTTGACTCGTCACGTCTGAGAAAAAAGCAAAAAAATTAGTGGCGAAACCCAATTACAAACACCGAACCATATTCGGCGAAAATCTAGTGGCCGTTCACATGCAAAAGACGCATCTGAAGTTCGACAAATCATATTATCTTGGACCGATCATCTTAGATGTCAGCAAGCGATTGATGTACCAGTTTCACTACGATTATGTCAAACGAAAATTTGGTGACAAAGCCAACTACTGTTCACCGACACGGACAGTTTAGTTTACGAGATAGAGACGAAAGACGTCTACCGAGATATATCTCCGGACGTGGCCGATTGGTTCGACACGAGCAATTATCCCATCGATCACCCGTCCAACATTCAATCGAACGACAACAAGAAGGTGTTGGGTAAATTTAAGGATGAGAGCGGCGGTAAACAGATCGTCGAATTCGTGGGCTTGAGACCCAAACTCTATGCTTATCGTCTAGAAGATGATGAAGAGATCAAGAAGTGCAAAGGAGTTAAAGCGTGTGTGGTGAAGAAAAACATCTCTTTCCAAGAGTATAAAGATTGTCTGTTAGGAAGTGGTCTGGTGTATAAGACTATGAAATCGATTTGAGAGATTCATATTAGACGATAAAATAAGCACTTTGGCACTCGGACATTGGACTGCGGAACTAACTATAGATGATATGAATGTGGATGATTGGATTCCAGATATGATTGTGGATGATAGGATTCCAGAAAATCAAGAGGAATTAAACGGATTCAAGATTATAGAAGTCAAGGAATTAGACGGATTCAAGATTATGGAAGTCGATAGAGTTAGTTTAAAAAGAAAAAGAAAAAAAGAAAAAAAATAATGTCATTTTAGTGAATTATAATAAATAAATAAATAAAAAAAAAAAAAAAATATACGCATCTATGAATAAGAAAATAAAGATATCCGTAGAAGGTGTCGTCTTACCCAACGAACCCCTATCCAACATCGATCTGTTGAATGCGGCAAAAGATTTGAAAATTGAAGATTTTCAAGGTGTGTTTTCCAGAGATGCCTTGCCGAAGAGAAGACCTCGACAATCGGAATGCGGAATTTTAAATCTAGACGATTCATCGGGTGAAGGCACTCACTGGGTGGCGTGGTTCAAGAACGGGAAGAAGAAGAATTATTATTTCGATAGCTACGGAATCTCGCCGCCGAAAGAAATAAGGAACTATTTCAACAAATCGATGGTTCGTTACAACACGGAACAAGTGCAATCACCAGATAAAGTGTTTTGCGGTCACCTGTGTCTCTACGTTCTCAAGAGATGGTCTGAAGGAGATCGATTTCAAGACATTCTCAATGACTTACATTAGAGAGAGATTTTTTTTTATAGTATATATAAAGATAAAAAATTATTTTAAAAAAATTTTAATCGAATAAAAAACGAAAAAATAAAATAACATAGTTCATTTTTAATAAACTGCGTTTTGAACACATTTTTTTCTAAACAACAAAAAAAAAAAATCCCACAACAACATGCCAGTCGATAAATTTGGTAGAAGTGACAACGAAAAAGTCAACCCGAGAAAGAAGAGGAAGACGTTCGAAGTCGACGATGGTTACGACGTTGCCAACTTGGATGAGTGTTACATTCGGAGATACGAACCTTGAGAAGAACCTTTGAACATGAACGATAAGAAGCTCTACAATCTTCCCGAGCCGATAGATCTCGCAGATGCTGCAACTAAAAAATACGTCGACAGGGGGAACGCCGATTTCGAACGAATCCTGCTGGATAATTATGTGGATAAAACCATGACCGACGATCTGGATCTGAAATCCAAACGTTGCGAATCCCGTAGATCCCACCGATGCCGCGACCAAGAGATACGCGGACGACTCTCACGCGAGATTGAGCGAACACCTGAGAAATAGATACGTTCTGAAAACGATGCACTCGGAATTGAACGCCAATTATAACAAGATAACGAACGTGGCCGCTCCCACGAATCCCAAGGACGTGGCGACCAAACACTGGAACAGAGAAAGTCTGACGGACGTGAAATGAAATCGGATCTGAATGCGGGATTCCACAAGATATTGAATCTGTCGAAGATCGACAACACGGATGCGGACTCAACCGCGGTCAACAAGGGCTACGTAGATTCTTCCGTTATACAATCGCAAGAATACCTAGAATCGCAAGTGGACGATCTCTACCTGAACAAAGAATCTGGCGGAACCATGGAGGGTGGCATCAACATGAACGGTCACAATTTATTCGGTCTCGATCACGATCCCAAATTGGATTCCAGCGCTGTCAGCAGAAAGTATGTGGATGACAACTCGGTCTGGAGAAAGGGTGACATCATGGAAGGTAAACTAGACATGGGTGGACACGCGCTCACGAATCTACCGGATCCTGTGAACATGACGGATGCCTGCACCCTGATTTAGGTGGTGGAGAAAGTCAAATATGCTAGACAATTGATCACCATGTGGGCTGAAGAGGCCGGCACCTTAGATGAGGGAAAAGCCGAGTGGTTTTTCGGAAATGGAGGTAGCAGATCGAAACACGGTCAGGTTGGATATCCCATGCCATTGGGAGGTGAAATCCTTCGAATGAGTCTGGCTTCCTCGGATTTGAATAACAGAGCGGTCGTCAATCTCATGGTGAATGGTGTGGAGAGCGATAAGAGATACAGCGTCGAAAAGACTGAGAATCAACACGCAAATGTTAGCACGTTCGGCACGCCTCTCTAAGTGAACGATGGAGACAGGATTAATTTCATCACGAAAACCAATAATCCCGAAGCTGCCACTTCCGTGGTGAGTCTACTGATCGAACTGGATCCTTTGAACAAACAGTGAACGCGTGGAAAATAATGAATTAAAAACAAAAATAATGTGTGATTATTAAAAACAAAAAAAACTAATGAGATATAGAGAGATGTTCTCTATATCTCATTAGTTTTTTTTTTTTTTTTTTTTTTTTTTAATTTTCTATCCATTTATGATTACAATTTATACACTTTGCGAATACGGTTGTTGGTTCATCACCAGATCTAGTTTGTTGAGATTCGATTTTTATTTGACGTTTCTTACATTTGCGACATTTTAAAATTGTATTTTTTATAATTTCTTCGTTAGATCTTATGAGATCAAACTCTTCTTTTTCTTTTAAATGATATTCGTTAAAATCACAACTATTCCATCCTTTTTTTGTGTTACGTTCTTCATATTCAATTTGAATCCATTTTTCCAAGTATTTCATTTTAACGTCGTAGTAATCTGAAGTGAACAGATGATTTGTTGTTTTCGTGTCAGAAACATTCATTTTGTTTTCGAGATTTTAGTTTTTAATTAATCTTACATCCACATTTTTAACGTTTATTCATTTTTTTTTTCACACACTCGTCTCTCATCGAATGATCGACATCTTATTTCCGTCCAATTCGAATTGTAATTCTCTATCTGACAGGGCCAGGGCGAAGGCTTCGGTTTTTCTCAGCACGTTCCTATCGAATTGCATCTTGATCTGAATGTCTAACACGCTACCCCTGAGTTATTCACTCTGTTTACTGACGTCGAACACGAACATGGGATACATCGACTTGTATTCGCCGGGAGATATGTTGGGATTGCTCATCAATTCGTCTAGACCATGATACTTCTTTCTAAAATCAGCGGCGTCGCCGTACAGTCTGGAGAAGTCGTTCTTGTCGAACAATGCATTGTAATCGATTGCCGGATATCTCGTGGCGTTCAGAAACACTTGCATGTTTCTCAAATGGCAGTGATCGAACAGCGATGCATTCTTTTCCTGAGCCCCGTCCCTATCGGTCTGAAACGCAACCACGATGAAACGCGGTCTCTCGGGAAGCGGATTTTACCGTCAATCTCCAATCGAAGTGATTCGTGGAGGGAGGAATGCTAGCCGTGTCGCACTGTCTCATTCTAAATCCCACGGGTAATTTACTCTTGGATTCTATGATCTTGTAGAGACGCGCTTTCTCATCGATCGAAGGCTCCACGTGCGGAACGAACCACGATATCTTGTGTAGAGTTATCTTACCCGCATCGGTCGCAGTGAGTTTCACTATTGCGTCG
Source organism: Pictodentalium vernedei (assembly GCA_031216915.1). Classification (NCBI taxonomy): domain Eukaryota; kingdom Metazoa; phylum Mollusca; class Scaphopoda; order Dentaliida; family Dentaliidae; genus Pictodentalium; species Pictodentalium vernedei. Next base: position 212,201,156 of record CM062293.1, read on the forward strand.
TCGTTTCCTTTTCGAATCAACGTCAGATTGTGTTTGAATCCGTACATGATCTTGTTGTAATCGTCCGCAAATCCGAAGATGTGTTTCAAAGGTATCCTGAACGAAAACGTTCCTTTAGGTCTGGACGTCTTGACGACGTAGTCGAATATCGTGGTGGCGCCGGCGCTAGCAGGGCCTACGGTGTCTTTCACCCACAACTGATTAAGTCCTCTGGATTTCGAAAAATCATCAGGATACGTCAAGAGTCCAAACATTGTGGTGGCCTGACCAGGATGAAAAACAGATTCTATCTCTTGTCCGGATAGCATGTATTTTATGTTACTGAATAGATGCATGATGCCATTATTGGCAAGAGTAACCGTGTCGTCATCGGCGTAGTCGCTCCCATCTTCCTTGGTGAGACGTCCCTGCACCACTATGTAACTCTCGCTAGGATGTACGAATAGATCTTGAGTTTCGACGTTGATTCTTATCTCTCCCGCATTGTTCAAACTCGTTCCAGTTACCGGTTCGTATTCGTGAACCTCATATTCTTGAATACTTTCATCTTTCACTATGCTTTGTGCTATATCTAGTACATTTGTCATTTTAAAGGATTTTTAGTTTGTTTTTTTTTGTTTATTAATTCACTTGCTTTCTTTATCTAAAAAAATAGTTTTTAATTATTTTTTATTATTATTTTTTTTTCTCTCTTATATATATGTGTGTAAACAAGAAAATGTCAAAGAGAGTAAATAAAAAAAATATTTTGTGTTCTTCATCAAAACTTCGTCTTCTGTAATTGTTGTTCGTAAAACTTTCCGATGATCTCTTCTCCATCCAAAGCTTCGATTTCGTAAGTCACCGGATCGGTGTGAAATATTTTGATGATCACGAAGATTTCCGAGGTCCATCGAGGAGTATAACCCTTTTCGAAGTGCTTCTTATAAACGTAGATTCTCACTCGATCGCCGACCGCAAATTTCGGCATTCTAGACTTCTTCCTGATCTTAGATCTCTCGGGATATAGATTCGCGTAGACCCGTTTTTCATTTCGAGGATCGCTAGCTTCCGCGGGAGTCATCTTGATCGATCTGTGCCGCGTGTTGTTGTAATCTTTGACCAGACCGTTCAGAGCGTATATGTATTTCTTGGTCGAATTCGCCGTGAAGTATCTGTGCATCTTCTCCTTCATCGTTCGATTCCAACATTCCACCACGCTGGCTTTCTCTTCATTTTCGATCGAGTAGAGGTCTACCAATCGACGAACGTCCTTGTTGTAGAATTCCTTTCCCTTGTCCACCCACAATTTACTCGGTTTTCGAGAAGACGAGTCGAACACGCTCTTCAGAGCCTCGGCGACGCAAGGTCCCGATTTATTCTTCAAAGCTCTGATCCAACCGTATTTGGAAAACACGTCGATGACCGTCAATAGATATTTGACGCCCTCGTTCCACCTCGAAAACGATCTCATGTCGACCAAGTCGGCAGACCAAATGTCATCCAGACCCTTCACGAACACCCTTCTCTTTCAAAATTTACCCACTATGGGTTTGTGTAACTCCTCGGCCAATTCGCTCGTCAATAATCGTTTCTTCTTCTTCTTTTCAGATTCGCTTTTTTTTTTTGAACGCCCCATCCGAATCGACGTTTCGCACTGATCAGATTGCCGACCAGCGAACGTTCCATCTTCTCTCTCCTGGTCGGATTCGATATGCCTCTCAATCTCCCCAACATGTTTTTGTCACAGACATCGTTGCGAGTCTTGGTGTCGGGATGTCCGGCGTAGCACAGATCGTGATCGTACGTGGCCGCGTCCACCCTATTCACGGGTTTGCTCCAAGATTTGGGAGTCAGATCGGCGTTGAGTCTCTTGTTCAATTTCGTTCCGGGTCCCGTGAAACTGTGACCGGGCAGATGCATTTCGAAAGGTAGATTGTTGATCATTTTATTCACGATGCCTTTGCCTTTGCTCACGTTCTTTTGTTTGACAAATCAAGTCTTGATAGAACCACACACGTCGCAAATTCTGCGAAGCATCCGTCTGTCGTTTTTAGTTCGCACTTCTCTAGAATTACTTGTCTCGGTAACTCTCTTACACTTTACGCAATACATTTTTTTAAGAGTTATTTAAATTAATTTCGTTTTTTATTTTATATATAAATTTAATATTTTTTTTTTTTTAAATTCTGTTCTTATTATATATATATATATTTTTTTTCAATCGCTGCTCTTGAGTTCTATCATCTTACTGAATTCCTCCCTGGCCTCTTTCCTCCCCTTTTCCACGAGAGAATCCTTCATCTCTTCCTTGATGATCTGGCGAGTCTTGATTCTCACGGCTTCTTTCATGGCATCGTATTTCATTTTCTCGCTCAATATCGCGAAGTATTCTCCGTCCGATATCCTACCGTCTTTCAACGCCATAGAGATCATTTCGGATATCGTGTCGATCTTGGAGTCCGCCAAGACACGAATCTTGTCGTGTTTCCTCGCCTTCAGATATAATTTCCTACTCAAAAAGTTTCTGACCGTGCTAAACAATCCGGCGGCGAGAGCCACTCCTTCTACGGTCAACACGATCGGAATGCCAACCGCGGTCGACAACAATCCGATGCCGGACACGTGTAAACCCATGGAAATCGTGACGCCGGTTCGAAATACATGACGACCATATCTTCCCTTTCCATCATCAGACACAAATGATCCTCGTGATCGAAGTCTAGATGATCCCAACATCCGACGCATCGTTCTAACAAGATGGGACGTAGTTGTTCGTTCACGCAGATTGCGTATGCTCTCATCCGCATGTTTAAAAGAAACCTCGCTCTAATAGTCTGAGAATCGCTCATGATTTACGTATTTTTTTTTATTATCTATTCGATTTGATATATTTATTTTTCTAAATAACTATTTATTTATATTTTTTTTTCTCCCCTATATATATATCAATCAAAAACGTGACAGAGGGCTCGCGAATTTCCAACACACACCGACGACAACGACACTCTTCGTTCAGATTGAGTTTTATTACGAGAATCGAGCGATCCGATCGCTCGATCAGCTGAGTTTGGGAATTTTTCTCATAGTGGAGGAATTCTACTAATAATGTCATAAAATGGGAAAAACCCCACCACCGCCTCAAAAAAACAACAATTGCAGTTCTAAATCATCTGTACCAACGCAATTGCGGGTTCTGGACCGCTGGTCTAGAGTCTCCAAAACTGTTTTTTGATGACGACTCATAATCTTTTGCTTTCGATCGCATTTGCTGACGATGGATCGATGGTCTGATCTGCGATTGGAACGTCGACGAAAAATTACGTACAAGATACAAGTGAAGATGTACGATTTCACCCTTTTTTTAAAAACGCGCGTTCACCACGAGTATTTGAACGTTAAAAGTGCGATCTAGGAGTCACGACTGTACATAAGCAGATTCAAGACCATGTACAGTTTTTGTGAACAAGCGTGTGATTTAACACTGAATTCCACGTTGGTGAACGCATCGTGTGTGTATGTTTGTACACGTACATGTACAAGTGGTCATGGACTCTCAAAATATACCTACTCTCCTACACCCAGACACACCCCTCAACACACACACACACATCCCCACACACACACCCACACACACACTCACATACATGTGAGTGCAAGGGTAAATATGTGTGCCTGTGTGCATGCGTGTGTGCGTGTGCATGCCTGCGTGTGCATTAGCGTGTATATACGCTTATGATTATATATATACATGAATTATTCACTGTGTGCATCCTTATCACATTCTAAGGCGTTTCTTCGTTGGAGTTCAATTTCCTGGGTCGTCGCCTTCCCGTAGCATGAAGAATCGTCGGATCATGTTGCAGATTGCATAACCTGGGGATGTTGTTTTGCATGATGAATTTGAACATTATTGACTCATCGTCATTTTTCAAGTGACCAATTTCATTTGTTACCAAGTCGAAGAGTCCCTCCCGTAATTGACTATAGTGATCACACTCCATGATGAAATGATATTCATCCTCAGTTGCCCCCGAACCACATTTTGGGCATTTTCGTTCATTAAAAGGAATCGGGGCTGTACATGTCTTCCCTTTTCTATCATCAGATTGTAATTACTGATTCGAAGGCGAGTAAATATTTTCTGTGCCTCCCAGGATGTCGTGTGTACTAGATATGGTTCTAGAATATACTCATTTTTAATTGTACGATATGTTCTCAGCTTGTTTTTACCTTGTTTTTTGTTATCGTCATATATATTTTCATAGAAATATTCCTCATACTTTTGCTTTTCTTTCTCAAGAACGTATTTCTTTGTGTTTTTTTTTGGCGGCAAAAGCTATTGACCTCTTGGACATCTAGGAATTCGTGTAATATAGTTTTGAATTTCTTTAAAGCATGTTTATCTGCTTCCTTATACGCCGCTCCAAGTAGAGAATCAGTTTCCTGAGACAGCAACTTGGAGTGGTATCTCGTCTGCTGTACCATGGCATCTAGGAGCAAAGGATATCTTCCTAGTTCAGAGCGCACAGCAAAGTTGGAGGCACTCTTATTTACCCCAAGTAATAATTTACAAAATTTTACGTGAGCGTTTTCACACGCGGTGCTGTTTTCGTATTTATAATCTAGTTCTGATGCCCATATCTCACTACCATACAGTAGTATTGGTTTAATTAATTTGTCAAATAGACTAGAAAATATGGGTATCGTTGGGTGGTATTTCTGTTTAAATGAAGCGTTTATGGAATAAAGTGCTCGAAGTGCTTTCATGGTCAAATTTTTTTGTGCATCCTGTAGTTTACAATTTTGTGAGAAGTTCAATCCTAAGTAATTATAGTTGCTAGTTTTCTGGAGCTTGGAAGATCCGAGGTATAAATTGGGAACTACGGTCGATTGACGTGCCCTAAATACAACAAATTTTGTTTTATCTATATTTACACTCAGACTGTTTTTCAGAGCATAGATATCTAATTTATTTAAGCATCGTTGAATACCATCTGGGGACTAGGATAGCAGCACGAGGTCGTCTGCAAATAAAAGATGATTTAATGAGTAGTCACCTAATGAAACTGGCGTACATTTATCATTAAATATATTTGCTATATCAGATGCAAGCATCAGCTTCAAAAATTAGTCATGTCAGATTTCTGCTTACGGAGTGTGTTACACACAGATGCACACTCACAAGTTCCGTACTGAAGAAGCGAGGTACTTCTCAAATTATGTTTATACGATCCAGCACTGAAAGTGGAGTAACTTGGTGAGGTTGACTTACCGAGGTAACGGGAAATTTACCTCGGTATTTTTTAGCACCTCAGTACGTGACTGTGTACTTCTATAATTTATCTCGATATGTTGGTTAAACCAACGCACGCATGCATGCATACACACACGTACGCACAAGTGTCCTAACCATTCAATTAGTTTCTGAAATCAAATCTTGTGTGATTGTATTCTCCGACCACACAGCACAAAAGAAGATAGAACAGATGCAACTAATTAGCGAGCAGAATTTAATCAGGTTCTTAAGTCATACCATTACCCACCGAGCCTCGGCTGGGGAAGCCGATCCCGACCACACTTCACAACAAGGAGATAGAAAAGATCCAAATAATTACCATGGAATAGCTGCAGATAACAGTATTGATAAGTTATTCTATAAAATAGTGGATTGTTGAATATATAGAATAAATAGGTACTAGGGCCGGTAATCAGATTTAAACCACGAATAGGATAATGGTTTTAACCAGTCGGCTTGCCGAGTGGTTAAAACCCTCATTCTACGAGCGGTTTAAATCTGATTACCAGTCCTAGTACCTATTTGTTTTATTTATACCATGCTCTTAATAAATAATCGACTTAGTCACTTAAAATGGAGAAAAAACGACACTTTCTATGACAAACACGCGGATTTGTTTTGTTTACATCTGCGCCGGTGGGCAATACTACAGGCTGTACGTGATGATTGACAGCTAGACACAATCCTCAAAGTTGATTGAATTTACCTTGCTTTTTCAGTCAAATTATTATTAAAAATTCTTAATTTTTTTTAAAAATATTTAATTGTAGGTATTTGAAACTTAATAAGTCATTGCACGTTGTAGATAGTACCGCAAAATGTCGTGTGTTTGAATGAAACATCGCGAAGTGTGAATGTATCGAAGTTGACAAATTGCGTCATGCCAAAGGTCAAATTGGATGAACTCCCGACTGTAGGTGTAATTTTTTTTTTAATGCAGTAGAAGCTTTACACCGGTAGTGGGTTTAAAAGCTAAAAGTTAACATACAGGCTTTTCACATGTAGTAACATAGGCGAGCATGGTATCAAAATAAATACATAGACGCCCATGACCTTATTGACAATAATTAATTCTGTTTCAGGGAAAAACATGGTACGAACGACGTTGTGTTTGTCCTTAAAACTACAATTAACACATGTAAGTCTATAAAAAAGTCTTTGTTTGTTGCTGCTGTTGATTTCAAGAAAACCTTCGACCCTTTTGACAGAAAGAAACCGATTGATAAAACCGCTAAAATAGGCATTAGTGGGAATATTTTGAATGTGTCATCATCTGTCTAGGATTCAAGTAGATTTCGTGTTAGTACGAAGGAGTTGGACTCACTGTTCAGCAAAAATTAGGATTAGACAAGGCTGTGTTCTATTTCCGACGGTTTTCAAAATGTTCATTGCTGACATATCTGGTGATTTTGCTAAACCATGTAATCCTTTCTCATTACGTTCAACTGAAATCAACCACATCCTGTTTGCTGATGACTTGCGATTATTGGTAGAGACTTCAAACGGATTATAGCACATTAGCAATGCCTGTATATAAATAACCTAAATTTCAGTACATCGAAGACTCAGTTTCGAAAAGAGAAATCTAAAAACAATTGTGTGTTCGGTTTAACCCTTTACCTAACATGAAAAGCAGACGACACTTGCAAAAAAAATTCTTGAATAACTAATTTTTTTCATTTTTTGTCTCAAAAACATAGGTTATGACCCCTCGTTGGAACGAGCTCAACGAGCTCGTTCCAAGGAGGGGTCATAAACTATGTTTTTGAGGCAAAAAATGAAAATATTTAAAAAATTAATTGGCGTTTTTTGAGAATTGCGCTGGCCGGTTTTGGCCGTTACGTTGGGTAAAGGGTTAAAAATGAAAAAAACATACAACTTTGCAAAGAATTCTGTCATCGTGACTTGTTGTTCCACAAGAGTGGGGAGCTTAAAACACGCACAAACCCAAAACAAGTCCCAGAAAGTACTGTATGCGCTAAGGAACAATTTTCTGAAACGCGTGTTCTTTCCATGAAAGCTTACATAAATCTCTTCTGTGCTATTATTAAACCAATTTTGCTATACGGAAGTGGAATATGGCTTCCTATTCTAACTTTTAAAGATAATTTAGATAGTACCCCGACAGAGAATGCGTGTTCTCTTTTCTGTACTCGCTGTGAATGAAAAGTCGTCAAAACATGCAGTATGAAATGAAATTGATCAATTCCCTATATGCATCTCTGCAAATCCTAAAATTTATTCAGAAATTACAATTAGAGTCAATATGCTGTGTTATCGATAATACACATATTTAGTCTATGCGCTGCACGACAGCAGACTCGCTTTATATGACAAATAGAATGATGACCGAAATGTGCAGTCTGGATGATAATACTCTCATATACATTGTAACATATACAAGACTCATATGGCAGTGAGTTATGGGCAGTGAATTATGGGGCGCGGAAATAAACTATGCTGATATTGATAAACCGTTCATATTCAGTTCTGTAAGTTAGTCCTGGGTGTGAACAATAAATCATCGAACCATGCAATGGGAGCTGAACTTGGACAGTACCCACTGCACATAGATGCCAAAACACAGTTCGTTAAGTTTGTATCAAAATTATATGATCTCCAAACCCCTTCCTTACTATCAGATGCTAGAATTGAATCCGAGAATTACACTGTGCCTGACTCAATGTTGGTTAAATATCAGCAGCTTATAGCCAGTTGTAATCCTCAAAATAAATCTGAACAGAAAATTCCACTTCAAAGTATTGTTTTATGTTTCTATTTATGTTGATTTTGTATGTACAAAGCAATCTGCCTTTGTTCTGGTGAATTTGCTTAATAAATCTTATCGTATCCATACTGTTCAGGAAAGCCTCAAGGAAAATTATAGCGCGAAATTTCGCGATATATGGAATGATCGATACTCTCAGCACAGATGGCAATAAAGTTATAAACTGAGTATTTACTGACAGTACAAAGAAAGTGTTTCGCTGGAATCCTATTTGCTGTTGTCGAATGCGGTTGAGAACAGGTAGTTTTTCACTCATTTATGGATCAGCAATCATTTATTAACTATAGAAAAGGGTCATCCACCTCTTGATATTGAAAATCGCATCTTGCTTAATTGTGGAAGGTGGAAGGCGAACGACGATTTATTATACGCAAAATGATAGATTATCGAAGAAATTGCGGAAAGATAGAAATCGCATCCCCACTCTGAAGATATAGAAATTTTCACTTTCACGGTATCAATTAAAATGACGGCTTTCAAAGCATCACTTCAAGGTGAATACGAGTCAAATTATCACTGGAAATAAAAACGTATAATGAAAAGAAAATCTACTGTTTTTGAGTGGGTACCGATTTCCAGCAATAATTCAACACGCATTCACCTTGAATTGATGCACGAAACCCACTAGTCCAAACATGGCCTGAATGTGCGTAATATAAGTTTTTGGTTTGGTATGTCCTTAAAGGACATACCAAACCAAAAACTTATATTACGAACTTTCAGGCCATGTTTGGACTAGAAACCCGCCAACTGAATCAGATTGGAAGCCGCTGTCTGTTCCGATTATCGATCAAATCACTTCCACACATCAATGATTCAATGCGCTGTTTATTTTCATGCATCAATTCAAGGTTGAAACAAGTGGAATTATCAGATTCTTGAGTTTTTGAGTGAAGCGCTCGCGAAAAATAAACATTTGTCTCGGTCACACATGAGATAATTTTCGATATCCACTCAAAAACACTAGATATTTTCTATTTATTATGGATTGCTTTATATACAGAGAGTTTAGAAATGATCTCTGGAATTCATTTACTAGGCACAACCAGACTTTTAAGTTAATGGACCCAAGTAGCAAAGTCTTAGATAGATTTTTATTTTTGCAGTGTACAACTCCAATTTACATTACATTTCCTAACAATACATACATGAATATAATTATATGATTTATAAAGTATGGAAATTCAACAGAATGATTTCCAATTGTATACTGCAGGGAGGTGACATAGCCAGATTGGCTGTCTACCTGCCATCTCCCAAGGAGACAGTGTTCAAAAACACCGATACAGACTTTCCATACATAACGGTAAGGTGAGTAAGACAGAATGAAACTTGTAGATGGGGAATGGGAGGTAGGGCAAGGCGACCAACAAAAAACTACGGACTGTCATTCCTGTCTTGGCCAGGCCGTTGCAAATTAATCGTTCACCCACGCAACGGCGTGAATACACTCCTCACTCCAATAAGGTGCCATAGGCCATTTTTCGACATGGAAAGAAAGAATAAAGTGTCTTGGTTATTCAAGAATTTATACAGGTGTTGTTATTTTCGTGTGCTGGGCGAAGGGTCGGAGGCGCTGATGAACTCATCACTGAACAGTTAGAGAAATTATTTTGCACATTATAACTCCGGGCTAGTTTCATAAAGGATGGAAATTCACTCTGGTTTATGTATCAGCACTTACTATCTTACAATTTCCACTGCTGCTTTTGTAAGGCTGTCCAAGATGGAATCACAAGAGGCGAGATAACCAGACCAATGCAAATAATCTCCCCAACCAGTGTAAAAGTATAGCCGGTGAAGGACAAAATCTTTTCAGGGGATGTTTGTTCTTTGCATCAATTTGTAAAACAATCGGGACAATAGGGATTATTGCATTCGACATTGTCGAGATAAGATTTAAAAAAATTGGATTTTAATACCCCTTTAAAAGTAGTCCGGTTACTTATGCTGAGTAGTTCTCTATTCACATCATTCCACATTTTGGGATAGGCGTAGAGTGGAAAATTGTCCAATATTTTCGACCTTGTTCTGCTTATTCTAAAAAGGCTAGATTGTCTCGTTGTTCTGTTAGTTTGATTGCCAACTATTTTGAAAAAGTCATTGAATGACTTGGGTAAGTTACCATTTAACCAATCAAATATAATACATGAGGAAAATGATAATACTGCATTTTGTAATATCATCTACAATGCTGTTAGCAATTTATCAATCAATGTCAGACCTACTCAGTCTTCTAACTCATGGAGTACCCCCCCCCCCCCCCCACCCCACACACACAACATCAATTTCCTTTTATTACACGAGCTTTTGACGAATCATGGTCTTTATCAAGTGGCATCATTCATCTGAATAAGCTCTAAACAACGCATAAATCACTCATACCGAAAGCTCTCCAAACACCTTCATCAGGGTACATATGGACAAGAAAGGAAAAAAGAAAAAAAACACAAACTACATTTAAGAAGAATATGGAGTAAGCCTTGGGAACATTCGGGCCGACTGCAACAATGTGGTGTCAGAAAAAAAACATTTTTAGTCTATATGTACCCTGATGAAGGTCTTCGATAAGCCGAATGCTTGGTAGGCGTGTTTAATGTGTTGTTTGGAGCTAAATGTAGATCGTATGTTCTTCACTGTATGCCCCTGCTTCTTCTAGATTCAACACATTTGAAACAGATTTGGGGTTTTTTCAGAATACAGACAATATTATTAGTTATATGGTATATATGGTGTCAGTTAATTTCATATTGGACGAGAGCGAAGCCATATTAGGCCACCAACAAACTGTGTAACGAATATATCTTACCGACTGCTGCATCGATGCTCAGAACTAATAACAACAACGATCAAAATTAAATGAGAGAATTCTCACAATGTGTTCACGTGTCTTTGCCTTGTTACAATTTATGGGAGAGTGCCCTCTCCCATAAATTGTAACAAGGCAAATTCATACATACCAAACAGTTTCATTTCGAAGGTAACATGACACACATCCACAGAATATGAAGCCTTTTAAGTTGCCTAACCAGCTCTTCCGACCAAATATGGGCTTCCAACACTCAATCTTTCAACTTGAAGCGTTTATCGGCCGCCGCCATTTTGAATAATCAATGAACAAAGGGGGGATTACCCATAGCTGTCAGCGTATATTGATGTTCACAGGCAGTATACAGTTTTATATGCAGTCTGCATATGAACCAATGAAATTCCCAGATACTTGTAGGAGGTAAGATATATATAGACAATAAACATATAGTGTGTTTTTATATCTGTGTTATACAACGAGTTGAAATATGGTTTATTTTTTCGAGGCTTTGCCGAGAAAAAATAAACCATATTTCAACGAGTTGTATAACACAGATATAAAAACACACTATATGTTTATTGTTTTTATCTGATAACAAACAGACACCCGTCTCGTGCGTCTACCCGACTTATATATGCTTCCCACGGGCCTCCAAAGAAAACCAGTCTACGAGACAAAAGAAATAGGACAAGACGCATAGAGTTGTGTCCCTTACATTACAAAATCGATGACGGCGATTGTAAAGTGCGATTGCACTTCTTGCATCATGTAATTGCGCTGGAACAAAATAAATTTCAACTATTTTATTAACAGTAACAAAACGGTGTTTCAGTAGAGTTATTCTTTTTTTGACATAGTTCCAGTTTTCTTCCGTGTTTTATGCTGTAGTCCCAATATAACAAATAATTTTGCGTTTGTTTACAATTTCTACGAAGTGTTTTTTTTTCAGGTAGAGCAGACGAACTTTTAATTAGCGCAGTTCCGCGAGTACTTTTGATCGAGGCCGTGACTATAAATAGTTCGCAGTCGCCGCATACTAATTACTATTAACATTCAAGTAATTTCTACAATGTTTTGAAGCAAAATTTTAGGTTGCCTTTATTGAAGCAAAATAAATAAGAAATGACACCATCAGAGGATTTTGACAAAGTGCAATAAGCGTACAATTAAAACCTGCCCTGTGATATAACGATGTTTCATGAATGAATGAATGAAAATGGAATTGAAAGAGGTCAGAGGTCGTTCGCATAAATTATAATTATATACAACACCCGTTGTATATACTTCAAGTATATACAACGGTTGTTATACTCTATGGTTATCAGATAAATATATATATATGATGACGGATAATTTCTCTTATCAGATATCCTGTATATACTCACACCAAATTCCAGACAAATGGTGATAATTTTGTTGATATGTGAGTATATATTTTTGAAACAGAAATTATCTTATCTTTTCTATGCTATGTTTTGGAGGCCAAAAAAACAATATTTACAGTTATTCAAGAATCGTTTTGTAAGTGTCATCTGCTCGTGGTGTAGGGTACAGAGTTAAAATTAATCAACAATCCCTTCTGCTCTAATCACACTCACAAATACAAGTCTTTTTTCCTCTACATTACTAATATAGTAGAAATACAACTTTGCTATGTTTGAACAATGCTTAATGATTGCATCTTTTATTGACTTTCGATTATCGGATTGACAAACGGTAGCTGAAAAACAAGGATTTAAAATGAATCAACAATCCTTTCGCCTACAATTACTAGTCTGTTGTAAACGTATGATTCTGCATTATCGATATTGAGGAGCTATTGTGTTACTATGCTTTTAAACATCGTTTAATTGCTTTCCTTTGTTAGCTATGCACACACTGGATGAACAACAACGAAGTCTGGTATTCCACAACCAGTTAGTTCCTCTCCAGCAAAAACTGGTCTGAAAGTGTATAAGCTGTTGATCGTTTTTTCTTAGCAAGAGACAAGAGGTGTGACTTCAGTTTGTCACAATATTCTGATATTACCCGTGTGCAACTGGCGTGTATTTTGTTGCCATTTGGTCTGATATTCACCCTTCGATAGATATGTGTTTCACGCAGCCGAAGTGCCTACTTCCGGGAATTTACTTTCTGAAGATCGAGGACAAGCATGCGATTATAGATTACATACAATCACTCAGGTAACTTTAAGCTTTGGGTAACGTGCATGGTCTTTTGATGAAGTATCTACGATCTCCCAAATGTCTGATCGGGTCGTGCATTTTGGGCCATGTTTCAGCGAAAGTTAGTGAATCGTTTAATTCGAATCTGTCGATTATGAAATATTGAATCTACGCTCTTTTAGTTGAGAAGGGTGAGAATTGATTATCGACAAGACACAGCCGCTTCTTAATCCTGGTTTTCGGGTAGATTATCATTGGGAGAAACATTTATATATCAGGAAAAGTTCATCGATACTTTATAAATAATGCACGGCCTGGAGTAGACGATGCCATAATTGTGGTCCTCGAGGACGAACAGTCCGCACGCCGGAGGCGCGTGGACTATTCTTCCTCGAGGACCACTATTTTGGCATACTCAACTCTAGGTGATTTTTATATTATATCGAACAAACAGACGAGGTGGAATCCTGCTACACGTCGGGATTCCAAAACTAAGTACACGGACTATTGTCACGGACATTGCCCAAGACATGACCTGCAACCATTTTCATTCTTGAACTTGGAAATAACAAAACAGAATCTTGAGAAAAATCTCTTGAAGGGGACGCGTGCATAGGAATGTCTTTGAGTATATAGTGTGGGTATGTGAGGCAAGATTTGTTAAGAGATGTGAGATTTTTCTTCTGCCGCGAAACGGGGGACGTTGTCACGGACATCGTGACATGATCGTACGCGCGCGACGTCATAGAAACGTTGACCGTTTCGCGGGGAAAAGTTACAAGAAAAATATCATCACCCTTAACAAATCCTTTCTCAAAAAGCACACTTAATACCTAAAGCCATGCCCATACATACGTAACTACAGTATACCTTACTGTGCCGTAATGTATGCAGCGCGTATATCATTTATCAGATGCCGTTCTGAATGAACCACAAACACTACTCATGGCGCTTCCACCAAAACTCCAGTTTGTCCATCAAAGCGCCGGATAATCAGGCCCGTTCGTGTACATTCTATGCTACTTCTGTTATCACGAAACGTCATAATTATAGACAAAGAATTTGCTGCCCCAAGACAGTCTCTTGATTGTTGCACAGGCAAACATATGATAGTCATCAGGCAAATGAGCCTCCCACATCACAGAACCATTCAAGTGTACCAACAGCCCTAAAAGGATCAACCAGTTGTTATACCACCCACAGTGATGTATAACAACTGGGCGGTCCTTTCTAGAACAACCGTAGCGTCAAGTGAGTCCAATGAATGTAAGGTTGTGTAATGCGGGTAGCCCAATGCTTGATACCAAAGGTTCCTCATCTTAATTGTAGTTAATCGTGACCGCAACATGGTATAAAGTCAAGTTCTCACTTCTGCAGAAACGTCGGAAAAATCTCTTTCTCTGAACTCGATGATATCACATGACCTTGCTAAGATAGGTAACTCGTACGAACCTATTGTCAATCAACTATAAGCTCTAGAAACTTATGGCAGTCTCACGAGACGCGTCTGGGGTAATAACCCTTTTCCTAGCACAAAAGGCAGACGACACTTGCAAACAAAATTCTTCAATGACTATTTTTTTTATTTTTTGCATCGAAAAAATAGCTTATGACCCCTCTCCCTCATTGGAACGAATTCAACGCGCTCGTTCCAATAAGGGGGTCATAAGCTATTTTTTTGAGACAAAAAATGAAAAAAAAAATAATGAAAATTCAATGATAGAATAGGGCTGGCTAGGATCCGTTCACCGAAAGTGATTTTATTAACTTTTTTCTTTCAACTATCGGCGCGGTTAAATTCTTGTGTTCGGTGTTTAGTAGCTTTCAAGAACAAACAAAATTATGGGACAAGTGTGAAATAAAGTTGATATATTGGTATGTTCGGGTATAAATATCATATATTTCAAGTTTCAAGTGGATCCGTTCACTAAAAGCGATTTTATTATTTTTTTCCTTCAACTATCGGCTCTGTTGGATTCTTGTGTTCGGTGTTTAGCAGCTCCCGGAAAAAAAATACAACCGGACATCTGCCCCCCCCCCCCCCCCGACCCACCCCTAGATATTGTAAGTTAGGACCTATGCCATCCCACAGGTTGTGTAGGAAGTCTGCTCCTTGCTAATATTTAATATTTACCAAAGGACATTGACATCTTAATTAACAAAGTAAAAACCTGAATGTTAATTTGTTTTATTACCATCATTAAAGATTTATGAGGTACAAATGTATCATGACACAATAATAACACTTTGACTGGCCGCAGATTTGTCGCGGTTAAATAATATATAGTCTAAAATTGACTACTAGTTACATACGAATAAATAGAATTTCTGATTGCCGTCTAGCAAGCCGGTCACCATGGACTGGCAGATGTAAAACGGAAGTTAATTCAATATTGTTTACAATACACATGCAAGAAAAACTCTGTCACCGACGAATGAACCTGGCAGGAAAAAAACAGAGATAAAAAATGAAAATTCACTCTGAAAACCTGCTCCCGGAGCTTGTGTTACGAGCCGCCTCGAGAGGGAATGCCGCACTCACATCCGCCGAAAATCTAGTCATCCAATTAATGATTATTTGGGGATTTGTTTTCCGTAAAATATAATTTTTTGTTTTTGTTTTTGCTTGTTGATATGCAGTGGCTTTGCTAGAAACTTACCTGTACTCTATAACAACTGTCTGCCACAAGTCACCTGTCTACCCAAAGCACCGATTGGTTGAATTCCTCTAACGTCACAATTTTCATCTTTACCCTTCTTTCGCCGTCCCTTTCAGACAAAATTTTCCCTTTATACTGACGAAACGCGGGAAAAAATATTAAACAATATATATATAAAAATATAGTTTTCTTAAATTTCTTTACAGAACACAGTTTGTGACAATTTATAAGAGAAATGCCAATACGGATGTTGTTCGCCAAATATCCAAAGATTCTAGTTGATGGTTCTGGAGAAGATTTTTAAAGAAATTACCTCATATTGCACTAAGTTAAAATTCATGCCTCCACATGGACTTCAAATATTGAAGAAGGGGATTTTTAAAGAAATTCCCTCATATTGCACTAAGTTAAAATTCGGGCTCCCATAGGGAGCCCAAATATGAACCCAGAGACTCGATTTGAACAAACTTGAATCTGCCCCCCTAGAGATGTTGTACACAAATATCAAAAGATTCTAATTGATGGTTCTGGAGAAGAAGATTTATAAAGAAATTCCCTCATATTCCACTAAGTTAAACTTTGAGCTCCAAACAGAGAGCCCAAATATTAACACATTCTGGCTGGTGGATCTGAAGATTTTTAAAGAAATTTCCTCATATTGCACTAAGTTAAACTTTGGGCTCCAACAGAGAGCCCAAACATTAACACGGGGAACCGAGTTGAACAAACTTGAATCTGACCTCCCTAGAGATGTTGTATACCAAATATGAAAACATTCTGATTGGTGGATCTGAAAAAGATTTTCAAATGAAATTTCCTCATATTGCACGAAGTTAAAATTCGGACTCCCATTGGGAGCCCAAATATGAACGCAGAGATACGATTTGAACAAACTTGAATCTGACAACCCCGCCCCCCCCCCCCCCGAGATGTTGTATACCAAATATGACAAATACGAAGAGATTCGGACTGGTAGATCTGAAGAAGAAGATTCCCATAGGATGCCCAAATATTAACTGTGGGACTTGATTTGAACAAACTTGAATCTGACCTTCGTTACAATGATGTATACCAAATATTAAAAGATTCTGACAAGTGGTTCTGAAGAAGATTTTTAAAGCTTATTCCCATATTGCCCTAAGTTAAGATTCAGGCTCCAGTATTGAGCCCAAATCTGAACCGAGGGTCTTAACTTGAATATACTTGTATCTGACCCCCAATATGGATGCTGTACACCAAATATCAAAAGATTCTGATCAGTGGTTCTGGAGAAGAATTTCTTTAAATTTTTGCAAATATGCTGACTCAGCATTTTTTCAATGCCCCCCCCCCCCCCCCGCCCCACCAATCTGCAGAACACCCTGAAACAACCGATGGCGATTGTTTTTTTACCATTACATTCTACTGGTCCAAAGAATGCTTCATACCAAATAACAACTCTCTGTTCTGTGTGGTTTGCGATATATATATGGGCATTTAAAAATATTTTTTTTATTTTTAGCTCCTGGGGTTCCCACAAGGACACGGAACTTTTTTGCACGAATCAAGTACTTAGGATTCAATAAGACCACATACCAAATTTGGTTCGAATCGAACCAGCGGTTCAAAAAATAAAGATTTCGGGCTAGGCCCAAACTCTTACCCCTCCCATTACGAAGACAAATGTTGATCCAAGCACTTCGTTTGAACAAACTTGATTCTACACCCAAAAGGAAGCTGTATACCAAATATTATGTCTTTGCACCCACTGGTTCATAAGAAGATTTTTTTTAATTTTGGAGCATTTTCACCCATTCCCTCCCTATGGAGCGTGGCAGTTTTATTTGAACACACTTGAATTGACATATTATAAGGACCATGCATATCAATTTGGGTTCAATTCGGCCCAGGGGTTTGGGAGGAGAAGTCGATAATGTAAAGTTAACGCCGGACGACGGACGGAAAGTGATCAGTAAAGCTCCCCCGAGCTTTGCTCAGGTGAGCTATAAAAGTTAATAGAATCACTTTAAGTGAAAATGAAAGTGTTAATGACACTGCAGCTCAACTTGTCAAGACAAAGACATGTACATGTATAGTATGTGACACAGCAATGACAAACATCTAGGTAATGACCTGATAACAAAGGTACATATAAAGTATTGTAACGGTCTGTACATAAATACTGACCGTTGCCTGTAACAAATGTATAGGTAAAGTATTGTAAAGGTGGGTGACAGTCAGATGCTGAACTAGAAAAAAATCTTTGAGTCCCAGAGTGGGTCTGACTGAACCCCAAAATATTTGTTCTCATAGCACAGTGATAACAAAGGCACCCCAAAACACACTCGTTCCTGTCCCAAGGTGAAAACAAAAGTACTCAAGAAGTTTTGTGAAGATCAGTTCATAAATACAAGCTGTATAGAACTTGTGACAAAAAACTGATTGGACCTAATTTCAGTACAAAATGGCCACTGGCAGCCATCTTGAATTTTGGACCGTACCCAGAAACAGTCATTCTCATCCCAAGGAGATAACAAAGGTACCCAAGAAGTTTTGTGAAGATCGGTTCATAAATACAGCCTCTACCCTGAGCCGTATTGACATGTGTGCTTACATTGTGTAAGTAGCACTGAATAAATCAAAGTTCATCTAATTTGCATAATTTCTGCACGAAAAAAAAACCCTTAAAATATGTGATGTATTCCATGTTACTAAACATTCATACAAAAATTTATTAAAATCAGAACTTTCATACAGAAGTTCTATACAAAAGACTGATTGCACTAATTTTGGTACAAAATGGCTGCTGGTGGCCATCTTGAATTTCGGACCACACCCAAAAACACTCGCTCTCATCCCACGGTGATAACAAAGGTACCCAAGAAGTTTCGTAAAGATTGGTTCATAAATATGGCCTCTAGTCTGAGCTGTATAGAAGTTGTGTACAAAAAACTGATTAGACCTAATTTCGGTACAAAATGGCCACTAGCAGCCATCTTGAATTTTAGACCGCACCCAGAAACACTCGTTCTCGTCCCAAGGTGATAACAAAGGTACCCAAGACATTTCGTGAAGATCAGTTCATAAATACAGACTCTAGTCTGAGCCGTATTGACATGTGTACTTACTGTGTGTAAGTCGCACTGAAAAAATCAAAGTTCATCTAATTTGCATAATTTCTGCACGAGAAAAAAACCCGTATTATATGTGATGCATCCCATGGTACTAAACATTCACACAAAAAAATTATTCAAATCAGGGCGTTCATATGGAAGTTCTGTGCAAAAATCTGATTGCACCTAATTTTGTACAAAATGGCTGCCATCGGCCATCTTGAATTTCGGACCGCACCCCAAAACACTCGTTCTCGTCCCACGGTGATACCAAAGGTACCCAAGAAGTTTCGTAAAGATCGGTTCATAAATACGGCCTCTAGCCCGAGCCGTATTGGCATTTGCACTTAGTGCTGAAAGTAACCCCAAAAAACATCAAAATTAGTCTAATTTGCACAATTTACGTACGAGAAAAAAACCCGTATTATATGTGATGTATCCCATGGTACTAAACATTCATACAAAAAATTATTCAAATCAGAGCTTTCATATGGAAGTTCTGTACAAAAAACAGATTTCTGCATCGTCGGTACAAAATGGCAGCTGGCAGCCATCTTGAATTTTGGACCGCACCCAAAAACACTCGTTCTCGTCCCACGGTCATAACAAAGGTACCCAAGAAGTTTCGTAAAGATCGGTTCATAAATACGGCCTCTAGCCCGAGCCATAGCAGCTTGGCACTTACAGCTCTGAAAGTAACACTAAATAAATCAAAGTCAGTCTAATTTGCATAATTTACGCACGAGAAAAAAACCCGTGTTATATGCGATGTATCCCATGGTACTAAACATTTATACAAAACTTTATTCACATCAGAACTTTCATACAGAAGTTCTGTACAAAAAACTGATTTTTGCATCATCGGTACAAAATGGCCACTGGCAGCCATCTTGAATTTCGGACCACACCTAAAAACACTCGTTCCCGTCCCAGGGTCATAACAAAGGTACACAAGAAGTTTCGTAAAGATCGGTTCATAAATACGACCTCTAGCCCGAGCCATAGCCAATTGTTGACGTACGGACAGACGGACAGACGGACGACGGGCCATGACAATAGCTCAAATTTGACTTCGTCAAAGTTGAGCTAAAAATCCACTTGAAACTTTACGCATATAATATATATACCCCAATCTACCAATATATCAAGAATATATCACGTTTATTCGACATTTGTCCCATAATTTTATTTATGTTCGTGAAGGCAACTAAACACCGAACAAAAGAATCTAACCGCGTCGATATGTGAAAGAAAAAAGTTAATAAATTCACTTGAAGTGAACGGATCCACTTGAAACTTTAAATATATGATATTTATACCCCAACCCACCAACATATCAGCAATACATCAACTTTATTTGACTATTATCTCATAATTTAAGTTGTGTTCGGTTGTGTTCGGTGTTCAGTAGAAGCCTTTATTCGTTGCAAACCATTTCACGATCATACACGGGGGAGGAACTGTTCCATGAAAGAGACTCCTGTTCCGACTTTTTAACCAGTTCTTTACCGATTTGTTGCAGTTCGCTAGCGAATGAATTTCTGACAGAAAGTTGAAAAATAGAAGATTGCATGTACATATTAACATCATTTGAGTCAAATAAGTTTCATTTCATATAAAACTATATCTCCGCTGTCCATTTGAAGGACAAGATGAAACAAAGGGGACAAATTGTAAAGTTGCCATGCGTTTTAACAGAAGCTATATTTGTACAGAAATCCCATTGTCCACACAGTAATTTTGTAAGCCTCGTTTTCTTCCATATAAATATTTTCTTCAATGAAATCTGGGGTATCCGGCAAGATATAATCACTCTCAGCATATTTTATGTTCGACAGCAACCCAAAGGATCCGGACGACCGAGATTTTGAGCTCTAAACATTCATGCAAAACACGCCAGTTCACTACTGATCAGATCGGTTCGCTTTGTTTGAGATCAGTTCGCTGCGAGACTTATTTTATGTCTGTATATAATCATATTTACTATGTTTTGCATACGATCAATAAATGTGTGCCACTTGTGAGATATTATAGTTGTAGTACAGTACAACATAGGTGATGTTGCACTCATATATAGTCAAAATACACCACGCGAACGATCTAAAATAAAATGTAGGACAGGACGTTATTGTTGTATATTAGGCCAATATGTGATGAATAAAATAGGATGTTCATGTAATATGGAATTCATGAAATTCACCAGCATTTTAAAATTAGCCTTGCACGAAGCTAAGCAAAATTGAACATACTTCGACTCGTTTCATAAATGTCATATTGCACGAACTATCATGTCATATTACACGAGTACTCATGTCAAATCCTCTTATTTCTCCATTTTAGGTTAGTTACTGGAATGGCAGGTTCGGCCATATCTATAGATGCCCACTTAATATGTACTGTAG
Source organism: Pictodentalium vernedei (assembly GCA_031216915.1). Classification (NCBI taxonomy): domain Eukaryota; kingdom Metazoa; phylum Mollusca; class Scaphopoda; order Dentaliida; family Dentaliidae; genus Pictodentalium; species Pictodentalium vernedei. The sequence continues at coordinate 212,222,350 of CM062293.1, forward strand.
CCCAAACAAAAATCCAATATATTATAATATATAAAAGTTACATTTTTTGCAACTTGTATGATATGACTCTAAATTTATCGCATAAAATCCTATAGAAACTAAAAGGTCATAAAATCTAATTGTCTGCCCAATCCCCAATTTGTTTCTACAAAAGTACTTTAGCGGGGCTATCGCGTGAACTGTACCACCGAGGCCATATATTCATAAAATGTTTGCTGCTTAATTTTGAGATTGACACGAAGATTTATCCACCCTTAAAAGTTGATGAATCTTCGTCTCAAACTCAAAAGCATGCAACGTAACATGTATAGTATCACACGGTTTGTTGCAAAATTGGTAAGCAGGTCAGCAAAGACTAGGGTAATAAATATTGGGTGGAAAAAACGATTGTTTGAGCAGGCACATTGCGACATTGTGAATTATGATGTATATTTAAAATTACACTCAGTAGTTTAATGTCACAAAATTATTGCAAAAACGTACCCACAGCGGTCCTGGTCGCTTATATGACAATTTTAAACAAAATGTGGTAGTGCTCGGGCGATATTGCTCACAACATCGGACAAATATTCCGGGGAACGAAATTCAACACCTTGCTGCCTAGAATCGACACCAAGTCAGAAAATAAGCAGACTGTCATCTGCAAAATGAGGTCCCCAGATGGTGAATTTAGTGATGCTACCCTGCGCAGCAGGGTAGCATCACTAAATGTACCCTCTGTGAACCTCAGTCTGAATCAAGGTCTGAAAACTAAACAGAAAGAGGTATCCAGAGGATAAATTGGCCCACTGTAAGGGATAACATCATCAAATTCACACTCCGAGAACTTAATTCTGCAAATGTCAGATTGCTTATTTTCAGCCTGAACGACACCCAGAAGAATACATGGATACTTTAACCAGTTGTTAATTCTGATGTAATTGTATAGATTTCTTATCGTCTTACTTGTTTTTGTATTCCTTGTTAGATTGTTGATGGAATCGGATGTGTTCTACCTAAATCGACAGCAAACGTCAAGATGTCCATCGTTTAGAAATCTGCAGCCAATCACCAAAAGCATTAACTCACTGACGGATGGATATCTTTTATGAGTTTTCGAGAAGTTTATATAACAAGTGATAATCCAGATACACACTCTCTTTATGAAAAACGTATCCCACGATCAAGACAAGTATAGGTCAGTTAGCATTTTAGTAAATAGCAAAAAGTATTTTTGAAGACTGAAACGTTGACTAAATGGTGTCGCTCATTATCATGAGCAACCAGCTGGTATTGACCCTTGTGTTGTCAGGTGTTCTGGGCAGTTATATGGAAGACGAATATAGATTGAAAAGTGATTTACTGACAAACTGCAGCGCAGAAATTATTCCGAAAATATATTTCGAAACACCAGTAGAAATAAATGCTAAGTACTTCTTTCGAAATTTTATTGATTTCGATCAAAACAAACAATTGTTAAGAACTTCAGGATGGTTCGAGCTGACGTGGATAAACAGGAATTTGACTTGGGAATCGGGAGATTATGGTGGAATCAAATATATTCTCATTCCCCAAAAACACATATGGCATCCAGATTTTGTTATTGGGAATGATGCTCTAACAATGGAAATTCTCGGCTTTGATGATTTGTCGTTGAAAGTGTTTTCAAATGGAACAGTGTTCTGGGACCCAGGTGGTTTTAGTACAGCTGTGTGTCCAATGGACGTGTCTCGCTTTCCATTTGATAAACAGAAGTGTTCGTTTTCGTTGAGTAGTTGGGCTTACAAATCGGAAGATATCACACTGAATGTGCTGCGCTCAAATAAATCGGCAAGCTTTTATTATGAAGAACGTGGAGAGTGGACTGTTAACCGGATATACATGGAGAACGGTGCCCCAAAGGACTCGTATGTTGTCGCTCATATATATATAGAATTAGAGAGAAGATCGACTTTTTATATCGTGTTCTTCATGGTTCCAATCGCGGTTCTGTCACTCCTTACGGGTTTTCCTTTTCTAATGCCAAACGACTGTGGGGAAAAGGTGACACTTTCTGTTACCATTCTCTTATCTTATATAATGTTTCTCGGAAGTGTAGGAGAAATGTTACCAAGAAATGCGGATAATGTACCCTTTCTTTCTATTCTTATACTAATTTTATTCTTACTGTGTGTGATGTCTTTGGTAATAAGTATTACTGTACTCTGTTACAGTTATGATCAGAAAATCAAAACCACTCAATGCCAAAGAACTCCTGAAGATAAATTTACCAAGGCCGGTGAACATACTGAGAGTCATAAACCGTGCAGTAAAATCGAATTGAATCTTATGCAAACGAATATGAACACAAAACGTCGCTGTTGTTCAATTTCCTCGCAGTACAAGCCAAACGCCGCGGAGTTTCATTCCAACCAAACAATGAACCACTTGACCTACATTGGTCAAGCAGAAAAATGTCTGTTCTGTCTATTTTTCTTCTTGTCAGTCTTCACGACGTGTATAGGTATAATTTGCCTTGTTTCATAGGGCTTTATCCAAGCTCTCAGGTAGGGATCTGCCAATCACAATTTTTATTTTCGAATCGAATTTGGAATCGAATCGTGTCTCTGATATCGATATCGAATCGGATCTCGAATTGAATCTTAAAAGACAAGTTATTTCATATTGTCCCAAACGGAAGTTACGGAACACTGTGGTGACCCTTACAAGTCTGAGTGAACACCTTAAATAAATATTCTCTGTAGCCCCGTCGCTGAAACAGCTAGGCCTCTTATATATAGTTTTATTTTAGTTTTTGAAGGCTTAACTTGTTACTATTCATGTTCTTAAGAACGGGAATAGTAACAAGTTAAGCCTTCAAAAACTAAAACTATGGATAATGTTCTGGGCAAAGAATTAAACATTGCCAATTACTCAATTAAATAGGAATTGAGCTTACATGAATGAATTGTCCAATGAGAATTTTATCCAATTTTTGTTGGAAATGTAACAGATTGAAGTTAGTACGAGAGATTCGAGAAAATCGAATCTGGAGACTGATTCGGGATCGATCTCGAAGCAGACGTATGACATCGATATCGAATCGAATCTCCAATATTTCCAGGACCCTCCTCTCAGGGGGTCCTCCAAAACACCGATGGCTACTGATGGCCACCGATGACCGCCCGTTTTAACCACAATTATCACGTTTAAAAACATAATTCCAATTAAATAATCCTTATTTGATGTGGAGGAGAGTTTCCAACCATTGGTTTGGTTAATTAATTGTTTTTTCAGAAAAAAAGCATTGTAATAGTTCAAAGTCTGAATCCACATCCAATGCGAGAAAGCGATCGTCACCGATAGCTGCTCGACTCAAGCAGTTTCAAACATATTTGACGACTGTAAAAGTATAATTCCCATTAATTTATCTGTATTTCGTGAATAGTGATCATCTTCAGCGGTTGGTTTGAGAAATTAATTGATTTTTTTCAGTCAAAACCTTATAATAGATAAAAATCCATTTCCCCATCCAGTGAGTGAAAGCGATCGTCACTGATGGCAGCCGAAGGCCACCCAATTTAATCACAATTATCACGTTTAAAAACACAATTCCAATTAAATAATATATATTTGGCGTGGGAATGGCCGCTTCCAACAATTAGTTTTGTAAATTAATTGGATTTTATCAGCAAAAATGCATTTAATAGGTCAAAAAGTCCATCTCCGCATCCAGTGAGTGAACGCGATCATCACCGATGGTCGCTCAACTCCAGCCGTTCCAAACATATTTGCCGACTGTAATTGACTGTAATAATAATAACAACAATTTGGCCGGCCGCCGATTTGTCGCTGTTCTCGGGTGAGAATGCCTTGGTTACCCCTGTATTCCCAACTGCCTCCCTATTCCCACCCTTCTTCTCTCCCCCAACACTCGGAGACGAACAGCATGTTGACATCCCTTGCCCCATTTTCCCCAATCTCTCCGATTTGCATATTAACCCTCTCCTTTGAGTCTCCCACTAACCACATGTCCTTCATTCTCCCATCCCACTTCCCCATTATACCCCCAGTGAATCTTATTCTTTTAGACTGGTATTTTGGGCATGCTAGAAGAAAGTGTCCCAGGGTCTCCACCACGCCCAAACTACACATCTGGCACTCATTTTCACTGTTTTTATGGAAATCGGCTGGAATTAGATGGCCACCGGTAATTCCGACAGCCTGAGAGTAAAAGATTCAAGTCACATCAGAAACATTTTCCCCATTTTTGCTCCAAATTCGTCGAATATTTATTCACAAATTGGATGAATATGATTATCCAAAGCATAAATAAGATAAATTATGGGAATTATACTTTTACAGTCAATTACGGTCGGCAAATATGTTTTGAAACGGCTGGAGTTGAGCGGCCATCAGTGACGATCGCTTTCACTCACTGGATGGGGAGATGGACTTTGACCTACTATATGCTTTTTGCTGAAAAAATCCAATTAATTTACAAAACTAATCTCACTCCTCGCGAAATACAGATAAATTAATGGGAATTATACTCTTACAGTCAGAAAATATGTTTGAAACTGCACGAGTCGAGTGGACATCAGTGACGATTGCTTTCTCGCACCGGATGTGGAGATAGACACGGAAACTATTTTTATGCCTTTTTGAAAAAAACAATTAATTTACAAAACCAATGGTTGGAAACGGTCACCCACATGAAATAATGATTATTCAATTGGAATTATGTTTTTAAACTTGATAATTGTGGTTAAAACGGGTGGCCATCGTTGGACATCAGTGGCCATCGTTGTTTAGGAGGGGATCGGGACGATTCGGTTCGGCCTCGAGGCGTTTCGGCCTCGCAGAAAGAGTGTAGAGAGACAACGTAAATAAAATAGATTCAGCCGAAGAATGCTCCGACAATTTTAGTCACTGCCAAACAACGAGAAATTCATTTAAGAGAGTGGCAGGGGGGGGGGGGGGGGTATGCTCCCATTTACTCCAAGCTTCCTTTAGTCGTTTTTCAAGTTTAACATATGACGGTTTGCTTTTTTTCAACACAAACTGAGTTGCGAAAACCACACTCAAGAATAATCTTTATGAGTGACAACTGGCAGCTTGTCACTGTACGTGTTTAATTATGTACTGATCTGCGAAAAAAACCCTCTAGAGGTGTAAATGTTGAATAATATTTAAAAATAGTTATTGACACATAAGCAAATATTTATTTATTGGGGCCGAAATGACTTGGTAAAAGCTTAAAAAGTGAGACGTTTCGGCCTTTTATGGGGCCGAAACGTCCCTGGCCGTAATGTCTCCATGTCGAAGACGCACGAACCCTTTAGGAGGACCGCTCTCAGGCCACCAAACTCTGCCATGACTGACAATTTTCGTCACTGGCAGAGATTTAAGGGAAAGTTACCTCCCCTTAATTTCATAAAGCTGTTAGTTAACACTAAGAATATGGGGATTTCATATATATATGAAAAATTGAAAGTTCGAAATGTTAGCGAAATTTTTATCACTGATGTGCGCATCATTTGACAAACCTCAGGCATCTTCCTGTGAAGTAATATAAAATACACAAGCTGACTTTACAATTTTTTTCCCAATGAATTTGAACATTTGACTCTTTTTTTCTCTTGAAACCCCCTTTAAAGGCACGAAAACGGCGTCTTCACTATCTTTTAATGTCACGAAACCTTTCTGTGCTCATTATATCAATAGGGTGCGCACTGTGACATATAATACTGACAGACTGTTCCTTCCATTAATATAAAAGTCTATAATTTTTTTAAATAATGTGATTTACAGACAAATTGTTATCTCCAAGTTAGTAAAAGCGGTAGTTTCAACTCGGCTTTTTTCCGACTCGGACTACCTCTTTTAGTAACCATCTAAATTACTGTAAAAACACACTAGCTAAACAAAGAGCCAAAGTGGCTGATTAGTGTTGGGAAGGTGATACCGATGGATATTCTTAATAGTGGATTATCTGTGAACTATAGCATCTTCTAATTAAATTGCCACGAAAAGCTAAATTTCCTTTTACGGTTCCAATCGTAACTCTTTTGTGCTCATTATATCAACAGCATGCACGTCTAATAACTTCAAGGACATAACTTTATCGAAAGTCGATTTTCATGATGATACAAGTCAACGATGTATATGCTATTTGTTTACCCGTTTTGTGGAGGTTGTGCATAGACTATCGTTAATTTAATGTGCTGTCCCTTTGCTCACAAAAATATAGAGAGCCTTTCTTGCTCCAGTTATAGAGCATACATGCGGTCCTACTATTTAACGAACACAAACGAACATAAACGAACATAAACGAACAGAAGAGAAAATAATAGGAAATACAAGTTAAAAATGATTGAGGGTGCATATGCAGGTATATGTGGGTATATATTATTCGTTTGTAAAATTTTATTCAGTTCTGATGAGTATTTTGATGATTAATAAGGTTTATAAAATGTACGACGGCGAGAAATTCTTGTGTTCGTTAAGTAGTAGCCTGCTTGAAGCTGTCGACAAGATGCGAAAAGGTGTGAAATCAATTAGCTGTCTATCTGAGGAAGAATGTCGCTGAGGAAAACAGCGAAATTTAGGTTTAAGAGGATGGCAAGCGCCTATTTTAATCGTGTGTAAAATTGTATCCACATCTGACGAGTATTTTAGTGATAAATAAAGATTATAGCCATTATTTAGATTGACAAATATGCATCAAACTCTCGCTTTGGATTCCGAGGACGCATCACGGCGAGTCGGGGACAAACCGCGATCTACCCTTAGAAAGCGGAGCAAGACTCGGATACATGTAGCATATTGTACACCCACATAATGATAATAATCTAAAGATCTTAAAATATCTTGGGGATAAGTCATTAAAGTCCAGTTTAAGCTTTCCTGAACACTTTCCCCGAACAAGCTCACCCTCCACCAACGCGGGCTCCCACTAACGAGAGAGGACAACCAGACGCGTAGCCAGGAAAAAGTTTCCGGGGGGGGGGGGCGATAACTGGCGGGGGTGGGGGTTATAGCCATCAGATTTTCGCTCTCCAACATTTTAAACTTATACCCCCCCCCCCTTTTTTTATTTTAGCGATAATCCAACTCGGATTGACAACCGATTAATTTCACACCTGTGTCGCATCTTATAGACAGAATTCCTAAATTTATTTTGGAAAACTCATTCTTTCACATCAAATATAATTATGGTAAGGCAGTGAATTGAACAGAAAATCAGAATATATCTACCAAAGAAGTAAATATAATAATTGTTTGGAAAACATAAAAACTCAAAATCCGCCTGATTTGACTTTGTTAAGTCCACCGGTGCCAAGCCCTGGCAAAGGATGAGGGGAGTTTAAAATTTATTGCTAATTTTTTTTTTTAATTTAAATTAAAAAAAAACGGGATGTTGTATGTGGAAGACATCACCGCGAAGCGGTTACTGTATCATGGAACCCGCTTCCTGGAAAGAGCCACATGTGGCTGGGGGGGGGGGGGGGGGGGGCACTTACCCCCTCCCCAAAATCTAGCTGTGTCCCCTTCCAAATGTTTTCCGCCAGTAGCCTTAGATTTTAAATTTTCCTGGGGGAGAAACCCCCCCCCCCCCCCCGAAAAGAAATTCCTGGAGAAGGACCCCCCAGCACCCCCGCCTTTCGCGCATCTGATGGCTATAACCCCCCTCCCCCCGGAAACTTTTTCCTGGCTACGCGCCTGGTTGTCCTCTCTTGTTAGTAGGAGCCCGCGTTGGTGGAGGGTGAGCTTGTTCGGGGAAAGTGTTCAGGAAAGCTTAAACTGGACTTTAATGACTTATCCCCAAGATATTTTAAGATCTTTTTATTATTTTCATTTTGTGGGTGTACAATATGCTACATGTATCCGAGTCTTGCTCCGCTTTCTAAGGGTAGATCGCGGTTTGTCCCCGACTCGCCGTGATGCGTCCTCGGAATCCAAAGCGAGAGTTTGATGCATGTTTGTCAATCTAAATAATGGCTATAATCTTTATTTATCACTAAAATACTCGTCAGATGTGGATACAATTTTACACACGATTAAAATAGGCGCTTGCCATCCTCTTAAACCTAAATTTCGCTGTTTTCCTCAGCGACATTCTTCCTCAGATAGACAGCTAATTGATTTCACACCTTTTCGCATCTTGTCGACAGCTTCAAGCAGGCTACTACTTAACGAACACAAGAATTTCGCGCCGTCGTACATTTTATAAACCTTATTAATCATCAAAATACTCATCAGAACTGAATAAAATTTTACAAACGAATAATATATACCCACATATACCTGCATATGCACCCTCAATCATTTTTAACTTGTATTTCCTATTATTTTCTCTTCTGTTCGTTCATGTTCGTTTATGTTCGTTTGTGTTCGTTAAATAGTAGGACCCCATACATGTACAAATATTTAATTCATCACGAGAACATTAAGATATTAACAGAAACGCAATTAGCTGAACTACGCACTGTAATCATAAAACTACAGATGTGTCGAGTCTTCATTTATATTATTTAGTAAACAAATCTGTTCAATAGTATTGACAATGTCATCAGAGATTTGGTCAAATCAAATCTCAATTGAGAAACATTTCTTGCCTTGATTCAATGGAAATCAGAGGCGGAAGAGCCCGAGGGCATGTGCCCCTCCACTTTTTTCCACAGATATGTTTCGCAGTTACACAATGAGTTAAAATGGGCGCATGCGCAATATACAGGCATTCCTGTAACATTATTTGCAAATCCAAACAATATTTAGCCAAAGAATCCCACTTTTGACCGCTTCTGTCCATTTCTTCTACTTCAACTATCTTCCAACCCGAAGGCTGGCCTTCGGGTTGGAAGATGGTTGATGTAGAAGAAACGGACAGGACAGTGACCACACAGTGGCATATTCATCTAAACAAGAGACTATAGCAAGTCATGGTACATTTACCAAAAACGACTGTAACCTTTCTCGTACTGGGTCGAACCATGGTAGCATTGTAAATTTGTGCTCCTCCACTTTTATTGAGCTTCCGCCGCCCCTGATGGAAATGACTATTTATGGTATTTTTATATTCAATCAGATGGAATATTTCAGATGGTCATAAGCATGCCAGTCGATTGAATATGAAAATAGGAGATTAACTACCAGTATTTAAGGGGTAGACTGGTTTCAGGCCAAAACAGTGTTACTTAGTTTAGTTTCAGAATTTTACTTTTGGCTTGGTAGCATGGGCTGTGAAACATTTGACCTGCATCGGTTCAGCAGAAAGATGTCTGTTTTTCTTGGTGTCAGTTTTCAGGACATGCATCGGTATAACCTGCTTTGTTTCATGGAGCGTTACCCTTATAAATAGTATCATGGTACACTAACCTGTTATTCCAAAACACACTGGTATACAAGGGTATTATCATGGTAGACCAATGCATTGTGTCGTAAAAATAACTTATATTTAACAAAGAACAAATTTATCAAAAACAATTCCCCAAGCCTGGAATGAAATAACCAGTGCAATTATCACATATTTAAGAAAACTATATAAAACATTTTTTATAAATATATTATATTTTTTTTATATTTATTTATTGGTATGTAAGGTCACATATTTCTACACAATGGCTAATCGTGTCCACAACATGGAGATAAAGTCAAGTTTTGTCAAAAGTTTACACCCATGCTGCAATTTTAGAGGACTTCCATTTCAAGCATTGGTGACTGGGTCCTATTTCACCAGTAAAACAGAGCTTCTTTTCCCAGGGTTCCCATGGGGGATCAGACAGTTTTTTAAACCAATATTCGGATACTGGCATAACCCCATCTGACCTGACTGCAATGCAACCCGATAGCAAATGAAACATAGACTTGCGGCTATTATTTACGTATTTTATTTAGTTTCCAGGTAACTTGTTGCATGGTGGGAGAGATTTGCTGGCTGAGGTTTGGATATTTTGGCATCAGTGTGCAGAGGTTTACACTGATTACCCCTTGTCTCATTGGGGGACATGACAACCGTTACTTATTCCCAATTCCTTATTCAGCATTCATTATCAACTGATAGAATAAGGAACTGGGAATAAGTAATGGTTGTCACACCCATTGCACCTGATAACCTAACTTTGCTTCCTGTGTAAAATATATTTTAAACATTTCCTTCTGACTTGTACCCACCCTTACAAAGTGTAACACTTATACAGTAGAATCCTCTTAATTGAATATCCATTTTGCCAGTGAAAATTATTCAATTAACAGGAGTATACAATTAACAGGGATTTGGTCAGTTTCTTGTGTTCTGGAGGTAAATTGAGCATTTATTCTATTATATCTTGTTTGACAGAGCTCATAGAGCTCTGTCAAACAAGATATAATAGAATAAATGCCTGTATTGGATGTAGTGAGGCCAAAACGGTTGATAAATGAGGGGTATTTGGTGCGTGTCACAGTAATGTTTTCGACATATTATTACAAAACTTTATATACAATTAACAGGAGTTTACTCTACAATCCATATGCAATTAACAGATCAAATTTGTACTGAAGGTATGGTAAATGGTTTTGTGTTTGAAAATTATATTCAATTAACAGGGATATACAATTAAGAGATATCCAATTAAGTGGGCTCCACTGTACTTATAAATGGGATCGTGGTGGCTCAGTGGTTACGGAATTGGACTTCAAACCGAAAGGTCCACAGTTTGATCCCTGCGAGGGGTAATTGTATTCTGTCCTTAGGTAAGGCACTTAATACTGATTGCTCACGTGGGGGCACAGTGGTGCTGTGTACTAAAGCATACTGCACATCAATGGTGCACTTGTCTTCAACCAATGGTAACCCTGCTTGTGTGGAGTTAGTATGTCGGGGAGTCTGTCAGTGGCTCGGCATTGCTCGGTGGTTCTCTCTGGGTACTCCAGCTTCCCCCACCTGTAAAACTGTCCGGCACGAGGTGACCCTGACTGTCAAAAGTGTCGTTAAATCCCAATAAATATATAAATAATACTTCAAAATGATTGAAATGCTGTCAAGCCTAACTAAATGGCCAACAGGGAATGTCAGGAAGATAGCCAATTAAGCTATGGTCAGGGCTTGTATTTCGACGAGAATCCAAGAATTGATTCGCACAAAGATTCGCACAATAAAACCGACAGGAATCCATGTAGATTCTCACTGCACATCTGCTAGGATTCGCGTGAAAAGAATTGAGTCAATTTAACCCTTTATCTAACACAGCAGAAACAAATTAACCAATAGAAGGCTAACATGACCTGAAATATCCTGACACTTTGTCAATAAAATTGCACAAATATGGCTGTCATTGGAACCGGCTCATTGAGCCGGTTCCAACGACAGCCGTATTTGTAAGATTTTATTGGTAAATATTGTTCATTTAATTATTTTATCATTTATTTATTATTTATTGTTTAAAAATTATGAAATTTAGTTTTAAAAATTAAAAAGGTGTGTTGGGTGAAAGATTAACATGTGTTATCTAGTATACAACAGTGGTTGGACCATGGTGGCATCATAGAATCCTGGGGCACTCATAGTAGGTATGGATTCTCGCAACCATTTTCACGAGAATCCAAATGGATTCTCACAAATTTAGACGAAATATAAGCCCTGATGGTACCCCTGCAGTTTAAAACCATGTTCTGTAGTTCATTTCTGTTTCTGTAATTTTTATGTACAGTATAAAATAAAGACTTGAATTATGTGCCATGGCACTTTTTTATGATAGCTGTGAGTATATTTTCAGGCAGAACGTGAGAGAAGGCATCTCAAAATTGGATATCAGAGCTCAGACCAGAGCTCACCCCATCCAAGCTTTATTAAGACACAGATGTCGCGAAATCAGTTGAAATGTTGAGTGAGTCCATGAATTGTGATGTAACTGTGTTGATATTGGTTCGAGACAATGTTCCGTATCGGACGTAAGACTGATGGTGACAATTTATATCCTGAAACCACCCATTAAGGCAATATGTATTGACGATGTTGGTTATAATATAACCCAATATGTATTTACGAAGTTGGTTATAACACCAATAATACTACCATTGCTAATTCTTTATAAAAACTTCAGCCATCCAAACATATGCAAAACAGACTCTGCTAATAACCCACACAGCTTGACTTACCCTTCACTCAACTCAAAATTTAGACGGCTCATGCAAAAACATTTTTGAAAAACTAATTTTTTTCCCTACTATATAGCTTATGACACCTCAATGGAACGAGCTCATTCCAATGAGAAGGCATAAGTTACGTTTTTTGGGACACAAAATTAAAAATAAAATTTGAATGACAATTGTTGTAAATAGCGCTCGCCATTTTGGCTGTTGCATTAGGCAAAGGGTAAAATATATTTATTTGCCATTACTGAGACGATTTGGATTAGAGTTCAAGTTATACAGCGTACTGATAACTCCTCACCGAACAAATGAATATAAAAGGCACATAAAAATTGGGCAAACAATCGCTTCGTTTGCCTGTCATTCATCTAGAATAACAAGGTGCAACACCACTGGCATTCCCCGCCAAGGATTTCTAAGTCAAAAAAAGTGGAAAAAGGCCCATAACTCTAGAAAACAAGAGGCCCCAGGGGGCCTGAGAGTGCTCACCTGACATGGTAGTCTAAATATCAAACCAGGGACTTTACTTGAATAAGCTGCATACGCCCCTCCTAAGAAAAGCATATACCAACTAGATGAAGCGATTGTGCCCACACAATACACAGGATTTTCCTTCTATTTTCAGTTCCTGCACTTTAACGTCCCAAAATTGAGATAAACACATAAAAAACAGATTTTTTTCCCAAACAAAATACTTTCAGCCTAAATTTTTTTCTTCTTCTTAAAATGCATAAAAAACGCTAAAACTAATTTCCGGACTTTGGTCCAAAATTTTCTAAGTCCCACCCGGACCCCAAATTTTCGGTGTAAAAAAAAAATGTTTTCTTTGTCTTAAAATTGACAGAAACGCATAAAAAACAAAAAACAAAAAAATTATGGATTTTGGTCCAAAATTTTCGAAGTCCCACCCGGATCCCAAATATTCAGGGTAAAAAATTTTTTTTTTTTTTTGTCTTAAAACTGATCGAAATGCATAAAAAACAAAAACAAAAATTTCCGGATTTTGGTCCAAAATTTTCGAAGTCCCACCCGGACCCCAAATTTTCAGGGGGAAAATTTTTTTTTTCTTTTGTCTTAAAATTGACAGAAATAAATGAAAAACAAAAAAAAAAAAAAATTTCCAGATTTTGGTCCAAAATTTTCCAAGTCCCACCCGGACCCAAAATTTTCAGGGGAAAAAAGTTTTTTTTTTTTTTTTTTGTCTTAAAATTGACAGAAATGCATAAAAAACCCCCCCAAAAAATTCCGGATTTTGGTCCAAAATTTTCTAAGTTCCCGCCGGGACCCCAAATTTTCAGGGTAAAAAAAAAAATTTTTTTTTGTCTTAAAATTGACCAAAACGCAGAAAAAACAAAAAAAAATTTTTTTAAGATTTTGGTCCAAAATTTTCTAAGTCCCACCCGGACCCCAAATTTTCAGGGAAAAAAAAACCAAACAAATTTTTGTCTTAAAGTTGACAGAAATGCATAAAAAACTAAAAAAATTTTTTCGGATTCTGGTCCAAAATTTTTAAGTCCCACCCGGACCCCAAATTTTCAGGGGGAAAAAAATGTTTATTTTTTTTGTCTTAAAATTGACCGAAACGCAGAAAAAACAAAAAAAATTTTTTTCGGATTTTGGTCCAAAATTTCGAAGTCCGCAACGGGACCCCAATTTTCAGCCTAAATATGAACCCAGGGATTTGGCTTCAACAAACTTGAATCTCACCCCTCATAAGGATGCTGCATACCAAATATCAAAACATTCTTATTGCTAGATCTGCAGAAGAAGATTTTTAAAAAATACTCCTCATACTGCACTAATTTAAACATTTGGGCTCCCATAGAGAGCCCAAATATCGACCCAGGCAATTGATTTCAATAAACATGTGAAACAATCTTCCAAAGATGTTATATGTGAAATTTTAAAGCTAAAAAAGTAGTCTTATGTTTTTCCCATTACCCACAGTGTTAAAAAATGCTGACTCAGCACTTTTTCAAAGTCCCCAAAAAGTACCCCATGATAAAACCGATGGCAATTTTTTTTTATCATTCCATTCTGTTGGTCCTAAGGAAGCTTCACAACAAATAAGAATTCTCAGTGCCGTGTAGTTTTGGAGATATGGGCGTTTTCATTTTTTCTATTTTTAGCTCCTGTGGTTCCCACGGGACTATGGGGAAAAAAATGTTGGCATAAATTAGGTACTTATGAGCCAATAAGCACTCATGTAAAATTTGGTTCAAATCGGCCTCGCGGTTTGGAAAATAGAAATTTGGGGCGGGGCCAAAATTTTTGCCCCTCCTTTAACATCGTCAAATATAGCCCCTCCAACTTCTCTTGAACAAACTTGAGTCTACACCTCAAAAGGAAGCTGCATACCAAATATCAAGTCTCTGCTATTGCTGGTTCTTGAGAAGGAAGATTTTTTAAGAATTGGAGCATTTTTGCCCCATCCCTCTGCTCAATGTGAGCCGAAACCTAATTTGACAAAAAATCAAAATCCACTTATATAACCCCTACTCACATGAAATTTCATTAATATGCGGACAGTGGTTTGGGAGAAAAAGCCCAAACACCACCTTTACGACGGACGACAGACGCCGGACAACGGACGAAAAGTGATCAGAATAGCTCACCCTGACTTTCAGTCAGGTGAGCTAAAAAATGGACAAAACCTGTTACTTGTGAATGTCCTTTCCCCCATGGTGGTCTATCAGCATACCAAAGATCATTTAAATCCAACATCCACTGACTGAGATATGAAGGTCGAAAGTTGTTACGGATGGATGGACAGACGGAAAAACGGATGGACAATGGACCCCATTTCTATAATCCATGCAAACTTCATTTTGGCAGGGATAATAATAATTTCCCCAACAGGTAATTTCCCCATCAAAGAATTATAATATTGACTCTTTCCCTCAACCACTTATTTCTCCTGTTTTCATCTCATTCTTCTATTAGTCTCTCAAGGAGTCTTATTCCATGAGGCAAGTATTAGGTGGCTTTCTAAAATTAAATGTTCCAAGGTCTCCATTACTCCAAAGCTACACATTTGACACCCTCTTTCCTCAACTTTCCCAATCCCCCCACCCCCTCAACTCCAGGGACTTTGATCTCACTTTGAACAACAATGACACATCAAAAGATCCATCCAGGCACTCCTCTAAAAAGAACTGTGGCAACCAATTATCATTCACCAACATTACCACATCTAAAAGAAATATCTTTATTCAAATTTCTATTGTATCCATTCGCTCTCACGTTGCCAGTGTTCTTTGACTATGATGATAAACATAAACTGCTGTGTTGTAGCATACTGCTGGAAAAGGCACTCGGAGTCACAGCATCTATCGAAATGATGAAAGAAATTAAACAAGAGGCCCCAAGGGGCCTGAGGGCGCTCACCTGACATGGTAGCCTAAATATCAACCCAGAGAATTGATTTCAACAAGTTGCATCTGCTCCTCCTAAGAAAAGCTTATACCAAATATCCAAAGATTATGACCAGTGGATCTAAAAAACAAGAGGCCCCACGGGGCCTGAAGCGCTCATCTTGTACAGAACACCATTTAAACAGAGTCCAAGAATGAGTCTACATTAAGCAAGCCATCTCCATAGGCTACACTGTCAATTCTTGAGTCCCTCAGGAGTGACAAAAATAATCTGGGCATCATGCCTTTTCTTCAGTTGATCATAAGTAAAATGTAGAGCTCCCCTATGAGGCCCCTTGATACAACCTATGTGGATTAATCTTAGTACCTCTAGAGGGTACTGAAAACAAAATTTTTAATTCTTCAGCAAAATGGCCAATTCTGGCTCCCATAGAGAGCCCAAATATTAACCCAGGCTCTTGATTTGAACACAGTTAAATCTGACTTCCCTAGAGATGTTGTGTACCGAATATGAAAGCATTCTGACTGTTGGATCTGAAGAAGAGAAATGGTAAAGAAATTTCTTCGAATTGCACTAAGTTCAAATTTAGGCTACCATAGCGAGCCCAAATATTAACCTATGGATCCGATTTGAACAAACTTGAATCTGACCCCCTAGAGATGTTGTATACCAAATGTGAAAGCATTCTGACAAGTGAATCTGAAGAAGAAGATTTTTTAAGAAATTCCCTCATATTGTACTAAGTTAAATTTCATGTTCCCATATGGAGCCCAAATATTAACCTAGGCACTCGAATTGAACAACCTGGAATCTGACCCCCTAGAGATGTTGTATACCAAATATAAAAGCATTCCGACTGGTGGATCTGAAGAAGAAGATTTTTAAAGAAATTTCCTCATATTGCACTAAGTAAAAATTTGGGCTACCATAGTGAGCCCAAATATATTACTAGGGATCTGATTTGAACAAACTTGAATCTGACCCTCATAGGGATGTTGCATACCAAATATGAAAGCATTCTGACTGATGGATCTGAAGAAGAAGATTTTTTTAAATGACCCTCCATATTGAACAAAGATAAAATTTGGGCTTCCGTAGGAAGCCCAAATATTAACCTAGGGACTTGGTTTGAACAATCTAGAATCTGACCCTCATAACAATGATGTATACCAAATATTAAAAGATTCTGACTGGTGGTTCTGAAGAAGAAGATTTTTAAAGAATATTCCCCATATTTCCCTATGTTAAAACTTCGGGCTCCTGTAGAGAGCCCAAATATGAACCAATGAGCTTTATTTCAAAAAACTTTTATCTGACCCCCCTATGAATGCTGTATACCAATTATCAAAAGATCCTGATTATTGGTTCTGGAGAAAAGATTTTTTTAAATTTTGCAAATATGCCGACTCAGCATTTTTTCGATGCCCATTACAGAACACCCTAACATAACCGATGGCAATTTTTTTTTACCATTCAATTCTACTGGTCATAAGGATACTTCATACTAAATAAAAGCTCTCTGTTCCGTGGGGTTTGGGAAATATGGGCGTTTGAAAATATTTCTATTTTTAGCTCCCAGGGTTCCCATGGGGATGCAGGAATTGTTTTTTTGCATGGGTCAGGTACTTATGACCCAATACTACCACAAACCAAATTTGGTTCATACCGGACCATCGGTTCAGAAAATAGAAATTTTGGGCGGGGCCAAAAATCTTACCCCTCCTATTACAAAGCCAAATATTACTTCACGAACTTTGTTTGAACAAACTTGATTCTACACCTCATATGGAAGCTCCATAGCAAATATCAAGTCATTGTACACACTGGTTCTTGAGAAGAAGATTTTAAAAATATTTTGGAGCATTTTCCCCCACTCCTTCCCTGGGGCTGGGCATGCTGAGTTGAACAAAAATGAAAAGCCCCTTTGGGACCATCACTCACACAAACTTTCACTTGAATTGGCCCAGTAGCTGGGGAGAAGACCAAAACATGGTGTTGACGGACGACGGATGACGGACAGCAGACGACGTACGGAGAGCGTTGAGATTAGCTCAGCTTGACTTTGTCAAGATGAGCTATAAAAGAAGATTTTAAAGAATATTCCTCATATTGAACTAAGTTATAATTCAGGCTCCCACAGGGAGCCCATATATGAACTCAGGGACTTGGCTTTAACAAACTTGAATCTCACCCCCCTAAGGATGCTGCACACCAAATATCAAAACATTCCGACTGCTGGATCTGAAGAAGAAAATTTTTAAAGAAAATTCCTCATTTTGAACTAAGTTACAATTCGAGCTCCCACAGTGAGTCCAAATATGGACCTAGGGACATGGCTTGAACAAACTTGAATCTCACCCCCCTAAGCATGGTGCATACCCAATATCAAAAGATTCTGCCTGCTGGATCTTGAGAAGAAGATTTTCAAAGAAATTTGCCTGAAATGCACTAGGTTCAAATTTGGGCTCCTATACTGAGCCCAAATATAAACCCAGGGGGCCGATTTGAAAAAACTTGAATCAGATCCACCCCACAATGTTGCGTACCAAATATCAAAAGATTCTGCCTGCTGGATCTGGAGAAATTTGCCTGAAATGCACTAAGTTCGAATTCGAGCTTCTATAGTGAACCCAAATATGAATTTAGGGAGCCGATTTGAACAAATTTGAATCAGATCCACCCCACAATGTTGCATACCAAATATCAAAAAATTCTGCCTGCTGGATCTGGAGAAGAAGATTTTTTTAAGAAATTTGCCTGAAATGCAATAAGTTCAAATTTGGGCTCCTATACTGAGCACAAATATAAACCCAGGGGGGCCGATTTGAACAAACTTGAATCAGATCCACCCCACAATGTTGCATACCAAATATCAAAAGATTCTGACTGCTGGATCTGGAGAAGAAGATTTTTTAAGAAATTTGCCTGAAATGCACTAAGTTCGAATTCGAGCTTCTATAGTGAGCTCAAATATGAATCTAGGGAGCCGATTTGAACAAACTTGAATCAGATCCACCCCACAACGTTGCATACCAAATATCAAAAGATTCTGCCTGCTGGATCTGGAGAAGAAGATTTTTTAAGAAATTTGCCTGAAATGCACTAAGTTCGAAATCGGGCTCCTATACTGAGCCCAAATATGAACCCAGGGGGCCGATTTGAACAAACTTGAATCAGATCTACCCTACAATGTTGCATACCAATTATCAAAAGATTCTGCCTGCTGGATCTGCAGAAGAAGATTTTTTAATGTTTTTCCCATTGCCTACAGTGTTAAAAAGTGCTGAGTCAGCACTTTTTCAAAGTCCTGAAAAAAGTACCTTGCGAGATAGGGATTTTTTTTAACCATTCTATTCTACTGGATAAAATTAAGCTTTATACAAAATAAGAATTCTCTGTGCCGTGTAGTTTTGGAGATATGGAAATTTTAAGGTTTTTTCTATTTTTAGCTCAAAAAGTTCCCACGGAGCAATGAGAAAATTTTTTTTTGCATCAATCAACTACTTATGACCCATTATCATCTCATATCAAATTTGGTTCAAATCGACTTCATGTTTCAGAAAATAGAAATTTTAGGCGTGGCCAAAATTTTTGCCCCTCCCATAACGAAGGCAAATAATGCCCGACAAACTTCTCTTGAACAAACTTGATTCTAAACCTCAAAAGGACTCTGTACAACAAATATCAAGTCTCTGCTACTGGTGATTAGAAGAAGATTTTCAAAAAATTTGGCCATTTTTTCCCCACACCTCTGCTCAATATGAGCCGAAACCTAATTTGGATAAAAATCAAAATGCCCCTATATAACCACTACTTACATGAAATTTAATTAAAATGTGGCCAGTGGTTTAGGAGAAAGAGGCTCAAACACCACCTTTACGCAGGACGACGGACGACAGACGAAGAGTAATAAGAAAAGCTCACCCTGACTTTCAGTCAAGTGAGCTAAAAACCTGCAGTGTTCTCGACAGTTCATGTCAGCCTTACTACTAAAGCTGGTATACATATCAGAATCACTTTGTCCATGTCTTCCATATAAAATCTGAAAAGGAATTACGTGAAAAAAATGGGTTTGCCTGGGAAAAGGTTAAGGATAACTTATTTGTCGTCATCTCCATTCTAATTTGGTCAGGCCTGCATAACTGTATAAACAACAAGGTGTGTCTGCACGACACGTATGCTCCTGCAAGCAACAAATTCTGGAAAATTGATTTTCTAAGTTTTCACATCAAGCTAAGTTCAAGATCAATAACTCCACAACAAATCATCCGACTGGGACCAAACTTCAACTTGATTTGTGTGTACCCATAAAAAAGCCACATACCAGAAATCAACCAATTCTCTCAATGTATCATGAAAAATGTCTAGAAAACTGTTATTACAGAATGATGAAATGACAGATGGCAAGGTAATACTATATGCCTCCAGCCATTTTATGGTGGGGGCTTAAAAATGGAAATTAGAGATAAAACAAAACAGTTCAACTAGGCTCGAATGCTTTCGTCAAGACAGCATGATGCCATCAGAACACAATTGTCAAAGACAAACAGTGCAGCACTCAAATATTGACCATTTGCAACCGAAAGTCCTTCATTCTAAACCAAGGTCAAGACATGCCTTAAGTTTATAAACTAATGGCTGCTCAGTGAATTTGCAGAGTAGACCAATCAATGTTTTTAACGCACAGCCCCAAGGCTGCATGCTGCATATTAATTGGTCTGCATCCAAATGATGATTAGTTCAATGAATGACAAGTCTCTGTATTGTCATTTATTTATCATTTATTTAATATTGGGGTTTAATGACCTTTTCGATAGCCAGGTCACCATTCAGACAGTTTTAAGGGTGAGGGAATCCAGGGTTCCCAGAGAGAACCACTGAGCAACTGTCAAACTCCCAAATTTATTAACTCCTTACAAGCAGGGTTAGCATTGGTTGAAGACAAGTGCACCATCGACATGTCATATGCCCTTTGCCCCCACTAAGGCAATCAGGATTAAGTGCCTTGCCCATGGACACAATGCAGTTACTCCTGGAGGGCTGTATTGTAATTGGCTACATTAATCAGGACTGCACAAAAATCACGCCCCCTCCTCCCCCCCCCCCCCCCCATAAAGCCTTCATGCCCAGTGATGTACATTGGTAGCGGCACCTAAGTGCACTCTTTGACAGGGGATTCATCTTGTTTTCTGTGCAGATGAAAATATGGCCGAGACTAGTATTTCCACATTCGCAAACACAAATGTTTAATCTTTCATATGACATGGACAGAGAAAAAAGATGTTTCAAATGTACTAAAGCAAACGTTTAACAGAAATATCCACAGACTACCATTCAAATGTCAGAAATCAAGATGGCGAGATGAAGTTTTCTCATTTCATTAATTGATGACATGACTGAGGTGTGATATGCTAAACCCACCAATGCCTGCCATTGAAGCTCACACACTGTTACTAACCGGAGCAAGTCACTGGTAGATAAATATGAAACCTAATAAATGCTGTTGACCTGGCCTGGCATGGGCATATGAAAAATATGCCCAAAATATACTTATTTCGGTGACAAGAGAAACTTTGTGCTGGGCAGGAATATCCACAAGCAGCATGCAAAGAATTAAATGCCTGGAGAATTTTCTGTATTTTTTGCTTCCTCATAATAAAGTAACATTTTGACTTAGCAGTGGAGTCTAGTGAGGTCTTGGCTGCCTGTATCCAAGTCTTCACTGGAAGATAAAATATGCCCAAAATATACTTATTTCGGCGACAAGAGAAACTCTGTGCTGGGCAGGAATATCTACCAGCAGCATGCAAAGAATTAAATGCCTGGAGAATTTTCTGTATTTTTCGCTTCCTCATAATAAAGTAACATTTTGACTTAGCAGTGGTGTCTAGTGAGGTAATGGCTGCCTGTATCCAAGTCTTCACTAGAACCACAGCTAAGGTACTGTAACTTCCATCAGCAACACCGCCAAAATCTGATATGTTGGAACATATATTCTACATGTAAGACAACAAACTCACCAAAATTGGAATTAGGTCCATAAGGGTTAAACTCCAGGAAATATATAAATATGAGGGTTCTTTTTTCACTATGTAATATGTACTGGTTGATCCCCAAAAGGGTGTAATAGTAGGGCTTCACGGTTTTTTGATACACCGGTATTGCCGAAAATACCGGGTCGATATCGACTGAATTTAAAAGTACCGGTATATCGTCTGTCACGGTATATATTTTTTTTGGCTGCATCTGTTTCATGTGTAAAAAATGAAGTAATTCAACTTCGATTGATAAACGAAATTAGGCGAAATTAGACAATCTGGCAAAAGTGTGAGGGAAGTTCATATTAACTGTCACCTTGGACAATCTTTAGTTTTAATCCATAAATTATATTACAAGACTATTTTCTATACAACCTTTCACATAATAAAGCACCCATTTGTAAGTACATTGACTACGTAAACATGTCAACGTGGGTGAACAATGTTGAGTGAATCTTGTGTAAACACTTATTATGCAAGTTAATCCGTCCTCAGGAAATTCAAACTATATGAACAAAATACGCATTTAAAGCGACCGCATCATTTCAACTATATTTTATCTTACTCAAACTAGAAACCCATTTATCTTTAGAAAACTCTTCATAAAATTTTTCCATGTCAAATTCGGATTAACTAAGAAGCCACCGAGAAATTGCCTATATAAACTTGACGCAGTTATGAAATTTCAAAACAAAATATGGAACTTGTAACTAAAGCAAAATGAACCTCGATTATTTTTGGACAATATTGACAAAGAAATTTCACTCTTCCTTGGCGCAGAAACACCAGATAGCGAAATCAATCCATTGGATTGGTGGAAAATCAACGACTTTACATTTTCCACACTTGCCAGATTTGCTAAAAGTATTTATGTGTCTGCGCCACAAGTGTACCTTCCGAGAGACTTTTTAGCAAATCTGGTCAAATTGTAGGACCAAAACAGGCATCTTTAAAACCCGATAAAGTGAACCAACTTTCATTTTTAGCTGCTATTATGTGTAAAAAATAATGTAAATTTCAAAATTTTCAGGCATCTTTATTATTTTATTTGTACATATTTGTTTATTGACCATGATAATAATAATAAAAAAACAAGGGCAACGCCCCCGGTCCCCCGACCAAGATGGCAAATTCAAGGGAGCTGTTAGGATGCAATTTGTTCGCAGAGCATGGCCATTTTTTAACTTGACCTGTATTTCCAACCAATTAAACCACATACTTAGTTTCGTTTCAATCAAATGATCCAAAGTAAAGTTATCATCCGGACAACACAAAAACCGTATTTTCTAAGTCGAAAAAGGGGAATAAATCCAGTAAAAATCAGTGGAGCGTGCCCATTTTCGAACTTGACCTGCATTTCCACCCAAATAAGCGGCATACTAAATTTCGTTTCAATCAAATGATCCTAACTAAAGTTATCATCCGGACAACAGAAAAACTGTATTTTTTAAGTCGAAAAAGGGGAATAAATCCAGTAGAAATCAGTGGAGCGTGCCCATTTTCGAACTTGACCTGCATTTCCACCCAAGTAAGACACATACCAAATTTAGTTTCAGTAAAATCATCCAAACTAAAGTTATCATCCGGACAAGGGTGTGACGGACGGTCGGACGGACGCACGCACGGACAGACGGACGGACACTGCTGATTACAATAGTCCCCCGAAGGGTCGGGGGACAAAAAATCAGGCTGATGACTTTGTCTGATCTGTATTTTAAATCGATCAGAAATGTCATCAGTCTGAGGACCTATACGCAGCATGAAGAGAATCAATGGCAACGAGTTAGAATGGGGTTGATATTACTGGCATACGTTCTGTTCATGTTCTGAACATGTGGACACAAACGCACATGTTTTCATTGCATGAGATCACATGCTTATAAAATAGAACATTGTTTATGTCAGGTAAATAAAGGTTTTTGCAACAGCTGAACATGAAGCCTATTTAATAATTTAATCATGAATTCTTTTAAATGATAAAATAATTATGCATTCTTGGCTAGAATGCATAATTATTTTGACATTTAAAAGAATTTAATTTTATCGTGACATGAGACTTGTTTTCAATTCAAAACTGAAACTTACTTCTCATTAGTGTTGACGATATACCGGTATACCGCAGTATTTTTTTCAATACCATTATCGGTATTGCAATTTCCAATACCGTGAAGCCCTATGTAATAGTACTCTCAAATTCTAAATAATATACAGGCCTGAAAATAAGCTGTCTGACATTTGCAGAATGAGGTCCCCAGAGGGTGAATTTGATGATGCTATTCCATACAGTCAGCCAATTTATCCTCTAAGTACCTCTTTCTGTTGAGTTCTGAGACCCTGATTCAGATTGAAGTTCACAGAGGGTAAATTTAGTGATGCTGCTGTGCAGGGTAGCATCACTAAATTCACCCTCTGGGGACCTCATTTTGCAGATGACAGTCTGCTTATTTTCTGGCTTGATTATGTAAGAACTGAAAATTGTACTCTCAGCAGGAGTTCACGAGAATTAAAATCCAATTCTTGTGTATCATGACAAATTTTGAGGTCTGTTTTGTATATCTTTGAATTGGGTAAGATTTACTGCTTGAAATTTTAATATTTTGACATGATTCTACAGAAAATTAACACTCTGCTCCTACTTGGGCAATTGGGATTAAGCATCTTGCCAAAGGACACAACACAGATGAAGTGGGTCAAGATCACACCTACAACCTTTTGATCTGTAGTCAAATGCACTAACCATTAAGCCTCTGCATTCCCCATTGAATGCTTGTTTGACAATTGAATGGGACACATTCTGAACAGCAAATAAGTTTTAGAATATGTGTTTACTACTTGTACATCTCGCGAACCTCTCTGACAGTCTGACAATCATCTGCTTGACATGTACTCCCTCACTCAGAAAATCCTGGGCCTGTCAAATTAGGGGTCTGTTTGTTCAACAATCACCACATTGATAGATTACAGCTTTTAATTTAGACCCCACATATTGATGTATTTTTGCATATTCACATCAAAAATAATAAAGGATTATTTAAATCTAAAATTATGCCAATTCGACTTTCCAATTCATTTAAAGTCTCCTTAACTTTCACATCTATCATTATCAGAATTGAAATTGGTGTTTCAGTCACACATTATGCATGCTCCTCCTCCTGGTTCAGTTACAAACAAAGCCACCTTCAATTTTTCTTTTCTGTGTTTATCCACACTATAAAACTCGTCTGTTACTTTCTGCAGGAATGTTTCAACATGACTAGCTGGAACTAAAGATACAGCACATCCACCCCATCCTGCCCCAGTCAATCTTGATCCAAGTGCCCCAGCCTTCCTGAAAAACAAATAATGCACTATGACTATGGTCATACACAATATCTCTCCATTTTGAATTTTCAAAACTCAATGGAGTTAGCCCTTTACCCAACGTAATGGACAAAACCGGTCAGCACTATTCACAAAAATCGCCAATTAATTTTTATTATTTTTTCATTTTTTGTCTCAAAAACATAGGTTATGACCCCTCTTTGGAACATGCACATCGAGCTCGTTCCAATGAGGGTTCAAAACCTATGTTTTTGAGAAAAAAATGAAAAAAATAGTTATTCAAGAATTTTGTTTGGAAGTGTCGTCTGCTTTTCGGGTTAGATAAAGGGTTAAACTTTTTAACTGAAAGCAAAGTAACCCATTACATAACGAATCAGTATCTATCTGCATACGTAATTTGCAGATTATGCAGTTGAATAAACAATATTTTTCCAAAAATTTCAACAAAACCATATCATGCAACTCCTAACTGAATTCATTGAGACCGTTCCAATGAGAGGATAGCATGACTATGGTTTTGTTGAAATTGTTTTAAAAGTTTGAAAAAACAATAATTAAAATAAGATAAAACTAGACTGAAGCATGTCCATGTACAGCACATGGACACAGGAGGTTGAAGAGCAAACAGTGATTTGTTACTCGTACATGAGCTCAGACATGTTAACTCTCCCAGGAAAATCCTGTAAATTTATTCTAGTTCCGGGCCTCCGGAAGGGAATCAGTTTTGGACAAAAATCCTGGAAAACTGTGCAGTTGAAAATTTTTCAATTTCCCGACGTTCCATGTCAAATAATAGGCCTTTGAAGCTCTGATCATAATGAATTTAACAAAAAAATATGCATACAAGTGAATTATATTTAATAAAAGAACCCTTTATTATAAATATTTCACTTATATCCATGTTTTTTTCTGTTTTATTCATTTCAATTTTGCCGTGTGGTCAATTTACGAGTGCCGAAGTGAAAATAAGTGACTAGTACATCACCTATTG
Organism: Pictodentalium vernedei; assembly: GCA_031216915.1. NCBI lineage: Eukaryota > Metazoa > Mollusca > Scaphopoda > Dentaliida > Dentaliidae > Pictodentalium > Pictodentalium vernedei. Next base: position 212,248,168 of record CM062293.1, read on the forward strand.
ACATCCACCTTCACCTAATTAATAATTCCTGGTGAATAAAATGTACGCAAAAGAATTAAAGAATTCATATTTCTTTATTTGGTTCAAACATCCACTCATTTTTAATTCAATTATCCACTTGATTTGTGATCCACTTCGGCAGAGTAGAAGAATACAGTATAAAATGGGTCAATTTGCTTCCGTGATATACCGAAAAATTACGGCTTAAAATTGATACTCAACAGACGTATTTTGTATTACTTAATAACACTGATCATTGTGCTTCACGAGTAACAGTTGAGGCGTCTATTCCCGGAAAGCTCCGAATGTTATTTGCACAGTTAAAAACATAATTATGAATTACTGATGAGGAGAAAAAATCTTGATTCCCAAAGACCAAAATGTCCCCTCACAGAAATTGGTGCATATAAAGAAACACCACAAACAACACTAAATAAGGGGAAGTCTGATTAAATTGTGCGAGTCATGAATAATGGAATTACATTTTATTGCCCATTCCTGAAGGGTATTATTTGATTGTGCACTTTGGTCCAATTATAACCACAGGCTGTGGTGGTGTGTGGGTGTGTGTGTGAAGGGGGGGGGGGGGAGGGGAAGCTTGGCAGGAAGTGGGAGGGGGTGAAAAAAAGAGGGAGATGAAGTATTTGAACCAATGATTTTTTAACACGGCAGTGACGAATGGGAACAAAATGGAGGCAAGTGGAAAATCGCTCACCTCAAATAAAGTTTGCGAGACTGAAAAATGTGAGGAGAGTGATTTTGATTCAATGTTTATCTTCATTTTTTTAATACTGTTTAATTGTATATTCAAAGTGTATTTTTTCTAAATTAAGTTAAGTTAATGTTATTGTTTGCCTGTGGTTCAGAATAAAATGGCAAGCTTGAAATCTAGTGTTTGTTTATTAAATGTATTACCAGAATTCCTGAAATGAACTTTTATCTTGTAAGATCTAGATAACCTGAAGTGAACTATATATTATAGCATGTACAAAAATTTATTTCACAATTTCCATTGACAAGCGTCCTTCAAAATGAATGTATGAATACAACTAAACACGGATGAAAATTTTGACGGTGAAAATATATGTAACCCACTAAAATTAGTTCTGGATTTTAATTGGCAGATAATTAAAATCATGGAAAATGGATGTGTAAATTCCAAATCAGGCACATTAATTTGTGTCACTGGTGAATTGGAGCGACAGGTGTCATGTGTGTAAATGAAAATAAGGAACGGGGAAACATTCGGCATGTCTTTGATTAAAAAAAATACGGAAGTATTAAAACATTTCTCAGATCACAGAATGACCGTTTTTTTTTTGAACATGCGTGTTCATTTCTGGCAGGAGTAAGGTCTGGGCGAGTTGTCAATGTACAACTCTCTTACTGTTAGCATGTTGTGTGTGGATGTATAAGAGAACTACTGTGTGTCATGTTCGTAACAATGAAAAGGAAATTGTTTGGAATTGTACTTTAAACGCATCAAATTGGGAGTGATTAAAAATTTCCCAACATCAAAAATTAATTTAATGTTTCTGTTGACGCAACTCAAATGGATAAAAAACACCCAAGAACAGAGGCGAGCAATTATTTGCGAACCTTGACAATTTTTTGTGTGAGCAATGGTGCGCGAGAGCGATCGCATGCCTTTCCCATGCATCACTGACACGGCATTAAGGGCTTCAGCAAGTTTTTAGCCTGTGAACTGTGAACTACTGGGTGCAAACTGGTGCCAGTGGTGGCCAAAGAGCTGAAATCTTTTAGTTCTTATGTATATTGTTTGCGCATGTACTTTTCCCTGAAATTCGTCCAAATTCCCAGAAAATCACCCTCAAGTTCCCTGAAAAAAATATTCTGAGGTTAACATGTCTGCATGAGCTGTGTGTGTAAGACACATATGATGCCCCCACAAAGTCTACCACACACAAACCACATACCATACAGGTGAAATTCTACCAAAAATTGACCAAGTTCAACAACCTGTAATTTTGTGAAATATTCAAGCACATGAAAATCCTGACAATATATGCACACCTCTGGTATATGTACAAACATCCTGAGAAATACAAAAGTCCAAGCTTGAAAACTGTGAGAGGAGTTAGCAGGAAAAACAATGTATCCTAGATGTGATGAATGGATGGACGGATGGATAGACAGATGATTGGACAGGGATAAAACAATATGCCCCCGACTATTCGTCGCGGGGCATAACAATTTGATATCCTGTGCACTGGGTAAAGGGTTAACCTAAAAAGCCGAATTCAAACTTTGATCACTTTTTCCAATCAAAGGGCTGATTTACATAATTTTCAGAGATCTATCATTACTTGCTACTGTCCTTGCTACTTATCTTTTTGCCATTATAATGTAAGTGTGTTATGATTTCAAGCTATTATTATTTTAAGTATTCATATCAACCATTGTCCTCCAGGTTAGGGACATTATTATAACAACATATATCATTGTCTCAACTCTATTGCCAAGCTTTCGATCCGAACTGGATCTTCATCAGGACACTCGAATTAGGAAGAACTACATGGCGCCGTAATTGCAGGCATTCCCTAGGACGTCTCGGCAATCATGTGGACGACGTCATTACGTGTAACGGAACTGGTTCATTTTGCAATTGTTTTTCGTACTGTTGACATGTAGTTCTTCCTAATTCGAGTGTCCTGATGAAGATCCAGTTCGGATCGAAAGCTTTGCAATAGAGTTGAGACGATGATATATGTTATTATTATTTTACTTTATGAAAGTTTAATGACCTGTTTTGCCCCAAATATCATTTTATCGCCACAATACAGCCTTAGGCATAAGTATGGCATTAACTCTCAACCTGCAGAAGATTTTAAAGATATTTTTCTTCAAATCTAATCATGGCTGCTGTTAAACAGCCATGACTAGATTTGATGAAATTCATCAAAATTTAATTCAAGAAATCATTGGTGAAAAAATCCATTCACTTTTCATTGGTAAAATTTGATTAAGCGTGCTCAAATTATACTTATCTCAGTGACAAGGGAAATCCTATCCTGGGTAGGAATATCCGCTACCAGCATGCAAGGAGTTAAACACCAATAAATAAATAACTGCTACAAAACAGTTATTTATTTATTTATTAGTGTTTAAGGTCACATATTTTTGCACAATGGCTAATCATGATCACAACATGAGTATCAACTCAAGACCAGGGGTGAGCATTAATAAGCCATGTTGCCCATTTTAGAGAAGCTTTGCACCTCCCAAGCATTGGTGACTGGGTCCTATTTTACCAGTAAAACAGAGCCTATATACCTCAGTGAACAGGCACTGCTTCACTTCCCGGGGTTCCCGCTGGGATACAAAACAGTTTCCCCAACATGCAGCCTCTGGGTAAATACACAGAATGACACACACGTGAATGGGTTAATCGATATGGCACGGGTGTCAGTGCAGAGGGATAAAACGAGAGGCCACAGGCCTCAAGTTTTTTCCTTACGCGATGGAATAAGTGCCATATCGATTAACCCATTCACATGCTTGTGTCATTATGTGTTTATTATATGCCTTCAAGTCTATAAAAGCAATTATTAGCAGGACACTCAGCAAATCATTTGACAACTTGCCCCCTGAGTTCCAATGTGTTCTATGTTCCAGTAGGCAGATAGAACACATCAGAACTAAAGTGGATGAACTATCAACAAAAAGAACACATTTTATTAGCAACCAAATTTGCGAGGGGAATCTACGCTGCACGATTTTTAGAAAATGATAAATTTAAAATAATTTGTATATTTTTTTATACTTACCAATGGCCCAGACTAGCTGGTGCTAACTTGATAAACTCCAGGGCCAAACACAAACTTTGAACACCCCCCCCCCCACCAATCCCCCAAATTTGCATACAAAACCGAAAAAATTAAGTCCTATATGATCCTCCATACTTTTGATCACTGGGCATGCGCAGTAACCAGGAAGGTACCGAAATTGGTGCCAATCCTCATTCTTTCTATATTGCCTGCTAAATGTTATAATCAGCAGGAAGGTAGGAGTGCTCACTCATGGGAGGGCCATCCCTGTCTGGGCCATTGGAAAGTATAATGAAAGTGTCAATGACACTGTAGCTCAACTTGTCAAGACATGTACATGTATAGTATGTAACACAGCAATGGCAAACATCTAGGTAATGACCTGATAAGAAAGGTACATATAAAGAATTGTAACGGTCTGTACATAAATACTGACCGTAGCCTGTAACAAATGTATAGGTAAAGTATTGTAAAGGTGGGTGACAGTCAGATGCTAAACTAGAAAAGAAATCTTTGAGTCCCAGAGTGGGTCTGACTGAACCCCAAAATATTTGTTCTCATAGCAGTGATAACAAAGGCGCCCCAAAACACACTCATTCCTGTCCCAAGGTGAAAACAAAAGTACCCAAGAAGTTTCATGAAGATCAGTTCATAAATACGAGTTGTATAGAAGTTGTGACAAAAAAACTGAGTGGACCTAATTTCGGTACGAAATGGTCACTGGCAGCCATTTTGAATTTTGGACCGCACTCAGAAAAACTCGTTCTCGTCCCAAGGTGATAACAAAGGTACCCAAGACGTTTCGTGAAGATCGGTTGATAAATACAGCCTCTAGCCCGAGCCGTATTGACATGTGCACTTACAGTGTATAAGTAGCACTAAATAAATCAAAATTCATCTAATTTGCATAATTTCTGCACGAGAAAAAAACCCGTACTGGATGTAATGTATTCCATTTTACTAAACATTCAAACAAAAATTTATTCAAATCAGAACCTTCATACAGAAGTTCTGTACAAAAGACTGATTGCACTAATTTTGGTACAAAATGGCTGCTGGTGGCCATCTTGAATTTCAGACCACACCCAAAAACACCAGTTCTCATCCCACGGTGATAACAAAGGTACCCAAGAAGTTTCGTAATGATCGGTTCATAAATAAGGCCTCTAGCCTGAGCCTTATAGAAGTTGTGTACAAAAAACTGATTAGACCTAATTTCGGTACAAAAAGGCCACTGGCAGCCATCTTGAATTTTGGACCGCACTCAGAAATACTCGTTCTCGCCCCAAGGTGATAACAGAGGTACCCAAGAAGTTTCGTGAAGATCAGTTGATAAATACAGCCTCTAGCCCGAGACGTATTGACATGTGTACTTAATGTGTGTAAGTAGCTCTGAAAAAATCAAAGTTCATCTAATTTGCATAATTTCTGCACAAGAAAAAAACCTGTATTGTATGTGATGTATCCCATGGTACTAAACATTCACACACAAAATTTTTCAAATCAGAGCTTTCATATGGAAGTTCTGTGCAAAAATCTGATTGCACCTAATTTTGTACAAAATGGCTGCCATTGGCCTTCTTGAATTTCGGCCCGCACCCCAAAACACTCGTTCTCATCCCACGGTGATACCAAAGGTACCCAAGAAGTTTCGTAAAGATCGGTTTATAAATACAGCCTCTAGCCCGAGCCGTATTGGCATTTGCACTTACAGTGCTGAAAGTAACACTAAATACATCAAAGTTAGTCTAATTTGCATAATTTACATATGAGAAAAAAACCTGTATTATATGTGATGTATCCCATGGTACTAAACATTCATTCAAAAAATTATTCAAATCAGCGCTTTCATATGGAAGTTCTGCGCAAAAATCTGATTTCACCTAAGTCTGTACAAAATGGCCACCAGCGGCTAACTTGAATTTCAGATCGGACCCCAAAACACTTGTTCTCGTCCCACGGTCATAACAAAGGTACCCAAGAAGTTTCGTAAAGATCGGTTCATAAATACGGCCTCTAGCCAGAGCCGTATTGAATTGTTGACGGACAGACGGACGACTGGCCATGGCATAAGCTCAAATTTGGCTTCGCCAAAGTTGAGCTAAAAAATTATAAATTTAAAGTAATTTGTATATTTTTTATACTCACCAATGGCCCAGACTAGCTGGTGCAAACTCAAAGTTATCAAGGGCCAAACACAAATTTTGAACCCCACAATCCCCAAAATTTGCTTGGAAAACCGAAAAGTCCTATCTGGTCCTCCATACTTTTACTCTTCGCGCATGCGCAGCCATCTGGAAGTGGCGCCAACATCATTCTTTGTAGAAAAGAGAACTACATAATTAAATTAATAATATTTTTATACTATAAACCAATGGCCTAGACTAGCTGAATCGTAAAAAGGCGGAGGACCTGGGACTTCAGAATTAGACCAAGATAGTTCCAAGCCTGTAATCCAAGGTGAAAGGAAATTTAAAAGGAATTACAAGTATGTCTCTCTATACAATAATAGAGAAGACAAAGGGAACATCATGAGCCCAAGGGCATCCCGATAGAGCCCAAGTGTGGACAAAATAATTTTTTTGTCAAAAATTATTTGCTACACTACCTGAATCATAATCAATGTATCCTACAGTAATTCTGAAGTATTATAATACTAATTACTACATGTTATGTAATAGAATATAAAATAATACCTATATATGAGGACGTTGTCAATATAAACAACGTCAATAGAAAAAATGGAAACAAAACAACAGGCACACAAAAAGACCCAAAGTCAGTAACCGATTTAAATATTACCAGATGCAAAGCTAGATCTTCACACAAAGAAAAAACGATACATCAGATAGAAGATGCAACCATGGGAATAAACAGAATAAACATTCTGTAATACACGTTAAACTCCCAAGAAATTTAATAAAAAATTTCAATAAAAAACAGCCAACGAGCTTAGGAGTTTAACAGGAGGGATTCATGGAAGGATAGGGAAAGAACAGTTGACAAACAGTAGGTAAATCATTAGCAAGAATGATGACGTCAGGCGCATGTCCCGAAAATGGGAAACATGAAATAATTTTTACAATTATTATAAAGTTACAGTCCTGAACGTTTCAAACCACCGTTGTTCACTTCCATCATCCATTTATAGCCTTTCAGTACCTTCCTGGTTACTGCACATGCGCAGTGAACAAAAGTATGGAGGACCATATAGGACTTAATTTTTTCGATTTTGTATGCAAATTTTGGGGATTGGAGGGTTCAAAATTTGTGGCCATGGATTTTATCGAGTTAGCACCAGCTAGTCTGGGTCATTGGTTGTGGTATAAAAATATTCCAGTGAAATTTTGCTTCTATTTTAAAATAGTCTGTCAATGATTTCTGTTTCGCACTTGTGTGTGGAACTGATTTTAATTTTCCACATGGTTTAGTGTTGCTGTAGATGGGGATTTCATAAAACAGGCATGTAATAAACTTATAAGTTACATTCCAAGTACGTTGGCAGGTGTTTCTAAGCAAGTCTCGGTGTCTATACAGGCATCCATATATATAAAGCCACAAGATGTAGAATGTCAAAGTGTATAAACATCTTTAGGCCCCAGGCTTTGAAGGATTAAGGCACTGATTTGTTCTCAATGATCATCAAAGTCAAACAAAATTCACTCTGTCCTTTTTTTAACATTCTTAAACAAACCATAGCAAAAATGTTCACTTCATTTCACCACACCCTCCCCCTCCCCTTCATTGATGTATGGGGTCATGATCAGGACATTTAGTATAAAACAAAGTCACAAACTAAAGAAAAAAACTTTTTAAAATGGAGTCAATTTCACCTCATAATTGAACTTAATATTTATTTATTTATTGGTGTTTAAGGTCACATACTTATGCACAATGGCTAATCGTGACCGTTACAGTTTTACGGGTAGAGGAAGCCAGAGTAACCAGAGAGAACCATCGAGCATCAACAAGCAACTGTCAGCTCTTCAACATTCTAACTCGGTTCAAGCTCTTCAACAGCGGTTGAAGACATATGCACCATTGACATGCAGTACGCCTTAGTACACGGTGTCATCGTGCACCCATGTAGGCAACCGTTGATAAAGTGTCTTGCCCAAGGACACAACGCGGGTCGTTCCGGATGGGGATCAAACTCGGGACCTCTAGCATAGAAATCCAACAGTCTACTACTGAGCACCGCACACCCTCATAATTGAACTTGAATACAGAAGAATACTTTTAACTTTAAAACAGGTCATTTCATCATTTCTTGTACTTTTCTATAAAATATTTTTAATAAACTTACCCACAAATGTCCACCAAATGATCCAGGTCAGGACAACTACATTCATACAAGTCTCTACAGCTTGCATGGCTGGCATTCATCAGTTCACCAAGTTTCTCAAGAGAATCAGCAGATGGATTATCACATGAATTTTTAAATTTGTATACTCTATTAGCTTCTCCATAAACATGTGTTGCTCTGTCATGTAGTTTGAAGGACTGAACTAACAGTGATAAAAAAGGAAATAACATAATAAATTTTAATGCATAAATTCCATACTGATATTGTTGTGTTTTTGGTGATTAACTCTTTCAACACGAGAGACTGCTTTTCCGGTCCAGCAACAGGATACGACATAGTTTCATTAAGTAGGATGGCTACTAGGTGAACATGTGTGGTAGAACAATTAATATTTTCAATATGCATCCTGAAGGCTGCACGTTCAAAATATTAATTGCTCTATCCCCAAATAATGGATATGGACTCTTCCAATTTCTGCCATTAAACTGGCATGGAAGAAACCACCGGTGTTCAAAGGGTCAAGATAAATTTCAGCATCTATGGCTATATCATGGACATAGCACTTGTATAAAATCAAGTTCAGGCAATCGCTTATTCACACTAAGCAATTGCATGTGGAGTTTGAATTATTCCATCATTTGAAAATTTTTTTATGTGGATTATATTTTTAGTTACTATGAAAACTGGCTCCAATATCATTTAACACTGCCAATAAAATGTCTATTAGACCTAAATAGAGTGATGTCACGCATGCAGCCCGACTATGGCAGGAATGGCAATGCTTAGATGCAAAATAGTCGGAGCCATTTTTTGTTAACAGTTTACCTAACGAATCTGCCATATCTGCACTCATGATATACAAAATTTGCTATTCAAATTTTATTTTTTCATTTCTCTACTTCAAAACATACCTCATGACCTTAATATTAATGGAACAAAGTTGATGAGCTTGTTCCAATAAGGAGTAATAAGCCATGGTTAGAAGTAAATTAAAAATGAAAAAATCTGATGTTTCAGAAAAATAATTTGTACTGTTGGCTTCAACTTGTGTTAGGTAAAGGATTAAAGATGCAGTACATAAAGCAATGTTGGGCTATATGAGTCAATTTTCTTTTTTGCATGTAATAACTCCCAATCCTTCAAAATGCATTTTGGGAATAATTGCCTGAGTGACACGTGTGTGTGTGTGTGTGTGTGTGTGTGTGTGTGTGTGTGTGTGTGTGTGTGTGTGTGTGTGGGTTTGTCTTACCAACTTGACGAGGTAACTAGACAAAAGAGTTTGCGTGTTTTGCCTTACCGAGGTACAAAAGACAAATGAAACCCTTTACCTCGGTTGTTTTCCCAGAACTGTACCAGCAAAACGAGGTAGAAACCGTTAGTCCACACAAAGGACAAACAATGGGGTACCTCGATATGTAGGGAAGACAAGACTCTGTGTGTGTGTGTGTGTGTGTGCGTGTTTTCAAATGACACAATCATGTTTTAGAGGAATTTTTAATGTTGGTTTCTGATCCCCCGCCGGGATTCGAACCCTCGGCAACACCGCCTGGCAATCAGGAGTCCAGCGTCTAAACCACTAGACCATTGCACACCATCAAAAAACGATGGCTGGAATCTAGCTTTTTAGATGAAGTCCTCATGATTACTTGGTTCATCTTCCTTTCGGCAGCAGCATGAAAGTGTGTGTGTGTGTGTGTGTGTGTGTGTGTGGGGGGGGGGGGGGGGGGGGAGTTGTGGAACCTATATTGAAACCTGGCCTGTATTACTAGCTGGAAAATACACATATCAACTTTGGTTGAAAACAAATAAAATAATTCAAACTGGAGTAATCAGTTGGAAACCAATTGTTTGCAGACAGATGGACGGACGAAAGTCATGACTATAGCCCTGACTATTGTCAGGCTAAAAATGCATTTTGTACCAAAGAAAAAATATTGCATGAATGGCCCTGGGTGAGGAGGAGGTGGGGTGGGGGGTGGGGGAGAGTGGGGGTGTGTTAGGGGGAGTCAATTTTTTTTTTCCACATGTGGTCAGTCTAAATACTTCAGAATGCATTTTGAGCAGAGAAAAAAAAAATACCTAACTGGCACCATGGGGGCGGGGTGGAGGGTGGTATTTGTCTGGGTTTTTAACCACAAACTTTAACCAAAACTGTAAAACTGCATTTTTGACGAAAGAAAAAAAAAGTGCTTAATTGGCCCCCCCCAGTGGGTGGAGTGGGGTGGGGGGTGGGGGTTACGTGAGTTTAAAAAAAAGGTCCGCATGTAGTGACTGTAAATAGTTCAAAATGCATATTCGATGAAAGAAAAAAAAAATGCCTAATTGGGGGGGGGGGGGGGGGGGGGAGGGGGATAATTTCTGTCTGGATTTTTTTAACCACAAACTTTAACAAAAAAAGCATTTTTGACATAAGGAAAAAAAAGGGTCTGCATGTAGTGACTGTAAAAAGTTCAAAATGCATATTGGAGGAAATAAGAAAAAATAAAATGTCTAATTGGGGGGGGGGGGGGGGGGGGGGGGAGGGGGAGGGGGGGCTTTTCTGGGTTTTTAACCAAAACTGTAAACAAGCATTTTTGATGAAAGGAAAAAAAAGTGCCTAATTAGCCCCCGGTGGGGGGGGGGGGGGTACGTAAATTTAAAAAAAAGCTTCAGCATGTAGTGACTGTAAATAGTTCAAAATGCATATTGGAGAAAAGAAGAAAAAAAAAAGCCTAATTCGGGGTGGGGAGTGGGGGTAGGGGGTGGTGGTGTTTGTTTGGGTTTTTAACCACAAACTTGGAGTCACCCTACCAAGCTACAATGAAATCCCTTCATAATTATGGCCTGTGGAATATTCTAAAGGTTTTCGGGCTTCGGGCCTCTGTTGCCGTCACAGTTGCCCAAAAGGGGACGTTCTCATCTAGACATTATATGAAGTCAACCTATCACGTTACAACGAAATCCCTCCATAAATATGACCTGCAGACTGTGCTAAAGGTATTCGGGCTTTGGGTCCCTGTTCCCGTCACAGTTGCCCGAAAGGGGACGTTCTCATCTAGACATTATAGGAAGTCAACCTATCAAGTTACAATGAAATCCCTCCATAAATATGACGTGTAGACTGTGCCAAAGGTTTTCAGGCTTTGGGCTCGGGCAGCCATCATGGTTGAATGATCGCAACCAAAAGGGGACATTCTCATCTGGGCATCATGTGGATTGATCCTACGAAGTTACAATGAAATCCCTTCATAAAGATGACTGTAGACTGTGCTGAAGGTTTTCGGGTTTCGGGCACCTGTAGCCGTAAAAGTTGCCCAATCACATCCAAAAGGGGACTTTCTCATGTTGACATTATATGAAGTCAACCTATCAAGTTACAATGAAATCCCTCCATAAATATGACCTTGAGACTGTGCTAAAGGTTTTCAGGTTTTGGGCTCGGGCAGTTGTGACGGTTGATAGATCACGCCCAAATGGGGAAATTCTCATGTAGACATCATACGGAGTCATCGTATCAAGTTACAACGAAATGCATCCATATTAAACATGACCTGCAGACTGTGCTAAAAGTTTTTTGGTTTCGGGCTTGGGCAGCCATCACGGTTGACAGATCATGCCCAAACAGGGACATTCTCATCTAGGCATTATACAGAGGCATTCTAAGAAGTTGTAATGAAATCCTTTCATGAATACGACCTGTAGACTGTGCTAATGGTTTTCGGGTTTTGGGCTCGGGCAGCCATACCGGTTGACCGATCACAACCAAAAGCGGACGTTCTCATGAAGACATGACCTAACACCTGCATATGAAATTTTGTGACGATCAGACAAGAACTACCGGGTATAGTCTGTACTTGAAGGTTGAATAAAAAACTTTAACCACAAACTTTAACCAAAACTCCAAATGTCAACTAAACAGGAAAAGAGAGAAATGAAAGTGTCAATGACACTGTAGCTCAACTTGACAAACTTGAACTTGGTAAGTTATAAATGAAATGGCAAAATTGAAGATCATTGGTACCAATGTTATTTTTTTTGCCAGTGGCAACATTTTTTGACAGAAAACAAAGAAAATCGATAGCTCCCATCTAGAGGCCTCCCCAAACAAGCATGCCAGGTTTCAAAGCAATCCGATCATAAATGTGCCCTGTAGGGTGTATAAAAGGGAAATATTGTGGTCTGACTAGACTAAATTCTAAGAACTTTGGCCGTGGCAACATTTTTGGACGGAAATGGAAGAAAATCGATAGCTCCCATCTAGAGGTCACCGTAAATAAGCATACCAGGTTTCAAAGCAATCTAATCATAAATGTGCCCTGTAGGGTGAGCCAAAGGGAAATATTGTGGTCTGACTAAACTAAGTTCTAAGAATGTTGGCTGCAGCCACATTTTTTGATGGAAATTGAAAGCTCCCATCTAGAGGTCACACCAAACAAGCATGCCAGGTTTCAAAGCAATCTGATCATAAATGTACCCTGTAGGGTGTGCCAAAGGGAAATATTGAGTCTTCTGACTAAACTAAGTTCTAAGAACGTTGGCCGCGGCAACATTTTTTGACAGAAATTGAAGAAAATCGTTAGCTCCCATCTAGAGGTCTCCCCAAACAAGCATACCAGGATTCAAAGCAATCTGATCATAAATGGGCCCTGTAGGGTGTGCCAAAGGGAAATATTGAGGTCAGACTAAACTAAGTTCTACGAACGTTGGCCGTGGCAACAATTTTTGCCAGAAATTGAAGAAAATCAATAGCTCCCATCTAGAGGTCACCCTAAATAAGCATACCAGGTTTCAAAGCAATCAAATCATAAATGTGCCCTGTAGGGTGTGCCAAAGGGAAATATTGTGGTTTGACTAAACTAAGTTCTAAGAACGTTGGCCGCGGCAACATTTTTTGACGGAAATTGAAGAAAATCGATAGTTCCCATCTAGAGGTCACCCCAAACAAGCATTGCCAGGTTTCAAAGCAATCCGTTCATAAATGTACCCTGTAGGGTGTGCCAAAGGGAAATATTGAGTCTTCTGACTAAACTAAGTTCTAAGAACGTTGGCCACGGCAACATTTTTTGACAGAAATTGAAGAAAATCGATAGCTCCCATCTAGAGGTCTTCCCAAACAAGCATACCAGGTTTCAAAGCAATCTGATCATAAATGTGCCCTGTAGGGTGTGCCAAAGGGAAATATTGAGGTCTGACTAAACTAAGTTTTACGAACGTTGGCCGTGGCAACATTTTTTGCCGGAAATTGAAGAAAATCGATAGCTCCCATCTAGAGGTCACCCTAAATAAGCATACCAGGTTTCAAAGCAATCAAATCATAAATGTGCCCTGTAGGGTGTGCCAAAGGGAAATATTGTGGTTTGACTAAACTAAGTTCTAAGAATGTTGGCCGCGGCAACATTTTTTGATGGAAATTGAAGAAAATCGATAGCTCCCATCTAGAGGTCACCTCAAACAAGCATACCAAGTTTCAAAGTAATCTGATCATAAATGCGACCTGTGAGGTGTGCCAAAGGAAATTGTGGACGTACGTACTAACGTACTAATGTACTAACGTACGTACGTACGCCGACGGACGGGAAGTGATGGCAATAGCTCAGCTTGACTTTGTCAAGTTGAGCTAAAAAACAAAAACAAAAAACACTTCAACCTTCAGTAAAAAATTTTAACCACAAACTTTAACCAAAAACTCAAAATGTTAACAGACGGACAGACGGACGGACGGACGGACGGACGGACGGACGGACGGACAAAAGTCATTACTATACCCCTTACTGTAAACAGTCAGGCTAAAAAGGTTAGAAATCTGTTTCTCTTTCCCTCCTGCATGGTCATTTTGGATGCTGGCAGGGCTGGGGTAATATAATAAGTAATATAATACAATATATTACAATTTTGAAAGTAATATAAAGTAATGAGCAATAGATATTTTTTCTTATTACAAGTAATAGTAATATAATATAATAGTCTGAATATAACAGTAATATTTATTACTTTTTTATTACATTTGAGATAATGGAAATGTTTAATATGTGTTTTGAGCAAATCATTGAATAAAATTATAATATATTTAAACATGATATATGCAAACTATATTTGTGCTTTCACAGATATACTGTTGTGTATATACAGTATTATGTGAGTGGTTTCAATCCAAGCTAAATTCAAAATTATAGTAATATATTACATTTGAAAGTAATAGACCCCAGCCCTGGCTACCACATAGTCTCTTTTTATAACCAATGCAAACTTTAAAAAAAAATATAAATTAAATGTTTTTTTATTTGTTTTTTTTTTTATTAGGGTTTAATGACACATTAACAGCCAGGGTCATATCATGTTGGTGACAGTTTTACGGGTGGAGGAAGCCGGAGTACCCGGAGAGAACCACCGAGCAACGATGAGCAGCTGTCAGCTGTCCAACATCGTAACTCTGAACTCTGCACCGCGGCACAGGTAGGGTTAGATTGGTTGAAGACATGCGCACCTTCGAGGTGCAGTACGCCTTAGTACACAGCGTCATCATACCCCCATGTAGGCAATCGGGGTTAAGTGCCTTGCCCAAGGACACAACGCAGGAACCTGAATCAGTCGCTGAAATGGAATTAAATGGTTTATGTCTGATATTTTACCAAATAATAATAAATTGATAAATTTGTCCCTTAAGTGCAACAAGGCTTTGTAATGCTTTAGCATTGCATAGCCTTGTTGCACGCAAGGGACGAAATACACCACCACCCATGCTATTCTATAGATTATGAGACCTAAAACATAAAACAAAACCAAGAATGTGAAGTTCTGATGGCCAAGATATAATAACAAAAATAAAAAATAGGCCGATGAAATCGTCAGATGTATACCCATACCCGCAACTAGTAGAAAGCTGTATGATGGAGGGACACCACGGATGCCGACATTATATACACCATACAAGGTATGGGTACATATAGAAATGGATTGGAGGAGTGTCTAATTTGATGGATAAAGGGTTAATATCTCCGGAGCAAATTACCAGATTTACATAAAAAACTATACAGCACAGCACATCAGTAACCTGAATAAATATATAAAGTAACATGACAATCAGATTAATATTTTTTGAGTTATCTCATGCCAAAGGGATTGGAGGAATTTTCAATTCAAAGGATAAAGGGGGTTAATATCTCCGGATCAAATTACCAGATTTACACCAAAAACTATACAGCTCAGCTCATCAGCACATTTATAAAGTAATTTGACAATCCAAGCAATATTTTTCAAGTTATCAAATGCCAAAGGGATTGGAGGAATTTTCAATTTGAAGGATAAAGGGTTAATATCTCAGGATCAAAATAACAGATTTACATAAAAAACTATACAGCTCGGTACATCAGTAACCTGAGCACAAATATAAAGTAACTTGACAATCCAAGCAATATTTTTCAAGTTATCGAATGCCAAAGGGATTGGAGGAATTTTCAATTTGAAGGATAAAGGGTTAATATCTCAGGATTAAATTATCAGATTTACACCAAAAACTATACAGCTCGGCACATCAGTAACCTGAACACAAATATAAAGTAACTTGACAATCCAAGCAATATTTTTCAAGTTATCGAATGCCAAAGGGATTGGAGGAATTTTCAATTTGAAGGATAAAGGGTTAATATCTCAGGATTAAATTGTCAGATTTACACCAAAAACTATACAGCTCGGCACATCAGTAACCTGAACACAAATATAAAGTAACTTGACAATCCAAGCAATATTTTTCAAGTTATCGAATGCCAAAGGGATTGGAGGAATTTTCAATTTGAAGGATAAAGGGTTAATATCTCAGGATTAAATTGTCAGATTTACACCAAAAACTATACAGCTCGGCACATCAGTAACCTGAACACAAATATAAAGTAACTTGACAATCCAAGCAATATTTTTCAAGTTATCGAATGCCAAAGGGATTGGAGAAATTTTCAATTTGAAGGATAAAGGGTTAATATCTCAGGATCAAAATAACAGATTTACACCAAAAACTATACAGCTTGGCACATCAGTAACCTGAACACAAATATAAAGTAACTTGACAATCCAAGCAATATTTTTCAAGTTATCGAATGCCAAAGGGATTGGAGGAATTTTCAATTTGAAGGACAAAGGGTTAATATCTCGGGATCAAATCATCAAATTTACACCAAAAACTATACAGCTCGGCAAATCAGTAACCTGAACACAAATATAAAGTAACTTGACAATCCAAGCAACATATTTCAAGTTATCGAATGCCAAAGGGATTGGAGGAATTTTCAATTTGAAGGATAAAGGGTTAATATCTCAGGATCAAAATAACAGATTTACACCAAAAACTATACAGCTTGGTACATCAGTAACCTGAGCACAAATATAAAGTAACTTGACAATCCAAGCAATATTTTTCAAGTTATCGAATGCCAAAGGGATTGGAGGAATTTTCAATTTGAAGGATAAAGGGTTAATATCTCAGGCTTAAATTATCAGAATTACACCAAAAACTATACAGCTCGGCACATCAGTAACCTGAACACAAATATAAAGTAACTTGACAATCCAAGCAATATTTTTCAAGTTATCGAATGCTGAAGGGATTGGAGGAATTTTCAATTTGAAGGATAAAGGGTTAATATCTCAGGATTAAATTGTCAGATTTACACCAAAAACTATACAGCTTGGCACATCAGTAACCTGAACACAAATATAAAGTAACTTGACAATCCAAGCAATATTTTTCAAGTTATCGAATGCCAAAGGGACTGGAGAAATTTTCAATTTGAAGGATAAAGGGTTAATATCTCAGGATTAAATCATCAGATTTACACCAAAAACTATACAGCTCGGCACATCAGTAACCTGAACACAAATATAAAGTAACTTGACAATCCAAGCAATATTTTTCAAGTTATCGAATGCCAAAGGGATTGGAGGAATTTTCAATTTGAAGGATAAAGGGCTAATATCTCAGGATTAAATTGTCAGATTTACACCAAAAACTATACAGCTTGGCACATCAGTAACCTGAACACAAATATAAAGTAACTTGACAATCCAAGCAACATTTTTCAAGTTATCGAATACCAAAGGGATTGGAGAAATTTTCAATTTGAAGAATAAAGGGTTAATATCTCAGGATCAAAATAACAGATTTACACCAAAAACTATGCAGATCGGCACATCAGTAACCTGAACACAAATATAAAGTAACTTGACAATCCAAGCAATATTTTTCAAGTTATCGAATGCCAAAGGGATTGGAGGAATTTTCAATTTGAAGGATAAAGGGTTAATATCTCGGGATCAAATCATCAGATTTACACCAAAAACTATACAGCTCGGCAAATCAGTAACCTGAACACAAATATAAAGTAACTGGACAATCCAAGCAATCTTTTTCAAGTTATCGAATGCCAAAGGGATTGGAGGAATTTTCAATTTGAAGGATAAAGGGTTAATATCTCAGGATCAAACTATCCGATTTACACCAAAAACTATACAGCTCGGCATATCAGTAACCTGAACACAAATATAAAGTAACTTTACAATCCAAGCAATATTTTTCAAGTTATCGAATGCCAAAGAAATGGATACGGACGCCAGACGGACAGACGGATGGGTGGACAAACGGACACTCCAACATTTCTGGTTTATGGGCTACCAAAAAAACATTTTGTATGTCCAAAACCTTATTTTACCCAGAACCCCACCCCCTCCACCCTAGAACTTATATTTAACCCTAACCCCACCCCTCCACCCAAAAACCACACCCTAACCCTAACCCTACCCCACCCTGACCCTAAACCCTAAACCCTAAAAGCCCACCCCAGACCCTAACCCCCACCTGCCCCCGGGACGTAACCCCCCAACCTTAAGCCCTACTCTTGGGCTACCCCTAACCCTAACCCCCACCCCACCCCACCCCACCCCACCCCTGACCCAACCCCACCCTAGCCAAACCAATAGGATTAGGAGCTATTTTTCGGTTTAGGGGCTACTAAAACTAGAACCCCACCCCTGTCCCCAACCCTAACCCCGCGGGACCTAACCCTCCCCAGGGATTGGAGGAATTTTCAATTTGAAGGATAAAGGGTTAATATCTCAGGATCAAACTATCCGATTTACACCAAAAACTATACAGCTCGGCACATCAGTAACCTGAACACAAATATAAAGTAACTTGACAATCCAAGCAATATTTTTCAAGTTATCGAATGCCAAAGAAATGGATAAGGACGCCAGACGGACAGACGGATGGGTGGACAAACGGACACTCCAACATTTCTGGTTTATGGGCTACCAAAAAAACATTTTGTATGTCCAAAACCATATTTTACCCAGAACCCCACCCCCTCCACCCTAGAACTTATATTTAACCCTAACCCTAACCCCACCCCTCCACCCAAAAACCACACCCTAACCCTAACCCTACCCCACCCTGACCCTAAACCCTAAAAGCCCACCCCAGACCCTAACCCCCACCTGCCCCCGGGATGTAACCCCCCAACCTTAAGCCCTACTCTTGGGCTACCCCTAACCCTAACCCCCACCCCACCCCTGACCCAACCCCACCCTAGTCAAACCAATAGGATTAGGAGCTATTTTTCGGTTTAGGGGCTACTAAAACTAGAACCCCACCCCTGACCCCAACCCTAACCCTGCGGGACCTAACCCTCCCCAACCTTAAGCCCTACTCTGGGGCTACCCCTATCCCTAAACCCACCCCACTCCTAACCCTAACACTACCTTAATTTGGAGGTAGCCCCTAATAATAATATCCCCTAAACCCGAAATGTTGGCCCGGACAGACAGACGGACGGACAGATAGACGGACAAAGGATGGACGAACGACGGATGGTCACCCCGGATGCTGGCATTATGTGTACCACACATAGTATGGGTACACATAAAAATAAAATAAAACAATGACCGTCCGCATGTAATTTTAAAAAAAAATGGCCTGAGAAACAGAAGCTCTTCTTTGTTGGGCCTTAGGTGGGTTTTTTACCAAGTTTTGTACTAAATCACCCAATTTCCAGGTAGTCCAAATTTTCAAAAGATGATGTTAGAGTTGCTTTTCATTGAAAGCAGGGTGAATTTGGCTGCTTGGTGATGACTTCTTCACCAAGTTGCCCGGTCAGCTGGTCTCTCTGTTTGAACTGTACATGCTTTCCAAACAAATCTTTACAAGAATTTCCATTGCTTGGCAAATATATCCTTTTTCTTGACAAAACGTTACTGTTTTTCTAATACAGTACAGTGATTAAAAAATACATCCTTATCAGGGCAACTTGAACCAAACTGAATCATTGGGAAATTTCAAATCAAATTTGGAAGCTTTGAAGGGTGCTAATTTATGTAATGTAAACACACAAATACCAAAGCGTCCTGCTTTTTAGAACTTTCAAGAGCCTGAAATTCAAGTACTTTCAGACAGTTTCAACAACCAAACCAAAACCTTCCTTCAACATTCTCTGAACCTCCTCCAACAAAACAAATATAAAGATATTTCAATCAGGCTGGATTTGAGGCAAGACAATGCAAGTCATTGCAATTCCTTTACAACAAGAGTATTTTTCTTTATTTGGAAACTAACCTGTGAGAGTATTTTGACTAAGCGTTGTCTGTGCCAATTCTTCAGCAGTCACACCAAGTATTTCACAAACTTCATCTTTGGAGTATGGTTCTGGATGAAGAACTTTGTTAACCCTTGCCATCATGTCTTTCAAACTAACACCCAAGGCTTTCTGTACGTCACCAAGCTTTTTGAACTCTTTCCAGTTCAAGCCACCATTCTTTGCCAACAACTACAATTTAAGTTATGACACACAAATTTGATTCATCATCGATGAATGAACACTAATCATTTTCAGTTCAAAATACCACCCTTTCTGGAATATCCCTGTCCAAGTAATAAAAAAGTTGATCCATCACAACAATGCATTGTCCATATTAGGGACAGAATAGTAGAAATTATAGTAATAACAATAATGCTCATTTGTCGCAAAGCTTTCAGCCCCTGGCCTTCCTCAGTGCTATATTCAACAAAAAGTTTCACATAATAAATTTTACAGAGTAACCACCACAGATCGTACTGATAACATACAGAAAGATGTTAATTGTCTGGAAAATGATGCCTAGGGAAAAGAAGACGAAGAAAAAAAAAAAGAAGACGATCCATGGGTGGTGGTGTATTTCTTGCCTTAGACCGATCCCCAGTAAAAATTCTTCCTGTTAATTGTTAATTAAAATTAACATTTTCCTGTACGTTATCAGTACGATCTGTGGTGATTACTATGTAAAATTTATTATGTCAAACTTTTTGTTGAATATTGCTCTGAGGAAAGGCAGGGGCCGGAAGCTTTGCAACAAATGAGCGTTATTGTTATTATTATAATAAGTAAGTTGTTTTCTTTCTCAACTGGTAGGATGTTGGAAGCCTATATTTGGGCTTTGTTTTGAAGTGCAGGAGGATGTACTTCATACTATCTTTTAACTGGTAGAGTGCTGGAAGCCCATATTTGGGCTTTATTCTGAAATGCTGGTGCTTCAGCTTAAAGGCTTGATTTTTGGAGGATGAGCTTCATATTACCTTTGAAGTTAAATAATTTTGTCTATTAGGATTTGCCTTGTTACAATTCACGAGAGAGTTCCCATTGGCACTCTCTCATGAATTGTAACAAGGCAAAGACACATGAACAAATTTTGATGACCAAAAATAATTCAGCACTCTACCAGTTAAGTGACATTATTTCATCTGTATGGATTTAGCTTATTACAATTTATGGGAGAGTGCCTATTGGTACTCTCCCATAAATTGTAATAGGATAAAAACATGTGTAAAAATTTTGATGACCCAAAACAATTTAGCTCTCTAGCAGTTAAGAGTTTACAGTTTCATTCTCATCTTGATTATTTTTCTATCATTTATCTGATATCACCCTAAAGACAATTTCAAACACTGGCTGCGGAGCTACTTTGAAAGTGGGGAGGAGGTGGGAACATAAGGGTAAGCGGGGGTTCCGAGACCCTCTCCTCAAAAAAAATTATTCCTTAAAATCACACAATAGTCCTAGTAATCCTACATTTGTGTACTATGACTCTGTAGACTGACAAAAACTCTTGTCATAATCTGGACAGGAATGACAATATACAATAGAGTTAACAAACAATTGCCCTTACATTTGATCACTGATAACTAACTATTTATGAGAAAAAAAAAAGAAAAACACCAACATATAATGAAAGTGTCAATGACACTGTAGCTGAAGTTGACAAACTTGAACTTGGTAAGTAAAAAGTGAAATGGCAAAATTGAAGAAGATCATTGGTTCCAATGTTATTTGGTGAAACTTCAACATTACAGCATTGTGTGTGCACAACGTCAGAGCAGTCCATGCATTTTTAAATGTAAACTGTAAGTCTGGCTAAAGGAAGAATGTTGATACACAAATGCAGTAAGTTTAAAGGTCATTGTAAACAAGAACTTTTTTCACAGAAATGAATGCTAATAGCTCTTATCTAGAGGTCTCGCCTAATGAGCACATCAATTTCAAAAACAATCCTATGATAAATGCATAATGTCAAAGAAGAAGGTTGATGCACAAATACACTAAATTGAAAGGTTGTTGCTAACAGCAACAGTTTTTGATGGAAATGAAAAGAAAATTGATAGCTCCTATCCTGGTCACCCTGAATAAGCATATCAAGTTTCAAAACAAACAGATAATGAATATGCCTTCTGAGGCATGCCAAAGGAAGATGTTAATGCACAAATGCACTAAGTTTGAAGGTCGTTGCTAGTGGCAATGTTTTTTATTTTTATTTTTTTGATGGAAATCCCTAAATATGCCAAGGGATAAGTTGCAGCACAAAGGAATACATTGATGCACAAATGCACTAAGTTCAAAGCTCAATACTAATGGCAACGTTTTTTGGACAGAAATGGAAGAAAATCTATACTTCCCATCTAGAGGTCACCTCAAACAAGCATACCAAGTTTCAAAGGGATCCAATCATAAATATGCCCTGTAGGGCATGCCAAAGGAATATATTGATGCATAACTAAACTAAGTTCAAAAGTCACTGCCAACGGCATTTTTTGACTGAAAGAGAAGAAAATCAATGGCTTCCATCTAGAGGTCACTCCAAACAAGCATAGCAGGTTTCAAAACAATAAGTGCCCTGTAGGGGATGCCAAACAGAAATATTGATGCCGAACTAAACTAAGTTCAAAGATCATTCCCAATGGCAATGTTTTTAGATGGTAATGGAAGAAAATCGATAGCTCCCATCAGAGGTCACCCCCCAAACAACATACCAAGTTTCAAAGTGATCCGATCATAAATGTGTCCGGCAGGGTGTGCCAAAGGGAAATAATGATGCATAACTGCAATTTGACAGAAATGGAAAATGAAAGCGTCAATGACACTGCAACTCAACTTGTCCTTGAAGGGACTGAAATAAACAGAAATCTCCATAATGTTAAGTCATTTAATCAAGTTTCTACAGAAAAGACATAACACCAAAGCTACATATGAAATATGAAAAAGATCGGGCGAGGCATGCGACCTGTAGGGGGTACTAATAGAATTGCTGAAAATGTCTATACTAAATCCAAGATGGTGGCCATGTTTTTGAACAAAATTCGGAAAAATTTGATAGCTCTCATCTAGACATTTTCTCAAAGTAGACATCACACCAAAGCTACATATGAAATTTGAACAAAATCGGGTGAGTGATATATCCTGTAGGGTGAGCTCTTGTTATTGTTGAGAATTTATATGCCAAAGCCAAGATGGCTGCTGGAAGCCATGTTTTTCAATGAAATTCAATGCGCCCATCTAGATATGACACCAAAGCTACATATTAAATCTGAAAAAGATTGGGTGAGAAATGTGGCCTGTATGATGTGATAATGGAATTGTTGACAATTTATGTGCCAAATCAAAGCTGGCTGCTGGTGGCCGTGTTTTTCAATGAAATTACAAAAAAGCTCCCATCTAGACATCACACCAAAACTACACATGAAATTTCAAAGAGATCGGGTGAGAGATGTGGCCTGTAGGGTGTGCCAATGGAATTGCTGACAATTTATAAGCAAAATCTAAGATGGCTGTTGACAGCCATGTTTTTCAACAAAATTTGGAAAAATTCAATAGCTCCCATCTAGACATTAATCCAAAGTAAGATATGAAATTTGGAACTGAACAGGAGAGAGATGCGTCCTGTAGCATTTGCCAGTGAAATTGACAGTTTATGTGCCAAATCAGAGATGGCTTCTGGCAGCTATGTTTTTCAACGAATTTTCGAAAAATTTGATAGCTCCCATCTAGACATCACACCAAAGCTACATATGAAATTTTAAAATAATTAAGTGAGAAATGCGGCCTATAGGGTTTGCCAATGGAATTGTTGAAAACTTATATGCCAAATACAAGATGGCTGCTGGCGGACATGTTTTTCAACAAAATTCAGAAAAATTCAATAGCTTCTATCTAGACATCAAACCAAAGCTACATATGAAATTTGAATGAGGTCAGTTGAGAGATGTGGCCTGTAGGGTGTACAAATGTAATTGTTAACAATTTATATTCCAAATCTAACAAAATTCGGAAAAATTCAATAGCTCCCATCTAGACATTATCCCCAAGTCACATATGAAATTTTTAAAAGATCAGTGAGAAATGCGGCCTATAGGGTGTGCCAATAGAATTGTTGATAATTTATATGCTAAATACAAGATGGCTGCTGGCGAACATGTTTTTCAACGAAATTTGGAAAAATTCAATACCTTCCATCCAGACATCACATCAAAGCTACATATGAAATCTGAAAAAGATCAGGTGAGAGATGCGGCCTGTAAGGTGTGCCAATGGAATTGTTGACAATTTATATGTCAAATCTAAGATGGCCACTGGCAGCCAATTTGTTCAATGAAATTCAGAAAAATTTGCTAGCTCCCATCTAGACACTGCCCCAAAGCCACAAATGAAATTTGGAACTGATCAGGTAAGAGCTGTGGCCTTTACAGATTTAAAACAGATTGGATCGCAACCCATCCCAATAGCTAATACTTGACAGGAAGTTGAGCTAAAAATCAAAAGCTCCCATATGGAGGTCATCCCAAACAAGCATACCAAGTTTCAAAGTGATCTGGTTATAAATGTGCCCTGTAGGGTGTGCCAAACAAAAGTACTGATGCCTGCTAAACTTAGGTCAAAGGTTGTAGCAAGATTTTTTGACAGGAGTGGAAGAAAATCAATAGCTCCCATCTAGACGTCATTCCAAACAAGCATACTAAAGTTTCAAAGTGATCTGATCATAAATGTGCCCTGCAGGATGTGCGAAAGGGAATATTGATGCCTGACTAAACCAAGTTCAAAGGTCATTGCCAGCAGCACCGTTTTTAGACAGAAATCGAAGAAAATTGATAGCTCCCATCTAGAGGTCATCCCCAATAAGCATAGCAAGTTTCAAAGTGATACAATCATAAATGTGCCCTGCAGAGTTTGCCAATGGGAAATATTGATGCCTGACTGAACTAAGTTCAAAAGTCGTTGCCAATGTCAACATTTTTTTAACAGATTTGGAAGAAAATCGATAGCCTACATCTAGAAGTCACCCCAAACAGGCATACCAGGCTTCATAAATGTGCCCTGTAGGGTGTGTCAAAGGAATATATTGTTGCATAACCGCACTAAGTTCAAAAGTCATTGCCAATGGCAATGTTTTTTGATGGCAATGGAAGAATTAGATACCTCCCATCTAGAGGTCAACCCAAACATGCATAGCAAGTTTCAAAGCGATCCGATCATAAATCTGCACAAAGAATATATTGATGCCTGACTAAACTAAGTTCAAAAGTCGTTGCCAATGACATTTTTTGACAGAAACTGAAGAAAATCGATAGTTGCTATCAAGAGGTCACCCCAAACAAGCATACCATGCTTCAATGTGATGCGATCATAAATGTGCCCTGTAGGGGGCGCAAAAAGAATATATTGATGCCTGACTAAACTAAGTTCAAAGGTCACTGCCAATGCAAACGTTTTTGGATGGAAATGGAAGAAAATCGATAGCTCCCATCTGGAGACTAGAGGTCACCCCAAACAAGCATACCAGGTTTCAAAGCAATCCGATCATGTTTCCTGTATGGTGTGCCAAAGGGAAATATTGATGCCTAACTAAACTAAGTTCAAAAGTCGTTGCCAATGACATTTTTTGAAAGAAACTGAAGAAAATCGATAGCTCCAAACAAGCATACCATGCTTCAACATGATGTGATCATAAATGTACCCTGTAGGGTGTGCCAAAAGAGTATACTGATGGCTTACTAAACTAAGTTCAAAGGTCGTTGCCAACATTTTTTTGACAGAAATGGAAGAAAATCAATAGCTCCCATCTGGAGGCCACTCACAAACAAGCATACCAGGTTTCAAAGCGGTCCGATCATATATGTGCCCTGCAGGGTGTGCCAAAGGGAAATATTGATGCATAACTGCACTAAGTTCATCAAAGGTCATTGGCAATGGCAACCTTTTTTGATGGAAATTGAAGAAAATCAATAGCTCCCATCTAGAGGACACCCCTAACAAGCATACATAAGTTTCAAAGTGATCTGATCAGAAATGTGCCCTGTAGGGTTTGCCAAAGGAATATATTGATGCCTGACTAAACCATGTTCAAAGGCCATTGCCAGCAGAAATGCTGATTCACGGAAATGGAAGAAAATCAATAGCTCCCATCTAGAGGTCATCCCAAACAAGCATACCAAGTTTCAAAGTGATCCAATCATAAATGTGCCCTGTAGGGTGCGCCAAAGGGAAATATTGATGCCTAACTAAACTAAGTTCAAAGATCGTTATGAGCAGCGAAGTTTTTTGATGGAAATGGAGGAAAATAGATACCTCCCATCTAGAGGCCACCCCAAACAAGCACACCAATTTTCAAAGCGATCCGATCATAAATTTGCGGTGTGCCAAAGGAAATTGTGCACATACCTACTTATGCCCACGGATGAGAAGTGATGGCAATAGCTCAGTTTGACTTCATCAAGTTGAGCTAAAAATCTGTGCTGGTCCAATTCAGTTTATTACGTCCAATCCAGTATGTGATTCACAAGTTATGTTTTGGAAAACAATCTCAAGTTTTAAAATTTACCTGTGGAATAAATGACATTTTTATGGAGAAAGATAATCTTGGATAACTCAGCTATTGAAAAGAAAATTAGTCAATGATTCACAAACCTGAGCTGCCAGACGACATTCAATGACTCTCACATTAAAATATGATGTAGCTGCTTTATTCATCTCCACACAACAGTTACTGATTATGAAAACAGCACCATCTGGTAACTTAATATCTGTGGCCTTCAGTGGGTTAAACTCAATAAGTTTTGCCTGAAATATAGTTTGACAAGATACTGACCCTTCTTAACTAATATGCAGTGAAAATGCACAGTATCTAAAAGAAAAAAAAATCAGTATTCCTTACTAACTTACGTCATATTTTGATCTTCAGCTAACAGCTTATAACAGAACATAGTTGTCAAGGTTTTCAGGGGTATTTTGAAGGTGAAGCCTAAGGCCTATCCCCAGTACAAATTCTAAAATTTCAGAGGAGACTCTGAGTGGCCTTAATAAATTCATGTCAAAACTGCTTGAAATCTAATATATTTACTGCCAATAGGCCCTGGGAGCCTTCTGTAAGAGTAACCCATTGTCCTTGTTTTAATCAGGTTAACATACTTTTCAACGTCGAAATGAATGAATGAAAAACTTGAAAAAAAATTTCTAATTTACCCGACACCATTCGAAACTATTTTTTTTATTTCTTTCATCAGTTTAGTGGAGTTAGGTGTGATGAGATATCAAACATGCAATGATAATCATAAAAGTATTGCAGGTTTTTTTTGTTTTTTTAAAGTTTTTTTCATTACAGTGTCTGATATTTAAGGCCCAGTAGTGTTGAAACAATTAGTGCCATTTGGATTTTTACTAATCGGCTAATCGCCGGGTAGCAGTCAATGATTAATCGACTAGTTGGTTATGCGATGTCAGGCGCTAAACTAAGCAATAAAGTCTACAAAACTGTGGTTTTAACTAAATTCATTGACTGGAGTGGCTTCCAAATTATAATAAAACTAGAACTATCACTGAAGGTGATTAATACCCCCGCTTTGGGTTTTTAGAGGAATGCACTTCTGATCATGTAGGCGAAGGCCATAAGGAAATGTATACATAAAGATCATTTTTTGTTGTCGAAATTTGTATTTGCATGTGGCCTTCCACAGAACAGCACTGAATACTTAAAGAGCCCACACATATATGGTTTACATTTGGAAAAACACATTTACAATGTGCAACATGTATTCAAAATCGGTTCATTAATGTAGGAGGAGTTGCACACACAAGAATCCCATTTGAAAACCCATAATAAATCCAAGTTAAAGGGAGATAACCTGGTTAAAATTGTCGCAGATCAAAAATTTGGGAATATGCGTATGTTCACTTAGTTGTGATAATGTTTGAAAGGTTTCGTCAAAATTGATTGATAAATGTAGGAGGAGTTGCATGCACAAGAATTTCACGTAGAAACCCATAATAAATCTAAGTTAAAGGGAGATAACCTAGTTAAAATTGCCACAGCTCAAAAATTTTGGAATATGCGCATGTTTACTTAGTAGTGATGATGTCTGTAAACTTTTGTCCAAATTGATTGATAAATGTAGGAGGAGTTGCGCACACAAGAATTTCATGCAGAAACCCATATTAAATCAAAGTTCAAGAGAGATAACCTGGTTAAAATTGTCGCAGATCAAAAAGTTTGGAAAATGCACATGTTCACTTAGTAGAGATGATGTTTGAAAGGTTTCATCAAAATCGGTTCATTAATGTAGGAGGAGTTGCGCACACAAGAATTTGTTCGAACGGAAAGACAGAATAAATCTAAGTCAAAGGGAGATAACCTGGTTAAAATTGTCGCAGATCAAAAATCTTGGAATATGCGCATGTTCACTTAGTAGTGATGATGTCTGAAAAGTTTTGTCCAAATTGATTGATAAATGTAGGAGGAGTTGCACGCACAAAAATTTCATGTAGAAACCCATAATAAATCTAAGTTAAAGGGAGATAACCTAGTTAAAATTGCCACGGCTCAAAAATTTGGGAATATGCGCATGTTCACTTAGTAGTGATGATGTCTGTAAACTTTCGTCCAAATTGATTGATAAATGTAGGAGGAGTTGCGCACACAAGAATTTCATGCAGAAACCCATATTAAATCAAAGTTCAAGAGAGATAACCTGGTTAAAATTGTCGCAGATCAAAAAGTTTGGAATATGCACATGTTCACTTAGTAGAGATGATGTTTGAAAGGTTTCATCAAAATCGGTTCATTAATGTAGGAGGAGTTGCGCACACAAGAATTTGTTCAAACGGAAAGACATAATAAATCTAAGTCAAAGGGAGATAACCTGGTTAAAATTGTCACAGATCAAAAATCTTGGAATATGCGCATGTTCACTTAGTAGTGATGATGTCTGAAAAGTTTTGTCCAAATTGATTGATAAATGTAGGAGGAGTTGCGCACACAAGAATTTCATGTAGAAACCCATATTAAATCAAAGTTCAAGAGAGATAACCTGGTTAAAATTGTCGCAGATTAAAAAGTTTGGAATATGCACATGTTCACTTAGTAGAGATGATGTTTGAAAGGTTTCATCAAAATCGGTTCATTAATGTAGGAGGAGTTGCGCACACAAGAATTTGTTCGGATGGAAAGACACAATAAATCTAAGTCAAAGGGAGAAAACCTGGTTAAAATTGTCGCAGATCAAAAATCTTGGAATATGCGCATGTTCACTTAGTAGTGATGATGTCTGAAAAGTTTTGTCCAAATTGATTGATAAATGTAGGAGGAGTTGCGCACACAAGAATTTCATGTCCGGAAAGACGTACGGACGGACGTACGGATGGACGGACGGACGTACGGACGTACAGGGCGATTCCTATATAGCCCCCACTTCTTCGAAGCGGGGGTATAATTAATGGGTTTAACTGCGCGATATTACGGAAGTCGATGTCTCCATGTCTTTATGACCAAACAACCAGTGCCGCTAAAAATAAATTGGTCTAATAATAAATCTTTGGTGTTCCTATCTTCTAAGGAGAATTGAGGAGAGGGCCCAGAATATTCGGTTCTGTCAAAAAAAATTTCATGGGTAACGATGTGTGAAAAAAGTAGGTGGCTTCGACGGCTCTCGTTGTTGTTATTGATGCCTGTGTTCATGGTCATTAGAAGCAAATGGAGCTCTCTGCTTGTGAAATTTTGGTGTCAGTTTTGATAAAAGTTGAGTCTTGGGTTTATTATTTAACTTCCAAGTTCAGATGAACAGAAAAAAAAGTTCGAACAAAATCCCAATCCCAGCATATTATGTGTAACTGACGTATCTAAACACAATAACTTGATTAGCAACATAGCTCAATAGCACTTAATACTTCCTATTCCTACCCCCCCCCCCCCTCCCAATTAGTCATTAGACATACACAAATTGTGACACAACTAGATTTGACTAGATTCTATCAACGGTTGAACTAAGTGCAAAAGCACAAATGGCAACCCTATATATATGTCAATCCTACAGTGTATTCACCCCATTCATATGACGTCAGTTTTCAAAAGGAATTTGTTTTGTTTGCTTCTGTAATAACTGGGACGTAGGTTGTTGGTAGAACCAAAGATCCAAGAAGTGATGTCGGGCACACAATGGTGGCTTACTGAGTTCAGTTTATTATGTTATGATTGATTGATTTCATTCAGTAGTACAACATGTATACAGTTAATAACAAAAATATACATAGAGATGGCATACTTCAGAACTACATGACTGTACCACTGGGAGATGGCGTAGCCAATAGTGGCTGTCTTCCCGCCATTCCCATTTGAGAAAAAAAATGAACAAGAAAAAGAAGGAAAAAAAGCAGAGAAAGGTAGAGAAGAGAAAAATGAAAGAAGAGAAATGAATATGAGAAGCAGACGTGACAATCGAGGCAATCCTGACAACAGCGTGATCACTAATGAGAGGGGATTTTATAGCCATACTGCAGATGACATGTTAGACTGGTTCTTTCCGTCATGTGAGAAATCTATTCTATGTTTTCTAGCATGCCATCTCCTGAGTTCCAATGTGCTCCATGTGTCAGCTGGCATAATGAACACATTGAATCCAGGGGACGACATGACGAAGAGAGAGGTGGTGATGAGATAAACTGAGCTACGACCTACAATGTTATGTTATGTACAAATTCCTATTAATCTCGTCTTTCACTCAACGCATTCTTCATATTGCAGTGCAATACCTTCGATCTTCCAAGGCGCATAACAGCATTTAGACAATGCAGCAAAACTACATTAAGAACAGAGAAGTATTGATTTCTTAAAGGAACACAAAGTGGAAACTTCATGGCTTTAGAGAATACACTTAGACGACAAACAGATGAGTGATTCACTAATCAGTTAATAGATTTGTTTAGTACTAATCACATGGGCATCGGCTAGTCAAATGAAAGTGCCAATGACACTGTAGCTTAACTTGATTGTGTGTTGTGTTTGATGAAAAGGATAATGTTCAATGTTTATGAAAGGATTATGAAATAAGATAAGAATTGTGATAATTGAGAATATGTTAATTTCTGTTCCCTGTATGCTATGTTTTCAATAAAATTAATTTGAGGTGTGACTGGCCTAAAGAATTGAGGGGTGGTTTAATGTGGCCCTCATAGTTAATGTATGTCAACCACCAAAGTTACAAAGTTACACTGTAATTATTCCAAAACGAGTCACCCTATCAAGTTATAATTAAATTCGTTCATAAATATAACTCATAGACTTTGCTAAAGGAATCTTGGTCACATGACAGCTCGGCAGTCACGGTTGATTGATCATGACCAAAATAGGACAGTTTCATCTAGATATCATACCAAGTTATGTACCAAATTAAAATTAAATCCCTTTATAAATAGAACCTGTAGACAGTTCTAAATGAATCCAGGTCGTGTGACTAGTTGGCGGCAATGGTTGACTGATCGTGACCAAAATAGGAAAGTCTAATCCAGACATCATATTGAATGATCCTTCCAAGTTACAATGAAATCACTTCATAAATATGAACTGTGGACTGTGCTAAAGAAATCTAGGTCACAGGTCTGTGCAGCCATCACAGTTGATCGATCACGGCTAAAATAGGATGTTCTCATCCAGACATTATACTGAGTCATCCTACCAAGTTACAATGAAATCCCTTCATAAATATGGCCTGTAGACTGTGCTAAAGGTTTTGGGGCTTCAAGCCTGTGTAGCCATCATGGCTGACCAATTGCAACCAAAAGGGGACATCCTCATCTAGACATTATACTGAGTCATCCTACCAAGTTACAATGAAATCCCTTCATAAATACGACCTGTAGTCTGTGCTAAAGGTTTTCAGGTTTTGTGCTCGGGCAGCCGTTATGGTTCATCGATTGCGACCAAAAGGAGAAGTTCTCATCTAGACATTATACTGAGTTATCCAACAAAGTTACAATGACATCCCTTCATAAATACGACCTGTGGACTGTGCTAAAGGTTTTGGGGCTTTGGGCCCCTGTATCCATCACACTTGATCGATCAAGACCAAAAGGGCACGTTCTCATGTAGGCATTATCTAGAATCATCCTCCCAAGTTACACTGAAATCCCTCCATAAATACGACCTGCAGACTGTGCTAAAGTTTTTTTGGGTTTTGGGCTTGGGCAGCCATCATGGTTGACAGATCTTGGCCAAATGTGGAAGTTCTCATCTAGACTTCATATGGAGTCATCCTACCAAGTTACAATGAAATCCCTCCATATTAAATACGACCTCTAGACTGTGCTAAACTTTTTTCGGGTTTCAGGCTTAGGCAGCCATCATGGTTGACAGATCGTGACCAAATGGGGAAGTTCTCATCTAGACATGACCTCAAACCTGCATATGAAATTTTGTGACGATCAGACAAGAACTGCGGGGTGTAGCCTGCACTAAAGGAAAATCTT
Source organism: Pictodentalium vernedei (assembly GCA_031216915.1). NCBI lineage: Eukaryota > Metazoa > Mollusca > Scaphopoda > Dentaliida > Dentaliidae > Pictodentalium > Pictodentalium vernedei. The sequence goes on from CM062293.1 coordinate 212,280,315, forward strand.
AGCAGACTAACAGACTCACAGACTTCTGCATGCATGATGGTAATGGCTTATCTTGACTTTGTTAACTTAAGCTAAAAATGAAAGGAACAAATATCCTGTAAGTTGAAAATTACTGAAAAATGAATTTTTTTATTAACTGGTAGAATGCTAAATTGATTGATCATCAAAATTGTTCACATTTCTTTGTCTTGTTATAATTTGTGGGAGAGTGCCTCTGGGCACTTCCTCATAAATTGTAACAAGGAAAATCCCTTACGACAAAATAATTTCACTTCGAAGATAATGTGAAGCACGGTCACAGAAATTCAAGCTGAGGTTCCTGCACTTCAGAATAAAACTCAAATATGGGCTTCCAGCACTCAACCAGTTAAAACAAATTCATTGCTATACATGTAACTTACTGTGCCTGATTGGGCCATGAAAGATATAGCTTGATCCATGCCTCCTCCCTGTGTTCCAATGTACCGCTCACAGTTTGCACATAAATCAGCAATAACATTCTGTAAATTGACAGACAGTTGTGAATAATATTCTATTTAAAAAGAAATTTTTCGACAGAACATTTATAGTTTTCTTAACCTTTGAGAACCTAATTCTCATTTTAGCAAGCACTGTGGTCCAAAAACAGTTATAACAATAAAGTCATACATAGTTATTCCATCAACTGTTTACCAAACTCATCATCAAATATCACTGGCAGTAATTTTCAGTCAAGTCTTGGCCTTCTATGAAGACAGTAAAAACTTTACTAGAAATCAGTGTCAAGCCTTGCAGGTAATAGTGCAATTTCTTGAAAGTGTGAGACCCTTAACCCTTAACGAGTTGAGTGCTGGAAGCCCAAATTTGGACTTTACTCTGAAGTGCAGGTACTACAAGTTAAAAACTTCATATTCTGTAGATATACTTCAGATCATTTTTGAAGTGAAATTATAAATCTGTAAGGGTTTGCTTTCTTGCAATTTATGGGAAAGCTTCCTATAAATTGTAACAAGCCAAAGACATGCGAATACATTTTGCTGTGCAAAAATAATTTAGCACTAGTTAACGCGTTGAGTGCTGAATTATTTTTTAAAGGTTATTTGAAACATAGGTATTTTTTTCAAAGATACCATGCTACCAGCAAGAGTAGCCTTAGTTTAGCAAGATTTTGTTCATAAATGATTGTTTGGTTACAATTTAATGGAGAGTGCCAATAGCGCTCTCCAATAAATAGCAACCAAACAATTTTACTTAGGAAATTTTTCTTCTACTACAAAGCAAACATTAAGCAAATGCATACAGTGTAAAGCCACTAAAGTGGCTTCCAGCACTTTTCAATGGAGTCATGATAGTGGCTTCCAGTACTCAACCAGTTAAGGGATAATTCTGATTTGAACAATTCTTAGTGCATCAACATGCAGTCTTTGAGTAAACTTGCAATTTGCATTCCAAGTACTTTTGCAGTTGCCTCTAGGCAAGTATTGATTTCCTGTATGGGACACCTATACTTGCCTAGAGAAAATAGCAAAGCCACAGGATGTGGATCATCAAAATGTAGCAAAAATGTACAAACATCTCCAGGCGTGTAAGGATTAAAGGTTAGTTCAATTTCCACAGATTTATAAAAGTTTCTTTAAAACTTTCCCCAACCTGAATAGCAGACAGCACTTGTAAAAGATTTATTTGAATACCTTAACATTTTTCATTTTTTACCTCAAACTAGAAGTAGCCACCAGGGTTGGCAAATCACCCCGAAAAACTCACCCCGATACAGTAAGCTTGGTAATATATTACATTAAATTAACATAGTCACTGTTGGTATTATTTACTCAAATAATACAGATAAGATTACCTGTATTTGATGACATGTCAAGTTTGGTTTTGATCGGGACCGATAAAATTTTAAATTCAAGGTCACTGTGACCTTGACCTTTGGCACAATGACCTAAAAATATGTAGGGTTCTTCCTCTTATTATGACCAACCCACATGCCAGGTTGGGTTTCGATAGGGAATGTGTAAGTTTAATAATTAAGAGAGCCAAAACCAGCTCCTAGCAATAAAATTTTTAATTTCAAGGTCACTTTGACCTTGAGCTTCAGCATAATGACCTAAAAAAAATGCAGGGTTCTCCCTCTCATTATGCCCGATCCACATGAAAAGTTTGGTTTCAATCAGGAAAACAACATTTTAAATGGAGAGCGAAAACCAACTCTGACTGATAAAACTTTAAATTCAAGGCCACTGTGACCTTTACCTTGGACACAATAACCCCAAAATAAACAAGGTTGTTCCTTTCATCATGTTCATAAGCCAAGTTTAGTATCGACCGGGGAAGCAAAATTTACATTACAGAAGCCAACTCTGGTATATGTTTAAGTTCAAGGTCACTGTGACCTTGACCTTTGGCACAATGACCTCAAAATAAATAGGGTTCTTCCTCTCATCATGCCTAACCCACATGCCAAGTTTAATTAATTAATTAATTATAAACTTTAATTACAGATACAGAAACCAACACCGATAAAAATTGAAGTTCAAGGTCACAGACCTTGACCTTCAGCACAATAATCCAAAAATGACTAGGGTTCTTCCTCTCATCATGCTTAACCCACATGCCAAGTTTGGCTTCAGTTGGCCACGCAGAACCTTAATTACAGAGTAGAAATCAAAACTGATAAAAAGTAAAGTTAAAGGTCACTGTGACCTTGACCTTTTGTACAATGATCCCAAAATAAATAGGGTTCTTCCTCTTAACATGCCTAAACCACATGCCAAATTTGGTTTTAGTCGGCCAAGCAGAATTTCAGTTAGAGAGCGGAAACCAACTCTGTCTTCAGACGGATGGATGGAGGCAAAAATTAAAAAAAATAAATTTTGAACAGAGATTATTGTGAATAGCACTGATCAGTTTTTTAGTATTACATTAGGTATAGGCTTAACTTTTATCAGTGCTTCAACTGATTTTACAGGTAGGTAAGAAGTAAACAAAAGCACACTTGGCCATATGTCTCACCCCTCACCCCCCCCCCCCCCCCCCCCCCCAAAAAAAAAAAGAATTTCGCGAAGTCGAAAAAGGGATATAACTCTGGCAAAAAAGTTGGTCCAAACCATGAATTGAACTTGATCTCTATTTTATGTTGATACACCTACACAACAAATTTTATTTGATTCGGTCAATTTGGTTGGAGACAAAATAAAACAGAGTTTTAAAGTCGAAAAAGGGGCATAACTCGGCAAAAATTATTGGATTGCACCCCACTCCACACTTGGCCTGTATTTTATGTTTATACACCTACATTCCAAATCTGATTTGGTCAACTATAACTCATGTTATCATCAGGAAACCAAAGTGGGACACTGGAAATTTTAATAGTCGTCCGGAAAAAAAGATTTTGGGAGACAATCATTTATTTATCGCCAAGGATGCTGCCCCAACAACACACAAAAATGGCCCCAATGCAACTGATTTATTTATTTGTGTTTAAGGTCACATATTTCTACACAATGGCTAATTACAACAGACACATGCATATACAGTTTATTGATACATCAGTAAGCAAACTAAGTAATTTAACAATGTAGCAAAATATATTACTGTTGGTTGATTAATTAATGATAAAAGCCACACTCCTAACTGTGCATAAAAGTTTTGAGCAATATTTTGCATATTTTCATACATATATGGTAAAAGTGGTCATGGCAGTATAAGGGTTAATCATGGTACAAGCCCTTTTCAGTAGAGTCCAGTTATGGGTGTCTACCACCTAACCATTGAAAGCATTAGGGGCTGCACCTCCTTTTTTTGCAGATTTCAAATTTTCTTGCATTGAACCTGTTAACTGCTAGAGTGCTAGAAGTCCTTATTTGGGCTTTCTTCTTAAATGCAGGTAGCACAACTTGAAGGCTCATATTCAGGGAACGTGCTTTGTACTATCGTTGAAATGATATTATTAAGTCTTGAAGGGTTTCCCATGTTACAATTTATGGGAGCACTCTCCCATAATTGTAACAAGGCAAAGACATGCATAATAATTAATAATAGTAATCTATTTTCTAGAGCGTAAAACCACAAATAGTGCTCTAAAACGCTTGACAGAAATAAATACACTTTTCTGAAATAAAGAGTCACATCTGTTTTGGTTGTCTCTTACAGAGGTCCAGGAGAATGCTTCAGTGAATAGGAAAGTTTTAAGATTTCTTTCTTAAGATTTCATAGCCAAAAATAATTTAGCACTCTACCAGTTAACTGATTGAGTGATAAATTATTTTTCACAATTGATTTGAACGATGGGTATTTTTTTCAAAGATACTAAGCTACTAGCGAGAGAAGTCTCAGCTTAGCAAGATTTTGTTCATAAATAATTGTTTGATTATAATTTATGGGAGTGCCTTTTGGCACTCTCCAATAAATTATAATCAAACAATTTTATATAGAAAAATTGCTTCTACTGCTGAGCAAACAAGCTAACGCATTCAGTGTAAAGCCACTAATTATAAATTATATACAGCCTGCTTATTTTGTGTGTGTGTAGAAGTACATGTATGGACTTTGGGAATGCATTGGAGGGGGGGGGGGGGGGGGAGGGGGGAGAGGTAGGTAATAAAATGCAATTTCCAGCAATTCTGAAAACACTCAATGACCCCTGGGTGACCTGTGACCTTGACCCATATGAAACCACCATCAAATTTTGAATCATTTGGTATCAAGAAGAAGAAAAAGAATAAAAAAGAAGATGAAAAAGAAGTAGAAGACCATACAAAAACAATAGTCTGTGTTTCACACATACTAATTATTACCTTACTAATACTGTTCCCTGAAGCATGGGCTAGTGTTAGAGCTGCACAACAAACAAGAGCACTGGAACTAGAAAGACCAGAACTGGGCGGAATAGATCCATCAATCATGCACTCCATACCATGAGATACTTGTAATTTCAAGTGTTCCATAACTCCTTTTATACCACACAGGAAATAATTGTACCAGGTAGGTGGATCTTTGTTAATTGTCACATTATGTGTGGCGCATTCAAAATCTCTAAATAGAGAAAAAATGTAAGTCACTTTTGGTAAAAATCAAATTAACATTATATATACTTTACACATTATTTTTATGCCACTTGAATCTCAATAAAGGATTTAGGTCTTTTGTGGAAAACATATTTCAATACACGATATGCACAAAGTTTTGAGAGTGGGAAGAACAGGTATATTTGTTCATCAGTTTTCATTGGTAATACCATCAAACCTACAGTAAATTTTAAAATCTGTTTAAAGATACCTTTCCAGTGTTTTCTTAAACTGAAATATTCATTTTATGTAAATAACCAAAATTGTTGAAACAGTGGCAGATATGAAATGGAATAGAGAATGAACTACAAACTCAGTTTACACTTTACACAATCATACAATTTGAATTTGTTTATTGAGGTTTAACAACATTTTCAAAAGTTATGGTCATCAAATAAAGACAGTTTAGGGTGAAGGAAGCCAAAGTACCCAGAGAGAACCACTAAGCACGATGAGTAAGCACTGGACTCACAAACCTTACTAACCTAGTACTGGTACCACATTCAGCAACTATGGTTATATCATGACCTCAACACAAGAATTTATTGATTTATTGATTTAATGATTGATTTCTTGATTTATTTATTTCTGCACAGTTGTTAACTGTGACCGCAACACGGATATAAAGTCAAATCCAGCCAATTGTTTATACACGTTGCCCATTTAGAGGACTTCCATCCCAGACATTGGTTATTGGGTCCTATTTTACAGGGAAAACAGCTTGTTTACCACAGTAGACAAGTACCGCTTCATTTCCCAGGGTTCCCACAGGGAAATACAAGGAGTAAAGTCATGTTTAGCCAATAGTTTATACCTATGCTAATCCTTAACTGGTAGAGTGCTGGAAGCCCATATTTGGGCTTCACTCTAAAGTGCAGGTTCTGCAACTCAAAGGCTTCCAACCATGTGGATGTGCTTCATATTATCTTTAAATCTAAATTATTTTGTCTGTATGGATTTCCCTTGTGACAATTTATGGGAGAGTGCCTGCAGGCACTCTCCCATAAATTGTAACATGGCAAAGACTTGTGAATAAATTTTGATAGCTAAAATAACTCAGCACTCTACCAGTTAAGAGAACTTATACTATAGGCAATGGAGCCTGATTACTATCATTTAAGTACAACAGAATTTGTTTATCACAGTGATTAACCCTCTGCACACTAATGTTTCAATATCAAAATTCCATAAAGCAAATTCAAGTGAGCTCTGTAAAATAAAAGTGAATTAGTTAAATTCCTAGTTGTATTGTGGGAAAAAACTAGTGAGTGGAGGTTGACAAGTCAAGTTGTAAAATCTATTTTGAAAAAAAGTTACATTCTTTGTGACAGAACAAAACCTCAAAAACCAAAAGTGCTATTTTTAGTTTGTGACCTTGACCTTTGATAAGCAAATCTAAAATCACTGCCTATATACAATTACTTTCTGCAAGTTTGGTTGAGCTGTGAGAAATAGAACTTACATTATTATCAGGAAACCCAAAATTACTGTGTTTAGTAAGTTACCGTGACCTTTGGTCACTGCAAAATCAATATATGATTCTTTCTCTCCCATAGGGGTACCTAATGTGAAAATCTGGTGAACATATGACGTATAAAAGAAAAGTTATATCCCCAAATCAGTTTTACGACAAGTTCTATTTACAGTAACAGTCACATGACTTTTGATCTTGCGGCTATCATATCCAAAATGAACAGACTTCACTGTTCATGTTCAATTACTCTGCAAGTTTGGTTGAGATGTAATAAATAGTGTTTGTTATCACTTGGAAATGAAAAGGAGCTATTTTTAATATTTATTTATTTATTGGCGTTTAAGGTCACATATTTCTGTACAACAGCTAATGATGACCACAATATGGAGATAAAGTCAAGTTTAGTCAATCGTTTATACCCATGTTGACCACTTTAGAGGACTTCCACCCCAAGCATTGGTGACTGGATCCAATTTTACCAGTAAAACAGAGCTTGTTTATCACAGTAAACAAGCACTAACTCACTTCCTGGTGTTCCCAAGGCGGAGCTGTTTTTAATAAAGTGTGATCTTGACTTTTGGTCGAAAAATCTGAAAATCGATCGGGTTCTTCCACTCTCATTATTTATTTATTTATTGGTGGTTAAGGTCACATACTGACTAATGGCTAATCATGACCGTGACAGTTTTACGGGTGGAGGAAGCCGGAGTACCCGAAGAGAACCACCAAGCAACGACGAGCAACTGTCAGTTCCTCAACATTCTAACTCTGTTCAAGCACCTCTCAAGCAGGGTTACAGCAGTTGAAGACATGTGCACCATCGGCGTGCAGTACGCCTTAGTACACAGCGTCATTGTGCCCCCATGTAGGCAATCAGGATAAAGTGCCTTGCCCAAGGACACAACGCAGGTCGTCACGGCCGGGGATCGAACTTGGGACTTCCACTCTCATTAGGGTACCAACTATGCAAATCTGGTGGCCCTGGGTTGAACAGAAATACACAGAACAACATGTGTGTGAATGGGTTAATCAATATGGCATGAGTGCCAGTGCAGAAGGATAAAATGAGAGGCAGCAATGTGCCATATCGGTTAATCCATTCATACGTGTTTGTCGTTCTGTGTTTACTACATGCCTTCATGTCTATAACAAGAGGCCCCACGGGGCCTGAAGCGCTCATCTTGAACAGAACACAATTTAAACAGAGTCCAAGAATGAGTCTACATTAAGCAAGCCATCTCCAAAGGCTACACTGTCAATCCTTGAGTCCCTCAGGAGTGACAAAAATAATGTTGTGTACCGAATATGAAAGCATTCTGACTGTTGGATCTGAAGAAGAGAAATTGTCAAGAAATTTCTTCGAATTGCACTAAGTTCAAATTTAGGCTACCATAGTGAGCCCAAATATTAAACTATGGATCCGATTTGAACAAACTTGAATCTGACCCCCCTAGAGATGTTGTATACCAAATGTGAAAGCATTCTGAAGAGTGGATCTAAGAAGAAGATTTCTGAAGAAATTCCCTCATACTGTACAAAGTTAAATTTCATGTTCCCATATGGAGCCCAAATATTAACCTAGGCACTCGAATTGAACAACCTGCAATCTGAACCCCCTAGAGATGTTGTATACCAAATATAAAAGCATTCTGACTGGTGGATCTGAAGAAGAAGATTTTTAAAGAAATTTCTTCGAATTGCACTAAGTTCAAATTTGGGCTACCATAGTGACCCCAAATATACACCTAGGGATCTGATTTGAACAAACTTGAATCTGACCCCCTTAGAGATGTTGCATACCAAATATCAAAGCATTCTGCCTAGTGGATCTGAAGACGACGATTTTTTTTAAATTACCCTCCATATTGAACAAAGATAAAATTTGGGCTTCCATAAGAAGCCCAAATATTAACCTAGGGACTTGGTTTGAACAATCTTGAATCTGACCCTCATAACAATGATGTATACCAAACATTAAAAGATTCTGACTGGTGGTTCTGAAGAAGATTTTTAAAGAATATTCCCCATATTACCCTATGTTAAAACTTCGGGCTCCTGTAGAGAGCCCAAATATGAACCAATGAGCTTTATTTCAACAAACTTTATCTCCCCCCCCCCCCTATGAATGCTGTATACCAAATATCAAAAGATTCTGGAGAAAAGATTTTTTTTTAATTTTTGCAAATATGCTGACTCAGCATTTTTTCGATGCCCAATACAGAACACCCTAACATAACCGATGACAATTTTTTTTACCATTCAATTCTACTGGTCCTAAGGATACTTCATACCAAATAACAGCTCTCTGTTCTGTGTGGTTTGGGAAATATGGGCATTTGAAAATATTTCTATTTTTAGCTCCCAGGGTTCCCATGGGGATGCGGGAATTTTTTTTTTTTTTGCATGGGTCAAGTACTTATGACCCAATAATACCACAAACCAAATTTGGTTTATACCAGACCATCGGTTCAGAAAGTTAAAAAATTTATAGTAATTTATATATTTTTTATACTTACCAATGACCCAGACATAGCTGGTGCTAACTCTTAAAAATCTAGGGCCAAACACAAATTTTGCCCCCCAATCCCCAAAATTTGCATCTAAAACCAAAGAAATCATGTCCTGAATGGCCCTCCATACTTCGCCTCTACTGCGCATGCGCAGTGTCAAGGACGTCCCAAAATTGGCGCCATTTATCATTCTTACAATCAGTGCCTGGTCAGCGCTATGTACTCAGCGGGGAGGTATGAGTTCCCAACTCCTGGGAGGGCCATCCCCGTCTGGGTCATTGGTAAGTATAAAAAATATATAAATTACTATAAATTTTTTAACATTTTTATACTGTATCAATGACCCAGACATAGGTGAATAGTAAAAAGGCTGGAGGGCCTAGGACATAGAGGAAAATCCAATAAGCTCAACTATATAAAATAGAGTCATCCCCTCGAGGAGAAAAGGAGTATCAGGCTTTACATGTATCTTTCTTATTTATGATAAATTAGAAAGACACAACACCCTCCATAATTGAGCATCATAACATTCATGTTCTCTATAAACATCCAGTATAATCCTTATACTAATTATTTTTAAAGTAAGCCAATAAATAAAGTTAGTCCAGAGAATTGAGACTCTTTATACTCTTTTAAAAGTGTCCGAGGATTGTATATTAATGCCCGTTTGACACATGACATATTCAAATGCTACACTTTAAAAATATGACATGAATAAATTTTTTAAACATTAACTTTTCACTTTAAAACCATCCCAGTAACAGCTCAGAATTACTGACTCCGGAGGAGGTATCCCCTTGTTTTCATTATAAAACAGGTGACCCAAGGGAACCCCCTCCCCCCCCCCCCTTCCCCTTGCCCTGGGTCAAATAGCCCAGAGCAAAGAGGGCAACAAGACGGAGTCACTGCCTGAACAGAAAGCCTACATAACTATAGTTGCAACTGTTTAGTGAACGACATTCTGAGCAGCAGATAATGGACCTAAACAATGCAGGTCTCCAGAAATGGACTCAATATTTCTGAGATAAAAATTTGTGAATGTGGATGGCTGAGACCAATATGCAGCCTTCATAAAATCTGTAATAGCAACACTATTTGCAGAAGCCCAAGATGTAGAAAGAGCTATTACTTCATGAGCCGAAATCTTAAGCACAGACTGCTGAGTTAAAGATAGATTATCATAAGCAGTACAGATAGTTAGTTGAATCCATCTAGCAATAGAATGGACCGTAATGTCCTTTCTATTAGGCATCAGAGACAGAAGAAGCTTTTACGTCCTTTCTGATAAACTTAGATCTTGTTTATAAATACATAAAGCTCTAACCGGACAGAGTAAAGGCCTATGCCCGTCTGAAGACGGAAGGGCCTTAATAACAATAGGTTCCGGATATTTATTAGGAGTCTGATTCTTAGCCAAAAATCCAACATTAGTAGTAAAGGTAATAGTGTTCCCGATACTACGAAAGTGAGAATCGTCCACCGATAGTGCATGAAGCTCACTGACTCTTCAGCAGAAGAGAAAGCTAAGAGAAATGCTGTCTTATAAGACCAGAATTTGAAATCTACTGTCTCAAGAGGCTCGAATGGTTTTCTTTTAGTTTAAGAAGAACCCAAGCTAAATTCCATTTAGGAATTAATCCAAGGGTTCTAGGTCTATTTATTGAAAAGTTTCTAACTAATTTAGATAAAGAGACATTAGATCCAATTGTAAACTATCATGGTGTGCATAGGTATCAGATAACATAGACCTATAACCTTTAATAGTAACAGGCTGCAGTTGATCTCGTCAAACAAGTATACTAGAAAGTTTGCAATGTCTGGTATGGAGGGATAAAAAATATCAACATAATGATCCCTACACCAACGACGAAAGACCTTCCACTTTAGCCGCATAGTATAGCGAAGAGGAGGTCCTCCTACAGTTAGAAATCGCGTCCACTGCTCGTCCTGTACAATGCTTGCCGTGCAAGAAGGACCACATAACGGAATACGTGAAGGTTGAGACCTTGCGGGTTGTGATGAAGTTGACACGATTTACCCAGCGAAAGAAGATCCTCTCGCAGAGGAAGTTTTCGCTGTCCCACAGCAGACACCTGAGTAAATTTATCCACGGTCTCTGTGGAGACAGAGATGTACCAACAGAATTGTATTGTGATCGTTTTATCTTAGCAATATTTGCTGAATCAACGGCGCTGGAGGATACGCATATCCTATCATTCCGTCCCACGAGATCGATAGAGCGTTTACTGCATATGCTCGGGGATCCGGACATGGTGACACATACGTCTGCAATTGATTGTTGAGTTGTGTCGCAAATAAGTCTATCATTGGCCGCTCCCATTGGTAGCAAATCTGAATGAATACATGTTTGTTGAGAGTCCATTCTGACGGCAACAAGCGACCCTTCCGTGAAAGGGAGTCTGCTAATACATTCAGACGACCCGGAATATGACGGACCGAAGCAGAACTTGGTGTTCTAGAACAAACAGAAGGATTCTTTCTGTTAAATTGAATAACGGAACGGAATGAGTGCCTCCCTGGTTCCGGATATACGCAACTACTGTCGTATTGTCGGACAGGATTTGGACATGTGCTTTCTGAATAATGTTCATCCAATGACGTAGTGCAAGCCAAACTGACATCATTTCTTGGATGTTTATGTGCTTGCCTAGAAACTGCGGAACCCAAAGACCCTGGCACTTCAAATCCGTTGGGATCAATGTTGTACCCCAACCTGTTTGACTGGCATCCGTCATAATCGTAAAACTCGGATCCGGCAACTGCAGTGGAGTCAACCACTGAATGTTTGCCCAAGTCTGAATCTCTTGTTACACTTGATTGACAAGAGAACGTCTATATCGAGCAATTCATAGATTGCTGAAAGGTTGCCGTCGAAGAGAAGCTTCTCCGAGACCGAAGCGACTCTGAGAGAGTTCTTCACCTTACTATCCACACGCGTGGATGTTGCTAGGGCTGCGTCACGTCTAACCAACTCCAGGTTTGCCACTGAAGGGCGGAGTTATACGTGGAAAAGCTACTGCCCTTGAAAGAAATCTCATTGAGGATCATATCCTGGAATTCTTTCCCTTGAAGACGTAATGATAACGCCTTAGTAAGGTGGTCTGCGTATGATAAAGCGTCTAAATTAAGTCTGTTAGACATTATTGTCATTTCCAACGTCGTGGTTGGAATTGACACAGACGGCGAAATAGACAATTCCCAGTCTTCAGCCTCATCATCTAGACGCAGAGGAACTCTCGGTATGCCCTGTCCTGCCATTTCAAATTTATTCCTTGAATTGATGAAAGGAAGATTTAGAGCATTTGCGGACAAGAAACTAGACTTGCCTGTTTTGGTAGCAAGCTTATATATAGCGTCGTTCAATAATTCGAATGTTCTTGTGACATTATTGGACTGTGTCGACAACTCAGGGACGATGTCCCTGAACCGATCAAAAACTCTGTGTCCAATGACGCTATTAGTCTCTTATCAAGCATCGCAGCATTCTAGTCCGACGGAACAACCTCTGGAAGATAATGCCAGAAGAAATCTATGGCAGCTTCTGTTGTTCCGAAAGGGAAAGCTCGAAATCCTCCGAATCCCTTTCGCCATCCTGTCGGACCCTATGAAGAGCTCGGTCGTCCGTACCTGATGCTTCAGCGGAGCATACCGACCCAGCGTCATCGGATTATTCCTGATCCGACAGAGATTCTGTCGTTTGCTGGGATGCTGCGATAAGTTGTGCTATTTTGGATAGCACGTCCGTCACTGAGGCCTGTGGAGTAGCGGTCTTACGATGCTTTGCCGCTGGAAGCTCCGTCTACATTGACTCCTGCATACTTTTCTTATGCGAACGTCCGGAGTCTACAGGCCTCGTGTCCCTGGCTACCGGATGGCGTGACCTGGTCGCCGTGGATTCTCTGATAGGCGAAGCTGGCTGGATATCCGAGGTCACGTAGCCAAGGTGCGGTCGTGTGCGCTGCCGTGAGGATGAGGAAGCCTTATTGAGAGTCTCTCCAGACTGTCTATACAACGGAGCGTCCCGAGCGGCGGACGTATGCTCCGAATGCGAAACATTTTGTACCACAACATCTGGACCCAGATGTTGTTGTACGAGAGAGGGGCCTCTCTCGCTCGCAGCCCGGATGGACCTGGACGAGCTAGGAACCGGACTAATAGGCTTCCTCCGTTCTCTCCTCTGATCCGCCGTCACTGGGTGTGCACTTAGTTGATTTATAGTGCTCGCATCACTCAAAACTCCTTTCTGGACCGCAACGGACGAACCCGGCTGCCGAACCATTCGATGAATGGATGCTACACCGGGCAAGCTAGCGGACATCAAAGGCCATCGATCCTACTAGGGACCTCTTAGGCACTTTGCCGCTAGCTCTTCATTTAATTGTGACGACGGAGGCACACTTTTTGGAAGACATCACGGATACATCACCCTGTTCTTGTTCATCTGAAATAGAGATTGATAAACTAGAGTGACCCTGCGGAGAAAGGACCGGCATGGCCATTTCCCTGCTAACATACCGTCACACACGCTTCCCATGTGGTCATCCCAATTGACACATACTGAACAGGAGTTAGTGCGAGTACACTGACTACAATTAATACAATGATTATGAAAGTCAGAGGAAGATTTCCTCTTATTACAATTGAACAAAATCCTTTCATTGTGAAAAAAATACAAAAAGTCCTAGTACTCGCACCAACCCCTGAAAACAAAGATACATAATAACATGATCCATTAGCATAGAAAAAATAATTGAAATCAAAAAAATTTTTAAAAAAAATATTTTTTCAGAAAAGCCCAAGTTTCTGAAAAGTAACGTTGAGCCCCAATGGATCCCAAGCCTAAGTGTGGACAAAAATTTTAAAACTATTTTTAAAAATTAATGCAACACTTACGAATAAAAATAATGTATCTTGTTATGATTAAACTAACACAAAGACAAGAAATCCCCCTCCACAGAGACTGTTGTCAATGTAAACAAGAAGTGTAAAAACACCAGAAACAAGACTCCAGGCACTGGTAACCATGGCCCGAAATCAGTTACCAATAATACACTATCTGATGCAAAACAGAGACTTCCAGGGAAGAAACTGCAGAACATCAGATGGTAGATGCAGAACACTACGCTTAAACACCCATGGGTGAGGACGTAAACATGGGGAAAAGAACAGAATTCATTCTGTAACCCAGCTAAAACTCCCAAGACATTTTAGTAATAATATTACAGAAAATATGCCAAAAGCATGGGAGAATAGCAAGGGGGGACTTAAAGGAAAGGGAGAGAGGAAAACACTGAACAAGCAGTGTAACTTTATAGCAAGAATGACCACAACAGGCCCATGCCTCGAAAATAGGCAACTTAACATAATTTCATTAAAAAATTTTAAGTTACAGCCCTGATTATTTTCTGACACTCATTTTTCCTCTCCTCCTATTTCCTCTTTAGATCCACCATTTCTCTAATATTTATGTGTCTGGCATCATTTAAACTGAGATTTACAAGCACAAAGATCAGTCAGATGTGAACTGATGAAGGGCCAAACAAAGAATGATAAATGGCGCCAATTTCGGGACCTCCTTGACACTGCGCATGCGCAGTAGAGGCGAAGTATGGAGGGCCATTCAGGACATGATTTCTTTGGTTTTAGATGCAAATTTTGGGGATTGGGGGGCAAAATTTGTGTTTGGCCCTAGATTTTTAAGCGTTAGCACCAGCTATGTCTGGGTCATTGGTACAGTATAAAAATATAGAAATTTTGGGCGGGGCCAAAAATCTTACCCCTCCTATTACAAAGGCAAATATTACTTCACGAACTTCGTTTGAACAAACTTGATTCTACACCTCATATGGAAGCTCCATAGCAAATATCAAGTCATTGTACACACTGGTTCTTGAGAAGATTTTAAAAATATTTTGGAGCATTTTCCCCCACTCTCTCCCTATAGGGATGGGCATGTTGAGTTGAATAAAAATCGCGACATCGATGCCGTAGCTGCAATGGGTGGTGCAATCTCACAAAATTCTAAGTTCATCAAGGGCCATAACTCCAAGAAAAATATTTGGAACAACACATGCATTGAACAGTGGCTAGAAATCAATAAGATACACTTACATGCCAAATATAGTCATTCCATCAAGTATTTCAAAAGTTATTGAGTTTTGAAACTCGTTGGTCAAAGACAAACTCGTTGGTCACAGACAGACCGACCGACAGACAGACCGACACTGCCACTTATAGAGCTGCTAGTCGCAGCTAAAAATGAAATGCCCCTTTGGGACCATCACTCACACAAACTTTCACTTGAATTGGACCAGTGGCTTTGGAGAAGACCAAAACATGAAGTTGACGGACGACGGACGGAGAGCGATGAGATTAGCTCAGCTTGACTGTCAAAATGAGCTAAAAACAATTATTAGAAGGACATTCATCAATTCATTTGACAACTATCAACAAAAAGAACACATTTTATCACCAAACAAATTTGCGAGGGGAACCTGTGTTACTATTTCGTCCTCCGAGTTCCAATGTGTTCTATGTGCCTACTGGCACATAGCACACATTGGAACTCAGGAGATGATTTTCAGCTGGCAATTCAAATTGTAATTGCGTTACACGATTTGTTGAAAATTCCAGTGAAATTTCGCTTCTATTTAAAAAAAAAAGTCTGTCAACGATTTCCATTCCACACATGTGTGCACAACAAATTTTCATTTTCCGCATGGTTTAGTGTTGCTGTAGATGGGGATTACATAGAACAGGCATGTAATAGCAAAATTATTAGGAGTTTGACTTTGTCACAACTCAATTAAAAATTTGCTGCTTGAAATTTCGTCATTTTGACATCAAAGTACAGATGATTCCTCAAACAATGCTTGAAGGGACAATAAGCCACTAATTTGAAAAAATATTGATTCTTAGATTTTTCTTGTATGTAAAAGAATATGTAAAAAAAAAACAACTGTATGCGAAGTGTAAGACATCAGAACAGAAGCAATGCAAAAATTTTTCAATAACTGGCATTATTAGATCAGTAACTTTGTATTATTTTCAATAAGGCACATTTATGCTTCCACTAAAACTGACACCACATTTATCGACAATGAAAATTCTGAACAACTTACAAGAAGCATACACTACAAATAGAACACTTGAGTACAAAAGCAAATAATGCCATATATGAGAAAAAATATTGCGAATGTGCCCAAACTGTCTGAGTGATCAGCCAACCAGTTTGGATTGAACAAAGCTGGCAGAGTTTTTCAAATATCCAATAAATTCTCACCTTGAAGCTAATTTATTCAATAGAATCAGATGCTTTCATACAAAAGATATATAAAACATGATGGTACTTTTGCATAAAGGTAATTTTGGTTTAGTTAACGCTTTACCTAACATGAAAAGCGGGGGCACGATGACGCTGTGTACTAAGGCTTACTGCACGTCGATGGTACGCATGTCTTCAACCAATCTGACCCTGCCTGTGCTGCAGTGCGGAGTTACGATGTTGGGGAGCTGGCAGCTGCTCGTTGTTGCTCGGTGGTTCTCTCTGGGTACTCCGGCTTCCTCCACCCATAAAACTGTCACGGTCATGCTTAGCCATTGTGCATAAATATGTGACCTTAAACATCAATAAACAAATAAATAACATGAAAAGCAGATGACATTTGCAAAAAAATTTCTTGAATAACTAATTTTTTTCATGTTTTGTCTCAAAAACATAGATTATGACCCCTCATTGGAACAAGCTCGTTCCAATGAGGGGTCATAACCTATGTTTTTGAGAAACTAGAACGCACTGTCACACTGCCGAAGCTGCGACGATTCGTGCAACGCCAATGATGTTTTAAAACTCGTTGGTGACAAAAAAACTCGGTGACAAGTCCATCAATGTGACAGAAATTATCCGAATGATGTGCATTATTGCGAGGGTGTAGAGATCATGAAGATACACTTGCATATCAAGTATGGTGTCATTCCATCAAATATTTTAGGAGTTATGGTGTTTTAAATCTCGTTGGTGACAAAAAAACTTGTTGGTGACAAGTCCATAAATGTGACAGAAATGAAAAATTTATACCAATTTTAATCTTTTTAATACTTACCAATGGCCCAGACTAGCTGGTGCATCCCAATTTATTTCCAGGGCCAAACACAAATTTTGAATCCCCCAAACCCCCAAAATTTGCCAAAAAACGAGAAGACCAGTATGGTCCTCCATACTTTTGCGCAATGCGCAACTTGTTGTCAAGGACAACAATAGGCTACCGCCATCATGTCATTCTTTATTGTTGTGCCTGTTAAATGTTATTAAGAACTGTAATATATAACTCAGCGGGGAGGAAGGAGTGTCTACTCCAGGGAGGGCCATCCCCGTCGGGGCCATTGGTAAGTATTAAAAATATTAAAATTGGTATAAATTTTTCATATTTTTTCACTATACCAATGGCCCAGACTAGCTGAGAATAGTAAACAGGCAGGCGGGCCCAGTACTTGATATTCATTGCTCTTATTACAGAAAAAACAAAGAAATATAGGTGTAACTCTATTTAAGGCCTAGCATAACCCATTATGCAAATCTGATAAAGGAAGCCAAAATATAAAGAAGTCCAGAGAAATGAGACTCTTTATAAATCATTAAAAGTGTCCGAGTATTGTATAGTAAAGCTCGTCTTGACACATGACATATACAATAACGCTTCACATCGAGCTACACATTAAAAGCATATAATACATTGAAAATTGCTTCATACCAAGCTACACATTAAAACTACCATAGCACCAACCCCAGGATACTATCACTGAAGGAGGTATGTCCATACTTTTCACTATAAAGCCAGATGACTATTTGGAAATACCATCCCCCCCCCTTCCCCTTGTTTTGAAAGTAACTGCACTTCAAAACGAAGAGGGTAGCAGACTGAAGACAGTGCTAGAGCAGAATGAAAATCCTAATTAGAATGGACGACATTCTGAGCTACCGATAACGGTCCTAAAGATCTGAGATCATCCGAAATTGATTCTAAATCTCGAAGATAAAATTTGGTAAAAGTTGTCTGTTGTGTCCAGTAAGCTGCTTGCATCAAATCCTTCAAAGAAGTACTACTAGCATAAGCCCAAGAAGAAGCTAAAGCTCTAACTTCGTGAGCTGAAATCTTATAAGCTATTCTCTGATTCACAGACAAAGCATTATAAGCCGACCGAATAGCTAATTGAATCCATCTAGATATGGAATGAACAGAAATATCATTTCTGTTAGGAAGAAGAGAAAGAAATAACCTCTTCCTACCCCTTCTAATAAAACTAGAACGCTCCTTATAAATCCTAAGCGCTCTTACTGGACACAACAAAGGTCTCTGACCATCTGAAGACGGTAATGCTTTAATCAGAATAGGACTAGGCCGTTTGTCCGGAACCTGATTCTTAGCTAAGAATCCCACTTTCAGAGTGAGGGTAATAGAATTACCAACACTACGATAATGAGAGTCTTCAACAGACAAAGCATGAAGCTCACTAACTCTTCTAGCTGACGCAAATGCTAAGAGAAAAACCGTTTTATAAGTAAGAAATTTAAACTCAACAGTTTTTAACGGTTCAAAAGGTGCTTCCTGAAGTTTCAGAAGAACCCAAGCTAAATTCCACTTAGGGACTAGTCTCAAGGTGCGAGGTCTATTCACAGAGAAGTTCCTCATTAATTTATTTAAAGATAAATCTGACCCAATGTTTAATTTCCCTTGGTGTGCATAGGTGTCAGAAAGCATAGACCTATAGCCCTTAATAGTGACTGCGGGTAGCTTAACTTCATCAAAAAGATAAATAAAAAAGTTAGCTAATTGAGGAATAGTTGGGTTGAAAAAATCAATCAATTGTGATTCACACCAACGAACAAAAACCTTCCACTTTGCTTCATAATTTAATGAAGAGGAGGTCCTCCTACAGTTAGAAATTGCGTCCATTGCTCGTCTGGAAAACTGTTTTCCGTGCAAGAAGGACCGCACAACGGAAAAACGTGAAGGTTGAGGCCTTCCGGATTGTGATGAAGCCGACGGAGTTTCCCCTGCCTCAGAAGATCCCGGAGAGGTGGTAACTTCCGTGGAACGTCCCAAAGAAGTTCCCGGAGAAGATTTATCCATGGTCTGTGAGCCGACAGACTTGCAACCAGAAGAATCTTGCAAGAAGACTGTTTTATCTTTAGCAAGATCTGTTGAATGAGGGGAGCTGGAGGGTAAGCATACCCTATGATCCCGTTCCAAGAAATTGACAGAGCGTCTACTGCATAAGCCTGAGGGTCCGGGCATGGAGACACAAACGTCTGTAACTGATTGTTCAGACTCGTGGCAAAAAGATCGATCATTGGACGTTCCCACTGGAAGCAAATCTGATTGAAGACAGACTTTTTAAGATCCATTCTGAAGGTAGCAGGCGATCCTTTCTCGATAGAGAGTCTGCTATTACATTGAGACGACCTGGAATATGACGAATCGATATCAGAATCTGATTCTTTTGAGAGAAAAGAAGAATCTTTTCGGTAAGATTCATCAGCTGGACGGAATGAGTACCTCCCTGATTCCGAATATAGGCTACTACTGTTGAATTGTCCGACAGAATTTGAACATGTGAGTGTATTACTTGACTGAGCCAATGATTTAGAGCTAACCAAATTGCCCTCATTTCTTTTAGTTTATATGGGACACAAGAAACTGACTCTCCCATAAACCGTGACACACTTGATCGCCCGGAATCAGAGAAGCACCCCAACCCTCTTGACTGGCGTCCGTCATGATTATGAATGACGGCTCCTGAATCTGAAGCGGTATTCCCTGGGATAACCACTGGATATCCGCCCAAATTTGAAGATGATGTTTTACTGACTGTGTTAAAACAATCGGACTGTCCAACAACTGACGTTTTACGCTCCAATTTTGAATTAGATAAATTTGAAGTGGACGAGTGCGTAAACGACCTAGCGGAATTAACTCTGCGGCAGCGCCGCAAAGTCCTAACAGACGCATAAACTCTCTTGCAGTAATGACTTGTGCGTTTATGCAGTATTTTGCGTAAAGCGAAACTAATTTTGCTCTTGCTTCCCGGCAAACTGACCCGATTGTTTTGAGTATCAAAACTCATTCCCAGATGAACAAACGACCTCGTCGGCGTTAGATCCGACTTGTCGACATTGATTATAAAACCTAGGCATCGTAGCAGCGATAGCAGACTCTGAACGTCGCTTTGGAGAGCATGAAAATTTTCGTACCTTTGAAGTATGTCATTCAGATATGCCGACGTCATCGAAGCCGAGTGCGCTCTGAAATGGCTCATTACTGCATTCATCACCCGAGTGAACGCCCACGGAGCAAGGTTCAGGCCAAAACACATTGCTCTGAACTGGTATACCTTTCCTTGAACCGCGAAACGGAAGTTTTTCCGAAAAGCCGGATGAATCATGATGTGAAAATACGCGTCCTTCAAATCTATACTTGCGGCGTAATCGTTCACTCGGATGCTGCCTCTCACCGATCGAATTGGTCGAATCCCAAGAACAGCAAGTTGCACAGGTAACATCTTTCGAGCAACGAGTGCAAGCTAAACATGAAGAATGAGAATCAAGAGAGGACTTCTTCCTCTTACATTTCGAACATGAGGACTTCATAATACCCACACGCCCGAGGCAAAAATTTAAACTGAATAGGAGCCGGCAACCAAGTCCAAAACAGGCACAACAAAGGCCCAGGTCAGACAACCGGTATCCCAATAATACCCTTAACAGTAGAGAAACTTCACAGAAGATTCCCCACAGAGAAGGGTAATGGCAAACAGACACGTCCGACTAAGTCAAAAATAACCGGTACGCGACAAAGGGGGTACGAATAATCCACATTCCGTAAATTATCTAAGATTTTTAAGAAGAATTTTAATTAATAACAAATTCGCTAACAGCAATTAGTTCTTAAAAATCTAATGAGAGGATTCAAGGGGAAAAAGGTGAACACTGAACACACACATATGATAAACAAAGAATGAACAAATCAGGTGCATATCCCGAAAACGGGAAGAACAAGAAATATTATTTTAATTTCAATAAAGTTATAGCCCTGATGTTCAAAAACTCAATGTCTATATTCAGCTGCATTCTGCTGCAATTATTCCACCATTCCACTTCAAAATCGTGTCTGGCTACATTATACTGTAGGGTTTTATAGCACAAAAGTCAGGATACGTGTTGATCTGACATGGGCCAAACAACAGAATGACATGATGGCGGTAGCCTATTGTTGTCCTTGACAACAAGTTGCGCATTGCGCAAAAGTATGGAGGACCATACTGGTCTTCTCGTTTTTTGGCAAATTTTGGGGGGTTTGGGGGATTCAAAATTTGTGTTTGGCCCTGGAAATAAATTGGGTTGCACCAGCTAGTCTGGGCCATTGGTATAGTGGAAAAATATTATCGGAATGACGTGCACTATTGAGAGGGTGTAGACATCATGAAGATACACTTGCATACCAATTTATGGTGTCATTCCATCAAGTATTTTAGGAGTTATGGTGTTTTTTAAACTTGTTGGTGATAGAACGACGGAACGTCGGACCGACGACGATGCAGGCAGGCAGGCAGGCAGGCGGGCAGATACAGACAGACAGACAGACAGACAGACAGACAGACAGACAGACAGACAGACAGACACAGACAGAGACAGACAGACAGACAGACAGACAGACAGACAGACAGACAGACAGACAGACAGACAGACATTGCCACATATAGAGCTGCTTGTCGCAGCTAAAAAAAATGGCCGGTTTTGGCTGTTACATTGGGTAAAGGGTTAAATGGTCAACATATTTTTTCAAAATTGCTGCTTATTGTCCCTTTAACAACTGCGGCTTCTCACAAAAACCAGGTAAGAGTGAATGAGTTCTGTCAAACAAGACTGAATTGGTTAGATTCCTAGTTTCTTTATGGGAACAATATGAGCTCTGTCAAACAAGACTGAATTGGTTAAATTCCTAGTTGTATTATGGGAAAAATGGCAGCTTGAAATTTTAAAATTTGGACATCAATGTGGAAATCGAGTGCTGAGTGTCTTGCCCAAGGACACAATTGCAGATGAGATGGATCAGGATTGATTCCACGACCGTTCATCCTTAACCCTTAAGGGACTGGACAAGGGTCTCAAATTCCCACCATTCCACAGTCTCTATATGTCTAATGGCTTTACAATGATTTTTAGTTAGGTCCTGGCTGCCTGTTAGACTAGAAACCACTGCCCAGGTAATTTGTCTATTGTCAGCAGGACCTCCTCTTGATGGCATGTTAAGAGCACCTGTTCTGAGGTCAGAAAAGTCAGAAATTGGCCTTTACGAGTTATGTCCAGTATGCCAACCAAACAGCAACCACACACCTAAAACGAATGGTTGTGTTTCAATATTTTACACAGACCACATTTAATCATTACAAAATTAAACTTGTAACAATGATACATTAGCAGAATTCACATATTTTAGAAGTCAATTAGTATTACTGTGCAGATTGAATATTCATCAAAAAAGATGATGTGTAGTTCAGATCCAAATCTCCAACCCCAGAGTGTTTAGTGCCTATATTAGGTGCTAACTCAACACTCCACTTTTTCTATTATGATGCATCAAACGTGACAACAAAATGACACTGACATAACTTTCTAACATTTTTAATACTGATATTCTCACCAAAAGATGGTTCTCCATACAAAGAATAAGACTTTATTTCTTACTGTACCTGAAAGATGAAAGTGCAAGAAAACCCCTTCATTTGTCCAAAATATTAAAAATTTTTAGTAAATTTTGTTTCTTAACATACCTACCACAATTGTTTACAATAGGCTGTAACATAAGTGCAAGCCCTACTTCGGAACTAACTCAAGCTTTTAGAATCTTTTCCAAATGAGTTGGAAAAGTACTAGAGTACAAAAGCACGAAAAAGATCGAAAAAAGGGTCGAGCGAGACCAGCGCTCGAAATTACAGGTACTCTCTCTGCACACCTCTTGCGTTTACCGAGCGCATGCGCAACAACCATGACATCAATTCCGTATTTCCGCCAACGAGAAGTTTGTGATTTAGCGGGGAGGCATCGATATCAAAGATATCCCCAAGGAGGGTGGGCCTCCGGTAAACAATTGTGGTAGGTATGTTAAGAAACAAAATTTACTAAAAAATTTTAATTTCTTTTCAACCTACTCACAATTGTTTACAATAGGCTGAATAAACAATAGGAGGAGGTGAATCACATAACCAATACCAACAAGAGTAGCAGAACGAAAGCAAGGATGGCAGAGAACAAAAACGAAAACCTGTAATGAAGATAGGCACCTGAAAAGAACAAGGCTGAGTGAAGCGCAACCTCGACAAAATCAATTTTAACGAGGGTGCACAACAGCCTGAGCAGCAACGAGAGGGCCTAAAGAATAAAGGTCCTCAGATTGCTGCTGAAGGTGGTGGAGATAAAAGGAGGAGAAGGTAGAAGCATTCCTCCAGTAAGCCGCATTCATAATATCACGGAGCGAAACAGAATTGGAGAACGCCCAGGATGTAGAAATGGCACGAACCTCGTGAGCATTAAGCCGGTTCGAAACAAGATCCAATGCAGACAAGCGAGAATAAGCCAGCTTGATTGCAAGACAGATCCACCTGGAAATAGAATGGGAAGAGATAGACTGCCTCTTAGGAATGAGAGACAGAAAGAATCTCGTCCGACCCCTCCTAATGAACTGAGTGCGAGTAATGTAAGTCTTGACCGCACGAACAGGACAAAGAAGAGGCCTCCGTCCATCTACAGCAGAGAGAGCCCGAATGCAGATGGGAGGAGGTACCGAATCGGGGAGTTGATTCTTAGCCAGAAAAGAGCAATCAGTAGTGAATGTGACACTGTTAGCCTCATTTCGGAAGAAGGCAGAATCAACAGATAGCGCATGAAGCTCACTGACTCGACGAGCAGAAGCAAACGCTAGAAGAAAAGCCGTCTTATAGGTGAGAAAACGCATGTCGGTCTCAGATAAAGGCTCGAATGGCGCCCCCTCCAAACAGTGCAACACCCATGCCAAGTTCCACTTGGGTGTAAGACGCAAAACTCGAGGCCTCTTCAAAGAAAAGTGCCGAATAAGTTTGGAGAGGAAAAGATTACGACCGATACAGCGCTTTCCCACATAAGAGAAAGTATCAGACAGCATAGACCGATAGCCCTTAATCGTAATAGGCTGGAGGCCCTTGGAGTCAAAAAGAAAAACCAGAAAATCCGCAATTTGAGCGATTGACGGATCACGGTAATTCACATTGTGATCTGAACACCAGTGGAAGAAAACCTTCCACTTGGCGGCATAAGTCATTCCAGTGGAAGGTCGCCGCGATGCAGAAATGCACTCCACTGATCGTCTCGAAAAACCTCTACGTCGGAGACTGGACCTGATAAAAGACAGGCGTGAAGGGACAGGCTCGCCAGGTTGTTGTGATACTTCCTGGGACGACCATGTGAAAGAAGATCGCGACGTAGAGGTAGACGAATCGGTCGATCGGCCAATAGAGGCCGCAGCAGATTGATCCACACCCTCTGTGGAGACAGGGGTGTGATCAGAATGATCCTGCAACTGCAAGCACGAATCTTCGCTAAAACTTGAGGAAGAATCGGTGCAGGAGGAAAGGCATAGCTGACCCAACCTGTCCAGTCCAGAGACAGAGCGTCTACTGCAAATGCCAGAGGATCTGGACAAGGGGAGACAAAAGTCTCTACCTGATGATTCCAGCGAGTAGCGCAAAGGTCGACCTGAGGACGACCCCACTGCTCGCAAATCGCCTGAAACACCGACCGATGTAGCATCCATTCGGTTGGAAGGACACTGTCGCGTCGGGACAGGGAGTCTGCTAGGACGTTGAGACGCCCGGGAATGTGTCGAATGGACACCCGAGCGTTCACATCCCGCGCCAACAGAAGAAGATCCCGAGACAGCCGATACATGGGAATCGAATGTGTGCCTCCCTGATTCCGTATGTAGGCCACTACTGTCGAATTGTCCGAAAGAAGTAGGACAACATGGTCCGACAGGTGAGGGATCCAAAGCCGAAAACTCAACAGAAGAGCAAGGAGCTCCTTCTGGTTGATATGAAGGCCCACCTGCTCGCTGTCCCACTCTCCGTGAGCAGACAGACCGAGAAGATCCAACGTCGCACCCCAGCCCCGATCGCTGGCATCCGCAGTAAGGATGCGATCGGCCAAAGGAAGATCCAACGGAACACCCTGTGTCAGCCAGGGAATATCTGCCCAAGTGCGGAGGTGACAAAGCAGAGACCGAGGAATAGTGAGTTCCAGGTCCAGCGGATCTACATTCGGATGCCATTGATCCAACAGGAAGTGTTGGAGAGGTCGGACAAACAAGCGACCGAGCGGAATGAGATCTGTCACCGAACCGCAAAGGCCCAGCATCCGAAGGAAAGTCCGGGCCGAGACCGAGGAAGATTGAAGCAGGTCCCGAGTCAAGGCGGAAAGAATCGTCGCCCGAGCCTGAGGGACCGACACTACATTGTGAAGAGTGTCGAAATCCATCCCCAAATGACGGAATCGCTGAGAAGGAAGAAGATCCGGCTTCTCGCGATTGACTCTGAAACCCAACGACGCTAGCAGGCAAAGAAACTGCCGGACATCGAACTCCAGAACAGCAGCATCATGGTGCCGTTGGAGGATGTCGTCTAGGTAGGCTGACGAAGTCACTGCCGACTGAGTGCGATGGAAAGCAAGCACATGTGACATCAGTCGGATGAAGGCCCAAGGAGCCAGGTTCAAACCGAACGGGAGAGCTCTGAATTGAAAAACTCGATCCCGAAACGAGAACCGAAGGTATTTCCGTGACGCCAGATGAATGGGTACATGGAAGTAGGCATCGTTCAGGTCGATACTGGCCGCAAAATCGCCCTGATGAACTGAACGTCGAACCGACCGGAAAGTCTCCATACTGAAACGAGGAGCAATTATGTACTCGTTCAGGGTACTCAGATCGATGACAGGACGATATTGGCCGTTTTTCTTCGGCACCAAGAAAAGTCTCGAGTAAAACCCTAGTGAAAGGGTGTTCCTGACCACCTCGATTGCCCCTTTGGTGAGGAGATTGTCGATCTCCTGCACCAGAAGGTCCCGACGCAGAGAATCTGAAGGGACCTGAGTCGGAAGGGGCACCCGAGATAAACTGGGGTGTCGATGGAAGGACAGTCGCAGACCGGATTGAATGACGTCGGGGACCCAAGTGACCGACGTTATCTCTGTCCAACGGTCGTAAAACAGAGACAGCCTTCCCCCGACTGGAGGCGAATCGAGGTGAGAACCTTCACTTGCGGCCTCGACGAGGCCCCCGAGAGGAGAAACCACCTCGGGAAGTGACAGAGTCCTGAGACTTTCCAGCCTGAGGCTGCCAGCGGGCCTGGCCACGTCGGCGCTTCTTATGAGCAGAAGGAGCAGACGGAGCCAAAGGCGTAGCCGACGTCGCCGACGAGGCAGACGCAGCAGCACGCTTGGCGGGCCTGGAACGCCCCCCACCCGCAGCAGCAGGTGGGTCAAGCTGTCTCAGCAAAAGCTGGTCCTTCGAATGACGAAGAACTTCGCCACGAACAGCTTCCACGGAACCATGGAACAACTGAGGTCCCACCAAAGAGGCAGACCTCAGAACAGCATGTTGCTCAGAAGGAAGGGATGGTAAAGAATCCAAAACCGCATCCCGGCGTGCCAGCTCCAAATTAGCCGTGTTACAGGCGTGAGCGTGAGTCAAGTTCATAAGAGCCTGTGACAAAACGCGAAAAGGCGCCTGAGCGTCATCAAACTCCCCTGGTGGAAAATATTCAGCCAGAGCAGCGACGACATGGTCCGCGAGAGACAACATACCCAGCATCTCTCGGGACAGGCCCACCATAGACTCAACTACCGACATCGGGAGAACTGCCGACTTAGGCTTAGTCAACCCGAGGGAAGAAGAATCCTCATCCACAGTAGTCATCCCTTGGAAGACTGGTGGAGAGACGGAATCGTACACACGAAACCGCGATGGAGGCAGAAAGGCATCAGCTCTAGAAAAGAAGGAACCCTTGAGGGCCTTAGAACGCATTTTGGCGTCTAAGCCCTGGAAGGACTCAACCACCTGAGCCGATTGCAGAGGACGCAAAGCCCCGGAGCTAGAAGGCTCAACAGGGTTACGGCGCTCCACAGTGGACCGCGGCCGGACGGTCACAGAAGGCTGGTCGGAAGGTTGAATGTCCGGCAATAAGCCAAAGACGAAATCCAAAGCCTGCCCCAAGACTGACGAGGGGGGCCCATCACCTTCAAGATACTCGTCATCCTCCGTAGCAGAGGAGACGTAGCCCAACTCGGGCTGACCAGCAGAAACCTCCTGTGAATACTGTGCAGTATCCAAGGGGCCAGGCGAGACATCTCGGCGACCGACCAAAGGAGGTTGTGCCTCAGGAGGCACAGGGAGGCCAACTTGAGGGTTGCCAGAAAGCAACCGGGTGAGCGCCAAAACGGCCTGGCGCAGGTCACCCTGAGAATCCGTCGCAGCAGAATCGCCCGACGGAGTGTCCTCCCAATGGACCCTTCTGGTAGAAGAACCCAAATCCTCAGAAGAGACCGATGGCGAACGTCGATCAGCAGACAGAATAGGAGCACGGTGAGAAGACACTGGAGGATAGTCTCGATTGTGACGCCCAGGGGCCATCACTGACCTCTGCGAAACAGAAGGCCCTGCCTGCAAATCCTCTAAAGAGACCGACGGTGCACGTCGATCGGTAGCTGGACCTAGGACACTGTGAGAAGACACCGGAGGATTGTCCCAAGAATGACAGGAACCTGTCATTGGCCTATGCGCAGCAGACGGCCCCAACTGCCTATCCTCTGAGACCGACGGCAAGCATCGATCGACACCCAGACTCGGAACACAGTGAGGAATCACCGGAGGAAGGTTCCGAGAGTGACAGCTAACAGGGGCTGTCACTGACCGCTGCCGAACAGCAGGCCCTGGATGCCAACGTTCCAACACCATCCCGCTAGGCGGCACACTAGCAGGCGAAGGTGGAACAATAAACGATTCACTCGAGGGACGAGGAATCGCTGCCGAAGCGACCGGCCGGCTCAACCGACTAGGAGCAAACCTAGCCAGATGAGACGGAGCAGACAGCAAACCCACACAGCCCCGCCGCGAGGCTGGGGGAGGCTGAGAACACACAGACACACCAGCAGATACAGCCTCGGTCCCCCGAGACTGTAGACCATCCCCAGAGGAGATGGAAGAGCCACCATCAGACAGAATAGGATCTGGAGT
This sequence comes from Pictodentalium vernedei, assembly GCA_031216915.1. Lineage (NCBI taxonomy): Eukaryota > Metazoa > Mollusca > Scaphopoda > Dentaliida > Dentaliidae > Pictodentalium > Pictodentalium vernedei. The sequence goes on from CM062293.1 coordinate 212,308,687, forward strand.
AGCAACCTCCTCAACAACGGTCAACGGTGTAGGAGGCAGATCGGAGAGGGTTACCGAGCTGACCTCGGAAAAGCTCTCAACGAAAACAGACGCCTCAATAGTGACATCAGAAGACAAAGAGACCACAGTCTCCTCATCAGGTATCACTGAACTAACACCGCCAACAGTTGCAGAGGAACTCGCCACAGAAGTCAGAACCGAATCCTGTGTGACAGAGTCACCACGTGCACCAGCAGAAATGTCTGCTACGGCACGGCTACCCTTACCCCGAGAACGAGGGGTTCTAGCTCTGGAAAGAACCACCTTGTTCACAGAAGCCCAAAATTTAGAGGACCAAACCCCACAGATACCACATGTGGCATGAGAATCGTCCACATGTTTCACCTGCAAACAAGAGGTACAAGGAATAGTCTTAGGCATGATATCAAAACAATAATCAAGCTTCCCGCCGACGGAAAACAGTACTAAGGTCGTGTTCACACGTGGGGGAAAGACAAGATAAAGTGTGAAGAGAACAGCAATAAAAATACAAATTAACATTAAATAATAATAATAATTTGGTAGCTTGATAAAAGGATACAATCCACTAGCACACTAAATATGAAGAATAAGTTGTTCACGAAGAATACATAGCATAATTAGCACGAGTCACAAAAATTTCCGACCATGTACAATGGCGGAAAATAAAGGAATTGACGTCACGGTTGTTGCGCATGCACTCGGTAAACGCAAGAGGTGTGCAGAGAGAGTACCTGTAATTTCGAGCGCTGGTCTCGCTCGACCCTTTTTTCGATCTTTTTCGTGCTTTTGCATTCTAGTACTTTTCCAACTCGTTTGGAAAAGATTCTAAAAGCTTGAGTTAGTTCCGAAGTAGGGCTTGCACTTATGTTACAGCCTATTGTAAACAATTGTGAGTAGGTTGAAAAGAAACAATTTTAACCAAATTATATAAATTTGTTTGCACCAGTGGCAGACTGACTAGTTGGCAGATCTTCCAATGGCTAGTGCCCTAACTGGGCCAGGCCGCTAACCAGTTTAGCACAGTTGTCAAATTCATTATGTATTTCTTCCCCACCTCCTCCTCATTGTATTCTAATTTGAGTTTCAACTATAAGTTCAATCTTTTGGTAGTGAAGACAACAAGTACAACCATTTTCATAAGCCAATGGGTCAACAGCAGAAGTGAGCGGCTCAAATATTTGGGGCTAGTGCACACCAATTGGACCTGTGCAGGTTAACTCAGGCTTGATCGAGAACTTGGGCCGAGATGCTGCAAGAAAAATGTGTACTCAATGAGAGATTTAATGAGCTCACAGAAATTAAGATACAGTTGGGTGCACTGCACTCCTGATATCAAATTGACAAATTGTTAGTCTAATAAACTGTTTGGTTGGAGTTGGTAGGTTGAAAAAGTGAATCTCACAGGCTGGTGCATTATTGATCAATCAGTCTCAAAAGATTTCATGCTACAATGTAAGCATATAATCTTCATTCAGATATGCTACACACAAGAGTTGTTGTGCCCATGCGCCTATGACACACCTTATGTGCAACTGAGGTATACCTTTTCTCACACTCCTAATTATCAGCAAAAGGTAAGGCCCTACAAAGTAGATTTTGTTTCTCAGGCCATTTTTGTAAAGTTGCATGAGGGAAGGAAGGTTTTTTATTGTAATTATTTCTTTGCCATCAAAACTTCATGTTCTTGGTTTGTTTTATGTTTTAGGCCTCATAATCTACAGAATAGTATGGGTGGTGGTGTATTTCGTCCCTTGAGTGCAAGAAGGCTTTGAAATACTAAAACACTGCAAAGCATTGTTGCACTCAAGATAGAAATTCATCAATTTTATTAAGTTAGGTAAAATATCAGACATAAATATTTAATTTTTATTTTTTTTAAGTTTGGAATGGTTATAAAAGTTAAAAAATTTATAGTAATTTATATACTTTTTATACTTACCAATGACCCAGACTTAGCTGGTGCTAACTCTAACAAAACCAGGGCCAAACACAAATTTTGCCCCCCAATCCCCAAAATTTGCATCCAAAACCAAAAGAAATCATGTCCTATAGGACCTCCATACTTCGCCCCTACTGCGCATGCGCAGTGTCAAGGACGTCCCGAAATTGGCGCCAATTATCATTCTTACTGGCAGTGCCTGGTCAGCGCTATGTACTCAGCGGGGAGGCAAGAGTTCCCAACTCCTGGGAGGGCCATCCCCGTCTGGGTCATTGGTAAGTATAAAAAATATATAAATTACTATAAATTTTTTAACATTTTTATACTGTACCAATGACCCAGACTTAGCTGAATAGTAAAAAGGCTGGAGGGCCTAGGACATAGAGAAAAATCCAATAAGCTCAACTATACAATAAAGAGGTAACCCCTTAAGGAGAAAAGGAGTATTAGGCTTTACATGTATCTTTCTTATTTAATATTAAATTAGAAAGATACAATACCCTTTATAATTGAGCACAATAACATTCATGTTCTCTATTAACATCCAGTATAACCCTTATACTAATTATTTTTAAAGTAAGCCAATAAATAAAGTAGTCCAGAGAATTGAGACTCTTTTTAATCTTTTAAAAGTGTCCGAGTATTGTATATTAAAGCCCGTTTGACACTTGACATATACAAATGCTTCACACCGAGCTACACTTTAAAAATATGACATGAATGAATTTTAACATTAATATTCCACTTTAAAACCATCCCGGAAGCGACTCAGAAATACTGACTTTGGAGGAGGCATTCCCTTGCTTTTCACTATAAAGCATGGTGACCTAAGGGAACACCCGCCCCCCCCCCCCCCTTCCCCTTGCCCTGGGTCAAATAGCCCAGAGCGAAGAGGGCAGCCGGACGGAGTCACTGCCGGAACAGAAAGCCTGCATAACTATAGTTGCAACTGTTTAGTGGACGACATTCTGAGCAACAGATAACGGACCTAAACAATGCAGGTCTCCAGAAATGGACTCAATATTTCTGAGATAAAAATTCGTGAATGTGGATGGCTGAGACCAATAAGCAGCCTTCATTAAGTCTGTAATAGCAATACTATTAGCATAAGCCCAAGAAGTAGCAAGAGCTCTTACTTCATGAGCGGAAATCATAAGCACAGACTGCTGAGAAGAAGATAAACTCTCATAAGCAGTACGGATAGTTAATTGAATCCATCTAGCAATAGAATGGACCGAAATGTACCTTCTATTAGGCATCAAAGACAGAAAGAAACGTTTCCGTCCCTTTCTGATAAACTGAGATCTCTGTTTATAGATACGTAATGCTCTAACAGGACAGAGTAAAGGCCTACGCCCGTCTGAAGACGGAAGAGCCTTAATAACAATAGGTTCCGGATATTTATTAGGAGCCTGATTCTTAGCTAAAAAACCCACATTAGTAGTGAAGGTGATAGTGTTCCCGACACTACGATAGTGAGAATCATCCACCGACAGTGCATGAAGCTCGCTGACTCTTCTAGCAGAAGAGAAAGCTAAGAGAAAAGCTGTCTTATAAGATAAGAATTTGAAATCTACTGTCCCAAGAGGTTCAAATGGCTTTTCCTTCAATTTAAAAAGAACCCAAGCTAAATTCCATTTAGGAATTAATCAAAGAGTTCTGGGTCTATTTATCGAGAAGTTTCTAACCAACTTAGATAAAGAGACATTAGATCCAATTTGTAAACTATCATGATGTGCATAGGTATCAGATAACATAGACCTATAACCCTTAATAGTAACAGGCTGCAGTTTGATTTCGTCAAACAAGTATACTAGAAAGTTTGCAATGTCTGATATAGAGGGATCGAAAATATCTACAGAATGATCCCTACACCAATGACGAAAAACCTTCCACTTAGCCGCATAGTTTAGCGAAGAGGAGGTCCTCCTACAGTTAGAAATCGCGTCCACTGCTCGTCCTGTAAAGTGCTTGCCATGCAAGAAGGACCGCACAACGGAAAAACGTGAAGGTTGAGACCTTGTGGGTTGTGATGGAGTTGACGCGATTTTCCCTGCGAAAGAAGATCCTCCCGTAGAGGAAGCTTTCGCGGTAGGTCCCACAACAGACACCTGAGTAGATTTATCCACGGTCTCTGTGGCGACAGAGATGCTACCAACAGAATCTTGCATTGAGATTGTTTTATCTTTAGCAATATTTGCTGAATTAACGGCGCTGGAGGATACGCATATCCTATCATTCCGTCCCAAGGGATCGACAGAGCGTCTACTTCAAATGCTCTTGGATCTGGACACGGAGACACATACGTCTGCAACTGATTGTTGAGATGTGTCGCAAATAAGTCTATCATTGGCCGTTCCCATTGGTAGCAAATCTGATTGAATACTTGTTTATTGAGAGTCCACTCCGACGGCAACAAGCGACCCTTTCGTGAAAGGGAGTCTGCTAGCACATTCAGACGACCCGGTATGTGACAGACCAAAAGAAGAACCTGATGTTCTAGTGCAAACAGAAGGATTCTTTCCGTTAGATTGAACAACAGAACTGAATGAGTGCCTCCCTGATTCCGTATATACGCCACTACTGTCGTATTGTCGGATAGGATTTGGACATGAGCATTGTGAATAATGTCCATCCAATGACGTAACGCAAGCCAAATTGACATCATTTCCTTGATGTTTATGTGCTTGCCCAGGAATTGCGGATCCCAAAGACCCTGGCATCTCGAATCCGTTGGGGTCAATGATGCACCCCAACCTGTTTGACTGGCATCCGTCATAATGGTAAAACTCGGATCCGGCAACTGCAGCGGAACTCCTTGAGTCAACCACTGAATGTTTGCCCAAGTCTGAATCTCTTGTTTCACTTGATCTGACAAGAGAACGTCTACGTCGAGCGAATGAATTTTCACACTCCAATTCTGAGTCAAGAAAATTTGGAGAGGACGCGTGCGTAACCGCCCCATCGGAATGAGATCCGCAGCGGCTCCGCACAGACCTATCAGTCTCATAAATTCTCTCGCTGTGACTTTGTCTGCGTGCAGACAATAGCGAGCGTAACAACTGACTAATTTCGCTCTGGTTAACGGCAGATGAACAAGATTGTTGTGCGTCTCGAAGCTCATTCCCAGATGTGTGAATGACTTGGACGGCACCAGATCCGACTTCTCCTCGTTTACTATAAAACCGAGACGTCGGAGCAATAGAAGTAGATTCTGAACATTGTTCTGAAGCGTTAACTCATTGCCGTACCTCTGAAGAATGTCGTCCAGGTAGGCCGACGTTACCGCAGACGAATGAGCTCGGAAATAGATCATTACCGAGTTCATTACCCGAGTGAAAGCCCAGGGTGCTAGATTCAGTCCGAAGCACATCGCCCGGAATTGATACACCACTCCTAGGACTGCGAAGCGTAGATACTTTCTGAATGTCGGATGTACCATGACGTGAAAGTACGCATCTTTGAGATCTATGCTTGTTGCATAATCGTTCACCCGAATACTCGCTCTGACCGACCGAATCGTCTCCATATAAAACTTCGGAGCGACGATCAGCTTGTTTATCCAGCTCAAATCTATGACTGGACGGAACGAGCCGTCTGGTTTCGGAACCAGAAACAGATGGCTGTAGAATCCCGGAGTCTCCTGGTTTTCTACGACCTCTATCGCGTTCTTCATTAAAAGAGACTGCACCTCTGATAATAGAGCGTCTCTTTTCTGCGGATTTGACGGAAGTTGAGTCCACTTTGGACTTCGAGTTAATGGAGGCTTTCGTTTGAAGGATATCTTTAGACCTTCCGAAGTCACTCCTCTCACCCAAGGGTCGTCCGTAATCGACGCCCATTCTTGTGAAAAGCTCAACAACCTTGCGCCAACCAGTATGCGATAGAGGTTTAAGCCATCACCTCCTGGACCTGCGAGGCCTGCGGTAGGAGAAACCACGTCCTCCACGACCCGCACCTCGTCCCGTCGACCTCGGGGCATCCGACCGGTTGTCCCGGCCCGAAGGACGTCCCGAACGAGAGTCGCTACCCTGACGGTCTCTCGAATAAGACCAAGAGGACGCACCGGAACCTCTATAGGAACCTCTCTTGGGCGCATTAGACCCAGAAGTGCCTGTCTTATTCTTGTCTGCCGTATCCGACTTCTTAGAAGCAGATTTGAACAACAGAGAATCCGAAGCTTTCTTTGTAATTTTATCATAAATAGCAGAAAGCTTGCCGTCAAAGAGAAGTTCTCCGGAGACCGAAGCGACTCTGAGAGAGTTCTTCACCTTAGTATCCACGAGTGTGGATGTAGCTAGGGCTGCGTCACGTCTAACCAACTCCAGGTTTGCCACTGAAAGGGCGGAGTTACACGTGGAATAAGCTACTGCCCTTGAAAGAAGTCTTAAAGAGGATTGTATATCCTGAAATTCTTTCCCTTGAAGGCGCAGTGATAACGCCTTAGTAAGGTGATCTGCGTAAGATAAGGCATCTAAATTGGCTCTGTTAGACGAAATAGCTGTTTCCAACACCGCGATTGGAATAGAAGCCGACGACGGTAATGATAGCTCTAAGTCTTCCGCCTTGTTGTCCATACGCAGAGGAACTCTCGGAATACCCTGTCCTGCCGTGTCGAATTTATTCCTTGCATTAATGAAAGGCAGGTTGAGAGTATTGGCGGACAAGAAACCTGCTTTCCCCGTTCTGGAAGCAAGTTTAAATATAGCGTCGTTCAATAATTCAAATGTTCTTGCAACATCATTGGACTGCGACGGAAACTCGGGAGCGATGTCCCTGAACCGCTCAAAAAATTCAGAGTCTAATGATGCTATAATCCTCTTGTCCGGAACCGCAGCAGTCTTGCCCGACGGAACAACTTGAGGGAGAAAGTGCCGGATGAAGTCCACGGCAGCTTTATGTTGTTCCGAAAGGGATAGTTCCAAATCATCTGTATCCCTTTCACCATCCGGTCAGACCTCATGATGCTCCCGGTCGTCCGCCCCCGATGCTTCGGCGGAGCGTACCGACCCAGCGCCGTCGGATAATTCCCGATCTGACACCATTTCTGTCGGCTGCTGGGATGCTGTGATAAGTTGTGCTATCTGCACAAGTATGTCCGGCGTCGAGACCTGCGGAGGCGCAGTCTTTCGCTGCTTCGCCGAGGGCAGCACCGCATCAGATGGCTCCCGCATACTTTTTCTATGCGAACGTCCGGAGTCCATCGGTCTCGTGTCCCTGGCTGCCAGATGGTGTGACCTGGTCGCCGAAGAATCCCTGATCGGCGAAGCTGGTAAGATATCGGCGGTCACGCAGCCAAGGTGCGGTCGTGTGCGCTGACGAGAAGAAGAAGCCTGAGCAGTCTCCACGGACTGCCTATACAACGGAGCGTCCCGAGCGACGGACGTATGCTCCGCTTGCGGCACATTTTGTACCACAACATCTGGTCCCAGATGTTGTTGTACGAGAGAGGGGCCTCTCTCGCTCGCGGCCCGGCTGGACCTGGACGAGCTAGGAACCGGACTCAAAGGCTTCCTCCGATCTCGCCTACTATCCGCCGTCACTGGGTGTGCACATTGAATGTTTATAGTGCTCGCATCACCCAACATTTCCTCCTGGACCGCATCGGACGAACCCGGCTGCCGAACCATTCGGTGAATGGACGCTACACCGGGCGAGCTAGTGGACGACATTTGTTTAATCTCCATGAGCACTTTTGCTGCTAGCTCTGTATTCATTTGTGACGACGGAAGCGCACTTGCAGAAGATAACATGGAAACATCACCCTGTTCTTGTTCCTCTGAAATAGAAACTGAGAAAGTAGAGTGACCTTGCGGAGAAAGAGCCGGCATAGCCCTTTCTCCAGTAACAACATACCGTGACACACGTTTCCAATGTTTGTCATCCCAATATTGACATATAGAACAGGGATTAGTGCGAGAACACTGACTACAATTAATACAATGATCATGAAAGTCAGAGGAAGATTTCTTCCCATTACAATTTGAACAATATCCTTTCATTGTGAAAAGTCAACAAGTCCTAGTTACTCGCACAAACCCCTGACACAAAGATACATAATAACATGATCCATTAATAATGAAAAAACAATTGCAAAACAAAATAATTTTGAAAAAATATTTTTTCAGCGAAGCCCAAGTTTCTGAAAAGTAACGTTGAGCCCCGATGGATCCGATGGCTAAGTGTGGTCAAAAATTTTAAATTTATATTAAATAATTAATGAGACACTTACGGATAATAGAAATGTATCTTATAGTGAGATAAACTACACCAAAGGCAAACAACCCCCCTCAAAAAAGGCTGTTGCCAATGTAAACAAACAGTGTAAAACACCAGAAAACATGACTCCAGGCACTGAAAAAACTGGCCCGAAATCAGTCATCAAAATTACACTCTATCTGATGCAAGACAGAGACTCCCAGGGGAGAATCTGCAGAACATCAGATGGAAGATGCAGAACACAACGTTTATACACCCATGGGTGAAAACGTAACTATGGGGAAAATAACAGAAAACATTCTGTAACCAAGCAACTCTCCCAAGAGAATTTTAGAAATGAACTTTCTCAAAAATATGCCAAAAGCATGGGAGAATTGCAAGGGGGGACTTAGAAGGCCAGGGGAGAGGAAACACTGAATAAGCAGTGCAACATTTTAGCAAGAATGACAACAAGAGGCCCATGCCTCGAAAATAGGCAACTTAACATAATTTCATAAAAAATTTTAAGTACAGCCCTGATTATTTTTTGTCACTCCTTTTCCCTCTCCTCCTTCTATATCCTCCTTAGAATCACCATTTCTCCAAAAATTACGTGTCTGGCATCCTTTAAACTGAGATTTACAAGCACAAAGATCAGTGAGATGTTGACTGATGAAGGGCCAAACAGAGAATGATAATTGGTGCCAATTTCGGGACGTCCTTAACACTGCGCATGCGCAGTAGGGGCGAAGTATGGAGGTCCTATAGGACATGATTTCTTTTGGTTTTGGATGCAAATTTTGGGGATTGGGGGGCAAAATTTGTGTTTGGCCCTGGTTTTGTTAGAGTTAGCACCAGCTAAGTCTGGGTCATTGGTACAGTATAAAAATAGAGAGCATGCAGCAGCCAAAATGACCATGCAGGAGGGCCTGAGAAACAGATTTTAAACTGTTTTAGGCCTAGGTAAAATGTAATTATTTCTATGCCACTCCTCAGGCCTACCTGGGCTCTGTCTTTTTTTAATCACTACACACTTTATTATAATAGCTACTGAGACAGAGGCTAATCAGCAAACTTTTTTGTATTACATGTATAAAATACATTCATATAATGAACATATCATACACTTTACAAACATACTTGACTTGAACATGTTCGGTGACAATTTTAGCTCTCCTAACAGCTGTCCCATAGCCCCAAGCCGCGGTGGTAAAGATTCCAGTCCTGTGGGGTTGACCCTGAGTGCAATGGAGGAGTTTGTGGGGCAGGTCCTAACGTTGTGTATTTTTTGGGGTTGAAGGACCGACTCCCAATGGGGTCAACTAGTGATTAATTTTGATTTACTAGATTCTGTTGTTTCGACTTGGCCAGGTGGGGTTAAAGGATACTTCTGGTGAAATACAACTCCAACACAAATTTAAAGTTCACTGATAGATATAATTTATTAATTCATGATGTAAAAATAAATGCTTAGCCATGAAAATTCCATTCGGCCTGGTTATATTGAGGTACAGTGGAACACTGTTAATGGAATAGCCACTTTGCCAATGAAAATTGTTCAATTAACAGGAGTATTCAATTGACAGGGATTGTGTCACTTTCCTGTGTTCTAGAGATAAACTTAGCATTTATTCTATTATATCTTGTTTGACAGAGCTCCCTCCATGAGCTCCGTCAAACAGGGTATAATAGATTAAATGCCTGTATTGGACGTACTGAGGGCAAATAGGTCTATAAACAAAGGAAAACTGGGGAGAGTCTCGAGAATTTCTTGACAGGTTACACAATTTTTTATTCAATTAACAGGAGTTTACTCTATAACCTATATTCAATTAACAGGTCAAATTTGTACTGGAGGTATGGTAAATGGTTTTGCATTGGGAAATTATATTCAACTGACAGGGTTATTCAGTTAATAGATATCCAATTAAGTGGGCTCCACTGTACTGCCAACCAGCTCCTAATAGGAGCTGAAGCTCTTATATCGATTTAAAGCTGTTATCCTATAATAACCTGACCATTTTAGGTCAATTAAGATTCCTAGTCCCAAGTTTTTAACATCACTTACCAAGAGTTCAAGCTCTTCTGAAAAGAACCAAAGTTCTAAGAGGTCCATAAAAAAGAAATAGAATAAATAAATACAACGGTCAAAAACGGTCAGTTCCGCCGATTTATATGATTTAGACCATTACTAAAACTAAGACATACCTAATAAATTTCCAAAACATAAGCTCTAAGAGTTTTTTTTCAATTCAATCAGTCGTTAGCTCTGCCAAGCCATTAGGAGTTGGAAATGCCGAACTATAGTGAGAATTCGAGCTCTTAATTTTAGTGTGAAAGCAGGCTGCTTAAATACAAATTAGAGGCAGCAAAGCACAAATGAGAGAGAGAGTCTTTCATTGATGGTTTTTCTGCCTACACTAGTATTGCATCAGCCACCTGCTTTAACACCTTGCATTTAACTGGTTGAGTGCTAAATTATTTTTCAAGTTCAAAGGTGAATTGTAACACAAGTATTTTTTGCAAAGATACCATGCTGACAGCAAGGGGGACTTCAGTTTAGCAAGATTTTGTTCATAGATAATTGTTCTGTTACAATTTATTGGCACTCTCCAATAAATTGTAACAAATTGATAGTTTATAACCAATGGTTTTTTTTCTTACTGCTGAGAAAACAAGCAAATGCAAACAGTGTAAAGCTACTACAATGGCTTTCAGCACTTTTCAATAGAGCCATGATTTTGGCTTCCAGCACCCAACCAGTTAATAATTAAATGCATAGACAAAGATAATTTACATAGTAAAATTACCAAGTTAAAACTCCAGCACATACACGGTTATAGGTACCACAGAACTAAATATTTGAATTAGAGTTACCTGCCTTGAAATGTTGCACTCAGAAATGATGCAATCTCTAAAAACAGGCGGCCTTGGGAAAGTTAAAAAATTTATAGTAATTTATATATTTTTTATACTTACCAATGACCCAGACTTAGCTGGTGCTAACTCTTAAATTCTAGGGCCAAACACAAATTTTACCCCCCAATCCCCAAAATTTGCATCTAAAACCGAAAATTACATGTCCTATATGGTCCTCCATACCTTTCCTCCACTGCGCATGCGCAGTGTCAAGGAAGTCTCGAAATTGGCGCCAAAAGTCATTCTTACAAGCAGTGCCTGGAAAAGCGTTATGTACTCAGCGGGGAGGTATGAGTTCCCAACTCATGGGAGGGCCATCCCCGTCTGGGTCATTGGTAAGTATAAAAAATATATAAATTACTATAAATTTTTTAACATTTTTATACTGTACCAATGACCCAGACTTAGCTGAATAGTAAAAAGGTTGGAGGGCATAGGACATAAAGCAATCCAATAACTCAACTATATATATACAGAATTATCCCTCAAGAAGAAAGGAGAAATAGGCTTTACATGTATCGTTCTATTCTGCATCAAAACAAGAAAGACACAACACCATTCTGTACTTGAGCATAATAACATCACTGATGTCTATTAACCTCCAGTATAATCCATTATGGTAATTATTTTTAAAGGAAAGCCGATAAATAAAGTAGTCCAGATAAATGAGACTCTTAAATTCATTAAAAGTGACCGATAATTGTATATTAACATCTGCATGATATGTGACATATACAAATACTACACACCGAGGTACACTTAAAAATATTACATGGATGAGTAAAAAATTATCTTTACACTTTAAAAATCATCCCGGTACTGACTAGAATTACTGACTCTAGGGGAGGTATTCCCTTGCTTTTCACTATAAAGCAAGTGACCTAAGGGAACAACCGCCCCCCCCCCCCCCCCCCACTTCCCCTTGCCCTGGGTCAAATATCCCAGAGCGAAGAGGGCGGCAGCACAGAGTCACTGCCAGAACCAAAAGCCTACACAACTATAGTTGCAACTGTTTAGTGGACGACATTCTGTTCTGAGCAACAGATAACGAACCTAAACAATGCTGGTCTCTAGAAATGGACTCAATATTTCTGAGGTATAAATTCGTGCAAGTGAAAGGCTAAAACCAATATGCAGCCGTCATTAGAACTGTAACAGCAACGCTATTAGCATAAGCCTCTGAAGTAGAAAGAACTCTTACTTCAAGAGCTAAAATCTTAATCGCAGACTGCTGTGCTGAAGATATTATCATAAGCAGTACTGAAAGCTAATAGAATCCATCTAGCTATAGAATGGACCGAAATGTGGAGGAAGCTTCCACAGCATAAGCCACAACAGACACCTGAATAGATTAATGCACGGTCTTTGTGGAGTCAGAGGTGCTACCAACAGAATTGCATTGAGATTATTTAACTTAAGCCATATCTGCTGAATCAACGGCGCTGGAGGATACCCATATCCTATTATCCCATCTCACGAGATGGATAGAGCGTCAACTGCAAACGCTCGAGGATCCGAACATGTTGACACATACACTTGCAACTGATTGTTGAGATGCGTCGCAAATAAGTCCATCATTGGCCACTCTCATAGGTAGCAAATCTGATATAAATACTCGTTGTTAAAAGTCCATTTGACTGCAACAAGGGAAAGGGAGTCCGCTAATACGTTCAGACGACCCAGAATACGACGGACCAATAGGAGAACTTGATGTTCTAGTACCAACAGAAGGATTCATTCCGTTACAGTGAATAACAGAATGGAATGAGTACCTCCCTAATTCCGAAAATACGCTTATACCGTCGAATTGTCAGACAGAATTGCATGTGGGCAATCTGGATAACATTCATGCAATGACGTAACACAAGCCAAAATAATATCAATTCCTGATGTTTATGTGCTTGATTAGGAACTACGGATCCCAAGGACCCTGGCACTTAAAAACCGTTGGGCTCAATGTTGGGTCCCAACCTATTTAACTGGCATCCGTCAAAACTGTAAAACTCGGATCCGGCAATTGCAGTGGAAGTTATTTCCCTGAATAAACCACTGAATATCTGCCCAAGTCTGAATCTGTTTCACTTGACTTACAAGAGGATGTACGTAATGAGCGCAAGAATCTTCTCCCTCCAACTCTGTTCTTTTTGAGTCAAAAAGATTTGGAGAGGACAAGTGCGTAGCCGCCCCATTGGAATAAAATCCGCGGCAGCTCCACACAACCCTATCAGTCTGATGAATTCTCTCGCTGTAACTTTGTCTGAGTGAAGACAATAGCAAGCGTAACAACTGATTAATTTCGCTCTGGTTAACGGCAGACGAACGAGATTGTTGTGCGTCTTGAAGCTCATTCCCAAGTGGGTAAATGACTTGGACGGCATCAGATCCAACTTCTCCTCGTTTATTATAAAACCGAGATGTCGGAGTAATAGAAGCAGATTCTGCACATTGTTCTGAAGCGTTAACTCGTTGCCGTACCTCTGAAGAATGTCGTCCAGGTAGGCCGATGTTACCGCAGACGAATGAGCTCGGAAATGTATCATTACCGAGTTCATTATTCAAGTGAAAGCCCAGGGCGCTAGGTTCAAACCGAAGCACATCGCTCGGAACTGATATACAACTCCTAGGACTGCGAAGCGTAGATACTTTCTGAATGTCGGATGTACCATAACGTGAAAGTACGCATCCTTAAGATCTATGCTTGTAACATAGTCCTTCACCCGAATACTCGCTCTGACTGATTGAATTGGCTCCATATAGAACTTCGGAGCGATGATCAGCTTGTTTATCCAGCTCAGATCTATGACTGGACGGAACGAGCCGTCTGGTTTCGGAACCAGAAACAGATGGCTGTAGAAACCCGGTGATTCCTGGTCTTCTATGACCTCTACCGCGTTCTTCTCCAGAAGAGACTGTACTTCTGATAGAAGAGCGTCTCTTTTCTGCGGATTTGACGGAAGCTGAGTCCATTTTGGACTTCGAGTTAATGGAGGCTTTCGTTTGAAGGATATTCTTAGTCCTTCCGAAATTACCCTTCGAACCCAGGGGTCGTCCGTAATTGACGCCCAATTGTTTATAAAACTCGACAATCTTCCGCCTACCGGAACACGATAGAGGTTCTTTCCATCACCTCCTGGACCTGCGAGGCTTGCGGAAGGAGAAACTATGTCCTCCATGACCCGCACCTCGCCCCGTCGACCTAGGGACATCTGACCGGTTATCTCAGCCAGAATAACGCCCCCCACGTGAGTCGTTGCCTTGACGGTCTCTAGAATAAGACCTAGAGGACGCATAGGAACCTCTATAGGAACTTCTCTTGGGTGTACTTGTCCCAGAAGTGCCTGTCTTACTCTTTTCTGCTGCACCGACTTTTTAGAAGCGGATTTGAATAGCAGAGAATCCGAAGCTTTCTTAGTTATCTGATCATAGATTGAGAGAACGTCTATATCGAGCAATTCATAGATTGCTGAAAGGTTGCCGTCGAAGAGAAGCTTCTCCGAGACCGAAGCGACTCTGAGAGAGTTCTTCACCTTACCATACACGCGTGTGGATGTAGCTAGGGCCGTGTCACGTCTAACCAACTCCAGGTTTGCCACTGAAAGGGCGGAGTTATACGTGGAATAAGCTATTGCCCTTGAAAGAACTCTTAAGGAAGATAGTACATCCTGGAATTCTTTCCCTTCAAGGTGTAATGAAAACGCTTTAGTAAGGTGATCTGCGTACGATAATGCGTCTAAGATAACTCTGTTAGACATTATTGTCGCTTCCAACATCGCGGTTGAAATTGACATGGACGACGGTACAGATCATTCTAGATCTTCGGCCTGATCGTCTAGACGCAGAGGAACTCTCGGTATGCCCTGTCCTGCCGTTTCGAAATTATTCCTTGAATTGATGAAAGGCAGATGTAGAGCATTCGCAGATAAGAAACCTGACATGCTCATTTTCGTAGCAAGCTTATATATAGCATCCTACAATAGTTCAAATGTTCTTGTGACATTATTGGACTGTGTCAGAAACTCAGGGACGATGTCCCTAAACCGATAAAATTATTCTGTGTCCAGTGACGCTAACAGTTTCTTATCCGGCATCGCAGCCTTTTGGTCCGACAGAACAACTTCTGAAAGATAATGCCGGATGATATCTACGGCAACTTTATGTTGTTCCGAAAGGGAAAAAACCAACTCCTCGGTTTCCCTTTGCCATCCTGTCGGACCACTTGAAATTCTCGGTCGTCCGTACCTGATGCTTCAGCGGAGCGTACCGACCCAGCGCCGTCGGATAAATCCAGATCCGACACAGATTCTGTCATCTGCTGGGATGCTGCGATAATTTGTGCTATTTGTAATAGCACATCCGTTACAGAGACCTGTGGAGCAGCGGTCTTATGTTACTTAGCTGCTGAAAGCTCCCAGGACGTTAACTCCTGCATATTTCTTATGCGAACGTCCGGAATCTATAGGCCTCGTATTCCTGACTACCGGATGGCGTGACCTGAAATCCTTGGTCGGCGAGACTGGCTAGATAACAATGGTCACGTAGTCAAGGTGTGGTCGTGTGCGCTGCCGTGAGGATGAGGAAGCCATTAGAGCAGTCTCTCCAGACTGTCTATATAACGGAGCGTCCCGAGCGGTGGACGTATGCTCCGAATGAGAAACATTTGTACCACAACATCTGTTCTAAGATGTTGTTGCACGAGAGAGGAACCTCTCTCACTCGCAGCCCGGGTGGACCTGGACGAGCTAGGAACTGGACTTAAAAGCTTCCTCCGTACCCTCCTCGTATCCATCGTCACTGGGTGTGCACGTAGTATATTTTACAGTGCTCGCATCACCCAAATCTCCTTCCTGGACCGCAACGGACAAACCCGGTTACCGAACCATTCGATGAATGGACGCTACACCGGGCGAGCTAGCGGACGCCAAAGCCGTCGATCCTACTTGGGACCTCTTAGGCAATTGACGTAAAATCATGAGCAATTATCCGCTAGCTCTTCATTTGACTGTGACGACGGAAGCACACTTTTTGAAGACATCACAGAAAATCACCGCATTCTTATTCCTGAATGAGGCCTGTGGAGCCGTGATTTACATAATATCCACTGGCAGATCCAGGGACGTTCATTCCTGCATTTATATAATATGCAAACGTCCCATCAGGAAAGACCTCATATCCTTAGCTAACAGATGAAGTAACCTGGTCGACAATATTCCCTGGTCGGCAAAGCAGGAGCTCTAGGAACGTTCATTCCTGCATTTATATAATATGCGAACGTCCCCTGGAACTCTGTGGTCACAAGCCAAGGTGCGGTGGTGTGTGTTGACATGAGGATGAGAAAGCCCATAACACAGCCAGTTCGGACTGTGTATGTGACGGAACGTCCCAAACAGGAGGATTAGTTGTATGTTCCGACTAACAAACAAACATACAACAACATTGCGGCTCAAATGTAGTTGTAAGAGAGATGGGGCCTCTCTCGCTCGCGGCCCGGATAGACCTGGACGAGCTAGCTACTAGACTGACAGGCTTCCTCCGTACTATCCTTGGATCCGTCGTTGCTGGCTGTGCACGTTCCAAGTTTATAGTGCTCGCATCACCCACACTGCTTCCCAGAACCGTAACGGACAAACCCGGCTGCCGAGCCATTTGATGAATGGTCGCTACACCGGGTGGACTAGCTGACGATCAATGCCTTCGATCCTACTAGGGACCTCTTCGGCAATTGTCGTATTACCCTAAGCACTTAGCCGCTATCCCTAACTCTGCAACGACGGAGACACACTTGTTGAAGACATCACGAAAACATCACTCTGAATTCTGAAAAATAAAATGATAATGTAGAGTGACCCTACGGAGAGAGGACCGGAATGGACCCTTCCCAGCAAACACAATATCGTGACACACGCCTCCAACGTTGTCATTTCAATCAACACACACAGAGCAGGAATTAGCGCGAATACATTGAACCTGAGAATTAGAGGAAGATATCCTCGCATTATAAATAAAAAAATTTTTATTTTTTTTTTATTTTTATTTTTTTTTTTTTTTATCAATAAAAAATACAGTCATATTAGTCGCACTATCCCTTGAAATAAAGATACATAATATAACATAATCCATTATAATCTTTGAAAGAAAATAATTTTCAAAAAAAAAATTTTTTGAAAAATTTTTTCAGAAGAGCCCAAGTTCCCAATGGGAACAACGAGCCCAAATGGATCCCAAAAAAGCCTAAGTGAGGACAAAATTTTTTAAAACATTTCAAAAAATTAATGCAACACTTACATACAATATTAATGTATCTTGCTATGTCTAAATTAATGTAAAGACAAGAAATCACGATCAGCAGTAACCGTTGTCAATGTAAACAAGAAGTTGTACAAAAACCGGAAACATGACTCCAGGCACTGATAAACATGGCCCGAAATCAGTTACCAATTTAAACACTATCTGATGCAAAACAGAGATTTCCATAGAAGAAACTGCAGAACATCAGATGGTAGATGCAGATCACAACACCTAAACACCCAAGGGTGAGGACGTCAACATGGGGAAAAGAACAGAAATTCATTCTGTTACGAAGCCAAAACTCCCAAGAAATTTTAGTAACAATATTACAGAAAATATGCCAAAAGCATGGGAGAATAGCAAGGGGGGAATAAAGGAAAGGGAGAGAGGCAACACTGATCAAGCAGTGGAACTTTCATAGCAAGAATGATAACAACAGGCTCATGCCTCGAAATTAGGGAACATAACATAATTTCATAAAAAAATTTTAAGTTACAGCCCTGATTATTTCCTGCCACTGAATTTTCCTCTCATCCTTCTATTTCCTCTTTAAATCCACCATTTCTCTCATATTTATGTGTCTGGCATCATTTAAACTGAGATTTACAAGCACAAATATCAGTCAGATGTGAACTGATGAAGGGCCAAACAAAGAATGACTTTTGGCGCCAATTTCGAGACCTCCTTGACACTGCACATGCGCAGTGGAGGAAAGGTATGGAGGACAATATAGGACATGTAATTTTCGGTTTTAGATGCAAATTTTGGGGATTGGGGGGTAAAATTTGTGTTTGGCCCTAGAATTTAAGAGTTAGCACCAGCTAAGTCTGGGTCATTGGTACAGTATAAAAATATATATTGTTTCAATAAATGTTTGAAACATGCTATTGACAACTTGCATTATTGTTGGATATTCCAGATAAATAAAGAGGGTGATTTGATGACTTTTGGACCTAAAAAATACAACTGACTTTTGGTGTGTTTTTGTTGGGAATTCCCTGAATATATGTGCATGTGTCCGGCACTTGCCTTCCAGTCAGATTTTCTCTCTTATTTGTTGCATGACCCCCTGTTTTGGGGTCAGAAAAAGTTGTATGAAGGGCTATACTCGACAAAGATATTTGAATGCCAAAATTAAAGTGATGCGATCATATTTTTTTTCGGCTGAACGTTATAATGGTCGCCTGTGGGAAAATATTTAGTTCTGTGATACCTATAGAGAATTAATGGTCCTCCTGATATCTCTGATAATGAACTGGAGTAAAAGACAGTTGATTGACAATTTAAGCTAGTTTTAATAAACAATTTAAGAGGTGAATTTAGTACTCCATGTAATAAAACTGGATGTGACAGAGTATGATGGACTGGCTCATTATACTTGAAGGCAAACTACAAATTATGCTTTCTAATTAAATTCTGTCTGACACATAACAATAGCTACAAACAAAAGAGCTGATCCAACCTTGTGAAGCTCACTTTGTCACACAGCATACCAGTGACCTTTATCATTTCTGGTGTACCATTTTTTACTCGTCTTCTGTTGACAAAAATGAAGCAATATACATATCAAATATGGGTGCAGGTTCCAAAGAATAATGGAAAAACATATGACACCAACACCTTAGAAAACTCATAAATCAGCATGCAGCTCAGCTTATTTTATCTGCTAATTAGGCGAACATACATGTACCAGCAGAATGCAAGATATGCATTCTATTTCCCAAAATTGGTGATTAAAAGGTGGCAAATACTCTAAACGATGTTTGCACATTTGCCAGTGGAATAGTTGGCCAACCATAACTCTTTCAGTCTGATCTGAAGGTGTCCACCTTAGGTATACTCAAGAATCTTGCAGTCTCATGTTTCCACTGTGTGAAAATGACATGAAGGTAATAACAAGAGGTATATAGAAAATAAATAATTGTAAATAACATGGGAGTGTAAAAACCATTGCATATCAACTGGGTTTAATCATTCAGTGATTAGCAGAATATTTACAAAATAAAAGAAAACTAATTACAGTAAGGGGCTTCCCAAGTTAGTACAGTGGAGCCCACTTAATTGGATATCTCTTAATTGTATATCCTGTTAATTGAATATAAGGCCTGGAATAGTCTAAGGACTTTTGTCGCATCAAATCTAATTGTATTAAATCTGTCGCTGATGCGACACAGAGAAATTTTGAAATATACAGACGCATCACCCTTTTGTCGAATCTAATTGATTAGCCAATCATTGGTGACCGGCATACTTTAGGTTCCTTCAATCATTTGTTTTGCACCCAGGGAGCGACATTGATTTGTTTATTTATTCACTGGGGCATACCGACACTTTCAACAGCCAGTGTCAGACAGTTTTATGGGTGAGGCTAGAAAACCTGGAGAAACACCCATCGGGACAAGTAACTGTCAGAACTTTCCAACTTACTAACTGGGCACAAGCAGGGTTAGCAATGGCTGAAGGCATGTGTACTGTCGACGTCCCTCTTCCATTCAAAGGGATGTACCCTGTTTTACCCATCGTTCCCAGGAATGACTGAAATATTTTGGGTGCATGTGTTTTACTTGTACCGAGAAATGTTCACAAACATGTTCTGACTGAAAACAAACCATATTCCCTTCAGGCAAATGCAGTGCCCTGATTGCTGGGGAGATACCTAGGCCATGGAAGCTTTTTGCTTCCCACCTAAATTTTGAGAAATCACAATTATTGATCCAGCTTATTGTGACTCAGAACAATGGGGGAAATTGGGGGCTGCAGAGTTGACACTCATGCTTTGATCAGCTGGTGGAATGGCTGAGCATTGAGGAGTACATCACCCCGCCCCCCCAACAATAAAAAAAACAACAGAACCAAGAACGGACTTGGCCAAGAAAAGTTACTGGGAAATGCATCAAGGGGGCCCAGACCTGCAGAAAATTTGTTTTTTTTTTAACTGAACTCTGCTTCCTTGCATCTGAGTGATCAATGCCAGTCCAGAAAGAGAACATTCCGATGGCATTTTTGTATCATCCTCATCGATCATTTGACAAATAGTTTTCTATGGAGGAGGGTGTGTTTGGCTCAAGAAGACCATAGTTAGGCCCAATCGTAGAATATTTTGATTTTTGAAACTGGAGGAATGCTGTTTCATTCCATCTGAGCTATCAATGACAGACTAGGCTGCTGGTATAAAGAAATGTCGTCTAAGTGGACTGCCAATGGCAGTCCATATAGAGGGCAACCAGACCATTTTGCCTTTTGGTTATTTTCACGAAATTTTCCACACTGAAACTATCAATGTAGTTTGTAGGCGAGCCTGATGCTGTTCGTTTAAAATTTATTTTCGTACTCAAACAACCTCTTATTCAGTCATTTTAAAAAATTGATTTTCGTCCTCACTTCTTCGATCAAAAAAATCTCGAACTACGGCTTTAAGTTGACTATTGCAATCAACACTCAAATGATGTAAGATGGGTATTTCTAGCGACTGACATGTGCTTTCCACATTACATGATTTGCATTTGGTCGATCAGCAGTGCTCGTTTGTTTCCGCACTTTGTATTAGATTTGACGCATCTGAAATCCGTTGACTATTTCAAACATGTATTTCAGATGCATTACCAACGGAGATTCATCTCAGTTGGACGAAGATTCGTCGGTGATATCTTAATCACATCTACTTGAAATATACATCGCATCACCGATGAATTTAATCCATTTTTTGCTCTGGTATTACATTCGACATGTCAAAAATCCGTCGACTATTTCAGGCCTAACTTCTAAACACAGAATCATTCACTGTAGCTTCAATGCAAATTTGACCTGTTAATTACATATAGGATACAGAGTAAACTGTTAATTAAATAAAAAATATTGTAATCTGTTGAGCAATTTCTCTGATGGTCACAGAATTTGACACTTTTATCAAGATTTTTGGCCTCAATACATTCAATATAGGCATTTAATCTATTATATTCTGTTTAGCAGAGCACACTCAACTCTGTCAAACTAGACAGAATAGAATAAATGCTCAGTTTATCACTGGAAGATAGGAAAATGACCTTGCTCCTGTTAATTGAAAACTCCTCTGAATTAGTCCAAACTGCCAACATGCTCGAGAGTTGACTCCCTTTAGAGTGGCTTTCATATACATGTATATATATAGACTGAAAGTAGTCAAAATGAAAGCTGCTCTGAAGGGAGTCATCTCCTGAGCATGGCAGCAGTTTTGACAAATTTATATATATTATTTGATGAAGAAATACTCCTCTAAATTAGATATTTGTCATAGGCAATTTGACTATTCTACTAACAGGGATCTACTGTACAACCATTTATATATCTTATATACTACAAATTTCTGAGAATTTTTATGGATTTAAATTGTCACATGAGAGCTGTGTATATGTTACAATCAACCAGTATAATTAGGTAATCTGTAGATTACCTGAAATTTTCCATCAGATAATCAACAGATGACCTAAAAATTTCAGGTCATCTACAGATGACCTGAAAAAATGACCAATATTTTATACAGATTATACTGAACTGGGTCCAGCTGTATTGTTAGTATTACAAGCATAGGAAAAACCATTCACATGGGCCTTATGGTTGATGATACTTCTTATGTTCAGAAATAGAGGTGTTTTGTAGCCTTATTCAATGGTTTTTGAAGCAAGTTGAGATATAAACCTCATGAATCTTTGTACACATTTATATGAAAAAGCCTGTGATTTTTTTCATATAAGATCACCAGACTCATATTTGCCTTTCCAGTAGATATAAACATGCTACTTCAATGTACCATCTGATAAGCCCATCTGATATTAGGAATGACGAAATTTATTTGACAAAAAGATATAAAAAATATATTTCAACACAAGCAACTTTTTACCACTAAAACATTGCTTATGCCTGATCAATGTATGTGCCTATCCAGCTCATTCCAATAAATGGGTCTAAAGTATGTTTGGAATTTTTAATTATTTAATAAATTTGTTTTGCAAATGTCATCCTTCTGTCATGTTAGATAAAGAATAAATCTGTCAGGTTCATGTTCTTGGTTTGATTTATGTTTTAGGCCTCATAATCTACAGAACAACATTGGTGATGGTGTATTTCGTCCCTTGAGTGCAACAAGCCCTTGCAATGCTACATGATGAAGAAGGATGACATATGCACAAAGATGGAAAATTATTGGTATGCATTCCACCGGTATGTCCTTTAAAGCAATCGGTCATCAAATCGACATCCATTAAACAGTCACCAGTCATTTGGTGAGAAAACACATTCAAAACAATGAGGTTAAGAACTGTCCACCGTCAGAATGACCCCCAGTGACATCACAATGTGGAAACAGCTAAGATACTTCTTAGGCTGGTGCGATGACAGCCATTCACCTCTAGTACTGTCCTTGAAAAAGACTGGGCCAGAAATGTGGCCTGTAGAGTGTGCTCATGTAATTGTTGACAATTTATATGCCAAATCCAAGATGGCTACTGATGGCCATGTTTTTCAATGAAATTCAGAAAAGTTGGATAGCTCCCACTAGATATCACACCAAAGATACAAATGAGATGCAGTCTGTAGGGCATGCTAATGGAATTGTTGACAATTTATATGCCAAATCCAAGATAGCAGTCAGCGGACATGTCTTTGAACGAAATTCAGAAAAATTTGCTAGCTCCCATGTAAACATTTCCCCAGTGACATATGAAATTTGAAACTGATTGGATGAGACATAAGGCCTGTTGGGTGTGCTAAAGGAATTGTAGACTGACAAGAGGTACGGATGTACGGACGTACGATGGATCACACAACCCATCCCAATAACCCATACTTTACTTTGTCAAGGTGAGCTAAACACTGGTTGTTTTTTTAGGTAATCCATAAATTGCTGATGGAATCAGTTAATCTGCAGATTACCTGAAAATTTGTGGTACTCTATAGATTACCTGATTATACAGCTTCTCTGTACCATACACAGTCAGTTGAAAATAGAGTTGAAATGGTTCACCGATTAATCGATTAACCAATGATCAACATCTTGATCAATCAAAAAAGTAATTGATCAATTAACCGTTACTTTTGAACTACTGTATTTTCTGGTTTAACAAAAGAACAAACTTGCTCCAAAACAGGCAAACATTGTAACACTGACTCACATCAATTATATGAGACAAAGTAAAGCATGCAAGTTACGTGATGACATACTTGTTCTCTTGCATGATCATTATACTGTATCAGTAGCTGGAACTGGTCATTCTTAAGTTAACCTTTACCCAATGCGGGTAACAGACGACACTTGCAAATTAGATTCTTGAATTAATAAAAAATTTTAATTTTTGTCTCAAAAACATAGCTTATGATCCCTCATTGGAACGAACTTGTTCCAATGAGAGATCATAAGCTATGTTTTTGAAACAAAAATTGAAAACATAATAAAATCTGAATGGAGATTTTTGTATGTAGAGCTGGCCAATTTTGTCCTTTACATTGGGTAAAGGGTTAATGCTATAAATCATCAATGGTACAGCTATTATTCAGCTACCTATAAGGGCAAGTGATTAATCGGTTAACCAAGGTTTATCCAAGCTGTTTAGATATATTTCTTACACAGTTTGTTAGTGACTTAATATTATACATAAGTAAAATATTAATATTATACAGATGTACAGAGTATCAGTAGATTTCATATCGATCTAGAGTGAATTTATTGACACCATATCAGGGGTTATATTTCGTTGGGAGTCTGAGTCAATTCACACAACAAAACCAGCGAGAATCTATGTGGATTCCTATTGCACCACTGCTAGGATTTGTGTGGAAACAAATGAGTCAATTTAACCCTTTATCTAACAAAGCAGCAGCAAATTAACTAATATAAGGCTAGCATGACCCGAAATATCCTGACACTCTGTCAATAAAATTGTACAAATATGGCTGTCATTGGACCGGGCTCAGTGAGCCGGTTCCAATGACATCCATATTTGTAAGGTTTTATTTGTAAATACTATATATTTTTTTTAAAATTATCGAATTCAATTTATGTTTTACAACTTAAAAAGCTATGTGGGGTAAAGGATTAACATGTGCTATCAGTATACAACTGGGTTCAACCATGATGGCCTCATGGGATCCTGGGACACTTATAGCAGGTATGACTTCTCGCTACCATTTTCGCGAGAATCCAAAT
The DNA here is from genome assembly GCA_031216915.1 of Pictodentalium vernedei. Lineage (NCBI taxonomy): Eukaryota > Metazoa > Mollusca > Scaphopoda > Dentaliida > Dentaliidae > Pictodentalium > Pictodentalium vernedei. The sequence continues at coordinate 212,333,226 of CM062293.1, forward strand.
GAATTCTCCCAAATTTAGATGCAATAGAAGACCTGCATATATACCACAGGTTACGAACAAACTCTGTAACTAATAGTGTCATCATATTATGAATGTTGGGCTCTGTGTTGCTTAGAGAGATACCAAAACTCAACAGCAAACCAAGCTTCAAAGCAGCTCTAACTCTTAAATAAACACCATTTCAACAAAACATAAAGAGAATGGGTTAGAGCACCAGAAATGAGATACAAAAAGGTGGCTGAATTTCTTCTGCCTATTGATCATCAAAGACTTTGCTCAGTGTTTGACATAAACCCACTTACATCTTTGAACATTGGAACAGGTACACTGATCAGATGAGTGTACAGTACTGTAGTCACAAACATGGACAGAGAATTTCAATTGGATTGCAACATGGTCGCAATCCGGTTGAAATTATCTTTCCACTTCTCTCTCTCCCACAGCACTCTAGAAAAGAAATGAGAAAATATTGAACCTGAAATGCCATTTTTTTTTATTTTTCTCGTGATTCGGTTTTGAGTTTGCAATATTTTATTATGAAATCTTGACTCACTGGTGTATGAGTATGTTACAACCCGATCACAATCTGATCAAGAAAAATATCACTTTGTAATCATAGTACTATAGGTGCTTAATGCATGACACAAATGGAACCATGTCTGTACAAGACGGCCACTATGGATTGGTCAGTTTCCACGGGTGGGCAATATTTCCACAGATGCAATAATATTAGAATCCAAACACTACTCATAGGAATAATCATCAAAAATTTAATTAATGAAGCACTGGGCACAACCGGTGCTTCATTAATTAAAATTTTCCTGATGAGGATTTGTATTACTGGTAAATGCATGCGTGGACATCGCTGCCCGTGTGGGGATTATGACCAATCCATGGCGATGTACTGTCACATGATTCTGTGCTTTGGATGCTAAAACAATCAGCATTTGTGTACACTCTTCAATGAACATATAAGTTGGTTTCAATTATGCTCGTTTGGAACATAAAATTAAGGATAATTGGGCTTCAAGTAAATTATTATATACCTTTCATGAAAATCAATCTGATACCATTATTTTGGACCCCTTCAATCTGATCTGGCAAAAAATAGGAATGCATGTTTTTCAATCCCATATCCCACCCTCTCAAATGAGGCTATTAAACTATTGTCCATGTTGCGATTCAGCTGGTTCAGGGGAGTAAGAGTTATGTTCCATAAAATAGCCAAGTGTTACCAACTGGCAGATTCAAAAATGGCTGAAAAACTATTATTTACGTATTAGAATCTGGCATAATTATGAACAATAAATTCAATACCATTCATTAAAGTCACAAAAATACAAACAGTTTGGGTTATCTGTGACAGTTTTGAAGATCAGAAACAACTTGAACATTACGGTACCTTCTTGAATAGAACATTACGGTACCTTCTTGAATGTAGTGGGATGACATTTTGTTTTTATTACTTCATTTACTTGATGAATGAATGATGTACAGATAGTGACATAATAGGATACATGTACTATTCACGCAAAATGTTTAGGAATGTATTTACACGTGTGGGCCTATTTTGTTTATTTTTCATGCATTTCACCTGGCTGTAAAGGTATAAAATAATAATAATCAAACATTATTGTGACAATAACCGATTTAATGTTCAGGATTCCATTGAGCTGATGAGAGCAGATTAGTCATATTCCACAAAACACCGAAAGTGACAAGTGGGATGCAGTTGATCTACTCTAATTAACTCAACAAAATACAAAACACCAGATCAGTTATGGTCATAATAATCTGTATGTATCAGCCATATCCAACTAGCACTATTAACCCTTTACCTAACACAAAAGGCAAGCGACACTTGCAAACAAAATTCTTGAATAACTATTTTTTTCTTCGTTTTTTGCATAAAAAACATAGTTCATGACCCCTTATTGGAACAAGCTTGATGAGCTCATTTCAATGAGGGGTCATAAGCTATGTTTTTGAGACAAAAAAATGAAAAAATAATGAAAACTAAATGGTAATTTTTGTGAAAAGCGCTGGCCGGTTTTGGCCATTATGTTAGGCAAAGGGTTAAAAATAAAATTCACTATATGTTTTCAAATTTTATCATTTTATTATTTTTTCCAAATTTTGCCTGCAAAAGATAACTTATGCCCCTATGTTGGAACAGCGACAACAAGCTCATTCTAATGAGGAGTTAAAAGCTATGTTTTGGAGGCAAAAATTAACATTCTTAGTCATTAAAGAGAATTTGTTTGAAAGTGTGTCTGCTAGTCCCATCAGGTAAAGAGTTCATTGGTGATACCAAAACCCAAGCAGAAAATTGATGTATAAGGCCCCACAAAGTAGATCTTCTGTTTCTCAGGCCATTTTTTGTAAAAATTGCATGTGAGTGGGGTTTGTTTTACTTTACTTTTTATTTTTGTAATTATTTCTTTGCCATCAAAAGTTCATGTTCTTGTTTTGTTTTATGTTTTAGGCCTCATAAACTACAGAATAACATGGGTGGTTGTGTATTCGTCCCTTGAGTGCAAAAAGGCTTTGCAATGCTAAAGCATTGCAAAGCCTTGTAGTAATCCAGGGATACATTTATGAATGTTATTAACTTGGGTAAAATATCAGACACAATATTAAAACCATTTAATTTTAATTTTTTTAAGTTTGCATTGGTTATAAAGGAGAGAGCATGTGGCAACGAAAAGGACCATGTGGAGGGCCTGAAAAACAGATTTTTAACTTTTTAAGCCTAACTGCAGTAAGTCTACAAGCTGATCACAAAGGAGATATTGTGCCATGTATAAAATTTGGCAAACTGAACACTTACATTTGAAATGCAAATCATGCACCAGAAGTTATTCTGGAACCTATCAACTCACCTCAAGTCTACTGTTGTTGAATACTATTATATTTAATTCTTACTCGTATTTCTTATCTGTATTTGACAGTCGGATTTGATCTGAGTTTGTCTTCCTGGCTGCTATCACAATATCTTGTTCTATAGCCATGGGTAATACTGCATATCCACAGTAATCAATGTGTTCACCTATATTAGTAAACAATGAAGATCTTCAGTAGAATGCAGCAATACTATTTTGGGTAACGCTTAAGATTTTTTTTAGCCGGAAAGTGATACAGTAGAACCCTGTTACCTGAATAGCCACTTTGTGAACACAGATTATTCAGTTAACAGGAGTAGTCAATTAACAGGGATTTGGCCCTTTCCTGTATTCTAGAAGGTAAACTGAGCATTCATTCTATTATATCTTGTTTGGCAGGGGTCTGACAAACAAGATATAATAGATTACATGCCTGCATTAGATGTATTGAGGCAAATGCATGGCTTTAACCCTTTACCCAAAGTAATGTTTTGTTATCATTATAAAATACAGTAGGTGGAGAGTGGATTACTAATAAAACACCTGTGAAGTGAAATTTCAATTAATACAATAACTGTTGATTCCTCTGAAAATGCACGCGGATGCCAAGCAAAGTTTCTGCCAATGGATATCCAGGCTGAACCTGAAGGTCCCTTGGTTGAAGCTTTAGTTGACATTCTTATAATTTTTCACAGACAATGAGTTATTGTCTGGGTGGAACTCCACTAGATGGGTGTTTTAATGGTAATCCACTCTCCATATACTGTAGATCATGATTTTGGGAGAGTTAAAAAATAGACACCAATGGCATCTTCAAGTGAGCATTTTTATCTTAGATCTTGCAATGTATGCAAATGAAAAGTGGAGAATAGTCCATAAAGGAGAAATGTCCATTTTTCTAATTAAAAGCCAGTGGGGAAACGTCTGGTGTGGAACTATTCAATTTGAACAGCCCACAAGGGTATTATGCAATACACAGCTATGCTCTTGTTTTCTTTCTGTGCTTCAAGAAAACATCCTGAATACATTTACATGCTCAATAATTTGTTAGTGTTGAATCCTGGACATTTCCCCATTTCCACCCCTAATTATCAGACCGAGCTGATTTTCTATCTTCACCTATAGATTCTTTGGTTAATCTCAAATGACAAATATTGGCCCAATTAATAAATATTTGTTGAATTTATCATGCTAACAAACGAAAAAGTCATTAAAATTGACTAATTGGGGGTGGGGGGATAATTCCACCCCTATCATCACACTGGGTGGGTTTTCAAACTCGACCTTTAGGTCTCGTTACAGTTATTCAGGTGAAAACGTTAGTTTTTCAAGAAATGCATGGCTTCTCATTAACACGGCCAAGGGTATTTCATATTTAAATTACATCCCCCTATTCACAATAGTAGGTGGTAAAGGCCGATTCGGTATCACTTTGTACATGTACCGTACATGTACACATACATCGATGTACATCTCCATAGGATTTAGTGTTAAAATCGTGTACAGGTACACGATTTTCACGTTTTTTAGGGTGATTTGGAATCGGCTTTGCAGATTCCACATCACTGGATTCTATATACAAATCGCTCAAGAGTGAAAAAAACGCATGAAATTTTAAGGAAAAAGAGGTGTATCGTCTGATTTGGATTCGGCAAATGGGTTTCCCCCATAGGATTCAGTGTTAAATTGCGAGCAAAAAACGTGTTGCCGTTTCTAAATCGTCATCTTGCTGATTCTATACACGTCTGTACACGATTTTAACACTGAATCCCTATGGAGGCGTACACGGAAATCCATTTGCGGATTTTACGTCAAAAATCAAATCGTGTACGGTACATGGAAAAGAGGTGACTTGGAACCGGCAAACCCACTGTCACGTTTCCTGAGGAAATAAAAAGTGATTGATATATATAGGAGAGAAAAAAATATATAAATAAATAGTTATTTAAAAAATAAATATATCAAATCGAATAGATAATAAAAATAAGTAAATCATGTGTGCTTCCCAGACTATTAGAGCAAGGTTTCTTTTAAAAATGCTGATGAGAGCCTACGCATTCTGTGTAAACGAACAACTAGGTCGCCTCTTGTTAGAACGATGCATCGGATGTCGGGATCACCTAGACTTCGATCATGAAAATCATTCGTGTCTGACGATGGAAAGGGAGGATATGGTCGTCAAGTATTTCGAACCGGCGTTCGAACGCGTTCAAATCGACGAAGTGATCGCGTTTTGGAAGAGATTACTCTTCTGTAAGGATCGAGACAAGCCCACATTTTCGGAAGAACTGAAATTGGCGAGTAGAAGTCTGACTTTAGAAGACAAGGGATGCATCATGAAATTATTGTTCAATGAAGCATACATCTAAGTTTTCTCGTTGATATAAAAATAAGGGAGAATAGAAAATAAATAAATACACACATAAATTTTTTATCTAATATTAGAAAGAAAAAAAACACAAAAATGAGAACCAGAAATAAATTGTATCCGACGTTAGTGGACGACGAGGATGAGAAGCCGATTAGTGTTTTGCCAAGGCACCGTCGCTAGAAGATAAAGAAAGAGGAGAGAGGTATCACATTGATCAAATCAGTAGAATCCAAGAGTATATAACTCGAGAGAGAGATTCTCGTCATTCTCTCAAGAAGAAGTATTTGCGTTTCATGAAATTCGTCAACGCGATCGACACGACACTCAACACGATTTCCATGGGTTTACACGCGGCAGGCATCAGATTGTTGTCGACCGCGGTCGGTATTCCAATCGTGTTAACCATAGAAGGAGTGGCTCTCGCCGCCGGATTGTTTAGCACGCTCGGAAACTTTTTCAGTAGGAAATTATATCTGAAGGCAAGGAAACACGACAAGATTCGCGTCTTGGCCGACTCCAAGATCGACACGATATCCGAAATGATCTCTATGGTGTTGAAAGACGGTTGGATATCGGACGGAGAATACTTCGCGATATTGAGCGAGAAAACGAAATACGATGCCATGAAAGAAGCCGCGAGAATCAAGACTCGTCAGATCATCAAAGAAGAGATGAAAGATTCTCTCGTGGAAAAGGGGAGGAAAGAGGCCAGGGAGGAATTCAGTAAGATGATAGTACTCAAGAGCAGTGATTGAAAAAAAAAATATATATATATATAATAAGAACAGAATTAATTAATTATTAAATTTATATATAAAATAAAAACGAAATTAATTTAAATAACTCTTAAAAATGTATTGCATAAAGTGTAAGAGAGTTACCGAGACGAGTAATTCTCGAGAAGTACGAACTAAAAACGATAGACAGATGCTTCGCGGAATTTGCAACGTGTGTGGTTCTATCAAGTCTCGAATCGTCAAAAAAAAGAACGCGAGCAAAGGTAAAGGCATCGTGAATAAAATGATCAATAATCTACCTTTCGAAATGCATCTGCCTGGTCACAGTTTCACGGAACTAAATTGAACAAGAGACTCAACGCCGATCTGACTCCTAAATCTTGGAGCAAACCTGTGAATAGGGTGGACGTGGCCGCGTATGATCACGATCTATGCTACGCCGGACATCCCGACACCAAGACTCGCAACGACGTCTGCGATAAAAACATGTTGGGGAAATTGAGAGGCATATCGAATCCGACCAGGAGAGAGAAGATAGAACGTTCGCTGGTCGGCAATCTGATCGGTGCGAAACGTCGATTTGGATGGGGCGTTCAAAAAAAAAAAGTGCATCGGAAAAGAAGAAGAAACGATTATTGACGAGCGAATTGGCTGAGGAGTTACACAAACCCATCGTGTGTAAATTTCGAAAGAGAAGGGTGTTCGTGAAGGGTTTGGATGATATTTGGTCTGCCGACTTGGTCGACATGAGATCGTTTTCGAGGTGGAACGAGGGCATCAAATATCTATTGACGGTCATCAACGTGTATTTCACACCGATCCGGTGACTTACGAAATCGAAGCTTTGGATTGAGAAGAGATCATCGGAAAGTTTTATGAACAACAATTACAGAAGACAAAGTTTTGATAAGAAAACAAATTTCTTTTATTTACTCTCTTTAACATTTTCTTGTTTACACATATATATATAAGAGAGAAAAATAATAATAAAAAATAATTAAAAACTATTTTTAGATAAAGAAAGCAAGTTAATAAACAAAAAAAAACAAAAATCCTTTAAAATGACAAATATACTAGATACAGCACAAAGCATAGTGAAAGATGAAAGTATTCAAGAATATGAGGTTCACGAATACGAACCGGTAACCGGAACAAGTTTGAACAATGCGGGAGAGATAAGAATCAACGTCGAAACTCAAGATCTATTCATACATCCTAGCGAGAGTTACATAGTGGTGCAGGGACGTCTCACCAAGGAAGATGGGAGTGACTACGCCGACGACATGGTTACTCTAGCCAATAATGGCATCATGCATCTATTCAGTAATATAAAATACATGCTATCCGGACAAGAGATAGAATCTGTGTTTCATCCCGGTCAGGCCACCACGATGTTCGGACTCTTGACGTATCCTGATGATTTTTCGAAATCCAGAGGACTTAATCAGTTGTGGGTGAAAGACACCATCGGCCCTGCTAGCGCCAGCGCCGCCTTGATATTCGACTACGTCGTCAAGACGTCCAGACCTAAAGGAACGTTTTCATTCAGGATACCTTTGAAACACATCTTTGGATTTGCAGACGATTACAACAAGATCATGTACGGATTCAAACACAATCTGACGTTGATTCGAAAAGGAGACGACAACGCAATAGTGAGACTCACTGCGACCAATGCGGGTAAGATAACTCTACACAAGATATCGTGGTTCGTTCCACACGTGGAGCCATGGATCGTGGAAAAAGCACGTCTCTACAAGATCATAGAATCCAAGAGTAAATTACCCGTAGGATTTAGAATGAGACAGTGCGACACGGCTAGCATTCCACCCTCCACGAATCACTTCGATTGGAGATTGACGGTGAAATTCGCTTCCGAGAGACCGCGTTTCATCGTGGTTGCATTTCAGACTGATAGGGACGGGTCTCAGGAAAAGAATGCGCCGCTGTTCGATCACTGCCATTTGAGAAACATGCAAGTGTTTCTGAACGCCACGAGATATCCAGCAATCGATTACAACGCGTCGTTCGACAAGAACGATTTCTGCAGACTGTACGGCGACGCCGCTGATTTTAGAAAGAAGTATTACGGTCTAGACGAATTGATGAGCAATCCTAACATATCTCCCGGCGAATACAAGTCGATGTATCCCATGTTCGTATTCGACGTCAGTAAACAGAGTGAACGATTCAAGAGTAGCGTCTTAAACATTCAGATCAAGATGCAATTCGATAGGAACGTTCCGAGAAAAACCGAAGCCTTCGCCCTGGTCCTGTCGGACAGAGAATTACAATTCGAATCGGATGGAAATAAGATGTCGATCATTCAATGAGAGACGAGTGTGAAAAAAATATATATATATAAATAAAAATTAAAAAAAATTCTTATAAAAATGAATGACAAAGAAAGAGAATACTTAAGAAGAAACAGACGTGTTTTGATTAAAAATATTTCGCAAGATTCGTTAGCAATAATTCTAGACACTTTAGTCGAAACAGAACCTTTGATATTGACTGATTACATGAGACGTGAAATCGAAAGTAAAATCTTGATAGAAGATAAGACCAGAAAACTTTTCGACACGTTGATGTATAGAGGACCGACTGCTTTTCGAGAATTTATAAAAGCTCTTCGAAATGCTAAAATAGATGTCGACGCGTGTTTCGAGATAGGTGATTCAATTTCACGAGATGAAACATTATGAGAAATAACGTATTAAAACAAAACCAAAAAAAATAAATAAATAAAGTAATGTGATCTAGAGAGATTGAACATCTTTCTAAATCTCATTACTTTTTTTTTTTGTTTTTAATAAATCACACATTATTTTTTTTTAATTCATTATTTTCCACGCGTTCACTGTTTGTTCAAAGGAACTAGTTCGATCAGTAGACTCACCACGGAAGTGGCGGCTTCGGGATTATTGGTTTTCATAACGAAATTAATCCTGTCTCCAGCGTTCACTTTGAGAGGCGTGCCGAACGTGCTAACATTCGCGTGTTGATTCTCAGTCTTTTCGACGCTGTGTCTCTTATCGCTCTCTACTCCATTCACCATGAGATTGACGACCGCTCTGTTATTCAAATCCGAGGAAGCCAGACTCATTCAAAGGATTTCACCTCCCAGCGGCATGGGATATCCCACCTGACCATGTTTCCATCCGCTACCTCCATTTTCGAAAGACTACTCAGCTTTTCCCTCATCTAAGGTGCCGGCCTCCTCGGCCCACACGGTGATCAATTGTCTAGCATATTTGACTTTCTCCGCCACAGAAATCAGGGTGCAGGCATCCGTCATGTTCACGGGATCTGGTAGATTCGTGAGCGCGTGTCCACCCATGTCTAGTTTACCTTCCATGATGTCACCCTTTCTCCAGACCGAGTTGTCGTCCACGTACTTTCTGCTGACTGCGCTGGAATCGAATTCGGGATCGTGACTGAGTCTGAATAAATTCTTACCGTTCATGTCGATACCACCCTCCATGGTTCCGCCAGATTGTTTGTTCAGGTAGAGATCGTCCACTTGCGATTCTAGGTATTCTTGTGATCGTATCACGGCAGAATTCACGTAGCCCTTGTTGACCGCGGTTGAGTCCGCATCCGTGTCGTCAACCTTCGACAGATTCAATATCTTGTTGAATCCCGCATTCAGATCCGATTTCATTTCTCGTCTGTCAGACTTTCTCTGTTCCAGATCTACGTAGTGTTTGGTCGCCATGTCCTTGGGATTCGTGGGAGTGGCCACGTTCGTTATCTTGTTAGAATTGGTGTTCAATTGCGAGTGCATCGTTTTCTGAACGTATCTATTTCTCAGTTGTTCGCTGAATCTCGCGTGAGAGTCGTCCGCGTATTTCTTGGTTGCGGCATCGGTGGGATCTATGGGATTCACGACGTTCACCAAACGTTTGGATTTCAGATCGAGATTGTCGGTCATGGTTTTATCCACGTAATTTTAGTCACAGCATCTGCGAGATCTATCGGCTCGGGAAGATTGTAGAGCTTCTTATCGTTCATGTTCAAAGGTTCCTCTCGAGGTTCGTATCTCCAAACGTAACGTTCGTCCAAGTTGGCAACGTCGTAACCATCGTCGACTTCGAACGTCTTCCTCTTCTTTCTTAGGTTGACTTTTTCATCGTCACTTCTACCAAATTTATCGACTGGCATGTTGTGGTGAGATTTTTTGTTTTTAGAAAAAATATAATCAAAAACGCAGTTTATTAAAAATGAATTATTTTATTTTTATTTTTCATTTTTATTCAATTAAAAAATTTTAGAAATAATTTTTTTATCTTTATATATACTATAAAAAAAAAAATCTCTCTCTAATGTAAATCATTGAGAATGTCTTGAAACCGATCTCCTTCAGACCATCTCTTGAGAACGTAGAGACACAGGTGACCGCAAAACACTTGATCTGGTGATTGCACTCGTTCTGTGTTGTAATGAACCATCGATTTGTTGAAATAGTTCTTTATTTCTTTCGGCGGCGAGATTCCGTAGCTGTCGAAATAATAATTTTTCTTCTTCCCGTTCTTGAACCACGCCACCCAGTGAGTGCTTCACCCGATGAATCGTCTAGATTTAAAATACCGCATTCCGATTGTCGAGGTCTTCTCTTCGGCAAGGCATCTCTGGAAAACACGCCTAGAAAATCTTTGATTTTCAAATCTTTTGCTGCATTCGACAGATCGATGTTGGATAGGGGTTCGTTAGGTAAGACGAGACCTTCTACGGATATCTCTATTTTCTTATTCATAAATGCGTATATATATTTTTTTTTTTTAATTTATTTATTTTATTATAATTTACTAAAATGACGTTATTTTTTTTTTATTTTTTTATTTTTCTTTTTAAACTAACTCTCTCGATGTCTCTATCGATTTCTATAATTTTCGAATCCATCTAATTCCTCTTGATTTTCTGGAATCCTATCATCCTTACTCATATCTGGAATCCTATCATCCACAATCATATCTGGAATCCTATCATCCTTACTCATATCTGGAATCCAATCATCCACATTCATATCGTCTCTAATTAGATCCGAAATCCAATGTCCGAGTGCCAAAGTGCTTATTTTATCGTCTAACACGAATCTCTTATCGTCGTCGGGCGTCAGCGAAATCTTGTTGACTATTTCGGTATACAAGTCGTGATTTTCGCTTCGAATCGATTTCATAGTCTTATACACCGAACCACTTCCTAACAGACAATCTTTATACTCTTGGAAAGAGATGTTTTTCTTCACCACACACGCTTTAACCCCTTTGCACTTCTTGATCTCTTCATCTTCTAGACGACAAGCATACAGTTTGGGTCTCAAGCCCACGAATTCGACGATTTGTTTACCGCCGCTCTCGTCCTTAAATTTACCCAACACCTTCTTGTTGTCGTTCGATTGAATGTTGGACGGGTGATCGACGGGATAATTGCTCGTGTCGAACCACTCGGCCACATCCTGAGATATATCTCGGTAGACGTCTTTCGTCTCTATCTCGTAAACTAAACTGTCTGTGTCGGTGAACAGTAGTTTGGCTTTATCACCAAATTTTTGTTTGACGTAATCGTAGTAAAACTCGTACATCAATCGCTTGCTGATATCTAAGATGATCGGTCTGAGATAATACGGTTTGTTGAACTTCAGGTGCGTCTTTTGCATGTGAACGGCCACTAGATTTCCGTCGAATATGGTTCGGTGTTTGTAATTAGGTTTCGCCACTAATTTTTAAGCTCTTTTCTCAGACGTGACGAGTCGAACGCCGGTTCTCTTCCTGATGTTTTCCATCGATTTACCGTACACGCAGTGGTTCATGAGTTTGAAGAAATCTTTTTCGAAATCGTTCTCGGCTCGAATTCTGAGATTCGTGTTGAGATCGATGTATTTTTTCATCCAAGGCTCTTCGTCGAATCGAATGATGCGATGTATGTCGACTAATTTCATCCCGTAATCGACATATTGTTTCAAATTCTCGCTGTAGACGACGTAGTTACGTTTGTTAAATAAATTGGGAATAAGTTTTTCCTCATCTCCTTCGTTTGGTTCCATTCGTTCGGGAGCTAGCGGATAATCGTTGTGTAGATCGTGTAATTCTTCCGGATAGTTCAAATCGACTTCTAAAATGCAAGGATAGTCTCTCCATTTTTGCATCTCTTCTGGTTCCGTCACCCATTTGAAATTTCCGATCGGTAAAGGATGACTCATAGCCCAACCGTACAGATTATTAGCGTCCCAATACTGTATGTATTTATTTGACCGTTTCGAATCGAAACCTTCTTTCATGTAGGGATTGTTAGCTTCAGAATATCTGTGGGAGATCATCGAGACGCCACCTCTCGCAGCCCATGCGAACATGAGCAACATGTTCACGTCGGATAATAATTCCAATTGAACTTTGGTGGTCTTCAACAGTGCGTCCCACGCCAGACCGGGTGCGGTGAAATACCAAGCGGGATCTAGATCGTAATTTCGATGACAGAAGTTTCGAAAATTTTCGAACACGTCTGCCAAGAGCAGAACGTCGGTCTTCAGATAGAGATCGTGATAATCTCTCATGGTTTTCATATGATTTCCACACGTTTTTGGTGTGTTCGTAATTCTCATCGGAAATGTCGGATTCGTATAATTTCGAATAAAAATCTTCTTTCGAAGGTAGTGCGGTGTCTTCGAATCTCTTTAGATCATTCATGTAATCGTAAGGATAGACTCCTTTCCTCAACATGACGTCTACTCGTTCTCCGAAATGTTCGCTCATGATTTTAAATTTATCCTTGCTCATGTTATCAACTAATTTTTCCAGAGCGGTCGACATGAATTTAAAACTGTCAATGAAATGTATACCTCTACGAATGGATTTCGTTTTTTTCTTCCAACGTATTTCCGTCGATTACTCTTTTCTTCTCCAGGAGCTTCCATTTCATGAAGGAAATGTATCTTTCTTCGCTGTTCGCGATGCAATTTAATTCTTCGTGTGAGGTGCCGAGATTTTTCACGAACAGATGACTGTCGTAACCCAAGAGATTGTGAAACATAACCGGATAGAAAGCGGCATCTCAATATTTTAAATTACACTTGCTGTGAGCCGGACCGCGATACAGACCCGTGTAATGATCGTGGTCTCTAACCTTCTTATTTTCCTCCGAATTCTCGTCGAACGATTGTCTGCATATGTGACATTTGGTGGCTCTGTTATTTTCATCCTGCTGCTCTCGTGTGATGATCATTTTTGCCTGAGTTTTGAATTTGTCGTATAACATTTGAATTTTCGATTCTAACTCTTCCACAAACCTTTGGGCCACGTCGTCGTCTTCATACTGTTTCGTGTAGGTGAAGGGACCCATGTTGTGTTGCGAGTCGAAAGCACATTTCACGTAAATGCAATAGCCCGAAGGTATGTGTTTTTGATATCTTTCAACGTAACTTTGAAGAGCGTTGGGTTGACAGGAACTCATTTTCGTGGTGAAACATTCGAAATCGGCGTACACGACAAATGGTACTTTTAACCTTCTATTGTGATTTTCAAACTTCACGATGGTGTTAGGTTTAGGCATTTCGACGGCGACACCTTGATTTTCGTTGCAATATTCCTGATGTTTCGCTAACGATTTTTCGCTCTTAAACATGTTCCTGCAGTTGCAACATAAACATACCTTATGTTCATGTTTATTATTTTGTCTCGACAGTAATCAGGTCGGATGTTTAACCCAACAATAATGACGATTGTCATCATTCGAAATCAATAATAAAATAATCATCTTTTCTCTTTCGAGATACGAAGTCTGTCTGAGAGGATAGATCGTTCGTTTTTCATCGTCGTATCCCAAGACATTCACCGCTACGGTGGGATTTTGAGCCTTAAAACGTTCGATGTGTTTTAACTCTGTTGGAAAAGTCACTCTGGTCCAATCGAGATTTTTAGAAGTCTCCTCGTAGCGAGAAACTCTGTCAGAGTTCATTTTGACAGGGTATAAAGCGGAGGTGACTGCCCATTTAAAACACTGATCATCTTTATTTCTCACGTTGATCACAGCATTTTTTTTAGTTAAGAAATACGGTTATTTCACCTAGGAAGACCCTTTCAACGAATCGTTTTCAGTTATGTGAATTTCGAGTTTCAACACCTCATCGAACGTCCAATTACTACCTTCATGTTGATAATTCGCGAGAGACGTCAACATCTTGTCTTTCATCTTTTCGAAAACGTCCGATAAATCTGAACCTCGAAATACGGGTTCGACGTTAGATCTGAAATATGCATTTTTCACGATGCTCTCGCCGGACTTCACGTCGATTTTATTCATCACGCAATGGAGTATCATCTTAATTTTTAGTCCCACGTTCATGTATTTGCGAAACAAATCCAATACTTTTTTCTTCACCCGTTCCATGAACAATTTCGGATCAATTTTCTTCAACAAGGGAACCACGTCGAAAGTTTTAAAAATGCCTTTGATCGCACTCTCCCATTCTACGGTCTTCAATTGAAATAGTTCCGTGGCGAGTCATGCTAGATATTCTTTTCCTTTCCCTTCGTTTATTGCTCGTCGAATTTCGCTCGATATATCTCGTTTGCCTAGAATCTGAAGTGCATCACTCGTTTTCGTTTTAGTTTTTCTTTTCTTTTCTTTGGAAACTTGAAGTTCTTCAACGGCTTTTCGTTTAGTCGTCTTCTTATTTTTCACAATCGAAATGTTTTTGGTTTTTTTTGACGTCGGCATTTCGATTCCTTTTACTATCTTTTTCTTCTTCTTCTCATTTTTCACAACCAATGCATTTTTTGACGTCGTTGCTATAGGCATTTCGTTTGCCTTTCCATCGTTTCGCAAATATTTCTGTATGACTTCAGTTTTTTTTGATTTAGTTCTATGATTTCTGAAATGTGAAATTTTTAATAGTTTACAAATCTCGTTTAACTGTGGTACAGTTTTCTCATTTCAATTTTCCATTTGCTCCATTTGTAAGAATATTTTTTTTTCGAATTTTGTATTAAATAATTTGTTTAAAAAGTTTTGTTTTTTTCTTTAATGTGAAAAATATTTTTTTGATGAAATTAATCAATTTTTTTATGTTCCTTAACGTGAAAAAAAATTGAATTAATACGAGAAAAAAAGGATGTTAAAAATTTAACTTTTTATTTATATATATAAAGAGAAAAAACAAAACTTTTTAAACAAATTATTTAAATACAAAATTTAAAATATACATTATTTGCAAGAATTCGTAAAACAAAAAAAACCCAAATAATCGATCATGACGACAACATCCACGACGGGATCTTGACATAAACGTTGACGTTGTTTAATAAATCGTTATTCTCCAAAAAACCAAGAAGAAAAAAATCGTAATTTATATTTACGCGTTTCGAAAGAAAACGATACGATTTGCATTACACAATCGAATCATAATACTATTAGCGAACAAAAATTAATCGACAATGTCGTTCGAACTATTAAAAAAGAAGAAGAAGGTTCAAGACAAATAGAACTCTTACGACTTTTACGCGAAGTCTCGCACGAGGTTCAAAACAAATTTCCGCGAAGCAGACGCGTGTTCATGTCACCCGATTCCTTCTCAATAGATGATGATAACTGCAAGATGCGAAGGCCAATTTTTAAACGTTCGAAGTCTTGCACGTTCTAAAACTCGTCTGCTTCTTTCATGAATCGAATCAAATCTTCTAAAGTCAAGAATTGAGATAACGTCTTGTTTGCGTGATTCAATGTATTGTACAATTGTTCCTTCGTGTATCCGGATTGTAAAATACCCCTTAATAAACTCTCGTTTTTATTTCTTTCCCATTCTTCGTCTTCAATTTTAATCAATCCCAATGACTGGATCTTCTTCAAATAATCGCAACGACCTTTGGTATTATTTATGTGTTCTACCAAAGGTCTGTCGTCAGGTTCCCAATTCATTAAATGTATGTTGCAACAAAAACATTTAACTCTGTCACTTTTACCCACATAAATGAAACCCGCAGCAGCTAAATCTTCGGGTTTTTGAGCAAGATGCGAAGGCCAATTTTTAAACGTTTGAAGTCTTGCACATTCTAAACTATAATTCGGATGTTCGGACTTGATCATTGTTTTTTATCTCAAAATTGGGTTTGAAAGAATATTTTTTTTTTTTTTTCGAATTTTGTATTTAATGATAATTTAAAAAGTTTTAAAATTGGGTTATATCAGAGACCAGCCTAGAGGGGAATTTTAGGGAGACTTCAAGTCTCTCTCCAGAAAAAATAGGGAGACTGCAGAGTCATGTAGGGAGACTTCATAGGCAAGTGAGGAAAATTAAGAATATTCGTGTATTCAATTTGTGGTCCTCCATTAACATCCAGATAATCCAGGTCCAGTTGTCTATGATGCATCTGTGCCAGGTTAAAAAATCACTAAGTAATTATTGACTGAAAATCTCCTCACTGCTACCCTCTCTTTCATGACCCCTCCCCTCTTCTTCCTGCCAATCCCCCAGCACCCTCCTGTGGTTGCCTTTCACCAAAGTCTACTAAGCTAATAATTTCCTGAGTCTGAAAGTGTGAACAGGACCAGATGTAAGAAGGTTGCTTGGGAGGTACTTTGTTAGTTAATAAACAAAATACATTCTGGGGTCGAGAATTTTGTTAAAGAAATGTCATTCCGCATCATTTTGTGTCATTCCGGTGTTTAGGAGGACCCTTTTTCAAGATCGTCCACATGCACACTTGTGTCCTGTACAAAGCTTTTCTTGTCATCACTAAAGCCTTTTTTCATGTGTTTCAATTCCATTTGTGTTTTTCTGGGAATAGACAGCCCAATAGTTAATAGTTGTCAGCAAAACAAAATGTAAATACTGTGTTATAAAATACGTCCGTTGTGTATACATTTTCGGCATCCTAAGCGACGTAACCTACTTTCAAACTGGGTTATTTTGTTGAGTCGCGTGAGTCGCCTATTTTTGTTTCGACACATGAAGCTCCGACTGAAACGCAACAAAATAGAAATAAAAAAAATCCGCCAAAAGCGACAATGGACAATTGATTGTCATGTGATTTCAAATAAATGGACATTTATTTGTCAAATTAAAATGCCCATTTATCACACTCGAGCACATTCGATTTTTGAAAATAATCATTTTCATGTAAACCTCGCATCACTCAGTTCAGCCTTTCCTCATTTTGGCCAATTTTTATAGGGCGACTTGTAATCGCCCCAACCATTTTTCTAGGCGACTTTGGGCTTAGAAGGGCGACATAATCGCCCTAGTCGCCCTCACGGCTGGTCCCTGGGTTATATATATGTTTTAATTCCTTCAAAAACAAATTAATCGATTTTATGTTCTTAACGTGAAAAAAAAAATTGATTTAATACGAGAAGAAAAAGGATGTTAAAATTTAACTTTTTATTTATATATATAAAGAGAAAAAAACTTTTACTAAAAAAAATTTTACATTAAAGAAAATTAAAAATTAAAAAAAACAACTTTTTTTATATGTATAAAGAGCAAAAAAAAAAAAATAAACAAACTTTTTTAACAAATTATTATTTAAATACAAAATTTAAAATATACATTATTTTCAAGAATTCATAAAACAAAAAAAACAAATAATCGATCATGACAACAACAACACCTAAAAGATGCGAATTGAAATTGAAACGAGTTGAAACGTGTAAGAAATTAGGTTTTAAAATCTATAGATTACAACGACACGATCCCATCGAATTGAACGAGGTTGAGACGAAGGGCTTAGAGTACAAATACGACAAATATCGCATGCCTTTGAAATTGGACGAAGCCGCGCTCGATTTGTTTTACGAGTACAAAAGTGATCTGCAGAACATCGTCATCGCCGAAGATAGAGAATTCGACAAGGACGATTTGTCGTTGCCCTATGGAAGTTACATATTTCCAAACATCTCATTCGAACTTGTGAAGAAATTGGGTGGTGAGAGCGAGTTGACTGAAGTAACAAAACTCAAAAGAGTAAAGATAAACATTCAACACATTTGCGAAAAAGGAGAAAACACGAGTGTCAACATGCTAATAACGGACTTGGAAATATAAACAATAGAGAGATTGATTTCTTTAGCGAAGAAGAAGGAAAAAAACCGTAATGAGATCATCTTGAAAACACGAGTGTCAACATGCTAATAACGGACTTGGAAATATAAACAACAGAGAGATTGATTTTTTTTAGCGAAGAAAAAGGAAAAAAAAGTAATGAGATAATCTTTAGATCTCATTACTTTTTTTTTGTTTTCCTTCTTCACTATTACCCATATAATATAATAACGTTTCCTTTTTTCTTGAATTTCAGCGTCGATTCTTCTTTTCTTTTTTTTTTGTGATATGCTACGTTTTTTATAACAACACATTTGTTTATCCGAATCATAACTATGAACGAATGGTGTGCATCTCTTGGTAACACTCGCATCATTACCATTCTCTTCAGAAGGTAGTGGTGACGGTGGAAAGCGTCTCATTCTTTTCATTTCCAACCATCTATCCCGCTGTTTATCTAACTCTTTCATCAGTTCTTTCCTTAGATATCCATCATTAGCGTCTAACCATTTTTCCACATCTTTTTTTTTTTCGCACTCTGTCTCGCGATATTCATCATTATCGTCTAATTGTTTCTCCACCTTTTTATCCATTTTATATATATTATTTTATACTTTCTATGATTTATATTTTATATTTTATATAATTATATAATGTTTTTCTTATATTATAATAACATATTCAAAATCGGTATATTCTTAAACGGCGAATTCTCACCAAGCAACAAACCCTTGCCGAGTCGCTCAACGTTCTGTCCACTCTTCAGATAGAGACCGTTTCCACTCAAAGAGTTGCCACCTCTAACGGGTTCTAGATACAATCCCATTAATTTCTCAACCGCCGAACTCGCGAGTCCCGTGAGAGCTCCCACGCCGAGAGTCTTTCCGAGAAAGGGTAGTGCCTTTGCGGTGAAGGGTAATGCTTTTGCGGCGATTCCTGCCAATAGCGGTATGAAACCACCTTTCATTCTCAAATTGTATCTCAATTGAGCGGGACTCAATCTCACCGTCAACCCTCTTCCATCACGAATCGCTTTCTCCATCCTTTTGATTTGACTTTTGGTCCAGGCGATCGAATCCTGACCGCCTTTCGTCAGATCTTCGTGAGTGAATTTGAATTTCACAGCCTCGCCTCGAGTTCTTAACGCTTTCTCAAGTTTCTTCCTCTGTCCTGCGGATATGTTCACGTTTTTTTTCACGTATTCTGTCATAATTCTTTTTTTAAAATATATTCACTTCAATTGTTTTCTTGTTTAATAATAATTATTTATATTAAATAATTTTTGTAAAATTAATATTGCGTTTATTTTATTTTTGTTATCTATATATATACAATTTTTTTTTTTTTTTTTGCTTTTATATTTCTCTTATGTGAAATCGTATCGTCACCCTCTCTCCGCGAAGATCTAACAGTTCACCATTTTGATCCGTCAACGTGGTTTTGAGACTATACAACGTGTCTAAAATCACTGGTAGATAAACTAAATTTCGAGGTCGCTCCACGATCTTATAACCCGGTGACACGTTTGGAAAGAAGGAATAGATCGTCGGTTGAGCGCTACCATTCACGTAGCATCCAGCAATCACGTCCACGTTCACCAGAATGCTATTGACTGCGAGAATGTCGACCGTATTTTCAGATGCCGCGTGGCCTCGATACATCTTTCGATCGAATCCCAACATCTTGCCTATAGAATCATCCGTGTTCAAATCCACTCGAAAATTATCTTCCAAATCCAACATCGTCTGTAAGGTATTAGGATTGGGAGCGAGTCTGATCTTGTTGCTTCCCTTTCCATCTGTCTTCATTCGCATCTGAATGTAATTGTTCAAATCGTCTATGTCGTAACTCCCTTTGGGAATTCGGATCTCCAACCAATCCACTCCGTCGGAATACTTGAACGAGTTATTCTTTTCGGTGACATTGGGAAAGGAATAATAAGTCTCCAGATTCACCAACGCCATCTCGTATCTTTTCTCTCTATTCAATTCGATGGAAGGTTCGAATTTCATAGTGAATCGAGTCGAATCGCCACTCACCACGATTTGAATGGATTGTTTTGCAGCCATATTCTCGGCTATCCGTTCTAACAATTTTCCTTGTTCCAACATTATATTTTAATTTTATTTTTTTTTATTTTTTTTCAAAACTAATTATTTGAAGATTTATTATTTTCTAAATTTTTTTTATTTTCACGCTCTATCTTATTATCATCAGAAACATAAAACTTGTCGAATCCGCACCGATATTTTCCGCGATTAAATTCGCTTGTCAAATCGATTACGACGAAATTGTTAAGTCCTCCATCCCAAACCCTCTTGCAGAATCTCCTGAATTCCGCCACGCTCATGTCGTTTGCGACGTGGTCGCCGTAGATATGATTGAGATTCTTGAGATCTTGGCGAAAGAGACATAGAAAATTAGCGTTCTCCCTTATCGTCTGTCTGGGCAATCGAAAATAATTCTGCGACAGGTAGAAACAGTCCACGTTGCTGTGTCGACCCCTAATGTAATACGATTCGCATCGGTTCTGTCTCTCCAAAAGCAGATCGTCGAAAATCATGAGATTCTTATCTTCCGATTTCAATTCTCTTGGATCCGGAACGTCGCTAGTGTTCTCATAAAATCGACACTCGACGTTCGAAGATGCATTTCTCTTCAGCAGCTCCATCGCCACATCGTCCAAAATGGTCGAAAGTGGAGCTTCACTCTTGTCGAATTCCTCCCTACTGTCAAGATTCTGGCTATGACGTCCTTGGGCAATCTACGATCCATGCACTCTCGAAGCAATCTGTATTCGGGTTGAAACAAGCTCTTGCCAAACACGAACAATCTGTCGTAATCCAACCAGTCGGGTCGGGACAACAGATTCATCAACAGATTGGTCTTTCCACAATTCGATTTTCCCACTATCAAGCCTCTTATGCTTTTGGGAAAGAACTCGTTATTCAACCTCTTGGTCGCGGCGTCGTTCCAAGACATATCTTTAATGTTCATCTTTGTTTTATTTATCTTTTTTGTTGTTATTTTAGATTCTTTCAAACACAAATTTTTTATGTTTTTCAAACTCAGTTTTTAATATTATTATTTATTTATATCACACCGTCGCGAGTTCTCTTCAATCCTGATCCACTCGTCATTTTAGCTAAATTTTGTATGGGTACCACAGCATCCTTAAAATCTTTCCAATTTTCGGCGTTCGCTCTAACGCAGCTCGCTTGGCCGGTGGACTGATCAACTTGTCGATCAACGCGTCGGCTGCCCTCTTGCCAGCCACAGAAGGTATCCTACCACTGGCTTCGGAAGCGGCTTTCTTACCAGCATCCAAAGCCGTCTTCTTACTGACCTCAAACGCAGTCGATGCGAGTTTTCTACCCGCATCGCTCGTGAACGCTCGCATTATAGAATCGATGATGCCAGAACTGCCTTGAACGTAAGTTCTGATGTATCCCCTGTTCTTTATCACCAACATATTTTTATTTTTATGATATATTTTGGGGTTTTTTTCACTGGTAAATCGTTTTGTTGTTTAAATACTTTTATTATTCTAGTGTAAAAATTTACTGTTTTATTTTGTATATTTTGTTTGTTTGTTTGTTTCTCTCTACTTATTATATATACATCAATCCTTCAATTCGTTCATCAGCCTTTTATAATGGTTTTTATTCAAAACCTTCTGTCTTAACAATTCGTCAGATATAGTAACTATCTGATTATCTAATCCTGTGTTACCAGTCCGTCTGCTCGCCATCAACAAACTCAATCTCTGAGACAGAGCGTCAGAATCGCTCGGAAGAAAAGTGGTTTTCACCCCTTTGCCAGTCACCAATTCGACGAACTTCTTATTCATATCCCATATGGGTTTCACCACTTTCGTCCACTTGTAACCTCTGTTGGCTTTGGGTCTCGTCTCTCTGGCATCGTTATTTCTCTTCATGGCGTGGGTCTGAACCAGAATGTTGCCGTAATTGTCGAAATCCTGTTCCGTGTAATCACTAGGCTTGTCGTAAAGGAGCAGCCTGCGCAGTCCATCAGTTAATTCGTATCTATTCGAGTCCACGGTTAATTCATCATCACCTATTTCTACTTCTGTGTCGCCCACAAAAGTTCTCCCGTTCGAATCCTTATAAAATCCATACAACAGATCTCTCTTACCGCCATCCTCGGACGACGCGACGCTATCAGTGGTGATAGTCGAAGCTGTATCGTCGCTCTCGCTCAAGTCTGTTTGAATTCCCGTGGGAACGTAATCCGGTGTAGATTGAAAGGAATGCCGATTTCCAAAACTACCGGGCAAGGAACCCATTCTCAAAGAACTCTCTTTTATGGGTCTCAATTCTTCGACTATCTCCTTCCTGCTTTGCTCTTGACCCTCCGTCACGGGTTTAAATATTTTTGTGGCTTTGCGTTTGAGTTCAATCTCACCAAGACGTCTGCTTCTGTCAGCTGACTGAATGCCCTTCTTAGCACATTCATACTCGTCTAAAATTTGATCTCGGCGCCAAGAATCCATCTGTAAAAACATTTTTCGTTTTTAATTGTTAATGTTCCTTTAAGTATGCTAATGCGAGTTATTTTATTATTTTCAAAATTAAATGTATAATTATATTTTTTGGTTTTAAGTTAATAAAAATCTTTCTGTCTTTAATATAATAACTAAAAAAATTCATATCTCAACTCAGTATTGATTGAATTGGGAAAAACTTGAAAGTTTAAAAACATTTTAAGCACATGACAAACCAGTTTCTGATTTAACGCATTTGAAAGTAATTTACGTTTGTTAAAAGGAATTCCATTCATATATCAAAAAACCATTCACTCAGTGTCGAATTAAGGAATACTGGACTTTTCGCCGGAAAGACAGTTCGCCGGAAAAGACATTTCGCCGAAACTTAAATTTTTAAAATTGGACAGTTCGCCGAAAAGATTTTTAAATTTTAAAAACGACTTACCCATTTTTTAAAATCCGTTTAACAGGTCAAAACCGGTCCATTGAGGATGAAATTTTACATTGAAATGAACGTTTAACTGAACACAATGTTTGTTTCTGTTTTGTTTTTTTTTTTTGCCGACAAACCAAAATGTCAATTAACACTGACGGCACATTCTTTTTTTCTACCGACATGGCATGACCCAGAGCTACAATAGTAATAAATTTTCTTATCGAATGGAATGGTTTCACGCGCCGAAGGCGTGCAGGGACGGTATGGGGAACAAGCCCCTTTCAACCCCCAGTGACTGTAAATGACTAATTTCCACATGTCTACTCGTGTTGAAGGAGGAACAGGTTCAGTATTAATGCGTTTGGTGGCTTTTTTTCGCCATGTCGTCGGTACATTTGTTAAAGGACAGTTTTTGATCAATGGTGACGCCCAGGAATTTTGCCTCTTTGCATTCTGGGAGGGTGTCGAAGTATCGGCCCATTTGGATTTTTTGGTTTTAAAGCTTCCACGTTCCACACGGCTATTTGTAGCTTATTCATGACGGGGGTCGGGAATTAGTAGCGGTGCTTTAGATATTGGTTAGACAGGTGCTTTAGTCTGAGCTGATAGTGGCTTTGATTAGGGGGACACCCCTGGTAGCTGCTGGGAAGACTACCTTTACAGTTGAGGCAAGATGGGGACTTTAACCTGCATGACTTGGTGAGATGTGATTCTCCGCAATTCATGCAGGTTAAATTCCCTCTGCATTTGTTGGCGATATGCCCGAACTTTTGGCATTTGTGGCACTGTATGGGCGTTGGGGAGGTATTGTATTCCTCCCCGGCGTGCCACCTGCCATTGATTATTAACTTACACCTTGGCTAATTATTAACTGGTTTCCCTGGTTGGAGATTATCATCTTTTTACTGTCGTAAACGTATTGTTGATGACAAAGTGTGTGTATTGTAACTGAATTCTTTTATTGTCTTGAACTTATTGTTGATTACAAAGAGTGTGCATAAATCTATTGTGCTGCAATTGACTAATGATTGAACGCTTACTTTCTAATTTGGTAATAAAATATCTGAAACTCACCAATGTTATGTCATCTGTTACACCCTTCCTGTGTCTCTATGATGAGATCCCTGTGCCCGACTCTTCTCAATATTCCTGATCATCACGTCCCCCCACCCACTAGAGAACACATGGGAACCCCGGGAAGTCCCTTCAAATATCATGACCCCCCGAGAGCCTTTCAAATATCAGTCGTTACACGGACCTCCAGTCGTTACCCATCCTCCCACTTCCCTTTCGGGAAATGGGATGATGGGGCAACAATCGGAGAGTTCTATTTACGATTGAGGAAGGACCGCCGAAACTCCACAACAGCCTTTCACATATTATGCCCCCCCCCTTCCCCTCCCAAAGAAAAAGAAAGATCACGATTGTGCATCAACAAATAAATAGCAGGCTCTTTTGAAGATTCCACGAACTGCTTGAGACACCTTGGCGATTGTCTGGCACATTTCGGCGAACTGTCTGGCACATTTCGGCGAATTGTCCAAACTTTCGGCAAACTGTCCAAACATCCGACGATCTGCCCAAACTTTGGCGAAGTGTCCAATATTTCGGTGAAATATCCAAAATCCCAGTGAATTGTCTTGAAAGTTTCGGCGAACCGTCCAAACTTCCGGCGAAGTGTCCAAAATTCCGGCGAATTGTCTCGAAAATTCCGGCGAACTGTCCAAAGTTTCGGCGAACTGTCTTTCGGCGAACTGTCTTTCCGGCGAAAAGTCCAGTCCCCGAATTAAGAGAGAACCTTTGAAGACAGTTAAAAACATTCTAGTGCATAAAAGAAACTGTTTTTTTTCTAATTTAACGTTAAAGGGATTCATTCATTCATTCATTCATTCATTCAAATCTCTGATCATTATCATGAATATATTAAAAATTTACCACTCAAACCTAATTGAGTGGAAAATGCGTTTTATTATACATTATTAAAACGATCCATTAAAACGAAAAAACCTTCATTCACGCCACAACAAAAACATGAGCAACATTTTTCATTCAAACATTCCATTAAGTGTTTATTAAGATTACTTCACAAAAATTAATAGTGACAAACGCGAACAAACGATTTTTTACCTCTGATTTTTTTCTCTAATTGTCTCTAAACTCAATTTCTTTTTCGTTACATCGAAACAAAACACGAATGTCTATTTTTACAGATCATATTTTATAGTCGACTCTTTTGAACGAATGCCTTTCATTCATGCAACTCTTTTTTAAAACTGACGCTCATATTTATAGTCTACTCTTTTGAGCGAAAACCTCATTCAATCACAACAAAACATGTGTTAGTTTTTACTGTCATCGTGACAGTGGGTTTGCCGGTTCCAAATCACCTCTTTTCCGTGTACCGTACACGATTCGATTTTTGACGTAAAATCCGCAAATGGATTTCCGTGTACGCCTCCATAGGGATTCAGTGTTGAAATCGTGTACAGACACGGATGATTCAGAATCAGCAAGATGATGATTTAGAAACGGCAACACGTTTTTTGCTCGCAATTTAACACTGAATCCTATGGGGGAAACCCATTTGCCGATTCCAAATCAGACGATACACCTCTTTTTCCTTAAAATTTCATGCGTTTTTTTCACTCTTGAGCGATTTGTATATAGAATCCAGTGATGTGGAATCGGCGAAGCCGATTCCAAATCACCCTAAAAAACGTTAAAATCGTGTACCTGTACACGATTTTAACACTAAATCCTATAGAGGTGTACATCGATGTACGTGTACATGTACGGTACATGTACAAAGTGATACCGAATCGGCCTTTACCACCTACTCACAATACTCACAATGCATACAGTTTCTGAAAGCTCTGAATATGGTGTTTTCTGGAGACAACTGCACACAATAAAAATCTTAAAATATCACTCTAATACACTCAGCTGAATGGCACAGGCACAGTTGATGGCTAAAAAAAATTTTTTCATGTTGCGGATAAATTTCCAATTTTTGTACATTGATAGTGATAAGCCTGAGTTATAGGAATTCTTCATTCCTCCACTGAGGATTTTACAGCACACGGTGATCATTATGACAAATAAAAAACATATGGGTTTCTTATTCAATTTTTCAGCATGTGCGGTAGACAAAAGTATGGAGGACCATATAGGACATCAGTTTTTTGGTTTTGGATGCAAATTTTGGGGATTGGGGGGGCAAAATTTGTGATTGGCCCTGAATATTTAAGAGTTAGCACCAGCTAAGTCTGGGCCATTGGTTTACAGTACAAAAATATCAAACCATTCAAGATGCAACGTTTGGCTAACCGACCATCCGTTCGCGTAGATTTACATTTGCGTAACCACCACACGAACGAAATGAGCATTCTCGTCAAATTTTGCACACTGGATCTGCATTTTTGGGTAAGGTCAAGACCAATGTTAGGCACTGCATAAAATACTCAACAAAATGTCACAAAAATGACAAATTCAATCTTAATCTCTTCATTTTCAAAGGTTACGGTCAAGAGCAATTTTTGACATTGCACAAATATGACTGTGGACTGTTCCAATCCAAATATAGATTGCATGTGGCAATTATAATTGATCATCCAGAGACCAGAAAATAAATGGCCAGACAGACAGATGGACATAAAAATACCCTAATAAACCCTGTTTACACAGGTGTTGAAAAACAAGTAATCTTTTCAAGTGGTCATAAGCACACTCCTCTAGAATGTATGTAGTTTTCCTCTGTTGCAGGCCTTAAAATTTGTCATGACTCATGTGAATTGGGTTTGATTCTCATGAACTCCCATTTGCGAGAATCAATTTTCAGTTGTTAGATAATTTAGAATTTTAGAGTACTGTTATACACTTCTGAGTGAAACCATTACCTATTCCATAGTAAAAAACAAACATTGTATTTATATATTTACTAGAGTTTAACCCTTAACTGGTAGAGTTATTATTATTTATTGGTGTTTAAGGTCACATACTTATGCACAATGGCTAATCATGACCATGACAGTTCTATGGGTGGAGCCGGAGTACCTGGAGAGAACCACCGAGCAACGATGACCAACTGTCGGCTCCTCAACATTCTAACTCTGTTCAAGCTCCACTCAAGCAGGGTTACAGCAGGTGAAGACATGTGCGCCATCAATGTGCAGTACGCCTTAGTCCATGGCGTCATTGTGCCCCCATCTAGGCAACCGGGATAAAGTACCTTGCCCAAGGACACAATGCGGAACTGGTAGAGTGGTGGGATTTTGACGAGCAGGTGCCACATCGTAACCCTTTAACCTAACGAATCGGGACGTATCCGCCCGTGTAATTTACAAATTAAGTAGTTAAAAAAAATATATATTTCAAAAAATTTCAACTAATCCATATCATGTGACCCCTCACTGGAATGAGCTCATTCCAGTGAGGGGTCACATGATATGGTTTAGTTGAAATTTTTGGAAACATTTGAAAAAACAAATATTAAAATAATAAATTTTTATAATGTCTGTGATGGGTAAAGGGTTAAAGGCTTCATTTTCTGTGGAATTGCTGCATCTTTGAAGTGAAATTATTTTAAAATACTTGTCTGGAATTTGCCTTGTTATAATTTATGGGAGAGTGCCTATAGGTATAGGCACTTTCCAATAAATTATAACTTGACAAAGACATGTGAACAAATTTTGACCACAAAACATAATTTAGCACTCTACTAGTTAAGGGCCTAGTTCCAATTTTGGGGCATTTCTAGTCTTACTTGTGTATACAGAACACATGTTCCAAAATACTGGCTTGGGTGGACTTCAAAAGACACGAGTCACACCACTGCTAAGTCAAGTTTTGTTACTTGATTCAGTCCTGGAAATGAGATGGGTGCGAGTGCAATTGCTCCCGTCAGCACCTGTGTTTTCTATTTTCCGGGAGCTAAAAAATGCACTTGTTGAAAAATGGTGTGGAGCACTAATATACTGTGAGGGCATATAAATGTGTGTTGCTTTTGAGAAATTTAAATTTTATAGTAAATTTCCTTTCTTATTATACCTAGAGGTAATGGTTTACAACAGGCTTGCACGACAGTGGAAGTCCCAAACTTGGAAAAATACTCTCTATTTTCTTCTTTCCCAAGTGATTTGGGAAAGAAAAGTGGTGCAAAAGCACCAAGAAAAAATAAGCCCAAACTGGGTCGTGTGTGACCAGTGCACATCCAGTAGGGGACACTCTTCTCCTTGTACGAATCCACAGCTTCCGGAACCAGTGCACAGATGTATAACCAACGTGTCATTCTATTGAATCTGCCAACATTGGAGGTATGTGATTAGCGGTTTGAAAGGATTCTTACCTGAAAAAGAAGACGGGAGGGCCTCCACATAAACAATTGCGGTAGGTATAATAAGAAAGGAAATTTACTATAAAATTCAAATTTCTTATCAACCTACCTTACAATTGTTTACAACAAGCTGAATAGACAACAGGAGGAGGGAATCACATAACCAACCCCCACATAAACCGACTGCGATGGAAACGGTGGGCAGAAGAAGAGTTCCCTAGACCTATAAAGCCATAGCATCACAACCATTAGTAAATGACAATAGGAGATGAGGCGTATGGACCTGTGTGACACAGAGACAGAAAGGACAGTACCAAGAATAGGGCTGGAACTGAAATTGCAAGAACCCTAATGGCTAGGGTTGATGGCAGCCAGAGCAGAAGAATAGAGGGCCTGAAGAAAAAAGGTCCTCAGACTGCTCCTGCAACTGACGCAGATAGGTGGAGAAAGTTGAAGAAGTTCTCCAGTAGGCTGCCTGCATAACATCCGACAACTGATGGAGTTAGCATAAGCACAGGAGGTGGACAATGCTCGCACCTCGTGAGCAGAAAAATGATTTGTAATACAATCGTCAGTCACTAGACGAGCGTATGATGCGCGAATAGGAAGACAAATCCATCTAGAAATGGATTGAGGAGAGATCTTCTGTCGACCAGGGATAAGAGACAGAAATATATTTTTTCCTGTCTTTCCTAATGAACTGCGTCTGGTTGAGGTAAATGCGAATTGCACGAACCAAACAGAGCAAAGGGGGATTACCCTCAGCAGAAGGAAGAGCCCTGATCCAGACTGGAGGTTGAGTTATTTCTGGCATCTGATTCTTGGCCAGAAAGGAGCAATCAGTGGTAAAGTAACACTGTTGGCAGAGCTCCTAAAAAGGCCGGATCAACAGAGAGGGCGTGAAGCTCACTAACCCTTCTGGCTGAGGCAAAAGCCATCAGAAAGAACTGTCTTGTATGTGAGAATAAGCATATCCACCTGAGATAAAGGGTCGAATGGTGCCCCCCCCCCCCCCCCTCCCCAAGCAAAGCAGCACCCAAGAAAGATACCATCTTGGGGTAAGCTGCAAAATCCTAGGCCTTTTAAAAAAAAGTGCCGAAAAAGCTTGGAGAGGTACGGATTAGTGCTGATATGACGCTTTCCCACATACGAAGAGGTCTCCAAAAGCATGGACCTGTGCCCTTAGATGGTAACAGGTTGGAGACACAAGAATCA
The DNA here is from genome assembly GCA_031216915.1 of Pictodentalium vernedei. NCBI lineage: Eukaryota > Metazoa > Mollusca > Scaphopoda > Dentaliida > Dentaliidae > Pictodentalium > Pictodentalium vernedei. The sequence continues at coordinate 212,362,740 of CM062293.1, forward strand.
AACAGATATATCAGAAACACCGCAATCTGTGTTATCGAAGGATCAGCATAATCAACAGAGTGATCAGCACACCATCGACAGAAGACCTTCCATTTATCCGCATAGGCTAAACCAGTGGAGTGCCGCCTTGAAGAAAAGCACTCCACTACTCATCTCGAAAAACCTCTACAGAGGAGACAGGACCTGACAAAAGGTATGCGTGAAGGCACACTGAAGTTAGGTCAAAGTGAAAACTCCTCGGGTGACCTTGGCAAAGAAGGTTGTGATGTAGAGGGAGTCGTGCCAGAACTGCCGCCAACAGAGAGCGGAGCTGATTGATCCACACCCGCTGAGGTAACAGGGGAGCAATCAGAATGATTCGACAACTGCAGGTTCATATCTTGGCTAGAACCTGAGGCAGAATTGGAACCGGTGGGAAGGCTTAGCCGACTAGACCATTCCAAACAAGTGACAGAGCATCCACGGAGAAGGCCAGAGGATCTAGACACAGGGACACAAAAGTGTACACCTGAGGGTTCCAACGGGTCGCAAAAAGATTGATGTGGACTGGAACATTGCCCTGTGAAGCATCCACTCAGTGGAAATGAACTTGCTACGTTGGAACAGGGAGTCGGCTAAGACATTCAGACGGCCGGGAATGTGACGAACCACCACCCCAGTGTTGACATCCTGAGCGAGTAGTAGAAGCCAATTCGTACATGGGAACCGAGTGCATGCTGCCCTGGTTCCAAATTAAGCGACCACTGTCGAATTGTCGGACAACAGAAGAACCTGACGATTCGAAAGGTGGGGAATCCATTGCCAGAAACTTAGAAGAATAGCAAAAAGCTCCTTCTGGTTGATGTGAAGAGCTGCTTGATCCTGATCCCGTATACCGTGAAGGGAAAGACCTGAGGATCCAATGTCGTGAACCATCTGAGATCGCTGGCATCAGCCATCAGAACACAATCGGACATGGGTATTTCCAAGGGAACTCTCTGCATAATCCACTGAACATCCATCCAGGGAAGAAGGTGATGATGAAGAGATGCTGGTAACTGAAGCACCAGATCCAGAGGATCGACATTCGGCCACCAATGACTGCGAAAGTTTTGGAATGGTCCGACATGCAGCCGACCTAGAGGAATGAGATCTGTCACCAAACCTCAGAGACCGAGCAGCCGGAGAATACTCTGAGCTGTCCCGGACATGGACTGGGTCAGAGTCAGGGTGAAAGCCAAGAGAATCACAGCTCTAGCCCGGGGAATTGTCACTGTATTCATCTGATTACGGAAGTCCATCCCCAGATGACAAAACAACTGAGAAGGGACCAGGTCCGACTTCTCTTCATTGACTCTGAACCCTAGCGACATGACAGGCTCAAGTGTGTTGACATCTGACTCCAGAAGAGCAGCATTGGAGTGCCTCTGCAGGATATTGTCCAAATACGCCGAAGTAGTCATCCTGGACGAAGTGCGATGGAAGGCTATCACATGCGACATCAGTCGGGTGAAGACCCAAGGAGCCAGGTTGAGGCCAAAAGGCATGGCCTTGAACTGGTAAACTCACCCAGAAAAGCGAACCTGAGATACTTTCACAATGTCCGATTAATCGGAACGTGAAAGTAAGCATCTTGCAGGTCGATGCTGGAAGGGAAATCTCCCTGGTGAATGGAGCGGCGAACCAACCTGAAAGTCTCCATGCTGAACTTGGGATCAATGATAGACTGGTTCCGGATACTCAGATTGATAAGCGGTCAGAGTCGGCTGTCCTTCTTCGGCACCAAGAATAGGAGGGAATAAAATCCCACTGAATGAATGTTCTTGATGACCTCGATCACCCCCTTTGACAGAAGATTGTCTATCTCCGTGATCAAAAGTTCCCGACATGAAACATCTAAAGGAACTTGGGTTGGAGGAGGTACTGTCAACAGAGTGGGGTGTCTGCGAAAGGATATCCGCAGACTGGCCTGAAACATCTAACACCCAAGGATCGGATATGATTGTGGCCCAACGGTCTGCAAACTCAGATATCCCTTCTCCAATCTGGGATGAATTGAGGTGAGGACCTTTATTTCGAGCCACGGCAAGGCCCTTGAGAGGAGAAACCACCTCCTCTGCTAGATGAAGGATCCTGAGACCTCCCTCTGGACTGCCAATGCTTACCCTTACCACGTGAGTAAGAGGAAGAAGCCGAAGACGGAGGATCAGCCCTTGGCTTCACAGAGGAAGCAGAAGGGCATTTGTTAGGCTTGAAATGGCTCCGGCCTCCAACACAAGGCGGATCAGGCTGGTGAGGAAGCAGCTGATCTTTGGAATGATGCAGGACGTCATCACGGACTGTCGCCATGGAATCATGGAATAGTCACGGACCCAACAAAGAAGCGAATCGAAGAGCAGCACCCTGCCCTTCAGGAAGGGAACAGTTTGTGACCAACTCAGCGTCCCGGCGAATTAATTCCAAAATAGCCATGTTACAGGCATGTGTGTGAGTAAGATGCATGAGTGTCTTAGAGATCACACGCAAATGAGCCTGTATGTCGTCAAACTTACCTGGAGGCAGATAAGCAGCCAAGGCAGAGACAACGTGATCCGGGAGAGAAAGCATGCCTAGCATCTCTCTGGATAAGCCCAACATGGACTCCAAAGTTGCCATAGGAATAATGGCCGATTTGGGCTTGGAGTCCTGACGGATTAGTCGAATCGTAGGAACGATAATGCACAGGGGGCAAAAAGGTATCAGCTTGGTGAAGAACAAAGTCTTCATAGCCTTGGAACTCAGCTTTGAGTCCAATGCTGCAAAAGCTTCGACCACTTGTACCGACTGGTATGGTTGAATACACCCAGAAGCAGGTTGCTCCACAGAATGTAGGTGCGCGACCAATGATTGTGGCCTGGCTGAAACCCCCGGCTGGTCTGACGGTTTGAAGGAACTCAAACACAAAGTCAAGAGCCACCCCCAAGTCAGTGGACTGATGGATCTCAATGTCAGGTGTGTCTGACCCATCGGCTGAGTCAGAAGATACATAGCCCATGTCGTGCATCCCAGCCGATGCCTCCCATGGTGTAGGAACACCAGGGGGATCAGAAAGGGCCTGCTTTCATCCTGGGATGCGGTATCGAGGAGGGCACCTGGAAGCCACTAGAAGCCTCACTGGAGTTAATGGGAAGGCTCTTGGAAAGAATCTACATAAGCAAGGAGGGGCCTCCCTAAGCTCACAACCTCTATCTGCCGGTTCAACATTGGAACGATCCGGCAAAGTGGCTTCGCATCTGACCCTCTAAACCAGCGAAGAGTCACGATTCTCTAGAACACCCGACGCAGGGCGACAGGTGGTAGCCGAAGAAACATCTGAATACAGATGCTTATAGGGGTATGAAATCCCCCGAGGATCTGAAGTGCGGGAACTGAGGAAAGTTGCCACAGACCTCTGAGGGACAGAAGGTCCAGACTACACAAATGAAAGTGTCAATGACACTGTAGCTCAACTTGACAAACTTGAACTTGGTAAGTTATAAGTGAAATAGCAAAATTGAAGATCATTGGTACCAATGTTATTTGGTGAAATTTCAACATAACAGCATTGTGTGTGCACAACGTCAGAGTAATCCATGCATTTTTAAATGTAAACTGTAAGACTGGCTAAAGGAAGAATGCTGATACACAAATGCAGTATGTTCAGAGGTTATTGTAAATGGCAACTTTTTTCACAGAAATGAATGCTTATCAATAGCTCTTATCTAAAGGTCTCGCCTAATGAGCACACCAAGTTCAAAAACAATCCTATGATAAATGTGGCCTGTAGGACATGTCAAAGAAGAATGTTGATGCACAAATGCAATGAATTCAAAGATTGTTGCTAACAGCAACAGTTTTTGATGGAAATGAAAAGAAAATCGATAGCTCCTATCTTTGTCACCCTGCATAACCATACAAAGTTTCAAAACAACCTGATAATGAATGTGCCCTCTGAGGCATGCCAAAGGAAAATGTTAATGCACAAGTGCACTAAGTTTGAAGGTCATTGCTTGTGGCAATGTTTTTGCTCTCTTTTTTATGGAGATTCATAAATATACTCTGCAGAGAGTGCAAAAGGGATAAGTTGCAGCACAAATGCAGTAAGTTCAAAGGCTGGTGATAATGACAATAATTTTTTCATGGAAATGAAAAAAAATCAATAGCTCACATCTGGAGGTCACGCCGAACACACATTCCAAATTTCAAAGTGATCCGATCATAAATGTGCCCTGAAGGGTGTGCCAAAGGGAATTATTGAAGCATAACTGCACTAAGTTTTTACTAAGTTCATCAGAGGTCGTTACCAATGGCAACTATTTTTGACAGAAATGGAAGAAAATAGATACCTCCCATCTAGAGGTCACCTCAAACAAGCACACAAAGTTCAAAGGTCGTTGCCAGCAGCAACATTTTTTACAGAAATGGTAGAAAATCGATAACTCCCATATAGATATCACCCCACACAAGCGATCCAATCATAAATGTGCCCTGCAGGGTGTGTCAAAGGGAAATATTGATGCATAACTGCACTAAGTTTTTACTAAGTTCACCAGAGGTCGTTGCCAATGGCAACTATTTTTGACAGAAATGGAAGAAAATCGATAGCTCCCATCTAGAGGTCACCCCAAACAAGCACACCAAGCTTCAAAGCGATCTGGTCAAAAATGTGCACTGCAAGCTGCGCCAAAGGGAAATATTGATGCATAACTGCACAAAGTTCATCGAAGGTCGTTGCCGGCGACAACATTTTTTGACAACAATTGAAGAAAATTGATAGCTCTCATCTAGAGGTAACACCAAACAAGCATATCAAGTTTCAAAGTGATCTGATCATAAATGTGCCCTGCTGGATGTGCGAAAGGGAAATATTGATGCCTGACTAAACCAAGTTCAAAGGTCATTGCCAGCAGCAATGTTTTTAGACAGAAATCGAAGAAAATTGATAGCTCCCATCTAGAGCTCACCCCAAACAAGCATACCACGTTTCAAAGTGTTCCAATAATAAATGTGCCCTGCAGGGTGTGCCAAATAGAAATTTTGATGCATAACTGCACTAAGTTCATCAAACATTTCTTGGTGGATATCAATGAAAATCAACAGCTCCCATCTGGAGGTAACCCCAAACAAGCATACCAAGTTTCAAACCAATCTAATAAAAAATGTGATCTGTACGGCGTGCTAAAGGAATATATTATTGCCTGACTAAACTAAGTTCAAAGGTATGCCCGGACGTACGCACATACGTACGTATAACAATGTACGAGAAGTGATGGCAATAGCTCAGCTTGACTTTGTCCTGCAAAACTGACACCAATCAAAACCTGCTGGGCTCGACGGCTGAGAGACCACAGCAGAGGGATCGGCCGGCAACCACTTCCGACTTCGCTGAGTTGAAGCCAGGGAAGATTGAAGCCGATATCCCACATCCATGAAGCAGAAATCCCTGCAGGGATAAGCCGAGGCCAACTGAAACGGAGACCGCTGACATCACCGACGGAGTAGCAGCAGGAGCGGATACATCAGTAGCTGTTGACACAGGCGGAAAAGGAAAGGAAAGGAAAGTTCATTTCCAGCACTGTTCATTGTGAGGGAACAAAAGATAAGAATTCTTTGTGCTTTTTAAGACCTAATCTATGACGAGAATCAAATGAACATTATGAAAGAACCAAAGTTGATTCTCATTGCTTTCTTTTCGAAAATAATTTGTGCAAATCGATTCTGATTCTCACATGAATTTTAAACTCTGTGTTGAGTCAAATAACAAGAGAGAACTAGATATCACGGAGATGGAATCCATCTCTGCGGGCGACGCAGCAACTAACCGATGTTAGGTATAAACTGATGTGAACCGTAATACTAAAATATTTCAAGCAATAGGTAAAATCTGATTAAAATCCCTTCCCGGACACGAACTTGTCAGAAAAAAAACCCTAATTCTGAATAATTTGACCTTGAGGTCAAACTTCAAGGTCAAAGCATGGCAACCTTGGTATGCAACACGTCGTATTGAGATAATCTATCCACATACCAAATATCAAAACCCTATCTATTAAGGGAAAAAAGTTACAGCCCGGACACAAATTTGTCAGAAAAGAACCCCGAATTCAGAATAATTTGACCTTGAGGTCAAAGTTCAAGGTCAAAACATGGCAACCGTGGTACGCGACACATCGTCTTGAGATAATCTACCCACATATCAAATATCAAAACCCTATCTATTAAGGGAAAAAAGTTACAGCCCGGACACGAACTTGTCAGAAAAGAACCCCGAATTCTGAATAATTTGACCTTAAGGTCAAAGTTCAAGGTCAAAGCATGGCAACCTTGGTACGCGACACATCGTCTTGAGATAATCTACCCACATACCAAATATCAAAACCCTATCTATTAAGGGAAAAAAGTTACAGCCCGGACACGAACCTGTCAGAAAAAAAAAACAAGAGGCCCCACGTGGCCTTAATCGCTCACCTGACAAAGTGACTCTAAGAAGTATTTTAGGTCACCTTCACCATGTCATGCCTCATCAACATTAACTGGTTGAGTGATAGATTTTGTTTGAAGTTCAACATTTGTTACCTAAAATTAGTTTTATTTAAAATCATTGGTGTGTGGCCAATCTCCAATGATTTTTAATAAAGCAAATTTATCTCTGCAGACAAACTGGTTTAGCATGAAGCACAAACAAGGAATGTGAAGAGATAGCCTTGGACATCTCTCCCCAACTGTGGATATCTTCCATGTGCTACATGTATATATTTGCATGCAAGAAAACAAAAATTTTCACAAATTTTATTTTTTTTTATCATCATTGGAACAAGCTCAAACAGCTTATTCCAATAGGGGTATGGGAAGATCAGGTATATTTTTGAGACAGAAATGTGAATATATAAATAATGGTGTTTTTTTGTGAATGATGCTGGAGAATTTTGCGTAAAGATATGGTAAATGGTTTGTTCTAGATACAGAATGATGCAAAAGTATTTAAATTTGATTAGGCAAGTTGTTCCTATAATGCATTTAAAAATTGAAGTAACTGTTTTTTTGCTGACGAACTTTTAGATGTGTGTGTCTGTGTTTGTGTGTGTGTGTGTGTGTTTGTGTGTGTGTGTTTGTGGGGGGGGGGGGGGGGGGGGGGGGGGGGGGGGGGTAAGAGTGTTCTTGCAAACAAAATTCCTGAATAAATGGAAAATTTTATTTTTTGTGTGAAAGACATAGTGCGTGAATGTTGATTGGAACAAGCTTAGAGAGCTCATTTTAATGTGAAGTCATAAAGCTGTGTTTTACGTACGAAATTCTGGAATAACTAAAAAAATTGCTTTTTTGACTCAAAAAGCATGGTGTGCGACCTCTCATTGGAATGAGCTCAAAAAGCTCATTCCAATGGGGTATTTACAAGCGATAAGTACATGTATGTTTAAGAGACAAAAATTAAAATTTGAATAGCGATTTTTGCGAAGAATGCTGACAAGTTTTGGCAGTTATGCTGGTAAAAAGGTAAGATATGCAAAGTGGTTGTTTTTTAGAGGCGACATTTAATTAAGGGGAATTAACCCTTGATTACTGAGGTAACTTCTAAAAGTACTGAAATTTCATGAAGCAATGTGAATAACAGACAACAGTTGCCTAAAAATTTCATGAATAACTAAAATTTTTATTCCTTTGTCTCGAAAACATGGCATATGACCTTTGTTGGAATGAGCTGAATGCGTGTGTTCCAATGAGGGGTCATAAAATTTGAACGAAGATTTGTGTGAATAATGCATTAGTACTGCTAGATTTGGGTAAACGGTTCACCCTGGATACCACCCCTTCTATAGTAGATCTTTTCTGCAAATTTTGTCTAAGATTCTATCAACTTTACAAATAAATACGTTCATGAATCACAATCAGATCCACCCTACAATGTTGCATACCAAATATCAAAAGATTCTGCCTGCTGGATCTGGAGAAGAAGATTTTTTAAGAAATATGCCTGAAACGCACTAAGTTAAAATTTGGGCTCCTATACGGAGCCCAAATATAAACCCAGGGGGCCGATTTGAACAAACTTGAATCAGATCCACCCCACAATGTTGCTTACCAAATATGAAAAGATTCTGAAGCTGGATCTGGAGAAGAAGATTTTTTAAGAAATTTGCCTGAAATGCACTAAGTTCGAATTCAAGCTTCTATAGTGAGCCCAAATATGAAACTAGGAAGCCGATTTGAACAAACTTGAATCAGATCCACCCCACAATGTTGCATACCAAATATCAAAAGATTCTGCCTGCTGGATCTGGAGAAGAAGATTTTTTAAGAAATTTGCCCGAAATGCACTAAGTGCGAATTCGGGCTTCTATATTAAGCCCAAATATGAATCCAGGGGGCCGATTTGAACAAACTTGAATCAGATCCACCCCGCAATGTTGCATACCAAATATCAAAAGATTCTGCCTGCTGGATCTGGATAAGAAGATTTTTGAAGAAATTTGCCTGAAATGCACTAAGTTCGAAATCGGGCTCCTATACTGAGCCCAAATATTAACCCAGGGGGCCGATTTGAACAATCTTGAATCAGATCCACCCCACAATGTTGCTTACCAAATATGAAAAGATTCTGCCTGCTGGATCTGGAGAAGAAGATTTTTTAAGAAATTTGCCTGAAATGTACTAAGTTCGAATTCGGGCTTCTATAGTAAGCCCAAATAGGTATCCAGGGGGCCGATTTGAACAAACTTGAATCAGATCTACCCCGCAACATTGCATACCAAATATCAAAAGATTCTGCCTGCTGGATCTGGAGAAGAAGATTTTTGAAGAAATTTGCCTGAAATGCACTAAATTCGAATTCGAGCTCCTATAGTGAGCCCAAATATGAATCTAGGGAGCCGATTTGAACAAACTTGAATCAGATCCACCCTACAATGTTGCATACCAAATATCAAAAGATTCTGCCTGCTGGATCTGGAGAAGAAGATTTTCAAAGAAATTTGCCTGAAATGCAGTAAGTTCAAATTTGGGCTCCTATACTGAACCCAAATATAAACCCAGGGGGCCGATTTGAACAAACTTGAATCAGATCCACCCCACAATGTTGCATACCAAATATCAAAAGATTCTGCCTGCTGGATCTGGAGAAGAAGATTTTTTAAGAAATTTGCCTGAAATGCACTAAGTTCGAAATCGGGCTCCTATACTGAGCCCAAATATGAACCCAGGGGGCCGATTTGAACAAACTTGAATCAGATCCACCCTACAATGTTGCATACCAAATATCAAAAGATTCTGCCTGCTGGATCTGGAGAAGAAGATTTTTTAATGTTTTTCCCATTGCCTACAGTGTTAAAAAGTGCTGACTCAGCACTTTTTCAAAGTCCCGAAACTGTACCCTATGATAAAACCGATGGCAATTTTTTTTTACCAATCCTTTATGTTGGTCCTAAGGAAGCTGCACACCAAATAAAAATTCTCAGTGCCGTGCAGTTTTGGAGATATGGGCGTTTTAAATTTTTTCTATTTTTAGCTCCTGTGGTTCCCACGGGGCTGCGGGAAAATTTTTTTTTGCATAAATCAAGTACTCATGACCCAATAAGCCCTCACATAAAATTTGGTTCAAATCAGCCTCTCGGTTTGGAAAATAGAAATTTTGGGCGGGGCAAAAAATTTTGCCCCTCTCATAACAACGTCAAGTATAGCCCCACAAACTTCTCTTGAACAAATCTGAGTCTACACCTCAAAAGGAAGCTGCACACCAAATATCAAGTCTCTGCTACTGCTGGTTCATGAGAAGAAGATTTACAAAGATTTTGGTGCCCCTTGGGGGTGTGGCACCACCCAGGAGGAGGGGCAACTTCATTTGAACAAATCTGAATTGGCATTAGGTAATAAACATTTAGCCAACATTTGAATAAAATTGGGCTAGTGGTTTAGGAGGAGAAGTCGATAATGTAAAGTTAACGCCGGACGGACGACGACGGACGACGGACGACGGACAGAAAGTGATTAGTTAAGCTCCCCTTGAGCTTCGCTCAGGTGAGCTAAAAACTGAATAACTTGACCTTGAGGTCAAACTTCAAGGTCAAAGCATGGCAACCTTGATACGCGACACGTCGTATTGAGATAATCTATCCACATACCAAATATCAAAACCCTATCTATTAAGGGAAAAAAGTTACAGCCCGGACACGAACTTGTCAGAAAAGAACCCCAAATTCGGAATAATTTGACCTTGAGGTCAAAGTTTAAGGTCAAAACATGGCAACCGTGGTACGCGACACATCGTCTTGAGATAATCTACCCACATATCAAATATCAAAACCCTATCTATTAAGGAAAAAAGTTACAGCCCGGACACGAACTTGTCAGAAAAGAACCCCGAATTCTGAATAATTTGACCTTAAGGTCAAAGTTCAAGGTCAAAGCATGGCAACCTTGGTACGCGACACATCGTCTTGAGATAATCTACCCACATACCAAATATCAAAACCTTATCTATTAAGGGAAAAAAAGATACAGCCCGGACACGAACTTGTCAGAAAAGAACCCCGAAAACGGAATAATTTGACCTTGAGGTCAAAGTTTAAGGTCAAAGCATGGCAACCTTGGTATGCGACACATCGTCTTGAGATAATATACCCACATGTCAAATATCAAAACCTTATCTATTAAGAGAGAAAGATTACACCCCGGACGGACGGATGCACGCACGGACGCATGGACAGAGCGATCACTATAGGGCATCCGCCTCACGGCGGGGCCCTAATAAAAATAATACATTCCTGTAAATATATATCCAACTTGCCTTTGTATTTGGGGTGTTATAGAAACGGCAACCTTGCAGTTGTGACACAAATATGTAATCAACTTACCTATTAAATTTACCCGCCCTGGAGCTCTGGCATAAAAGTGTGGTGGCTCACCAAATTTTACCTTGAAAGCATCCTTCAGATTTGTGTACCTGGAATAAAAAGAAAAAATAACTGATGGGGTATGGAGGATACTTGTCCTTTTAGAGAGGACACTAAAATTATTTCAAGAATGTGGACAAAAATTAATATACTTTCATGTGTGGCACTGTGGTTGAGCCACACCTGAAAATATGTTTTTTTGTCCTCTTTGGTGAAGCAATTTTGATACCCACTCAAAATATATAGAACTCTTTATTATATGCATTTGACACTGCACTTCAGAACAGTATCTGGAATGAAATGAAAAAAAAACACCTGATCAAGAACACAACCTTATTTATTTATTTATTTATATTACTTATTGGTGTTTTAACCCTTTGCCTAACATGAAAAGCAGACGGCACTTACTAAAAGAATTCTTGAATAACTATTATTTTCATTTTTTGTCTCAAAAACATAGGTTATGACTCCTCATTGGAACGAGCTCGATGAGCTCATTCCAATGAGGGGTCATAACCTATGTTTTAGAGACAAAAAATGAAAAAATAATGAAAATTAATTGGCGATTTTTGAGAATAGCGCTGGCCGGTTTTGGCCGTTACGTTAGGTAAAGGGTTAAGGTCACATACACATGTACTTATGCTCAATGGCTAATCGTGACCGTGACAGTTTTACGGGTGGAGGAAGCCTGAGTACACGGAGAGAACCACCGAGCATCGACGAACAACTGTCAGCTCCTCAACATTCTAACTCTGTTCAAGCTCCTCTCAAGCTGGGTTACAGCAGTTGAAGACATGTGCACCATCGACGGGCAGTACACCTTAGTACACGGCAGTACAGTGCCTCCATGTAGGCAACCAGGATAAAGTGCCTTGCCCAAGGACACAATATGGGTCCTCCCGGACGGGACCTCTAGCATCGAAGTCCAACAGTCTACCACTGAGCCATCATGTTCACACAACCTTATAGTTTGGAAAACAATTGATTGTTGTGAATTAGTTCCTGAAACAACATTGTTTCCAAATGGACAAATAACTGCACTAACATGCGTAGTGTGAGTAGCACCACCCATACATTTTTCACCCTTTACCTAACACGAAAAGCAGACGACACCTGCAAACAAAATTATAGAATAACTAAATATTTTCATTTTTGTCACGAAAACAAAGCTTATGACCCTCATTGCAATGAGCTCATCGAGTTCATTCCAATGAGGGGTCATAACCCAAGTTTTTGAAAACAAGCAATTTTAAAAATAAGGAAAATTGAATGGTGATTTTTGGAAATAATATCATTTCTGCATCAGAGTGTCAGTGACATTCCATTGTATTACAGTGGAACACACTTAATTGGATATCTCTTACATAGTCAAGTGGATCGGACTGCCAAGGGAGGTCCAGTCCACTGATCAGGCATGCCAGTCGAGTATTGTCCAATCCCTAATGGTCCGGTACAGCAGCCTGAAGCTGTCCAAAGCGTTCCAGTTCAACCAAAAGTAATTAAAATGCAAGTTATTTAGCTTCTTATGTATATATCTGTTAAATCTTGTTCAAAATGAACCTGAAACTTGGGCATTTTAATTAAATGGAAATTTTACAGTAACTTTTATCCTTTTAAAAACCTATTATTTCTTAAATGTTCACCAATGAGAGGAGATTTCCGAAAGGGATAACCAAAATTCTGAGGTTCCAAAAAGGTTTACTTTCAGAACTCACAACAGGCATAAAGATTTGAAATGTAGCCAATTCACACATGATTCGACAAAAAGATTTTCACATTCAGCACAAATATTGCTTTTCATTTTGCGCTCAAAATTTTTGGGGGGTGAAAAAAACAAACAAAACTCCCACCCTCCAAAAAAAACACTAATAACACACCGGTTTCATCCAGAATAGCATAAAATAAATTGAAACACTATATGTATTTTTCACCTCGACTCATGAGGAGTGCCGTTCAATCAATTCAAAAGACCAGCAAATGCAAAGGTAATGTTGTAGACAAAGATTATAGTCGAAAGAAATGGAAAGTAGTCTCAATAATGAATTTGCTATTATATCACTGGCAAATGTAATTGAGTTAAGTCTGTGATTCTCATGGTGACAAAAAAGCGAAGGAAGTAGAGGTTGGAAACAAACAGTCATTCTAATTCCTTGAATTCATCTGAAAACTGATTGCATTCTGTTGTTTGCTAGGTTACATGGTACATAGATCTGTCAGCTGGAAGAAAAGAACTGTCACAAATCATTTTCTTACCCAGATCAGAGAATAAAATCTCGAATTTTGAGATAACCTAGTTCTCCCACCACTAAGGTACTCAGGCAAATATAAAGTTGTGTAGGACAGGTGGGAGAGAAATGCCTGTCTCACCCCACCCATGTGACAGCTATCTCACCCCACCCACGTGACAAACCCATATTGGCTTATTAGCTTATTTAATGAGTGCAGGACTATTCAACCATCGCACATTCTTCTGTAAACAAACAACATGGTGTCATGTTTCAGAAATATTAGCAGACAAATTTTAGTGGAAGAAAATAGAAATAAAAATACAAACCGCAAAACCAAAGTACAATTGACTCTTTCATATGAATTTTTGGATAAACGACTTTATGAGTGGAGCGAGTTGCACAAAATTTTGGTCAAAAAGTTATGCGAATACAGTGTAGAATTCATAATATGACGTCATCGGAATGCATCAATGTTCATTAAGCTACAAATCTTTAACCCCTGTCTTGCCGGCGTTCAGATTTAATTGTGTGGTATATACCTGTGGTATATACAGATCTTTTGTGCATTCTTTCCGATAAGCAAATCAGTTTTTTTCAGAAATCGACAACAAAATTTTTCCATATAGCTGCACGTGCCCCTGAATTACTTTTGATGACGTCAGACTGTTTTGGTGGAGGGAGAAAAATTATTCCTGATGGGGGCGAGTGTGAGATGGGGAAATCTCACCCTCGGGACAAGATATTTGGTCTAGACACTCGGCAAGTCTCGTGTCTGACCCAAATATCTTGCCCTCAGGTGAGATTTTCCCGTCTCACACCCTCACCTACCAGGGATAATAATATTACCATTCATCTGGCTATAATAAATAGGACTGATTACAGTACAGCAATCATGGAATCGTGGACGGTTCAAAATTGATGGGTGGGTATTTTCCAAGCATATAATTCAGAGATGATCCGCTATGACACCCAGCAAAATTTTCTCGAATGAAGCATCGGGGTAATCCTGGTGCTTCAATGGAGAAAATTTTGCTAGGTGTCATAGCGGATCATCTCTGAATTATATGAATGGAAAAAATGACAACCTGTGGATTATGACCCGTCCATGATGGCCATACTATATGACAGTTCACAGATTTCAAAAGCATCTGTGGCAAGCACAGGGGGAGGGGGGGGGGGGGGTGGGAGAGCATCAGCTATCTTAGGGAGTTTGAGCATTGAAGAGAGGGGTCTTCCCACAGGAACATTTTAAAACAGTGCTATCAAATAAGGTGGTAAGACACAACTTTTTGACAAGCTGTTCGTGGTTCCAGACAAACAACTCTTTTCAGTTATCTGTTTTTTCATTTAGATAACCACCAGAGGAACGATAAAATCGTTCCTCTCAAATTTTATGGCCTGCAGATGTAAAAGAAAACACATGCATGTATATTGTGAGCATACCACATTGCATTCTTAGGGTGAGTGTCATGTAGTCTGCATGGTGTTTGAACTCACAAAAAATCAAAGGACATGCCGTCCCATGACTTGGTGATACATTGCACCAAGTTGCTCTATAGTTGCTACTCGCTTTGATTTTTCCGAGTTTAGAATACACTTGGTCACAAGTTTCATGATGACAAGCATATAAATCATAGTTCTACCACCATTCTCACAACAGTATCAAATTGGTATATGGAGAAGTGGACCAGACTAGGGTGGGTCGACTGGTCCATGGCAATCCAGCATTGGTGGTCCATTGTCTGGTCCTGCACAGGACCATGGACTGGACAGGTCCACATAACTACTCTTAATTATCTCAACTGCATCAGAGTGTCAGTGACTATATTTCATCATATTCCAGTAAAACACTCTTAACTGAGTATCTCTTAAATTCTTAATTGTATCAACCTGTTAATTGCATATAATTTTTAATATCATTTCTGCATCAGAGTGTCTGTGACCATATTTCATCGCATTCCACAGTCCTTCTCACGAATATATTGCACCGGGAGTGAAAAATTGCTATCGCAAAATCAATCATGAGAGCTATTTGCTCTCGCAATGATACATCACCAATGAGGACATTAAAAAACATTACATACGAAACTGGTCTACTGATTTGCTAGTTTTGACCTTTTTAGGCTTTTCCCTCTGGAAAAGACTATTGTTTTTCTACGGATTATTATTTTTTTTTTTATTCCGAAGCCATTTTCGGACCGATTTTCACAACATTTTGCACACGCATAGAGGGGCACAAAATCTAAAAATGTACCGAAGCAGAGTTTTCGATTTAACCCTTATTTCGTCAGAATTGGCAAAAAACTGTCAAAATTGGGGTTTATCGGCACTTTCTCGAAACACGTCTTGTAGATTTTTTTTTAAACCTTTATCATTGCTAGACCTGTCTGTGCCATGACCTCTGATACACATGACATATCAGGCTATGCATATGGTAACCCTCCACAGGCTGCCAAACATCGAAATTTTGATGAAATGGGCCAGTTCCAGGCCCCCAGAGCACCCAAACGATACACGAGAGATAAACATAACTTCCTTTATTGGAAGAGGAATTCACCAGAGATCATTTTTGTAAGTAATAAGGGTGTTCAAAAAACCAAGCGTTAACCCGTTTTGGGCTGGTTAAACAGCAATACCCCCATAAAGCTAAAAAATTCAGGTTTTCTGTGGATTTCTCTAAACGAGTCTTGTAGATTTTCAAGAAAAAATTGTCACTCCCAGGCCTTGATGTGACAATAGAAGTTGCATGGACAAAATACTGCAGTGAGCATTTGTTAACCCTCCACAGGCTGCTAAAAGTCAAAATTGTGATAAAATGGGCTGTTTTTGGATGCAAACAGCACTCAACGGGTACGCCACAAAGAAAAATGTTTTCGTTTATCGAGCGTACAATCTATACGGAAACATTTTTTTAAGTAGTAAGGGTATTCAAAAAATGAAGTCTTAACCCATTTTGGGCAGGCTAAAGAGAGAGACCCCTTAAAATCGAAAAATTCCCATTTTCTGTGGATTTCTCTAAATACATTCCATAGGTTTTCAAGAAAATTGACTACTTGTAGATCTTTGTGTGACATTACAAGCTGGACAATATATTCCGCTGAGCGTTTATTAACCCTCTACAGAATGCCAAGCATCATAATTTTGTTGAAATGGGCTGTTTTCGGACACACACAGCACGCAATGTATGCCCGAAAGTTACACATAATCTCCTTTGTTGGAAGTGGAATTCACTGAGGACCATTTTTGTAAGTAATAAGGGTATTCAAAAACCCAAGCGTTAACCCCTTTTGGGGTGGTTAATAGCGATATCCATCAAAAGCTAAAAAAAATCATGTTTTCCGTGGATTTCGTTACAAACATTTTGTAAGTTTTCAACAGAAAATGGCCATTGATAGGTCTTGGAGTCACATTACCGGTTGCATGAATAAAATAGTCCAGTAAGCATTTGTTAACCCTCCATGGGCTGCTAAATGTCAACATTTTGAAAAAATAGTCTGTTTTTGGACACCAACAACAACAAATGGGAATGCCACAGAGATACATAACTTCTTTTACCGGATGCAAAACTGATAGGGAAAAATTTAGTAAGGGTATTCAAAAATCGAGGTCTTAACCCATTTTCTCCTGGTTAAGATGTACCCCTTAAAAGCTTAAAATTCCAGTTTTCTGTGGATTTCTCCAAAAAATCTAGTAAGTATTCAAGAATAATTGACCAACTGCAGGTCTTGGAGTGACATTACAAGTTGCATAGACAAAATATTCTGGTAAGCGTTAGTTAACTCTCCTGAGGCTGCAAAGCATAGAAATTTTGAGAAAATGGGCTGTTCTTGGGCACCCATTGCACGCAATGTGTACCAGCAAGATAAACATAACCTCCTTCTTTGGAAGTGGAATTCCCCGAGGATCATTTTTGTAAGTAATGAAGGTATTCATCAAACCAAGCATTAACCCGTTTAGGGCTTGTTACAGAGCGATACCCCTCAAAAGGTTAAAAATTTGTGTTATCCGAGGATTTCTCTAAACACATCTCATAGATTTTCAAGAAAAAATGACCATTCTCAGATCTTAGTGTGACATTACAAATTGCATGTACAAAATATTCCTGGAAGCATTTGTTAACCCTATGCAGGTTCACAAACATCAAAATGTTGATAAAATGGGCTGTGTTTGCGTATCCACAGCACCCGAAGTTGAGAGGAGAGATCAAAATAAGTGGAAAGAGAATTCAATGAGAATTATTTTTGGAAGTAATAAGAGTATTCAAAAATCAACACTTAACCCGTTTTGGGATGGATAAACAATCATACCCATGAAAAGCTTAAAATTCATGTTCTCCCTGGATTTCTCTGAAAACATCTTGTAGATTTTAAAGAAAAAATGGCCATTCGCAGTTCTTGGTGTGAAATTACACATTGCATGAATAAAAATATTCCTGTTAGTACTTGTTAACCCTCTACAAGCTACCAAACATCAATATTTTGGATACATTTGAGATAAAATGGACCATTTTCAAATAGCCACAGCACTCCGTGGGTATGTGTCAAACAAACATAACTCCTTTTGTCGGTCATTAACTTGTTGGACGACGATATTGACATTAACCCACTCCACCGTTAATGATGATGTTTACCTAAAAAATTTTTTTTATCAAACTGAGTCATTTGAGACTACTATATTCACCTTTCTCATAACATCAATGAAGGAACTTCAGTGAGACAGTTAAAAACAATTCATCAGACAGTGTGGGGTCATGAAAAATCATGGAATCTCATCGGGAAAAGCCATGATTCTCCAGAATCATGAAGTCTAGTTGTTATAGATATACTGTTGTTGTTCCCCTCCCCCCCTCTCCCTCTTCCCGAAACGAAAAATTCTCTGTCTCAAAATGAGAGCCCATTTGTGAAAAATATCAGTACCAGAAAGCTCATCAGTGCCCCCCCCCCCCCCCCCCCCCCCTATTCACCCACATCGAACCCGATTACTTTTTATCCCCTTTTTATTTCCAAAACAGCAACCCATGATCTAATTTTAAACAGAATATAATTATAGTGTGTTATAAACAGGTGCTCTGGAGCTTTCTAGCTGCTTCCGGTTTCGAGAATCGCCTGTAAAATGAAAACAAGAACACGTGGATTTCGTTTTTTTTTCTTTTCAAATATTATTAAACTGATGATTGAAATTCAACACCTGAAAAAACATATGTATTGAATACTTACAAGTAAGCAAACATCTGTAGGAAGGCGAGAACCAATTTTTTAACTGACACAGTGTTCGGACATGTGCCCATCTCACTGGCTTCAACTGACTGAATAATCCCATCCTAGGCCTGAACCACTTCGACTGACATGTGCAAGCTGTCTTCTCGTAGTATGGTAGATGGGTGCATCAATTAAAAAACCTGGGCGTTCCCGGGCGTGAGAGCGATAGCGCCCGCTTCGTGAGAAGGACTGATTCCAGTGGAACACTATTAACTGAGTATCTCTTAATTGTATCAACCTGTTTTTTGCATATATTTAATATCATTTCTGCATCAGAGTGTAAGTGACCATATTCCATCTTATTACAGTCGAAAACTCTTAACTGAGTATCACTTAATTGTATCAATCTGTTAATTGCATATAATTTTAATAACATTCCTGCATCAGTGTCAGTGATCATATTCCATCGCATTCCAGTGGCACACTCTTGACTTAACTGAGTATCTCTTAATAAAATCAACCTATTAATTGCATATATTTAATATCATTTCTGCATCAGAGTGTCAGTGACCATATTCCATTATATTACAGTGCCATGAAATCTCTTAATTGTATCAACCTGTTAATTGCATATAATTTTTAATATCGTTTCTGCATCAGAATGGCAGTGACCACATTCCATCATATTCAAGTGGCACACTCTTAACTGGGTATCTCTTAATTGTATAAACCTGTTAATTGCATATCATTTTTAATATAATTTCTCCATCAGAGTGTCAGTGACAATTTCCATCGATTCACATCATATTACAGTGGAACACTCTTAACTGGGTATCTCGAGATTGGATCAACCTGTTAATTACATGTAATTTTTAGTATCATTTCTGCACTGCTGTGTCAGTGACCATATTCCATTATTCCATTATATTAAACATCAATTCATTTACTGTACCCCAGCTCAAATTTGCCCTGTTAATTTAAATTGCATATTGGTTACAGAGGAGACTCCTCTTAATTGATCAGAAATATCTTGTGATTTATCAAAGAATTACTCAGCAAGTCACTGAATTATGAATATTATACAGGGAGCCAAATCTTCCCGGGCAAAAAAATACTAGACCGAATCTTCTTGGGGCCAAATCTTCCCAATCTCTTCAGTCACAGAGAGATGCCTGGATATGCTGTATTGCTGTAAAAGTTATTGTAGCCGTTTGAAATTTTAATCAGATTTTTATCGCTGAACTGATATGTAATAAAATGGACCTACAGAACGTACCAGACCAAAACACTATATTATGGCAATGGGATCAATTTTTGCCATTTTGGGCTGAGCCTGAGTGATGACAGTAATGGAAACAGTTTATTTGTATCAAGAGCCATCTAGTTTTTTTTTGCAGTTCCTTTGACATTCATGACATCTTTGACACTCCTTGCAAAATATTTATGACTTCTTTAATACGAATCTTTTGTCCTCTACGGCTTCTTTGGTGTCATTTGTATTATTGTAGCGCCTCTGTGGTTCTTCGTGGCTACTTTGTGGTGTTTAGCCTTAGGCCAAAACAATTTCACCAACCTCAGTCGTACAAATACTGAGAATGACAGGCTCTAAAAACATTAAAAAAAAACAACCTAAGCTAATTAATTAATTATACTGCTGAGTGGGTCATCTTACCTTCTCTCTGACAAGAGAATTTTTGAAATGGGAGGCGTGTCAACCATCATCAAAGAACTGCTTTGCTCTCTGATCGTCTTTTCGAGAATTATCTCCCTTGATGGACTCAACATCCAACTTTTACGGACTCGGCTAGGAATCTCAATTACGGAATGCATTATATGTATACAGGAGACATCTGATTCAACCTTGATCAATGTTATAGTCGAGACTGAGATAGGTGTAGCTAGGAAGTAATGGATGAGATATGGGGCAGAATAACAGAAGTACACAGATGAAAGGTTTCTACAACAGGTATCCTCCAACAATACCAGGTCAAAGGTATCCTCAATTTAGTATCCTCAAAAGGTATCCTCAACTGATACGTAGCCATGTCATAGGTATCCTCAAATACTGAAATGAGTCGAAGAGTCGTTCGAGGAGTCACTCGAACGAGCAATTACTCGATAGCTCATTTGCTCGATGAGCTTTGAGTCGTTCGAGCAATTCAGATTCAGATTCAGATTCAGATTCTTTATTTACGGTATACATATAAAAAACGTTTTACAGATAAATGTTTTACAGACAATGTATTCAGCATACCGTGGGAAGTGACATAGCCAGGTTGGCTGTCTACCTGACACTCCCTAGGAAAATAAAAATCGCAACAGACTGTGATGAAGTGATCGGACTTGACGTAATTAGTCTAATTCCTAATGAGTTATGGGTGTTCATATTCTTTTGCCAATAATTTGTTCTCGTATAAAAAAATAAGTTTGGGGGAAATAATTATAGATTCCAGCGGACGACTGGTACCTCAATATTGCTAATATCCCGAAACAACCTGCTTAATATATTGTTAACACAGTTCAGGGTTGCAAACAGTAACAACAGATCCCGTCATAAACTATCGTACAAATCTTGGAATAATACATGGAACAATTGCTCTTAGGCTCATTTGCTCGATGAGCTTCCAGTCATTCCAGTCATTCGAGCAATGACTTTTCAATAACTGCTCGATGGCTTATAAGGGATATTTGGGATAGGTATGCCTTGTGATATAGGTAATAGTATCCTCAGATAAGTATCCTATAAAAGGTATCCTCGATAGGTATCCTCAAATAATACAATACCTGGGCCATAGGTATCCTCAAATACTGAATTGAGTCTAAGAGTCGTTCGAGGAGTCACTCGAACGAGCAATTACTCGATAGCTCATTTGCTCGATGAGCTTCGAGTCGTTCGAGCAATTGCTCATGGAGCAATTGCTCTTAGGCTCATTTGCTCGATGAGCTTCCAGTCATTCGAGCAATGACTTTTCAGTAACTGCTCGATGGCTTATAAGGGATATTTGGGATAGGTATGCCTTGTGATATAGGTAATAGTATCCTCAGATAAGTATCCTATAAAAGGTATCCTCGATAGGTATCCTCAAATAATACAATACCTGGGCCATAGGTATCCTCAAATACTGAAATGAGTCGTCGAGTCGTTCGAGGAGTCACTCGATCGAGCAATTGCTCGTTGGCTAATTTGCTCGATGGGATTCGAGTCATTCGAGCAATATGCCGAGTCACTCGATCGAGCAATTCCTCTAAGGCTCATTTGCTCGATGAGCTTCGAGTCGTTCGAGCAATGACTTATCAGTAACTGCTCGATAGCTTATTCGTTTTGGGGCTGCTTTTGTTATACAGAAGGAAGATAACTCTGTATACAGATTATGGGAAATCAAGCAATCTGATTGGTTAGTTATAATCTAGATAAATGAAACAACAAGAGTACACGGAATAGGGTCAGAACTAACAAGAATAGACCAGAAATTGCTCAATATAGTAATAATAAGTAAAGCTGTTCCAGTTGACAGGCTCTTCTACGCTACTGGAGTATACTCTAGAATAAAGGAACAGGGTCAGATAGACAAAAACTATTGCATATATAGATAGAAGCGGAGAATTCTGGGTAATTACCAAAGGAACCTGTCTTTTAATGGGAAAAACGTCATGGTATAGGGATCCAAAAAGGGATTCTGGGAGAATTCTAAGCCAGAACATTACTCTTCTACAAAGGGTCGCACCCCCTTGTACCCCTTAGTACTATAGCACTACGTGCTAAGCCGATAAATTGGGGAAATAAAGTCAATTTCGGTGATTTTGGGTGGACTTTGGTGATTTGGATTGTCGGGTTGTTTGTGGTAATTATCCAGGGAAGTCATTCCAGAAAATACTCTGATTCAATCGAACATACCCTCCGAACATACCCCTGTCCTATTATAGGCCTTAGGTAACATAGCAATCACGTGCTACCATAGAAACCAAGATGGCGGCCTCCAGTATAGAAAATGGACGACGGAAACACGTATCACCCTAACAACACGCGCTGCGCATGCGCACTAACAACACGTATCACTATGGGGATGACGTCACAACATGGCCGCTCACGCGGGTTACCATGACAACACAACATGGCGCCACTACGTCACGTGACATGACGTCACTTCCGGGGTCCTGCACCGGGGTCCAGCAACTATTCCCTCAAACGTGCATGACATACTACTCACCTGCACTCTCCTGATGTGGCATTTGATTTGGCCCAAAGAGGCCTAAATGCCAGGGTTTACTATATGGTTTGGCCTATTACATGCACATGTCCGAGAGAATGGCCCTTTTCGCAGAATCTGCCGTATTTTGATACTTCTGCGGTCGCAACGCAGATTGTCACTGTATCAGCCTGGAATTCATATGCGGGGTTTGCTTGCATCGAAATGTCCGCAGCAATGACAATAAACTCAAGTTTCTTTCACAAACAGATAGGAGAGACGCAAAACAGTCGTGTGAAGTAACTTTTCACCACATATTTCAGGTCCATTTGTCAACCTGATGCTCCCTTCAACTACATCATGACACAAAAAATTTCGAAGAAAACAAAGACAATTCGATTACTATTTTAACCCTCTGTTTAAGGTAACAGCAACATCCGACCACTGCTGTTACCAAAAGCGTCAATTATTTTTTTATAATTTGTTCAATTTTTCCCACAAACATAGCTTATGACCCCTGAATGGAATGATCTCAACGA
Organism: Pictodentalium vernedei; assembly: GCA_031216915.1. Classification (NCBI taxonomy): domain Eukaryota; kingdom Metazoa; phylum Mollusca; class Scaphopoda; order Dentaliida; family Dentaliidae; genus Pictodentalium; species Pictodentalium vernedei. The sequence continues at coordinate 212,385,775 of CM062293.1, forward strand.
GATCGTTCCAATGAAGCATCAAAAACTATGCTTTGAAGGCGAAAAATTAAAGAAGAAGATTACTTTATCGAGAAATTGTTTTGCAAGTCAGTATCGTCTGCTAGTCGTAATAGGAAGTAATTCTTTTACCTGGTTTACAGGTGCAATGTACATTATGCTATGCGGCTTCTGCTTCTTTGTGACCACTTTCTCTTTTAATGGAAACGAGCTGCCAGTCATTAACACGGCTCAATCCGATGCAGCAAGTAAATCCAATTCTATCAGAAGTAGTAGAGTGTGTATGGCTCGAGTTAGCATGTGTTTGAGTTGACATGTACGAGAAACCTTGCCAACAGTAACTATCAGCTTCATCAATGCTTTTTGTGGGTAAGAGGGGTTGAGAGAGGATGTCATGATTGGACCGCAGCATCAGTTTTCGGACGTCCTTATACCATCAGTATCAAGACTACTAAGGAATACCGATCCCCTTGCCTCTGTCTCAACTGCACTCTGCATCTAACTTCATCTCCTGTTCTATCAACCAATGTTCCCCCTTCATTGGGCCAAGATTGCAGGGACCCTCCATGCTCCAAACGAGACCAACGCACTGAGATGAATAATAATAATCGCTAAAGTAATCGGTTCGAATCGCGCCTCTCGACAGCTCAACTGGATATTTGGAACGAGTTGTTTGGGTTTCGGTTTTTTATGGTGGGGTCACTGTTTTTGTAAATATTGTTTGGGGTTAACTTTGAGGTACACCAATGCCTGGTAACCAAGAAATGCAGGTGCTTACTACAACCGCTAGCTTTTACTATTTTCACTTCCGATAATGACTACTGTTTCCGGCTTCTAATGCTACCATTATGACCAATAGCAACTACCACTATCACTTGCACCTATCACTTCCTCTGCTACTTTCCTCCAAACGACTGCTGGCTTCTAGTTCCATCGCCTGCAGTCATTATCAGATATCACTACTTGTCTTTTATCACTGTTAATACTGCCACCACTGCAAAATACCACTTACGCTATTGCTATTGACTGTCATAGAAGCCACAACTATTTCTGTTTTTTACCACAACCTCTGAGTAAGCTTCCACTCCTATGACTGGATTCCACTCCTTTTGTTTTCTACCACCAGAAGCGCCAGGAATGACGACCACTATTACTACTACTAACACCGGCCTGTGCACCATCGAGTTAGTACAAGCTTCTACAACAAATTCTGTCAACCAATTAAATGGTAGACAAGAAACACAACCAATCAATCACACTGTGTCATGAACTTAGCTCCGGTTGACCACAGCATGAGTGTAAACAAGAAAACATCGGCGAGCTATATATGGATACTCTCCAAAAGTGAACACAAACCTTTACTCGCAAGATAACTAAACGGGGTTTTGACCTAAAACTTATGGATAAAACCCTCCCGGAATGCAAAGAAGCGAAATTCCTGGGTATCGCCATTGATCAAAAACTGTCCTTCAACAAACGCACCGACGACTGACATGGCGAAAAAAGCTACCAAACGCATTAACTTACTGAAAATGCTTAAGGGAACTTCATGGGGGGCCAACCAGTCCACCCTACTCAAACTGCACAAAGCCTTTGTGCGCCCAGTACTAGAATGCGGTGCAATCATACTAACTGACCTCAACCAAACTAATATGGGAAAACTCCAGAAGGTCCAAAATCACGCGCTTAGAGTTGCCCTCCGCGCCCCATAGGACACACCCATCAAAACACTCCACGACAGGGCCAATGTCCCCACCATTAAAGACCGCCTAGTCATCCTGGCCGCGAAAAATCATGACCGGTTAGCCGATAGCGAACTAATCTCCGAACTTGGAGCCATTTGCGAAAGCCGACAAAAGCCCAAAAATTGCAATCAAAACTAAGACCGCTCGGAAAAAAAGTCAACAGTCAGCGCGCAAAAACAACACGGGGAACAAAGGGGAAGGGTTGGTAGGCCAAGCCACTGTCAAGCAAATCTACTGCTACCCCACAGTACGACATGTACTGCTCCAGGCATGCTACAATGCGCGGAACCAAATTACCCTGCCCCCACAATCTCAGCAAATCAACGTCCAATAACAATATAGGGAAAGGGTAGGTAGGCCAAGCCACTGTCAAGCAAATCTACTGCGACCCCACAGTACGACATGTCCTGCTCCAGGCATGCTACAATGCGCGGAACCAAACTACCCTGCCCCCACAATCTCAGCAAATCTGCGGCCAATAACAACAAAGGGGAAGGGTAGGTAGGCCAAGCCACTGTCAAGCAAATCTACTGCGACCCCACAGTACGACATGTCCTGCTACAGGCATGCTGCAATGCGCGGAACCAAACTACCCTGCCCCCACAATCTCAGCAAATCTGCGTCCAATAACAACAAAATACTCGCCTTTTTTCGAGGCTTACTACCACGTTCGTGCTACCTCTATAAAACCATAAATTTTTCGACCGCAGGCCCAAACAGGACATTCGAGATACCAGGCGAGAGCGTTTTGTGTGGGCTGGGCCTCCCCGGCCGGGGGTGGGATTTGCAGTGTTTAATCGTGATCCTAAATAAACTCAAATTAATCTAAATATGGTCGAAACCAGCGAAGGGCATAACAGAAACACCATCGGGTGTGGTTTAATGTCTAAACCTGTTACCCTCCCGCTACAAACTCACTATCACCCTATGGGTTTCTAGACAACTCGTACTCACGGCAACTCGTACCAGTCAAGTCGTACCCAAAATTGGACGACTCGTACCCATTTTCGGCTGGACAACTCGTACCCACAATTGGACAACTCGAACCCAAGGTTGGACAACTCGTACCTATGGCTGGTCAACTTGTACTTGGTGTTTAATTGTATGGGCGAAGGCAGTTAATGGCCTAAGAACTATAGAAGTAGGGTTTTTGCTTTTGTTTTATCCGTTTAAGGTGCTATAATAGTAATGGAAATCAGTTTACTTCGAAATTCCTTCGTCAGATATTCCATGAATATGAATGAAATATACACAAATTTTACGTCTAAATGACGGCTGTGATACACAGAACAGGAAACATATATTCATTGATCGCACTTTGTTGATAGCAGGCACCAGTGGTTCCTGGAAGTCTGCAATCGTATTCATACGAGAACTGGGGTGAATGACACCCCCCAACCCCGACACCCGGTTTCTGCGCTTCAGTATTGGGAAATAGAGTACTGGAAAAAACTAAAAGGCCTTGCATCTAGGCCTAGGCTCTGCAAATTATCAGGGTGAAAACCATAGCCTTCGTCGCATTAACTCTTGCCTTTCCTGACCGGAGTGGCGCCTCACCAGTGATGTAACTTTGCCACACGAAAAATAATCTAAAGGTGGAGAGTGGCATTATTATTTTTCGTGTGGCAAAGTTACATCACTGGTGAGGCGCCACTCCAGTCAGGCGAAAAAGGATTTCATTGTAAATTGAGAGTCCAGCCGGATTTTGTACTTGAAGTGTAGCACATTTACCCGCTCGGAAGTAAAACGGCAAGGACGGACCAGTAATAGATTGAATCAAGAAGATCACAAATGATGTTCATTTAAAAACAAGAGATTCACTCGAAAGTGACTATGCCCCCCGTACGTGGCAATGACCTTGATCTGTGACCTTCACCTCCATCAAACAAAAAAAAATTGTAAAAAGTTTAATATCTGTACTTTGGTTCGTTTCTGAGTTATGGCTGAGACACGAATATTGATGATTTTCAGTGTGTCCTTGAAATGTGACCTTGACCTTGAAGGTACGAACCCGGCTATGGTGTGTGACACATCCTCCCATGGTCCTTTATAATTGTGTGAAGTTTGATGACTGTGGCCCTAACAGTTTTCGAGTTATTGGCTCGGGCACACACACAGCCAGCGCGTTCCACACTTTCATGCTGCTGCCGAAAGGAAGATGAACCAAGTAATCATGAGGACTTCATCTAAAACGCTAGATTCCAGCTATCGTTTTTGACGGTGTGCAATGGTCTAGTGGTTTAGACGCTGGACTCCTGATTGCCAGGCGGTGTTGCCGAGGGTTCGAATCCCGGCGGGGGATCAGAAACCAACATTCAAAATTCCTCTAAAACATGATTGTGTCATTTGAAAAAACACACACAAGCCCGTGCCAGTCTTCGTCTGAGGCCATCCACAACACTTTCGTCGTACTGTAGCCAGCGCGTTCCACACTTTCATGCTGCTGCCGAAAGGAAGATGAACCAAGTAATCATGAGGACTTCATCTAAAACGCTAAATTCCAGCCATCGTTTTTGACGGTGTGCAATGGTCTAGTGGTTTAGACGCTGGACTCCTGATTGCCAGGCGGTGTTGCCGAGGGTTCGAATCCCGGCGGGGGATCAGAAACCAACATTCAAAATTCCTCTAAAACATGATTGTGTCATTTGAAAAAACACACACAAGCCCGTGCCAGTCTTCGTCTGAGGCCATCCACAACACTTTCGTCGTACTGTAGCCAGCGCGTTCCACACTTTCATGCTGCTGCCGAAAGGAAGATGAACCAAGTAATCATGAGGACTTCATCTAAAACGCTAGATTCCAGCCATCGTTTTTGACGGTGTGCAATGGTCTAGTGGTTTAGACGCTGGACTCCTGATTGCCAGGCGGTGTTGCCGAGGGTTCGAATCCCGGCGGGGGATCAGAAACCAACATTCAAAATTCCTCTAAAACATGATTGTGTCATTTGAAAAAAAAAACACACAAGCCCGTGCCAGTCTTCGTCTGAGGCCATCCACGGCACTTTCGTCGTACTGTATCCAGGGCGTTCCACACTTCCATGCTGCTGCCGAAAGGAAGATGAACCAAGTAATCATGAGGACTTCATCTAAAACGCTAGATTCCAGCCATCGTTTTTGACGGTGTGCAATGGTCTAGTGGTTTAGACGCTGGACTCCTGATTGCCAGGCGGTGTTGCCGAGGGTTCGAATCCCGGCGGGGGATCAGAAACCAACATTCAAAATTCCTCTAAAACATGATTGTGTCATTTGAAAAAACACACACGGGCACACACACACACTTCAATCACTATATGCCACCCGACTTGAGTCGGGGGCATAAAAATCTAAGTAAAAAGCTCTAATACATCTCTCCCTATGAGTCCACCAGCTCGCATCAAATGATTTCTGTCGGAAATTTAATAGTCAACACCGACACACCTGAAAACTCGACAGTCATTTAATTTAGACTTGCCCGGCAGTGACAGGTGTGAGATCATGAAGAATTATTTTCTATCATCTATTACCTTATAGTCGATTGGGGTTTAATTTTCTTCCAATTATCCGTGCATATTTTTATCGTCAATTAAATTAATCTTCCAGTTGGGAAGTGTGTTTTTCTAACAATTATCTTCCATGACAATCATGAAAATTGAATAATAATTAGCATTTTTTTTTGTAAGGTTTGCAATTAGACTATAAAGGTGAATAAAAGTGAATCTCTCTCTCTCTCTCTCTCTCTCTCTATAGGCACCTGACTCTCGTGCCTCGACCGATCGAAACAAAAATTGGCACAGGTCTATCTAGATGTAATTTGACCAGGAAAGGGACTTCTGATGGGCCCAAATCGAGTCCGACATCGCGTTAATCCTTGAACCAATGAAGGTGTGGGGTAGGGTGGGGGAATGAGCCCCGATCGCAACTGATTTTGCGTTAACCCCTCAACACGTGAAATGCTGGGTATGACTACCAGTACAACAAAATATTACGTAGAAAAGCCGTCAGAAGTTTAACGAAGAGCCAAAGATTACCCGATTTTTTGGGGGGTGGGGGGGGGTGGGGTGGGGGTCGTCTCCCGTATCTACACCACTGGAAAGTTTTTGCCTTTATGCACACCCATTGAAAGCAGACACTCATCTTCTCAAGTCCTTCAGCCAATATTCGCCTTCGCCCATACAATTAAAGACCAGGTACATGTTGACCAACTGTGGGTACGAGTTGTCCAACCTTGGGTACGAGTTGTCCAACTGCGGGTACGAGTTGTCCAACTGCGGGTACGAGTTGTCCAGCCGAAAATGGGTACGAGTCGTCCAATTTTGGGTACGACTTGACTGGTACGAGTTGCCGTGGGTACGAGTTGTCCTGATACCACCCTATGAAGGTGATCTAACAGGCTGATTAGCAGCTTAACTGTGATCATAATTAAAACATAATGAGCTACTTTTATCTCTTATTCTAATGAAAACTAATTCTGCCTTCTTCTTTTAAGCAGGTACACAGAAGATGCTTTTTGACAGCACCCCAATAACCGCTACGGCAGTTCAACCGTTACAGAAACGGTAACCCCCATGGTTCCTGTACATCCTCCGATTCATCCCTAAAAGTGGTCGACCACTTTAGGGGAGGCGAGCGTTGGTCCTGCGTCCCGCCTCTGCCCCTTTTTGTAAGCGCATTGCGCATCTTTTTGTCCCAACCCAATAGGATTACAAATGCAGGCCTGCCCCGGAACCAGGGAAGTTCGGGTCTTCTTCTTGGTGGTCCCCGAAAGGGGTCGTTGTTGTTTTCCTTCAAACAGTCCAACCATACAAAGACAGCCTGAGGCAGATTATACTTGTCAGTGATGGTCATCACTCAACATCACTCAAAATCATCCTCGAAGTGGCAGACTATACTTGCCCGAAAATCCAGATTGACTGCAACCTCGGGGAGAGGTAGTACCTTTGTGAGAGGACCCAAGGGTTCAACCGACATCAGCCAAGAGACCATCACGACGCAACTGGTGACACCTGCCGAGTACCTGAAGCTGTTCCTCCTTCGACACACCTAGACATGTGAGAACTAATCATCTAGTCACTGAGAGTCGAAAGGGGCTTGTCAACCATACCGTCCCTGCACGCCTTCGGCGCGCGAAACCATTCCTTTGTGAACACAAACAGAATGCATGACACGCACGACGACAGTGACAGAGAGTAGCACAATAGACAGAAACTCTTATCAAACGAGAGAAACAGAATTTACTGTGATTACTCATTAGTAAATTCGAATCCAGTGGCATAGCCCTACAGCCCCCCACCCCATCAAAATGGGAAAATTAAAGCATCCGAGAGTCCCAGATTCACTCTCATTTTCAAAATGTTCTTGGAGTGCCCCCCCCCCCCCCCGATCCCCCACCAATGGGAAGGGGATACCATAGGTCTGGGGGAGTGGGGGTGGATATGGCCCTCCCAATGGTGGGGTTCAGGGAGCCCACAGCCACCCATCAATGGGAGGGCTATACCTACCCTCACACCAGCCCCCCCCCCCCCCCCCCCCCTCCATAGGAAATCCAAGTTATGCCCCTGTTTGAATCTGTGCGAAAATTGTGAAAGCATCAGATCTGAACTATAGAGAAAGAAAATTTATGGTGACTTGTTTTCAGGAGAAAAAATATATTTAAAGAAATCAGAAACGGTTTTCTGTAAACATTATTTAAAGATTTTCATGAGGAGTCAAATAGAATATTTCAAGAAAACCAGAAATAACTTCTGTGCACCATATTTAATGTGTTCTATAAAAGACTCTGAAATGGATATTGAAGTCAGAAATACATTGTTGTGCACTGTATTAGAAGCGTTTCATGCAAAAACAAATGATTTGCAAACAAAAACTGAAATCCTGCATTGAGTGACCACCCTCTCATATTTCAAGCCTTGTATTGGGGCCATGTTAATATGTCTGATATACAAGTGTTTTCTGCTTTCAAATTTTTTATTCTGCGGCCCCCTTTCGAAATTTTTGGCTTTGTCCACTTTTTGAAAATTTAAATTTACATCTGAACTTTAGGAATGCATAAAGGTCTAAATAATGATTACCAATATCTGCAATATGCTTTCAATTTATTTATTGCTGCTTAAGGTCACATATTTCTGCACAATAGCCAATTATGACCACAACATGGATATAAAGTCAAGGTCAGTCAAAAGTTTAGATCTATGTCACCCATTTTAGAGGATTTCCACCTCAAGCTTTGATGACTAGGTCCTATTTTATACCATGATTACCTATTCTACTATATATAAAACGCCTATGACATAAATTTTAGCTTTAGACATCAGCTGTGGTGAACACGTCAACAATGGGATTTCAGTTGTTAAAATTTACACCTACAATTGAACTACAAGTTGTCCTTTGGTGACCTCGACCTGAACTACATCCAAGTTGACCTTTGGTGACCTCGACCTGAATGCAAATTTTAAAAATTTTATCGCTCGTCACCTCCCGAAGAGTGAAATGAAAGCAGCAATTATTTATTATGTTTTAAATGAGTTTACCTCAGAAGATACCAAAAATTAACAAACATGCGTTGTCTCATGTTAATAAAGCCTCCATAACTCGAAATAGTTTGTTATTAAAATGAAAAAGGCCCCGTGATTTGCACATTTCTTTTTCCACTTCGTTTCGGTAATAAAACTTACAGTGGAAATACCGCCCGCCGGTGCTCATGTAAACAAAAACAGATTTGCATGTATGTACATCTGCTACTCAGTAAAATCGCGAAAAAATAATAGCGACTCTTAATAATCTAACGATCATGGTATAAATAAAATATAACCAAAGTAGCTTGGTATGTTCACCACTCTAGAAGTGGTGTTAACCGCTCGCCAGACCTCCAAAGGCTCGTGGTTAACACCACTTCACCACTCGTGGTGAACATTTGGTACACCAAGCTACCATGGGCATATTATTTAATATTTATTTATTGGTGTTTTAAGGTCACATACTTATGCACAATGGCTAATCGTGACCGTGACAGTTTTACGGGTGGAGGAAGCCGGAGTACCCGGAGAGAACCACCGAGCAACGATGAGCAGCTGTCGGCTCTCCAACATCGTAACTCTGAACTCTGCACCGCAGCACAGGCAGGGTTAGATTGGTTGAAGACATGCGCACCATCGACGTGCAGTACGCCTCAGTACACAGCGTCATCATGCCCCCATGTAGGCAATCGGGGTGAAGTGTCTTGCCCAAGGACACAACGCGGTTGCCGCAGGTGGGATTCGAACCGAGGACCTCTCGGCTTGCAGCCAGCACCTCTACCAACTGAGCCACCGCGCCCCCCCATGGGCATATTCTATATTGATCCGTAAAACAGAGCTTGTTCATGACAGCACTGCTTCACTCCCCCAGTTCCCGTGGGGAGTATCGAGTATCGATTCAATAACCACAGGTGACTCGAAAGACCTTGGCACATATTTTGAACCTCCAATCAGGTTCAAATTGATTTTCAAAGATTCCAAGTTGATAATGTCATACTATGCTTGAGAAATTATCTTGACCATTTTTAAAAACTTATGGCTCTGTCCATTCTTTTAGCCTTAGATTATACCATGCTCTAAAAAGTGAATGGGGACCCAAAGTGGGTTACTTTCAAAATTTTTGGCTCTGCCTACTTTTCCGAGTGATGAAATGAAATTTGGGAAATCATGTGGGGGGGGGGGGGGGGGGGAGGGAGGGGGGGGGGGGTTATAAATGCAATTTCCAGCAATTATAAGAACTGCACACAGTGACCACTGATGGGTGACCCCAGTGACCACTGATGGGTGACCCCAGTGACTTCAACCCATAATTTAAACCTCCAGCACATTTCAACTCATTTGGTGTTGGTCAAAGGCCCACAGGTCATACCGGGTTTGACATGAGTGTTGCCCACTTTCAAACTTTTAGGCTCCTCACACCTTTTTTTGAGTGTACAAATACCTGTATGGACTTTGAAAATAACTTAGAGGGTCATAAAATGCTATTTCCAACAATTCTGAAAAATGAACTCAGTGATCCCTTGATGACATCAGTGACCTTGACCCATATTTTGAACCTGCATTGAGTTTCGACACATTTGGTATTAGTCCCAGGCCCATAGGTCATAACATGCTCAAGATATAAGTGTCACCCACTTTTAAAATGTTTGGCCCCCACCCACTTATTTGAGTGTAAAAATATGTGTATGAACCTTGGAAATGCTTTAGGGAGTCAAATGAAAGTGTCATTGACACAGTAGCTCAACTTGTTAAGACATGTACATGTATAGTATGTGACACAGCAATGACAAACATCTAGGTAATGACCTGATAACAAAGGTACATATAAAGTATTGTAACGGTCTGTACATAAATACTGACCGTAGCCTGTAACAAATGTATAGGTAAAGTATTGTAAAGGTGGGTGACAGTCAGATGCTAAACTAGAAAAGAAATCTGTGAGTCCCAGAGTGGTTCTGACTGAACCCTAAAATATTTGTTCTCATAGCACAGTGATAACAAAGGCACCCCAAAACACACTCGTTCCTGTCCCAAGGTGAAAACAAAGGTACCCAAGAAGTTTCGTGAAGATCAGTTCATAAATACGAGCTGTATAGTTGTGACAAAAAACTGATTGGACCTAATTTCGGTACAAAATGGCCACTCGCAGCCATCTTGAATTTTGGGCCGCACCAGAAACACTCGTTCTCGTCCCAAGGTGATAACAAAGGTACCCAAGAAGTTTTGTGAAGATCGGTTGATAAATACAGTCTCTAGCCCGAGCCGTATTGACATGTGCACTTACAGAGTATAAGTAGCACTGAATAAATCAAAGTTCATCTAATTTGCATAATTTCTGCACGAGAAAAAAACCTGTACTATATGTGATGTATTCCATGTTACTAAACATTCATACAAAAATTTATTCAAATCAGAACTTTCATACAGAAGTTCTGTACAAAAGACTGATTGCACTAATTTTGGTACAAAATGGCTGCTGGTGGCCATCTTGAATTTTGGACCACACCCAAAAACACTTGTTCTCATCCCACGGTGATAACAAAGGTACCCAAGAAGTTTCATAAAGATCGGTTCATAAATACGGCCTCTAGCCTGAGCCGTATAGAAGTTGTGTACAAAAAACTGATTAGACCTTATTTCGGAACAAACTGGCCACTGGCAGCCATCTTGAATTTTGGACCGCACCCAGAAACACTTGTTCTCGTCCCAAGGTGATAACAAAGGTACCCAAGACGTTTCGTGAAGATCGGTTCATAAATACTGACTCTAGCCCAAGCAGCATTGACATGTGCACTTACTGTGTACAAGTAGACTGAATAAATCAAAGTTCATCTAATTTGCATTTCTGCATGAGAAAAAAACCTGTATTATATGTGATGTATCCCATGGTACTAAACATTCACACAAAAAATTGTTCGAATCAGTGCTTTCATATGGAAATTCTGCTCAAAAATCTGATTGCACCTAATTTTGTACAAAATGGCTGCCATCGGCCATCTTGAATTTTGGACCGGACCCCAAAACACTTGTTCTTATCCCACGGTGATACCAAAGGTACCCAATAAGTTTCGTAAAGATCGGTTCATAAATACGGCCTCTAGCCCGAGCCGTATTGGCATTTGCACTTACAGTGCTGAAAGTAACACTAAATACATCAAAGTTAGTCTAATTTGCATAATTTACGCACGAGAAAAAAACCTGTATTATATGTGATATATCCCATGGTACTAAACATTCATACAAAACATTATTCAAATCAGCGCTTTCATATGGAAGTTCTGCTCAAAAATCTGATTGCACCTAATTTTCTAGAAAATGGCTGCCAGCGGCTAACTTGAATTTTGGATCGGACCCCAAAACACTCGTTCTCGTCCCACGGTCATAACAAAGGTACCCAAGAAGTTTCGTAAAGATCGGTTCATAAATACGGCTTCTAGCCCGAGCCGTATTGAATTGTTGACAGACAGACGGACTATATATATATAGGAGCCAACACCATAAGCCTCTGACGAAGCTCAAATCGAGCGAAACTGGTTAGGCAGTCAGTATATGGGATATTCACCAGTGAAGCCCTCTTGCACTTTCAGGTGACTCCATAGATCCACTCTGGAAGACTTCCACCTAAGGTGTTGGTTCCAGGTCATATTTTACCAATGAAACATAACTTGAATGCTGAAGTAAACCAACACTGCTCCACTTCCCACAGGGGTTGTTGAATGGGTTGACAAGAAAGTTACTAAATGTTTATAAAACTTTTTTATTTATTTCAAAGCTTACAACTCAGTGAGTAAGCTTTAGTTTATGTCAGTACTGTACAAGTTACAAAATATTTAAAAGTCGACACACAGATCCTCAGACCTGTTTGTTAACATTGCACGATAAGACAGATGCATTAAGATCAAAGCATCATAAAAATAATCTTTCACTTGTTACAGAATTTACATATCACATGATGAATAAAATGTACAAGACAGTGTTTTCCAGTATCTATATACACATAAAATCTTTATAGATTTATGTACATTTATGTAAAAGTAAAACATCCAACAAATAATTGAGCTCAGAAGCACTAATAACCATCTCAATGACAGGTCCAATACTTTTATTTCTCACAACAGTTGCATAGATTCACAAAGGTTTAAAAAGTATTTTTGTTTTATTTCTTGACTCCTTCTTGATTTCAAATAATTTATTTTTGAAATCAACAAGTTGTATTAACTCTTAACCCGTTGAGTATTTTTAAACATATTTTTCATCCAATCTGGTCATGGCTGCTTCACGGCAGTCATGACTAGATGGCATGAAATATTCATGTAAATTTAGCCCAAGCAATCATTGGTCAAAAAGTCCCTTCAATTTGCAGGGAGGAAATCTAGTTCAATGTTCCCATACCATACATATTTCAGTGACAAGAGATTTTGTGTCTTGGCCAGGAATACCTACCAGCAGCATGTAAGGAGTTTATGCAAGGAGAAAATAAGCAGTCTGACATTTGCAGAATGAGGTCCCCAGAGGGTGAATCTGATGATGCTATCCCATACAGTGGGCCAATTTATCCTCTGGGTACCACTTTCTGTTTAGTTCTGATTCAGATTGAGATTCACAGAGGGTAAATTTAGTGATGCTACCCTGCTGTGCAGGGTAGCATCACTAAATTCACCCTCTGGGGACCTCATTTTGCAGATGACAGTCTGCTTATTTTCTGGCTTACTCTCCTTGTTCCAATAGCGCAAGTTTTGTGGAATAATATGGTCTTGCTCTTTTTGAATACTATGAAGAGATCATTAGCTTACAAATAGTGTATCTCTCTCAGCCATTTTACAGCCCAATCGAACAGGATGGTACGCTGTGATTCCCCTAAGTACAAAATTGAGAGTGTTCAGACACCTCAGGGGCTTTTTCGATCGAAACCCAGGGACCACAAGTATAAGAGATTGCCCACTAACCCAGTGGCATAACCACAGGTGGACTGGGTTTGGGAGGACTAGTCCCACCCACCCTATTTTTTTTGAGAAATGTCAACATTCATGCCTGAAATCCCCAAAACTGTTTCATGTACTCTCACCCTGATGTTTCTGGGGTCATTTTGCTAGGGTAATTCCTCCTCTTTCTGTGTATTTAAGCCATGAAAAATTTCCAAGAGGCTTCAACTGGTGTGAAAAAAATAATTTTTTCCCATGGAGAAGACCATGGATCTTAATCTATAGGGAAAGAAAACACGATCTTAACAAGAGCAACGCGAAGCGTGGCATATGATCCTGACGGTGTCATAATGCATTGGCGACCATACTGAATTGGCAAGCTGGATCAAATCGAAAGGAAGCATTGTCTAGCCATCCACATGTAACCCCTAAAATTATAATTTGATCAAATAAGCGGTTTTCAAATCCAACATGCAGTGAATGCAATACAGAGGTCAAGAAAAATTTTCCAAGTTGAAAGAGTGAAAAAGTTCCATAACTCTGGGAAAAATTATTAGATCAAACCCATTCCTTGTGCATATCCATTTCCCCAGGCAGGTCTATCAGCATACCAAAGGAGATCCAAATCCAACCAATAGCTTTGAAATTACAATCCAGAACGTTTTATATGGATAGATGGATGGATGGACAGATGGATGGACAGAGGTGTCCACTAAATACCCCAGAATCCTCCGTTCAAAGGTAGGGGGCATAAAAATGTAAATGGAGTGGGGGGGGGGGGGGGATAAAATATTCTGCTGCCCCTGGCAGCGAAAAAATATTTTGCCCTCCACCACTCATTTGGTCTTGCCACACCTCTGCTCTTTCCCACTCACCCACCACTCTCATTGCAGCAGAGAGTAAGAGGATTATAACTGAAACAACATAGGACAGGTTTTCCACCAAGCCTGGAAATAAGCAGACTGTCATCTGTAGTATGAGGCATCCAGAGGGTGAATTTGGTGATGCTACCCCATAGAGCAGGGTAGCATTACTAAATTTATTCTCTGTGAAACTGAAACTGTATCAAGGCTTCAGGCCTAAACCGACAGAGGTACCCAGTGGATACATTGGAGATTCTAGCCCACTGTATGGGATAGCATCAGAAAATTCACCCTCCGGGGACTTCATTCTGTAAATGACAGATTGGTTATTCCCAAGCTTGTTTTCCACCCTACCTAAGTTTTCCACCCTACCATTATTTACAACCACTGATTTATTATTATTTATTTACTGGTGTTTAAGGTTACATATTTTTGCACAATGGCTAATCATGACCACAACATGAGTATCAACTCAAGACCAGGGGTGAGCGTTAATAAGCCATGTTGCCCATCTTAGAGAGGGTTTGCACCTCCCAAACATTGGTGACTGGGTCCTATTTTACCAGTAAAACAGAGCCTGTTTACCGCAGTGAACAGGCACTGCTTCACTTTCTGGGATTCCTGCGGGACAACCACTGATAAAATACACAGTTGCATTTGCAACTTTGCAGCACATGGGCAGCTGAATGCAACCCAATGATTTATTAGCTGAAAAGTTGCTAGTGTATATTATGCATTCCTCTCAGAAATCGTAATCTTTTGTATAAGTAGGAAGTATGCATGATTCTGTCCAGCTAGAAATTCCAGCTTTGATTATCTCCCTTCATATGGAATGGGCTACTTTTTCATCCTTGGATGGTGGGGCCGGCCAGTGAACTATAAAGTGAAAAATTTAAACCCACAGCATTTTACTAGCAATCTGCTTCTCCTGGACTGCAACTAACATCAATCCTTTCGAAATGGAGTCCCAGAATGGCATCATCCTCATTAATATCAATTACAATAATATGGCCGAATATTTATCTTTATATGCAGGCTCAGTGATAAATTATCCTACCGCAAGCACTAGTCTATAGGGCTGTAGGACTAAATCATTACTGGTCATCCTTTAGTTTTGTCATCTATTGTGTTGTCTTTCTATTGAACAGATGATTTTCTTTCATGCAAAAATGTGTGCATACCATGTTGAAAGGGTTAAGGTCAACTCTACTATTTAAATGACAAAATGATTTTAACATTTTCAGTCTGAACAATGTGGGTGACCAACCTAGCTCCTTTCCTCCCCCACCCATTTATTTATTTATTAGGGTTTAACAACACTTTTGACATCCAGTGTCACCTTGTGTTGGAAAATTTTATAGGTGGAGGAAGTAGGAGTACGCAGAGAGCCACCAAGCAGTGGCAAGCAACTGTCAGACCACCCAACATACGAACTCCATACAAGCATGGTTAGCAATGGTTGAAGGTAATTGCTCCATCGATGTGCAGTGGACCTTAGTACCACCATGCTCCCACGTGGGCAATAAGGATTAAGTGCCTTGCCCAAGGACACAAAGCAGTTACCACTGGTCGGCATCAAACTCGGGACCCTTCAGTTTGATGACCAGTGCCCTAACCACTGGGCCACTACACTCCCCCCTCCTGCCCACCTGAAAGAGCTTCCAAAGCTGTTTTTCCATTGACAGAGCTCCAGATAAGAAGCATTTAGACATTAACCCCCTGCACACTGATGTCGATGTGACAAAATTTTCAGGTGCAAAATTTTCCGATAATGCAACTGGGAATTTAGCAAATTCAATCTTGTTTGACAGAGCTCATTGAGCTCTGTCAAACATGATTGAATTGGCTAAATTTCTAGATGCATTATGGGAAATATGACTACTTAAAATTTTGTTATTTTGACATCAGAGTGCAGGGGGTTAAAATGAACTGATTTTTCGTGAAACACTCGGGGGAAAAAAACGGGGGCATACAAATCTGCATAAATTTTTTATAAAATACAATGATAATCTATCAACATGCATCAAAACTTTTGTTTTAAAAAAGAACACACTGACTTCTGAAATAAGAGACAACATAAGCTGGAAAGTTGAAAAGAATCATATTTAGATAACATTTGTTGATCGATTCTTTACAGAATCGATCAACAAATGTTATCAAAAATAATTTCTCAACTTTTCAACTTGTCATGAAAACAACTAATCTGATATCACACTGCCGCATTAGGATGGATAACAGATAACCTATAATCTGATAAGAACTGACCCTGCCATTAAGATGTACATCTAATCTAATCTAAAACCTAGGCACTGTGGCAATTCATCACATATCTAAATATTGTGTTAATCACAAAACTATTAGTGGTGGAAGTGTAATTTAAAGAGACAATAGGTCACAAATTTCAAGAAAATTTTGTTCTTCAATTGATAAAAATAATAAATTCTTGATGCAAATGTATTCTTTTGCTCCATAATATCATTAAGCTGAAATTGCTCATTCCAATTTGATAAACACTCCTGCACTTGAATGAGTAGTTAATTCCAGAAGGTTTTCAGTGTATTTTCAAGAGTCAAATATTATAAAATCAAGAAATTACAAGGAGGTAAGGTAGCCTTGTATTTTTGAAAATTAACGAACCTGCGTTACACATCACTGATCGGCTGTTTCCAGATTGGAATGTAACATTATAAACAAGACTAACAGTGACCGCATGGTCACAGATTCTTCCAAACTATGACCTTGAGCTCCATTGAACAAAAAAGAAATTGGAGCAGACACGAAAATCTTCCTTACAGACAAACAAACAGAAATGACAAAACACTATATGCACCCGAAAAATGTTTTTGGGGGCATAATAAGCGAAACATGATTGGTTGCGTGATGATTTTGATTTTATCGGAACATATCTCAAATGGATTGCCCAGTACTTCATTTTCTATGAGATACAAGGAAGATTTATGAAATTCAAGTAGTTTTAAGGACCTTGATGAGGGTTTTTCAAATTTGAGGAGTTTCAAGGAATTCAAGGAGGCATGGAAATCCTGATAAAACAGTTATTTATTTATTGGGTATAATGACACTTTTGACACAGGCAGGGTCACCTCATTTGGAAATAAAGTGGTTAGAAAGTAACAAAATGAATGATGAATGACTTTTAGACTGTCATAAAAACATGCATTTTGTCATTAAAAAACACCTTCAATTTAATTTATGAAATTCTTGGTATTTAACCCTCTGCACACTGAGGTCAAAATATCAGAATATTAAGCTGCAAATGTTCCCATAATGCACCTTGAAAATTAACCAATTCAACCTTGGTTGACAGAGCTCATAAACAAGAATGAATTTGTTAACTACCTAGTTGTATTACGGGAAAACTTTGTTGCGTGTAATTTCGGTATTCTGACATCAGTGTGGAGAGGATTAAGATAACTTTCAACATTTGTTATTAAAACATGCTTATAGCACTAATATAATTTATAAAATCAAGGCAAGTAATTTCTGCCAAGCAATATATAACACTGTGATTGCAAAAGACATCTTTTTCACAATCAGATCACAATCGTGTCACGAAACATTTACACCGTTGTGTGAAAATTTCATAAAATTACTAAATCAAGACCGGTTCAAGGAAAACAACCAAACATTTTCGAATTTCATTTTTGACATGTTAAAAATTTATTATAGTGTTGCAGGCAGAAAAACAGACAGACACGATCTGGTCCAAATGGTCTACAGTATGGCCACCGTGGACTGGTTGGTCACTTTCCATGGGTGGGCTATATTTCCACAGACATTCCAAAAATTAATTACAGGAATAATCATCAAATATTTAATTTAAAACACTAATATAGGAATAATCATCCAACATTTAATCAATGAAGCACTGGGTACACTGGGTTAATGTGGCCCTCACAGTTAATGCACATTAACAAAAGTTACCAAGTTAAAGTGAAATTATTCCAAAAAGAGTCATCCTATTAAGTTACAATGAAATCCCTTCATAAATATAACTTGTAGCCTTTGCTTAAGGAATCTTGGTCACATGGTGGCTCGGCAATAGGACAGTCTCATCTAGATATCATACCAAGTTATCCTACCAAGTTACAATGAAATTCCTTTATAAAAAGAACCTGTAGACAGTACTAAATGAATCCAGGTCGCGTGACCAGGTGGTGGTAACGGCTGACTGATCGTGACCAAAATGGGAAAGTCTCATCTAGACATCATATCGAGTTATCCTTCCAAGTTACAATGAAATCACTTCATAAATATGAACTGTAGACTGTGCTAAACAAATTTAGGTTACAGGCCTGTGCGGCCATCATGGTTGACCGATCACGGCCAAAAGATGACTTTTTCATCTAAACATTAGACAGAGTCATCCTACCAAGTTACAATGAAATCCCTTCATAAATACAACCTGTAGTCTGTGCTAAAGGTTTTCAGATTTTGGGCTCGGGCAGCCGTCACAGTTGAACAATCACGACCAAAAGGGGACATTCTCATGTAGACATTATCGGGAGTTTTCCAATCAAGTTGAAATGAAATACCTTCATAAATACAACCTGTAGACTGTGCTAAAGGTTTTTCGGCTCCGGCAGCCATAACGGTTGACCGATTGTGACCAAAAGGGGACGTTCTCATCTAGACATGACCTCAAACCTGCATATGAAATTTTGTGACGATCGGACAAGAACTGCAGGGTGTAGCCTGTGCTAAAGGAAAATGTGAACAGACTGACAGACTGCCAGACTCACAGACTTCCGCATGCATGATGGCAATAGCTTATCTTGACTGTCAAGTTAAGCTAAAAATGTTGACATCTCTAGTGTGTTTTTCCTTTAACTTGTTAACTTAAATGACCAACTGTTTTGTTGACTTTCTTATAACCCTACAGAAAAATTTACAAAAAATGTTATGTATCAGTCAACAGAAGTATTAAATGTTAATATATGAGGAAATATTTTTTCTATACATTCTTAAGAAAATGGCCTGAAGGACAATTTTCATGTGAAATATAGAAAATAAAAACTGAGTAAGAAGTCAACTTATTCAGACTTGCAGTTAGTTTGTATATTGGGATTTATTTATTTATCTATCGGTGTTTAAGGACATATATTTTTGCACAATAGCTAATCATGACTGCACCACAGAGATAAAGTCATGTTTAGTCAATTGTTTATACCCATGTTGCCCATTTTAGAGGACTTCTACCCCAAGCATTGGTGTCTGGGTCCTATTTTACTGGTAAAACAGAGCTTGCTAACAACAGTAAATAAGTACTACTTCACTTCCCAGAATTCCCATGGGGGATATATTGGGATTTAGAACTTCAAACAGCTAGGGTTATACCGTCTAATAATAAATAATAATAATAATTAATTTTATATAGCATGAAACCACCAAGGGTGCTCTAAAATGCTTTACAGATTGTAGAACACAAGCTATGAAATAAATGATTTGAATAGATGAGTTTTAAGCTGTTTCTTGAAAATAAGTAAACATGGTTGTGACCGAAGATGCAGAGGCAATGCATTCCAGAGTCTTGGACCAGCAACCAAAAAAGCCTGTTCGCTCGCCAATGCAGATAGTGCAAACAGTATGGTCAGTGAAAAATGGTCAGAAGAACGAAGACTGCGCATAAGTATGTGGCGAGAGAAATGCTCACACAGGTATGCAGACACAAGACCATGAATGCATTTAAATACCAGCATGAGAATTTTAAAATGCACTCGACTTTGGACTGAAAGCCACTGTAGATTCTTCTCAAACACTTTTTTTTTATTAATACAAGAAGCCAAAGTACCTGTAGAGAACCACCGAACAGTGGTGAGAACACAAAACCACATTCTAACCAATGGATTAACACATAACTAAATCTAATGAAAAAAGTCTACCTTTCTAACTATTTACTCAATACATGATTTAGACAAAAATTCTGATATCTTAGCCATTTTGGTATTGGAAGCCATGACTGAGACACTTCTGAAGAGTGCTGGAACCACATCATGTATCTTGAGTTTGATTTACATGTACATTCTCGATATCAACTGGTATTTAGTTAAATTTCTTCTGTTAGATTTTATTTAAGAGTTTCAATATGTACTCTTAAATAAACTTAACAAAATTAATTTCTTAACCCTTTGCCCAATGTAACGGCCAAAACCAGACAGCGCTATTCTCAAAATCACCAATTATTTTTCATTATATTTTCACTTTTTGTCTCCAAAACATAGGTTATGACCCCTCATTGGAACGAGCTCATCAAGCTCGTTCCAACAAGGGGTCATAACCTATGTTTTGGAGACAAAAAATGAAAAAAATTAGTTATTCATGAATTTGTTTTGCAAGTGTCGTCTGCTTTTCAAGTTAGGTAAAGGGTTAAATAAAATACACCAAAAAAACTTATATTACATTTAACTCTCTGACCACTGATGTCAAAATTCAACCTACAAATTTTTCCCACGATGCAAGTAGGGGTTGAACCAAGTCAGTCTTGTTTGACAGGAGCTCTGTCAAACAGGACTGAATTGGTTTATTTATTTATTTATTGGGTGTTATTTCTGCACAATGGATAATCGTGACCACAAAATGTAGATAAAGAAAAGTTTAGACAGTCGTTTATACCCATGTTGCCCATTTTAGAGGACTTCCACCCCAAGCACTGGTGACTTGGTTCTTATTTTACCAGTAAAACAGTGCTTGTTCACCACAGTAAACAAGTACTACTTCTCTTCCCAGGGTGCCCACGGGGGAACTGAATTGGTTAAATTCCTTGTTGCATTCACCTCCTTTATCCCAAGCCCTTCCAGATACAACAAATTTCTCATTATTTATCCAGTTTCTGGACTCTGTATAAAACACATCTTAAGAATATGATGACATCAATGAAGTAACTGTTCATTTTAATACAACAATCGTAGCTCCCAGCACTGAGAATGTTAAAACAAAACAGAACAAATTTAATCCCATACCTAACATGACAGCCCAAACCGTCTGGGCTATTCACAAAAACAACCATTCAATTTGTTTTTATTTTCTTTTAATTTTTATCTCCAAAACATAGCTTATAATCCCTCATTGGAATGAGCTTGTTGAGAAAATTCCAATGAGGGGTCATAAGAAATGTTTTTGGGGTAAAAAATGATAAATTTTAAGTAATTTCTATATTTTTTTATACTTTCCAAAGGCCCTGACTAGCTGGTGCAAACTCGAAATTATCAAGGGCCAAACACAAATTTTGAACCCCCCCAATCCCCAAAATTTGCACACAAAACTCTCTTGTGTTAGTCAGACATCAAATAGAATAGGAACTGCAGGGCTCCCTCATGTCTAACTGACTCCATAATGTCATTAAGGACAGAGAGGGACGTGATGAACAAATACACCGTATCGACATAATCACACTAGGTAAATATAGCGTCATTAATAGAGCTTATTGCCTCATATAACTAACACCAAACCATGCCGGTAGGAAGAGAATAACCTCCTCTAATATACGGTACCATACCCTATAGGACAACGAACTCAGCCTAGCTGAAGTAGCTAAAGGTCTTCCTATACGTGAAGACAATAAAAGGCTGATAACTGTGGCCTTAGAAGCTCACTAAGGAGACTTACTACACTATCCGTAGCTTATAAGTCTTCATCTCCATGAAGACAGATATATCGGTGTAAGTTGCGACCTTGAAGGCTCTCTGAATGGAGATTTACAACAATTGTCGCGCAAGGTAGGGACTGAAGAGCCGCTATTTAACAGCACTAAATTCCCAAAGTGACAGCAGTCCCAAGAGAAAATAAATTCAGTTATGTCACTGCATAATTACTGAAACAATCTCGCTTATGTTTCTAGCTAGGCTACTATGGTGTAAACAATGAGACTCAAGTCTATGACACCTATGAAAACAAACCGAAAAGCACTGTACCTTATTGGTTTTATTCCCAAAAGACAGCAGTCAGACCCTGGCTAACGTAGCTAGAAGTCTTCCTCTCCGTGAAGACAGATATCTCGGTGTAACTAGCGACTTGAAAGCTCACTAAATGGATACTTACAACCATTGTCGCACAAGGTAGGGAATGACAAGCCGCTATTCTAACAGCTGTAATTCCCAAAGAGACAGTAATCTCAAGGTAGCTACACAGTTATGTGTCTTCGTCTACATGAAGACATATCTGTGTTACTTACGGCCTTGAAAGCTCTATTTATTATTATTATTTATTGGTGTTTAAGGTCACATATTTATGCACAATGGCTAATCATGACCGTGACAGTTTTACGGGTCGAGGAAGCCGGAGTACCCGGAGAGAACCACCGAGTAACGGCAAGCAACTGTCAGCTCCCCAACATATAAACTCCACACAGGCAGGGTTAGCATTGGTTGAAGACAAGTGCACCATCGATGTACAGTACGCCTTTGTACACAACGCCACCGTGCCCCCACGTGGGCAATGGAGATGAAGTGTCTTGCCCAAGGACACAACGCGGTTGCCGCAGGTGGGATTCGAACCGAGGACCTCTCGGCTTGCAGCCTGCACCTCTACATACTGAGCCACCTTGAAAGCTCACTAAATGGAGACTTACAACACTAGCCGCAAGAAAAGACCGCTGTAACAGTACATAAGGTGACTATGACGTCCACAATGACATTAAATGTCTTGACGCCAAGGAATAGAACACCAAGAAGGAAAAGACATACTTATTCCCTTTAACTTCTCTATTCCAAACAAGACAGCTGTCTTAGCCTATCTATGCACTATTCGTCCGACTCTAGGACGAAAAACAGGTGATTTGAAATAACCTGGAGAATATTTTGACGACCTCTATTCCTTTTCTTCAACAGGAGAGCCTATACCTCCGCAAGGAGAGACTCTCTTGGAAGAATTCGCCGGAAGATTTGACCAACGCGTACTTGTAGTAAGTGGAGCTTTGCTTGGATTGATTGCCGCACGCCTGCCGAGACCACATACTCATCCACTGATCTTCCGCAAATCATCCACTTTTGTGAGGTTGATAACCTTCTGCTGAGTGGAAAGCAACATAAGTCTATTCTGAATGATCTCTATTGCTTCCTTCAATAAGAGAGCCTGTAGCTCCACTAGGAGCGACTCCCTTTTGAAAGGATCTGCCGGAAGATTTGTCCTAAGCGGACATCTTGTAAGTGGGGGTTATGTTCGGAATCATAGCCGTAGGCCTTCCGAGACAACACTTTACCCACTGATCTTCCGTGACATAAAACCAGTTTTTCGCAAAGATGATAACCTTCCATCAACTGGTAAGCAATAGAGGTCTTATTCATCACCTGTACGACTAACAAGGCTTACGGAAGGAGAAACTATGTCCTCCCCGCAAAGAACCCTGTCCCGACGTCTTAGGGGCTTCTGACCTATAGTCTGGATCAGACCTGCGCCTCTTTTCCGAGTCGCTATACTGATGACCACCGGAGTAAGTATAAGAGGGTTATTGTACCATCGCAAGGAGTTCCCTTAGCTGATTAAGTGGAACAGCCTTGCTTACCCTGGTCTGCTGAAGCGTGTTGAGGCACAGACTTCAGTTGCAGCGTATTGGAAGCTTTCTTGTAGCCTGTTCATAGACTAACAAAAGCTCGTCGTCAATAGAATATATCTGGAGACCAAAGCGACTCGGAGAGAGCTTTTCACCTTGTCATCTATAAGTGATGACGACACAAGGGCGGCATCACGCCTGATAAACTCCCAAATTGACACTGTCAGGGCGGGGCTGTACGTGGCATACATGACTGACCTGGAAAGAACTCTAAGCGAGGAACAACGTCCTCAAATTCCTTCCCATTAAGAAGTAGCAGCATAGGTCTGAAGCCGACCCCGGCTGCAGTCCAGACGGAGTGTCCCGAGCGGCGGGCAGACGTATGCAAGTTTCTTATAACAACATTTGGCCCCAATTGTTGTTGGGTTTGAGAGAGACCTCTCCCGCTCGCAGTCTTATCCGACCTTGCCGAGCATCCCGACAAGAAAACTTGGTTCCGGCTTGTGCAAGTTTCTCATAACAACCTATAGCCTCAGAATTTGTTGGGTTAGAGAGGGGCCTCTCCCGCTCACGGCAGACCTCGCCGAGCCTCCCAACAAGAAACTTGCAGACTTCCTCCCTATTTCCGTCATCGCTGGGTGAGCTTTTGTTTTTAAGGTGCTCGCTCTACCCAAATCTACACTTCCTTCGACCGCAATGGACATACCCGGTGTCCGGCTCCCACAGATGGAGTAACCGCTTCACCGGTCGAGCTAGCTACTTGCAAGGGATTAAGAACACTAACTAGAGACCTTATCCCTTGCTTAATATTCATGAGCACCTTGCAGCTAGCTCTTATTTGCTCAACAGAGTGCGACGACGGGAGCACACTTTGGATGGGTGTCACAATACCATCACCATGTTCACGTTCCTCTGAAATAGAAACTGAAAAACTAGAATTATATTACGGTGAGAGTTTCGGCATAGGAACCTCACTGCCAACAACGCATCGCGATCCCCGTCTCCAACGTCTGTCGTGCCAATGCACACAGTAGGACAAGAATCCACAAGAGTGCAACGACTACAGGCAAGGTAACTAGCATGTAAATCTGAGGAAGACATCCTCGCCTTGCATTTAGAGCAGTAAGCTTTCATAATTACAATCAAAAGACAAAGTCGATATTACTCCTACAAACTCCACAACAAAAGATATGATAAAGATACATGAATAATCGCAATCAAAATTAAATTAAAAAATTAATTAAAAAAATTTCGAAAATTTTTTGAAAAAAAGTTCCCAAAAGGAACATAATGAGCCCAAGGACATCCTGATAGAGCCTAAGTGTGGATAAAATCCAAATATTATGTGCAACACTACCAGAATAATAATCAATGTATCCTAAAGTAATTCTACAGTAACAAAATATGAAATACTACATATATTGAGGACGTTGCCAATGTAAACAACGTCAATGACAAAAAACGGAAACAAGACATCAGTCACAAAAAGGCCCAAAGTCAGAAACCAATTTAAATGCTACCAGATGCAAAGCTAGATCTTCATACGAAGAAAAAATGATACATCAGAGAGAAGATGCAAGACTGAAACAACCTAACACCCCTAGGGTGAGGACGTAACTATGGGGATAAACAGAATAAATATTCTGTAATACACATTAAACTCCCAAAAAATTTAATTAAAAATTTCACTAAAAAATAGCCAAAAAGCTTAGGAGTTTAACCTGAAGGGTTCATGGAAGGATAGGGAAGGAATACTGAACAAACAGTGGAATAATCATTAGCAAGAACGATGACGTCAGGTGTTAGTCCCGAAAATGGGAAACATGAAATAATTTTTATAATTATTATAAAGTTACAGCCCTGAACGTCTGAAACCACCGTAGTTCACTTCCATCATCCATTAACAGCCTCGGATCCACCAATTCTTGCATTGATTTGTGTCTGGCATCCTCAAAAAAGGAGATTTTAAAGCACAGATGTCAACTCATTATTACTGACTTTAGGGCCAACAAAGAATGATGCCTGCATCAATTCCAGTCTTTTCTTGACAACTGCGCATGCGCAGAGAGTAAAAGTATGGAGGGCCATATAGGACTTTTAATTTTCAGTTTTGTATGCAAATTTGGGGGATTGGGGGGTTCAAAATTTGTGTTTGGCCCTTGATAATTTCGAGTTTGCACCAACTAGTCTGGGCCATTGGTTGTCGTATAAAAAAATAAAGACCTTTAGTTATTGAAGATTTTGCTTTTGTAAGTGTTGTCGGCTGTTCATGTTGGGTAAAGGGTTAAAAGAATTTAAAACAGTCAATACAACAGTAACTAAGAAAATTACCTTTCACTGCAGTTTTACCATCCATGTTTTGGAAGACTCTTAAAGTACAACTAAAATCTTAAAGGAGTCCATTTTTTATTTTAATCTATGATCTAATTTTTGATTTGTTTCACCAAAATAAAATTTAAAAGTCTGGTCCTAAAAAACTCTTAAAAAAATGTGACAGGACACAAGAAAGGTGGGGCTTGATTAGAAACCATGGTTAAGGCTTAAAAAAAGTGTTTTGATTCTCAGGTAATCCCTCATTGAATTTGAACCCCCTCATTGGGCATTTTTATTGCCTTTCAGTGTCTTCCAATATGAGTACAAACTTCTTACCTTTTTTTATTGATGCATATTTATTTAGCTGCGTCTCCAATATGTTTGCCTTGTTACAATTTATAGGAGAGTGCCACTCTCCCATAAATTGTAACAAGGCAAATCCTTATAGGTTAAATACTTTTACTTCAAAGATAATATACTACTCAAAGTTTGCTAAGCACCACATATTTGACCCATCATTGTAAAATTTGCTTGTGACATATTTGCGATATTTTTGGTGGATATGATTGAGGAATGTATTGAGATGGTCCCCAGTGTTTACATTAGCTCTCTTGACAGGCAGACTTTTCGTGACAGTCATGCAAAGCATGTACCCCTTGATTTTCATGATGTTTTTGTGTACTGTCTACATGTACATGACATGTGTAGGGTATTCAATCTTCATTTCAACACAAACCCTTGTGATTTAATAATTGAATATGGCAAATGCAAATGTAAGAAGACATTTGTCTGAAGCAGAAATGTGGCGGGCTATAGGACAGTGGTGGAGCAAGAGGCTACCAACCGTTAGGTTGGTGAAGCCCTTGGTGTGCACCATACGGTGATCACCAGTGCCTGGCATGATTTCAGCAGTAATGGCACATCAGTAAGACGGCATGGTGGTGGCAGATACAGGGCAACATCTGCAGCTGAAGACCGGTTTTTGATCATTCAGGCCCGTAGGAACTGCTTTGCCACAGCAACCCAGTTTCGCAGTGACCTTCAGAATGCATCCGGGGTAAATGTTTTGACGCAGACTATCCAGGCAAGGTTGCACGAAGGTGGTCTCCGATCGAGAAGACCATGTATCCGCATTCCGCTGTCCCAGAACCACCGCCAGGCAAGATATGAATGGGTCATGGACCACGTTGGATGGACCAGAGAAGATTGGTGACCTGTCCTTTTTACAGATGAGCCAAGGTACTGCCTAGACCACACAGATACGCGTTCTAGGGTATGGAGAAGACCAGGAGAGCGATTCCATGCAGCCAACATTGCTGAGCATGACCGCTATGGTGGAGGGTCAATCATGGTCTGGGGCGGCATCAGCAAGGATGGACGTACAGAGCTCTATGTCCTTGAATGTGGTTCATTGACTACACAGTGGTATATTGATGAAATCCTGGATGTCCACGTCAGATTGTATGCAGGTGCAGTGGGTGATAGATTCATTCTGATGGACGATAATGTTGCCTATGTTGTCCGGGAGTACAGAGGGAGGGGATTGAGCATATGGACTGGCCAGCAAGATCCCCTGATCTCAATCCAATCGAACATGTCCGGAATGAGTTGAAGCTTGCAATTTTAGCCTGTCCAGTCCAGCCAAGAAGTGTCCAGGAGCTTGGTGCCATGCTGGCCCAAGAATGGAACAACATCCCACAAAAGACCACCAGGAACCTGATTGGGAGCATGAAAAGGCATTGTCAAGCTGTAATTAACAGTAATGGGTCTCATACTCGATATCGAACCCATACCAGTCGCTCCGTCAACTTTTTGGCAAATTGAAAAATTTCCTCTTTTACCAATAATATCCATTTTCCATGGTTATCGTATTCAAAAGCTAAAAAATAATGTCAAACACAAATAAAATCTTAATTTCTGTACTTAAATCATTAAAGATATAATTAAATAAAAAATATATACACTTTTCATCAAAATATTTCATCTAAAATGTAAAACAGGTAGTGGGATATACTTGGTGCTTAGCAAACTTTGAGTAGTATATGAAGAGCATTGAAAGAATATTAAGCCTTTGAATTGCAGTACGTACCTGCTGTTTGCTTTTAAAGGAATGTTTTATTTTTCAAATTAAAAATGAATTTATTTGTATAAATATGCACTTTCTATATTTCTGTGTGTAAAAAGACAGCAGAAATCCTCTCCACATTTCCTCACTTTTTACTACAAAAAAAAAAAATTAAAAATAAAACCCTCCCTTCCACACCGATTTGAAAAAAAAAAAAGACCTGAGAATCAATTAATTTATTTTGTGTGGCCTAACCTTCATCTTGTTGTCAAATAAAACCTATGTGAATGCTCCTTTTCAAGGTATTTAAAACACAGCTTTCAAACCCCAACTGGAACACACATGATAAAAGTATCCAACTGGGAGTCATTTTCTGTTATGAAAAATCCAAATAACTGGTTCAGATTCAATTGTCTCAGTAAAAAACCCTGATTATGAAAGCACAATGCTGCTATTTTCTGGAATAAGTAATAAAGTAAACAGTGGTAAATGATAGTTCTCTTTTGATTTCAACACAGATTTCTGAATCATGTCATGTTCTGGAGTTTCCATAACGAAATATAAAAATTAATTCCTGTTCAGAAATAAATTTAAATTTATTTCAAAAATATGTCAAATGTTATCCGCTGTGAATATTATATACAATATTTAAAAAAAAAGTTTTAGACATTACCCTGACTTGAATTCTATTTTTCTCATTTCAATGAGGGGACATAAGCTATGTTTTGGAGGCAAATATTGAAAATAACAAGAGTAACCAGAAGCATGGCATATGCCCCCATCGGTGTCATAATGCCATGGTGGCCATACTGATTTGGCTAGCTGGACCAAAATCGAAAGGAAGAATTGTCTGGTCATCCACAAGTAACCCCTAAAATAATGATTTGATCAAATAAGCAGTTTTCCAAATCCAACATGCAGTGAATGCAATACAGAGGTCGAGAAAAAGTTTCTAAGTCAAAAGAGTGAAAAAGGGGCCATAACTCTGGGAAAAAGTATTGGACAGAACCTTGTGTATATCCGTTCCCCCATGCGGAGGTTGGGGACATAATAATGCTATTTGAAAGGCAATAACCATCTGAACACCCATGTCGAAATATCAAAATGTTTATATCCAAATTTTTCCAGTTATGCAACTAGGAATTAAACCAATTCAGTCTTGTTTGACACAGCTTATTGAGCCCTGTCAAATAAGAGTGAATTGGTTCAATTCCTATTTGCATTATGGGGAAAAATTGCAACTTGTGTGCAGAGGGTTAATGATATGCAGTTTTGTGAGACATTGTTGGAAAGGGCTCTATAAGCCAGTTCTCCCAACGTGTGACTCAATGGCATATCAGAAGGGCTGCCAATAGAGTGGACAAGGAGGATACTTGTAGAGGGGCCTGCAAAAAATGTTCCAAGCCAGTGATGCCTTATAGGACTAAAAACATTTCACCTTTTGCCTCGAATACACAGCTTAAGAGCTCTCTTTGGAAAAATATTTGACAAATTCATTCTAATGATAGGTCACAAGATATGCATTGAAAAAAAAATAGAATGACAATTTTTGTGAATAACCCTGGTGGGAAATTACTGTTATATTAATCTTCGGCACACTAATGTGAAAATATTAACATTTCAAGCTGCAGTTTTTCCAACAATGTACCTAAGAATTTAATCCATTCAATCTTGTTCAATGGAGCCCTATTTTGACAGAGCTTGTTGAGCTCTTCAAACATGATTAAGTGAAATTCTTAGTTGCATTAGGGGAAAAATTTGCTGCTTTAAATTCCTGTATTTTGACATCACCGTGCAGAGGGCTAAATAAGAGTATGCAAATTTTCTGGAAAACTTGAACTCCCACAATGATGCAAAGTTATTTATTTATTTATTAGTGTTTAAGGTCATGTGTTTCTGCACAATGGCTAATCAATTCTGCAACATGGAGATAAAGTCAATCGTTTATACCCATTTTAGAGGACTTCCGCCCCAAGCATTAGTGACCGAGTCCTATTTTACCAGTAAAACTGAGGTTGTTTATCACAGTTAACAAGCACTGCTTCATTTCCCTGGGGTCCCACAATGGGGGGGGGGGGGGGGGGGCACAACAATGCAAAGGAAGTGATTCAATATACTACTCCTGGGGGGAGGGGGACACAGCAATGCAAAGGAGTGATCCAATATACTGTCTCAGAACTGTACACTTTGGGTGTGTACATCTGTATCACATGGGCCTGTACATTTACATATTGTAGAGGAGACAACAAATTCTTGAGATACCCCTACATAGCAAAAGTGTAGAAAATTCAAATAGTTTCAGGTATTCCATGCATTACCATGATATTGAAATCTGGTAACACAAAGTAATATGAGGTACTGTAGAAACATTTACCTCATCATAGAGCAGGAAAATGCTTCTCAAAACCATATCTGTTGAACTTTCAACAACTAAGTTATTTATTTGTGAAGACATGTATAGTGGAGAACTTACTGAACAGTTTAGCAATCTGAATGTAGTGACCATCCACTCATGGATGGTCACTACATTCAGATTGTTAACTCCTTACATGCCACTGGGCAATATTCCTGCCCAGGACAGTAAATCACTTGCCACTAAAATAAGTAAAATTTGAGCACCCCTAACCAAATTTTCACCTCCAAACTGTACCGACTTTTTGACTAGCAATTTCTTGAGTCCAACTTTAATGAATTTTTCATCAAATCTAGTCTTGGCAGCCATGACTAGATTTAATGAAAAATATTTAAAAATTCTCAGCAGGTTAAGAGTTAAGGAATCATGTAAATGTTAGAAAGCTGAGGAGAGTCTCTGAAATGGCATATCTACAAAAGTTTGCACAAGTCAAATGGAGAAAATTTTTTTATATTTTATTGAAAAATTTGTGGTACAGCAATATGATATTATTCATCAGTTTACAGTAACACAAAGTGATTTTCAGTGCTGTTGCATTACTACAATGTCACGCTTTTCATTCCCTGCTGAAGCATTTTAACAAGTAAAAAATCAGGACATCGACGTCGTAGCTGCGACGGGTGGTGCAATCGCAAAAAATTCTAAGTTCATCAAGGGCCATAACTCCAAGAAAAATATTTGGAACAGCACATGCATTGAACAGTGGCTAGATATCAATAAGATACACTTACATGCCAAATATAAAGTCATTCCATCAAGTATTTCAAAAGTTATTGAGTTTTGAAACTCGTTGGTCACAAACTCGTTGGTCACAGACCGACCGACCAACAGACAGACAGACCGACATTGCCAGTTATAGAGCTGCTAGTCGCAGCTAATAAAAACTGTACAATTATTGGTGACTATAGGCACTCTCCAATACATTGTAACCAAACAATTTTATATAATCTTTTTCCCTTCTACTCTTGAGCAAACAGCAAACTAATTCATTTGTTGTCAAGCCACTAAAGGGGCTTCTAACACTTCAATAGAGCCATGAAAGTGGCTTCTAATACATAACCAGTTAAGGTAACATTTCTGCACAATGGATAATCATGACTGCATCATGGATATAAAGTCAAATCCAGCTGATAGTTTATGCCCATGTTGCCCATTTTAGAGGACTTCCACACAAGGCAATGGTTATCAAGTCCTGTTTTATAAATAAAACAAGCAATGCTTCACTTCCCGGAGTTCCCACAGGAATTGAACAAAGTGCTAAACATGTTCAACATACTGAACTATATACTTCCTCAACACTGGAGAGTCTGTACAATACTTTCTCAATGCTCAAGGGCTTGTACATTTTTCAACAAATTGCATAACACCAACATACAAATCAAGGGGTTTATTTATTTATTTGAGTTTAATGACATTTTCAACAGCCAGGCCACCTCATGTCAGACAGTTTTACGGATGGAAGAAACCGGAATACCCAGAGAGAACCACAGAACAATGGCAAGCAACTGTCAGACTCCACAACGTACTAACACCACACAAGCAGGGAGAGCATTGGTTGAAGACAAGTCCACCATTGACATGCAGTATGCCTTAGTACACAACGCCATCATGCCCCCACGTTGATAATCGGGATAAAGTGCTTGTCCCAAGGACACAACACAGTTGCCCCTGGCGGGGATCAAATCATTAACCTTTCAGTTTGAAGTCCAATGCCATAACCACTGAGACACCATGCTCCCATCAAGAGGCTTGACAATGATATTCATTTAACTGGTTGAGTGCTAGAAGCCACTACCATGGCTCTACTGAAAAGTGCTAAAAGCCACTTTAGTGGCTTTACACTATTTGCTTAGACTTGCTGTTTTTTTACCAGTAGAAAATATATGTTTACATAAAATTGTTTTGTTACAATTTATTGGAGAGTGCCATTGGGCAGTCTCCAATAAATTGTGACAAAACAATTGTTCATGAACAAAATCTTGCTAAACTAAGGCTTCCCTTGTTGGTTACATGGCATCTTTGAAAAAAATACTCGTGTTTCAAATCACCTTTGAAAAATAACTTGGCACTCAACCAGTTAAGGCCTTAGAATTAAACCACTAACTGTAAGTTTTGCAAATGTTCAAAGGACACAAACTTTGTCAAATATGGAATTTAAAGATTAAAAAGTTGATATGAAATGATTTTTTTGATATAAACAATTTTTTAAAACAATACTTTCGGTGTGTCATGCTAAAATTTACCAACATTATAACACATTAATTAGTGCTGTACACGTGGAATAATATGTAGTAAATGGAATCTGATACAATTGTTACACAATTTTAGTAGAATAATTATGTTTTGCTCTATTTTTTTCTAAGAGGTAATAAAAACAACATTTCAGAAAGGTATTCACAATGATTCATATACATTATCATGATCATGTGTTTACAATCGGATCGCAACTCGCCCCGACGGGCTCAATGCAATCTGATTGTAAACACGACCTCGAAGCTGATACAAATTACAGGACATGCACATGGTCATGATAATACATTTATCTATCAATTCTATTACATAAAGCCTGTTTCCACCATTTTGCAGTTCACATTGGGTTGAAATTGGTCAAAATTTGGAATTTCAGGAACTATATTTTAATGTGTGATAACAATGCATATATGTGATAGTGCGGCGTTTACCGGAAATTTAATCTGTCTGATATGGAATTGGAATGGTCGGGGAGGGGAGGGGGGAGGGTTAGGGGGGAGATACAATATTTTTTTCTGAGTTTTTGGGTGCAAATTAAGTTGATTGTTAGATAAAAATCAGTACTTCCCCTAAATTAGTGATAAGTGAAAAAAAAACCCTTTTCTTATGATATATATTTGGAAAGGTAAGAGCATCTACTTTTGGTCATGAAACGAGAGTTTTGTGTGACAAACTGTTGGAAAGGTTTCTTGAAGTCCTTGCCAAAAATGATGGTTTGAATTAATGCATGGTCCATGCACCTCTGAGAGGAAAAATCAAATATTTTCAAGGGTATTTCCAAGGAATTTTTAAGAACCTTTCAGAACCTTCCCTTACTTTTTTTTAGCCCTCAGCACACTGATGTGAAAATATCTAAATTTTAGGCTGCAAATTTGTTCCATTATGCAACAAGAAATTTGTAGAATCCCATCTGATTTAACCCTTTACCTAACATGAAAAGCATACGACACTTGTAAACAAATTTTTGTAAACTAATTTTTTTTATTTTTGTGTCAAAAACATAGTTTTTGAGCCCTCATTGGAAAGGTCTCAAGCTCATTCCAGTGAGGGATCATAAGAAATGTTTTTGAGGCCAAAAATGAAAAAATAATGAAAATTGAATGGCAATTTTTGTGAATAGCCCTGGCCAGTTTTGGGAATTACGTGGAGTAAAGGGTTAACAGAGCTCATTGAGCTCTATCAAGCAAGATGGAAGTGGTTAAATTCCAAATTGCATTATGGGAAACATAATATCATGATAACATTATTGTTACAAGAATAATGTTTAAATGGATCACTTTTATTCAATTAACAGGAACTTGTGCTAAAAGGCACAGTAAATAGCTTGGTGTTTGTAAATTATATGCAATTAACTTATTAGTGTTTTTAAGGTCACATATTTCTGCACAATGGCTAATCGTGAATGCAACATGGATATAAAGTCAAGTCCAGCCAATTGTTTATACCCATGTTGCCCATTTTAGAGGACTTCCACCCCAGGCACTGGTGACCGGGTCCTATTTTATCAGTAAAACAGAGCTTTCTTACCACAGTAAACAATCACTACTTCAGTTCCCGGGGTTCCCATGGGGATATGCAATTAACTGGGCTATTCTATTAAGCAATATCAGTTAAGTAAGCCCCACTGTACTACAATGAAGTTTGCAGTTGCAAATTTTTGTTATATGTTGGGAAATGTTTTGGTCACCCGAACACCAGCATTTTCTCTGATAGCCATCAATTTGAGAAGTCAACCACTTGACAACACCACAATTTTCATTATGCAAATATACCCTTATGTTCCAATAGGACTAAAATCCTCCTCCTCCGATTGGACTAGAGCTTGCTTAGTATATTCTATGTTTATGGCTCAAGTGGCAAATGTTACCGTCTGACATCACAATGCGAAATATTTGAAATGACATCGCCCATTTCATAACTGCTTCATCAATGGAGTGACTAGCAAGCTGCTTCATTTTTCTGGATGTTTCACGTGTGCAGCAGATGGTGTTCCGGATGAAGTGCTGTTCAAAATACAAACCGATTTAAAATTTGAACTAAGATGAAATGGGTTTATCTGGTTTATTGATTATTTATCCAGTGCCGTCGTGGATACATTAGAGGTTTATTTACTAAACCTGTGATCGTTAAAAGTTGCCTTGAACAAGGCAACTTTTAACGATCACAAGTTTAGTAAATAAGCCTCTCGTCGTGTTTCACGATGTAGGTTTTAGGCTATGGGTAGTGTCTTATTGGAACATATACATTATTGTGATGAGTTGACGGTAACATGGTCTGAGGTTTGCGGCTCGCATCTCGGTTCAACATAAGCTCCGAGCCGCAAACCTCAGACCATGTTATCGTCAACTCATCACAATAATTTATAATGTTTCATATTATCGCATCTCGGTTGAACATAAGCTCCGAGCCACAAAACCTCAGACCATGTTACTGTCAACTCATCACAATAATTTATAATGTTTCATATAACATTTCTTTGAAAGTGCTTGTTATAAGTATATGACTATCCAGTAGTCATATACATGAAAAATATTGTGTATTATTACAGGTATTATTTATTTATTTATTGGTGTTTAAGGTCACATATTTCTGCACAATGGCTAATCATGACCACCACAGTTTTACAGGTGGAGGAAGTTGGAGTACCTGGAGAGAACCACTGAGCAATCGCGAGCATCTGTCAGCTCTCCAACATACCAACTCCACACAAGCAGGGTTAGCATTGGTTGAAGACAGGTGTACCATCGACGTGCAGTATGCCTTAGTGCATGTCACGGTGCCCCCATGTGGGCAATGGGGGTGAAGTGGATTGTCCAAGGACACAATGCTGTTGCCGCAGGTGGACATGTATTATTTAAAGAATTACTTTCGTTAAACGAAAGTAATTCTTAAAAATAATAATAATAAACTAATATTTCAGGCCATTTCATTTAGTATTGTTTTAAAGAGGTATATTCTATCAGGTTTCAATTTCGTACCAATGGTCAATGATCTGTCTGAAAAATGTAACTCTTGTCCCACCATGTCAGAAATTTTTTAGAGCCATGCTTCGGACCCAATATGTACTTCCAGGGTGTTTTCAACAGTATGCACAACTAGAGCTCATACCGATACTGTCAACCAGACATCACCACAAGCATTTGAGTGGTCTGGACAACCTAGATCATTGAAAACTATCATTGAAGGGCTGTATTTATTTATTGGTGCATAATTCACACTTAACATCTATGGCCATTACAGTGACCTCAACACAAGAATAAAATGTCAAGTTCAGCAAACTGCTTAACCTTTTATCTAACAATAACAATTTTTTTTTAATTATTCGAGCAATTTTTTTGCAAGTGTTCTCTATCTGTACTGGATAAAGGGTTAAACTTTTGCAGCCTCCTCCCAGTGCAGGTGTTGATAACCGGGTCTTATTTTTCAATTAAATCAGAATTTATTCACCAGTGTAATCATGCGC
The DNA here is from genome assembly GCA_031216915.1 of Pictodentalium vernedei. Classification (NCBI taxonomy): domain Eukaryota; kingdom Metazoa; phylum Mollusca; class Scaphopoda; order Dentaliida; family Dentaliidae; genus Pictodentalium; species Pictodentalium vernedei. The sequence continues at coordinate 212,421,801 of CM062293.1, forward strand.
TGTTCCTTTTCCCGGGTTTCCTACGTGAAATGGAAAGGCAATAACACCACTAAAAATAAATTAACCAAATTCTAGAGATATGCACAACTGGACACCATGTGTATTATGTGACTACCACGAATACCATCTCAATACGGCAGTAGTTTGTGAATCAATTCCGACTGGCCAGAAAACGAGTTGCAACTTTTGAACCCACTTATTACAACTTTCTCAAACGAGCCTTGAGTGACGTCACTGGCATTGGATATTTTCGAAAACGATAATTTTACAAACGCCAGATAAAACCTCAAGTACCTTGGCACTGAACAATCTACACAAACATCCATACTTCCTTTTTTGTTAATATTGCAGCTGTCATACTAAATTTTTAAACATCCGCTGTCATATAATAAACAAATTATTACAACCGTCAGTTAACTCCTAACATGCTACTGGTGGATATCCCTGCCAAGAACAGGATTTCACTTGCTACTGAAATAAGTATAATTTGGTCACAATTAATCAAATTTCCTCCATGTAAATTGAGTGAACTTTTTGACCAATGATTTCTCGAGTTAAATATGGATAAATTTTTTAGCAATTCTTGTCAAAGCTGCATCACAGCAGCCATGACCAGATTTCATGAAAAATATTTTGAAAATACTCTGCGAGTTAGGAGTTAATATCAGCTGTCATATTCCGTCTTGCTGATGAGGCCAGATCAAACATGATGCCTATGACATCATGTTTGATCTGTCCTCTTCAACTCGGCAGAATCCGATGACCCAGATCAACAAACTACTGTATTTATTTATTGAGGTTTAATGACACCTTCAACAGCCTGGGTCACCTCATGTCTGACAGTTTTACGGTTGGAGGAAGCTGAAGTACCCAGAGAGAAGTAGTGGCGAGCAAGTGTCAGATTCCCCAACGTACAATGTGCACACAAGCAGGATTAGCAATGTTTGAAGACAAGTGCATCGGCACCATCACGCCCCCATGTCCGTAATCAGGACAAGGACACAATGCAGTTATGCCTGTCAGGGATCAAACCATGGACCTTGCAGTTTGAAACCGACTGCTGCATTAATCTGTACTGATCATTCATACCAAACATAACCTGTGTGTGCAAAAGTTTAGATGGAGTTGGCCAGTTCAGATACAATCTTCACAAAAACAACAATGCCAAGCATCCTGATGTTAGTAACCATGATTTTCAGAAACAAAATTTTCCCTCACGCAGATTCAGAAATTAATATATTTATTTTATTGGTGTTTAAGGTCACATATTTCTGTACAATGGCTATTCGTGACCACAACATGGATATAAAGTCAAGTCCAGCGAATCGTTTATACCCATGTTGCCCATTTTAGAGGACTTCCACCCCAGGCATTGGTGACTGGGTTCTATTTTACCAGTAAAACAGAGCTTATTTACCACAGTAAACAAGCACTGCCTCACTTCCCGGGATCCCCACAGTGATTATGGAAATTAATCAATGACATCTTGTTTGACAGAGCTTGATGAACTGTATCCCAAACAAGGTACCTTTGGTTGCATATATGACCAATCATAAACAACATATTATCAATGAAGAGAACACCATTATGCTATAAGAGTGTTGGAGGTTTAGTCATTACCTAACATGAAAAGGATAATGTTCAATGTTTATGAAAGGATTATGAAATACGACAAAGAATTGTGATAATTGAGAATATGTTAATTTCTGTTCCCTGTATGCGATGTTTTCAATAAGACTGTGCTAAAGGTTTTTGGGCTTCGGGCCCCTGTAGCTGTCACAGTTGACCAATCTTGACCAAAAGGGGACGTTCTCATCTGGACATTATATGGAGTCATCCTACCAAGTTACAATGAAATCCCTCCATAAATACGACCTGTAGACTGCGCTAAAGGTTTTCAGGTTTTGGTCTCATCTTGACATGACCTCAAACCTGCATATGAAATTTTGTGATGATCGGACGAGAACTACATGGTGTGGCCTGTGCAAAAGGAAAATGTGAACAGACTGACAGATTAACAGACTTCTGCACGCGTGATGGCAATAGGTGATCTTGGCTTTGTTAAGTTAAGATAAAAACTTGTTCCAATGAGTTGCTAGGCTGAGGAGGGGGACGGGGCAAATATCAAAAAAAAAAAATTGAGTTATAAATTTTGTGAATAATGTTGCACAGATATGGCTGTTAACCCTTGAGGGCCAGGAAATTTTTATACATTTCTGCTATACATGCACTTTGAAAGTCTACCTCTGTGACTTTACAGTTGTTTCTAGTCAAGTCTTGGCTGCCTACAGAGGCAGCCAAGACTTGCCTAGAAACAACTGCCAAGATACTTAGAAAACAAGTTTTGTGTTTACCCAAACAATGCATGTTAGGGCACCGGTTCCTTTGCATTAGAAAGTTATCAAAGTCGGAATTAGGCCCTTAAGGGTTAAGTTTGGAAAGGGTTAACTCTTTACCAACTAACCGAGTATATACAACCAATACTATTCACAAACACTGTCATCCAAATTTTGGGGGAGTTGTGGAACCTATATTGAAACTTGGCCTGTATTACTAGCTGAAAAATACACATATCAACTTTGGTTGAAAACAAATAAAATAATTCAAACTGGAGTAATCAGTTGGGAACCAATTGTTTGCAGACAGATGGGAGTTATGTGAGTTTAAAAAAAGGTTCTGCATGTAGTGACTGTAAATAGTTCAAAATGCATATTCGAGGAAAGAAAAAAAAAATGCCTAATTGGGGGGGGGGGGGGGGGGGGGGGGGGGGGGGGGATAATTTCTGTCTGGATTTTTAACCACAAACTTTAACAAAAAAAAAACATTTTTGACAAAAGGAAAAAAAGGTTCTGCATGTAGTGACTGTAAATAGTTCAAAATGCATATTGGAGGAAATAATAAAAAATAAAATGCTTAATTGGTGGGAAGGGGGGGGGGGGGGGGGGGGGGGGCGGTGGTGCTTGTTTGGGTTTTTAACCCAAACTGTACACAAGCATTTTTGATGAAAGGAAAAAAAAAGTGCCTAAATGGCCCCGGCGGAGGGGGGGGGGGGGCAGGGAGGGTGGGGGTGGGTACGTAAGTTTAAAAAAAGGTTCCGCATGTAGTGACTGTGAATAGTTCAAAATGCATATTGGAGGAAATAATAAAAAATAAAATGCTTAATTGGTGGGGAGGGGGGGGGGGGGGGGGGGGGCGGTGGTGCTTGTTTGGGTTTTTAACCAAAACTGTAAACAAGCATTTTTGATGAAAGGAAAAAAAAAGTGCCTAAATGGCCCCCGGCGGAGGGGGGGGGGGGGGCAGGGAGGGTGGGGGTGGGTACGTAAGTTTAAAAAAAGGTTCCGCATGTAGTGACTGTGAATAGTTCAAAATGCATATTGGAGAAAAGAAGAAAAAAAAAGCCTAATTGGGGGTGGGGGGGGGGGGGGGTGTAGGGGGGTGGTGGTTTTGTTTGGGTTTTTAACAACAAACTTGGAGTCACCCTACCAAGCTACAATGAAATCCCTTCATAATTATGGCCTGTGGAATATTCTAAAGGTTTTCGGGCTTCGGGACTCTGTTGCCGTCACAGTTGCCCAAAAGGGGACGTTCCCATCTAGACATTATATGAAGTCAACCTATCACGTTACAATGAAATCCCTCCATAAATATTACCTGTAGACTGTGCTAAAGGTATTCGGGCCCCTGTTGCCGTCACAGTTGCCCAAAAGGGGATGTTCTCATGTAGACATTATATGAAGTCAACCTATCAAGTTACAATGAAATCCCTCCATAAATATGCCGTGTGGACTGTGCCAAAGGTTTTCAGGTTTCGGGCTTGGGCAGCAATCATGGTTGAATGATCGCAACCAAAAGGGGACATTCTCATCTGGGCATCATGTGGATTGATCCTACGAAGTTACAATGAAATCCCTTCATAAATATGACTGTAGACTGTGCTGAAGGTTTTGGGGTTTCAGGCACCTGTAGCCATCAAAGTTGCCCAATCACGCCCAAAAGGGGACTTTCTCAAGTTGACATTATATGAAGTCAACCTACCAAGTTACAATGAAATCCCTCCATAAATATGACCTGTAGACTGTGCTAAAGGTTTTCGGGTTTTGGGCTCTTGCAGTTGTGACGGTTGATAGATTACGCCCAAATGGGGAAATTCTCATGTAGACATCATACGGAGTCATCGTATCAAGTTACAACAAAATGTATCCATATTAAACATGACCTGCAGACTGTGCTAAAAGTTTTTGGGTTTCGAGCTTGGGCAGCCATCACAGATCATGCCCAAACAGGGACATTCTCATTTAGGCATTATACAGAGGCATTCTATGAAGTTGCAATGAAATTCCTTCATAAATACGACCTGTAGACTGTGCTAATGGTTTTCGGGTTTTGGGCTTGGGCAGCCATACCGGTTGACTGATCACGACCAAAAGGGGACGTTCTCATGAAGACATGACCTAAAACCTGCATATGAAATTTCTTGATGATCAGACAAGAACTACCGGGTATAACCTGTACTTGAAGGTTGAATAAAAAACTTTAACCACAAACTTTAACCAAAACTCCAAATGTCAACTAAACAGGAAAAGAGAAAAAAAAAACAAACTTGAACCATCAGTAAAAAACTTTAACCACAAACTTTAACCAAAAACTCTAAATGTTAACAGATGGACAGATGGACGGACAGACAAAAGTCATTTCTATACCCCTTACTGTAAACAGTCGGGCTAAAAATGGAACGAAATCTGCGTTGGTACGAAAAATCGGTCTTGCAAGTTCAAAGGGTTAAAAATATCACAAGTATGGGTAGTTTGGGAAAGAAAATGAGATATGGACTTAAGTATTGAATAACTAAAGGGTGATAACATAGCCTGGGTGATTAGACCAAAATCATCTATGATATGAACTATTATGACTCAATGATATGTACAACTGGACACACTGGTGTCAAAATACCAAGATCGGAAGGCGTAAATTTTCTTGCACCCCTGGTATTGGTAACCTGGTCCTATTTTACAAGTAAAACAGAACTTGATTACCACAGTAAACAAGCACTTGTCCACTTCTAGGGGTTCTCACAGGGAATATTCTCGTGATAAATTGAACATTTTCTCTATGATACCTTGTGTGACAAAGATATAATAGATTAAATCCTTACATTAGAAGTACTGAGGCCAAAGAGGTCTGTAATGGTCGGGAAATCAGTGGTGGTTCAAGTTATTTTTGGTAGATTACAATATTTTTTATTCAATTAGCAAAGATTTATTGTATAACCTACATGCAATTACCCAGTCAATTTTGTGTGTAAAGGCGTCGGCAAATGGTTTTGTGTTTGACAGTTACATGCAATTAACATATTTTGTTTTGTAAAAGTATACAATTAAGAGGGATTCACCATATCACTGTAATGTACTGAGAAACTTGAGTGATGCAGACAAGAAACTGTGGCATGGTTTATTCATGAAATAATAAAAGGGCCATACCTTCTTCCCAAGATGAAATACATAAAGCCACCATGAAAGATTTCGTGCTGATACTTCCTTCTAAGCACTGTCATGATATTTTGAAATGCTTTCAGTAGTTACAGACTAGTACACTGGAAGGTGTAATGGTGTACTTGTCAAATAAGTGGTCAGATATTTCAAGCAATTTGGGTTAGATTTTATATTTTCCAATAAAACTATTTAATAAAATGTCTTCCTCATGACAGTCAAGCATCAAAATGACTTTCTATGGCATAAGAGGTAAAGAAAAATGGACATTTCTGTCCATTAGTGAAGATCTAGGTGAGAGTACTTTAAATATTTAGCCAGTTGTCAGCATTCATAACTGTTAGACTAACAAAAGTGGGCCAGTTGATTATAAAGAGGATATCTCAAGAGTCTCGATTTGATACGAAATTTCTAAACCAAGTTCACTAAAATCGACCTAAGCTGAGGTGTACAGAGGCTCAGATCGATTTAACCCTTTACTAACCTAAAAAACAGACGACACTTGCAAAAATTATTCTTGAATAACTAATTTTTTTCATTTTTTTTCTCAAAAACATAGGTTATGACCCCTCATTGGAACGAGCTCGATGAGCTCGTTCCATCGTGTGGTCATAACCTATGTTTTTGAGACAAAAAATGAAAAAAATAATGAAAATTAATTGGCGATTTTTGAGAATAGCACTGGTCGGTTTTGGCCGTTACATTAGGTAAAGGGTTAAGTGAACAAGTTTCTGAAATTTCATGTCAAATCTTGGCAAATTTGAGATTCTTTCTATAACATAATGTGTAATTTAACCTAATGACTAAAACTGGCCAGCACTTTTCACAAAAATTACTAACCAAATTTTATTATTTTTTTCAATTTTGCCTTGAAATCATAGAATATAGCCCCTTTATTTGATGAAGATTGTGAGATAAACATTTTTCCCAAAACACCATTTTTAGAGTGAGACCGCATCTGGTTTTGGAGTGGTCAAGACAAGATTAAATAGAAAAAGGTAAGTGGACAAGAATGGCAAATTATAAGCTCAACTGGTCTTCATATGGATACTTCTTAACAACTTTTGCCATGATCTACTGAGCTCATGGGTAATCGAGACAAATGATATGTCAGTTTAATAGGAAATAATTAAACAGCAATAATCATTAAAAAAATCATTAAATGGCAAGAACTGTGGTGAAAGTTATGGGACACAATGATAAGCAAAAATTAGGTTTCACAGTGATGCTTCCTACCATGTATAACCACAATATTTTTGAGAAGATAAAGTGTAATTTGGTCAAACCTTGAAATAATTAAACGGCCATACATCTACCAAAGGACACTTATTGATTTATTAGTATTTAAGGTAACTTTCAGCATCTATGCCTACATCATGACTGCAGAATAACTATAAAACAGAGTTGAGACCTGTTCAAATCTTAACACGGCACAATGATAAAAAAAATAAAGAACTTTCTAGAGGTTTTCAAGTGGCCATAATGCAACTAGAAATTTAACAAAGACTGAACTGGTTCAATTCATAGGGCATTATAGAAAAAAATATTATCCTTGCGTGGTGTGGTGTAGTGGTTAGATGGGGAAATCACATCAGAGGGGAACGATTTGGCCTAGACACAAGCCTTGCAGAGTATCTGAGACAAATATCTCCCTGAGGTACAGATTCTCCCACCCCACCCACACACCACTTGATGACTTTTCTCCAATAATAATCTTGATAAGACTGAAAACGCTCTATCCAATGTAATGATCGGCAATATTCACAAAAAGGCCTTGAAAATTTAATTATTTTTTTCAATTTTTGCTTCAAAAACATAGCCTATCACCCCATTTGACTGAGCTCATTTAGCTCATTCCAATGAGATTAAAGTCTTTATTTTGGTTGTCCATGAATTTTTTGTCTTCTTTTACATGATAGGTAAACGGTAAAAAAAAATTCTACACTTTCAAAGGTAAATGGGCCAGACTACTAGGATGAAATGTGCAATAAGATTTCATACTGGTCCCACCTACAAAGTATTGTCATAATCTGTTGAAAAGTTTATGAGTAAGCCTGACCAGGAAATGTGAAATATTTCACTTGTACATAGTCGAATCGACCAGAAAATCATATAGGTGGTCTGGAATGACACATGTACAAAGAACCTTCCTAAAATGTAGCACTTCAAACATGATTTTATCATTGAAGAGAGATAACTCAGAAAAGGTCATTAGACCAGAGAGAGGACTTCATTTGAACAATTGACCACTGATATCTCCTTCAATTATTGCCCAATCAGTTGAGGTGTTCAGTAGAAATAGCCCAAACAAGAAAATGTGTTTGTCCAAATGGACAAAAATTGAGACCATATTAATGCTACAACAAGCTTGTATTTATCCAAACGCAAACTGGTCATGAATCACTCCTATCAGGTATTATCCACTATTTGTCTTGGAAAATTCACACGGGAGTCTACAATAATTTCTTTTTATACAAGGGATTATGTATTTATGTTAGAGGAAACATGTTCAATTATGAACTGGTGAAAAAAGTTGTCTCTACCATTACTTCAAACACCTGAACAAACCATAACTTGGGGGTAATTTCAACCAAACCATATCATGTGACCCCTCATTGGAATGAGCTTGCTGATATGATTTGGTTGAAATTTTCTGAAAAATAATATTTTTTCAACTGCTCAATTTGTAAATTATGCAGATGGATGTGGCCAATTTGTTAGGTAAAGGGTTACGGGCATATTTGCTGGATTCCCCAGAATGTGTCTCTGGTCAACAAAGTTTTTTGTGTGTTCTAAACATTTTTCCCACATCAAAACAGCCACCATTTTTTCTATGGATCTCCACATCAACAGTATGTTGTGAAATTTGTAAGGTAGTGGTTTGTTACCCATCACTAAAACAAACCATCTGAGCTTGTACAATGAGTAATCCTGTAATGCAGTTGATTACAGAGACATCTTTCTCTAAAATGAGTGGATTAGTCCATTTTCATAACAATCTTATACATGAATATTTTGTATTGTGACAGGCTTAGACATATTCATGTATAAGATTGTTATGGTATTATTGTTGTCTGAATAGTGTTCATTTAAACCTTTACCTAACATGAAAAGCAGACGACACTTGCAAACAAAATTCTTGAGTAACTAATAACCCATGTTTTTGAGACAAAAATTGAAAATTAATTGGCGATTTTTGAGAATAACGCTGGCCAGTTTAGGCCGTTCTGTTGGGTAAAGGGTTAAGACAACCCTCGTTTTTGTATGGCTTTACTTTTGTTACACTGGGAAGTTATTAACCAACAATGCTACTAGAATGATTTCTTTTAATGATATGTTTAATTTAAAACCATTAAAGTTTATTGTTTTTTTTAAATAATTGAGCACTTTTTAAAAGAATGTTGAATAAATAACAATACAAAACAATGAATTTCAGACAAATCTCGCACTTCATTCACACCATGATTTCATCATCATCTTCTATAATATTCCGCAATACTGGCATTGACATAGAATCAGCAGTCACAGAATCCATCATGAATGAGTCTGTACAACTTTGAGAACTGTCTTCTTTATCATGTAATTTTTCATGGAGTCTGTGAATGGCAAGTACAAAATGACTCGGTGGTCTTCTGGAAGGGGTTGATGTCACACGTCTTTTTGTCAAGTGTTGAAGTTTTGATGGAGGACTCACTGAAATTATAAAATTGTTGTTCTGTTAAACAGACTCAGTATAAAATTTTTATATAAATTTTTTAAAATAACCAGATTTTGGTAGTATTAACAAAGTGTACATCTCATAAGAGTTTTTTTCATGGAACATTTCACACTTCAAAGCTATTATTTTTCAAAGGTGATTTCAAACACATGTATTTTTTTCAAGGAAAAAAAGGAGATCCAGTTTAACAATAATTTATTCATAAACAATTGTTTTGTTACAATTTATTGGAGTGTCTCTTGGCACTATCCAATAAATTGTAATAAAACAATTTTATTTAAACATTTTTTTGTGTTTCAACTGCTGAGCAAACAAGATAATGATGAGCAAACAAGGTAATGAATACAGTGTAAAGCCACTAAAGTGGCTTTTAGCACTTTTCAGTAGAGGCCTGAAAGTGACTTCTAGCATTCAACCAGTAAAACAAAAAATGTATTTTAGTCATCCAAGAAAGAAATGAATGTGTCTGCTATTCATATTTATCGATCAATCAATCGAGAGAGAGTGAGAGACACACACACACACAAAGTAGTGCCACTGTAATTGTCAACCCTGCGAAATTGACCAGATCACCTGACAAATCTGTTAAATCAGCTGCTCAGGCTAAAATTAAGGGAAAACAGGACCGGATGTCAGGCTACCAAAAGTGTTTTCATGAAAAAGTAGTTTTACTGTGACTTCAGAAGAACCAGCATTTTAATGTGTATTTTTAATCCTTAGAATGCAAAGTTTGCATTTCCACACATTTCTTTATAGATGTGTGGAAACAATGTTGACTAAAATAAAAACACCCAGTTTTAAGTTCAACTGCTAATTCAGTTTTTTAGGACTGGTAAATCTGCTTCCGATCTTGTGATATTTCCATACTTTACCAGATCAAATGTCCAATGAAAGTCAAGTAAGTTACCCAATGCCTGAATTGTGAGAATTTTTACACTTCATTTTCCCAGGTCATGGGGACACTATTAAGTCAAAAAATGTCACCACTTCTATGTGAAAACTAACTGGTACCTGGTAAGTCGAATGTGACAGCGTATTCCTCATTTTCATCATCTGGTTCCTCAGCTGTATCATACTGACTTTCATCATCATCACAACTCAACAAATCATCATCAGAACTCAAGTGTCGGCACTCTAATGATGGCAGTTTGAATTTTAAACTATCTCTGAAATAGAAAACAGACACAAGGTGAACTGATAATCAACCAAAATTGAGTCCAGTATTTCAAATCACATTTTTAAACTCTTCACAAGTTTCTGGTATCCATCACCTAACATAACAGCATTAACCAGCCAGTGCTATTCACAAAAGTTTTGTAGCCTGGAAATAAGCAGACTGTCATCTACAGAATGGGGTCCCCAGAGAGTGAATTTAGTGATGCTACCCTACTTAGCAGGGTAGCATTACTAAATGTATCCCTTTGAACCTCAATCTGGATCAAGCTTTCAGGTGAAACAGAAAGCGGTGCCCAGAGAATAAATTGGGGTATTCTAGCCTCTGGGGACCTCATTCTGCAATTCTGCAGATGACAGATTACTTATTTCCTGGCTTGAAAATTTTCATTCAAATTTATTATTTTTTAAAATTTTTGCTTCAAAAACATAGTTTATGACCTATCATTGGAACAAGAATTGCATTCCAATGAGTGTGGGGGGGGGGGGGGGAGAAGGGGGGGAGGGGCATAAGCTGTTTCTGAGGCAAAAACTGAAAATTTTAAGTTATTATAAAAATTTTCTGATTTTTCGATGTGCCATATGCTTATTTGTGTTAAGGGTTAATACTTCAAAGAACAGGAATGTTAAACATTTATTGAAATTTACAAATTATATTATTGCATGTTCATTAACCCTTTACCTAACAAACTGGTTGCATTCACATGCATAATTTACAAATTACGCAGTTGAAAAAAAAATTTCAACGAAACAATATCATGTGTTCCTCATTGAAATGAGATTGTCGAGCTCGTTCCAGTAAGGGATTACAAATGGTTTTGTTGACATTGTTTGGAAAATTTTAAAAAACAAATATAAAATAATAAATTTTGATATACTGTGTGTTGGATAAAGGTTTAAAAAAAGTCATTCACTTCATTTAACCCTTTACCTAACATGAAAAGCAGACGACACTTGCAAAAAAAATTCTTGAATAACTATTTTTTTTTCATTTTTTGTCTCAAAAACATAGGTTATGACCCCTCATTGGAACAAGCTCGACGAGCTCGTTCCAATGAGGGGTCATAACCTATGTTTTTGAGACAAAAAATGAAAAAATGATTAAAATTAATAGGCGATTTTTGAGAATAGCGCTGGCCGGTTTTGGCCGTTACGTTGGGTAAAGGGTTAAGCTAGAAACGGTATCTTACTTTTCATATTTTATGGATTCAATGTGAGCAGTTAAAGCTTTTTCTTCCTCCTCTGCTATATCACCCTCAGAAGAATCAAATGATTCCTCTTTCACAAGTGGGGGTATAATTTTCTCAGAAGGCTCTGGAATCTGCAATGATAAAAAATGAAAATGATACATGATATCATAACCACAATGCACATCGTACACCTGCATTGACTTGATATTATTAAAACCTCAGCACACTCATGTCAAAATATTGAAATTTCACGCTGCAAAATTTTCCCCTAATGTGACTCGGAATTTAACCGATTCAATCTTGTTAGACAGAGATCTTTGATCTCTTTCAAACAAGATTGAATTGGTAGAAAACTTAGTTGCATTATGGGAAAATTTGCAGATTGAAATTATATTTTGACATCCGTGAGAAGAGGGCTAACTACCAAATGGAGAAGAAAAATCTTCAGTGCACAAGACACACAAATGACAAAATTTTTTGCTTTTTGCTGTCAAAGGTGAAAATAGAGAATAAGTTGTTCTTGTATCTTTGTTCAACAGTGCCACAAATACCACTACCAATAAGCTCAACACTCACATTCTTTTGCCAAAACAAAGCATAACTTCAGTAATTTTGTGACTTGTTCCAAATACACCTAAGCCTTCAAAGGCCTATTTCAGGCTTTTGCTATCTCAGAACATGTGCCCTCAACATGTTATCATGAGGAGGTGCTGATGATAATACACAAATCATCAGAGCAGTGATTTCTAATCAAGTCTTGGCTGCATGTTATGGCTGCCAAGACTTGACTAGAAATCATTGCTGAACAACTGGACATGTATACGTTATAGTCTAATGGGAATTCAGGATATTGCCCAGGCCCATGAGGGTTAACAAAACTGAAAAGAAAATCTGTCACTTCTTTCATGAAAATGAATCCTTCAATTGCTATCAGGCCACAACATGGTCTTATAAGTAGCAACTGTAAGAAAATTTTAAAATTTAAGCAGGTTCCGTATTCAATGATCAGTTCGGTTTCTTTTTCCGGTATCCCTATACCAGTATTGGTTCGATTTTTCGGTATATTGCCCATCTCTAACTGTACATGCAGATCTGAAAATACTCTTCACTTATTATCATTATCATTTACTTTAATACTCTCATACAGAGAGCATTCCAATAAACGATTATAAGTAAAGAATTTGACAATGGTAAAGCCAAATATACACTCGTAAACATTGCATTGGTCAGGTGAATTGACCATGATAGGATAGTTATTTTCAGGATTGTTGCCTACTTGTTGATCCATTAGCTAAAATAAAATAAATCAATAATGGCAATATGTTTATTCCTAAATAACTTCAAATTTCATTTTTTTCACATCTTCAATACAGCTGATGAATCCTCACCAAAGCAAGCTCAATGAGCAGACAGTTCAGTGGCGAAGTTCAAACACTAGCTTTTAAGAGCCCAAGTATCTTAAAATAGTCTACATGACATTGATTATCAACCCATGGCCCTCACACTAATGAACATTCAGCCACCAGACTTTCAATCTTTTGACAGAGCAATGGTTTTGGACAAAGCTTGCAAATTCAATAATATGTTCAAACTTCAAGATCTCTTTTGGGCTCATAATGAAAGACTGCTATTCAGTAGAATACACTTAATTAGATACTTCTTAGAAGAACAGCCCTCTCTAAAACGTTCAAAACCATTTATTCTACATCAAGTACAAATTTGATATGTTAACTGCATATGAATACAGAATAAATCCTTGTTGATTGAATAAAAAATATAAAACATTAAGGCCCCTTAAAGCAGATCTTCTGTTTCTCAGGCCATTTTCTGTAAAACTGCATGTGAGCGGACAGTTTTTTATTTTACTTTTTATTTTTGTAATTATTTCTTTGTCATCTAAAGTTCATGTTCTTGGTTTGCTTTATGTTTTAGGCCTCATAATCTACAGAATAGCATGGGTGGTGGTGTATTTCGACCCTTGAGTGCAACAAGGCTTTGCAATGCTAAAGCATTGTTGCACTCAAGGGACAAATTTATCAATTTTATAAACGTGGGTAAAATATCAGACATAAACCAATTAATTTTAATTTTTTTAAGTTTGCATTGGTTATAAAAACAGAGCTTGCAGCAAGGTCTGAGGAACATATTTTAAAACTTTTTTAGGCCTAATGTGCACAAACATTATTTCTGGAAAGTGATTTTCACAGCTCAAAAGCCTAACAGGCCACTGTACTCCCAATATGAGCATTAATTAATTATACCATATTTGACCGAGCTCCATGAGCTCCAAACTAGAGGGAGGTCAATTAAGCTTGTTTTTGGAAACATGGCCTAATGTAACACCGTAAATGAAAAGTATGGAAACACAAATTGGGTGGTTAAATAGCCATACCTGGCCCTTTACATACATCACTCAAATTCCTGGATCAGCAAGTTAAAAAGGTAAAGAGATATAAAAGACAGGCATTGTCAAATGTTTATGACCACAAACAATGCAAGCAAGTAAATTTTAAAATTTTTAAAAATCCCTACTATTCAGTGATAAAACTTTAAAAAGAAACATACCTTTATCTTTGGTGTTCGCATACTTGCTCTGACTACATTTAACCTATGGGAAGCAGTGCTCTCTGCCGATTCCAATGTACTGATATCAGCGAATGTACTTCTCAATTTTTTCAATTGCTCGCCAAGAATAGTTTCAATACATCTGGAAGAAAAATAAATGAAAAGCATTTTACAGAGAGAAGATTTAATCATTGTATACAGTCCTGTCATTACAAAACCAGACAGAGAATTTCAGCCATATACATTGCAACAAGGTCGCAATCTGGTCTGTAAAAACATTGCATCTCAGATGATATTTTCATTAATTTTTCTTGATGAAATTCTGAAAATTCACTTGGTAAAATACATTTTATACAGTAAACCAAACACTGTTTATTTGTTTATTGGTGTTTAAAGTTACTTTCAGCATTTGTGGCTTAATCATTTATACTTATGCTGCCGGCTTTGGAGGACTCCCCCCCCCCCCCCCCCCCCCCCCCCAAAAAAAAAAAAAAACACTTTGGCTACCAGTTCCTCATTTATCAGTATAGCTGAACTGTTTTTCATATTAACCCTGTGCACACCAACATGGAAAAAAACAAAATTTCAAATAACAGATATTTCCCACAATGTAGCAAGGACTTTAACCAATTCAATCTTGTTTGACAGAGCTAAATGAGGTCTGAAAACATGACTGAATTGGTTCAATTCCTAGCTGCATTATGGGGACAATTTGCATTTTGAAATTTTGATATTTTGGCATCAGTATGCAGAAGATATAACAAACACTGCTTCACTTTCCAGGGTTCCCACAGGGGAACCAATCGATATTACTTCATCTCTGACCAAAGAGAGCGATGACAACATGGATAAATGTGCTTCTCTGCCAAATAAGAGGTATCTGGGCTGATAACCAGTAATAAACACTAACCATCTGGACAGTATCATGTGGCTGATTTCACAGCATACCACCTTATGAGGAGGTAAAGTGGCTGTTCTGTGTGAGAAGAATATCACTACAAACTGCGAATCATGAAGGGTAAGACAATCAAGTGCACCAATGGGAGTCATCCCACAACAACAACCATTGTATAAAAGCAAACTAAAATAGGAGTACAGCTATTACTCTGAATGGGAATCATCCCACAACCACCACCATTGGCTATGAAGCATCAATATTACTTGAGGAATTTGTTCACCAACACTTGTATAAAAGCAAGCTAAACTAGGAGTACAACCATCACTCTGAATGGGAGCCATCACACACACCACCACCATGGGCCAAGGAGAATGATCAATATTAGCTGTAGAATTTCTTCATCAATTCTTGTATAGAGTACAACCATCACACTGAGGCCTAACTGTTTTATAGACCCATGACTTGTTCTAGAATGGGAACAACACTGTTAGGTATCTCTGCTCTTGCTGATGAAATGCTGTTTAGTAATGTTAAGTTAGCAAGAGCTCCCAAGGCTCTTTCCAACTGTGTGTAAAATAAAAACAGTGAGTGGGGACTCATGAGAAGTACCCCCCTTTGCCATTCAGCCATCTGAAATTGATGTATTTCCTCTCCAGTAAGATGTATATCAAATTTGGTTGCAATTAATTCACCCAAACACAAGTTAAAATTCAGACAATACAAAAAACTTGTTTCCTAAGTCGAAAAAGGACCATAACTCTGGTAAAAAAAATCAATGGACCATGTCCATTTCCAAACTTAACCTGCATTACCTCCCAATTAAGCTGTATATCAAATTTGGTTACAATGAATTCACCCAAACTCAAGTTGAAACTCAGACGCCAAAGTGTTTTGGAAGGACGGACGTCTCGATGCATGGATGGGGCATCTCAATGCTGGATGGACAGAAGCATGGACGGGCAGACAGATGGACACTGCTCATTACTATAAAAGAAAACTAAATTTACAGCATGGAAACCAAAAATCTATTTATAGTAACAGTGAGCTTCACCTTTGACTTATGCTACTGACCCCAAATACAATTCCAACGATCGACACCTCAAATGCAATCACAGCATCAAGCTATAGCTTTGTACACAAAATAAAACCCTCCATCTTTTTACGATTCAGCTAAGTCTGGGCCATTGGGTTATAGTATAAAAATATTATAAATTTAAAGTAATTTGTATATTTTTTATACTTACTAATGGCCCAGACGGGTATGGCCCTCCCATGAGTGGGCACTCGTACCTCCCCTAGGTACCTCCCCTGAGCTATTATGTAGTACTCTTTTCTACAAAGAATGATGTTGGTGCTAATTTCAGTCACTTCCTGATGAATGCGCATGCACGGAGGGTAAAAGTATGGAGGACTAGATAGGACTTTTAATTTTCGGTTTTGGAAGCAAATTTTGGGGATTGGGGGGTTCAAAATTTGTGTTTGGCCCATGATAACTTTGAGTTTGCACAAGCTTAGCCTGGGCCATTGGGTAAAAGTATAAAAATATTAACCCCACAGTGCAAAAAATAACCCCACAAGTGGCCAGTATACTAACCCAACCCCACAACTACCACTGACCCTAAATTGCAAACCCCACAATGTACCCCTGCTAAGCCTGTTCAGATGGACGGATGGATAGATGGATGGATGGACGAATGGACAGATGGATGGATGGATGAACGGACAAGGTGATTACTATATACCCCCTCTTCTGTAAAAGGGGAAGGGGGTATAATAATAATAACACATTTTATCAGCTTTATGGAAAATACCCCAGAATGATCTGAAATACTTTGGGCAGAGGAGAAAGACCTTTGCACTAAAATCCTTAAATAACGAAACCAAACCTTTACTTGAAAATCTAGAGGCATGGCTGTTATTTCTAGTCAACTCTTGACTGTCTATCTAAGCACCCAGGCCTTGATGAATGCCATTGCCAAAATAGCTTGGTATGAGGCCACAAAGGTAGTCTTAATAAGATTTATGACTTCAAGAGACAAATTTCCATACTTCACACTTCATTACAGCCAACACATTAGATAGTTTGGCAGTGAATCTTGTAAAGTCTTGGCTATAAAACCTGCAAAGGTGGTTATACTATTACATGGAAGATTTCTTCATAAATGGATGGTGACGAACATGTCAGAAAATTTGTCTGTTGGAATTTAGGCCTTAAAGTATGATGTGATAATTACTGTTTCGAGCTGTTAAATTAATCAGGTGATGGCGAAAACAATTAACATTATCATACTCACTTTGTTTGTCTTGGAACATGATTAAGTGTCTCTTGAGCTTGTAGTTTTTTATTTGTTCTTAGGAGGCAAGGAGCATATATAATGGCAAGACCATTCACTGACATTTTGTTGCTTGGCTCATGGAATGCTACTCTGTAAAAATGATTACATAAATGAAAATTAATGATCAATCATCAAGAAATTCTGTTTCTTTTCAGTCTCTTATTAACTGATTGAGTGCCAAATTATTTTTCAAAGAATATACTGAGTCTTGTCATCAATGAACTTAGCATGTCTTTCCCAACTGATTACTTCATGTACCACACTGCATCATTATCACAGAATGAGTAAATCAGTCATTGCAACATTTGATTGTTGCTGGGATTAAATTTAAGGATGTATTTCTCAAATGAGGAGACTGGACAAAATAGTGAGTTTTTTTTTTATCTCTGTCAAAAATCTTTTTCTCTGTCGCACTCGCGTCTTCTTTTGGAAAATTTCATCCATCACTTTTGTCATATACTTAAATTGGCATTCACTATCGAACTGAAATTTGAATGTTTATTTTGTCATTTCAGAAAAATTTACCATGCCTCTATGGCAAAAATAAAGACGAATGTCATATTGAACTTTGTTTTGTAGTCGAACCAGTGTGTTTGGTGATAATCTAAAATTACGGTAGTATGGGATAATGTATGCAGTCAACTTTCCCAGAAGCCTTTAACTCACTTAGTGCTGTCTTGAAACACTTGTTACTTGAATAGAAGTCGATCTTTTATTAGATCCAACATTTTCAAGTAGGGTGGGGGGGGGGGGAACCTTCAAATGCCTGTTTCAGCCGTATCCGAAGTATTCAAGAGACATTTTATATTGTTCACTGCCATCTTTCCTGGCATCAACGTAACAATGTTCCTAGTGTTTCATTCAATTGCACAGAGTAATTTTCAAAATCACTATTCAGTTCATCGCCCACCAGATATGCCCTTAACAATTTTGTACATTGACAGTTTGCTGTGTTGTTGGTTATCACCTTGCTCCTTTTTTCTAATATTTCTGTACTTGTGTGACAGGCAAAACATTTAACACCAGTCATTTTAATTTTTTTTCACTTGTCAAGACTAACCATTTCACACTCAAAGTAAAATAAATTGCAACAACATAACAAATAGTTATATAAATTGGATAGCTATGATCAAATGATGATTAGAATAAAAGCAATTCATTTTTATCTTAAGTGTATATTTTGTTAAAAGACAATTTTTACAGATTATTTCTGGCAATTTGTTTGTATGAAAAACAAATATTGACAACAACGGTTAACTGTTTTTGTACAGCACTCGTTTTTGTATTCTAGTTTTTTATATCAGGTTGTACGGCAGTGTAAAAAAATATGGCACTGATATTTGCACCTTTGCCCACAGCCAATCAGAGCAGGGTATTGAAGATTCTTTGAAAATAAATAATTTTTTACATAAACAAAATGATGATAAAATATATATTTATCAATCTGTTGAGTTATATACCTGGCAAGATGAAAAATTAATCTCTCAAAAAGATCATGATTAACTTTTGGAAGTCTGTCTATCACAGCAAATAGAGCTTGCACCTTCTCCTTCTCATCTTTCACTTCTGAAATTACAGTAAATAACCTCAATGACATAAGAAAGGAAAAGAAAATTATAAGAAAATCATTTTTAACTCAGTCACCCAATCATTACGCTTATAATTAACCAATGTTAATAGCATGTTAAAGCTCAGAATACCATAATTTTCCCAGGACTATTTCAACAAAAATTTCAGATATCAGTCTAATGTCTAAAGCACTTTCACACATGAATGATGCGGAGTGAAAACCAGTTTTGATGTGGTAATAATATATAGAACTTTTATTCAAATAACTGAATAAACACACCGTGGACTTCTGCCCATAAGTGGCAACAGTACATCATTTCAGTTTGCATACAAGGTTTGCAAACACCTTGAATAGAATGGATTTGATGCATTAAAGTCACAGTGAGTTTGTTCCATTATAAATCATCGGAAAGTGCCCGTAGGCTCTCTCCAATGATCTATAATAGTACAACAAATCTGGAATAGGAACAAAATATAGGATCCTGGACAACAATTACTATTTTGTTACTCAGGATCTGCAAGAGCACAAATCATTGGAAAATGCCCATAGGCTCCCTCGAATGATCTACAATAGTTGAAATCTTAGATGAAGAAGCAATATGTAATATAAGATCCTGCACAAAACCACAGCTGGTCACATGCACACACATATGCGTGCATACACATGCATATACATAACTCTTAGCAAATTAAACATAAAAATAATCAAGATGCATGGCCTATCCGTTGTTTCCTGTCAAATCTTGTCTACCTATTTAGCACTCTGGTAGTGCAACAGAATTTTCTCCAATCACTCCGTTTTTCCCTTTGTTTAACTATAAATTTAACCAATTATATCTTGTTTGGCAGAGTTCACTGAGTTCTGTCAAGCAAGGTATATTTGGTTAAATATCAAACTGCGTTACGCTGTTATGCCTAATGTGCAATGTGGACGATACAATTCGGTTTACAATTACAGTGCAACAAAAAATTGCATTAAAAGGATATTACTGTTCAATATGTTCACTGGTCTCAGTATGATCAATAACCTGAAATGTCATTGGAGTAGTACATGATCTCCTCCCCACCCCCACTACACCCCCCCCACCCCCCCCAAAAAAAAAAAAAAAAAAAAAATCCCCAAAAAACAAATCACAAAATGGAACTGGACACAACAGTTTCAGAGTTATAGCACAGACACGACTTGTGACCTTCGTCATATGACACTCAAGTATTGAACTAGAAGATAGGCAAGCATTATACACACCTTCTGACTGTTCTTAACATTTGTATGAAGTTTGGTAATTGTGGTTGGATTCCTTTCAGAGTTAGGGCTGACATGAAAATCGACAGATTTAAAGTGTGACCATGAAACTTTCCTTGACCAAGAAATTCTAGATCTTGCTCTGGTGTGTGACACATCCTACCAATGTCCTTTAAAGGTTTGATTAGTGTAGCCCACGATAGTTTGAGTCACTGATTCAGACATCACACATCCAATCACACATACTTCAATCACTATTCATTGTTGTACATAATTGACACTGCATGCGGCATGTTGACAACATTCAGTGAACTTTTCACAACAGTAATGTTTGGTGTGTTTTCCAATTTTTTAAGCCTGGGGGAAGGGGAAACGTCATTCCTGCTCAAGTTGATTGCACCACCATCAAATAGGCTTATAAAAAGATAATACTCCACAATGCGATGTGTTTTACTGATAGGTGTTAGTTACCACACTGAAATGAAAGAACATTTTTTGGAAAAAAAAGTGAGAAACATCAGAAAATTTTATATCGCATCAAGAGCCGAGTCCACAAAAACGAAGTATGAAGTTGAAAAAAAAAAAATTCTGGTAATGTTAGGTAACCTGATACCACAAGAATTCATTTTCAATTTAAATCATTCTAGTGTAAAGAGTAAGATAGCTTTGGAAAAGGTGGAAACTTTTGGCAATGTCATACAGAAAGCTCACACAGGCTGTTGAGTTATTTCTGAGAGACCACCTTTTCCTAGACGCAAAAGTCAACTGATTCAATTTGGGCAATTTGTTTGGTAAAGCAAATCAATAATTTACATCCTGGATACGAGTTCAGCCCAATTCCAGTCACCTCTGTTATATCACTAATTTTTGTTTTCAATAAAATTCTGGACCAAGAGGCATATTTTCATGCCCTGGAAAAGTTGGGCAAACAAATTCAAGAACATCAGTTTTGCAAGCTCGGACATTTGTTGGGTCAGCAAAATCTCCTATCCTGGTTCTTGTAGCCTACTGGGAAGTGATCTACATTACTATCTTTGGGTAAGAGAAAAGTTGAGGAACCTTATGGTAACTCTTAAAAATGCATCCACAATAATCTGGGCAACAGTATGGAGTTTCTGCGAGGTCCATCTTAAAATGAATGTGATGTCATACTAACAATCCTGACAACCTAATTTTTTTAAAATCATGACTTCAACTTTTAAGTTACAGCCTAAGTTCTGAATTGAATAATATAGCTTCACATCCTCGGTACCTCAAGGTTTGGTTTATCTTCCTCCAACCATAGAGAGGTTTAACTTAGTCTCTTCAGAAAAATAAACAAAATGCAAAGATTGATATCTGAATGGACAGTTGGATGGTCAGTTGGATGGTCAGGACAAAGTCTGTGTATCCATTTTTCCCAAAGTGTGAACTTGTACTCTTTAAAATGGTAATAGATCACTGAGAATAACCACATAATTGTTCTAAAACAATAATTCCTTAAGTCTTCATCTAATGAATCGCCTGCATCCATCTGCATAATATGCAAATGCAGCAGTTGAAAAAATATTATTATTATATAACAATTTTCAACAAAACTATATCATGTGACCCCTCATTGGAATAAGCTCGCTGAGCTCATTCCATTTAAGGGTCACATGATATGGTTTTATTAAAATGTTTTAAAAATTTCAAAACTATTTAAAATAATAAATTTAGATATAGTCTGCATTGGGTAAAGGGTTAAAAGCTTTTCAACCCTTTAAAAATGAAGTTGTGGATCCTCAATGCAGCCATTTTCTTTTGAAAGTGAAAGTAGTGACACACTCTGCAAAATCGTAATGAAATGAATACTCACCAGCAGCCCTGAGGAAATGGTCATACTGTTCAAAAGACAACAAAGGTTCAGGAAGTTCACGGAAGAAAGTCTTTAGTGTGGCAGTGAGCACATGTACATGGTAAAGGTCAAGATCAACACTTGATAGATCTATGAAGAAATAAAAGTCAATGAGATGAATAATTCACATTTGAGACACACTGCTTCAAAATTCATTCAAGTTTCAACAGGGCTCCTGCAGCCAAGCACTGATAAAATTCAAGCTATTCAAGACTGTTTCATGACATATTTCAGCATTTTTCATGGCCATACAATTGTCAAATTCAAGGATTTTCAAGGCCTGCCTTCACTAGGGCTAACTAGGACCCCACGTTAATTATCTCCTTCTCCCACTTCCTTTAAAGAGAAGTGAGGGATGAGGTAATAACCTGAGGAACCTACATAGGACAATGCCTTCACAAAAGGCAGCCATGACTAGGTTTGATGAAAAATATTTAGAAAATGCTCGCGAGTTAAGAATGCAATTTGTTATCTTGTTAGCCTGAATACAGAGAGTTTTCAGTTATGATTCCAAGCCATGGTAATGAAGCACATTTGATATTTCTTCACACATTTCCATAATTTAGCAAATATTATATTGAAGTAATATGGATTTCTAACAAAATATAATGAATTGAATACCTAATTCAATTTTCATTCTCAATTACGTTTTTAAAGCAAAAAACATTGGATATTTTCTCAAAATATTTCCTTGAAATATAACAATTTTATATTCAAGAAACATGGATTTTTAACAAGATATAATGAATTAAATAATTCTTGAATTTCTGGTTAAAAAAAATTGAATAAAATTCTTGGTATTTTCTGAATATCCAGAAACTGCAAAACGTAACATTTAAAAACATGGATTTCAGACTACATACAACGTACTGGATACAAAATTTCTATCCTATACTAAAATATCATATTCAAGTAGCAAGAATTTCTCTCCTCACCAAAATGCAGTTATTAAGTAAAATTTTCTCTGGACATTTTGTAAACTGATTGGTGAGAGAAAGATATGAAATGAATATGGATTTTCCAACAAACATGATCTAACTAAATGCAGTATGCTATATCACATTTCATCCTAATTTTGTAAGTGATGTTTTCTTATCCCTTTCAGGCTGCAGTACAACTTGGACTTATTTTGTTGCATGAGAACAAGTATCCCAAAATGGAGTATGAGGAACTCTTCCAAAACAATTGTTCAATTATCATGGCAGTGGATTCTAGTCAGATCTTGACTGCTTAGGCCATGGTTGGTTACTTTTCAGCTTAGCCTTATTCCAGGTTATCAATACATATGCGGAATGAGGTTATTATTAATTATATCCTTGTGGGGAAGTGGTGGAATATATCCCTTTCCACAAGATGCATATTTTATCATTTTGCACTTACAAACGGCTTCCTTGCATGTGTAGGTTGCCTCAGATAGTAGAATGGTCAGGGTTATATACAGAACAGCCTATAACAAAATGTACCATTATACGCCTAATAACACCTAATAACACCAGATTATTGCCTCATTATTGCCAGATTGCTGTAGCAATCTGGCAATAATGAGGCAATAATCTGGTATTTCAATGGATGAAGAAACATGAAATGGTGTATTATTATTTCGGGCAAAAAACAAAATGAGGAAAATGACGCTAAACCGAAAATTAATTAACTATGGCCTTACATGGGTATCAAAGACTGCACTATAAATCATTGACAAGCTACTGTGTTTACAGGTTGTAGCACTAGGAAATGCTTTTGATTCAGGTCTCTGGTGACCATGTATTCATGGAATACATGCAAGATATGAGATTAGTGTTGCTGACATCAACAGAAGAAAAACAGAATTAATTTTTTCTTCTGGGTTTTACTCACTAGGATGTATTTGTACAGTAAATGAATGCCCTTGAGGACAAACATCTCAACTAAAATGGAACATGCTCAATTTCACATCCGTTCAATAAGAAAAGCATAAAAATAACCTTTTACCTGAATCGATTGCTTGTTTCAATTGCTTGACCATGGACACAGCACCTGATTTTCTGTAAATGCCTTGAGTATATAACCCATGAAGCTCTATTGCAGAAATAAGTTTATCACAGACAACTGGAATGGTTTGCGCATCTTTGACTAGACTAGAAAGTGTAGCACCAAATATATGACTAGGTTGGGTATCCTAAAACAAAAAGAAAATATGTATATAGCTTCTATGCTTACTTCATTACTAGTTTATAAGCAACATTATGGCATATTAGACAACTAAATACCAAAAAATATTTTGTTTTTAAGAGCAATTTTGGAAACATCCTTCAGGCTATTCAAAACTAGAGGTGTCCCAGATGGGCCTTCAATACCCACCCGCCACCATATTCTAAACCGAAAAGAGACATAACTCATGTCCACGATATTCAAAGATGGAAAGGGGCATAACTCTGGCAAAAAAGTCTGATCGAAACTATAATTGCAGGTGCACAGGTTCCCATGGTAGTGAACATCCATACCAACTTTCAAAGAAATTGGTTCATAAACAACCGAGAAAAGCTCCGGACATAAAAATTAGGTCCATGATATTCTAAGATTGAAAGGGGCATAACTCTGGCAAAAAAAAGTCTGATCGAACCTTTTATCGCTGGTGCTCAGGTTCCGATGGTAGTGAACATCCATACCAACTTTCAAAGAAATGGTGCATAAACAACTGAGAAAAGTTAAAGCTCCAGACAAAATTATGTCCAGACAGAAGGATATTAAGGCAGAAAGGGGCATAACTCGGGAAAAAAAAAGTCTGATCAAAACTATAATAGCAGGTGCACAGGTTCCCAAGGCTGTGAACAACCATACAAGCTTTCAAAGAAATTGGTTCATAAACAACTGAGAATAGCTCCAGACAAAAATATTATTCAGATAGCTGAACTATCTCTTCTTCCATGTCGACAAATTTCTGCTTCTGGCAAGTCTGCATTAAATGTTCTGTGCAAGTCTTTTCTTTCTTCACTTCCTACACACCATCCTCACCCACTGCCATCATTAATTCCTCACCACTCAAAAACTTGGCTTCAAACCACTTCATTACAATTTATACAGTGGAATCCTGTTAATTGAAAAGCCAATTTGCCTGTGAAAATTATTCCTAGCCAATTTGCCTGTGAAAATTATTCAATTAACAACAGTATTCAATTAACAGGGATAGAGTCACTTTCCTGTATGCTAGAGATAAACTGAGCATTTATTTTATTCTATTGTGTTTGACTCTGTGAGAACTGTCAAACATGATAGAATAGAATAGGATGTACTGCGGCCAAATTGGTCAATAAATAGGGAGAATTTGGCAACTGTCTAAGTAATTTCTCAACATATTAGAAGAGTTTTTATTCAATTAACAGGTCAAATTTGTGCAGAAGGTATGGTAAATAGTTTTGTGTTTGGAAGTTATATTCAATTAACAGGGTTATACAGTTAAGAGATATACAATTAAGTGGGTTCTACAGTATAACACCAGTTTTTTCAATTGTGTTCAACAAGTAATGGTTTTTGATGCAAAGAATTATGTTGATCCTGGTAACAAAGCAACAAGAGGTACGACTCTGGTTTGCTTCATAACAGTCGAAATAGGTGTCACATCAGCCAAGCTTTAAGTCACATCAGCCAAGCTTGATAATTGGATTCTGGGAAAGAAAATCATATCCCACAAATAATTATGAATAGCACTGGCCATACATGGGTGTTATATTGGGTAAAAGGTTGACCTGTAGGGCCTGCAGATTTTTATACATTTTTGCTATACTTTGAATATCTTCCTCCAGTGGCTTTTGCAGCTGTTTCTAATCATGCCTAGAAATTACTAGTAGCAAACCTTTCCTATAATGCATATAGGATTTAACCAAATTCAGTCTTGTTTGTCTGTGAAAAAAGATTGATTAGCTAAATTCCTAGCTGCATTATGGGGAAAATTTGCAGACTGAATTTGTTTTGACATCAGTGTGCAGAAGGTTAATCTAAAACGATAGCATTTCTGATAAAAATAACTAGATAATTTCATAAGTCAAATTTTATATCTATGCATGTCTTTGTTTCATATTCATCAAATAGAAGATTAACTAGAAAAATGTCATACCTTTGAATCTTCAAAGCCTTTACACTGAACATTGGATTTAATACAACACTTTTTATGACAGGTATATTTACAAACTGAAAAATAAATTTTCAATCATTAAATGTCATTAAAATAGAATGACAATAAAAATTCCATTCTTTTATGTGATTTTAGACTGATTATGATCACATTCACAGATTCAAATTTAATGGGAAAATCCCATAATTTGTTTATGATTTAAATGGAATAACATGAAGGATGAAAGTAACTACCACACTTAAAAATCTGCATTTTTCACATTCTTCATACACATGGGTGGCTCATTTGGACCAGACAGATTTTCAAACATGTCAAAAAAATGGAAATTTCAAATTCACATCAGCAGCCCATCCTGCCACACCATACACACAATCTGGAGACTAACATATTAAATTTTTTTTACAAAAAGAAAATCAATATGTGTGGCCAAGAATGCCATATATTGACCTTTTCTCAAGCACCAGGTCTGCTACAATGTGAAACACTGTTGAAATATATCAGTATTTCCAACAGCATATTGCAGGAAAACATTCCAGTACCAGATATGATGTAGAATCTGATAAAATCTACCAGCAGAAACAACGATTCATTCCAGATTCTACTTAAAAAGCTTATTACTATTTAATGGTATTTAAGGTCACTTTCAGTATCTATGGCTATATCATGACCCCAAAATAAGAAGTCAAGTTTATAAAATCATTTATACCTATGCTCCTCACTTCCGAGGACTTCAACCTCGGGCACCGATTACCTGGTCCTATTTCACAATAAAGCAAAACTTGTTTACCAATGTAATTAAACACTGATGGGTTCTCATAGGGAAGTAAAAACAGATTTTCTAGTTTCTACTAGTAATATCAGAGATACAAGAACATTGAATGTCCTTCAAAGACATCATTTCCTTTCCATTCTATTTTGGATATCAACACATAAATGGCATATAATAGATTTTATCACACGATTCCAGCCTTTAAACTGATATTCCCACCGGAACATCAAAAGTCTTGTCACCAAAATGGGGATAATCCTGATGCATGTCCATGTAACTTGTTTCTATTTCTTCTTTGTTTGAATTTTTCATAAAATTCAGGAAAATACTTGGCAGATCAACTCTTTAACCAATGAAGATGATATCAAAATTTATGATTTTAAATATTATTTTTTCCAGATTTTTCAAAATATTTTGACAAAACCATAAGTGACCTCTCAATGGAATGAGCTTGATGAGCACATTTCAATGAGGCATCACATGATAAGGTTTTGTTGAAATGTTTTGAAAAATAATTTTTTCCACTGCTGAATTTGTATATTATGTGGGTGGGAGTAGTTGATTTGTTGGGTGTTGGAAAAGGGTTAAGAGTTAAAGGCAGTACAGCACAATCAAATAGTAACATTTCTGAAGAAGCCCCATGTGTGTGACCTTGTAATCTTATGCAAACATTTAACCATGACCTCTTGTCATTTGTTTACATATGAAATAAAAACACTTCCACTTACTTAAGCTAATTTGTTATTTTTCCTCATCTACTGATCACTTGTCTCTCTAAGCAATCATACCTACCTGTGAAAGCTCCTAAATAGAACCTAATTAGGGATATGGACTTTCTTCCTTCATAGATAATAGAGACCTTGATGGTGCTGAACGCTAGTTCACCTATCAACTGGACTGCCCATGTTTATGGCAGCTGTGTTCAGCTCACCATCGAATACCACCAAGAACCCTCTTCCGGAAGTGGTAATACCTTTTGTTGAAGTCCAACATCATCCATCTGGATGATACAGCAATGGAATATTTTGGAGAATTCAAGCTTGACTTCAATAGGACCCTAGAAGACTATAAACCCTTCCTCGCCACACAAAAGGGATACAAAGAAGGGCAATATTACTGGCTAATGGCTAAACCAGAGTTCCTCAAAGCATCAAAGATCCGCAACCAAGACTTCAACAACAGGTTCCGACAGAAATCAGGAAAACGACCAAGAACCTACCAGCTGTGAAACCCACCTCCTTCTCTTCCTTTGCTATGCTCAGACATGAAACATAAATTGGAATTGGAAAAAATTAAAGAGGGTGGAAAGGGGCTTGCCCCACAACGTCCCTGCGCATCTTCGGCTCACAAAACCATTCGTTTGGAAGCTAAATTAGTTTTGAAGCATTGTATCCATAAAATTCTAGTATTCAATGCTTCAAAATGTCTACTTCACTGGGAACTGTTTATTTCAGACTGAAGCACCGTCAAACAATGTCTTGTTTTTAAACAAGGTAATATGAGCGGTGATTGGAAGCACTATAATTTCTCAATCCATTTAATAGTGATAATAATTTTACAGGTTGAAATCCGGATTACATATGGTGCTCAATGGATGTACAAAACTGTGAAATGCCTCATGGAAAAAGGTAAGTATTAACCCTTTCAACACTGAAGGAATCATTTCAGACAGAACTGTCAATGGCGAAATGAGAGAAACCATCCTGGTTTGTTGGGAGGATCAGTAATAATTTAATCCAACAGCTCTGTCGAACTGTGGGCTTAAATTACTACCGAGCCTTTTTTGCTCTTTATATCGTTTGCTTGTCCACTACCAATTTTTTATTCACGCAAAAATTTATGCACACCAGGTTGAAAGGGTTCATACCCCACTTGAATGATTCTTGAGAATTTATTTCTTTTAAATGGATAGAGAGAGAATTCCATAGCTTTACCTTGACAACAAATGCCCTAATACGTCTATCTTCTTATGGAAGTAACCAAGATAACTAACAAGGTTGTCTGTATCCAGCTTTCAGCAGCAGAAAATGAAATTCCAGGTTCTAACAATAGAAACTGAGATTAACCCTTAAGGATCTGGACAAATGTCCTGAATTCACACCGGACAACAGCTTCTTACACGTCCAGTGACATAGCAGTACTTTCCAGTCAAGTCTTGGCTGCCTCTTAAGGTAGTCGGGGCTTTACTAGAAACCACTGCCTAGGTAATTTGTCTATTGTGAGTAGGACTTCCTCTTGATGGCATTTAAGGGCACCTGTTCTGAGGTTGTAAAAGTCAGAAATAAGGGTTGAATAACATAAATGCTGGATTTTCAGTTTCTGTCAGAAAGCAAAAAATTTTTTTTTTTTTAAAATAGCAAAAACAGGTGTTCAAGTACTCAGGACTCATGATTATACATGATGCCACACATATAATGCATAACAAAGAATACTGAGGATAAGACTTATGATGGTTGCAATTATTAAACTTACCTTGACAAACTTGTCCTTTTTCCATTATCCATATGATGGAAGAACAAAATTCACAGAAGGTGGGAATATTAAATAGCACTTGTGAGAATTTGTGGCCCATGTGTTCCTGAAAATACAAACAAAATGCCAAACTGTTCACTTTCCTTGCATCAATCTGTGAATGACAATTCACCAAGATACTGTTCGCAAAAAAATGGTTAATCCTTCATCTAATGTAGTTGCAAAATGGCAAGAACTATCCACAAATATTGTCATTAAGATTTAATTTTCTTCACTTTTCACCACAAAAACAAAGCTTATGATCCCTCATTGGAACAAGCTCATTATGGGGGCATAAGATCTCTTTTTTTCAGCAGAAAATTAAAATTTTTTTGTTGCTAAATTTTTGGCCAAGTGTCATCTTCTATTCGTGATGGGTAAAGAGTAAACTCACACCCTTTATTTTCATTTACTCTGTTTGACCAACAGTCCAGAGTGAGGATATAACTACTAAAACGTAAGACCCATTAAATATTTACAATTTCCGAGAACAAGGTTCAAGTACATGGAAATTTTTGATTAATGGACTATTTATTTGCATATGGTTAATGCATTTAATTGATAAACACCAGACCATTTACCATAACTTTAGAACAATTTATTTATTTTTTTGGTGTTTAAGGTCACATACTTATGCACAATGGCTAATCATGACCGTGATAGTTTTATGGGTGGAGGAAGCCAGAGTATCCAGGGAGAACCATCAAGTAACGATGAGCAGCTACCAGCTCCCAAACATCATAACTCTGCATTTCAGCACTGGTAGGGTAAGATTGGTTGAAGACATGCGCACCATCGACGTGCAGTACGCTTAGTACATGGCGTCATCGTGCCCCCATGTGGACAATCAGGGTTAAGTGCCTTGGTCAAGGACACAATGCGGGAATCGATCACTCAGACAGTCACCCATCCAAGGACTAACTGGGCTCGACGTTGCTTAACTTCGGTGATCTGATGAGAACCGGTTACTACAATGCCACCGTGCCCCCAACTTTAGAACAAACTTGACCATTTGTGGTTCAGTGGACATTCATACCAATAGCTCCAAAAGCTCCTAAATGGCTTTTAACCCTTTACCCAATGTAACAGCCAAAACCAGCCAGCATTATTCACAAAATCACCATTCAATTTTCATTATTTTTTTAAAATTTTTTGTCTCAAAAACATAGCTTATGACCCATCATTGGAATGAGCTCGTTCCAATGAGGGGTCATAAGCTGTTTTTGATGAAAATGTTTTTTTTAAGTTAGTTATTCAAGAATTTTATTTACAAGTATTGTGGTCCTTTCGTTAGGTAAAGGGTTAACTTTATACTTCTGAAAACATTGAATTCATTTGTTTTTACTCCGTACCTATGCCACAGAAGGGATTGTGTGGGACTTGTTTTCCTTTCATGTACCACTCAGACCTGAAATCCATAACAGCGATTTGTTACATCCTCATTCGGATATTTCGAGTCATTTAATGATAGTTGCCAGCATATTCTGGATACTTAAGCCCTTATGTGCTCAGTGTCCATTTGACATGAAAATTTGACCCCGAGGATTATTTCGTATTTCATCTGGGGCTCACTTCATTTAGTCAGCTAAGCCCCTGGTTTGACTGACTCTGTCAAATGAGTTGTACTGGTCAAATACACATATTATAACCAGGATGTAACAAATTGATTAACTTCTGTTTAACCAAGTATCTATATTAATTGAAGATTTTTCTGGATATTTTATTATTTATTTTATTTTATGGGGGTTTAATGACACTTTCAGCAGCCAGGGTCACCTTGTGTCAGACAGTTTTATGAGTGGAGGAAGCAGGAGTTCCCGGAGAGAACCAACGAGCAACTTTCAGGATCCCAGTGGATATTTAATTAAATTTTGAACTTTGTTTTCAAACAATCAAATAAATTAAACCTCCGCACAGCACATGGACACAGGAGGTTGAAGAGCAAACTGTGATTTGTTACTTGTACATGAGCTGTGTCAGACATGTACATATGATGCCCATGCAAAGCGTGAAATTATACAAAAAACTGACTAAGTTCAACAACCTGTAATTCTGTGAAATATTGAAGCAAATCAAAATCCTCACAATATGAACACCTCCGGTATATGTACAAACATTCTGAGAAATAACAAGAAGCCCCATGGAGCCTTAATCGCTCACCGACCAAAGTGGTTCAAAGAAGTATTTGGGGTCACATTCAGTTAGACATGGTTCATCCACACTACAAAGGAATGAAGTCATGAGAGACAAATTTTATGGAACTAGGAACATCGCTTAAACAATCTTGAATCTTATCCCCCCTTAGGATGCTGCATACCAAATATCAAAAGCATTCATCTGCTGGATCTGAAGAAGAAGATTTTTAAAGAAAATTCCTCATTTTGAACTAAGTTATCATTCAGGCTCCCACAGTGAGCCCAAATAGGAACCCAGGGACTTGGCTTTAACAAACTTGAATCTCACCCACCTAAGGATGCTACACACCACATATCAAAACATTCCGACTGCTGGATCTGAAGAAGATTTTTTAAGACAATTCCTCATTTCGAACTAAGTTACAATTCAAGCTTCCACAGTGAGCCCAAATATGGACCTAGGAACATGGCTTGAACAAACTTGAATCTCACACCCCTAAGGATGCTGCATACCAAATATCAAAACATTCCGACTGCTGGATCTGAAGAAGATGATTTTTAAAGAAAATTCCTCATTTTGAACTAAGTTATCATTCGGGCTCCCACTGTGAGCCCAAATATGGACCTAGGAGCATGGCTTAAATCTCACCCCCCTAAGGATGCTGCATACCAAATATCAAAACATTCCTACTGCTGGATCTGAAGAAGATTTTTAAAGAAAATTCTTCATTTTGAACTAAGTTATAATTCGGGCTACCACAGTGAGCCCAAATATGAACCCAGGGATTTTTCTTGAACAAACTTGAATCTCACCCCCCTAAGCATGCTGCATACCCAATATCAAAAGATTCTTACTGCTGGATCTTGAGAAGAAGATTTTTTAAGAAATTTGCCTGAAATGCACTGAGTTCAAATTTGGGCTCCTATACGAAGCCCAAATATGAACCCAGGGGGCCGATTTGAACAAACTTGAATCAGATCCACCCCACAATGTTGTATACCAATTATCAAAAGATTCTGCCTGCTGGATCTGGAGAAGAAGATTTTTTAAGAAATTTGCCTGAAATGCACTAAGTTCGAATTCGGGCTTCTATACTGAGCCCAAATGTGAATCCAGGGGGCCGATTTGAACAAACTTGAATTAGATCCACCCCACAATGTTGCATACCAAATATCAAAAGATTCTGCCTGCTGGATCTGGAGAAGAAGATTTTTTAAGACATTTGCCTGAAATGCACTAAGTTCGAATTTGGGCTTCTATAGTGAGCCCAAATATAAATCCAGGGGGCTGATTTGAACAAACTTGAATCTGACCCCTGTAGAGATAATGTATACCAAATAGGAAAGAATTCTGCCTGGTGGATCTGAAGAAGATTTTTTTGAATTTTGGAAATAAATTCATGGGTGCTATCAGAGTTATGCCCCTTGTGGTGCCCCCTGTGGGTGCGGCAAGTTTATTTGTATAAGTTTGAATTGTCATATGATAGGGAATATGCACACCAAATTTGGTTCACTTTGATCCAGTAGTTGTGAGGAGTGGTCGATAATGTAAAGTTCACGACGGGCAACGGCGGATGCCGGAAGGCAAGTGATAAATTTAGCTCCCTTCGGTGAGCTAAAAAAGTCATTGCAATTTTTATATTATTTGACTTTAAACTCTTAAAATAAATAAAGTGTAAACTAAAAGAGTCATAGCTTGAAAACTGTGAGAGGAGTTAGCTGGACAAACAATGTACCCTAGATGCAGAGGGACTGACGAATAGCAGATGGACAGCAGACGGACAGGTGTAAAACAATATGTCCCCTGACTATTCATCGCAGGGGTATAAAAATACCAATGAAAACTTACAAAGGCATCTTTTTTCTTATCTTTTTCTTTTTTGATATGTTTATGTTCCACTTTCTTTTCTTCCTTCTTTTTCTTGTGGTTCTTCATAAACTCATCCAAGAAGCCACGGAATGCATTGATGCCCATTGTTACAGGGAATGAAGCATTTGTTCCTTCCAACTTGACTTGAATTGATAAAACATCTTCAAAATTGCCAAGAAGGTCTCTGTATTTAATGTTCAGACTATTTTTCTGAAAACAATATAAAAATTGGAATTAATTGTAATTAAGATGACATTAAATCCAGAAAGAGGTTTCTGCACAGTGATAAAACAAGAGGCCCCAGGGGGCCTGAGGGCGCTCACCTGACATGGTAGTCTAAATATCAAACCAGGGACTTGACTTGAATAAGCTGCATACGCCCCTCCTAAGAAAAGCATATACCAACTCGATGAAGCGATTGTGCCCACACAATACACAGGATTTTCCTTCTATTTTCAGTTCCTGCACTTCAACGTCCCAAAATTGAGATAAACACATAAAAAACAGATTTTTTTCCCAAACAAAATACTTTCAGCCTAAATTTTTTACTTCTTCTTAAAACGCATAAAAAACGCTAAAACTAATTTCCGGATTTTGGTCCAAAATTTTCTAAGTCCCACCCAGACTCCAAATTTTTGGTGTAAAAAAAAAAAATGTCTTTTTTGTCTTAAAATTGACAGAAATGCATAAAAAACCAAAAAAATTTTTTTTGGATTTTGGTGCAAAATTTTTTAAGTCCCACCCGGACCCAAAATTTTCAGGGGAAAAAAAAAAAAAATTTTTTTGTCTTAAAATTGACAGAAATGCATAAAAAACAAAAAAACAAAAATTTTCGGATTTTGGTCCAAAATTTTCTAAGTCCCACCCGGACCCCAAATTTTCAGGGAAAAAAAAAAAAAATTTTTTTTTTGTCTTAAAATTGACCAAAACACAGAAAAAAACCCAAAATTTTTTTTTCAGATTTTGGTCCAAAATTTTCTAAGTCCCACCCGCACCCCAAATTTTCAGGGGGAAAAAAAAAAAAAATTTTTTGTCTTAAAATTGACAGAAATGCATAAAAAACAAAAAAAAATTTTTTCGGATTTTGGTCCAAAATTTTCTAAGTCCCACCCGCACCCCAAATTTTCAGGGGAAAAAAAATTTTTTTTTTTTTTTTTTGTCTTAAAATTGACCAAAACGCAGAAAAAAACCCAAAAATTTTTTTTCGGATTTTGGTCCAAAATTTTCTAAGTCCCACCCGCACCCCAAATTTTCAGGGGAAAGAAAAAAAAAAATTTTTTGTCTTAAAATTGACAGAAATGCATAAAAAACAAAAAAACATTTTTTTTCGGATTCTGGTCCAAAATTTTCTAAGTCCCACCCGCACCCCAAATTTTCAGGGGAAAAAAAAAAATTTTTTTTTTTGCCTTAAAATTGACCGAAATGCAGAAAAAACAAAAAAAAATTTTTTCCGATTTTGGTCCAAAATTTCGAAGTCCGCAACGGGACCCCAAATTTTCAGCCTAAATATGAACCCGGGGATTTGGCTTCAACAAATTTGAATCTCACCCCCCTAAGGATGCTGCATACCAAATATCAAAACATTCTTATTGCTAGATCTCAAGAAGAAGATTTTTCAAAAATACTCCTCATACTGCACTAATTTAAACATTTCGGCTCCCAAAGAGAGCCCAAATATCCATGCAGGCAATTCATTTCAATAAACATGTGAAACAATCTTCCAAAGATGTTATATGTGAAATTTTAAAGCTTTTGGAGCAGTGCTTTCGGAGAAAAGTAGTCTTATGTTTTCCCCATTACCCACAGTGTTAAAAAATGCTGACTCAGCACTTTTTCAAAGTCCCCAAAAACTACCCCATCATAAAACCGATGGCAATTTTTTTTGATCATTCCATTCTGTTGGTCCTAAGGAAGCTTCACAACAAATAAGAATTCTCAGTGCCGTGTAGTTTTGGAGATATGGGCGTTTTCATTTTTTTCTATTTTTAGCTCCTGTGGTTCCCACGGGGCTATGGGGAAAAAAATTTCGGCATAAATTAGGTACTTATGACCCAATAAGCACTCATGTAAAATTTGGTTCAAATCGGCCTCGCGGTTTGGAAAATAGGAATTTGGGGCGGGGCCAAAATTTTTGCCCCTCCCATAACGAAGGCAAATATAGCCCCTCCAACTTCTCTTGAACAAACTTGAGTCTACACCTCAAAAGGAAACTGCATACCAAATATCAAGTCTCTGCTATTGCTGGTTCTTGAGAAGAAGATTTTTTAAGAATTGGAGCATTTTTGCCCCATCCCTCTGCTCAATGTGAGCTGAAACCTAATTTGACAAAAAATCAAAGTCCGCAGACGCAACCCCTTCTCACATGAAATTTCATTAATATGCGGCCAGTGGTTAGGGAGAAAAAGCCCAAATACCACCTTCACGACGGACGCCGGATGACAGACGACGGACGACAGACGAAAAGTGATCAGAATAGCTCACCCTGACTTTCAGTCAGGTGAGCTAAAAATAAACTGTAGAGACTGTAAGAGTGTCAATCAAGTGATTCTAAATGATGAATCTATCAAACAAAACACAATATTTGCCAAATGTAAAAAAAAAATCTAGAAAAAATTAGGTCAACATCAAACATGTTCTGTTGTCCAATTGTGGTTACTTAATTTAACAGCTAAAACAGATCACCTCTATTCATGGATCACCATTTAAATTTCATTATGATTACATTTTTTGTCTCAAAATCACAATATTATGCCTCACCTCAGGCCTGTCTGTTCTTGTGCTCCAATAATTTTGATGCAACACATCAGGCCCTGGGCTATATATATATGAAAAAGATTCTAAAAGATACCAGTTTCAAACAATTCTTTATATGTCTCTATTATTCACTGTAATCCACATTTACATAGAATACAAACATCTTTGGTCATTTTTACACTATGTACAAAAAATTCGGTAAGTACTTTCAACACTTAAAGTCTCATCAGACAAACATTTTAAAATGACATATACCAGGGGGTCAAGTACATATATAATAGAGGCGTAATCTAGATATTTCCTTAAAAGTGATTGAGGGGTGCCAAATGCTTTCTCAGATCGGATAACCTATTACATGAGAAAATACTTCTTGTCTTCAATTAAATTAATTTCAGGTTTTGAATGATTCAGATAAAGCTGAAAATAATGTTTGTAACGATGTCATTTTATGGAAGTTATCTATAAAAAACAATCAACTAGTAATCTACAATATATACAGGGAAATACATATCTGTACAGCAACAAAAGACTAGTTCTGACATGCAGTCTTTGGGTAAACTTGCAAGTTATAATTTAACTATCTTGGAAGTTGTTTCTTGGCAAGCATTTGCTGTCTATGAAGGCAAAGCCACAGGGAGCAGTCGGTCCAAGCAGTAAAAATGTATAAAATTTTTCTCCTTCGAAGGTTAAATATGTACGAAAATATGAAAACTCCTACCTGTATTTCCACAGATATGGAAGCCATCAAATCTTGTCTAAAGTGTTTTAAAGCACGTTTGAACACCACATCAAATATTGTATCTCTTCGGCCTGATACATCTTTACTCAAATCTTGCATCTGAAAATTCAAAGAATGAGCTTTTGACACCAACATAAAACAAAAGTTATGTTTTTCTTTCCTAAATATATATACTGAAATTTATAATAAAGCCAATTACACAATAATAATACAGTTTTTGATATCATCTGTTTTGTCATAGTTCTAACAAAAAAGGACCTCATACTCCAAGCAATTGAGTAACTCTTAACTCTCCGTTATTAATTTTCCTCTCTTTCCAGGACTCAAGACACACATTTTATGGGACCTTCCACAAAATTTCTCAACTTTACAAACAAGAGGGCCACTTCCCCCAACCCACCAAAAATTTTCATTTCTGAGTTGAAAGAGTGAAAAAGGGTCATAACTCTGTGGAAGAAACTCATGCTACACATGTATCATTCCCCCATGAGGCTTTATTACAACACCAAATATCATTTAAATCGGTGTAGCAGTGGCTGAGATACAAGGGAAAATGTAGGTATGGGCAGACAGACAAATGGACAGATGGACATACAGATGGACGAGGGTCTGCACAAGATACCCCTTCGACTTTTCAAGTCGGGGGGCATAATAACTTGCCATACAAATTTCCATCATTGGAAGGAGCTCGATGACCCCATTCCAATGAGGGGTTATAACCTTTGCTTAGTTATTTAATGAAAAAAATGTAATTGTTGTATGTTGGCCATGTTGTTGGGGGAAAAAGGTTAACAGATTCTATAATAATATTATGCAATCAAGTACGAATGACTGTATTCACCAAATACAGAATTGGGAGTTTCTGGATTAACCCATTACCCAAAGCAGAAGATACGAAAATTTGATATTTAAAAAAATATGTTTTCAAATTTTAAAAAAAATTTCAAACAAAACCATATCATAAGACAAGCTTGTTCCAATGAGGGGGTCACATGATATGGTTTTGTTGAGCTTTTTTGAAAATATTATTCTTTTTCAACTCCCTAGTTTTCAAATTACATGGGCGGATGTGGCCAAGAGACAATTTAAAAGGGCAATTTGTTAGGTAAAGGGTTAAAGTAAACATACCTTTTTATATATAAAATCATCTAGTGCTTGTAGTTCAGACACATCTACAATTACCCAATCAACAGGATACTGCCATTGAGCTGTCCTTGCTAGGTTAAAATTACTGCGTGATTGCAAGATTTTCTCTCCCTGTTGTCCTTTTTGTACTGATCGTCGTCGCTTCTTTTTCAGTTTATGTGAACCCTGAATTGGAGTAGTTGGAACAGGATCACCAACCCAGTTCTCTTTTTTACTTTTTGGAGAAGATGCTGGTGATGAAATAACTGGCTTTGGTGGAGTAGGAGGCAGAACAGACACACCCACTGTAAAGGAAAATGACAAATTTAATGAAATATATGGGTATTTTTATAAATTCAATTACAATTTTTTTTAAATGAATATTTACACAAATACAAATATCATTTACTTATCTATTAATATCAAACCTTATTTACTAAAATAAAAAAATACAGCAGACCCTTGTTAACTGGAAAGCCACTTTGCCAATGAAAATTATTCAATCAACAGGAACATTCAATTAACAGGGAATTGTATACTTTGCTCTATTCTAGAATAAACTGAACTGACTTTGAACTTATTTGTAATTGAGATAAATAAATAAATTTAATAAAATAAAGTTAAATTAATAAAATGCTCAAAACAATAGAAACGGTTTTCATAGAAATATGAGAACTGTATGAATAAGAGGTAACCTTTTCAAAAACAAATCTCTTGTATTGTCAACATTTGGAAAAATCTTTCTTGTCAATTGATATTCCGTGATATGGGAGACAATTTGTAATATTTTGGGAAAAAACCTTAAATCAGTGCTGTCCACATCAGCTAAAGAAATCCCTTTTATTCAAGCACAATTTCAAAAAATGTATCACACAAATTTTTGTGGCATGGAAATTTGTGTGAAAAGTATAAATTTTCGAGGCAGTAGGCTCTTTAGCCCCCTTCACACTGATGTCCAAATATAAAAAAATTCAAGAGAAATTTTCCTGTAAAGTAATTACGAGTTTAACCAATTAAACCTTGTTTAACAGTGCTCATTTCAATATCTGGCCAGCAGAATGAAGAGGGTGGAAATTGAAGAATTTACGATTGAATTAATAATATATAACTTGACAGAGCTCACTCCATTCACAAGTTAAATTCTTAATTCCCACTACATTCTTAGTATCTTCTCAAATTAAAAGAAAAAAATGGGATAATAGAATAACAGTTATTTGTTTATCCAAAAAGATTCCTCTCTATATTGTCATCAATATTGAAGATTTTGCTAATGCATCCTTTCACAGTGTCAAGTTGTCAACATAATTTTTTTTGTCTATGTTGGCTAACATTACTATGACGAAATCCAACCCGACATGATCCACTTTGACAAAATTCCTTTCAGTAAGTACCAAATATAACAAAAGCCCTTTCACTTAAAAAAATACCTATTGATGTTATTCACAGATTTATACATAAAAATATATATTAAAAAGAGTACTGCTGGATATTGCATAATACACCTGTGGTGAGCTGTTCAAATTATACAACTGTAGTGTTTTAGAGCAGGAGAAACACCTTTATTTAAATTTCAAGAAATCATCAAACAGCAATCACTCCATATTTGGAAACTAAGCATGAGTGAATGGACGGTGCCATAATATAATATGTTCCATTTTTCAAATGGGCATTGTTGAATTGAATATAAAGACAACTATCATCTGGAAACTTGAAATATATTAAATCATATGTGAATAAAGGGCAATAACTCCAAAATAGTATTTCAAATAAACATCAAAAGTCAAACCTGACCCATATTTTCTGTTCATAAAGCTCTATACCAAATTCTGATTAGGTGTGTTGAATATAAAGGAAGTTATCAACTGGAATCTTGAAATAAATGATATGCTAATTCAATAAAGGGCAATAACTCCACAGTGGAGTATCAAATAAACAACCAAATTAAATTTGGCCTGTATTTTCTTTTCATAACACCATGTACAAAATTCAGATTAGATGTGTTGAATATAAAGGGAATTTATCATCCGGAAACTATAAACAATTCCAAGTCAATAAAGGGCAATAACTTTCTAGTAGTATTTTTCATCCCTGACCATGTGCTAGTCAGCAGATGTACAGAAAGAGGATTTTGTCACGGAGGAATTTCGTTGAGTAGATTATGTCAAGAAAGGATTTTTTTGAGGGATTATGTCATAGTGATTAAGGTGGGGGAGGGGGGATTTTGAAGGTATCCCATTTTTGATAGGCAAAACTCCAGCTTTACATAAAGAACCAAATCATTTATTATACAAGTATTAACTCTTCCAATGCAATGCTACCAACTTCTATGATTATAAAACAAAACTATTTTGTTCAATGCAAATGAGCTCCCGGGAGGATCTAAGGAACAGCTAGACTTCATAACAGAACCTGAATATATTTCCCTCCCCCATGTCAAATTAGTATTGAAGAATTTTGTTTGTTCTGGATAATGCTTGGACTTCCACTGTCCACTTAAGGCCCAAAGAAGCCAAAGCTTTTGACATTCTCTGCTTCAGCATCTGTAAGCTTTAGGCACCCCTTCCCCTCCCACCATTATTTTATTGATTGGTGTTTAAGCTTCATTTCATCATCTATGACTATATCATGGCTGCAACCATAGGTATACCTATGTTTCCCACTTGAGAGTACTTCCAGCCCAGGCACTGGCAGTGGAGTAGCTGTGTGAGGTGGGGGTGGGGGAGGAGGTCTGGGGACCATGCCCCACAAATCCCCATGCAACCCTTAAAAATCCTAAATTTTATGATCTACATGTGATGTCAACTAATGAAATTAGAGATGACATACCGTATTTGGTGAAAACTGACATTCTTTCAAGCTTCAAAATGTCTCCTAATTGTGCCAATTGGGGCGTAATTTTCCAAAAATTCCCCACCATATACCCCCCCCCCCCCCCCCCCCCCCACTCTCCCAGTTACACCACTACGAGAGGAACACAACATCCATACCTTTCCCCGACTTCAATTTTTGTGATATACCTACAACATAAAAATGATCAGCCCCCACCCCTCTATTCCCTCTCCACAAGATACACAATAAACAAGCACTGCTCAACTTCCTGTGAATTCCACCAGAGAGATCCTTGGCACAGCATAAATATAAAATAATGAGCATTGCGTTATTGACTAATTTGGGAAATAAAAAAAAACAACAGAAAATCACAACTGCAATTTCGGCACCCTCTATCTTTGGTACCCAGAGTGTGTGCTCATTGTGCCATTCCATTGCAGCAGACATGGGAGCGTTGGAAATTATTTAGTGACAATTATTCGACAATTATTACTAAACCTCCTTTCCAATTTTATAAGCTAATATATCAGGTTTCTTTCATGCAAAAATACATACATGCTGGGTTAAAAGGGTACAAATGTTTAATTATTTTTGTTAAATAGAAACATGCTGTCAAATCAATTAAAAAGTAGGTATATAGGAGAACAGTTAACCATTTAACTTATCTGATGCCATAATCTGCCAGTGCTATTTATAAATCAACGTTCAAATTTTAATTATTTTCACAATTTTTACCTCCAAAACACAGCTTATGGTCCCTCACTGGAATGAGCTAACAAGCTCATTCCAATGAAGGGTCATAAGTTTTGTTTTGAAATTTCAAGTTTTAATTATTATAACTAGAGGTACTGTGAGCAAGCTCAAAGTGATACCCCCGTGCCTGTCAGAACGGAATTATATTGCTTCATGCACATCTTCATATGGAGTTCTTCCATTGTGTAAAGTTTCATGAAAATTCTTCAAACGGTTTAGGAGGAGTTGCGCTTATAAGGATGGACAGACAGACAGACAGACAGACAGATGGATGGATGGATGGACAGACGGACAGACAGACAGGGTGATTCCTATATATTCCTTATATATATTTATACCCCCCCCCCAAACAAAGTTTGGGGGGGGGGGGGGTTATAAATATATAATTTTTTGGCAAGTGTTGTCTGTTATTCATTTTAGATAAAGGTATAAATACAATATTATAAGAGAGTACATTATTAAATTATCATTTCTAGTCTCTGATTACTTATTTTCAAATGTAATAATAACACTCTGGCTGGCAGCTGATTTGTTGAAGTTCTAAGGTGAGAAGGCCTTGGTTACCCCTGTACTCCCAACTGCCTCCCTATTCCCATGCCTCTTCTCTCCTCCCAACACTTGGAGACCAACTGCATGATGACATCCCAAGCCACATTCTTCCCAATCTCTCCGATAAGCATACTAACCCTCTCCTTTGTGTCAGCCACAAACCACATGTTCTTCATTCTCCTATCCCACTTCCCCATTCTACACCCAGTGAATCTTATTCTGTTAGACTGGTATTTTGTACATTCTAGTAGAGTGTTCCAGGGTCTCCACTACCCCTATATTACACATCTGACACTCCTTTTCACACTGTTTTTATAAATCTTTCCCCTAAGCTCCAGGGACCGCGACCTCAGCTTAAATAACAGCGACCCCCACAGGAGCCATCAAGGCAGTCTTCACAAACCACGCTTCTCTTTATCATCCAAAGACCCCTTTGATTGATGCCCTCTTGCCAATTAAAGTTACCATCCTCCATAATACAAGATAATACAAAAATACATAACAGTTTATCATATGCTCAACCATAAATTACCAAAAAATATTGAAGCTGTAAACTGAGTGGAAGATGAAGAGAATCAGTTTCACAATAGTTTAAGTGTATCTTGCAAGCACACATTGAAGTTATACTAACTTATCTCCTGTGATAATTAAAAAGAAAAAACTCAAATAAAAAATGTTTGTGGCATTTTCTCTCTCATTAAAAATTGTTTAACCCTATACCTAACATGAAAAGCAGATGCTTAAAAATTCTTGAATAAGTCATTTTTTTGTCTCAAAAACATAGGTTATGACCCCCTCATTGGAACGAGCTCGATGAGCTCATTCCAAAGAGGGGTCATAACCTATGTTTTTGAGACAAAAAATGAAAAAAATAATTAATATTAATTTGCGATTTTTTGTGAATAGTGCTGCCCGGGTTTGGCCATTACGTTGGGTAAAGGGTTAATAACTTTTAATGAGTTTTTGATACATTATGTTGTTGTAAATTTTGCAAATTTAAATACATGTCTGAATACAATATTGTTGAAACTACAGAACATTTTGAATTCTTATTAATATTAAGAAACATTTTGACACAATTATGAATGTATTGCAAAGAATTACAAGGGACTATATCCTGCTGCAGGAGTTCAATAAATGCAGCAAGGGGGTGAAATTGACACGATCAATGAATCGTGGTTTGAAGGACTGCCAATGTTCTGAATGAAAATACATATAATAAAAGAGAAAGTGGTGTCTTTCCATGAATACCAATCAGAAATGTAAGTAACTGTTGATGAAAGACCATGAACCTCGATGATCTGACAGGTTTTCACGAAAAAATTAGCAATTTTCACCAGAAATAAACCCTGAAACTGATCAGTTTCTCAAAAAACCCTGATTTCAGGGAAAACCCTGAAAAATTATATCCCTGTACCATGCCAATGATCATCTCATTCAAGGACACAAGAAGTTTTGTACTTCCATTTGTGGCAATGTCACTTCTGAAATCATTTATTTACTTGTTTTTAAGGTCACTTTCAACATAAAAAGTTATATTATGACCACAATATGAGTATGAACTCAAGTTTAGACAATCTGCCCACTTTCGAGGGCTTCCACCCCAGGCACTGGGCTATCGGTTGCTTATTTTCCAGTGCACTTAAATAATTTGTTTACTATAGTAAAACAAGACTAACAGTGACTGTCTGGTCATGGATGCCCCTGAACTATGACCTTGATCTGTGACCTTGACCTCAATCGAAAAAAAAAAAAATGTGTGTGGCACATCGTCTCCCCATAAGAAACATGTATGCCAAGTTTCAACAAAATCCAGAAACAAAATCAAGAAGCATCTCAGAGTTGTGGAGCGGACACAAAAGTCTTCCTGATGGACAGACAGATGGACGGAAATGACAAAGACTATATGCCCCCGAAAAGTGGGGGGGTGGGGGGCATAAAAAAAGGATAATCATTGCCATCCATGCAAAATAAGCTATCATCTATCTGTTTTTCTTTCTTATAGGGATGGTTATGGGGGGGATTTTGTTATTAAGGCAAAGAAAAAAAAATCAACTTCCAACAATTCAATGACAAATTCTCTAAGCTATCAGTGGCTCAGTATATCTTCAGAAGCAGAAATATATAATATATTGGCAGATTTCTCAGAGCTATTGTCAACTAAGATACAAAGGGTTATATTCATAATTTTTTAACATGGAGAGATACTGCAGGACAAGAGAATGTATCCCCTGTACACTGATGTCAAAATGCTAACATCAACATTTCAAACAGTACATTTCCTTTAATGCAAATATTCAATCCAATTTGACAGAGCTCATTGATTGATGAGATTGAATTGGTTAATTCCTGGTTGCTTTATGTGAAAAATGGGCTTCATGAAATTTCAGTATTTTGAGT
The DNA here is from genome assembly GCA_031216915.1 of Pictodentalium vernedei. NCBI lineage: Eukaryota > Metazoa > Mollusca > Scaphopoda > Dentaliida > Dentaliidae > Pictodentalium > Pictodentalium vernedei. The sequence goes on from CM062293.1 coordinate 212,466,397, forward strand.
GTGCCGAGTTAACTGGTAGAGTGCTAAATTATTTTTGGTTATCAAAATTTGTTCACATGTTTTTGTCTTGTTACTATTTATGGGAGAGTGTCTGTGGGCACTCTCCCATAATTTGTAGCAAGGCAAATCCATTTAGACAAAATAATTCCATTTCAAAGATAATACAAAGTACATTCACAGAATAAAATTGGGGTACAGGCACTTTAGAATAAACCCAAATATGACCTTCCAGCACCAGTTAACACCAATGAAGAGAAAAGGACTTATTGATATAGCAAACTAAATCAAATCTGTCAATAAAAACATGTAAAAAATTATTTTCTTTACAGTTTGAAAGAAGTACCTGCAGTATTGGCAATTAAGCATATTATCAAAGCAACAATATAGTAAAGCTATGAAATTTACATGTCTAAAATGAAAGCTGACATAAATTACTGGTGATAGAGAGGGGGGGGGGGTAGAGAGGGGGGGGGGGTTGGGGTTGAAAACAAAAATATTTGAGATAGATGTGGAAATAACAATGGATCAAAAGAATGAACCTTGTCATCATTTTCAAATGGTACCAGAACAAACTTGAAAGAAATCCCCAGAGAAGCCACAAAATGTGAGAAACACCTGTTATGGCATTTATTACAGGACTGGGGCTACAAAATCAAACTAAACAGTTTTTAAAGAAGGCTGCTACTATCGATAATAAACAAACAATGGCAATTTTGTATTTGGGGGGGGGGGGGGTAGTGGGAGGCAGTGGTGGGGATGGGATAAGGTTACAGACAAAAGGACTAAGAACAAAAGTTCAACAGACATATGCTCATAAAGTTCAGCAGGAACATAACAAAGATTGACCAAACCCAAATTATATTTTCTGATATTAAATACATTTTATGTCAATAATACATTTCAATATTTTAGTCCAGATTTAATTCTGTTTTCATCTTTTCTATAAAAGCTCAAAATTATTGACTGACCATATTTCCAAATCAACAGTGTGAAAAGTTTATCCCAATGAGTGTTAAGAGAGATCAATGAATACTTTCAAATTCCAGCTTTGTGTCTGCTGGTTGAAAATACAATATGATCTTTCACCCCACAAATACACAATATTATTTTAAATGAGGCAGAAAAAAATGCTGATAAAAAGTATACAACACTGAAGTGATATATCTCATCTAACACGGTTTGATCAACCCTGAAATTCTGACTTAACTACTCTAGAACAGGTGACCCAATTTGATGCCTTTTGTGTCAGTTTGCCATTAACTAGTAGAGTGCCCGAAGCCAATATTTGAGCTTTACAATGAAGTGCAGGTACCCCAGTGTGAAAACTTCATATTCACTGGATGTTTTTGCCAATAGGCTCTCTCCCATAAATTGTAACGAGGCAAAGACATGTGAACAAACTTTAACAGCCAAAAATAATTTAGCACTCAACCAGTTAAATTCAAACTTTACTGGTAGTGGTTTCTTGTGAAGTCTCAGCTGTCTTTACAAATTTTAGGAGGACTTCTGTCTGAAGGGCATTTAACGATTCACTACTGAGTTTCAGTTTATTTCTATAATGGGACTGTGTAATGATCTTGATGAAGTACTCTTACCCACTGTTAATGCACACCTCTGTTCTATCCCAAATAAAGAGTTTGTTCTCAGTAGAACCTCAGTTCTATTCAAATCAAATAATCATGTCTCAAAAGGCTAATTAATAAATATGAACAGTTTTTTTCTCACACCTCCAGGCTGGATGGGCAACAATAGATTGGTTAAATTCATGCAGACACATTAAATCCTACTCTCTGGGCACAACTTATTCATTAGCTGTTGAGCCCAGTAAATCATAACCAATAACCTCGAAATCGTGATGGATTTCTTCAATTCAAAGAAATCATCCATTTTGGCTTTATTCTGTTTCAATTTATTTAAAAAGTTTTTAAATTTTAACAGTCTTGGTCTATGAAAAAAGTTCTTGTTGCTCTGGCAACTTTTCTTGTAATCCACAAAACAGTCCTGAATCTAGTTGGAATTAGAAATATGACACCTTACACTATTATGTGGAAAAAGCAATGGTTTCAGCAGAGAAAATTTCTCCAAAATGCAGATGCAAATTTAAACAACTACACCTTGTTAGACAGAGCTCAGTGTGCTCTGTCAAACTAGATAATAGAGGTGGTTAATTTTTAGTCCTACAAGTACAAAATAGCATCATCAAAAAAATGTGATGAGGCACAATTTCAATGACAAGGGAGGTGTCTGAGAAACAAGAATTGTTTTTTTAATAGTCAGGACTACAAAAGATGTCTATATGGTTCAATTTTTTCATGAGAAAAAGAGATAATGGACAAAGGGTCAGTTTGTTTTTCATAGACTATTGAGTCAAAAAATAATGTCTCTTTTTAAATACAGTAGCATACATCTTGGATGGGGTGCTAAACATAAATTGAAATTGGTTCTCTGTGAGGTACTTGGATTTTCAAAGCCGTGTAGAGATGGCAATTAATTTATTTGCTGATAGGTTTACATACAGTGCAGGAGCCGTGGACTGGTCATAATCCACGAGTAGGCAGTGATATCCACCAGGTAATAAAAATCATCATCAACAAAATTTGTAATTAATGAAACACCAGGTTAAAGTTTTGATGATTATTCCTATAATTAGTGTTTGGAATTTTAAAATTATTGCATCCGTGAAAATATTGTCCACCCAAGTGACCAGTCCATCGCAGCTGTACTGTACCTAATGACTGTAGACAGGTTTGGTTGCATGTGTAGGGGTACAAGGTTCTGAATTTGGTCTTTGAGAGTGTATGTCCGGTTTAAAAATCAAGTAAATCTGATTACAAAGTGAGAGTCTCAGCCTTGAAACAGCAATATGGATTTATCTTCTTATCAAAACCACCTAGATGAGTTAACTTATACAGGCACTAGGGAGACAATATAAGCTATAAGTTTTCTGTCGAATCCCACTTTCCTTAGCAATTTGACCATCATTATATTGTATATTTGTGTATCTTTAATTTATTTTTTTTTTTCCCCATTGTCATTTATTTTATGTATTGTATACGTAACGTAATTTTCACATAAATATTATTTAAACTAAACTGAAGATTTTCCAATAAAAAGTAACATCTTAGATGTTAAAATGGGTAGGGAGTCAAAACAAAGTTCAACAGCAACATAGACATTCAGCATTTAGTTTTGTTATTGACACATTAAACTCCAAGCAGCAACATTGACAGATTTTCTTACATTTTTGTTGTGGCATTTGGCTTACATGTAGAATTGAAGACTTACTCCAAAGCATATTATACAGAGCTAAAAAATATAGAATCAACATATGGTATATGAACAATTTTGACAAATTCTGGGCAGTGGTCCAGCTTGATACAACAACTCTCACAGCACAATACAATTTTATTCAACCCCTTCATTACAACTACTTTGCAGATTAATTAACATACTTTTCCAACCTGTTTAGTATTACTAGAGCAGCAATAGATTGACTCTTTACATAATGAATTGGCTGCGTCCACCCACATAATATTCAAAATTTTGGAAAAAAGAATTTTCAAAAGATTTCGATAAAAACCATATCATGTGATCCCTCATTGGAACAAGCTCATTCCAATGAGGGGTCATATGATATGGTTTTGTTGAAAGTTTTTGAAAAATTTGAAAACATAATATTTAAAGTAATAAATTTCCATACCGTCTGCATTGTGTAAAGGGTTAAATGTATGAATTAGAGCATCACTATATTTTATTTCATTATAAAACATGATACAAATGAATCTAGAACCTGAGGGAGTTTTCTTGTCAATCATTAGAAAACGACCCTGAGTACTACATTTATATATCTTTGCTTAGTAATCAGGATAAAAACTTTTTTAAAACTGTTCTATTTGTGAATCACATTGGTACATTTTTTGGAATAGTAATTTTTTTCAACTGCTCTATTTGTGAATTACATTGGCATGTGCAACCAATTTGTTAGGTATAAAGTTAAAAGCGGAAAGATAATTCTGATCACTACACAATCCAGTTGTGATCCAATCAAAATCCTCAGTCCACTTTATGTGATTAGAATACCATATGGTTCCTGTACAACTACCTAGTAACTTTTAACCCTTTGGTCACAAGGCCTTTTTTTCTGGCCGAGGAACTTGATACGTCACACTTTCATTAAGTGGGATGGCTGCTAAGTTAAAGTGGGGGTTGACCAGTCAATATTTTCAACGTGCAGCCCCAAGGCTGCATGTTGAAAATATTAATTTGTCTATCCTAAATAATATGTACTCTTTTGAAATGACATGGAAGATACCACCAGGGTTCAAAGGGTTAAGAGAAAGCCAAAAATAAACTTACTAAGTAGAACGCACTCGACATAGTAGAAGTTATATATAGTAAATGTTTTGGTTATAGAAGTCATTTAATTAACATCTCGTGCCATCATAGTTGTAAGAGTACCTTCAGTGGAAACAACCTTTATAAGCTTTCAGCTTACTGTCAAATCCACACACATTTCATTATTGTATATCTCTTCTCCGAAAATTGGAAATAAATATTGTCTGAACCTACTATGTAAATTATTGAATGGCTAAACTGAAAATTTAAATTTTATCAGTCTGGAAAGGGTTAATAATCAATCCACTCTTTATGTACTGTGGCTTTGAAAAAATTAAAAAAAAAATATTGACTACTTACATGTCAAATTGTATAGGAGCAGTTGCATTCTGACAAACAATTTTAAACCCAGAAAGAAATATTGAGCACAGCATCAATACAATACTACACAGATGATAATAACATGGCATTCAAATTCAGAATGATTCTGACAGTTGAAACATACAATATAAGGCACTAACCCAGATTGTTTATACAAGCACAAGTGCCTGCTAATTAATGGTATTACTTTTTAACCTTGCCAATTAATTAGAGGTTTATGTGATCAAAGTCTCTAAATCTCTTTGCTGAAACAACACAATATTTGCTTAAACAAACACACTATTGACAAAAGTTTCAAAACAAGCTCACAGGGACTGACATGATTTCAAAACCTGATTTAATTGTTTGAAAGTAAGTCTTCTGGACTTCATTGTTTTCTAGTAATGTCTTTTGATGTATGTGCAATATTCTGAAGACTGTTTTAGAAACATTTTCAATAGTGTTTACTCAACAATGAAAACTGAATACATTTTATGTAGAGTTATACTCAGCAAGTTTGTTGCTCATTTGTGAATTTAAAAAAGGAGAACCGCCTAAGACAAGTTTTTATTCTTTTGTCTGGTACAGGTTGATTTTTCTGGCCAGAACAAAAATACTCTGTTTCAGTGAATAAGTTTGGCACTGACTCTTGTTAACAAAATATGCCCCTATAAATAATAGGACAAGTTATTTTCACAATGATCTCTTGATGCTAAACTATAAACATTTTTATCAAACCAAGTTATGGCTACTGCTTGATTTTAAGAGTAATTCAAGAATATACTTGGCAGGTTTCTTTTTTGGTGTTTAACAGAACTTTCAACAAATCCTGGACGCTGGAAAAGACAGTTTGCCAGAACATCAAATTTTGAAAAAAGACACTTCGCTGAAGTTTTTTTAAAGTCGCAAAATATAACTTGATCTTAACACCCCGCAAATATCCTAATAATTTCTTAGCAAAAATCACACTATTTTTTATAAAATGGAGTAAAAATCTGTCTATATCGGTGATTTTCGTCAATCAACAACAGTATTGTTCACAGTTGACACTCTACATGGTATGAAAGCATATTTAGGACATACATAGTTGAAATGTTTTCATAAGTCGTTATAGCCCTACCTGGATGGTGTTTCACAACTCTGATATTTCTATCATAAGATAAGAAAGCAGCCAGTATAAAGTGTGAGTGTGTGGTGAGAGGGGGGGGGGGGGGTCAGGGGTGAGGATAAGCTAAAATTCTCTAACTGGGTATCTTGACACGCGCTGTCCCCAAAACAAAATGTGCAATGGAATATGGATCCTTCTGATCAGTTTTAGCATCTCATACTCGAGTTCGGTGCAGAAAGGGATATTTATTATTTCAATTGTATTAAATTTTATTTTTGGCCGTAACAGAATTGCTGGGGACTTTGATTCACTTTGCATTTATCAGGCCTCTCTTAGAATACGCCGATACCGTATGGGACAATTGTTCTGCGTTCAAGGCAGCAGACTTAGAGAAAATTCAAATAGCTGCTGCGAGAATCATAACTGGTGCAACTGTGAGTGCAAGCAAGACATTACTATACACTGAAACATGTTGGGAGCCTCTCCAAGACGGACGACGAAAACATAAACTTGTGCAATTTTTTAAGATATATCATAATATTACTCCACCCTACATTGCAACTAAAGTCCCGCAGCCTGTTTCGTCTACCGGTGTTCGTCACAGTTTGCGATCTTCCCAGAACCACCGAATTCGGTTCTGCCGCAGTAATTTGTACCAAAGGTCATTCATTCCTAGTACTACTGGTCAATGGAATAACTTGCCTCTATCTATCCGTAACAATTCATCTATTAGCAACTTTAAATGTTTCCTTAATAGCGGCAACACACGTCCACCTCATTTCTATAGTAGCAACAGATCTCGTGTAGCCCAAGCTTTCCACTGTAGGTTGCTTCTGCATTGTAGTAACCTAAATGCCCATTTATTCGATAACCATTTATCAATCACCCCTTTCTGCCAATGTGGAGAACTTGAGACAACTGATCACTTTCTCTTATATTGTCCCTGTCACCTGAATGCTCACATTCACTCAATTAGTGCCCTGCCATTTGTTTTCGATTTTCCAACTCTTCTTCTGTTCGGCTCGAACTTACTTGGCAATACCGAGAACCGTCATATTTTTGAAGAAGTGCAGAAATTTATTTTGCTAAGTGGGCGCTTCGGGTAGTACAGGACCCTAGTAATCTATGTTGCTTAAGTTACTATCTTCGACGCTCTCCCAAATATAATTTATACATTATGCAGCTAAATAAAGGTATGCAATCCTTATAATTTTAGCATATTGCTTGCTGGTATCCGTGTTGGTCCAACTGGACACTGGGTCGTTCTGGGCTGTGCTGCGCTGCACCAGGTTGCCGCAATTTGAGTACGAAGTGATTTGTTGTTCCTAAATGGGGTTGTATACACCAGGGACATCTGGGTGAGGCATGGTGCCACTTGGTGCGCCCCGGGGCTTACTCGGACCCTTCTGTATTGTCTTTATATTATTATTATTTAAGTTGGCTTACTACTGTAACCCCCTCCACTTTTATCCATTTTTTTTTATTCACTTTTTTGTTTGAATTTTTCTTCCTTTTTTACCACCTCTCTTCTGAAATGTGGGACTATAAGTTCATAGACATTACTACGAAGAAACCCATTGTCTGAAAGTAAGGCAAAACTCCATTGATGGATATAGAGATGACATACCATTTCATCCATGTTGGCTTCTATCCCAATGTAGATGTTGGCATGGATGAAATGGTGTGATGTTTGTATACTGACGTTACTTGTGTACGCTGTGCAAGTGATCTACATGACGTGTTTCTCTCTATCCCATCTTTCGACAGTTGTTAGTTCTTGTTATCTCTCCCTCTCTCTCTCTCTCATCTCTCTCTCTCTCACTCTTCTGTTCACTTTAGTTCACTTTCAAATCAAATGAAATGGTTTTGCACACCCAAGGCGCGCAGGGACGATTTGGGAAGCAAGCCCCTTTCGACCCTCATTAGCTGTAGAATTTGAAAGTGTCAGACCATGGTGAAGGAGGAGAAGTTGTGGGTTGTTAGCGGCGCTTGTGTCTTTTCTGCTTCTTTTTCAGAGGTGAAGGTTTGGAAGGAGAGACAGTGGTAGTTGGTGTTGTTGATGGGCTGCCTGATTGTGGTTGCTGAGTTCTGTAGGGTCTGGTCCTAGCCGAGTCTGGAGTGGTTGTGGGTGATTGCTGAGTCTTTTGTTGTTGTAGGTTTCTGGCGTCTATTTGTTTTTTGGCTTCTTCGACTTGTTGGAGGAATACTTGGTATTTCCTGTCCATCTCTTGCCTGTGAAGGTCCCCTTGTATTTTGTGTTCCCGTAAGATGTTCTCTGTCCTGTCGTCCGCGTCCTGGCATTCTGGTTTAGAAGGAAGAGGCGAGTGGGGATCAGGAAGAGGCGAGAGGGTAGCTTCCATTTCCACCTCAGTCTCTTCCACATCCGACAATACCGACTGGGAAGCCGGCATTTGGATGGGGCTGTCTGTGGGAGTGGGAGGGGAAGTGGTGGCCACCTCTGGCTCTTTCTTTTCCTCACCTTTCTCTTTCTTCATCTCCAAGAATGCCTCCAAGCGTCGGGAATCCCTCCGCTTGGTGGATGGGCTCTTCTTTCTTCTCTTTTCAGGGCCTCCTGACCTACTCGGGTGAGGACCAGTGTGAGAGGGGATCGTCTCATCAAAGGTACTACCTCTCCCCGAGTAGGGTGGTGATTTCTTGTCTTCCTCGATCTTGAACTCAAGTGACAGATGAACGCTCTTGCCTGTGTCCTGGATAGGCCAGGTGACAGGCCAAGAGGTGCCCAGAGCTGCTATCGTTTTCTTCAGTCGCGCTGGTAGTTCCAGTGTTTTCATAATTGAGATTCTAATTAGGATGCTCGCACTCTGAGTTCAGAGGTGCGAATGAAATGAAGTTCAGAGGTGCGAACGGCAGTTCACTTTAGGCTAAGGATAAAGAAGGCGTGCTGGGACGATTTGGAGCAAGCCCTTTCGACCCACGATTACTGTATGGTAGTATTCCTATTACTTTTTGTACTTCATCATGTCTGAACGTGTTAAAGGTGGAAAGGGAAAGTGGAATCTCAGTGCCGCTTTAGTTTGAACAATTTCCTTTTATAGCTGATATACTGTCAAAGCCTCATTTGTGTACATATTTCATTGATTGGGAAACGACCATTAATAAGCTTTAAGCTTTCTGTCAAATCCCATCCTTAATTTGTGTCCTAGCCTTTTGTTATATTGTACAGCCATTATTATGTGTATTGTTTTTTTATATCTCATATCTCAAATTTTGTATACATATAACGCTTTAACTTAAATAAAACTATTGTTTAAACTAATTGCTGGGGACAGTCTTTTTTATCTAGAAAACAAATGAAATGCCTAAACCTATGGTTACATATATTGTGTGCCATATTATTAAAAAAACACAAGTACTAAAACTGTGTTTGTGATATTTAACACGTGAAGTCAGCTAAGTAAATAATTTTCTTATAAACTTTCAATCCGAACGAATTCCTCAAAAATGGAGGGGAGGCACTTATTGAAGTCCTGACAAACCTTTTCAACCTGGCTCTGCGAAAGCAAGAGGTCCCCAGAGAGTGGAGGGAAAGTAAGGTGTCGTTCATACACAAAAAGGGGGATAAGGAAGTTCTAGATAACTATAGGGGGATATCAGTTAGTAGTAACATCGGAAAAGTATTCTGTAAGGTCATATACGGTCATATACGGTAGACTAGAGGAAGTTATTGAAGAGAAAGGTTTTTTAGGAGAAATTCAAAATGGTTTCAGGAAAGGACGAAGAGTCACCGATCACCTATTTACACTCACCCAACTGATAGAATCAACAAAGGCTGAAAAGAAAAAGATGTTTCTGGCATTTCTAGATGTGAAAAAAGCGTACGACCGAGTGTGGAGGGAAGGTATGTGGCGAAAGCTCGAGGGCATCGGACTGGGGGGTGACTTTGTGGGAATCATGAAAGCACTGTATACAGATGTGCAAAGCCAACTCAGTCTAGGGAGTATCACTACAAAACGAGTCCCTATGGATATAGGCCTCAAGCAGGGGTGTATCTTTTCACCGATTTTGTTTGCATTGTATGTTAAAGATTTAGGGGACGAACTAATTCAGAGTGCGGAGGGGGTAAATGTTGGAGACATAAAGATACCAGGCTTATTCTTTGCGGACGACATGGTGTTAATGTCTAGAACTGAACAGGGGCTAGAGAAACTGCTGGAAATTGTTGGTAGATATGGGAACACTTGGCGGCTCGAACTAAATGAAAATAAAAGCAAGGTAATACCCGTTGGACGCAAGGTAGATATGACGAAGAGATGGAGAGTGGGGGAGTTCTCAATCCCCGAAGGGGAAAGCAAACAAATCACTGTAGGAGAAACGGGAGAGTATGAGTATCTAGGGGTAAGCATAAATATAACGGGAAGAGGGGTGTACAGAAATTACTCAGCCAAACTGATTCTGAAGGGGAAAAGAATTCTGAACCAACTAAAACTTTTAGGGAAAAATAGTTTCAACAAGGTCTTTGTGGGGAAAACACTGTGGGAGAGGGTGGGTTTACCAAGTATAACGTATGGCACGGACGTGATTCCATTAAACCAAACTGTTATTAAGAAGTTGGAAAATACTCAGAATGATGCCGGCAGATGGATAACAGGGTCGAGTAATGCTCGGGGGAAGAGGGGGTGGGGTGCAGGGGGAATGATGGCCTTCTCTTATGAGGACCGCGACAAATCAGCGGCTGGCCAAAGAGTTATTATTAATACCTAGGTGATCACCTCTAGTAATATGAACCGATTCATAACATAACAATTGTTTGAATAATTGGTTATTTTGAGTAAAATTATTGCTTCATTGTGATTAATGTGTTTTTTTTTACTATTTTGTATAGTTTGAAAGGATGTACCTAAACAGTGATTAATATTTTTTTGTACTTATTTGCAAAGATGTTGTTGGAAAAAATCGATATAAAAATAATATAATAATAACTCTTTGGCCAGCCACTGATTTGTCGCGGTCCTCATAAGAGAAGGCCATCATTCCCCCTGCACCCCACCCCCTCTTCCCCTCCTCTCCTCCCAGCATTCAGATATAAACTGCTTAATAGTGTCCCTCGCTTCCTCTTTTTCAATTTCTTCAATAAGCATTCCTACCCTCTCCCTCGTGTCCCCCTTCAGCCATCTATCCTTTGTTTCTTCACCCCACTTCTGCATTATTCTTCCAGTAAATTTTATTCTATGAGGTATATACTATGGGCATTCCAAGAGAAAATGTTCCAGGGTCTCCACTACTCCAGAGTGGCACATTTGGCATCCCTTTTCCCCATCTCTTCCAATTTTTCCCTGAAGCTCCAGTGATCTTGATCTCAGTTTGAACAGCAGTGACCCTCCAAAGGCGCCATCTAGGTACTTCTCAAAAGCTGGCTTTTCTTTATATTGTAACCCCTGCAGTGATCTTTTCACGCTAACCCCTGCTCGCCAGTTTCGATTGCAATCTTCCATGACTCTCTCTTTGACAAAGCTTTTGCCTTCTTTCATTCCTACTTCTATGTTTGTGACCTCTATAGAGTAATTGTCCATTAGTTCCCTCACATGTTTTGACCACCCCGTTTCTATATTAGAATTCCAAATGGTATCGAGCATCAATTTGCACCACCGGTTGTCAGGCAGGTTTCTCAAGTAGTTAAAGTAACACAGTTTTCCCAAATCTACCCTGTCCTTGATTTTCATCCATCCAAGCTCCCCCCTTAATAATAATAACTCTTTGGCCAGCCGCTGATTTGTCGCGGTCCTCATAAGAGAAGGCCATCATTCCCCCTGCACCCCACCCCCTCTTCCCCTCCTCTCCTCCCAGCATTCAGATATAAACTGCTTAATAGTGTCCCTCACTTCCTCTTTTTCAATTTCTTCAATAAGCATTCCTACCCTCTCCCTCGTGTCCCCCTTCAGCCATCTATCCTTTGTTTCTTCACCCCACTTCTGCATTATTCTTCCAGTAAATTTTATTCTATGAGGTATATACTGTGGGCATTCCAGGAGAAAATGTTCCAGGGTCTCCACTACTCCAGAGTGGCACATTTGGCATCCCTTTTCCCCATCTCTCCCAATTTTTCCCCGAAGCTCCAGTGATCTTGATCTCTGATGGAGTTTTGTGTTATTGTTTGTTTCTTCCTTAAAACATGATATCGGAAAAATACTTCACTTTAAAAATAAGATATTTCACCGAAAAATTCAGTTTCGGAGACTGTTTAATATTTTCCGGTGGCTGGTCTTTTTTTGTGGCAAAGTGTCCAAAGTTCTGCCGAAAAGTCCAAACTTCTGGCGAAAACTGGCCAGCTTTTCATGGAAATTTGTCCAAAAGTTTGGCGAACTGTCCTAAATTTTCTTCCGACAAAAAGTCCAGACACCCTTTCAACAGCCAGAGTCATATTGTGTTGGAATGTTTTACAGGTAGAGGAAGATGGAATATACAGAGAGAACCACCTAGCAATGGCAAGTAACTATTGCACTCTCCAACTTTCTAACCCAGACTGAGCAGGGCCAGCATCTGATGGATGCAAGTATACCGTTGCCATGCCCTTAGTATACAGCACCATTGCACACCTACATAGGCAATCAGGATGAAGTTTCTTGTCCAAGGACACAATGCAGATGACACAGGCCAGGATTGAACGATCAACCTTTCGATCTCAAGTTTAGTACTCTAACCTAAGAGCACCACGCTCCCTATATTTATGAGGTGACAAGTTAATTGAGTTTAAACAGTATTTATTTGTTTATGATAATATTTTACAAAAATAACACAATGCACACAACTTTATAATTACAATACAGAATGGGATTCAACATCAAGCTTTCAGATAATACTAGGCTGTCTCCACATGGAACATAGATTACACAGTCCACTTCTCAAAGAGGGCAGAGTCTTTATACACAGGATGAGCTACAGGAACGAACAGTTTTTCAATGAAACAAAGGGAGAAGTAAATGATGATAAAGGGAGAGGAAGGGGTCAGTGATATGCATTGTAGCTCAGTAGTAGTTTACCGTCATCGTACAACTGTTAAGTATAAGGTATGTTGTTGGTTTATTTGTTTAATAGTTTTTTCACACCAGAGGTGGGCCATGCTCCATGAGCGATGCAACAGACATAAGTCTACATCAATCCGCTTCGGGGTACATAGTAATGCCCACAGCCCAGCATGATAATGCAGCAATGACAGCCACTGAGTAATTTGGGTCCAGTGCTCTGGCAGTCAAACAAACCCTTCATTCTGTCACACAAGGTTACACACTGGGTCGGCAGCATCCGGTGACGGTATCAGCCTGATGGCCTACCAGAACCATTGATGTCGCACCCAATATTACCATGGGCAAAAAAGAGCCAAAATAGTCAAATCCTTCCTCATTGCACACCCTGCATCACACACGTCGCCTCCAGTGCAAAAAAGGCCTCAAGTGAGTGAGTGGGTCTGATGCGTCGTAAGCCAAGCATTTTTTTCCTTTGTCCTCCTTTTTTTTTAAAGTAAGTCAGTGTTTTGTTTTTCCAATTTTGAAGCATATCAGTTTCCAAATCTTCTTGAAAAAATAATAAACTTCTGGACTGTTCTAAAAGTTGTAAAATTCTCATTATAGGATAGTGTCTCATTCCCATATAAGAGTGAGCTGAAGTCATTTCAGATGGGTAGATTTCGAATAGTTTGACGCCTTTGATATGCGAAGCGAGGGTAAATAAGAAAATGTTCAGAAGTTTCCACTTCTCCGCATATACTGGTACACAAGAGGGAGACACTTAAAAGATTTCTGAACAGATGTTCATTTAAATTGCTACAGCACAGTCAAGTGGAATACTTCAGTTTGTCAAGAATAACTTACATAAAAGTGGCCTGGTGGACAAAGCAAGTTGTCATTAAGAAAGGATTTGAAGTGTGCTAATGATGGGTTGGTTCTCACCTCCAATGGTACGTCATTCCACAATTTTGTGGCAGAGAGGATGAAGGATTTTGGGGGACTATACAAGCGACAAGTAGGCTGAAATAGATCTGTATTACTTCAGAGGTTATAGGGCTATATTTTCGATAGCTGGGGTGGAATAAGAGTAGACAAGTAAGGAGGAGTGATCCCATGGTAAATTTTAAAAAAACTGTATAAGTTTGTGTTTTTCTCTCCTTTCTTGAGAGGCTCTCACCCAGTCTCAATAGACTGAGGTCTTACTCACGCTTTTTGTTTCTCATGTTACAAGCCTTGCAGCTTCAGTCTAAATATTTTTATGTCTGTCAGAGCAATCTTGAGTACAGTTGTCCCACACTGCATTCGTGTATTCCGGGCAGGAAGAATAAATGCAAAGTACACTTTTTCCAAGATTTTTCGGTTCAAGACAAATTTTTATTTTCTGATGAGTCCTAGTAGGTACCACAGTTTTGTTGGAATGTCGTGAATATGCACATCCCATTTACTATCATCACTAATTATTAGGTCGAGATGTTTGTGGGCTTTCACTTCCATTATGGGTGTGGATGCCAGTCGAAGGACAGGGCTAGGAAGGTGGTTACATTTAAAAGTGATTGTCATTGTTTCCATTTTATTTGGGTTAAAATCGACTTATCACTGGTGTGCCCAGTTCTCTATTTTGATGAGATCGCTGTTTAATATCACAATGGCCTGTTCTGGATTTTCTACTAATTAGGTACAGACGACAGTCGAATATTGGAATTGATGTCAGCAACATCATTTATGTAAATGAGAAAGAACAGAGGCCCTAGAGTTAACTTGGCTCTGAGATACTATCTTGAATGAAGACAAGTCAGCATTTGAGGAGTAGGCAGATGTCATACCTTAGAATAGGTAAATGGGATGGGGTCACTGCTTTTGCCGAGTGTAGAACAAAAGCCCCATAGGCCAAAACATAGGACATAAGCCACAAGGGCAAAAGCCCCATGGGGGAGGGGGGGGGGGGGTAAAAAAGCCCCAAATGGCAAAAGCCCCATAGCAAAAAATACCCCAAAAACCCAGATAGGACAAAACCTCCACAGCCAAAAAAGCCACATAGGACAAAACCCCAATGGTAAAGTTGAAATGGTGACAAACCCCACAGTTTCAAAATCTTAGACGAATACAAAATCTTAAGTACCTGCCAGTCGGAATTTACTGCGAGTGACTCAACAGTTCTACAACTTACCGACATCTATGATGCGTTCAGCTGCGCAGTTGATGAAGGAAAAGATGTGCGGGTAGTATTTTGTGAAGTCAGTAAAGCCTTTGACAAGGTCTGGCATAAAGGACTGATTTATAAATCATTAAAATTATTATTATAAATTGAATAAAATAGGTATTATAGGAGAGCTCCTTACTTTCTTCAAGTCCTATCTCAGTGATTGCCTACAAAGAGTTGTTGTAAATTCTAATTCATCTTCGTGGAAAGAAGTTGTTTCTGGACTTCCACAGGGTTCCATTCTTGGTCCCCTTCTGTTCCTGATCTATATTAACGACATAACTGTAGGCCTAACAAGCAGCATATGCTTGTTTGCAGATATCCTGTATTTTGAATAACAATTAAGCCACAACAGAACAGTGGGCTCATTCATGGTTAGTAGAATTCAACCCTGGAAAAACCGAAAGCATGATCATATCACGTAAGAGGGCCCCAGTTGATTACCCTCCCCTTGTAATGACCAATATCCCCATTAAAGAAGTCAAAGAACATAAGCATTTAGGTGTAATCCTCAACTCTAATTGTACCTGGAATAACCACAAAGAACATATCTGTGCAAAAGCCTGGTCTCAACTGGACCTTCTTACGAAAAAATGAATTTCTTCTAGATCGTAAAACACTTGAGAAAATTTATTTTGCCTTTGTGAGGCCCCTACTTGAATATGTGGATACTGTTTGGGACAATTGTACAGAAAATGACTCGCAGAATCTTGAAAATATTCAAATTGCAGCCGCCTGAATTATTACTGGTGCCACACTGAGTGCCATCAGAATCTTATTATATGAAGAAACCGGTTGGGAATCACTGCAGTCAAAGAGAGAAGAACATAAGCTAATATAGTATTTTAAAATGTATTATAATCTTGTACCATCTTATATTTCCAATAGAATCCCCTACCAATATCAGTGAATCAAATAAGTGATTTACGTCATGCTTCAAATCGCTGTGTCCCTTTCTGTCGAACTAAAAATGATCAACTATCATTTATTCCATCAACAACCAAACTATGGAATGATATCCCTGTCAACATCAGAGAAAATAGCCTCATTACAGATTTCAAAAGCTGTCTAAATCAGAACATCCACCGGGCACCACCATTCTTTTACAATTTGAGATCCCGTAAAGCGCAGGCATATCACTGCAGACTACGATTACGGTGCAGTCATCTTAATGAGCACCTCTTTGTGAACCACCTGGCCACCTCGCCAAACTGCATATGCGATGAACACGAGACAACTGAACATTTTCTTCTAAAATGTCCAAACTATAATCGAATAAGAAGTGATACACTGTGCTTACTTCCTTTCATGTTTGACTGTAATACCTTGCTGTGCGGATGTGAGTTTTATAGTGCTTGAGATAATCAAATTATATTTGAAGCAGTGCATCAGTTTATTCTTAAATCTGAGCGCTTCACTTAATGTTTGAATAACCATAAAAGGTCGGAGGATGGACTGCTTCTGTAAATATGGACACTCAACATCGTTGCTCCTCGAGATCAAGTTACCAAAAAAGCAGTATCAATCGAAATGATGGTGCCTCACTGCGTTTTTGACCCAGATCCTTCTTTCCCCATGGCCACTCCTACCATGGTGTTAACATGGGTTGCTTCGATCCCAAAAAGTCACAAGAGCAGAGGACACCACGTTACAGTATTTTCAAATAACTGTCTTCACTACACTTATATTATATGACTCAATGCGTGGAGGGTGTGTTGTGGATGGATCGCCCGTGGAGTGGAAATTCCACCCAAGCAATAGTTGCAAACTTGTTGCAAAGCACGGTAAGAGCAGGAAAAGCTCAGGCTGACGGACCTCCGGGTTGAACCAGGAGTCCCGTTGGCCGGAGTATTGCTTGTGTTGCATGTCGTAATGTACAGAACTTGAAGTGACACATTGGATGATAGTTTCGCTCTGTGGTTGGTTTGGTTGCAATTTGCTCTCCACATGCTGTAGTTATCCGGTAAAATACTAGCTAGTTTGCTGAACCACTCCATTCCTGATACTTTACATACAAATGGCTGTTAGTTTTGGTCTATCACAGAATACCTAACTCTCCCTGACTGGGTGGGAGTTATACTATGTGACCTTTAGACATGTATTGGCTGGATTGTAGTTCTTGACTGCACTGCAAACGGTAGAAAAGTACATCTAGTTTTTTTAAATTTGTGGCATTTCTCTCCTACGTAAATACACATGCCTGTTTGAATACTATTGTCTCATTCTGACATTCTTATTCTTATGTTTCTATCCTGAGTCAGCAGTCAATACTTCTTGATAAACATTACTGAAAGTTACTTACCTAAGGAAAACTATCGTAAAAACCAACAATTTTCCAGATACCTTAACTGAATAAAGTATGGAACGGAGGTGGTTCTGCAGCATGCAGTTATTAATACCCATTTAAACAAAAACCCTTTTCTACCATTTCTTCCCATTTTCTTCTTATCTTCATTATTTAGTAAACAACATATACAATTATCTCTTATTTCCCCTTTTACCAAACCTACTATCAAATCATAACTATAATTTGAAAGTGTAATGAATAATTCCTAATTATAGGGTTTGGACGGTGATCTTGATTGTATGTGTACCTGTCTTCTCGACAGTATTATGTTCAAGTGTTCTATTGGTGGAAACAACCTCGTATAATCTTACAGCTTACTGTTGGATCTTCTCTTACTGTAACTGATATAATTGTATAGATTTGAGAATTGAAAATATATATTGTTTAAACTAAATTCACAAGGGTTGCACACACATCAATAATAAACTTTTCATTAAAGTTTATTTCATTTATTAATATTTCGAGTCAAGAACAAGTTAAAAAAATTCATACGTAATAATAATAATAACACTTTGGCTGGCTGCTGATTTGTCATGGTTCTCAGGTGAGAAGTCCTTGCTTAGCCATGTGTTCCCAAATGCCTTTGTTATCCCCATGCCTCTCCTCTCTTTCCAACTCTGATACGAACTGCTTGATAACATCCCGCACCCCATTCTTCCCAATCTCTCTGATAAGCATACTAACCTTCTCCTTTGTGTTACCTACCAACCACATGTCCTTTATTCTCCCATCCCACTTCATCATACTACCTGTGAATCTTATTCTGTTAGACTGGTATTTTGGACATTCTAATAGAAAGTGTTGCAGGGTCTCCTCTACACAACGATTACACATTTGGCATTCTATTTCATTGGCTTTCCCAGTTTTTCTCCTTAGCTCCAGTGACCGTGACCTCATCTTGAACAACAGTGATCCCCCCCAAAGGTGCCATCAAGGTACTCTTTAAAACCGGGCTTCTCTTTATGATGCAGGCCACCTAAAGACCTCTTTGCTTTGACCCTGTTTCGTCAATTCATGTTACAATCTGCCATGACTCTTTCTCTGACGATTTTTTTTTACCCTGGGTTGTGCCCACTTCTAAGTCTGAGATCTCCATTGAATAGTTCTCTATTAACTCCGACACTTGGTCTATCCACCCTGTCTTTATGTTTGAATTCCAAATATTCTGGAACATTAATTTACACAATCAGGTGTTGGGGAGATTTATCAAATAGTTTTGATAGTAGAGTTTCATTAAGTCTATCCTTAATCCTCATCCACCCAAGCTCACCCCTTATTGCTTCTAGTGCTGCGGCATTACTCGACCCTGTTATCCATTGGCCTGCATTGTTCTGCAGGGTTTCCAAGCTCTTTAAAGCCATTGGGTTTAGTGGTATCACATCCTTACCTTATGTTATACTTGGTACACCTACCATTACCCAAATTGTTTTCCCCTTATTGAAGATGTTTCTCCCTATAAGTTTCATATGATTAAGGGTTCGCCTCCCCTTCACAGTTAGTTTATTCATGTGGTTTTGGTAGATAACTCTTCCTATAATGTTTATATTTACCCCTAAATACTCGTAGTCACATGCCTCTCCCACACTAAGAACCTTTCTGCTACCTTCCGGAATACACAGAACTTCCACACTCTCCACTTTCAAGTAGGTTCCACTTTACAACCCACGGGTATAACTTTGCTTTTGCTTTAATTTAATTTGTTCCCATATCTCCCAACAATTGCTAGCATTTTCTCTAGCTCTACTTCACTTTCTGACTCTAGTACCATATCATCTCCGAAAAAGAGCCCTGGGATCTTCAGGTCCCCAACTGCTACCCCTCGTCGCTATGCAGGAGTTCATCTTCTACATCTTTGAGACAACCATCATAAGCTATAGGCTTTCTGTCGAATCCCCTCATTGTACCTTTGTTTACTTCCTTATTTGTTATACTGTATACTTGTGTTGTTGTGCCTTTTGACTATGTATTGTTTAATGTATACAAATGCTAAACTCCAAATAAATATTGTTTAAACTAAATCTTTGATGTACAGTGCAAAAAGAATTGGCGAAAGGATGGGCCCCTGTTTCAGGTCTATCTCCATGTGCACACGTCTTGTTGTTATGTTACCCAAGCTAAGTTCACTTTGCACGTCTCTATATAATCCTTTCAGAATTCCCAGAAACTCGCCTCCAAGGCCAGAGGCCTCAAGTTTCTGCAACATACCCTCCCTCCATAATAAATATACTAGCTTGTGGAATTATTTGAGTCTGATACAGTTCCCTACTGCACTAAGAAATACAGTTTTGCGCTTGATGAAGGCAAAGAAGTTAGGGTGGTTTTCTGTGATGTCAGTAAGGCGTTTGATAAGGTATGGCATGCTGGTCTTATTCACAAACTGGAGAGTATTGGCGGTCCAGGTGAACTACTTCTGTTTCTAAAATCGTATCTCTCGGATAGGTCGCAGCGAGTTGTGATAGCCTCTGAGTCGTCGTCATGGAGACCAATCAATGCCGGTGTACCCCAGGGGTCTATACTTGGACCTTTACTGTTCTTGATATACATAAACGATATAACTAGCGACTTACTCAGCAGTATTCGGCTCTTTGCTGATGATACGTCATTATATCTAATCACTGAAAACCCAGAGCAAGCCGCGGTCATAATTAATAACGATTTGGCTACAATCGAACATTGGGCCAAAACATGGTTGGTCGAGTTCAATCCCAACAAAACTGAAAGTATGTGTATATCGCATAAAAGCAATCCTAACTCTCACCCACCCTTGTATTTAGGTGGCTCACAAGTATCGAAAGTTTCTGACCATAAACACCTAGGACTCATACTAAATAATACATGTACATGGAACAATCACATTGACCACATTTGCTCCAAAGCCTGGTCTCGCCTAGACTTGTTGAGGAGACATAAATTTAACCTTGATCGCAGTGTCCTGGAAAAAATATATTTCGCCTTTATTAGGCCACTTCTTGAATACGCAGACACTGTCTGGGATAATTGTTCTGTGACAAATGTCGCGGAACTCGAAAAAATACAAATTGCAGCAGCAAGAATCATCACCGGAGCAACAGTTAGTGCCAGTAAATCGTTATTATATTTGGAAACCCGGTGGGAATCCTTGCAAGAAAGACGCCACAAACATAAACTAATTCAGTTCTTCAAAATGTACCATCACATGTCACCTCCATACATTTCCAACAAAGTTCCACCACTTATCTCCTTGACGAATTCATCACGCAGTCTCCGATCCAGTGAAAACCACCGAGTTCCGTTTTGCTGAACGCAATTGTATCAGTCTTCTTTCATCCCCAGCGTTACGGACCAGTGGAATAAGTTGCCATTACCTGTCCGCGAGAACTCGTCATTGATTAACTTTAAAACGTTTCTCAGTAATGGTAACCAAAGACCACCTAAGTTCTATAGTAATGCAAAATCTCGCAGGGCTCAAATATACCATTGTAGGCTGCGGTTGCACTGTAGCAGTCTTAATTCCCACCTTTTCGATAATCACCTATCACCCAGTCCCTTCTGCCAGTGTGGTGAACGTGAAACTACTGATCACTTTTTCTTTCATTGTCCTTTGTTCTCAAACGCTCGTAATTATACGATTAATCTACTCCCATATGTAGCAGATACACCCACACTTCTATTTGGCTCAGAATTCTTGAATAACGATGAAAACTGCCTTATTTTCGAAGTTGTACATGACTTCATTTTATCAAGCAAGCGATTCCAATAGTTGAAACCCAACACTACGTTCCCACCCCCATTCCGAGTGGGAAAGTCTAACGCCTGTTCTGGAATGCCCTCTCGTGCCCTCCAACTTCTAGCGCCTTGAAGTTTACTTCACCTAATTCACTACTAAATGAACTAGAAGTTAATAAGTTGCCTACTTACGATTCTCTTGTGCGTAAATTTTACTTAACATACATTCAATATGTACTTGGTCTGTATTAACTCACACTTATTCCCAAGATATTGCCTGATAAATACATCATTATCATCTGTTGCATGTGCAAAGTATGCGTCGGAGTCTTGTACCGGCCTCTGGGGATAGATTGCGACTGGTCCTCGACTTGTCGTGTGCTGTCAGTGGAGGTCCCATGCTCCTTTGCATCCGCATAATGGTGATAATCTCTATGTATCATGTATTCAAGCTGATTGCATCATATTAGTTCCTTTCCTCTTCTTTCGATCTATCAGTGCTTCTATTCTTTCTTCTGTTTTTCCCTTCATTTCACATTGAAGTTTAAACAATCCAACACGTCGTTGCCTGACAGTCGAGGCGCCTTCCTCTGCTCCCTATCTATTCTGATGTGACGCTTTACCCGCTTGATCTCCAATCGTAGCAACTAACGTAGTAAATTTACAATGAAGGGAGGATATCGGCCTTCATGCAACGACGTTTGGGCTCTTCCGTTCATCTGTACCACCTACAGGAGTAAGTTATACGTTGACAGGGAGACGACCTACATAAGCTTTAGCTTTCTGTCGAATCCCTCTAATACACAACAATATGCTTTCTTGTTTTGTGTATACTTTTTGTATCTAGTGTTGTTCATTTTTTGTTAGTCAAATGTTATTGTGAAATGTATACACATGTCAATTATTGAATAAATACTGTTTAAACTAAATACAGTTGAACATGTTCTTATTTTTTAAATTTCACACAAACTTTGCAATTTCTCATGTATTTTGTACATGAAAGTTTTACTTGTTATTTTAGATTCTCGCCATGGAGAAACTGATAAAGTGTCGTCATGGTCATTGCCTGATCTTTTCTGATGCTAAGAATTGCCTTGCATACAGTTCTTTAAAACTATGATTCCTGCTTTCACAGCAGTTGTTTGTTCTGTCCCCCTGTGTACAGCTTGTGGGATGTCTTCCTCATATGTAGCAGTAGGCTGGACACTGCAGTAAGTTTCAGATACATAACTGCTGTTAAAATAGTCAACAAGTTCTCGTCTTGAGGGTGTGTTGCTTAGAATATAAAAATACTGAACTATCCAATATACCACAAAAGTGTTTCACTTTATCATCAATTCTAAAAAGCTCAGCTAGTCCTAAGCTTTGAATTTTATGCCACATACTTTGACTTAAATGTTAAAAGCAATCCTACGATCTCACATGTGGCCCTAGTGTTGAGGTTACCATTAAGGTCACATACGTTTTGCACAATGGCTAATTACCACAACATGGAGATAAATACTCCATGCTGCCTATTTTAGAGGACTCACACCCCAAGCATTAATGACTGGGTCCTATTTTACCAGTGAAAAAGAGCTTGTTTACTACAGTAAACAAGCACTGCTTCACTTCCCAGGGTTCCCGCAGGGGGGGGGGGGGGGGTTGGCAAGCATACTAATTATCTCCTTTGTGTCACCAAATAACCGCATATCCTTCATTCTTCCATCCCAATTTCCTATTATACTGCCAGTGAATTTTATTGTCAGATGGAAATTTTGAACATTCTAAGAGAAAGTGTTCCAGGACCTCCATTGCGCCTAAATTACATATCTGCCACTCTTTTTCATTGGCTCCCCAAAAGCTAGTTACCACAACTTCTGTTTAAACAGCACCAAGCTCTTTAACATGCAGGCCACCCACAGACCTCAAGTGGGTGGAATTCATTTTAAGGGCTTTAATCTGTACAAGTCTGATTTAACTTTACAAATGTGAGAAATAAAATTTTTATGCACTGTCCTGTTACAAACTTTACAAATGTGAGAAATAAAATTTGTATGCACTGTCCTGTTCCAATCCATCAAAGAGTACCAGAATGCACTTTCCAATGAATCCCAGCAATACAATTAGTTTCTGAACAAAATCGTGGTAACCTGTGGATCATTTATGCTGGTGACATGGTACCTTGGAAAAATAAATCCATGTTACGGATCATCACTGAGATAGGATTAGCACCTGACCAGTTGAGTGGGAGTGCCGAAAAGAAAGATAAGCTGGAGATCCAGGCAAGCATTACATTTGGACCAAAGAAGTTCAGCATTGAGCCTATTGATCAGATGCATGTCATGACAGAGGTTATAATCTAGATATAGGTCCACAAACCACTAAGGATGTGAACCAAATCTACGAGTTGATTTAATATATCCATCATGACAGAGAAGGAAAGCAGAGTTATGTTGTAACTGGCATTAACGTCAGGAAGAGTATTCATGTTGATGTATAGGGCAGTTGTTTGTGTGTCCCTTCTTATGTCCCCATAAAGAGGACAGTTAAAAAGATAATGATGTTTATCAGTCACACAAGGGTTAGCTTGTGAAGAATTTACTGAAGGGGTGATCATTGAGGTTGTTATAACCCAGATGTAATTTACAGAGATATATCTGAGTCAAACGTGATCAATGGGCATAGAACCATTCAGGGATGAGAAGAGTATCTTTATTCAGGTATGTACTGAAATTTCTGAGGGAACTCGTTTCTGAGGGTAAACTATTAAACTGTGTGGGTGTTGAGGGTAAGAAAGAATTTTGGTGTGACTCGACGCAGCAATGAGGGATGTTTAAGTTAGGACTGTTAATGAGATAATATTTGTGACTAGCAGTTGTTGACAGTGGGACTAGATATATATAAGCTGGGACAAGATGATGAACCATTTTGAAATACTGTTTAAGTTTCTGCCTTTCTCTGTGAGTACTGAAGGTTTCCCAGCCTGTTTTCATGTACTGCAAGGCTCTACTTGCACATCGTGTAGCACCAGAGAATATGCAGACCAACTGAAGATGTATATTTTCTAGTTCAGAGCATTCAGTCATTACAGTTATCCCAACCAGTGTCAGCATCTTTCAGTAATGGTCATATGAAAGTTGAAATTATTTTTTCCAGCATTTTATGATTAAGGAAGAATTTAAACATATCAAGGAGAGATATCCTTTTCCAGGCCTTAATGGCGATTTCCAAAATACGATTGCTCCAGGATCCATGGTTCTTTAGGATTAAGCCTAGATGTTTATGCTGGGTAACCTCACTGATGTCAGATTGTGCTTTTCTGTGCGAGTAAGAATGGTTTCCAAACCTGTTTCTGCATATAGCGAGGTTCCACTTGCACTTTGTGTAGAACCAATGAGTATACAGACCACCTTGGGCAGAATTTCTTCTAGTTTGGAATATTCAATTTCATTACAGTTATTTCATATGGTTACAGCACATTCCAATAATGGGCATATAAAGGTGAAAAATATTTTTCCCAGAGTTCTACGATCAAGGAAGAATTTCTACTTCCTAAAGAGGAATATTCTTTTCCAGGCCTTAATGATAATCTCTGAAATATGATTACCCCAGAATGCACAGTGTCTGCGATTAAGCCATTTAATAATAAACCCATTGTCAAGACAGAACAATTGTGTGCACACAATACAAAGGAAGAAAGAATGGATTTGACATCAAGTTTATAACTTTATGCAAGTAATCTCAAATTAACTTGCGCACAAAGATTACATAATTTGAGACGTGAATAGTAGGTTAACATAGTTCGTAAACTGTACAGCATGCTGGAGTACTGGTAAATTTTCAACCATTATATCTCCTTTCTTGAGTTGAAACAAAAGAAATGAAAGGGACTGATTTTGTGGATGCCATGTTGGTGATGGTGTTTTAATAAGAGTCAATTCCATTTACCAGGAAAGTTATGTGGAATGTATAGTTTTACCATTTGAGAAACTATAGAATCTTTCAGGATGAAAAAGGAAATTGGGCTTGGGTAATTTCATGCTAAGTTTTGTCTTTGCAAACTGTTCTCCTTTGCTTGAACCCTCAATGATTGTTTGGTCATTGTTGATGGTTCCAGCAGAGGAGGAAGGTCAAAACCGATAAAATTTGAAACCTTAATCCTTTACCCAAGGCACAGGATATCCAAATTTATTATTTTAAATATTGTTTTTTAAAAATGTTCTGTTTCAACAAATCCATATCATGTGACCCCCTCATTGGAACGATGAGCTCATTCTAATGAGGGGCCACATGATATGGTTTTGTTTAATTTTTTTGAAAATCTTTTATTTTCAACTGTTTAATTTGTAAATTGCATGGGCAGATGAGGTTGATTTGTCAGATAAAGGGTTAAGTGTGTCCAAATCTGATGCGCAATGTTAACTAGGGATAATCACCCAGTTGTGTTCAGTCATACAAATGATTGCTGGATACTAACCCTTATTTATTATTTTTTTATTTATTGGTGTTTAAGGTCACATACTTATGCACAATGGCTAATCATGACCGTGACAGTTTTACAGGTGGAGGAAGCCGGAGTACCCGCAGAGAACCACCGAACAACGACGAGCAGCTGCCAGTTCCCCAACATCGTAACTCCGCACTGTAGCACAGGCAGGGTTAGATTGGTTGAAGACATGCGCATCATCGACGTGCAGTACTCCTTAGTACATGGCACAATCATGCTCCCATGTGGACAATCGGGGTTAAGTGCCTTGCCCAAGGACACAACAACACTAACCCTTCATATGATTCATGTGGGTAGTGATCAACCGATTATATTATAGACCCATGAACTGATTACTGATTATTCAGTCATAATCGGCCGATTCTGATACCGATTCCGATTATTAATTGAGTACCCATGGTTAGGGCTGCCACAACTATTCGATTCAGTCGACTTACCGTAGGAAGGTGTTATAGTCGACTGTTATTTTTCATAGTCGACTATTTTTTAGCCGTGTACATCATACCACTGAATGATGATATTGGTCCGCGAAGGGCAAGTAACATTTCACGGTACCTGTTATTCATTGTTCATATCATGAAAATAGGCAGTAACTTTGACTTTACCCTGCATATTATATCATGAAATGGACGTTGTCATACCTAAACTCCATACTGGATCAAGCTACTGTGAACAAATTGTTGATAATCCATGTTAATTGTTGCCATTTTAAATCCAATAATTTTATTATCGATGTGGAATTTATTGACACTAAAAATTCCAAACTTGGAAGTGTTTGCATCGCGTGACACAAAATTGATTACGTCAGTGAGGAATTCCCAGTGAATCCTAGTACTTTTCTGAACATACAAAGACCACAGGTACTCGACACAAGCTGAGAAATCGAAAGAAAAATTATATCTGATAGCATTTTTGAATCAATGCTGACATGCTCCCATAATGGTAGATGTAAATATTATGGGGGCATGAGTACCTGTGATAAAGACCAGGGGAAATAAAAACATTTAAGTTGATTTAACTGATCATTATGATGACATGGTGTCACACACTTGGTCGGCGGAGCTTACTTTGATGGATGCACATGTTGTCTGCTTTCTTTTTTCAATTCTCCATTGAAAATACGGATATTGATAATTTGATATTTTGCTTTTACTCCCGTCGAAGCTTCTTTCATTATCTCTGATAGAGTATTAGTGTTGTTTAATATTATTATGACTAGGTGTCACTTTATCTGGACATTTGCCAGGATAGAGTTATTGGTTGGTGTCAATGTCGTTTCCTTTTTTCATCACATGGCTGTGCCGTTTCACAAAACATGTGTGACGTACATTGCAGCCAGCTCTGGATGTGATTCCAATGGACCAGCATTTCGTTAATTTGATGATAAATCCATTGAAACAGTGGTTAGTAAATCTATCGGAGCTGTCACTTGGTAGTATAATAGTATTCTGCTGATTTCTTGCTATCAGCTGGCACTTTGAGAAATTGCCGTCCGTGATTTGTGACTTGTGTATGAAAACAAATACCAATCGGTGAGAACAAATATTTTTCTGGTAGCGCCGATTCAATTCTGATACCCTATAATCGACCGATTATGTCAGCCGATTCAGTTAACTGTTTGATCACTACATGTGGGTGGGAAAAGAAATTATGCGAATCAGTACAATTTGATTTCATTCTTTAACCATGCATGTGCAATCACCCCAATTTTAAATCATCTGTCACATTAAGTTACTACTTTGTTGAAATCTAAACTCTAGAGTATCAGAATAATGATACCTTTAACCCTTTACTAAATGTAATGGCAAAACCGACCAGTGCTGTTTACAAAATTCACCATTCAATTTTTGTAACTTTTTCATTTTTTGTCACAAAAACATAGCTTATGACCCCCTCATTGGAATGAGCTCCATGAGCTTGTTCCAATGGGGGGGTTATAAGCTATGTTTTTGACACAAAAAATTAAAAAAATTAGTGCTTCAAGAATTTTATTTGCAAGTGACGTCTGCTTTTTGTGTTAGATAAAGGGTTAACACCCTTTAACTACAATGTTGACCCTTTCCTCATCATGCCATCCCTTATACACTCATCTCTCCTGTTTTCATCTCATTCTTCTATTAGTTTCTCAAGGAGTCTTATTCTACTGGTCAGGTATTTGGGGCACACTGAGAGAAAATATTCCATGGTCTCTTCTGCTCTTAAGCAACATATCTGGCACCATATTTCCTTGCCTTTTTCCCACTCACCTCAAGTGACTTTGCTCTCACTTTGAACAACAATAAAAGGCCACCCAGCCACACGTCCCCCCAAAAAGTGTGTAATTTGAGGTATTTGAAAAAAAAAATTGAATTTTTCAAAGTCGAAAAAAGGACATAACTCTGGCAAACAATGTTGGACCAAACCCGATTTGAACCTGAGTCATGGTTTATGTTGATACACTTATATACCAAATTTTATTTGAATCAGTCAACAACAACTAAAGTTATCACCATGAAACCCTCCCAAAATTAATTTTCGAAATCGAAAAAGGGTCATAATTCTGGAAAAATTGTTGGACCACAACCACGAATCGAACTTGACCTGTATTTTATGTTGATACACCTACATATCAAATTTCATTTGATTTGGCCAATTATAACTTAAGTTAGCACCAGGAAACACCCCAAAATTAAATTAATTTTGAAGTCAAAAAAGGGGCATAACTCTGGCAATGAAAGTGTCAATGACACTGTAGCTTAACTTGTGTGTTGTGTTTGATGAAAAGGATAATGTTCAATGTTTATGAAAGGATTATGAAATAAGACAAGAATTGTGATAATTGGGAATATGTTCATTTCTGTTCTCTGTGTGGTATGTTTTGGATAAAAATAATATGAGGTGTACACTGTACTAAAGAGCTGAGGGGTGGGTTAATATGACCTCACAGTTAATGTATGTGGCCCTCACAGTTAACGTATATCAACTAAAGTTACCAAGCTACAGTGAAATTATTCCAAAATGAGTCATCCTATCAAGTTACATTGAAATCCCTTCATAAATATGGCCTGTAGACTGTGCTAAAGGTTTTCGGGCCCCTGTAGCCGTCAGAGTTGCCCAATCGTGTCCAAAAGGGGACTTTCTCATCTAGACATTATATGAAGTCAACCCACCAAGTTACAATGAAATTCCTCAATAAATATGACCTGTAGATTGTGCTAAAGGTTTTCGGGTTTTGGGCTCGGGCATCGTCACGGTTGGCAAGATCACGCTCAAATGGGGAAATTCTCATCTAGACATCACAAGGCGTCATCCTACCAAGTTACAATGAAATCCCTCCATATTAAACATGACCTGCAGACTGTGTCCAAATCTGATGCGCAATGTTAACTAGGGATAATCACCCAGTTGTGTTCAGTCATACAAATGATTGCTGGACACTAACCCTTATTTATTATTTATTTATTTATTTATTGGTGTTTAAGGTCACATACTTATGCACAATGGCTAATCATGACCGTGACAGTTTTACGGGTGGAGGAAGCCGGAGTACCCGCAGAGAACCACCGAACAACGACGAGCAGCTGCCAGTTCCCCAACATCGTAACTCCGCACTGTAGCACAGGCAGGGTTAGATTGGTTGAAGACATGCGCATCATCGACGTGCAGTACTCCTTAGTACATGGCGCAATCATGCTCCCATGTGGACAATCAGGGTTAAGTGCCTTGCCCAAGGACATGACACTAACCCTTCATATGATTCATGTGGGTAGTGATCAACCGATTATATTATAGACCCATGAACCGATTACTGATTATTCAGTCATAATCGGCCGATTCCGATACCGATTTCGATTATTAATTGAGTACCCATGGTCAGGGCTGCCACAACTATTCGATTCAGTCGACTTACCGTAGGAAGGTGTTATAGTCAACTGTTATTTTTCATAGTCGACTATTTTGTAGCCGTGTACATCATACCACTGAATGATGATATTGGTCCGCGAAGGGCAAGTAACATTTCACGGTACCTGTTATCCTTCATATTCATTGTTCATATCATGAAAATAGGCAGTAAGTTTTTGGGTTTCGGGCTTGGGCAGCCATCACAGCTGAATGATCATGACCAAAAGGGGATGTTCTCATCTAGACATTATTTGGAGTCATCCTACCAAGCTACATTGAAATCCCTTCATAATTATTACCTGCAGACTGTTCTAAAGGTTTTCGGGCATCGGGGCCCCTGTAGCCGTCACAGTTGCCCAATCATGTCCAAAAGGGGACGTTCTCATCCAGACATTATATGAAGTCAACCTTCCAAGTTACAATGAAATCCCTTCATAAATATGACCTGTAGACTGTGCTAAAGGTTTTCGGGCTTCGGGCACGGGCAGCCGTCATGGTTGAATGATCACAACCAAAGGGGACAATCTCATCTGGGCATCATCTGGAGTGATCCTACGAAGTTGCAATGATATCCCTTCATAAATATGACCTGTAGACTGTGCTCAAGGTTTTCGGGCTTTGGGCACCTGTAGCCATCACAGTTGACCAATCATGACCAAAAGGGGATGTCATCATCTAGGCATTATATGCAGTCAACCTAACAGGTTACAATGAAATCCTTCCATAAATATGACCTTTTGCCTATGCTAAAGGTTTTTGGGCTTGGGCACCCATAAAGGCTGAATGATCGCGATCAAAATGGCACGTTCTCATCTAGACATTATTTGGAGTCATCCTACCACGTTACAATGAAATCCCTTCATAAATATGACCTGTAGACTGTGCTAAAGGTTTTCGGGCTTCAGGTCCCTGTAGCCGTCACAGTTGCCCAATCATGTCCAAAAGGGGACTTTCTCATCTAGACATTATATGAAGTCAGCCTACCAAGTTACAATGAAATCCCTTCATAAATATGATCTGCAGACTGTGCTAAAGGTTTTTGGGCTTCGGGCTCGGACAGCCATCATGGTTGAATGATCGCAACCAAAGGGGACAATCTCATCTGGGCATCATCTGGAGTGATCCTACATAGTTACAATGAAATCCCTTCATAAATATGACCTGCAGACTGTGCTCAAGGTTTTCGGGCTTCAGGCACCTATAGTCATCACAGTTGACCAATCACGACCAAAAGGGGATGTCATCATCTAGGCATTATATGGAGTCAACCTAACAGGTTACAATGAAATCCTTCCATAAATATGACTTTTTGCCTGTGCTAAAGGTTTTTGGGCTCGGGCACCCATAAAGGCTGAATGATCGCGATCAAAATGGGACGTTCTCATCTAGACATTATTTGGAGTCATCCTACCAAGTTACAATGAAATCCCTTCATAAATATGGCCTGTAGACTGTGCTAAAGGTTTTTCGGGCTTCAAGCCCCTGTAGCTGTCACAGTTGCCCAATCACATCCAAAAGGGGACTTTCTCATCCAGACATTATATGAAGTCAACCCACAAAGTTACAATGAAATTCCTCAATAAATATGACCTGCAGGCTGTGCTAAAGGTTTTTGGGCTCGGGCAGTCGTCACGGTCACGCCCAAATGGGGAAATTCTCATCTAGACATCACAAGGAGTCATCCTACCAAGTTACAATGAAATCCCTCCATATTAAACATGACCTGCAGACTGTGATAAAAGTTTTTGGGTTTCAGACTTGGGCAGCCATCACGGTTGACAGATAATGCCCAAAAGGGGACATTCTCATGAGTCATCTAGGCATTATACAGAGGCGTCCTACCAAGTTACAATGAAATCCCTTCATAAATAAGACCTGTAGACTGTGCTAATGGTTTTTGGGTTTTGGGCTCGAGCAGCCATACCGATTGACTGATCACAACCAAAAGGGGACATTCTCATCTAGACATGACCCCAAACCTGCATATGAAATTTTGTGACGATCAGACAAGAACTGCTAAAAGAAAATGTGAACAGACTCACAGACTAACCGACATCCGCACGCGTGATGGCAATAGCTTATCTTGACTTTGTCAAGTTAAGCTAAAAATTGTCGGACCGCACCCCGATTTGAACTTGACCTGTATTTTATGTTGATACACCTACATATCACCCCGATTCGAACTTGAATTGAATTTTATGTTGATACACCCACACACCAAATTTTGTTTGATTTGGCCAACTAAAACTGAAGTTATCATCGGGAAACAAACAAACTGAATTTTTGAAGTAGAAAAAGGGGCAAAACTCAGGCAAAAATGGTTGGACCACACCCCGATTTGAACTTGACCTGCATTTATATTGATACACCAACATACCAAATTTCATTTGATTTGGCCAACTGTAACTAAAGTTATCATCGGGAAACCAAAGCGGGATGCACGGACGGACACTGGCTATTTTAATAGTCCCCCAAATTTTTTTTAGGAGGACAATGAACACCTTCCTCCCCAAACAAGCCATCTAGATACTTCACAAAAGGTGGAGCATCTTTTTTATATAACTTGTTCAACAAGAGGCCCCAGGGGGCCTGAGGGCGCTCACCTGACATGGTAGCCTAAATATCAACCCACAGAATTGATTTCAACAAGTTGCATCTGCTCCTCCTAAGAAAAGCTTATACCAAATATCCAAAGATTTTGACCAGTGGATCTAAAAAAAAAAGAAGATTTTTAAAGAATATTCCTCGAATTGAATCCCACAGAAAGCCCAAATATGAACCCAGGGACTTGGCTTTAAAAAACTTGAATATCACCCCCCTAAGGATGCTGCACTCCAAATATCAAAACATTCTGACTGCTGGATCTGAAGATGATTTTTAAAGAAAATTCCTCATTTTGAACTAAGTTACAATTCGAGCTCCCACAGTGAGTCCAAAAATGGACCTAGGGGCATGGCTTGAACAAATTTGAATCTCACCCTCCTAAGGATGCTGCATACCAAATATCAAAACATTCCGACTACTGGATCTGAAGAAGAAGATTTTTAAAGAAAATTCCCCATTTTGAAGTAAGTTATCATTCAGGCTCCCACAGTGAGCCCAAATATGGACCTAGGGACATGGCTTGAACAAACTTGAATCTCACCCTCCTAAGACTGCTGCATACCAAATATCAAAACATTTCAACTGCTGGATCTGAAGAAGATTTTTAAAGAAAATTCCTCATTTTGAACTAAGTTATAATTCGGGCTACCACAGTGAGCCCAAATATGAAACCAGGGACTTGGCTTGAACAAACTAGATTCTCACCCCCACCCCCCTAAGCATGGTGCATACCCAATATCAAAAGATTCTGCCTAAAGTTATCATCATGAAACCCCCCCAAAACTACTTATGACCCATTATCATCTCATATCAAATTTGGTTCAAATCGACCTCATGGTTCTGAAAACAGAAATTTTAGGCGTGGCCAAAATTTCTGCCCATCCCATAACAAAGGCAAATAATGCCCGACAAACTTCTCTTCAACAAACTTGATTCTAAACCTCAAAAGGATTCTGTATACCATATATCAAGTCTCTGCTACTGGTGGTTCATTAGAAGAAGATTTTCAAAAAAATTGGCCATTTTTTCCCCACCCCTCTGCTCAATATGAGCCGAAACCTAATTTGCATAAAAATCAAAATGCCCCTATATAACCACTGCTCACAGGAAATTTCATTAATATGCGGCCAGTGGTTTGGGAGAAAAAGGCCCAAACACCACCTTCACGACGACGGACGAAAAGTGATCAGAAAAGCTCACCCTGACTTTCAGTCAGGTGAGCTAACAAGCTTTTGGCCCTAACATCAGCTTGCTAGTTTCTATTACAATCCTCAAGCATCCTGATAAATCTGCTCTCTATCTTCAATCACCTTCTCGATCTACAGTCTAAATACAGTAATTTTTTATCAGCTCACTCACTGCCTTGTCCATCCTGTTTGGATGTTGGAGGAGTCCCATCCACGCCTAAGTTATGTTTCCGTAGTCTATTCCGGATTACATGGAATAGTGTGACATGCGCAGTGAAGATACTGAATAATACTCACAAGGAAACAGCAAATTGCACTTCAAATGTAAACCAGAATGGAATTTGAGGAAGTGGGGCTCGCAATTTTTGTTGATGATGTTGTCAATGACAACATGGCTACTGTTTTTGCTCATCTCATTGCCGTATCTGTACAAAACAGCACAACTCTCCAATGGACAGGTAGGTCAATATGACCAGATTAAAAAGAAACAAAAAATTTACAAAAAAATGCTGGCCAGAGCACTTGAGTTTTCTTATTATTTCGACTCCCATTTGTTCATGGGCGTAGCCAGGATTCTATAATTGAGGGAGTGGGGGGGTGGGGGGGGGGGGGCTAGCAATTTCTAGCCATTTTTGGGGGGAGGGAGGCATACCATGATATTTGTAATGTAGTGGGGTTTCGGGGGTCCTTGTCTAGTCCAAGCTAGCACCCTTCCGTCATTACCCCCTCCTCCCACTTCCTTTCATGGAAGTGGGAGGAGGTCCTAGTTAGAACAAGGACATGGGAGGAGGCAGGTGACGACCAGAGGGTCTTAGTTTGGACAAGGCCTCACCCGAGAAAATTTTGCAAAAGTTAGTGCACCCAGATCGAATATGAGGCAATTGTAGCATATGTAGTCCTATATTGGAGAGCATTTTGGGGCTCTTAAGTTGTTTGAAACTTGTATTGGAGCAATGTTTTGGGAGAGGGGATGCAAAACTTTTGGGGGGCCTGTGCCCCAGCCCCTCTCCCCTCCCCACCCGTGGCTACGCAACTGCATTTGTTATGTCGTGGTCTGAAGCTGATTCTTTGCCAAGGAATTAATGCCTCCAACCCTATCATGTTCCGGATTGATTTTGAAACGAGGAATATTTCAGGGTTTTTGTTCTTTTTTTTTTCTTTATTTCACTGCCGACTGAGATGGATGTTCGACACATGAGCAGTCAGGTACAGGGGCGTATCCAGGATTATCAGATTCTATAATTGAGGGGCGGGGGGGGGGGGGGGGGGAGGGGAGGGGGTATTGGAGGGCAGGGGCACAGGAGGCACATGCCCCCTCTTTTTTCACCAATTATGGGTACCAAACAAACAGGAGTATTCTCACATAACCTACACAATACCTATCGCCACATTGACTGTGGAAGATGATAATAGTTCTAACAAAACTAGCAACATAATACTGTCGGCATCGTTGCCCGTTTTATATAATGGAGATATTGCATGTCGCAAGTTCGCAACCAGTAAATCCAAAATTAAATCCAATAAGCACAGACTATAGTAATAGTACAACTAGTCCAAACTTGGACCCAAATTCCGTAATATTACTTTTGGGGTTTTGTACATGCGTTGAATGTGCCAAACCCAAAAATTATTTATATTGTGGACTTTGGGTCGAAGTTTGGACTATGGTATTTAACATGCGCATGTGTTCCCTTTCCGGAGTTGCATTTAATTAGGCTTTTCCCTCTGGATAAGACTATTGTTTTTCTACGGATTATTTTTTTTTTTTCAGGTTTTTTTTTTTTCCCACACATTTTTGTCCGCACGATTCAGAAGCCATTTTCAAACCGATTTTCACAAAATTTTGTACACTGATAGACGGTCACAAAATCTAAAAATGTACCGAAGCGGAATTTTCGATTTAACCCTTACTTTGTCAGAATTGGCAAAAAACTGCCAAAATTGGGGTTTAAAGGCACTTTCTCGTAACACGTCTTGTTGATTTTTTTTAAACATTAAGATTAATAGAGCTGTATGTGACACGACCATTCATATACAAGAGATATTAGGCGATGCATATGGTAACCCTCCACAGGCTGCCAAGCATCAAAGTTTTGATGAAATGGGCGGTTTTCTGGCTCCTAAAGCATGCAGATGATACACGGGAGATAAACATAACTTCATTTATTGGAAGTGGGATTCACCGTGGATCATTTTCATAAGTAATAAGGGAATTCAAAAAAAACAAGCGTTAACCCGTTTTGGGCTGGTTTAACTGCAATAACCCTCAAAAGCCAAAAAAATCATGTTTTCTATGGATTTCTCTAAACGAGTCTTGTGGATTTTCAAGAAAAATTGGCCACTCCCAGGTCCTGGAGTGACAATACAAGTTGCATAGAAAAAATACTCCGGTGAGCATCTGTTAACCCTCCACAGGCTGCTAAAGGTAAAAATGTTGATAAAATGGACGGTTTTTGGACAGCAACAGTGCCCAATGGGTACGCCCCAAAGAAAAGTATCTCCATTTATCGAGCGCAAAATTTATACGGAAACATTTTTGTAAGTAGTAAGGGTATTCAAAAGTCGAAGTCTTAACCCATTTTTGAAGGATAAAAAGAGATACCCCTTAAAAGCTTAAAATTCCCATTTTCTATAGATTTCTCTGAAAACATCGTGAAGATTTTCAAGAAAATTTGACTATTCACAGGTCTTTGTGTGACATTACAAGCTGCATGGACAAAATATTCCGATGAGCGTTTATTAACCCTCTACAGGCTGCCAAGCATCATAATTTTGTTGAAATGGGCTGTTTTCGGACACACACAGCATGCAAGGTATACCCGAGAGATACACATAATCTCCTTTGTTGGAAGTGGAATTCACTGAAGACCATTTTTGTAACTAATAAGGGTATTCAAAAACCCAAGTGTTAACCCCTTAAGGGGTGGTTAATAGCGATACCCATCAAAAGCTTAAAATGAAAGTGTCAATGACACTGCAGCTCAACTGTCAAGACAAAGACATGTATATGTATAGTATGTGACACAGCAATGACAAACATCTAGGTAATGACCTGATAACAAAGGTACATATAAAGTATTGTAACGGTCTGTACATAAATACTGACCGTTGCCGTTGACAAATGTATAGGTAAAGTATTGTAAAGGTGGGTGACAGTCAGATGCTAAACTAGAAAAGAAATCTTTGAGTCCCAGAGTGGGTCTGACTGAACCCCCAAATATTTGTTCTCATAGCACAGTGATAACAAAGGCACCCCAAAACACACTCGTTTCTGTCCCAAGGTGAAAACAAAGGTACCCAAGAAGTTTTGTGAAGATCAGTTCATAAATACGAGCTGTATAGAACTTGTGACAAAAAACTGATTGGACCTAATTTCGGTACAAAATGGCCACTGGCAGCCATCTTGAATTTTGGACCGCACCCAGAAACACTGTTCTCGTCCCAAGGTGATAACAAAGGTACCCAAGAAGTTTTGTGAAGATTGGTTCATAAATACAGCCTCTAGCCCGAGCCGTATTGACATGTGCACTTACAGTGAACAAGTAGCACTGAATAAATCAAAGTTCATCTAATTTGCATAATTTCTGCACGAGAAAAAAACCTGTACTATATGTGATGTATTCCATGTTACTAAACATTAATACAAAAATTTATTCAAATCAGAACTTTCAAACAGAAGTTCTGTACAAAAGACTGATTGCACTAATTTTGGTACAAAATGGCTGCTGGTGGCCATCTTGAATTTCGGACCACACCCAAAAACACTCGTTCTCATCCCACGGTGATAACAAAGGTACCCAAGAAGTTTCGTAAAGATCGATTCATAAATACAGCCTCTAGCCTGAGCCGTATAGAAGTTGTGTACAAAAAACTGATTAGACCTAATTTCGGTACAAAATGGCCACTGGCAGCCATCTTGAATTTTGGACCGCACCCAGAAACACTCGTTCTCGTCCGAAGGTGATAACAAAGGTACCCAAGACGTTTCGTGAAGATCGGTTCATAAATACAGACTCTAGCCCGAGCCGTATTGACATGTGTACTTACTGTGTGTAAGTAGCACTGAAAAAATCAAAGTTCATCTAATTTGCATAATTTCTGCACGAGGAAAAAACCCCATATTATATGTGATGTATCCCATGGTACTAAACATTCACACAAAAAGTTATTCAAATCAGCGCTTTCATATGGAAGTTCTGTGCAAAAATCTGATTGCACCAAATTTTGTACAAAATGGCTGCCATCGGCCATCTTGAATTTCGGACCGGACCCCAAAACACTTGTTCTCGTCCCACGGTGATAACAAAGGTACCCAAGTAGTTTGATAAAGATCGGTTCATAAAAACATAGTCTAGCCTGAGCCGTATTGGCATTTGCAGTTGCAGAGCTGAAAGTAACACTAAATAAATCAAAGTTCATCTAATTTGCATAATTTACGCACGAGAAAAAACCCGTATTATATGTGATGTATCCCATGGTACTAAACATTCATACAAAAAATTATTCAAATCAGAGCTTTCATATGGAAGTTCTGTACAAAAAACAGATTTCTGCATCGTCGGTACAAAATGGCGGCTGGCAGCCATCTTGAATTTTCGGACCGCACCCAAAAACACTCGTTCTCGTCCCACGGTCATAACAAAGGTACCCAAGAAGTTTCGTAAAGATCGGTTCATAAATATGGCCTCTAGCCCGAGCCGTATCCAATTGTTGACGGCCAGACGGGCGACGGGCCATGGCATAAGCTCAAATTTGGCTTCACCAAAGTTGATCTAAAAATCATGTTTTCCCTGGATTTCTTTGCAAATATCTTGTATTTTTTCAACAGAAAATGGCCATTGATAGGTCTTGGTGTCACATTACCGGTTGCATGGATAAAATATTCCGGTAAGCATTTGTTAACCCTCCATGGGCTGCTAAATGTCAACATTTTGAAAAAATAATCTGTTTTTGGACACCAACAACAAATCGGAATGCCACAGAGAAACATAACTTCTTCTACCGGACGCAAAACTGATAGAGAAAAATTTTAGTAAGTAGTAAGGGTATTCAAAAATCGAGGTCTTAACCCATTTTCGCCTGGTAAAGGAGATGTACCCCTCAAAAGCTTAAAATTCCCATTTTCTGTGGATTTCTCTAAAAAATCTAGTAAGTATTCAAGAAAAATTTACCATTTGCAGGTCCTTGAGTGACATTACAAGTTGCGTGGACAAAATATTCCGGTAAGCGTTTGTTAACCCTTCAGAGGCTGCAAAGCATAGAAATTTTGAGAAAATGGGCTGTTCTTGGGCACCCATTGCACCCAATGTGTACCTGCGAGATAAACATAACCTCCTACGTTGGAAGTGTAATTCCTCGAGGATCATTTTTGAAGGTATTCATAAAACCAAGCATTAACCCATTTAGAACTGGTTACAGAGATATACCCCTTAAAATGTTAAAAATTCATGTTATCCGAGGATTTCTGTAAAAACTTCACGTAGATTTTCAAGAAAAATTGCCCATTCTCAGATCTTAGTGTGACATTACAAATTGCATGTACAAAATATTCCAGAAAGCATTTGTTAACCCTGTGCAGGTTCTCAAACATCCAAATTTGGATAAAATGGGCTGAGTTTGTGTACCCACAGCACCCAAAGTTAAGAGGAGAAATCAACGTAAGTGGAAGTATTATTTTTGTATGTAATAAGCGTATTCAAAAAACAAACCTTAACCCGTTTTGGGCTGGATAAACAATGATACCCATCAAAAGCTTAAAATTCATGTTCTCCCTGGATTTCTCTGAAAACATCTCGTATATAGATTTTAAGGAAAAATGGCCATTCGCACTTTTTGGTTTGAAATTACAAGTTGCATGAATAAATATTTCCTGTTAGCACTTGTTAAACGTCAACAAGCTGTCAGACATAAATATTTTGGACACATTTGAGATAAAATGGACCATTTTTAAATAGACACATCACTCAGTGGGTATGTGTCAAACAAACATAACTCACTTTGTCGGTCATTAACTTGTCGGACGACGATATTGATATTAACCCACTCCACCGTCTATGATGGTTTTTAGCTAAACAATTTTTTTATGAAACCGAGTCATTTGAGACTACGAAACTCACCTCTCTCATAACATCAATGAAGGAACTTCAATGAGACAGTTAAAAACAATTCATCAGACACTGTGGGGTAATGAAAAATCATGGAATCTCATCGGGGAAAAGCCATGATTCTCCAGAATCATGAAGTCTAGTTTTTTTTCAGTATTCATGACATACGCGATAACAAAGTATCCCTCCAATCCAGCCCCTCCCCCCCCCCCCCCCCACACACACAGCTCCTATTTTGTTTTCCTTCCTGCAACCCTGCGGTTACACAGAAACAAAAATTGTGCCCCTCCACCATTGTTTTTAGCTTCCACCGCCCCTGGGTAAGGAGTGGGTAGGTTACTATTTGGAAGGTTGTTAGTGGGTTTCGGGGTCCTCCCCTTGTCCTAACTAGGACTCTTCGACATTACCCCTCTTTACACTTCCCTGGATGGAAGTGGGAGGATGGGGTAATGACCACAGGGTCCTAGTTAGGACAGAGAAGTTCGAGGAGGGGGTAACGACCAGACCGACCAAGTCAAGATAGGACCTCTGCCGAGAAAATTTTGCAAAGTTAAGTGCTCTAAGATTGAATCTGATGTAATTGTAGCATGTGTAGCCCTATATTGAAGAGCATTTGGGTCAATATTTCTTTTTTATTTATGGGGGGAGGGGGGGGGGGCTGCTAAAGCTTTAGCTTGTTCTGGGCCTCCAGCCCCCCATGGCAACGCCACTGGCCAGGATGCCGGCTGAGCCAGGAGATTGGGGAAGATTCTCACCATTGTGTCCATACAACTCTGCTCGTTGACGTTATTTGAGCGAGAATTTTTGAAAAAAATTCAGTATTTGGTGTCCACTATTTGTTGGTTATGAGTATACTGAGAACCAGCAAAGCCTGTTTGTGCACTCTCACCACAGAGTTCTCGTGAACAAGAAGTTCATGAATGCACTGGCGCGTTGTGTTAAGGTTCAGTAACAATACCCGATCTCTCCAGGGGGAAGGTGGTGGGGGAGGCAAACTCACACAGCCTGGCTAGAGTGTTATAATAGGCGAGATGTGGTGACACCCCTCAAATTTCTAACTGGTGGGGGTGGGGTGAAGAAAGGTTTCCAGATCTTCAGTTTTCAGAATTTTGGCCTTTTTTCTACCGTAGGATTTGAGCCTTGTAATCGAGTTGGTTGTATTAAAAAAAATGAATTCCAGGGTCCCAAAAACCCAATTTCCTTGCATCTGAGCGGATATTTTGAGGTTTTTCATGGAAATACATTTGTAAGATTTCACACTTCACAATTTGAGTGCTTGTAATTGCGGGTGTGGAGTATAAATTAAATTTGTGCCTTCGCATTTCCGACTGCCCTACCTGCCTCCATAGGCAAGTGTTTTGTCTTAACAATCAATATTATAACTAGATGGTGTCACTTGTGCGCAAAGCACACTATAGGGTATCCCCACATTTGCATCCTTGACTTTGTATGAATGCTTGATACAAAGAAGAAATGTATTATATGACACACTAAAATCATATTGAGTGGCACAGGTGACACAGCTTCGTGCGCACCTACAGACTCCACTGCAACATTTGGGCATGGTTTTAACATTTCGAATTACATACATGTACCCTGGGAGCCTTTCGCCGTAAACAGTCTAAGAAAACATGAAAGTGGCAACGATGGCACCCCAAAAATCCGAAACCTTCGTGCACATCTACAGACCCTACTGCAACTTTTGAACCTAGTTTTAGCATTTCAAATTACATACTCTGGGAGCTTTTCGCCGGAAATGATCTAAGAAAACACGAAAGAAAAACGGTGGCACCGCCACGTGGCATCTGAAAAATCTGAAACCTTTGTACGCATCTACAGACCTTACTGCAACATTTGAGCATGTGTTAAGCATTTCGAATTACTTACCCTAGGAGCCTTTCGCTGGAAACGGTCTAAGAAAACACAAAAGTGGCAACGGTGACACAGCCACTTAGCACCCAAAAAATCCAAAACCTTCCTACGCATTTACAGACTCTACTGCAACATCTCAGCATGGTTTTAGCGTTTCGAATTACATACTCTAGGAGACTTTCGCCGGAAACGGTCTAAGAAAACACGAAAGTGGCAATGGTGGCACAGCCACATGGCACCTGAACAATCCGAAATCTTTGTGCACATCTACAGACCCTACTGCAACATTTGAGCATGGTTTTAGCATTTTGAAATACATACTGTAGGAGCCTTTCGCTGGAAATGGTCTAAGAGAACATAAAAGAGGCAATGGTAGCACAGCCACATGGCACCCCAAAAATCCAAAACCTTCGTGCGCATCTACAGACCCTACTGCAACCTTTGAGCATGGTTTTAGGATTTCGAATTACATACCCTAGGAGCCTTTCACCGGAAACGGTCTAAGAAAATGTGAAAGTGGCAACAGCACAGCCACTAGGCAGCTGAAAAATCTGAAACCTTCGTGCACATCTACAGACCCCACTGAAACATTTGAGCATGGTTTTAGCGTTTCGAATTACATACCCTAGGAGCCTTTCGCCGGAAACAGTCTAAGAAAACACAAAAGTGGCAACGGTGGCACAGCCACGTGGCACCTGAAAAATCCGAAACCTTTGTGCGCATCTACAGACCCCACTGCAACATTTGAGCATGGTTTTAGCGTTTCGAATTACATACCCTACGAGCCTTTCGCCAGAAACGGTCTAAGAAAACACAAAAGTGGCAATGGTGGCACAGCCACGTGGCACCTGAAAAATCGGAAACCTTCGTGCACATCTACAGACCCTACTGCAACATTTGAGCATGGTTTTAGCATTTCGAATTACATACCCTTGCAGCCTTTCGCCGGAAACGGTCTAAGAAAACACGAAAGTGGCAATGGTGTCGCAGCCAGGTGGCAGCTGAAAAATCCAAAATCTCTGTGCGCATCTACAGACCCCACTGCAACATTTGAGCATGGTTTTAGCATTTCGAATTACATACCCCAGGAGCCTTTCGCAGGAAACGGTCTAAGAAATCACAAAAGTGGCAACGGTGGCACAGCCACGTGGCACCTGAAAAATCCAAAACCTTCGTGCGCATCTACAGACCCTACTGCAACATCTGAGCGTGCTTTTAGCATTTCGAATTACATACCCTAGGAGCCTTTCGCCGGAAACGGTCTAAGAAAACACGAAAGTGGCAATGGTGGCGCAGCCACGTGGCAGCTGAAAAATCTGAAACCTTCGTGCGCATCTACAGACTCCAATGCAACATTTGAGAATGGTTTTAGCGTTTCGAATTACATACCCTAGGAGCCTTTCGCCGGAAACGGTCTAAGAAAACACAAAAGTGGCAACGGTGGCACAGCCACGTGGTACCTGAAAAATCGGAAACCTTCGTGCGCATCTACAGACCCCACTACAACATTTGAGCATGGTTTTAGTGTTTCGAATTACATACCCTAGGAGCCTTTCGACAGAAACGGTCTAAGAAAACACGAAAGTGGCAATGGTGGCGCAGCCACATGGCAGCTGAAAAATCCAAAACCTTCGTGCGCATCTACAGACCCCACTGCAACATTTGAGCATGGTTTTAGCATTTCGAATTACATACCCTAGGAGCCTTTCGTCGGAAACGGTCTAAGAAAACACAAAAGCGGCAACAGTGGCACAGCCACGTGGCACCTAAAAAATCTGAAACCTTTGTGCGCATCTACAGACCCCACTGCAACATTTGAGCATGGTTTTAGCATTTTGAATTACATACCCTAGGAGCCTTTCGCCGGAAACGGTCTAAGAAAACACAAAAGTGGCAACTGTGGCACAGTCAC
This sequence comes from Pictodentalium vernedei, assembly GCA_031216915.1. Classification (NCBI taxonomy): domain Eukaryota; kingdom Metazoa; phylum Mollusca; class Scaphopoda; order Dentaliida; family Dentaliidae; genus Pictodentalium; species Pictodentalium vernedei. The sequence goes on from CM062293.1 coordinate 212,509,464, forward strand.
GTGGCACCTGAAAAATCCGAAACCTTTGTGCGCATCTACAGACCCTACTGCAACATTTGAGCATGGTTTTAGCATTTCGAATTACATACCCTAGGAGCCTTTTGCCGCAAACGGGCTAAGAAAACACAAAAGTGGCAATGGTGGCACAGCCACATGGCACCTGAAAAATTGGAAACCTTTGTGCACATCTACAGACCCTACTGCAACATTTGAGCATGGTTTTAGCGTTTCGAATTACATACCCTAGGAGCCTTTCGCCGGAAACGGTCTAAGAAAACACGAAAGTGGCAATGCTGGCGCAGCCAGGTGGCAGCTGAAAAATCCGAAACCTTCGTGCACATCTACAGACCCCACTGCAACATTTGAGCATGGTTTTAGCGTTTCGAATTACATACCCTAGGAGCCTATCGCCGGAAACGGTCTAAGAAAACACAAAAGTGGCAACGGTGGCACAGCCACGTGGCACCTGAAAAATCTGAAACCTTCGTGCGCATCTACAGACCCCACTGCAACATTTGAGCATGGTTTTAGCATTTCGAATTACATACCCTAGGAGCCTTTCGCCGGAAACGGTCTAAGAAAACACAAAAGTGGCAATGGTGGCACAGCCACGTGGCACCTGAAAAATCTGAAACCTTCGTGCACATCTACAGACCCTATTGCAACATTTGAGCATGGTTTTAGCGTTTCGAATTACATACCCTAGGAGCCTTTTGCCGGAAACGGTCTAAGAAAACACGAAAGTGGCTACGGTGGCACAGCCACGTGGCACCCAAAAAATCTGAAACCTTCGTGCGCATCTATAGACCCTACTGCAACATCTGAGCATGGATTTAGCATTTCAAATTACATATCCTACGAGCCTTTTGCCGGAAACGGTCTAAGAAAACACAAAAGTGGCTACGGTGGCACAGCCACGTGGCACCCGAAAAATCCGAAACCTTCCTACATATCTACAGATCATTTAGCAACACCCTAGTGTAATTTTAGAACTCCGAATTACATAGGTTGGGACTATTCAGCAAAAAAGTGAAAAAATTAGGTTGGGACTATTCAGCAAAAAAGTGAAAAAATAACGCATTTTTTAAGTGGCTCCACAGAAGCCACCTGCTGGCACAAAAATTTAAAAGTTGTATTTTTGGGTTGCACAGACCCTATCGAACAACTGTAGAAAGTTACAGCGTTTCGAATTACAAAACCGGACGTACGGAAGTACGGACGTACGGCCGTACGGCCGTACAGACGTACGGATGGAGATCATGACAATATCCCCGCATTTTTTAAAATGCGGGGATAATTAATAAAAACTATTAACCTAGTTAGAGGTAAGATCAAAGAGAAAATTGCTGAGAACTACTTTGATGATAATGTTTTGATGATGATGAATACTGATGGTGGTCTACCTTTTCACCGCCCCAGATATTAGGAAAAGCAATCTACAGCCTAACCTCCTGCACCTACCTACTTACTGCCCCCCCCCCCCCCCCCTCCCCCCTCTCATCCTCCCCACCCCTCACCCCCTTACGATTTTTATTTTTATGCCACTTTTGGACATATTTCGAGGACCTGCAACCAACTTTGAGGAAAACATGGGGAACATGCTCCCCCCCACACCCCAATGACCATGCCACTTTGTAAGTGTTGTGTAAGAACATACCAGGTAACAATGATATATACAACATCCAGATCACATTATAATTGTAAAAACGGTCTGATACAAGGTTTTAACTTTTAAATCTGTTTAAGCACCAATTCTATACAACGTTGCTCTAACGTTAACAGTGTTACAATGTTACATCAAAATGTTCACACAAAATGGTGTTTTCATTCTAGTTAAGTTGTAACGACGTTGTTATACAACACAACCATTGGACAACCATGGAGTTTGACGAAACTGGAAAATTACGTCTTCAAAACGTTGTAGTGTGACACAAAGTTGCGGTTACATTGTGTGCCAGACTGAGCTGGGTCCATGTGCCACTAATGCTTACCTAACTAAATTTTATGGACATTTTTGTAATTCATTGTAATACAATTGTCACTGTTGATGTTGAAAATTTAACTGGCGAGTTATTTTTGGTTATAAAGAATTGCTGACGTGTTTTTTCCTTGTTACAATTTATGGGAGCATGTCTACAGGCACCCCCATGAATTGTTAGAAGGCAAATTCCAACAAAGTAATTTCATTTTGTAGATAATGGAAAGCACATCCAAAGAATATTGCAGCACTTGAACTTTAAAATAACTTAGCTCGAATATGGGCTCAGACTCCAGCACCCAACCAGTTGAAGAATAAAATTTGTTTATTCAATTTGGGGGGAGGGGGGGGTAAACAGGCCTGTTGTTTAATTGACCTCATAGTTCTTTCTCTTTATTTTCATCAATTATTTGTGGGTATGTTATGTTTAAATATTTTGCTCAATTCCATGTACCTGGCATATTTGTTATTGTCTTGAATGCTCACACCTTTTTTGAGAATACAGCGAACGGAAATATTTTCCACTATTTGTTGATAAATGCACATGTCAGGAATAAAAGGTAAACTATCTGAACCTGTTCGCGAGGTGGTTTACTCAGAATGATTCGGAATGATATTCCAGAATGACGGTTTGCAAAGAAAACAGCCAGAATGATAATCTGAGTTGTCTGCGCATGCCCACAATAAACCATGTATTCTGGAATGGACTACGGAAACATGGGGCTAGTGATACCCCCAGAGCCTGTCAGAACGGAATTATATTGCTTCATGCACATCTTCATATGGAGTTCTTCCATTGTGTAAAGTTTCATGAAAATTCTTCAAACGGTTTAGGAGGAGTTGCGCTTATAAGGATGGACAGATGGAACAACGGATGGACGGACAGGGTGATTCCTATATACCCCCCCAAACTTTGTTTGCAGGGGGTATAAATATAGTAGTTCGACCAATCAAGCCAAAATTTTGCACTTAGGGGTAATTTGACCAGAAAAGGGACAAAGAATGGGTCCAGATTGTATCTGATGTCACATTTTAATATTAACCCTTCAATCCGGGTATAATTCAGTTAATAGTATACGTCAACAAATTAAGATGTCTAGCATAAGATTTTGAGGTTAACCCATCAACCTGTGCATGGCAGCTCTAGGGGCCACTGTGTCTCCGACCAAACAAGACAAAATTTGACCAGTAAAGGGGCATGAGATGGGTCCAGATAGCATCCATTGTCACATTTTGACATTAACCTTTCACCCAGTGCTTATTCATTTATTTATTTATTAAGGTTTAATGACACTTTAACAGCCAAGGTCATATTGTGTTGGTGACAGTTTTACGGGTGGAGAAAGCTGGAGTACCCGGAGAGAACCACCGAGCAGCTGCCAGCTCCCCAACATCGTAACTCTGCACTGCAGCACAGGCAGGGTTAGATTGGTTGAAGACATGCGTTCCATCGACGTGCAGTACGCCTCAGAACACAGCATCATCGTGCCCCCATGCAGACAATCAGGGTTAAGTACCTCGCCCAAGGACACAAAGCAGGAGACTGACGACTCAACATTGCTTAACTGTGGTGATCTGACAAGAACCAGTTACTGCAATGCCACCGTGCCCCCTCACACAGTGCTATTCCAGGTATAGTACGGCCTCTGTGACTCAACCAATCAGGGCAAAATTTGGCACCTGGGGTAATTTGACCAGGAGAGGAATATAAGATGGAATATAAGATGGGTTGCGACATGACATCCCATTTTGACATTAATGCTTTCAATCTGTGCAATGCAAGGTAGAGTTTGGCTAATGCCATGCCGCGACAGACTGCCGAGAAAATTTGACACCTGAGGTAATACAACCAGGAAAGGAACATGGGATGGGCCCCGATTGCATCTGGCATCAAGTTTTTTACTTTCCCTTCAACCCACACAATGCCAGAAATAGTTTAGCCATCACGCCTGGACAAATTAAGACAAAATTTGGCACCTGCATTTCAGTTGACCAGCAAGGAATCAAACTAGATGGGTTCAGATTGCATCTGACATTACATTTTGATGTTAATCCTTTAACCTATGCATAGTTCAGCTAATAGCATGCCGCTGTCGATCAAGACAAAATTTGGCACCTGGAGAAATTTGACCAGAGAATGAACATGGAATAGGTCCCATTCGCATGCAACATCGATTTGTATATTTCCTAGGTACATTTCTTCAATAGCATCAATCCAGGAAAAAAACTGTTTCCATATTTGTACATGTGAAATTTTCCAATGACTTACGATTTGTTGGTCTTTTAGCAAGGATATCCTCAAAGTCATCATCACTCTCATCGGTAGGCAGGTCTTTCTTTTTTGCTTTGGTACCTAAACAAATTAGAATAAACAGCATATATTCTAGCTCTGGTAATAATTAATTCCTGTAAAATACTTCAACAGATTGGGGAAGCTGGTGTACATGGAAAGAGTCACAAAGTGAAGGGATGTGAAAGTCATTTTTTTAACCTTATGACATGCAGGACATAAAGCTTGGCTAATCTGGTTAATAGAAATGATACACCATCAACCCTTGGGTCCTCATACAGCCACAAACTGCCACTTTTATATTGCTGGAAAAGGTTGCCTTCCTCGAGAACTTAACCAGCTGGCAACATTTATCTTGGCAATGTTTTTACATCATTGTTGGCTGCATGTACATGCAGCCAACAAGGAATTAGAAACACTGTTAAGTCATCAGCAGATGAGTACATATACTGTGCTGACCCGTCTCGATGCCCATACTGGTGCTGAAGCTGCCCCAAACCCCCCCCCCCCCCCCCCCCCCCCCCATCCCCCACCGTTTGCTGATTTAGGAATCAAGGGGACCTAAAGACAGAGGCGGTGAAATGACTATCGCAGCATTCCAATAACCGAAATCAGGAACTGGATTTTGTTTGGAGTTTCGAAGTTTGATGTGTTTTGTTTTTTTCACCTTCCATTTTATAAATTGGGTGTCTTTTTTATGAGGTGTTTCTTCTCTATTAAAAAATAAAATATCTCACTCAACATCGCGTCTTGTTTATTTTTAATCAACCTCTTTTCTGAAACTCCAATTGCGCAGACTCATGTCAATAATTGTCAGAAACACAACCACAATGAAAAAGGTTCTTCCAATTGTTTAAAAAAATGACCTGGCAGATACAGTAATTTTTCTTATTGTTTTTCTGATAACTGTTCAATTTAGCTTCTGTGGAGGGTCTTTGATATTAGCTTCCAGACATTGTAACCACCCATGCCACCGATACAACAAATCCCTGTGTAAACACATCAGTGTGATGACCAACTCGTTGACAGATTGGCATATGTTGTCATAAATATGCCAATGAGACGTGTTCTATTGTTACAGTCAAAACATCCCTTTATTTTGCTGACCAAATTGTATGTCTTTTTCTGTCTTAAGTATATAAATGGGGGGTGGGGGGGGGGGGGGGGGTGGGGGGGGTGGGGGGTGGGGGTGGAACTAAACTGAATTAATGCATAAACTCATTCTCGATGGAAAGAAGAAAAACAACCAATAGCAGTTCTGACATCCGCACACATTACACAATTGAAACTAAATTGAAAGTTATTGAATAGCATCGTAAAAATGGGAAGAACCAACAAAAAAAGGCCAAACAGTTCAGTTTAATGTAGACAGAAAGCAAGTATGGTTATGAGATAGAGATTATGATGAACTGAAAATGAATAACTATGGGAGGACATGAAGAAAACCACCATGCATCGTGGGAAAGAACCCTTATCTGTCGAAGTCGACAATAATAATACTTTTGAATGGCTGTGTGAACAGAGAGCAGAAGGATGACCTGTAACAAATTTTATGTTACAGTCAAAAGCAAGAGAATTTGCTGGCAACCTCCACATCACTGGATTCAAAGGTTCAAATGGTTGGCTAGTGAGGTGGAAAAAAATGTTACAGTGTTGGTATAAGAAAGGGTACCAATGACTTTCAGAAAGAGCCTTTGGACTTTAAAGAGAAAATAGAGTGTTTTCATGAAAACATCAAAGGGCTGAGAGTTAAACATGATTACAAGTTTTATATGGCAAAAATGGACCAGACTATGGTACGTTTTGACAGTGTACCGAGTCAAACAAATACATTTAAAGGTGAAAAAACAGTCAGAATTGCCAACACAGGTATTGCCCAAAAAGGGTGTACGGTGGCTTTGGCAGCTTGTGCAAGTGGTGAAAAACTTCCTGCCTACATAATATTTAAGGAGAGAAATGGAACTCTTGGCCCAAAAGTATTAGCAAGTTTGAAGGTGCCAAAAAATGTAAAAATTTCTTCAGCTTTAAATGGATGGATGACCTGCAGTGCTGTATACGTAAAGTCAGGGGCCCAAATGTTGACGATGTGAGGCGTCTTATTGTTTTGGACAGCTACAAACCTCACTATACAAAGGAAACCACAGTGATGCTTGGGAAGTGACAAACTGATGATGTTCTGGTACCAGGGGGATGCACCCCACTTGTTCAACCCATGGACACTCATGTCAACCGGGTTTTCAAACATACACTTTGTGAACAGTGGACAGAATGGTTTCAGACTGAAGCTGTCCATAATGATCGTGGCAACTGCATACAACCCACCAGGCAGCATGTGATCAACTGGGTCAGTAGGCATGGGAAAAGATGGATGACATTTCGATAATAAAAGCCTTCCTGTCATGTGGTATAACAAACAATGTACATGGCAGTGAGGATTACATGATGGGTGCCTTTTTGAAAAAATGTGGTGTGGACACAGGAGATATTCCTGGTGAGTGCTTGTGACAGTGGTGATGTTTGTTCAGGTGTTTTGTTTTTTGAAGACGGTGGGAATCTGATGAGGAGTTAGATTTTGACTCTTTTGATACACCAGGTGTGTGTGTGTAATTAGAAGATACATTGTTTATTCACGTTTCACTATGCATGCGACACAAGTGTTGAAAGCCATGCAATATATATAAAATTAACTTTTTCTCTTTTCTGACCCATCATTCCCACAATGCGAATAGAAAAGAAAAATCAATGATTTCATATTTATTGCATCGTTTGCAATGCTCGCATCGCATGCATTTTGTAACAAATTTTATTGTTGAATATTATGGTATTACTGGGTATGGTTAAAATGTATAATCATGTTTCACTATGCATGTGACGCAAGTGCTGAAAGCCATGCAAAAAATATAAAATCAGCAATTTCTCTTTCCTGTTTTCAATTTCGGTACAAAACAGAAAAGAAAAGTCACTGGTTTAATATCTGTTGTGTCATTTCCAACACTCACGTCAGATGCATTGTACAAGTATTTGTTGCAAATGAAATGTAAAAACGTCAAAACAAAAGTAACTTGTATGGTTCAGTAAATGTTCCTATGATTAGGACGAGGTGAAACATGTTGAAAAAATAGGGGATGTTTTCCTGTTGATGTTAATTTTATGTCATTTGTTGTGATTGTTAGTGTTCATACTTTTTGTCCCATGTTCTTTCAAAAAATAAAAAAATACATATAGGAGAGTCTTCATTTATTTATTCATTTGTTTTCCACCAAAGGAAACAACCAGATATTTCCCAGGGATGGTTTGGGATTTGACATACCTTCCCATACCCAGTAATACCATAATATTCAGCAATAAAATTTGTTACAAAATGCATGAGATGCGAGCATTGCATACGATGCGATAAATATGAAATCAATGATTTTTTTTTTTCGCATTGGGGGAACGATGTGACAGAAAAAAAGAAAAGGATGATTTTATATTTATTGCAAAGCTTTCAACACTTGCGTCGCATACATCGCAAAACATGAATATACATTTTAACCATACCCAGTGAACCATGACAAATCAGCAGCCAGCCAGTGTGTTATTATTATTATTAGAGAAATTTCCAGGAACCATTCATTTTTAGCTTTATGGACACAACCTGAAAAGGTATCAGTTACTCTTGATGAGATGTACTAAGCTTTCAATGTATTGGTACTGTTTTGACAGTGGAATGATTATTTTTATTATTCATTGGTGTTTAATGTCACTTTCAACATATGTGGCTATATCATGGTTGAAACACAAGTGTATAAAGTCTTGTTTAGCCTATCATTTATACTGGAGCAACCCACTTTTGAAGACGTCTACCCCAGTCACTGGTTGCAAGATATTACCAGTAAAAACAGAACTTGTTAACCACAGTAAACAAAACACAGATCCACATCTCAGGGCTCCCCTGGAGCTGACTGTGTGATAAAAGAAATATTAACTGTTTGGAATGACTGATAGTATGTCAGGTGGGAGCTTGGGTGGATGAGGATCAAGGACAGGGTAGACTTATTGAAACTCAGTTATCTTAATTATTTGGTAAATCTCCCCGCCAGCCAATGGTGTAAAGTAACGTTCCAGAGTATTTTCAACTCAAATACAAAGACAGGGTGGATGGTCCAAGTGAGGGAGCTAATAGAGAACTACTGAATGAAGATCTCGGACCTAGACATAGGGGCAAACCAGGGTAAAAAAATCCTCAGAGAAAGGGTCATGGAGGATGGTAACCTTAATTGGCAAGAGGGAGTCACATCAAAGAGGTCTCTGGGTGGCCTGGGTGGCCTGCGTGATAAAGAGAAGCCTGGTTTTGAAGAGTACCTTGATGGCACCTTTGGGGGGGGGGGGGGGGTCACTGTTGTTCAAGCTGAGGTTACGGTAGTAGGTAATAAATGAGGATTCGGTATCACTTGTACATGATTTCGTACATGTACACGTACATCGATGTACACCTCCATAGAATTTAGTGTTAAAATCGTGTACAGGTACACACACGATTTGTCGTTTTTTATGGTGATACAGAATCCGCTTGCGGATTCTATATCACTGGATTCTATATACACATCGCTCAAAAGTGAAAAAAATGTATGAAATTTTAAGAAAAAAAAGGTGTACTGTCTGATACAGAATCCGCAAATGGGTTTCCCCCATAGGATTCAGTGTTAAAATCACGAGCAAAAAACGTGTTGCGGATTATGTATCGTCATCAAAAAGTGGCTTGCGGATTCGGTATCATCCATAGCTGTACACGATTTTAACAATGAATCCTATGGAGGCGTACAAGGAAACCATTTGCAGATTCTACATCAGAAAATCGACCTATGTACGGTACATGGAAAAGAGGTGATACCGAACCCGCAAACCTACTGCCATGTTTCTCGAGGAAATAAAAAAAAGTGATAGATATATAGGAGAGAAAAAAAAATATAAATAAAATAGTTATTTAAAAAATAAATATATCAAATCGAATAGATAATAAAAATACATAAATCATGAGCGCTTCCCAGATTATTAGGGCAAGGGTTCTTTTAAAAATGCTGATGAGAGCCTACGCATTCTGCGTGAACGAACAAATAGGTCGCCTCTTGTTAGAACGATGCGTCGGATGTCGGGATCACCTAGACTTCGATCACGAGAATCATTCGTGTCTGACGATGGAAAGGGAAGATATGGTCGTCAAGTATTTCGAACCGGCGTTCGAACGCGTTCAAATCGACGTTTGTTTGTTTGTTTGTTGGTGGTTAACGTCACATATTTATGCACCATGGCTAATCGTGACACAACATGGAGATGAAGTCAAGTGTAGTCAATCGTTGATCAACATGTTGCCCATTTTAGAGGACTTTCACCCCAAGCATTGGTGACTGGGTCCTATTTTACTAGTAAAGCGGAACTGGTTTACCACAGTAAACAAATCGACGTAGTGATCGCATTTTGGAAGAGATTACTCTTCTGTAAGGATCGAAGCGAAGCAAGCCCACAGTTTCGGAAGAACTGAAATTGGCGCGCAGAAGTCTGACTTTAGAAGACAAGGGATGCATCATGAAATTATTTTTCAATGAAGCATACGTCAAAGTTTTCTCGTTGATATAAAAATAAGGGAGAATAGAAAATAAAAATAAATACACACATAAATTTTTTATCTAATATTAGAAAGAAAAAAAAAACACAAAAATGAGAACCAGAAATAAATTGTATCCGACGTTAGATGACGACGAGGACGAGAAGCCGAAAGGCATTTTGCCGACGGCACCGTTGCTAGAAGAAAAAGAAAGAGGAGAGAGGTATCGCATCGATCAAATCAGTAGAATCCAAGCGTATCTAACTCGAGAGAGAGATTCTCGTCATTCTCTCAAGAAGAAGTATTCGCGTTTCGTGAAATTCGTCAACGCGATCGACACGACACTCATCACGATTTCCATGGGTTTACACGCGGCCGGCATCGGATTGTTGTCGACCGTGGTCGGCATTCCGATCGTGTTGACCGTAGAAGGAGTGGCTCTCGTCGCCGGATTGTTTAGCACGCTCGGAAACTTTTTTTGAGTAGGAAATTATATCTGAAGGCGAGGAAACACGATAAGATTCGCGTCTTGGCCGACTCCAAGATCGACACGATATCCGAAATGATCTCGATGGCGTTGAAAGACGGTAGGATATCGGACGGAGAATACTTCGCGATATTGGGCGAGAAAACGAAATACGATGCCATGAAAGAAGCCGTGAGAATCAAGACTCTTCAGATCATCAAGGAAGAGATGACGGATTCTCTCGTGGGAAAGGGGAGGAAAGAGGACAGGGAGGAATTCAGTAAGATGATAGAACTCAAGAGCAGCGATTGAACAAAAAAAAATATATATATATAATAAGAACAGAATTTTTAAAAAAAAAATATTAAATTTATATATAAAATAAAAACGAATTAATTTAAATAACTCTTAAAAAATGTATTGCGTAAAGTGTAAGAGAGTTACCGAGACGAGTAATTCTCGAGAAGTACGAACTCAAAATGATAGACAGATGCTTCGCAGAATTTGCGACGTGTGTGGTTCTATCAAGACTCGATTCGTCAAAAAAAAGAACGCGAGCAAAGGTAAAGGCATCGTGAATAAAATGATCAATAATCTACCTTTCGAAATGCATCTGCCTGGTCACAGTTTCACGGGACCCGGAACGAAATTGAACAAGAGACTCAACGCCGATCTGACTCCTAAATCTTGGAGCAAACCTGTGAATAGGGTGGACGCGGCTGTGCATGATCACGATCTGTGCTACGCCGGACATCCCGACACCAAGACTCGCAACAACGTCTGTGATAAAAATATGTTGGGGAATTTGAGAGGCATATCGAATCCGACCAGGAGAGAGAAGATAGAACGTTCGCTGGTTGGCAATCTGATCGGTGCGAAACGTCGATTCGGATGGGGCGTTCAAAAAAAAAAAAGTGCATCTGAAAAGAAGAAGAAACGATTACTGACGAGTGAATTGGCCGAGGAGTTACACAAACCCATCGTGCGTAAATTTCAAAAGAGAAGGGTGTTCGTGAAGAGTTTGGATGATATTTGGTCTGCCGACTTGGTGGACATGAGATCGTTTTCGAGGTGGAATGAGGGTGTCAAATATCTATTGATGGTCATCGACGTGTTTTCCAAATACGGTTGGATCAGAGCTTTGAAGAATAAATTGGGACCTTGCGTTGCTGAGGCTCTGAAGAGCATGTTCGACTCGTCTTCTCGAAAACCGAGTAAATTGTGGGTGGATACGGTAAAGGAATTCTACAACAAGCACATTCATCGATTGGTCGACCTCTACTCGATCGAAAACGAAGAGAAAGCCAGCGTGGTGGAATGTTGGAATCGAACGATGAAGGAAAAGATGCATAGATACTTCACGGCGAATTCGACCAAGAAATACATATACGCTCTGAACGGTCTGGTCAAAGATTTCAACAACACGCGACACAGATCGATCAAGATGATGGAAGCTAAGGATCCTCAAAATGAAAAACGGGTCTACGCGAATCTATATCCTGAAAGATCTAAGATTAGGAAGAAGTCTAGAACGCCGAAATTTGCGGTCGGTGATCGAGTGAGAATCTACGCTTATAAGAAGCACTTCGAAAAGGGTTATACTCCTCGATGGACCTCGGAAATCTTCGTGATAATCAAAATATTTCACACCGATCCGGTGACTTACGAAATCGAAGCTTTGGATGGAGAAGAGATCATAGGAAAGTTTTACGAACAACAGTTACAGAAGACAAAGTTTTGATAAAGAAAACAAATTTCTTTTATTTACTCTCTTTAACATTTTCTTGTTTACACACATATATATATATATAGGAGAGAAAAATAATAATAAAAATAATTAAAACTATTTTTAGATAAAAAAAAGGCAAGCTAATTAATAAACAAAAAAAACAAAAATCCTTTAAAAATGACAAATATACTAGATATAGCACAAAGCATAGTGAAAGATGAAAGTATTCAAGAATATGAGGTTCACGAATACGAACCGGTAACCGGAATGAGTTTGAACAATGCGGGAGAGATAAGAATCAACGTCGAAACTCAAGATCTATTCATACATCCTAGCAAAAGTTACATAGTGGTGCAGGGACGTCTCACCAAGGAAGATGGGAGCGACTACGCCGACGACGACACGGTTACTCTAGCCAATAATGGCATCATGCATCTATTCAGTAATATAAAATACATGCTATCCGGACAAGAGATGGAATCTGTGTTTCATCCCGGTCAGGCCACAACGATGTTCGAACTCTTGACGTATCCTGATAATTTTTCGAAATCCAGAGGACTTAATCAGTTGTGGGTGAAAGACACCGTCGGCCCTGCTAGCGCCGGTGTCGCCGCGATATTCGACTACGTCTTCAAGACATCCAGACCTAAAGGAACGTTTTCGTTCAGGATACCTTTGAAACACATCTTCGGATTTGCGGACGATTACAACAAGATCAAGTACGGATTCAAACACAATCTGACGTTGATTCGAAAAGGAAATGACGCAATAGTGAGACTCACTGCGACCGATGCGGGTAAGATAACTCTACACAAGATATCGTGGTTCGTTCCGCACGTGGAGCCTTCGATTGTGTAAAAAGCGCGTCTCTACAAGATCATAGAATCCAAGAGTGAATTACCCGTGGGATTTAGAATGAGACAGTGCGACACGGCTAGCATTCCTCTCTCCACGAATCACTTCGATTGGAGATTGACGGTGAAATCCGCTTCCGAGAGACTGCGTTTCATCGTGGTTGCGTTTCAGACTGATAGGGACGGGTCTCAGGAAAAGAATGCGTCGCTGTTCGATCACTGCCATTTGAGAAACATGCAAGTGTTTCTGAATGCCACGAGATATCCAGCAATCGATTACAACACGTCGTTCGACAAGAACGATTTCTGCAGACTGTACGGCGATGCCTCTGATTTTAGAAAGAAGTATCACGGTCTAGACGAATTGATGAGCAACCCTAACATATCTCCCGGCGAATACAAGTCGATGTATCCCATGTTCGTATTCGACGTCAGTAAACAGAGTGAACGACTCAAGAGTAGCGTCTTAGATATTCAGATCAAGATGCAATTCGATAGGAACGTGCCGAGAAAAAACGAAGCCTTCGCCCTGGTCCTGTCGGACAGAGAATTACAATTCGAATCGGATGGAAATAAGATGTTGATCATTCGATGAGAGACGTGTGTGAAAAAAAAAATAAAACAAAAATAAAAAAAGTAATGAGTAATTATTAAAAACAAAAAAAACAAAAAAAACAAAAAAAAAAATAAAAGTAATGAGATCTAGAGAGATTGAACATCTTTCTAAATCTCATTACTTTTTTTTTTTGTTTTTAATAATCACACATTATTTTTTTTTAATTAATTATTTCCACGCGTTCACTGTTTGTTCAAGGAACTAGTTCGATCAGTAGACTCACCGCGGAAGTGGCAGCTTCGGGATTATTGGTTTTCGTAACGAAATTAATCCTGTCTCCGGCGTTCACTTTGAGAGGCGTGCCGAACGTGCTAACATTCGCGTGTTGATTCTCAGTCTTTTCGATGCTGTATCTCTTATCGCTCTTATCGGTTGAGTCCGCATCCGTGTCGTCGACCTTCGACAGATTCAATATCTTGTTGAATCCCGCATTCAGATCCGATTTCATTTCTCGTCTGTCAGACTTTCTCTGTTCCAGATCTACGTAGTGTTTGGTCGCCACGTCCTTGGGATTCGTGGGAGTGGCCACGTTCGTTATCTTGTTAGAATTGGCGTTCAATTCTGAGTGCATTGTTTTCCGAACGTATCTATTTCTCAGGTGTTCGCTGAATCTCGTGTGAGAGTCGTCCGCGTATTTCTTGGTCGCGGCATCCGTGGGATCTATGGGATTCGCGACAGTCACCAAACGTTTGGATTTCAGATCGAGATCGTCGGTCATTGTTTTATCCACGTAATTATCTAGCATGATTCGTTCGAAATCGGCGTTCCCCCTGTCGACGTATTTTTTAGTCGCAGCATCTGCGAGATCTATCAGCTCGGGAAGATTGTAGAGCTTCTTATCGTTCATGTTCAAAGGTTCCTCTCGAGGTTCGTATCTCCGAACGTAACGTTCGCCCAAGTTGGCAACGTCGTAACCATCGACTTCGAGCGTCTCCCTCTTCTTTCTTAGGTTGACTTTTTCATCGTCACTTCTACCAAATTTATCGACTGGCATGTTGTTTTGAGATTTTTTGTTTTTAAAAAAATATATTTCAAAACGCAGTTTATTAAAAAATGAATTATTTTATTTTTATTTTTCGTTTGTATTTGATTAAAATTTTTTAACATAATTTTTTATCTTTATATACTATAAAAAAAAAATCTCTCTCTAATGTAAATCATTGAGAATGTCTTGAAACCGATCTCTTTCAGACCATCTCTTGAGAATGTAGAGACACAGGTGACCGCAAAACACTTGATCTGGTGATTGCACTCGTTCCGTGGTGTAACGAACCATCGATTTGTTGAAATAGTTCTTTATTTCTTTCGGTGGTAAGATTCCGTAGCTGTCGAAATAATAATTCTTCTTCCCGTTCTTGAACCACGCCAGCCAGTGAGTGCCTTCGCCCAATAAATCGTCTAGATTTAAAATTCCGCATTCCAATTGTCGAGGTCTTCTCTTCGGCAAGGCATCTCTAGAAAACACGCTTAGATAATCTTTGATTTTCAAATCCTTCGCCGCATTCGACAGATCGATGTTGGATAGGGGTTCGTTAGGTAAGACGACACCTTCTACAGATATCTCTATTTTCTTATTCATAAATGCGTATATATTTTTTTTTTATTTATTTTATTATAATTCACTAAAATGCCGTTATTTTTTTTAAAAAAATTTTCTTTTTCTTTTTTTAAACTAACTCTCTCGATGTCTCTATCGGTTTCCATAATCTTGAATCCGTATAATTCCACTTGATTTTCTGGAATCCTATCATCCTTACTCATATCTGGAATCCAATCATCCACAATCATATCGTCTAAAATTAGATCCAAGTCCAATGTCCGAGTGCCAAAGTGCTTATTTTATCGTCTAACACGAATCTCTTATCGTCGTCGGCCGTCAGCGAAATCTTGTTGACTATTTCGGTATACAAGTCAAGATTTTCACTTCGAATCGATTTCATAGTCTTATACACCGGACCACTTCCTAACAGACAATCTTTATACTCTTGGAAAGAGATATTTTTCTTCACCACACACGCTTTAACCCCTTTGCACTTCTTGATCTCTTCATCTTCTAGACGATAAGCATACAGTTTGGGTCTCAAGCCCACGAATTCGAGGATTTGTTTACCGCCGCTCTCATCCTTAAATTTACCCAACACCTTCTTGTTGTCGTTCGATTGAATGTTGGACGGGTGATCGACGGGATAATTGCTTGTGTCGAACCATGCGGCCACGTCCGGAGATATATCTCGGTAGACGTCTTTCGTCTCTATCTCGTAAACTAAACTGTCCATATCGGTGAACAGTAGTTTGGCTTTATCACCAAATTTTCGTTTGATGTAATCGTAGTGAAACTCGTACATCAATCGCTTGCTGATATCTAAAATGATCGGTCCGAGATAATATGGTTTGTCGAACTTCAGGTGTGTCTTTTGCATGTGAACAGCCACTAGCATTTCGTCGAATATGGTTCGGTGTTTGTAATTAGGTTTCGCCACTAATTTTTTACCTCTTTTCTCAGACGTGACGAGTCGAACGTCGGTTCTCTTCCTGATGTTTTCCATCGATTTACCGTACACGCAGTTGTTCATGAGTTTGAAATCTTTTTTGAAATCGTTCTCGGCTCGAATTCTGAGATTCGTGTTGAGATCGATGTATTTTTTCATCCAAGGCTCTTCGTCGAATGGAATGATGCGATGTATGTCGACTAATTTCATCCCGTAATCGAAGTATAGTTTCAAATTCTCACTGTAGACGACGTAGTTACGTTTGTTAAATAAATTGGGAATGAGTTTTTCCTCGTCTCCTTCGTTCGGTTCCATTCGTTCGGGAGCCAGCGGATAATCGTTGTGTAGATCGTGTAATTCTTCCGGATAGTTCAAATCGACTTCTAAAATGCAAGGATAGTCTCTCCATTTTTGCATCTCTTCCTGTTCCGTCACCCAATCGAAATTTCCAATCGGTAAAGGATGACTCATAGCCCAACCGTACAGATTATTAGCGTCCCAATACTGTATGTATTTATTCGACCGTTTCGGATCGAAACCTTCTTTCATGTAGGGATTGTTAGCTTCAGAATATCTGTGAGAGATCATCGAGACGCCACCTCTCGCAGCCCTTTCGAACATGAGCAACATGTCCACGTCGGATAATAATTCCAATTGGACTTCGGTGGTCTTCAACAGAGCGTACCACGCCAGACCGGGTGCGGTGAAATACCAAGCGGGATCCAGATCATAATTTCGACGACAGACGTCTCGAAAATTTTCGAACACGTCTGCCAAGAGCAGAACGTCGGTCTTCAGATAGAGATCGTGATAGTCTCTCATGGTTTTCATATTGAATGATTTCCACACGTTTTTGGCGTGTTCGTAATTCTCGTCGGAAATGTCGGATTCGTATGATTTCGAATAAAAATCTTCTTTCGAAGGTAGTGCGGTGTCATCGAATCTCTTTAGATCGTTCATGTAATCGTAAGGATAGACTCCTTTCCTCAACATGACATCTACTCGTTCTCCGAAATGTTCGCTCGTGATTTTAAATTTATCCTTGCTCATGTTATCGACTAATTTTTCCAGAGCGGTCGACATGAATTTAAAACTGTCGATGAAACATATGGCTCTACGAATGAATTTTGTTTTTTCTTTCAACGTCTCTCCGTCGATTACTCTTTTCTTCTCCATGAGCTTCCATTTCATGAATGAAATGTATCTTTCTTCGCTGTTCGCGATGCAATTTAATTCGTCGTGGGAAGAGGCGAGATTTTTCACGAACAGATGACTGTCGTAACCCGAGAGATTGTGAAATATCACCGGATAGAAAACGGCATCTCGATATTTTAAATTACACTTGCTGTGAGCCGGACCGCGATACAGACCCGTGTAATGATCGTGGTCTCTGACCTTCTTATTTTCCTCCGAATTCTCGTCGAACGATTGTCTGCATATGTGACATTTGGTGGCTCTGTTATTTTCGTCCTGCTGCTCTCGCGTGATGATCATTTTCGCCGGAGTTTTGAATTTGCCGTATAACATTTGAATTTTTGATTCTAACTCTTCCACGAACCTTTGAGCCACGTCGTCATCTTCGCACTGTTTCGTGTAGGTGAAGGGACCCATGTCGTGTTGCGAGTCGAAAGCGCATTTCACGTAAATGCAATAGCCTGAAGGTATGTGTTTTTGATATCTTTCGACGTAATTTTGAAGAGCGTTGGGTTGGCAGGAACTCATTTTCGCGGTGAAACATTCGAAATCGGCGTACACGACGAATGGTACTTTTAACCTTCTATTGTGATTTTCAAACTTCACGATAGTGTTGGGTTTGGGCATTTCGATGGCGACACCTTGATTTTCGTTGCAATATTCCTGATGTTTCGCTAACGATTTTTCGCTGTGAAACGCATTCAAGCAGTTGCAACATAAACATATCTTTCCTTTATGTTTATTATTTTGTCTCGTAATCGGCTCGGATTTTTAACCCAACAATAATGACGATTGTCACCATTCGAAATCAATAATAAAATAATCGTCTTTTCTCTTTCGAGATACGAAATCTGTCTGAGAGGATAGATTGTTCGTTTTTCATCGTCGTATCCCAAGACATTCACTGATACGGGGGGATTTTGAGCCTCGAAATGTTCGATGTGTTTTAACTCTGTTGGAAAAGTCACTCCGGTCCAATCAAGATTTTTAGAAGTCTCCTCGTAATGAGAAACTCTATCGGAATTCATTTTGACAGGGTATAAAGCGGAGGTGACTGCCCATTTAAAACACTGATCATCTTTATTTCTCACATTGACCACAGATTGTTTTTTAGCTAAGAAATACGGTAATTTCACGTAGGAAGACCCTTTCAATGAATCGTTTTCAGTTATATGAATTTCGAGTTTCAACACCTCATCGAACGTCCAATTACTACCTTCATGTTGATAATTCGCGAGAGACGTCAACATCTTGTCTTTCATCTTTTCGAAAACGTCTAATAAATCTGAACTTTGAAGTACAGGTTCGACGTTAGATCTGAAATATGCATTTTTCACGATGCTCTCGCCAGACTTCACGTCGATTTTATTCATCACGCAATGGAGTATCATCTTAATTTTTAGTCCCACATTCATGTGTTTGCGAAACAAATCCAATACTTTTTTCTTTACCCGTTCCATGAACAATTTCGGATCGATTTTCTTGAACGAGGGAACCACGTCGAAAGTTTTAAAAATGCCTTTGATCGCACTCTCCCGTTCTATGGGCTTCGATTGGAATAGTTCCATGACGAGTCGTGCTACATATTCTTCTCCTTTCCCTTCGTTGATTGCTTGTCGAATTTCGCTTGATATATCTCGTTTGTCTAGAATCTGAAGTGCATCACTCGTTTTCGTTTTAGTTTTTCTTTTCTTTTCTTTTGAAACTTGAAGTTCTTCAACGGCTTTTCGTTTAGTCGTCTTCTTATTTTTCACAATCGAAACGTTTTTGGTTTTTTTCGACGTCGGCATTTCGATTCCTTTTACTATCTTTTTCTTCTTCTCATTTTTCACAACCGATTCATTTTTTGATGTCGTTGCTATCGACATTTTGTTTGCCTTTCTAGCGTTTCGCAAATATTCCTGTATGACTTCAATTTTTTTTGATTTAGTTCTATGATTTCTGAAATGTGGAATTTTTAATAGTTTACAAATCTCGTTTAACTGAGGTATGGTTTTCTCATTTAAATTTTCCATTTTTTTATTTGTTTGCTGCATTTGTAAGAATATTTTTTTTTGTTTTCGAATTTTGTATTTAATAATAATTTGTTAAAAGTTTTAAAACTGTTTATATATATATGTTTTAATTCCTTCAAAAAAAAATTTTTTTTTGATGAAATTAATTGATTTTTTTTATGTTCCTTCACGTGAAAAAATTGAATTAATACGAGAAAAAAGGACGTTAAATTTAAACTTTTTATTTATATATAAAGAGAAAAAACACTTTTACCCAAAAAAATTTTCACATTAAAGAAAATTTAAAAAATTTTTTTTTTTTATATATATATAAAGAGCAAAAAAAAACAAACTTTTAGACAAATTATTATTTAAATACAAAATTTAAAAATATATATATTAATTGCAAGAATTCATAAAACAAAAAAAACAAACAAATAATCGATCATGACAACAACACCTAAAAGATGCGAATTGAAATTGAAACGAGTTGAAACGTGTAAAAAATTCAATTTTAAAATCTGTAAATTACAACGACACGATTCCATCGAATTGAACAAGGTCGAGACGAAGGGCTTAGAGCGCTACTACGACAGATATAACATGCCTTTGAAATTGGACGAAGCCATGCTCGATTTGTTTTACGACTACGAAAGCGATCTGCAGAATATCATCGTTGCCGAAGACAGAGAATTCGACAAGGACGATTTGTCGTTGTTCTATGGAAGTTACATATATCCAAACATCTCACTTGAACTCGTGAACAAATCGGGTGGTGAGAGCACGTTGACCGAAGTAAAAAAACTCAAAAAAGTAAAGATAAACATTCAACACATTTGCGAAAAAGGAGAAAATACGAGTGTCAACATGCTAATAACGGACTTGGAAATATAAACAATAAGATTGATTTTTAGCGAAGAAGAAAAAAAAAAAAGTAATGAGATCATCTTTAGATCTCATTACTTTTTTTGTTTTTTTTTTTTGTTTTCCTTCTTCACTATTACCCATATATTATAATAACGTTTCCTTTTTTCTTAAATTTCAGCAGTGATTCTTCTTTTATTTTTTTTTTTTTTGTGATATGCTACGTTTTTATAACAACACATTTGTTTATCCGAATCATAATTATGAACGAATGTTGTGCATCTCTCGGTAACACTCGCATCATTACCATTCTCTTCAGAAGATAGTGGTAACGGTGGAAAACGTCTCATTCTTTTAAATTTCAACTGCATATCCCGATCTTTATTTAACTCTTTCATCAGTTCTTTCCTAAGATATCCATCATTAGAGTCTAATCGTTTTTCCACATCTTTTTCGCACTCTATCTCACGATATTCATCATTGTCGTCTAATTGTTTTTCCACCTTTTTATCCATTTTATATATTATTTTATACTTTCTATGATTTATATTTTATATTTATATAATTATATAATTTTTTTACATTATAATAACATATTCAAAATCGGTATATTCTTAAACGGTGAATTCTCACCAAACAACAAACCCTTACCGAGTCGCTCAACGTTCCGTCCACTCTTCAGATAGAGACAGTTTCCACTCAAAGACTTGTCACCTCTAACGGGTTCTAGATACAATCCTTTACCGCTGTCGTCTACGTGGACGCGACACACGGCTCCTCCCTTCTTCAAAAACAGTCTGCTGCCACCCATTAATTTCTCAACTCCCAAACTCGCGAGTCCCGTGAGAGCTCCCACGCTGAGTCTTTCCGAGAAAGGGTAATGCCTTTGCGGCGAAGGGTAATGCTTTTGCGACGATTCCTGCCAATAGCGGTAGAAAACCGCCTTTCATTCTCAAATTGTATCTCAATTGAGCGGGACTCAATCTCACCGTCAACCCTCTTCCATCACGAATCGCTTTCTCCATCCTTTTGATTTGACTTCTGGTCCAGGCGATCGAATCCTGACCGCCACTCGTCAGATCTTCGTGAGTGAATTTGAATCTCACCGCCTCGCCTCGAGTTGTTAACGCTCTCTTAAGTTTCTTCCTCTGTCCTACGGATATGTTCACATTTTTAACCACGTATTGGGTCATAATTCTTTTTTTAAAATATATTTTCTTCAATTGTTTTTTTTGTTTTAATGATAATTATATATATTAAATAATGTTTGTAAAATTAATATTGCGTTTATTTTATTTTTGTTATTTATATATATACACAATATTTTTTTTTTTTTGCTTTTATATTTCTCTTATGTGAAATCGTATCGTCACCCTCTCTCTGCGAAGATCTAACAGTTCACCATTTTGATCCGTCAACGTGGTTTTGAGACTATACGTGTCTAAAATCACTGGTAGATAAACTAAATTTCGAGGTCGCTCCACGATCTTATAACCCGACGACACGTTTGAAAAGAAGGAATAGATCGTCAGTTGAGCGCTACCATCCACGTAGCTTCCAGCAATCACATCCACGTTCACCAGAATGCTATTGACTGCGAGACTGTCGACCGTATTTTCAGATGCCGCGTGGCCTCGATACATCTTTCGATCGAATCCCAACATCTTGCCTATAGAATCATCCGTATTGAAATCCACTCGAAAATTATCTTCCAAATCCAACATCGTCTGTAAGGTATTAGGATTGGGAGCGAGTCTGATCTTGTTGCTTCCCTTTCCATCCGTCTTCATTCGCGTCTGAATGTAATTGTTCAAATCGTCTATTTCGTAACTTCCTTTGGGAATTCGAATCTCCAACCAATCCACTCCGTCGGAATACTTGAACGAGTTATTCTTTTCGGTGACATTGGGAAAGGAATAATAAGTCTCCAGATTCACCAACGCCATCTCGTATCTTTTCTCTCTATTCAATTCGATGGAAGGTTCGAATTTCGTCGCGAATCGAGTCGAATCGCCACTCACCACGATTTGAATGGATTGTTTTGCAGCCGTATTCTCAGCTATCCGTTCTAACAATTCTTCTTGTTCGAACATTATATTTTAATTTATTTTTATTTTTTCAAAACTAATTATTTGAAGATTTATTATTTTCTAATTTTTTTTTATTTTCACGCTCTATCTTATTGTCATCAGAAACATAAAACTTGTCGAATCCGCACCGATATTTTCTGTGATTAAATTCGCTAGTCAAATCGATCACGATGAAATTGTAAAGTCCTCCATCCCAAACCCTCTTGCAGAATCTCCTGAATTCCGCCACGCTCATGTCGTTTGCGACGTGATCGCCGTAGATGTGATTGAGATTCTTGAGATCTTGGCGAAAGAGACATAGAAAATTAGCGTTCTCCCTTATTGTCTGTCTGGGCAATGGAAAATAATTCTGCGACAGGTAGAAACAGTCCACGTTGCTGTGTCGACCCCTAACGTAATACGATTCGCATCGGTTCTGTCTCTCCAAAAGCAGATCGTTGAAAATCATGAGATTCTTATCTTCCTATTTCAATTCTCTAGGATCCGGAACGTCGCTAGCTTTCTCATAAAATCGACACTCGACGTTCGAAGATGCATTTCTCTTCATCAATTCCATCGCCGCACCGTCCAAAATGGTCGAAAGAGGAGCTTCACTTTTGTCGAATTCCTCCCTACTGTCAAAGATTCTGGCTATGACGTCCTTGGGTAAATCCAATGCACTCTCATAGCAATCTATATTCAGATTGAAACAAGCTCTTGCCAAACACAAACAATCTGTCGTAATCCAACCAGTCGGGTCGGGACAACAGATTCATCAACAGATTGGTCTTTCCACAATTCGATTTTCCCACTATCAAGCCTCTTATGCTTTTGGGAAAGAACTCGTTATTCGACCTCTTGGTCGCGGCGTCGTTCCAAGATATATCTTTAATGTTCATCTTTGTTTTTATTTTTTGTTTGTTTGTTATTTTAGATTTTTTTCAAACACAATTTTTTATGTTTTTTCAAACTCAGTTTTTAATATTATTATTTATTTATATTACACCGTCGCGAGTTTTCAATCCAGATCCACTCGTCATTTTGGCTAAATCTTGTATGGGTACCACAGCATCCTTAAAATCTTTCCAACTTTTCGGCGTTCGCTCTGACGCAGCTCGCTTCGCCGGCGGACTGATCAACTTGTCGATCAATGCGTCGGCTGCCCTCTTGCCAGCCACAGAAGCTATCCTACCACTGGCTTCGGAAGCGGCTTTCTTACCAGCATCCAAAGCTTTCTTCTTACCGACCTCAAACGCAGTCGATGCGAGTTTTCTACCCGCATCGCTCGTGAACGCTCGCATTATAGAATCGACGATGCCAGAACCGCCTTGAATGTAAGTTCTGATGTATCCCCTGTTCTTTAACACCAACATATTTTTATTTATAATGTATATTTTGTTTTCACTGGTAAACTGTTTGTTGTTTAAATATTTTTTATTATTCTAGTGTAAAATTTACTATTTTTATTTTATATATTTTGTTTGTTTGTTTCTCTCTACTTATTATATACATCAATCCTTCAATTCGTTCATCAGCCTTTTATAATGTTTTTTATTCAAAACCTTCTGTCTTAACAATTCGTCAGATATAGTAACTATTTCATTATCTAACCCTGTGTTACCAGCACGTCTACTTGCCATCAACAAACTCAATCTCTGAGACAGAGCGTCAGAATCGCTCGGAAGAAAAGTGGTTTTCACCCCTTTACCAGTCACCGATTCAACGAACTTCTTATTCATATCCCATATGGGTTTCACCACTTTCGTCCACTTGTAACCTTTGTTGGCTTTGAGTCTCGTCTCTCTGGCATCGTTATTTCTCAACATGGCGTGGGTCTGAACCAGAATGTCGCCGTAATTGTCGAAATCCTGTTCTGTGTAATCTCCAGGCTTGTCGAAAAGGAGCAATTTGCGCAGTCCATCAGTTATTTTATACTTATTCGAACCGATGATTAAATCTTCATCATCCATTTCCACTTCTGTATCGCCCACAAAAGTTCTACCGTCCGAATCCTTATAAATTCCATACAACAGATCTCTCTTACCGCTATCCTCCGACGACGCGAAGCTATCAGTGGTGATAGTCGAAGCTGTATCGTCGCTCTCGCTCATGTCGGTTTGAATCCCTGTGGGAACGTAATCTGGTGTAGATTGAAAGGAATACTGATTTCCAAAACTACCGGGCAACGAACCCATTCTCAAAGAACTCTCTTTTATGGGTCTCAATTCTTCAACTATCTCCTTCTTGCTTCGCTCTTGAACATCCGTCACGGGTTTAAATATTTTTGTGGCTTCGCGTCTGAGTTCCATCTCTCCAAGACGTCTGATTCTGTCAGCCGATTGAATGCTCTTCTTGGCATGTTCATATTCGTTTAAAATATGATCTCGATGTTTAGCATCCATCTGTAAAAACATTTTTCGTTTTTAAATTATTAATGTCCTTTGAGTATGCTAATGTGAGTTATTTATTATTTTCAAAATTAAATGTATAATTATTTTTTATGTTTTAAGTAAATAAAAAATCTTCTGTCTTTAATATAATAACTAAAAAAAACCAGCTGAGAAAAAACATTTTACACGATAAAACCTATATAAATGCGTTTTGCCGCCGAACGCGTTAAAATCGCATCACCGATTATTCACTCAGTGTCGAACTGGGAAAAACTTGAAAAGTTTGAAAGTTTTTAGCGCATGAGAAACCGGTTTCTGATTTAACGTGTTTGAGAATAATTATGTGTGTTAAAAGGATTTCATTCATAGCTCAAAATCATTCACTCAGTGTTGAACTGGGAAAACTCGAAAAGTTTAAAAGTTTTAGCACATAAAGAAACCGGTTTCTGATTTAACGCGTTTGAGAATAATTACGTCTGTTAAAAGGATTTCATTCACATCTCCGAACATTATCACGAATATATTAAAAATTTACAACTCAAACCTAATTGAGTGGAAAAATGCGTTTTATTATCTATTATTAAAATGATCCATTAAACGAAAACCTTCATTCACACCACAACAAAAACATGAGTGTCAATTACGAACTATTTTTTATTTGAATGAAACATTCTATAAAGTGTTTTATTAAAATTTACTTCACAAAATTAGCAGTGACAAAACGTGAACAAACAATTTTTTACCTCCGATTTTTTCTAATTTTTCCAAACTCATTTTTTTTTCGTTTACATTGAAACAAAACATGAATATCTATTTTTACAGATTATATTTTATAGTCGACTCTTTTGAACGAAAACCTTCATTCACACCAGAACAAAAACTGACACTCATGTTTTATAGTCGACTCTTTTGAACGAAAACCTTCATTCACACCAGAACAAAAACATGAGTGTCAGTTTTTACTCTCATTGTGGGTTTGCAGGTTCGGTATCACCTCTTTTCCATGTACCGTACATAGGTCGATTTTCTGATGTAGAATGCGCAAATGGTTTCCGTGTATGCCTCCATAGGATTCAGTGTTAAGATCGTGTACAGATATGGATGATACCGAATCCGCAAACCACTTTTTGATGACGATACAGAATCCGCAACACGTTTTTTGCTCGCGATTTTAACACTGAATCCTATGGGGGAAACCCATTTGCAGATTCTGTATCAAACAGTACACCGTTTTTTTTCATAAAATTTCATACATTTTTTTCACTCTTGAGCGATGTGTATATAGAATCCAGTGATATAGAATCCGCAAGCGGATTCTGTATCACCATAAAAACGACAAATCGTGTACCTGTACACGATTTTAACACTAAATCCTATGGAGGTGTACATCGATGTACGTGTACATGTACGAAATCGTGTACAAGTGATACCGAATCCGCATTTATTACCTACTTACGGTCCCTGGAGCTGAGGGAAAAAATTGGGAAAAACAGTGAAAAGGAGTGCCAGATGTGTAATTTAGGCATGGTGGAGACCCTGGAACACTGCTAGAATGCCCAAAATACCAATCTAAAAGAATAAGATTCACTGGGAGTATAATGGGGAAGTGGGATGGGAGAATGAAGGACATGTGGTTAGTGGGAGACTCAAAGGAGAGGGTTAATATGCTAATTGGAGAGATTGGGAAGAATGGGGCACGGGATGTTATCAAGCAGTTCATCTCTGAGTGTTGGGAGGAGAGAAGAAGTGTGGGAACAGGGAGGCAGTTTGGAGTACAGGGGTAACCAAGGCCTTCTCACCCGAGAACCGCAACAAATCTGCGGCCGGCAAAAGTGTTATTATTATATTATTATGTTGTGTAATAAATGCAACAAGCATCTGATGAGTTTGCTATTTATCACCTCAACACAGAACTAATCAAATGAGTTGCAAAACAAACATCTTTACTGGTAGAGTGCTAAGTTATTTTTCGAAGGTGATTTGTTACATGAGTATTTGTTTTTCAAACATACTATTTATTTATTTATTTATTGGTGTTTAAGGTCACATACTTATGCACAATGGCTAATCGTGACTGTGACAGTTTTACAGGTGGAGGAAGCCGGAGTACCCAGAGAGAACCACCAAGCATCGGCGAGCAACTGTCATATCCTCAACATTCTAACTCTGTTCAAGCTCGACTCAAGCAGGGTTACAGCAGTTGAAGACATGTGCACCATCGACGTGCAGTATGCCTTAGTACACGGCATCATTGTGCACCCGTGTAGGCAACCGGGATAAAGTGCCTTGCCAAAGGACACAATGCAGGTCGTCATGGACGGGGATCAAACTCGGGACCTCTTGCATAGAAGTCCAACAGTCTACCACTGAGCCACCATGCTCCCCTTTCAAACATACCATGTTCATGTTACCTGCAAGATGTGTCAAATTTAATGAAATTTTAATCATAAATAATTGATCTGCAACATTTTATTGGAGAGTGCCTGCTGGCACTCTCCAATAAACTGCAGCAAAACACTTTTATATGAACATTTTTCTTGCTACAGACTGGCAGACAGCAAGCTAATGTATATAGTGTAAAGCCGCTTTCAGCACTTTTCAACAGAGCCATGATAGTGGCTTCTAGAATTCAACCAGTTAAGGAACTGTGAATCAAAAATGAACTGGGTTGTTGTTTACTACTTGAATTATGTCATTTGATGCTGTGTAGCAGCAAAGATGAATAATGACAAGTTAACAAATAACAGAATATATATATATATATATACAACCAGATGTTCAAAGTGAGCCTAAAACATTCACCGGAGTTCAAGTTTTTCCAACAGAACTGGGCTAATGGGTATGGGCTAATGGGTATCAGGTCAATTCGTAACCTGGTCTCTTCATAACTTAGTCACCTTGTAATTTAGATGTTTTGTAACCTGGTCTTTTCATAACCAAATAAAATTAGAGTGTAGTTATAATAGTTTTTAAAAAATATTGAGTGGTATTTAAAAATAAATATGAATATTTACAGACCAACTGTGAAGTCTATCTTAGTGTTATATGATTTGGTAATTGATCACTTATCTACCCCTCCACAGACATCTACATGGAGAAGTGAAGGAGGAAGTGAAGGGTCAGTCAGAGATCTCTGAAATCATGTACCCTCTCTAAGTTTGGTTTGGCCACCTGCAGGTTACATATGTTCTATGGATACAGATAGATAATTCATTGACTATGGAGAAAAGAAACGGTTGACCCTATTAATGAATAGCTTCTTTGCCAGTGAAAATTATTCAATTAAAAGGTGTAGTCAATTAAAAGGGATTTAGTCACATTCCTATATTCCAGAGTTAATATGAGCATATTTATTCTATTATATATTGTTTGACAGAGATCATGGAGCTCTGTCATACAAGATGTAACAGATTAAATACCTGTACTGGATGTATTGTCGGCATAATTTTTATTCAGTGAACAGTTTACACTATAATCTTTATGCAATTAAAAGGTCAAATTTGTATTGAAGGTATGCCAAATTGTTTTGTGTCTGGAAGAGAATAATTATTTTTCAGTAAAGCAAGTACATGTCACCAAACAATACTGTGCAGCAAATTTGGTTCAAATTGGCCAACAGGTTCTAAAACGTGGGGTAGGTGTCATAAATCTAGCTTCTCCCTTGACAAGCCCAGTTATTATCAGACAAACTTTCTTTGAACAAACTTGAATCTTGGTCACTAAAGGAAGTTGCATCTCAAAATCTCAAAGCATTATTCAAAATGTTGCATTCAATTCTTATGTGACTGCCTTCTATACTCAAAATGTATCGAAATGGGACACAGAATGGGTCATGAATTATTGTGAATCAATGCAACATTGAAAAATTGTCCCCTGAGTTCCAATGTGTTCTATGTGCCACAAAATGATAATAAATTTTAAAGGCAGCCCAAACAGGTCTGGCATTCCAGAAAATCAAGGGGTGCAAAAAATTGCCCTCCTCAATTTTTTCTAGGCGTGCAGTAGGCGTGCAGCACTCCTAAAGAAAGCCAGGCCTGAACGCAACACCTTATGTGAAGTTCAACATACAATGTGCCTTGGATCTCCTAGTTCCCATCCCTCCAGACCACAAGAAATGAGAATCCTCAACACCTGATAAAACATTGATTCTTTAGAGACAGAATTTGAATCATTTCAACTCCCATAAACAGGAACTCAGGAATTCAAATTTAATAAAATCTGTGTTTCATTCCATTTTACTAAGATTCAGTTGCCATCATAGAAATAATGCTTGGATATCTTGTATACCCATTAATGACAATCTTAAGGAGAGGATTTTTAAAGGTTTTTTCTCACAATGGACTAAGTTAAAATTCAGGCTTGATTTAAACAAACTTCAATCTGAAAAGGATGTCGCAAATAAAAAAAAAAAAATCCTGACTGGTAGTTTTGGAAAAGACGATTTTTGAATAATATTCCTCATATAGCAATAAGTTAAAAGTTGGGAGCCCAATGGTACCCCAAATAAGAATCCATGAACGTAATTTGAAAACACCTGAATCATACCCTCCTAAAGATGCAGAATACCAAATATCAAAAGATTCTGACTTGTGTGTCGGAAGACGCTTTTTTTAAAGACTTTTCCTCATATTGCATTAAGTTTTTTCCTCATATGACACTAAGTTAAAATCTAGGCTCCCATACCTAGGGACTTCGAAAATTTAATTTGCCTCAGGATACTAAGGATGTTGTGTACCAAATATCAAAAAATTCTGAAAGTAGTTCTGGAGGAGCCTTTCAAAGAATATCCCTCATATTGCACTGAGTTAAAAAAAATTTGAGCTCTCAAAGGAAGCCCAAAGATGAATCAAAGGATGTGATTTGAACAAACTTGAATCTTACCACCCTAAAGATACTGTATGTCAAACATTAAAGATTTGGACTGGTAAATCTGAAGGTTTTTAAATAATAGGGAGCCCAAATAAAAACTCAAATACTTGATTTCAATTGAACTTGAATCTGATCTCTCTAAGGATGTTGTGTTCCAAATATCAAAAGATTCTGACTGATGGTTCTGGAGAAGAGGATTTTTAAAGAATATAAACTCGTAAACTTGATTAGAACAAACATGAATCTGATCCCTCGAAGGATGCTGCATAACAAATATGAAAAGATGTTGACTGGTTGGTGGTTCTGAAGAAAAAGATTTTTAAAAACTATTCTTCAAATTGCACTAGGTTAAAATTCAGGCTTTCATGGGGCGGGGTGGGGGTATTAATCCAGGGAATTGATTGGAATTTTTTGTAAAAAATTATTCCTCATATTGTGCAAATTTGAAATTCGGGCTCCCATAGGGGCCCTAATATTAACCCATGGACTTAATTTAAACAAGATTGAATGTGAACCCCCTAAGAAACCTGAATATTTATTTATTTATTGGTGTGTTCAAGGTCACATATTTCTACACAGTGGCTAATCATGACCACAACATGGAGATAAAGCCATGTTGCCAATTTTAGTGGACTTCCACCCCAAGCTTTGGTGCCTGGGTCCTATTTTACCAGTAAAACAGAGCTTGTGTACCACAGTAAACAAGCACTGCTTCACTTCCCATAAGAATCCTGAATACCAAACAATCCAATGATTCTGATTAATGCTTATGGAGAAGATGATTTTTGAGGCTATTTCTCATATAAGTTAAAATTTGGGCCAAAATGTGAACACAGGGACTTGATTTGTACAAACTAGAATCCCCCCACCACCCCTCTCTCCAATGCTATACACCAAATACCAAATATTGAATATCTGACTGGTGGTTCTGGAGAAGAATATTTTTAAATTATATTCTTCTTGTTGCAATAAGTTAAAATCTGGGCTGCCATAGGGAGTCTATTGAACCCAGGGTCATGATGACATGATTTGAACAAATCTGAATCTGACACCCCCACTCTCCCAAGGACTCTTTGTACCAAATGCCAAAAGATTCTGAATGGTGGTTTTGGAGAAGATTTTTTGAATTTTCAAAAAACATTTCATGGTGCTTATGGTTATCCCCTTCTGGCACACCCTGTGAGTCTGACAACTTTATCTGAACAAACTTGAATTGACATGGAACATGCATAGTAAATTTGGTTCAATTTGTGCAGTAGTTTTTGAGAAGACGATAATGTCAAATATCCGCTGGATGGGCAGATAGTTGATGAACAGAAATTGATCAGCAAAGCTCCCATTGAGCTAAAAATGAACTATAAACAGAACACTAAATATATTCAAATATTTTAACTATCTGCTTTGATAATAAGCAAAATCTATTAAGAATTGATATGAATTATCTTTTGCTTTATGACTGTGGGATGAGTGTGTTAAGTTGTATGAAGTCTATATATAATTTAAATCACACCGTTTGCATGTATTATAATGCACCCATGCACAGTCGAGGTGTCCATCATTTCTACCATTGCAATCATATAATTATATCTGCTTTTTTGCATCTGACAGTTGTATTATTTTCAACATAGACTAATACACAAAGTTTCAAATACTGATGAGAAAAACTGGCGGGAACAACCCACCTGAATACTAACAGCCAACCTGTGGCAACTGTAGTGTAACCGCACCAATGAACATACACATAATTTTTTATTTCTCAAATGCATTTCCAAAGCAAAAATATTCATGCCATAAGAAAGTTATTCGAGTTATGAAAAACTCACCTCGACCAATTATATAAACAAATTGGATATGATATCATTCAAGAAAATTAAAATTTGTGTAATTCTTTTTTTTTTTAAATTTCCATGGAATTTAATTTCAAGCTAATCATGTATAATTCAAAGTCTGAAATTTGTTTTTATTTGATTTTAGAATCGTGCCTGTACTGAAAGAGATCTACAAGAACAATACATAAGACAATAAGACATAAGACAATACAATACAAATGCAGTTAGTTACTATGTAGGAAAAAATCACAATGGATTGAGAATGTCATGCCTTAGCAAGTACCTGGATTTATCTCAACCCAACATGAATAGCAGACAATTACAAAAATAATTGTTGAATAACATAAAATTTCACTTTTTGTCTCAAAAAACATATGACCCTTGATTAGAATGAGCTCAATGCGACTGAATGAATGGGTCATAGGTTATGGCTTTTGAGATAAAAAATGAAGAAACAATGACACATGAATGGCGGGGTTTTTTTTTGTTGAGAATACTGTTTGTTTGTTTGTTTGTTTGTTTGTTTGTTTGTTAGTGGTTATTGTCACACATTTATGCACCATGGCTAATCGTGACACAACATGGAGATGAAGTCAAGTTTAGTCAATCGTTGATCAACATGTTGCCCATTTTAGAGGACTTTCACCCCAAGCATTGGTGACTGGGTCCTATTTTACTAGTAAAGCGGAACTGGTTTACCACAGTAAACATGTGCTGCTTACTTCCCGGGGTTCCAACGGGGATGTTGAGAATACTGCTGACTGTATTTACCTATTATTATAGGTAAATGGTTAATTCGTTTAAGGCTAAACACATTACCATAACAAAAATCAAAGTTATGTTATCCCTTTACCTAAAGTAACATTCATATCTGGCCAGTGCTATTCACAAAAATCATCATTTTCACTCATAAAATAACTTAAATATGTAAAGGGTTAACTCCTTGAATGCTGCCGGGGGATATTACTCCTGCCGAGAAAGGGAAATCTCTTTCCAATAAAGTAAGTAAAATTTGAGCATGTTTTACCCAATTCTTCCCTGTAAATTTTATCAACATCTTTATCAATAATTTCTTAAGTAAAATTTTCAATGGATTTTCCATGAAATCGAGTCATGGCTGCTTCACAGAAGCAATGACTAGATTTGAAAAATATTTTTAAATTATAAAAGGCACCAAGAGTTAATTAATATAATGGCTGGACACACTGGCATAACAATGAAAGTGTCAATAACACTGCAGCTCAACTTGTCCAAGAAGGGACTGAACACTAAATAGAAAGCTCCAGCAATGCGAAGTCATTCAATCAAGTTTCTACAGAAAAGACATCACACCAAAGCTGCATGTGAAATCTGAAAATAGATCGGGTGAGGGATGTGACCTGTAGGGTGTACTAATGGAATTGTTAACAATCTATATACCAAATCCAAGATGGCTGATGGTGGCCATGTTTTTCAATGAAATTCAGAAAAATTTGATAGCTCACATATAGACATCACACCAAAGCTACATATGAAATTTGAAGAAAAATCGGATGAGAGCTGCGGCCTCTAGGGTAGGCTAAAGGAATTATGGATGGACAGAGGAACATATGAATAGGGAGCCCAAATATTAACCCAGGGAACCAATTTGAATCTTACACCCCCCTACCCCCTCCCAAGAGATATTGTATACCAAATATGAAAGCATTCGGACTGGAGAAACTGAAGAATATTTTTGAAGAAATTCCCTCATATTTCACTGAGTTAAAATTTGTATCTGACCCCCCAATGGATGCTGTATACCAAATACCAAAAGATTCTGATCATTGGTTCTGGAGAAAATTTGTTTTTTGCAATTTTTGCAAATAAGCTGTTTGTTTGTTTGTTTGTTGGTGGTTAACGTCACATATTTATGCACTATGGCTAATCGTGACACAACATGGAGATGAAGTCAAGTTTAGTCAATCGTTGATCAACATGTTGCCCATTTTAGAGGACTTTCTCCCCAAGCATTGGTGACTGGGTCCTATTTTACTAGTAAAGCGGAACTGGTTTACCACAGTAAACAAGTGCTGCTTTGCAAATAAGCTGACTCAGCATTTTTTCAATGCCCTCCACAGAACACTCTGACAAAACCGATGGTAAATTTTTTTACCATTTAATTCTCCTGGTCCTAAGGATGCTTCATACCAAATAACAGTTCTCTGTTCCATGTGGTTTGGGAAATATGGCGTTTGAAATTATTTCTATTTTTAGCTCCTGGGGTTCCCGTGGGGACACAGGAAATTTTTATTTTGCATGAGTCAAGTACTTAAGACTCAATAAAACCACATACCAAATTTGGTTCAAATAGGACCATTAGTTCTGAAAATAGAAATTTTGGGCAGGGCCAAAAAATCTTTTCTCTCACATTACAAAGGCAAATATTGTTCCATGAACTTTGTTTGAACAAACTTGATTCTAAACCTCAAAAGGAAGCTCCATACCAAATATCAAGTGACTGTACCCACTGGTTCTTGAGAATAAGATTGTAATAAACCACCACCCGGGCTTGGCGCTTCCCATCACGTCAACATCCACCCGGCTTGCTCATAACTATACCAAAGAAACTATCCTTCGGAATTTAACCTGGATACTCGACACAGAACGAGCGTGACTAGGCCGTGAAGAACCCACTACCAACACATACCTTCCCACGGCTATTGAATTACCTTCACGCCCTATCCGTTGTACCAACCGACGTACTAAAAATACCCTGGAGCGTCGCAAACGACGACGGTTTCAACGACAATCACACCTTACCAAGTTGGCTGACAAAGCTAGCAAGCACATCACAAACCTATCCACCTATACTCTCAGTTCCCATGAAAAAAATTGTACTGGGCAAAGGGTTAAAGTTTATACCAACACCCTCAAAACCCACCAGATCATTCTGCAATGGGGACGTCCAACTGCTTCATAACAGAATGCGGTTGAGGGTTCTACACGCTGACCAACAGCGGCGGTTCATTAACCTTTTCCACCAAAAGACCAATACTGCTCCAATCACCTGTCACAATGTCGCAGTTGAAACATACCTGTCGAAAACCAAAACTGGAACGAAACAACCAACCATAACAAACAACCCGCCCCCCCCCCCCCCCCCACACCGCATATGCCGATCCGACCGGATCGAGACACCGTATTTTACAAAATACCACCACCTTTACACCATCCGGGGCCTAGGCCGTCAGACGGAGCTACCATCGTTTCTCTGCTCACGGGAGAGTTCACCAGGACACCTCCTGTCTCGCACCACCCATAGATGACCACACCCGAAACCTGGGAGCGAATCTGGTTGCTACTGTCCCTTCATTACCACCCTATGGGGCTGGCTGGGCATGTTGGGTTTAACAAAAACACAATGCCCTTTCAGGACCATCACTCACACAAACTTTCACTTGAAATGAAATGGCCCAGTGATTTTGGAGAAGTCCAAAACATGGTCTTGATGGGCGACGGACAGATGGAGAGCGATATATTGGGTTAGCTAAAAATTTTAAGAATTTCTGAGAAAAAGAAATCAGGGCTCTCACTCAGACTAATGTTAGTTGGATATAATTTTACTGCAGTGGAGCACACTTAATTGTATATCTCTTAACTGAATAACCCTGTTAATTGAATATAATTTTCAACACAAAACCATTTACCATACCTCCAGTACAAATTTGACCTGTTAATTGAATATGGGTTTTAGAGCAAACTCCTGTTAATTTAATAAAAAATCTTGTTACCTGTCCAGACATTACCCTGACTCTCCCAGTTTTCCTCTGTTTATAGACCTATTTGGCCTCAGTACATCCAATACATGCATTTAATCTATTATATCTTGTTTGACAGAACTCATGGAGCTCTGTCAAACAAGATATAATAGAATAAATGCTAAGTTTATCTCTAGACTACAGGAAAGTGACACCATCCCTGTTAATTGAATACTCCTGTTAATTGAATCATTTTCATTGGCAAAGTGGCTATTCAATTAACAGGGTTTCACTGTATCAGTTCAACTCTGTGATAAAACAGTTAATACAGGAGAAACTTTTTAAATTTTCAGTTCTAGCTGGAAAATATAATGTATTTCTTGGCTGAAGTAATGTAAATCCATAGAAGTTTGCACTTTACAATCAAAGATTGCAAATGACAATGCTAATATTTATTCTCAAAAAATTTGAATTTTCAAAATACAGTTTGTTGCAGCTAACTGGAACCAGCTCATTTATCTATTTATTAGTGTTAAAGGTCATGTTGAGCATCTATGGCTGTATTGTGACTGCAACACAAGTATAAAATGAAGTTCAATCAGTCACTTGTATTCATGCTGTCCATTTTGGAGGACTCACACTCCATGCAGTGGTTACCAGGACCTATTACACCAGTAAAGTAAAAAGTATTTATTCCCACCCCATTTATCACAACTTCTCATAAGTTGTCATGCAAATATTTCATAATAAATTGGTCCTGGCCACTGAATTTAAAATTCATCAGTACAGATGCTGCCTACTTTCATCAGCTCTTCCTGATGACAGAAATCCTTTAGTAAAGAAATAAGATAATCTATGTAAGGAATTAAAATTTCTGGTCTCACAATTCCCTAGTTTCTCTGAAGAATTTATTTAAATCCTGGTGGCTCAGCATAGACTGTTGGACTTCTATGCTAGAGGTCCCGAGTTCGATCCCCGTCCAGGACGACCCACATTGTGTCCTTGGGCAAGGTCCTTTATCCCGATTGCCTACATGGAGGCACGATGACATTGTGTACTAAGGCATACTGCACGTCAATGGTGCACATGTCTTCAACCGCTGTAACTCTGCTTGAGTGGAGCTTGAACAGAGTTAGAATGTTGAGGAGCTGACAGTTGCTCGTCGATGCTCGGTGGTTCTCTCCGGCTTCCTCCACCCGTAAAACTGTCATGATCATGATTAGCCATTGTGCATAAGTATGTGACCTTAAACACCAATAAATAAATAAATAAATAAATAAATAAATAAATAAATAAATAAATAAATAAATAAATAAATAAACTTTGGGCAACCATAGGGAGCCCAAATATGAATCCAGGGAATGGATACCCGATATAAAAAGATTCTGACAAGTGGATCAGAAAAAGAAGATTTTTAAAGAATATTCCACAAATTGCAAACTGTTAAAATTTGGGCTCCCATAGGGAGCCTAAATATGAATCCAGAGACTTCACTTGAACAATCTTAAATTTGACTCTCATAAGGATGCTGTATATCAAATATCAATTGT
Organism: Pictodentalium vernedei; assembly: GCA_031216915.1. Classification (NCBI taxonomy): domain Eukaryota; kingdom Metazoa; phylum Mollusca; class Scaphopoda; order Dentaliida; family Dentaliidae; genus Pictodentalium; species Pictodentalium vernedei. Next base: position 212,545,948 of record CM062293.1, read on the forward strand.
GCTGGTGGATCTGAAGGAGATTTTTAAAAGATTTTTCTCATACTGTGCTAAGTTTACTTTTGGGCTCCCATATTATTTATTTATTAATTGGCACTTCAGGTCGCATTTTTCTGCATAATGGCTGTTTTTAACTGCAACAAGGATCTAAAGTCAAGTCCAGACAATCGTTTATATCCATACTGCCCATCTTTCACGACTTTCACCCCAAGCATTGGTCCTATTTTACAAGTAAAAACAGAGCTTGTTTACAACAGTAAACAAGCATTGCTTCACTTCCTGGGGAAAGAGGGATCCCATAGGGAGCTCAAATATGCACCCAGGATCTTGATTTGAACAAATATGAATCTGAGCTGAGAGGAAGTTGAATACCAGATATCAAAAGATTTTGATTGATGGTTCTGGAGAAGATTTCAAAATATGGCTGGGGTTACTAAAGAGTTATGCCCCAAGAGGAGCTCCCCATGGGCAGGGAAACTTGATTTGAACAAACTTGCTTTGACATATAATGAGGAACATGCCTATCAAATTTGGTTAAATGTGGTCTGGAAGTTTTTGAGAAATCGAAAATGTAAAGTTCACACAAGATGGAAAGAAGTGATCACTAAATCTCCCATTGAGTTTCACTCAGGCCAGCCAAAAATCAAGTGGTCAAAAAGTTGCACTTTCACAAAAGAAAATTTGGTTAAAAACACCGCAAATTATATTTATTGTAAATAAAAGGATTACCTGGGAGAGGAAAAATATTTTTAAAAGCCTTGATTTTTAATGATAATCAAATAGGATTTACATGTTATGCAGTATTTCATGCCAGTAGCCAAAGTATACTAAGAGAAGCAACTCAAACTTGTTTTGCATGTGTTTTGCAGAGCAGTTTCTAAGAAAAAAATTATATGAATGCATCAAATTTCATGAGATATGGAAACCTATTCCTCAAGAGTAATTTAGTATTGACAAGGATGGTATGAATTTCCAATTCTGTTTACAACTCCTTAGTAATTCTCATTGCATTTTTGCAAACACCATTGTCAATTAAATTGCAGAACACATCATAACACTGAAACACTTAAGTCAAGTTATTGCTGAGATCAATCTGACAAGTTTGAAGAGGCTCAGGATACTCCTGTACTCCTAAAAGTTATTCTAAAAGGCTGATACAAGCTTTGTCACATTATGTGTAAATCCACTTTCGGAAATATGTTTTGGGGCCCTTTCCAACTTTGTACAACATAAGGCATACAAAAATATTTTTTCTTGTTTCTCAGGCAATTTTGCTTCAGTTTTATGATGAGGGAGGGAGGATTTTTTCTTTTTTCTTAATGCACAACAGTCCTGTAACTAGTTGGAATTAAAAAGAATTACGAATTGCACTATTGTGTAGAAAAAAACCCCAATATTTTCAGTAGTGGAAATTTCCCATAATGCAGTTGAAAATTTAATCAACAATATTTTGTTTGACAGAGCTCACTGAGCTCTGTTAAACTTAAATTTTTCATCCAATAATTGCAAAATAGTATCAAAGAAGGGATTTTCAGGTAAAAAAAAATGAAGTGATGAGGCAGGTTTTCATTGACAAGGGAGGTGCCTGAGAAACAAGATTTTTTCATTAGCCTAACTTCCATTTTATAAGCCAGTACAGACACAACAAGTTGTTTAACTTGAGTATTTTCAAAATATTTTTTGCCAAATCTAGTCATGGCTGCTGTGAAGCAGCCATGACTAGATTTGATGGAAAATTCATCTACATTTAACTCAAGTAATCATTGGTCAAAATGTCCATTCAATTTAAGGTGGGGGTGGGGTGGGGTGGGGTGGTGGGCAGTTTAAATAGTTTTTTTTTTTGTTTGGAAGTAATTCAATTCATATTCAATTAAGAGCTATTCAGTTGAAACATATCCTATTAACAGGACTCCACTGTATTGCGAATGCAATTTAAAGTAAATGTGACACCATGCTTTGTTTAAAAGGTCAATTATCAAACAGCTCTAAGAAGTACAGTGTGTAGTGTTCGATTCAAAAGTTATGTATTTATTTACTGATGTCTAATGTTACTTTGAGCGTCTATGACTGTATCAAGACCTCAGCACACACACCAAGTTAAGTTTAGCCAATAGTTTACACCTAAGCTCCCATTCTAGAAAATTCCCCCACCCCACCCCCAACAGGCATTGGTTTTCAAGTCCCATTTCACCAGTAAAAACAGAACTTCTTTACCAAAGTAAATCAGCACTGATTCACTTCACAGGGTTACCACGAGAATGTTAATTCAAAATTTCCCAGTCCTTACGCATTTCAAATGTGATGCACTATATGGTTGATATTCATACTTTGCAATGTTGTTCCCATGATAGTGAAGATCACAGGACGAGACAGCTTAGATAAAAAAAAGTACATAGAACAACACAAACTGCTCATAATCATGCAACAAAACTCAAGAGTAGAGGAAATCATTCTGAAAGTTTTATCTTCATTCAGTTGATAGGCATTTATAAAAGGTAGTAATTTATGAGTATGTATTGTGACAAACAACAGAATTTGCTTAACTGATTTGTATATTCATGTAACAAGCAAATTTTAAAGCAAGTACCTTGAAGAACATTCTTCAGAAATTTTTCAAAACCCACTCACTTTTATGTGCAAATATTCTCCGAAATGATGACCTTCTTGAGCCACAGCCTGTATCCTTGAATTCTATATAATGTCAAATATATCATTATGACTTTAATTGTATTCAGCAAGTTTCACAAAATTGATATATTGGAAGCAATACCTTTCAGAACAATTAAATTTCCTTGTAAGTGACACACATGCTTCATTCAGATGACTTCAAATTTTTACTTCAGTATAACTTGTGAAAGACTGTATTGTTTAAAGCTTAGTCCAGACCTAATTTATTGGACTCATTTTGTAAATTTTTATATAAATTGAGGATTCGTTAGTTAGAGATTCTCCATTTATTGGATTGGGAATGCTCATTCTTTATAAGAAGATAGGAATGTAAAAGTTAAGAGCCTGAGAATGATGGAAATGACAGATGCCAAGTGATAGTAAAAGCCCACACTGACTTTCCATCAGGCAAGCAAAATATGGGTAGCATATTTTACCTACTCCATTATTGAAGAGTGTAATGAATGAGATCAATGACATAATAGCATGCATCACTTCATGGACAGAAACACAACATTAATCATTTCATATTTATTAATCTTGAAGATACATTGCTGACAATTTGTAAGCTTATGTATAATTTAAAAAATAATGCTAATTTGCAATAAATAAAAAAGTGTGCAACATTAAAAAAAAAAAAACGGCAAGATAGACCTTGTTTTTAAATGAAGGAAAGTTTGACAATTTTTTTCAAAATTCCAAAATAAAACATTCAAATGCATGATTGAAGCCTATAAGTTTTGAAGGTATATCAAGTTATTATCAGAAGCACTGACAATCATATTTTCAAACCATCACACTTGTAGGAAAAGAACTGTCATGATGCGACTATAAAAGTAGTTTTAAAACTCTTTATTTTATCACTACCACAAGTCATTCCTCACTATTGCCATTGTTTGCCCCTCAATTCTGGCTCAGCTTTTCCAAATTCAAATCAAGTTCCAAATTCAAATCATGCTGGTCTCAAATGAGGTTCACATGGAGTGTACAGAATTTCGAAGCAACAATTTTACTTATGCAAAATAAAAACCTGGGTGTTTTATGTTGAACACTCTGGACAAACATTCACTTGAGGCTCTGTTGAAAATGTTTTACCCCGCAATTTTCATGAAATTAATCTACCAAAAATGTACAGAATCTGTGTTCTTGAAATTGATTTTAACATATTATTACAGGCAAGCTAGAAATAAGCTATCTGTCATTTCCAGAGGGTGATGATATCACATATAATTGGCCAGAATCCCCCAATTTATCCTCTGGGTACATCTTTCTATTTAGGTCTGAGACCTTGATTCAGACTGAGGTTCACAAATGGTAAAGTTGGTAATGCTACCCTGGTGACCATATTCTGCAGATACCAGTCTGCTTATTTCCAGGCTTGACTACAGGATGGGTATTTCCAGTTTCAAGAGTTGTGTGTCATTTGGTTAACTAGCAGAATGTTAAATTAAATTTGGTTACCCACATTTGTTCAGATGTCTTTACCATGTTCCAATTTATGAGAGAGTTCCTATTCTCCCATAAATTGTAACAAAGTAAATCAATACAGACTAAATAATTTCACTTTGAAGATAATATGAAGGACATCTACAGAATATGAAACCTTGAAGTTGTGGTCTCTGCACTTCAGAATAAAGCACAAAGGTGGGCTTCCAGTTGTCAACCAGTTAATATAACATTTTTTTGTTGTTTATATTCAAGATGTTTTATTCAATTTATAAATTCTCAATGTTATAACATTATAATGAATTACATTTAACCATTTTAGTTCTCGAATCATATATTTAACCATTTTAGTCCTCGAATCATTTGCATTTATTGGCTTATTATTGGTGTTTAGGGTCACTTTCAGCATCTTTGGCTATCTCATGACCGCAAGATTGGGATAAAGTTAAGTTTAGCCAATTGTTTAAAAAATGCAGCCCACTTTTGAGGACTTCCACCAGTCCTATTTTACCAGTAAAGCAGAAATTGGTTACGATAATAAACAAGCACTGCACCACTTCCCGAAGTTCCCATGGGGATGAATCTATTGTAGCTCGATTTATATATATTTGTGTTTATTGACATTTTAGGTCACTTTCAGCATCTATAGCTACATCATGACTGCAATACTAGTACGAAGTCCTTTTCACCCAATCGATCATACTATGCTGCCCACTTTAGAGGGCTTGGACTCCAGACATTAGTTACCGGGTTCTATTTTAACAGTAAAACACATCTTATTTACCACCAGTAAATAAACACTACTCCACTTCCATGGGGAAGATGATGAAATATTATTGTGAGATAAAATGATGGAAATGTCTGTGTATTCTTTCCACAGTACTCCTACACTTGAATGAGTTGTCAATTCAAGGGTGAGTCGGGGGCCAGGTGGATACTGCTTCAAATGTTTTTAAGGCGCTAAAGATGAAAAATTCAAGTATTGCCAAGATATTCTGGGGCAAGAACATGAAGTAGACATAGTTACATGAACATGTAAGCCAAGAGAAATTTGTACCATTTCCTATTTTAATTTCACATTTCACTCCTATCTGCAATCTAGCCAGGCATGTTACCTGGTACCTGTACCAGTACTGCCGGTTCCCTCATCCTCCAACTGGCATCGGTACTGAAGCTTTTGTCTCGTCAGTACCGAGACAAAATTATTTTATGAGTAAATTCCAAATTGAAAGAGGGTAAACAGGCTGATAATTGTGTATGACACACTTGCACAACATACTTTTAACTTATTTGTGAATGAACATATCAAAATACTCTACAGATGCATGTTCTGTCTGCACCACAACCTCGATAAGGCCGACCATTTTGACTTTTCAAATGTCGCATCAAAGACCACAAAAGCGCAGTCATTGGATACTTCAAAGAAATTATTTTGTGGTGACATCAAAGTAATCATAAAGCATGATCTTCATGCTTTATGATTACTTTGATATCACCGCAGAATAATTAGCACGATGCCATGTTTGTCTTGCGATCTTGGGAAATGGGGCGGTTTAAATGCAAATTTTACCCACCTGATTGCAATATGTCATCCAATTGTTCATTTGTCCAGGTACCGGTTTCGGTGGGACAGGCTCTATCCTATCCTGGTACCGGTTATGTTGGTACCAGCTGTACTTTGACATGCCTGAATCTAGCCCTTTACCTAACGAATTGAACGCATCCATCTTCATAATTTACAAATTCAACAGAAGAATTTTTTTTTTTAAATTTCAACAAAACTATACCATGTGAACTCTCATTGGAGTGAGCTTGTTGCGCTCACTCCAATGAGCGGTCACATGATATAGTTTTGTTGAAATTTTTTGTAAAATTTAAAAAAAAAAATATTTAAAATAATAATTTTTTATATCATCTCCATTAGGTAAATGGGCAAGTGCATGATTCTCATCAGCCAAACATTCCATTACCTAGTCATGATTGATTCCACTAATATTCAGCTTGCTATGAAGACAAACTGAGTATTGCTGCAATGAATCTCCTCTGATCACGTGATATTTCGTTTTTGAAGCATTTTCAAGAAAGGCCATAATATTCAAAGTCTTTTTCCAGGTCCTTGGTAAGGGGTTTCTAAATTCCTGAACTTCAAAAGAATTCAATGAGCTGCTGGTACTTAAATATTTACTGCTAATAGGCCTTGAAATGAGAAAAATTTAGCTATTTGTGTTTAATCCTTAAGAGCCTAATTCCGACTTTGATAACTTTTTAATGCAAAGGAACAAGTGCCTCAACATACAATACTTGGGTAAATTCAAAACTTGTTTTCTATGTACCTGGTTAATTGTTTCTAGGCAAGTCTTGACTGCCTCTGTAGGCAGCCATGACTTGACTAGAAACGACTGCAAAGCCACTGGAGGTAGACTTTTAAAGTATAGCAAAAATGTATAAAAATCTCCAGGCCCTTAAGGTTTAAGATTACTTTCAGCATCTGAGGCTATATCATGACCGATGTATAAGTATAAAGTCAAGTTTAGCCAATCGTTTACACCTATGATCCTTCATGGGAAGTTTCTGCAAAATATATTCGTAAATGTGAGGAGAAATTGTAGACACAAGCATGCTAATAATAATAAAGAAATCAACATGGAATCTCAGATCAAGATAACTTAGAATTGGTGTAACTTGGTGTTGATCCACATTTTCTTGCAATTATGTATGAAATATTTCATAAAAACTGGTTCATAAATGTACAGGGAGTTATGCACACTTCAGAGGATTACCACCCCAGGCATTAATTACCAAGTCCTATTTTACCAGCAAAACAGAACTTTTTAACTAGAGTAAACAAACATAGCTACACTTTACAGGGTTCCATTAGGGAGCCACAATAAATGTAATAGCAGACCAGTGTTGCCAAGATAGAATCTATGTAATGGCTAAGTTTAGTCTTGAATGTCAAACATGCATGCAATCTGTACTAATGAGATAATTTTTAAAGCAATGTGCATATTCTTTGGCACAAGTGCTTCCAACAAGCACTATCCAGTCATTATACCTCCATGCTGGAAGGTGTAACAACCAGAGATCCTTCTGAAGAATTGAAGACTGAGAGTATTATTATGCTGTTGTAAGAAAACACTAACCTAACCCACCATGATCAATATAGCCTGGAATGAAAAGTTAACAGATGGCAGATGACTGGAGATAATTGATGGCAAAAGCAAAAATTGATTTTCAGCTAAAAATATGATAAAGTAAGTGTGATAATTTGAAATATAATATTGATATAATATGTAACCCTTTATCTAATGTCATTGCCATATATGGCAAGCGCCATTCACAAAAAAACACCTTCAATTTTTATTATTTTTTCTCCCAAAACATAGCTTATGACACCTCATTGGAATGAGTTTTTCAAGCTCATTCCAATGAGGGAGTTATAACATATGTTTTGGAAATGAAAAATGAAAATATTCAGCCATCCAAAAAATTGTTTGTGTCAGTTTCTAGTCATGTTAGGTAAAAGGTTACAACTGTTTTAGTGCCATGATGTGTATACAAATAATAAGGGATATTTGCTGTTGTTCTGGATTTGCTGATGAAATGCTGCTATATGAAACACTTAGAAAGGGTGAACTTTTCCCTTTCCATCAGGGTGTCATGGAATAGTATTTCATCACCTGAGTTATGAAACTCAAGGAATGACAAGCATTCTAGGACTTTTCAGTTACATCACAGCACAAAAACTATCAATTACATCTGAAAAAATAACTCAATATACTTTATTCGCAATTGCACATTTATAATCCACAGACTGCAGAATCATATCAAAACTTTTTCCTCAAATAATTTTTTTTTCTATATAAAGAAATTTGAAAATATATCCTTATTTCTCAAGTAATATCTCTGCAATCTCAAGTGACCAGCTCCAGGATAAAGTTAAGGCAGAAATTACTTCTCGCTATTGAGATTTCAGACCAAATATGGAAAAGTCAGACAAATGGTACAAACACAATATACCTTCTTGACGCCAATCTGATGAACTGAAGCATTTTCTTTTCTAAATCTTGAACTATTATCCATATTTACATCTAATTTTATCCACACTTAAATTATTCAGAATTATTTTTCAATCGATTAGAACTGATCACCATAATTAATGGGTTCACAAAGTGTATGCATGACCCAAATTTTGTGAATGTAGATTCACCAGAATGTTTGGAATGTAACAAGTACTGTCAAAATATGCAATGTTATCTAAACTGTTATCCTTTTTTGAATTTCAGGCCAGATCTTTGAATTCCCACAAATTAGTGGCAGTAAACGCTATCCATCAACAGTGCTCTTTGTTTCCAATTCTGCTATGTGTTCAAAAACTTTTTCAGTGTGTCATGAGGCTTACATGTCAAATTAATAGGAAGCAAGGAATATGCTCCAGATGGAATGCCAGGAACAGTGAGGAAAGCCTAATAACAAAGACATACAGTCCATGTTCCTACTCAAAAGAAAATGATGATAAGTAGTGAAAGCAATTGTCAAGAAGATGAAGGAATGGGGCTTTTCTTTCCCATGGTGAGTCTTGTGTTTAGGACTGCACGATACTCAGAATTGAATACCAGAGACAATATCGAAAAAAATATCGCAATATACTGGTATATCAGCGAAAATTTGTTCAAAGTTGAGAAAGTAGTCGGATATCACCGCTGTTATGATACTATGGAAAACAGTCTTTTTTCTATATAATTATAATAGAGGGTTACATGCTTATTGTTATTTGTTGAAAGAGTTCTGTATATTTCTGTAAACTTGTAGATATTGTTGCAAGACAGGAAGTCCATTCAAAATATTTCATGCAATTGAAAATGGCTTACAATTGTTTCTCATTAAGCCGCACACAAGTAACTTACAAAGAGTAGTTATTACAGCAATAGCATGGCTCAGTGAGTACTAAGTTACCCACATCGACCGACAGTGTTTTTACAGCAGTTTAATGGACAATGGGGATTTGTTGTGTAAAGCAAGGCCTTGGGAGAATGTTGGCTAATAATATACGTTGAGAATATTTCTTGTACCGGGTATGAAGTTTATTAATAAAAACAAACAAACTAATAATTCCCATGCATCTTCAAAATCACGTCTGTTTGTCGATACATGGCATAGTTCAATGGTCAGAAGCTGACATCAGGTAATATCTCGCTTTTCATCCTTTGTTCGAGAAATGAAAAAAAACTTCCTGCTTCTCTGATCAGCTGTTAGATTGAATCAATTTTGGGGGGGAAAACGAAGACAACTGTGTTTTATATCACATGCTAAAAACGAATATTGTTACAGATGATATAATGGTATTCCCAGAGAATGGACGATATTTAACCAGTGAAGATTTCAATACCAGTATTACCGGTATATCGAAATATCGTGCAGCCCTACTTGTATTCATTGGCATTTTCAAATTAAGTTAATGTAAAGACCTGCTTCATGCATATGCATAAACACTCATTCATATTTACATGTTGCATACAACCTTGAATTATAAGTAAAGAAAAACTCGACAATATGGTAAACAAGTCATTAATTCTGGAGAAGATGACGTATCTAGAAATCAGAAACATCTAGTTTGTGTTTCACATTTTAGGGATTTTTCTGGATGGTCACGGGCACCGAATATAGATTTCCAGACCTCAGACAAATAACTAGAAAGTCTCATAAAACGTCCTTCAGTATTCATTTCTTAACTCTTCCAGAACCATGACATTTTGTGTACAGACAATAGAACTTTGATGACAAAATCCTGTGATGTAATGCACTCATTATACTGTTGGGGAGTGTTCTGAGCCCTTTCTGCCAGTGTATTACAATACCGCATATTGGCTTAAAAAGAAGAATGTGAAACAAACTGTGTTATTCAGGGTTTCTAAACTCCACCTTTGCTTTGATGAGCATATGAGCATTACTTCACCTTTCTCATCCCTAACTGATGGAGAGATAAATTATTTTTCAAAGGTGATTTGAAACATGGGTATTTTTTTCAAAGATACCATGCTCCCTGCAAGAGAAGCCTCAGTTTAGGAAGATTTTGGTCAAAAATAATTGTTTTGTTACAATTTATTAGAAAGTGTTAACAGGCACTCTCCAATAAATTATAACCAAACTATTTTATATGTACAAATTTTCTTCTATTGATGGGCAAATAACAAGCTATTGCTAACTGTGTAAAGTCACTAAAGTGGCTTCCAGTATTTTTCAACAGAGCCATGATATTGGATTCTAGCACTCAACCAGTTAAAAATCTGAAAGAGGGTTACCTGAAAAAAAGGGTTTCCTGAAACTAGTAAAGGTAATCTTTTTTGGGTTGTCTTAATTTCTAATTTGAAAGCCTAGCCATATTACTGCAGTCTGTGGATTAATAATGTAGCACATTGATAATTAACAACCATTATAATTACCATCTTTCAATAATATGTCTCCAAATATGTAGTTACACTTGCAGTATGATGAGGCTTCTTGAAAGAATGTAAGTAAAAAAATATGAACATGTTATGCGATCCTAGTTTTTCCAATAGTTTACCGTAAACCATAATCCTAAGTTTGATCATAAAAAGTAAGATAAATCAGTTCAGCTATGTCTTAAAAATAATCACAAAAAATTGCTTTTACTCAGGCACCTCCCTCATCATTGAAAATCTGCATCTTCAATCAATTTTTTTAAAACAGGAAATCTCCTCAATGATACTAGTTTGTACTGGTAGGACTACACTACAAATTTAATGAACCCATTCTTTGTTTTTATGCTAGAGGTTGTAGTTTTAGACCTCCCCTCTATGACATAAACAATTTTTTTAAGTGTTCTGCAATGCCATGAAGGAATATGTAGATTTTCTTTCACTACAACTGAATCTTTCAACAATGAAATGTGTTCTAAAGCACACTGGACTTCGGATCTGAAGATCATAGTTCTGACCATTGCCATCTGCACTTTTATTACTGGTAAGTATAGCAAAAAATCAGAAGCTTTAACAAAGAGCTCAGTAATATAAGGGAATCCTTTTAACTGGTAGAGTGCTAAATTATTTTTGGCCTTCAAAATTTGTTCACATGTCTTTGTCCTGTTACAATCTATGGGAGTGTGCCTGTAGGCACTCTCCCATAAAATGCAACAGGGCACATCTTTTTAGACCAAATAATTCAACTTTGAAGACAATATAAAGCACAGCCACAATATAGGGATCCTTTAATATGTGGTACCTGCATTTCAGTGTAAAGCACAAATATGGGCTTCCAGCACTCTACCAGTTAACTGATAGAGAGTTAAAAAAAAAATTTTGGACACCCAAATTTTTTCACATGTCTTTGCTTTTGTTACAATTTATGAGAGAGTGCCTGCAGGCACTCTCACATAGATTGCAACAAGGCAAATCTAAACAGACTAAATAATTTAACTTCAAAGATACTATGAAGCATATCCACTGAATATGAAGTCTTTATGTTACGGTACCTGCACTTCAGGGTAAAGCCCAAATATGGGCTTCCAGCACTCTATCAGTTAACTGAATAGCCACTTTACCACTGAAAATTATTCTATTAACAGGAGTAATCAATTAAGATGGATTTTGTCACATACCCTGCATTCTAGACAAAAAGTGAGCATTTACTCTATTATATATCATTTGACACAGCACAGTTTAAAACAAATGCTATTTTCTTCAACTGAATTCACTTTATTACAATTTATTTGAGGTAGCCTGAAAGACTCTCTTCAACAAGTTGCACCAAAACAATCATCATGAATAAATTTTAACTGTTAAAAATAATCCAGTTCTCTACCAGTTAATGCTTGTTAGTATGTCTCCATAGCAGATCAATAAATCGTGACATGTGTCTGAATGCACAATTAATATATACACTGAAACAAGGCAACAAGATTTGGGATGCATGTTTTATACAAATTGCTGGAAACCTATATCTGGGCCTTATTCTGAAGTGCATTTGCCTTGTTAAAATTTATGGGAGACTGCCTATAGGCACTCTCCTATAAAGTGTAATAACATAAAGACATGTGCACAAATTTTGAGGACTTGAAAAAAAATAGTTCAGCACTCTCCTAGTTAAAACAAAATTGTCTGTCCTGTTAGGCAGGTTGGAGAACAATCTCAGCCATACAAAATAAAATTCCATTATCACATACACACATGGTGATTTGGTACACGACACCAGGTGGATGGGTGTCTACTCATATCTTACCACCTACAAGTTTCAGAGAATTGCATGGATTTTTTGGAAATACCACATGGCTGACAGTTAAGAGTGCTCTCCCCTTTAATCATTCACCTTTCAAAATGCTTCACTTTAAATAAGGATTCCATCATTTATTATTCATTGCAGTAGTTAATTCAGAATATAAAAATAGTGGTCAGTAATATATATTCTGTTACCTAGTCTGATAAGTGACCAAATATGGTACATACAGTATCAGTTAATTCAAAATTGGGACTTGTGGCTACACTCTTGCCCAGTATGGAGTTAACTGATTCAATATCACCGGGCCTTAAAAAATGTACTGATTTACAAAAATTGGTTTTGATTCTCATGAACTCGTTCTGCAAGAATCAGTTTTTAGTTTTTAATTAAAAATTAAAAAAATTTTAATTTAGAATTTGAGAGTACTGATATAACCTTGTGAGTGTAACCAGTGCATATTCCATAGCATGAAACAAAACTCACATTTAAATGCTAACTAGACTTTAACTCTTAAACCGCTGAGTATTTTAAAAAAAATATTTTTATCAAATCTAGTCATGGATGCTGTAAAGCAGCCATGACTAGATTTGCTGAAAAGCTTTTTGGTAATTTAACCCAAGAAATCATTGGTGAAAAACTTGATTTAATTTACAGGGGGTAAATTTAATTAAAAACGCCCAAATTTTACTTATTCTTGTGGAAAGAGATTATATGTCCATAGCAGGGATATCTGCCAGCAGCAGGTAAAGAGTTAACCTCAAAGTGTCCAGTTCATTTTTGTTTAGTTTCTTGTGCATGTACAACACATTTTCAAACATACAAGCTCTTGGGGTGGTCTTGCTGATGGAAGTTACAGTACCTTGACAGTGGTTTGTAGTGAATTCTTGTCTGCCTCTAGAGGCAGTTAAGCCTTCACTAGACACCACTGATAAGTCGAAGTGCCACCTTATTCTGAGGAGGCAATTTTTTTATTAAAGTTTAACAACACTTTAACAGCCAAGGTCATATCATGTCGGTGACAGTTTTATGGGTGGAGGAAGCTGGAGTACTCGGAGAGAACCACCAAGCAACGACGGGCAGCTGCCACCTCCCCAACATCGTAACTCTGCACTGCAGAACAGGCAGGGTTAGATTGGTTGAAAACATGCACACCATCGACATACAGTACACCTTAGTACATGGCATCATTATGCGCCCATGTGGACACTCAGGGTTAAGTGCCTTGCTCAGGGACACAACGCAGGAGTCTGAATCGATCAGTCAGATGGTCACCCATCCAAGGACTAACCGGGCTTGACATTGCTCAACTTCGGCGAACTGACGAGAACTGGTTACCACAATGCCACCCCGCCCCCTGACGATTCAATAAATTAGTAGAATTTCCAGGCCTTCAAGGGCAGTAACTTTGACAACAATCAAATGAACTTTTTGTGAGAATAAAAGTTGATTCTCATCTTTTTTTCTTGCAAAAATAAATTCTGACTCTTGCATTAATTTTAAGCCCTGTATACCATATCAGTATCAGGACACTAAAAAACTGTGTAACTGATGATACCGTTATTCAGTAATCCAGAAGGAACTGTGAGTTATAGACGAGTAGAGTTGTCAACCTAGTGGTTCATTAACCTAAAATCTGTTTGTTGGGGACTCAAGTTTCTCGTGAACAAGCAAACAAATGTACAAACAACTATCCACCTAAATCTCTCAGTATGCACTGACAGGGGAATGGTGCACAATCAAACAATCACATTATGACACTCATAGAAAACCTCTTGGGTGTGTGTTAATCATGTAAAATTACCAAAATTTGAAGCAGCAATTTTTGTCCTTACTGTTCTGACGAATTTAGCCAATTCAAACTTGCTTGACAGAGCTCAATGAGCTCGGTCAAACAAGATTATATTGGTTCAATTTCTAGTTACATCATGAGACAAATTTCGTGATGGAATTTTTATTATTTTGACATCAGTGTGCAGGGTGTTAAATTACACCCTCAAACTAATTATGAGAAATAAAAATTAACAATTTATCCAACACAAGAGCATGCATCAAATTTTTTTTTATTAAATAACCTGAAAATTCTTGAAGCTTGTTCCAATGAAAGGGTCATAAGCTTTACTTTGGAAGCAAATAATTGAAACAACAAAATCTGAATAGTGTTTTCCATGTAAAGCTCTGTCAGGATGGATCCTTATACAAGGAATAAGGTTAACAAATTCAACAGAGACATTCACTGCCACAGTGACAAGATGCATTAAAAAATCAAACTCCTACTGAATTTTTCACTCTCACATAATGAATATCAGGTGAGTGATTTTTCACACTCCTGCTTTTTCTTCCACAAATAACTGAATATGTACCCCCTGAAGTGGACCACACAATAAACTCTTAACCTGCTCAGTACTTTCTTGAATTTCTCATAAAATGAAGTAATGGCTTCTGTATATAACCATGAATGATTTGATAAAAATTTCAGAAGAGTTTGATATGAAGAAATCATTGCTGGGTGACCAACAAGATTAGTTTTTTTACTGAGGTTTAATGACACTTTCAACAGTCAAAGTCACATCGTGTTGGATGTTTTTATGGGTGGAGGAAGCCCTGAGAGAATCAATGTTAGACTCTTCAACTTACTAACTCTGCACAAGCCAAGTTAGTAGCGGTTAACTCCTTGTGTGCTGCAGGCGGATATTCCTGCCCAGTGCAGCGTTTCACTTGTTACTGAAATAAGTATAATTTGGTCCTATTTAATCAAAGTTTTCTCCTGTAAACTGAATTTTTTTTACAAATGATTCATGGTGTTACAATTAGATTTAATTTTTCATCAAATATAGTCATGGCTGCTTCACAGCAGCCATGACTAGATTTGATGAAAAATATCTTGAAAATACTCTTCAGGTTAAGAGTTAAAGGATAGTGCACTACTGACGTGCAGTATGCCTTAGTGCATAGGGCCACCATGTCCCTACATGGGCAGTTGGGATTGTCTTGCCCAAGGTCAGGTCGTAACGCAGTTATCTACACCTATTTACAGGGAGCACAATTTGTTAACAACATCAATGACTATACATATAGGTAACAGTTTATTTTGTAAGGGCCAGGAAAAATACCCACAGCAGGCAAAGCGTTCAACAATACTGGCAAAAAGATGTATCTGAAAGAGAATGATGTTTGCACAAAGAAATTGTTTATATGACATTTTAACTAATATAAAATCCCAAAGCACCATAAATGTTGAAGGTCCTTTAAATGGAGCTGTGGCAACAAACAATGTAACAATTTGCATTCAAGTATTCATCTTCGACTGAAAGAGAGGAGAGATGACTGAAAAGCCGAGGCATTGGAAAAATGAAAGGACAAAAAAGTTGGGCTATATTCCATGTTACTTACCTCCAAGTATATTTTTCACATGGTTCTTGGCTCGTCTGAATGGACTTAAAGAATCTGTTTTGTCCAACTCAGAACCCAGCAGTTCATGGCCTTCCTGTTCTTGTTTCTCTTTGTGTTTTTTAACAATATCTTCTATTGCTTGAAGTTTTTCTGGAGACAGCGAGAAGGAAAGACCAAGCATATCAGGACTGGGAGATAATTCCTGCGATAGTAAATATACAATAACATTTTTAGTGATCATGGCTATTATCAATGCATAAAAAGCATAATGGCAGTAAATAAAATAAGAGTGATGAAGACCGACATTTTTTAAACCCATAAATTTATTCATTTATTGGTGTTTAAGGTCACAAATTTCTGCACAATGGATAAGTGTGACCACAACATGAAGATAAAGTCAAGGTCAGTCAATCGTTTATGCTCCATGTTGCCTATTTTATTAAACCTTTAATGGCCCAGGCAGTTTTCCAGGATGTTCAAAACACTACAACCTACAAATCTGGAAGGCTTGGCATTGTTTATTTTTGTATTGTCTTAACTGCCTTTACCTCCAGTCAAAAGTTGAACAGAAACCTCTGCCAGTGTAATTTGTCTCCAGCATCAGATTTCTTCATGAATGCCTAATGGGTACATACTTAAAAGCTACAGCTGAGGAAATTACAACAAAATTTAAGGCCTAACTATTTTATAGAGGATCTTCAATGAGCAAGTTAATCGAGAAATTGATGAAACTTGTCCAGTAACTTAGGTCTGAACCAAGCCTTATTTATATAAGTAATGGGGTTAACCAACATTTTCTCGACAGCCACTAAGAAATGTCTGGCATTTGTGACTATAAACTGGGGGGCAAGTTGAATATTCTCTTTCACATATTCTCTTTATTGCTTGATCTAAAACAAAATAAGACATCAGTGCTTTCTCTAATGCTTCAAATTACGTCGTTAAGAAAAATGTTTAGTTTCGCAGAGCATCAGCTCCAAAAATGGTCCCTAATGTCATGCATATTGTGAAGCATTGTCATAGAATTTGACTGTAACAGTTCAAAATACGTTTTCAATACATAGCATACAAAATGTAAACAGATGACTTGAGGTCAGAGGTTAAGTTTTGTACAAGAACATATCTGGATATACCCGGGGATACTTCCAGAATGTTATTAAATAATCTTGCTTTACTGCTCTGGAAGAGTGAGTTTAATAATTAGGAAAAGTATCAGATCATGTGAAACATTTGTTATTTAGGCAAGAATAGAAACTACATCTTTATGTGTCTTTTCTTCTTCTGATGAAATGTTTTTTATCCTGTAACATGCACTCTACTACATGGATAACAAGCCTGAGATAAATAATTGCTTTATTTCTACACTAGGTAATAAATTTCTCCTGTAAGTTTAAACATGTTTTGGTAAATGTTAATTGTTTTGACCCAGTGTCAATTTGAAAAATGTGATGGAATACTTACAAAAAATACAGTGTGTCAAAAATTCACAGCATAAACCAATAATTTGCATAAGTGATAATTTGTTCTGGTTAAGTTCAATATTTCAGCAGTACACAGGATAACATAAATTAAGAATTAAGAAAAATGCAAAATACATTCTTAATACAATGAATATACAACCAAAATATAACATTTTTATATTCATGATTGAATTGGTTTGTTGGTACATGCATATAAAATAGCATGCAAAAAGACAATACAAATGTTGGTGCAATATTTACTTGATAAAACACCAAAATCAAACCAACTTTTCAAACAGAGACCAAGTAGAAAGTGAATTAATGGATGAAAATCCACCTATTCAATAATTTACAGGATATGTGAGACCAAAATGTAGTTAACCCCTTTTCCAATGTAATGGACAACAAGAGGGATGTTACATCCCAACGCTCACCTACATTCACGCTTGATAATGTCGTTCCAATGTAACATGCCTAATATTTAGTTAATATAAATCATTAACTAGGCATCAAATGATTAATGTGGTTTATGTGATGGCTTTGGAAAGTCGATATTTCTGCATTTATTATATATCAATTCAACATAGAATCATTGGATATAAAAGCATTTTTTTTTCTTTTAGAAATGTTTATGATTAAGAATATGAATCATGAGGCCAGATATTAAATCATAAATAAGAATTAGGAAAGGCTTTCAAAAATTTATTTTAGAAGAAGAAATTACAGTTAAATTTCTGCATACATTCGGGTTAATACGTACAGTTGTTATTGAAATATGAAAATTAACAGTAATGAGAAGTTAAAGCAGCACAATCTGCACAAAAGCTGACTTTAACACAAATTCTTACAACACCTAAAAGCAAATTCTTACAAGTTTTGGCTGAAAATTGTAGGTGAAATTTGAAAGAAAGTCGTAGTATTAGGGTTAAATAATGTGCTGATAGTCACCTACAACGTACATATGCAATATGAAAGGCCTGAGGCCAGTGATCTTTGAAAAAATAACCTTAACATTAAATCTTACAATATTGGACACGCCGGATGCCGACGCTGATGCCCGAGGTCATCATATAAGCTCACCACTTGTAATAGAAGTAGGGGAGCTAATAAAAATACATCAGATCAAAAAATAAAATAGGATGTGCAAAATGGCATTATGTAATGAAGAATCACTGAAATTGTAATTGAAGTACATTCATTGGTTAAAGAGGAGTTGCGGAAAAACATTCGTTCAAGAAAGTGACTATAAGTCCCAACAAAAATAGATCACATCAACAACTAAAAAAATAAGCCTTAATGTTACTAGTAACAAGTATGAGAAAGTATTAAATAAAGAAAAAAAGTTAGAAAAATTTTTTTTTAAAGAAAGTGAATATAAGTCCCAAAAATCCTCCTCAAATTCCTCAAATATGCATGTAATGAGGGCGCAACATTACCGCACTGTAGTTCAGTAACCCATGTGTACAATATTAATTGCCTGGAAAGACACATAGAAACAGAACTCACCTTAACACAAACTTTTAGAACTTAAAATTGAGTGAGTAAGTCAGAGAAAAACGTGAACATTGTGACTGAAAAAAAGAAAAGAAATCAGATAAATTTCTGCATACAGTAGGGTTAATACCTACAGTTGTTATTGAAATATGAAAATCAACAGTAATGAGAAGTAAAAGCAGCACAATCTGCACAAAAGCTGACTTTAACGCAAATTCTTACAACACCTAAACGCAAATTCTTACAAGTTTTGGCAGAAAATTTTAGGTGAAATTTGGAAAAAAGTCGTAGTATCAGGGTTAAATACTGTTCTGATAGTCCCCTACAACCTACATATGCAATATCAAAGGCCTGAGCCCACTGATCTTTGAGAAATTAACCTTAACATTAAATCTTACAATATTGGACACGCCGGACAACGATGCCCGAGGTCACGACAATAGCTCACCACTTCTTTCAGAAGTAGGAGAGCTAAAAATGGGCAGCGCTACCGGTATTTCCAATGAAAGTGTCAATGACACTGTAACTTAACTTGTGTGTTGTGTTTGATGAAAAGAATAATGTTCAATGTTTATGAAAGGATTATGAAATAAGACAAGAATTGTGATAATTGGGAATATGTTCATTTCTGTTCCCTGTATGCTATGTTTTTGATAAAAATAATATGAGGTGTACACTACTAAAGAGCGGAGGGGTGGGTTAATATGACCTCACAGTTAATGTATGTGGCCCTCACAGTTAACGTATATCAACGAAAGTTACCAAGTTACAGTGAAATTATTCCAAAACGAGTCATCCTATCAAGTTACATTGAAATCCCTTCATAAATATGGCCTGTAGACTGTGCTGAAGGTTTTTGGGCTTCGGGCCCCTGTAGCTGACACAGTTGACAAACCATGACCAAAATAGGATGTCATCATCTAGGCATTATATGGAGTCAAACTAACAGGTTACAATGAAATCCTTCCATAAATATGACCTATAGACTATGCTAAAGGTTTTGGGGTTTTGGGCTTCGGGCAGCCATCAAGGCTGAATGATCGCGACCAAATGGGGACGCTCTCATTTAGACATTATTTGGAGTCATCCTACTAAGGTACAATGAAATCCCTTCATAAATATCACCTATAGACTGTGCTAAAGGTTTTCGGACTTGAGGCCCCTGTAGCCGCCACAGTTGCCTAATGGTGTCCAAAAGGGGCTGTTCTCATCTAGACATTATATGAAGTCAACCTACCAAGTTACAATGAAATCCCTTCATAAATATGACTTGAAGACTGTGCTAAAGGGCTTTGTCTCGGGCAGCCATCATCATTGAATGATCGCAACCAAGAGGGGATATTCTCATCTGGGCATCATCTGGAGTGATCCTACGAAGTTACAATAAAATCCCTTCATAAATATGACCTGTAGACTGTTCTAAAGGTTTTCGGGCTTCGGGCCCCTGTAGCCGTCACAGTTGCCCAATCGTGTCCAAAAGGGGGCGTTCTCATCTAGACATTATATGAAGTCAACCTAGCAAGTTACAATGGAATCCCTTCATAAATATGACCTGTAGACTGTTCTAAAAGTTTTCGGGCTTCGGGCAGCCATTATGGTTGAATGATCACAAGCAAAGTGGACAATCTCATCTGGGCATCATCTGGAGTGATCCTACGAAGTTAAATGAAATCCCTTCATAAATATGACCTGTAGACTGTGCTCAATGTTTTTGGGCTTCGGGCACCTGTAGCCATCACAACTGACCAATCACGACCAAAAGGGGATGTCATTATCTAGGCATTATATGGAGTCGACCTAACAGGTTACAATGAAATCCTTACATAAATATGACCTTTTGCCTATGCTAAAGGTTTTTGGGCAGCCATCAAGGCTGAATGATCGTGATCAAAATGGGACGTTCTCATCTAGACATTATTTGGAGTCATCCTACCAAGTTACAATGAAATCCCTTCATAAATATGACCTGTAGACTGTGCTAAATGTTTTCGGGTCCCTGAAGCTGTCACAGTTGCCCAATCACATCCAAAAGGGGACTTTCTCATCTAGACATTATATGAAGTCAACCCACCAAGTTACAATGAAATTCCTCCATAAATATGACCTGTAGACTGTGCTAAAGGTTTTGGGCTCGGGCAGTTGTCACGGTTGGCAGATCACGCCCAAATGGGGAAATTCTCATCTAGACATCACAAGGAGCCATCAAGGCTGCATGATCGCGATCAAAATGGGACGTTCTCATCTAGACATTATTTGGAGTCATCCTACCAAGTTACAATAAAATCCCTTCATAAATATGACCTCTAGACTGTGCTAAAGGTTTTCAGGCTTCGGGCCCCTGTAGCCGTCAGAGTTGCCCAATCACGTCCAAGAGGGACTTTCTCATCTAGATATTGTATGAAGTCAACCCACCAAGTTACAATGAAATTCCTCAATAAATATGACCTGTAGACTGTGCTAAAGGTTTTCGGGTTTTGGGCTCGGGCAGTCGTCACGGTTGGCAGATCATACCCAAATGGGGAAATTCTCATCTAGACATCATAAAGAGTCATCCTACCAAGTTACAATGAAATCCCTCCACATTAAACATGACCTGCAGACTGTGCTAAAAGTTTTTGGGTTTCGGGCTTGGGCAGCCATCACGATTGATAGATCATGCCCAAAAGGGGACGTTCTCATCTAGGCATTATACAGAGGCATCCTACCAAGTTACATCCCTTCATAAATACAACCTGTAGACTGCGCTAATGGTTTTTGGGTTTTGGGCTCGGCCAGCCATACCGGTTGACCGATCGCGACCAAAAGGGAACGTTCTCATCTAGACATGATCCCAAACCTGCATATGAAATTTCGTGACGATCAGACAAGAACAGCAGGGTGTAGCCCGTGCTAAAGGAAAATGTGAACAGACTCACAGACTTCCGCACGCGTGATGGCAATAGCTTATCTTGAGTTTGTCAAGTTGAGCCAAAAATGACCATTCAATTTTCATTATTTCTCAGTTTTTGTCTCAAAAAAACATATCTCATGACCCCTTGTTGGAATGAGCTCATTTCAATGAGGGGTCATAAGATATGTTTATGATGCAAAAAATGAAAAAAAATTAGTTATTCAAGATATTTGTTTGCAAGTGACATCTGCTTTTCATGTTATGTAAAGGGTTAAATTTATTTATTGGAGTTTAACCCTTTACCTAACGAATCGCCTGCAACCGCCCACGCAATATGCAAATTGAGCAGTTTAAAAAATGAAATTTTTTTAAAAGATTTCAAGAAAGCCTTATCATGTGACCCCCTCATTGGAACGAGCTCAACAAGCTCGTCCCAATGAGGGATAACATGATATGGTTTTGTTGAAATTTTTTGAAAAATTAAAAAAAATGGTATTGAAAATAATAAATTTTGATATTGACTGCGTTGGGTAAAGGTTTAATAACACTTTCAACAGCCAGGGTAACCTTGTGTCAGACAGTTTTACATATGGAAGCCGGAGTACCCGGATAGAGCCACTGAGCAACGGCTAGCAACTGTGAGACTCCCCAACATACTAACTCTACACAAGCAGGGTTAGCACTGGTTGAAGACAGGTGCACCATTGATGTGCATTTTGCCTTAGTACACAGCGCCACCCTGCCCCCAAAGGGTTAAAAGCAAAGTTAACTGTAATCGGCAAGGTTTTTCTTCACAAGCTAAGAGGGCAATAGTGTTCTCAACTTTTCAGCATGCTGCTATGTCGACTTCCACTCTATTACCAAGTGTATAAATTAAAATTTGTTCAAATATCAGATGCGTTATCCAATTCAGTAAAACGAGTAATATAAACAGTGTTGGTGTTGTAGAAAAAACGCACTCCAGTAAATAGATCATTATGACAGTAACTGATCTGGTCTTCTGGATTCCTTTGAGTTGATGACAGCAGATCAGTCGTATCCAACCTGAAGGTGACAAGTGGGATGTAGTTGATCTGCTCTCATCAACAAGATGGAATAAAGAACAACAGATCAGTTATTGCCACAATAATCTTTGTATTATAAACCTTTACAGCCAGGTAAAACACATGTAAAATAATAGAAATAGGCCCACACAACTGAACAAATTTCTGAAAATGCAGCCTGAATCATGTTCTATTATGGTTCCTATCTGCACATCATCATTCATCAACTAAATGAAGTAGTGAATACAAAATGTCATCATAATGCATCATTCATTGATGAAAGTTCCATAATGTAAAATTTGTTTCTCGTCATCAAACTTAAACAGACAACACAATCTGCTCATATTTTATGTGGTTTTAGTCAATAGTGTTGAATTTAATGTTAATATTTATGCCTGATTTTCAAACAAAAACAATAGTTTTTCAGCCTTTAACTCCTTACATGCTTCCCAGGACAAGAAATCTATTGCTATTATAATAAATAAAATTTGAGTACATTTACCGAAAAATTCTTCCGCAAAGTGTATCAACCTTTTGACTAGTATCCCACACAAGGTGACCCTGTCAAGTGTTGTTAAACTCCAATAAATAAATAAATAAATTTGACAAGTACGTTCTTGAGTCAACTTCTCATGAATTTTTCGTCACATCTAGTGAAGTGTTGAAGAACAATACTTTAAAAATACTCAGCAGGTTAAGCATTAAAACATCTGCCAATTGGAAATGGCTATTTACAAAGCATAATTCTTACCCCACCCGAACGCAGCTGGAATGGGTAGAAAATTATAATGTAGACAGAGTAGTTCAACAGCTTCAATGAGAGGGTGGGATATGTATTTGAAAACTCATACTTTCATTTTCTCTTTGTTTGGATCAAAGGGGTCCAAATTAGAGGTTATGGTTGATTTTCATGTTAGGTATATAATAAAGCAGATAAATACTTATTCTTAGAATCCTGTTAGTATACCAATTCTTTAACCCCTTTTAACTAACATGAAAAGCAGACGACACTTGGAAAAAAAATTCTTGAATAACTAATTTTTTTCATTTTTTGTCTCAAAAACAGGTTGTGACACCTCCAATGAGGGGTTATAACCTATGTTTTTGAGACAAAAAATTAAATGAAAGTGTCAATGGCACTGCAGCTCAACTTGTGTAAGACATGTACATGTATAGTATGTGACACAGCAATGACACACGTCTAGGTAATGACCTGATAACAAAGGTACATGT
Organism: Pictodentalium vernedei; assembly: GCA_031216915.1. Taxonomy (NCBI): domain Eukaryota; kingdom Metazoa; phylum Mollusca; class Scaphopoda; order Dentaliida; family Dentaliidae; genus Pictodentalium; species Pictodentalium vernedei. The sequence continues at coordinate 212,569,803 of CM062293.1, forward strand.
AAAGTATTGTAAAGGTCTGTACATAAATACGGACCGTAGCCTGCAACAAATGTACATGTAAAGTATTGTAAATATGGGTGACAGTTAGATGCTAAACTAGAAACAAAATCTCCATGGGGTTAATGTTACTATGGGGATCCTTGTATGGTGCACCATAAGCCAAATGTTAGCAACTGTTTTGGCCTCTTTGATTCAAACCCTTCTAAGGTTGATTCATACTAATTAATAAATATTTGTCCAGTCCTTAAAATATAGGTATTTGAATTTTTTATCTTCAGCTCATAGGGTTCCCATATGCAAGGTTTTATTTTTCTCATTGGAAATAGAAAATCGGGTTGTGTTAATAACGTTTACCCACCCCAAACAACAACAAATATTAACACAGGAACTTGGCTTCAACACATTTAAATATACACATCCTAAGGATGCTGAACTCAAGAAACATTATTTTGTCTGATGTTTTTGGAAAAGATTTTTAATTATCTCCCTTTTTGAGTCCCCGAGTGGGTCTGATGACTGAACCCAAAAATATTTGTTCTCATAGCACAGTGAAAACAAAGGCACCCAATACATTTACAGCAAACATCACTGACATAAAAAATCTTACATTCCTGTAAATATGATTGCCGACAGGCATTTTGAATTTTTGGCAGACCCCAAAAGCACTCGTTACCATCCCATGATGATAACAAATGTAGTCCTAGAAGTTCTGTACAAAAAACTGATTGCACCTAATTTCGGTATAAAATGGTCGCCGGCAGCCATCTCGAATTCCAGACCGCGCCCAAAAACTCTTGTTATCATCCCAAAGGTACCCAAGAAGTTTTGTGAAGATCAGTTCATAAATACAGCCTCTAGCCCGAGCCGTATTTGACATGTGCACTTACTGAGCATAAGTTGCACTGAATAAATCAAAGTTCATCTAATTTGCATAATTTCTGCATGAGAAAAAACCTGTATTATATGTGATGTATTCCTCCATGTTTATTTATTCAAATCAAAATCTTCAAAGTTCTTTACAAAAAACTGATTGTATCTAATTTTGGTACAAAATGCTCACCGGCAGCCATCTTTAATTTTGGACCACGCCCAAAAACACTCGTCCTCGTCCTAAGGTAATAACAAAGGTACCAAAAAAGTTTCGTGAAGATCGATTCATAAATACGGTCCCTAGCCTGAGCCGTATTGACATGTGTACTTACTGTGCATAAGTAGAACTGAATAAATCAAAGTTCATCTAATTTGAGAAAAAAACCTGTATTTATGTGATGTATTCCATGTTACTAAACATTCAAACAAAAATTTATTCAAATCTGAACTTTCATACAGAAGTTCTGTACAAAAAACTGATTGCACCTAATTTCGGTACAAAATGGCTGCCAGTGGCCAACTTGAATTTCGGACCGCACTTGTTCGGAACACTTGTTCTCGTCCCACGGTGATAACAAAGGTACCCACAAAGTTTTGTAAAGATTGGTTCATAAATACGGCCCCTAGCCCGAGCCGTATTGACATGTACTTACTGTGTATAAGTAGCACAGAATAAATCAAAGTTCATCCAGTTTACATAATTTCTGCACGAGAAAAAAACCTGTATTATATGATGCATTCCATATTACTAAACATTCATACAAAGTTTTTTTTTCAAATCAGAACTTTCATACAGAAGTTCTGTACAAAAAAACTGATTGCACTAATTTTGGTACAAAATGGCTGCTGGTGACCATCTTGAATTTTGGTCCACACCCAAAACCACTCATTCTTGTCCCACGGTGATAACAAAGGTATCCAAGAAGTTTCGTAAAGATCGCCTCATAAATACGGCCTTTAGTCCGAGCCGTATTGAACTGTTGACAGACAGACAGATGGCCAGACAGACAGATGGACAACGGGCCATGGATAACCTTAAATTTGACTACTTCAAAGTTGAGCTAAAGATAATGAAAATTAATTGGCGATTTTTTAGAATAGCGCCGGCCGGTTTTGGCCGTTACATTGGGTAAAGGTTTAAACATTTATTTATTTATTTTCAGTAAACACACACTGCTCCACTTGATGGAGTTCCCATTGGGAACTGCTCAGAATGATTATTTATTTATTGGTGTTTAAGGTCACTTTCAACATGTACGGCTAGATCATGACTGCAACATGAGTTTGAAGTCAAGTTTAGCCAATTATTTACACACATGCTGCCCACTTTAGCAGATTTCCACCCCATATATTGGTTTTCAGGTCCTATTTTATCCGAAAATAAGAACCTGTTAACCACTGCAGAGAAGCACTGCTCTACTTCCTGAGGTTGCCACCAGGGCTTTAAAGAATTGGCATCTGATTTATAGATGGAAATTCGTTTAATTAAATATTTGTGTACACTATTCTATTGGGAAAATTATATAAATTTAGCAATCTGACCATTTATTTATTTATTTATTTATTGGTGTTTAAGGTCACATATTTTTGCAACCCTTTACCAAATGAACCGAGAACATGCGCCTGTGTAATTAACAAAAATTCAGCAATTCAAAAAATTTGTTGTTTTTCCAAAAATTTGAACAAAACCACATTATGTGGCTCCCTTGTTGGAACGAGATCATTTAGCTCATTCCATCCTTGGGTAACATGATATGGTTTTGTTGAAATATTTTGAAAAATTTTAAAAAAGACAATAATTAAAATAATAAATTTTGATATCCTGTGCTTTGGGCAAAACGTTAAGTTCAAGACAATAAAATATAATTTTTCTTGAAAAACTATTGTGCTGGCAAGCAATACTATCCTTTAGTTTTTGGCAATGAAAAGCAATTTTCAGCAATGCTGCATAACTGTATTACAAGTCTTTTTCACCCTGTGATCTCATAAATATATGATTGAAATAATTTCTGTAATTTCTCCACACCTCTTGCCAGAACTTGTCATATTATGATTTTCATGAATTATTATTCTGGTCCATGTTACTTCTCTACTTACTGGTACTGAAATTAAATATTCTAGTGCTTTGACTGTTTGTCCATCTGTCAATGCATCGGTCTGTCTGACAAAAAAGTTTATTTTGAATGTGAACCACATCAATACAAAATAAGAACAAACGTAAACTACAAAACAGAGTAAAAGTTTGCAGAACAAATAAAAATACTAATGAGCACAAAAAAGCACAAACAAAAAAAGCAACATTTATAATATATCTATACTGATATGAAACTCTAATCTATGACTTAATAAATTTGTCTAATCTATCCTTTAAAATTAGGGAGTGCAGTGACTTAGTGGTTACGGCATTGGACATCAAACTGAAAGGACCATGGTTCAATCCCCCACCAGGGGTAATTACGTTGTGTCCTTGGGCAAGGCACTTAATCCCAATTGCCCTCACGTGGGCACGGTGGCACTGTGTACCAATGTATACCGTACGTCGATGATGCACTTATTTTCAACCGATGCTCACCCTGCTTGTGTGTTGGTGAGACTGATAGTTGTTTGTCACTGCTGGGTGGTTCTCTCCAGATACTCCGGCTTCCTCCACCCATAAAACTGTCTGACACAAGGTAACCCTGGCTGTCGAAAGTATAGTTAAAGCCCAATAAATAAATAAATAAATAAATAAATAAATAAATAAATAAATAAATAAATAAATCATTTAAAACTATGAACCAAAAGTCCTATTTCATCTTAACTTAACATGCCTGCAAATAATATTTTGTTGGTGCCAGTCATTTAGTGCTGAAACGGATATCCGTGCCATCGTGGAAAGATAAAACTCGAGGCCTGTGGCCTCTCGTTCTGTCCTTCCGCACTGGCACTCTTGCCATATCAATTAACCCATTCACACAAGGGTGTCATTCAGTGTTTTTATTTGTGTATTGGTGTTTAAGGTCACATATTTCTGCACAATAGCTAATTGTGAATGCAACAAGTTATAAAAGGTGGCAGGTATGAATAAGTTATCTGTTATGATGTTGTGCTTTCATGCCTGGCGAGCCTTCCTGTTGCCAACTACTCTGAGTTTAGACAACTCAATGACAGTACAACATTTTCATGAATGTTCTCCCACTTGCTAACTTTAGCCCAGTATTCTTTTCAATACTATACTAATCGATGCTATTTTAATTATTGAGAGCAAATGTTTAGGACTGATTAATGGTCAATGTGTTATCATTTGGATTCTCCTTTCCCTATAACTAATGTCAGATTATTGTGCATTATTTCACTACTAAGGGTAATTAATCCTATGGAAAAATTAGTAGGAATTGGAAATAATTTTTATCGCGTAATCCTTGTTTTATCCTCGGTTTGGTCTTTAAACCAGTAATTCACCACATGTAGGGGCTGCTTGTTTCAACATAATTTCCCTCCCACCCATTTCCTTCCCATGTGGTTATCTCCCTATCGGTTTCATGGGAATGGGAGCTTGATCATCCATTCACTCAATGCATATTCATATTGTTTGAGTGAGTTTGGGCCCAACTATTTCAGGAGCTTTATTACTATGGCTTTAACTGTGTGTAATTGTCAGCTACACTGTCCTATGAGCCTCTGGAGGCTCCTATTAATAATTTAATAAATATCAGTGCAGTGCTTATCACAATCAGTGTTCAGTGTTGTTTTATTTCCCATTCCTTCCTTTCATAAATAGGATTGTACCTGTAACAGGTAAGAAAGTATTTTTGTACTCGCAAGAAATCTGGAGTCAAAGAGTTAAAGTAGAAAGACAAACAGCTGAAAAGAGCTGAAAGAACTATTGCCAACAGTGTGTCATGTAACATAATTCTGTGAACCAAGCTTAAAAAATAAAAAACTTCACCACAACATAACTTTTGTTTAAGAAATTTTAAAATTCTATGGAAAATTTAAAATTCTACAGAGTAAGTGGTGCATTTATACTGATTTTAACTTCAGGTGAAAATCTACACAAGGTATATATGTAAATGTTGACTAAACTAAAGTAAAACACTACCTTTCACCATTTTTGCTGCTATGGCCAGAGCTCTTAATAAAATGAAGAAAGGTGTTAACCTCTAGCACTTTTGGTAGTGCAACAGAATTTTCTCAAATCAGTGTCTTGTCTTGTTTAACTATGAATTTAACCAATTATATCTTGTTTGATAGAGCTCACCGAGCTCTATCAAACAAGGTATATTTGGTTAAATATCAAACTGCATTAATTATATCTTGTTTGATAGAGCTCCCCGAGCTCTATCAAACAAGGTATATTTGGTTAAATATCAAACTGCATTCTGAAAATTTTGCTATTTTGACATCAGCGTGCAGAGAGTTAAAGTACCGAGATCACAAAAGCAGACAATTTTGATCGGATCATGACTTATCTTTCTGCTTTTCTCCCCACAACACTATAGAATCTCTCCATCAGAAAAGAAATGTGATAAAATTGAATCCGAGATATTTTTGTTTTTCATAATTTGGTCTTTGTTTAGAAGGGAGCTGCAACCCAACTGTGATCTGATGGAAAGAAATACCACTTCTGTGATCGCTATATTGTAAAACATATTGGGGGTTTCCAGCAAAAATGCATTGGAAATTAATTTGGGGTGTGCAAATGGGCTTTCAATTTTGGAGAAAAAAACAAATTTCATTAACCATTACCCAAGTATGTACCCATTTTTGAACTCTCAGTGCTTAGCAAAAGGCTGATAAAATAATATTTGATAAAAATTGACAAAAATATTATCAGACATCACTTTTCAACTTCTCAGCTTGTGGTAAAACCAATGATCTGACATCATGTAACCACAATGCAATGGGTAAATAGCCCTTTTGAAAGTTTATTGTGTAAGTTTGTAAAATATGCATAGTAAAAAGAGTCAAGGGGTAAGTAGTCTTTATACAAAAAACTTATCTGGAGCTCTGGCTATAGCAAACACATATTTTCATATTGAGGTTAATAGTGTATTTTCAGGAGTTTAATTTGCCTGACATCTTCAGCTAAAGGGTTGACACAAAATAGAAACACAAAACCCTCCTGAAAGGTTATTGTTAATGTAAGCATTATTTAGGGTTCCTACACTTTCTAGAAAGAAAAGCTCAATACTTTTTCTAGAGATGTCAGCCCATTTTCCATATCCATTCAAGTACTTCACAAAGATGAAAATCTGACTGTGGGAACATTTTTTATGAAAATAGTGCACAAGGCAGCACAAGGTAACATTTTTTTTGGTTTTTTTTTAAACCATTTCTCATGAAGAAATTAGGAATTTAACCAATTCAATCTTGGATCTTGAGCTCTGTCAAAGAATATTGAATTGATTAAATAAATTCCTAATTGTAACATGGGAAATATTTGCAGGTTGAAATGTTAATATTTTTATATCACTGCCGAGAGGTTTACTGGTCCAAAAAATTAATTCAAATACCATTTCAATACTCTCAAGGCTGGACTGACTTCTTTTTTTCCTATACTTTTCAAGACCTTTTCCAGACCAACACAAATTTCCATACTTTTTCGAGAAACTCAAAATGGCGAGAAAAAAAAAACCCTGTTGGGAGTCATAATTGACAACATACCAGGGAAAGGATTGATGAACAGGATAATCCAATTTTAAGAAATGAATTCAAAGTCTTTCATTGTTCATTTTGGGTAGAATTCAATGATTTTCAGTGATTTTTTTTTTTAACAAATTTTAAAATTTTGAGGATCTGAGGAGGAAATATCTATAATATTTTCAATTTTGATACATTTTGGAAACTGGTGCTACTGAACAGATCCAAAAATGAGTAATGTCAAACAACAGCACCATTTCATTTTCAAGTATGTCCAAGGACCTTTTTAGTTCGGAAGACATTTTCATGTACTTTCAAGGCTTTGCAAAATTTATTTCTAGTTCAGGGCATGCTACTGCCCAGATTGATCAATTAAGTGGATTTTAATGTCTCTTTTAGACCAGTGACTATATCATTACAGTAGCATGAACAAAAAATTGTTATGCTATTTAACCAGCAGACAGTGGATTTGTAGGATTTGCATCTTAGGCACTGAGTGTTGGATTCAGACTTCTAAATTTTTAACTAAAATTTTAAGTAAACTAGAATCTGAATGTCTGGAAGTGTTTTTTAGTCAAGTATTTGCTGCTAGTATGGACAACCATTGACTTGAAACTGATGCCGTGATAATACAATTTTTTCCGATTTGAATTACTCAAGACCATATGTTTGAGTTTCTGTTCTGAACTGTTGAGGTCTAAATTTTGGCCTTTCATCAACATTTAACAGTAAAACAGAACTACTCTATTCAACTAACGACACTTTTTATCTTCACAGATTCACTAAGAAAACAGGCAAGTACTGTTTCTTCATTTCCTTCAACTCCCTTCCCCCTGAATAGCAAACCAATCAACAGATATGTTTTGGAATGAGCACATCAAGATCATTCCAATGAGGGGGTCACGATATGGTTTTGTTGAAAGTTTTTGAAAAACTTAAAAAATAATAGTTAAAATAATAAATTTTGATATCGTGCATTGGGTAAAGGTTCAAGAGAATGTTCTTCGTTCTGTAAAATAAAATATTCTTAATAATATTCCGAATTCTGTGTGGGTGAGAAGCATCATTTCACTTAGAATTTTTCTGGGCCTGGGGAGCATAAAGTACAAGCATGCAAGCCAGAAAATAAGCAGACTGTCATCTGGAAAATGAGGTCCCCAGAGGGTGAATTTGGTGATGCTGCCCTGCACAGCACAGTAGCATCACTAAAATTACCTTCTGAGAACCTCCATCTGAATCAAGGTCCCAAACCCAAACAGAAAGAGGTACCCAGAGGATAAACTGGTCCACTGTATGGGGTAGCATCAGCAAATTCACCCTCTTGGGACCTCATTCTGCAAATGACAAATTGCTTATTTTCAGGCTTGGAAGCATGCCATCCACCCTCCCCCACAATCAATCAACGTTTCTTACCAAGAAATTGTGTGATATCATGGATTCTCTAAAATAACCATAAGTGGCATACAGACATTTTTAGGCATGGTCACTGACCCTCTTTATCTGGTCAGTCAAATTGACAGAGATTTTGATGGATGGTTGACTCATATCTTTTCAGAATATCATTATTTTGACACGCTGATGTAGCATACCTCAAAATAAAAAGACAAGATATTCTTTAAAATGGGGTAGTTATCACAATTGCCAGCTGGCGACTACATGGCATGAAAAAATGTATTACTTGGATCATGAACATGCTGAGATGTGGAAGGCTGGTCAGCACATTTATTTATTGGTTTTTATGGTCACTGCCTGAAAAAATTCCAGACTTCCAAATTTCAATCTAATTAAAAATGTTGAATAATTTTAGCAGTCTAAATCCCAAACTCAGTGCCATGGATACAAATCCTACAATAAAATGACTGCAACATATGTATAAAGTCAAGTTTAACCAATCATTTATACCTTAGGTCCACTCAAAAAAGGCATAAAGTCTTGGTGTACCGATTATGACTGATCACTCAGTATTCCACATATGCACTCAGATGGTTACTTGGCTGTCAATCATTTTTAGGAAAGTAGGCCTACACTATGTATAACTATACACTATATGCAAATATGCATATATCAGTGACCAGTGTTAACTGATTGTGAAAGCATATTTTTAAGATCAACATTATGATTCAGATGAACTATATGAAGGAAAGTATGATTTTTCTGGTCATATTATTACTTTTTATTTACAATTTATTGATCTCCAATGGCCCCCGGGCCTGGAGTGCAATGCCACCCACTAACCCTTAAGTCTCCAAATAGCCATAAACTGCCCCTTTTATATTGCATTAAAAAAGTTGTCCCAAGTGTATTCTCCCTTAACCCTTCAAACACGTAAGACCGATTTTTCGGTCCAAGGCATAATTTCGTCCAATTTTTTGTCTTATTATAAAAGGTCTATACACGGGGCATTGATGATAAAATAATAACTGCAGTCAGCAGCCAAAGGGCTGAAGACTGCAGTTAATATTTTTATCCTCCCTGTATATAGATATTGGACTGACCCATCTCACTATAAGTGTACATAAACACGATACCATCTGAGGAAATGAGGGTTCAAAGGTTAAGAACTGTACTAGTAGGCTGCATTTGTCTTGACATCGTTTTTAAACCTTTGCTGGCTGCCAGTCTTGGCTGCCAATGGTATAGAAATAATGTTCAGTCCTCTACAGTTGTGTACATGCAGATACTATCATCAAATTAATTTGAGGAGTTAAGGGTTAACCTCCCCCATTGTCGGCAGGCCTGGTGAGATGTATTTCAGCTGAATGCATATCACCTGAGAGGATAAATATAAGCTGGATGAATGGAGGAAAGAAGGGATTGATGGAAGGAAGGACATAATCGCCGGATAAATAAATAAACCTGTATATAAAGATGGAATAACAAGCTATTTATAATATAGTGGATGAGAAACATTTAAGAAAAGTAGGGCAAAACCTGCCCAGAAACACATTACATCAAATCAACAAAATTTATTCTCATGTTTTCAACATGAAACTATTTTTTGTCCTGTATCCACAGACCTATGGTCTCAAAATATTACTTGTCTATGTGAAATTAAACTTATTTTATCACAAAACTAGCTCCCGAAATGTTGTGCTGTATTTGCAAATATACAACATATGATATGAAGCAGTTTCAAAATGGAAGCCATTTCTTCTTTTCCCACAAGTTTTGGAGGGTTTTTTTTTTCCCCCACAATTTTTAAAAATATTTTTGCTTACAATTTCAGCTTTCTCTCATGCTTTCTTTTTCTAACAACTTATCACAAAAAATGGAGAAACTTCAAATAAAATACTTAATCCATTCAATTTAAAAAAAAAATAAAAAAAAACTCCTTAAAATAGTGTGTCAATTGCAGAGTACTCTCCTCCAACCTCCTAATACATTTTCTCATTTCTAATAATGAAACCTGAGGGGAAGACATAACCATTCAGAAGTAAGGATTGCAAAAAGTATACCCTGTAATGTATTGCAATGGAAGCTAAAGCATACTATTTTGCATAACCAAGCTTTGTCAGGTTGAGTAAAAATTAGCAGGTAATGGAAAAATGGAATATAAAAGAATCAGTATAACAACAGAAAAATGTTACCTTAACCAAGAACTGATAATAACTATTAAGCCACATTAACTGGTGTTTCAAGCATACAATGTGTGACAGTTAATGGTTATCTTGCACTACATTATGACAATAACAAACTTACAAGATCAGAAAATGATTCCTGTGTAGCAAGAGGTGCTGCAATATGCTTAGACTTCTTTGATCCTCGTCGTAAATACACAGACCGACATGGAGTTTCATGACCATGTGAGGGTGATTTTGATTTCCCATCCACAAGCTGTCAGTAAGATTTCAAGTGTTTTAGTAAGGATATAAAAATACATAAAAGCTTATTTGAAAAGAACTACTTCCTTCTGATTTTCCCACTGTAACTATAACTAAAGAACCCAACAAAGAATAAGCATTCCATTACCATGACAAAATGGTCAAATCTGCTTCACTGTTAACCCTTTATCTAACGAACTGGCAGTATCGTCCTGTGTAATTTACAGGTTGAGCAGTTGAAAAAAATATATTTAACTTGTTGAGTGCAAGAAGCAACTACCAGGGCTTTCAGAAAAATGAGGGTACCAGAGCAAAAGTGGACATTTACCTTGCTCGTGTTTCATACCGAGTCAAACACAAATAATATTTTATTTATATAAATTTGTGTGATGACAAATTATTGGAGAGTGCCTGTAGGCACTCTCCAATAATTGTAATAAAACAAATTTTGAACAACAAATTCAGACCACCAAAATAATTTAGACCCTCAACCAGTCAAAAAAAATTCCAATAAAACTATTTTTGACACCTCAGTGGAACGAACTTGTTCTAATGAGTGGCCACATGAAACGGTTTAGTTGAAATTTTTCTTAATTTAAATTAAAAAAATAATTAAAATGTGCATATCATGTGCATCGGATAAAGGGTTCAAAACAACTTTTTCTTAAATACACTTTGGGGATAACAGTCTTATGTTTGATTATTTCTGGAAGTAAACACAGGCCTTTATTTATCTGTTTATTGGTGTTTTAGGTCACTTTCAACATCTTTGGCAACATCGTGACTGCAACATAGATACATGAAGTAAAGTTTAGCAAATCATTTATACCTATGCTGCCCACTTTAGAGAATTTACATGCATTGGTTCAGGGTCCTATTTTATCAGTATTTATTTATTTATTGGTGTTTAAGATCACATATTTCTGCACAATGGCTAAAATAGACTGCAACAAGGAGATAAATTCAAGTTTAGACAATTGTTTGTACCCATGTTGCCCATTTTAAAGGCCTTCCACCCCAACCATTGGTGACTGGGTCCAATTTTACAAGTGAAACAGAGCTTGTTTACCACAGAAAAAAAGTCCTGCTTCACTTCCCAAATTTCCCATGGGAGTAAAATGTCATTAGCCTCGCAAATTATGACAGGTTTACACCAATTTTACACTTCCAAATTGTATCAAGAAATAAATCTAATTCAGAGATCAATATAAATCATTTACCTAATGAATCACCCGCATACGTAAAAATATGTAAACAAACTAAGTAGATGAAAAAAAAAAATGCAACAAAACGTTCAAATCAGGGGGGTCACACTGACAGGATATGGTTTTGTTGAATTTATTTAAAAAAATTAAAAAAAAAAAAAAAATTAATATAATAAATTTTGGTATTCAGTGTGTTGTGTGTAGGGTTAAATGTATTACACAGTATATACCAACAAATGAAAACTTGTTTAGGCCCAACAAAATTAAACAAGAACTCACGTATCGCTGAAGCAATACAATGTCCCCTACCGGACTAATGAGAATTAATAATTATACAAATATTATAACCTAGATGTGATCAGCATGAATTTGGTTGAAGCGTTTAAAAAAAAAGTTCGGAAAACTGATATTTTGGTGCTTTTCCATATTTCCAAGGGCCATAACTCACACAAGAATAATGCAATTAGCATGAAACTCAAACTTGATCTGTAAGTCATCGTTCTATAGTAGGTTACCAAGAATGAAGTCATTCGGTTGAAGCATTTCCAAAAAAAAGTCTGGAAAACTAAAGTGTGACTGACAGACTGACTGACAGACTGACGGATAGACAGAGTGCAAATGAATCTTGATCTGTAAGTCAGCGTTCTATAGTAGGTTACCAAAAATGAAATCATTCTGTTGAAGCATTTGCAAAAGAGGACCGGAAAACTGATATTTTGGCGCTTTTCCATATTTCCAAGGGCCATAACTCACACAAGAATAATGCAATCAGCATAAAACTCAAACTTGATCTGTAAGTCATTGTTCTATAGTAGGTTACCTAGAATGAAATCATTCGGTTGAAGCATTTCCAAAAAAAAAGTCCAGAAAACTAAAGTGTGACTGACAGACTGATGGACTGACAGACTGACAGATGGACAGAGTGCAAACCTATAGACCCCCTCCAGCGATGCCGGTAGGGGACTAATAATGGATTCTCAAGCAATTTTTTTTTAAAACGATTGAGGGAGGGCATTTTTTTTTTTTACTTTTTAATCCTGATGGAATGGTCGTCGATGCCTAAAATCCAGTTGTGAGAGCCTAAAATTAAATACTAGAGCTTCCATGTAGATTTCACTGATAGTTTTTATTGTAACAGTAATCATACAACACAAAATCTATATAAAAAAACTAAAATGGAGATAAAAAATAATAAGAGTTTTTTAAATAAGTGATACTTTTATTATTTTTTATTTCCATTTTTAAGTGTGCTACCACAAAATCAATCCTAGAATCTTGTGGTTCCAAAATTTCAATTTACTTGGGATTTCTCAGAAAATGACGATAATAAGAAAAACTGTGAGGGACTACCAAACCGACTGCCAGACTCATCGAAAGCAGCCAGGACCAAACCTTTTGAAATGAAAGTGTCAATGACACTGTAGCTCAACTTGTCAAGACAAAGACATGTACATGTATAGTATGTGACACAGCAATGACAAACATCTAGGTAATGAAATGATAACAAAGGTACACATAAAGTATTGTAACGGTCTGTACATAAATACTGACCGTTGCCTGTAACAAATGTATAGGTAAAGTATTGTAAAGGTGGGTGACAGTCAGATGCTAAACTGGAAAAAAATCTTTGAGTCCCAGAGTGGGTCTGACTGAACCCCAAAATATTTGTTCTCATAGCACAGTGATAACAAAGGCACCCCAAAACACACTCATTCCTGTCCCAAGGAGAAAACAAAGGTACCCAAGAAGTTTCGTGAAGATCAGTTCACAAATATGAGCTGTGCAGAAATTGTGACAAAAAACTGATTGGACCTAATTTTGGTACAAAATGGCCACTGGCAACCATCTTGAATTTTGAACCGCACCCAGAAACACTCGTTCTTATCCCAAGGTGATAACAAAGGTACCCAAGAAGTTTTGTGAAGATCGGTTCGTAAATACAGCCTCTAGCCCGAGCTGTATTGACATGGGCACTTACAGTGTATAAGTCGCACTGAATAAATCAAAGTTAATCTAATTTGCATAATTTCTGCACGAGAAAAAAACCCGTACTATATGTGATGTATTCCATGTTACTAAACATTCATACAAAAATTTATTCAAATCAGAACTTTCATACAGAAGTTCTGTACAAAAGACTGATTGCACTAATTTTGGTACAAAATGGCTGCTGGTGGCCATCTTGAATTTCGGACTGCACCCAAAAACACCTGTTCTCGTCCCACGGTGATAACAAAGGTACCCAAGAAATGTCGTAAAGATTGGTCCATAAATACGGCCTCTAGCCTGAGACGTATAGAAGTTGTGTACAAAAAACTGATTGGACCTAATTTCAGAACAAAACTGCCACTGGCAGCCATCTTGAATTTTGGATCGCACTCAGAAACACCCGTTCTCGTCCCAAGGTGATAACAAAGGTACCCAAGAAGTTTCGTGAAGATCAATTCATAAATACAGCCCCTAGCCCGAGCCGTATTGACATGTGCACTTACTGTGTGTTAGTAGCACTGAATAAACCATAGCACTGAATAAACCAAAGTTCAACTGATTAGCATAATTTTTGCTCGAGACAAAAACCCGCAGTATATGTGATGTATTCCATGTTACTAAACATTCATACAAAAATGTATTCAAATCACAACTTTCATACAGAAGTTCTGTACAAAAAACTCATTGCACTAACTAAAGTACACAATGGCTGCTGGTGGCCATCTTGAATTTTGGACCGCACCCAAAAACACTCGTTCTCGTCCCACGATGATAACAAAGGTACTCAAGAAGTTTCGTAAAGATCGGTTTATAAATACGATGTCTAGCTCGAGCCGTATTGAATTGTTGATGGCAAGATGGCCAGACAGACGACTGGCCATGGCAAAACTTCAAATTTGACTGACGACAAAGTTGAGCTAAAAATCAGCAGAACTCCTCCCACAACACCAACGGCAACAGTCTCAACCTCCACCCCCTCCCCTCCCACCCTAAGAAGAACCGGAGGAGACACAAGCGCCACTGAGTACCTCAACCTTTTGCTTCTATGCCACAACCAGACATGACAGGAAAATTACACAGCTAAAGAGGGTCGAAAGGGGCTTGCCACACACCACACCTTTAGCGCACAAAAAAACATTTATTTTGAATTTGGACTAGCATTTTTTCATTTATTTAGTCGCTCTATTCAGATACCACTTGTTTGGGGTTCAGGTATGAAAATGGCCTCTCGAGTGACCAAAAAAAAATCACTTTGTGATTGTTTTTTGTATTTATTTTGTACATACATATGATAATTGTTTTGCATTTTGCATCGAGAATAACAATACTGTATCAATGTATACGACATATTCATCACAAATCGGGAAGCGATACCTCTAAAATCACATCCTGTGAAGGTTTTATACATTTTGAATTTTGGCTCCGAAATAAATATGACAAATGCAGAGCAAAAAAATGAATGTCCCACTGCCTGAGAATTAAAATATTAAATTTTGTTTAGCCTTAAAGAATACGTGTTTCTATTGACATCTTCAAATCTTTTACCACATACACAATACAAAGTTGAAGTGTTAACTGCCTTTTAGTGACAGAAAAATATCTATGCACTGATTTTTCATTTATTGGTGATACTGTGACTGCAAAACAAGAAAAACAGTCAGGTTTAGCCAAGAATTTAGAGAGTGCCCACCAATGCTTTGATTACACGGTCTACTAGACCAGTGAAGATGAACTCTAAACAGTAACCAAGCACTGCTCCACCTCCCTGGGTTCCCATAAGGTTCTGTAAAGTGAAAATTAATATTTTTAGCATCCATCAAATAACCAAGAAAGAACAGAATTTCCCAGGATTCACCATTACTATTTCACGTCATGAATTCAATTCATTATTTTTTGTTTACCTCACCCCCTCCCCACCACAATTCACCCACCCCCAGATAACAAAATTTTTAATTTTTGTCTGAAAAAAGAACTTTATCCCTCATTGGTACATGCTTGATGAGTACAATGAGGGGTCACATGATATATTATGATTTTCTGTGAATAGCACTGACTGGATATTGCTGTTTCATTAAGGAAAGGGTTAATAACACTCCCAGAAAACTGGAGAACAAAATTAATTAAATAAAATTCTCAATTTTTTAGCAAAAAATAGGTTATTTATAAAAATTAGAGGCCAGGATTTGAAAGTAAACCACATTTGTTAAGCTTACTCAGTCACACTACAGAAAAATCCTGTTGTTTCTTTGAAAATCAATATGTTAATAACACTAGCAAAATTTGACCACTTTGTTACAGATTGCTTTCAGTTTTAAACTCTAGTTTTCCACTGGATGCTTCCAGTATAAATTCCTGCAAAGTGAATATTTAATAAGAAACAGCTGAAAAGGCACAAACCCATCAAGGGAACATTATATATGTAGCCATATCACAAGTGAAAAGTATACTTTCTGTTTCCCAAAAGTTACTCAACCTCCAGTTTATTCTGGCACACATCTTTATCCAGCCTTGTGTTGTCCTTTCAATTGCGTATTTTCATCCATTCAATTTCCAAATTATTTTTAAAAGCAAGACAAAGGCAAAGCATCACTGATAAATGTGTCCACATCAGCACAGAGGTTGGAAGAAGCAACCAAGAATACATAAGTATTTTTCTGGACTTCCTCTGTCTCAAAATGCCATTTTTTTGGCTTCACAGGGCTTTATCAGCACCCTAGAATTTCTATTGGCCCTTAGGTGCATAATTCCATCTCTGGACACATTTGCTGCAGCAGAACAGGTGCCCCATTATAAAGACAATAGGTAACTCAAAATTATATTATAATATATATAAGTACCTTGGCAATTGTTTCTAGACAAGTCATGGCTGTATATACAGGCAGCCAGTACTTGGCCAGAAACAACTGCAAACCATATGACGTAGACTGTAGAGGGTATAAAAATCCCCAGGCTTAAAGTACTTATTGTGAAATGGGCTGACTGGCATAAAAAACACAAAACCAAACTGTATATTTTGATCTACAATTTGGGAACATTCTTATAATTTGGGGACACCATTTTCCGGTGTGGATTTGGTGCAATTTAAAGACATGGAATGGTTAGTTTGAGAGGGCTTGAAGTTGCCAGAATCAAAATAATTGTCATTATAAAATACATTTATTGATGTTTTAGGTCACTTTCAGCATCTATAGCTAAATACAAGTATGAAGCTAAGTTTAGCCAGTCTTTTGGAACTATGCTGCCCACTCTAGAGGACTTCCATAAACAGGCATTGATTACTAGGGTCCATTTCAACAGTAAAACAATAAATGTTTATGCTATTTGTCTGAGATCCAGTTGTGTAGAAAAAAGACAAATTTGGTTACAGGGTCACCATAAACTATGTTTGCAGAGCAAGAAATTAAGATAAAGGAGAAAAAATTGTTTATAATAGAGATTATTTGGAATAGAAGTTGTAGCATATGGTCATTAACAATAAATAAAGGGCCAATTGAGCTTCTATCTTAAGCCAAAGAACCCTAGTTCAATTCTTAGGAAAGATTCCAAGGTGTCTGCACACTCTCAACAAGCATCGATCATGGAGTTAATGATGTTCTTTCCTAAGGATTACAAGAAAAAAAATTGTTTCTCAGGCAATTTATTCTGCAATTTTATAATGAGAGAGGGAGGCTTTGGAAGTCGTGTCCAAAATTTTACTTTTTCACTTTGAAGTAAAAAACTCAAACCTTTTAAGAAGCAAAGAATTCTCATAATGCAGCTTGGAATTTATATAACTACATTGTGCTGGACAGAGCTTAGTGATCTCTGACAAACAAGATATAATTGGTTAAATTAAACGTCCTGCAAGCTGAAAATAAAAATCTCATCAAATTGATTACTATTAAATTTCTCGTGTTCTGGGGTTTAAAATTTTCACCCCAAGAACTCATTGAAGACAGTCAACAACTGTTTATTTTTTCTCTTCTTCATAATTATTACTAATCAAGCCTTGAGAGAACAAGAGACTGCACCAGAGGAGCTGGCATGCCCTCATCAGTGCCAAGTTGAAGGATGGGACTGTCCAAATGGATGAATGGACAGGTAAATGGACAAACAAATGGATAGACATATGTAATCGAGTGTACCCCTACCCTAAACTCTTCAGGAATTGGGATATAATTCACTCCAGTCAAAGTAGATGTGCATATGTCGGCTGATGTAAACAAATTTTTGAGCATTTACAAACAAACCAGGTGAAAAAAACAAGGTGAAAAAAAATACTTTTTGAGGCAGAATTTAAAATGTGGATGAAGGTGCCAGAGAAACAAGATATTTTTTAATAGCCCAAATGGCTGTCCTATTAAGAAAGAGAAACCCATCATGCAGACGAAAGGTCCCAACATACTATTTAAGAAATGTGAAGCTTTTAAGTTGGTGATATGGAGGTTATCCCACAAATCTGTGCCATGTTGCTCAGAACAAGTATAATATGAGTTGTTAAACTTACTTGCAATTGATTGTAAAATAACAGAACAAAAAGTTAAAGTATGAAATGTTATACAGTTCTTTATCACCAAGATGATGAGTGATGCAAGACAGAATGGATGGAGAAATGGACAGTTTGAACACTTATTACAGTGGAGCCAACTAAAATGTATATCTCTTTATTTAATAACCCTGTTAATTGTATATAACTTACAAACACCAAACCATTAATCATACCTTCAGTATTGATTTGGCATGTTAACTGCATACAGGTTAAACTCCTGTTAAATGAATAAAAAATTTGTAATCTGTCAAAGAATTACTCCGACATCCACTGAATTCCCCACACTTACAGTCATTTTTAGCCTCAGTACATCCAATATGGGCATTTAATATTTTATCATGTTTGACAGAGCTCAAATAGCTCTGTCCAACAAGATATTATAGAATAAATGTCCAGTTTATCACAAGAAGATAGGAAAATGATCTTTTTCCTATTAACTGTATATTGGATATATTGGATGTTAACTGGATATTTTTTTTAAGAACTAAAAATAGATATTAATTACGGAATGCATACTTTGTTTGCACTTTTTTGGAAATCAGCGAGAATGTATTTTTTCAAATTTTCCAAGTGCCGCAGAATGAAGAAAGGACACAAATTATTTTGCAAACGGCATAGCAGGGGGTTGGAACCCATGCAAAAAGAGTTTCCTTTGGTATCAGCTCCCTTGAGAAAATATATTAAACTAGTGAACCATGCATACCACTCAACTGATTTAGTATAGTTTCACTAGGCAGTTGATGCCAAGGGAAACCATTTTGCACAGCTCTGACCCCTCAGAATTCCATCTGAAAATATGACCCATCATTATCTGAACGATAAAATGTTCAAATTTGTAAGACAAGTTATCTGAATTGCACTGGTAAGATTCATCCATTAAATTTGGAAAAGACATAATTGAACTTGAAGAACATCTGTAGAATGTGACATCTTTATTGTTGTACAGTGGAACCCTATTAATTAAATTCAATTATTAATTAACTCATTGAGGTTTTAATGACACTTTTGGGAGTGAAAGGTCACCTTGTGTTGGACAATTTTATGGATGGAGGAAGCTGGTGTACCCAGAAAGAACAACCCTGAGAGTGAAAAATTCAATTAACAGAAAATTGATAATTTTTCTGTGTTCTTGTACACTGAGCATTTATTCTATTATACCTTGTTTGACAAATCTCTTGGAGCTCTGTCTAACAAGATATAACAGATTAAATGTTCATATTGGATGTATTAAGGCAATACAGGCCTACAAACAGGAGTTCAGTAGTTGTTTGAGTAATTCTTCGATAGATTAAAAACAATTTTAATTCAATTAACAGGAGTTATTCAACAACCTATATGAAATTAAAAGGATAAATTAGTACTGAAGGTATGGTAAATGGTTAGGTGGTTCCATTGTACTTGCACTTTTTGACAAAGTCCAAAAATTGGCTTCTTGGACCCCGCCAATTGACTATTTATTTCTTTATTTATTGGTGTTTAAGGTCACATATTTCTGCACAATGGCTACTCATGACTGCAACAAGGCTATAAAGTCAAGTCCAGCCAATTGTTTTTCCCATATTGCCCATTTTAGGGGGGTCTTCCACCCCAGGTATTTTAGCAATAAAGCTACTGAAACAAAAATCTTAATAACCCTTACCACAGAAAATCTGCCTCGTCACCCTTTTTTTCACCTGCAAATCTCTTCTATGTCACTGTTTTGCACTTGTAAGACAAATATTTACTGTAGGCTTTATTGATAAATAGGTTATCTCCACCTGATTCCATCAACTCTTCTTTGCTGTGGAGACTAGTATGACTTACTTCCAGTTGGTATGCAAAATTCTTTATTTCTGAGTGTTTGTTTGTGTACATTTTGATTCAATTAAATAATGTTGTAAAAATTGCGATCATATTAATGGAAAAGGTATACCATGTAATTGTGTGTCGTAATCTGGTGGACTGGTCTTAATCCACATGTGGGAAGTGATGTCCATGCAGGTGTTTACCTGGTAATAAAAATTATCAGTTCTTCGTTAATTAAATTTTTGATGACTATAATTAGCGTTTGAAATCTAATATTATTGGGACAGTGGACATACAACCCACTCCATTGAAAGTGACCACTCCATGGCAGCCGTACTGTACAACGACAAGTTTTCATTAGTCATGTTGATTTGTGTGATGTGCGGTGTATGAGCCGATGTTGATTGTGATGTCATATTGATAACCAAGCACATTTTTCCTTGGGGAGAACACCTTGGGATCCCCCTCCACCAACCCATTCCCGACTGGGGTGAGTTGAGGGGTCTCAAGGTATTCTGTGGTATTCGCCACCAAGGCAAAATTGACTATGTGCTTTCAATCCAAGTCATAATGTTTACAATACCACAAATACCAACCGGTAGTAGTTAGTCCATGAATGACAACTTGCTTTTCGATAAATGCTATATCTTATTTGAAAGTGTTCAGAAAGCTGTCAAAAAAGATATAGTTGGTTAAGTTTTCAACTACATTATGGGAAATTTTCACTGCTGAAAACATTGGCAAGTCACATAAGTCTCTCAAAATCTACTTTCCCCATCCATGTACTAAAGATGGCATATTTATTCACATTTTACGATGACATAAAGAACTTTGACTAAAATTAGGTCTTCAAGCCAAATTGGACTCACTACATCATCTGGCAGGTACTAAATTAATTCTAATTGAGTTTTCTGATGTTGTGACTTAGATATCTCTTGCTTCTTGATAACCAAAGAGCCAGCTGAATAAAAAGAATAAAAAGATGTTTTCACCGATGTTCTACATTTCTGAATGAGCTTGTAGACTCTGGTGAAAAAAACAATAAACATTAAAAATGTAACCCTTTACCTACGCACAACTTGCAGACGACACATGCAACAAAAACCCTAGAATAATCAATTAATTTTTGGCCTCAAAATATACCTTTTGATCCCTTATTGCAATGAACTTGATGAGCTCATTTCATCAAAGGGTCAAAAACTCATTTGGAGGCAAACATTGGGGAAAATAATGAAATTTGAATGGTGATTTTTGTGAATAGTACAAGTTTGATATGGCATTTACATTCAGTGAGGGTTAACTGGTAGAGTGCTAAATTATTTTGGGCCGTCAAAGTTTCTTCAGATGTCTTTGCCTCGTTACAATTTATGGGAGAGTGTCTGTAGGCACTCTCCCAAAAACTTCCAACAAGGCAAATCCATACTAAGTAAATAATTTCATTTCAAAGATAATAAACACATCCAGTGAATATGAAGCTTTCAAACTGGGGAAACCTGCACTTTATTGTAAAGCCCAGATATGGGCTTCCAGCACTCTACCAATTAAAAATAAGACAGTCTATCTAATAATTATTTAAAGTATAGAACTATCTACTTAACATGTTATATGGGTTTGTACTATTTAATGTTGATCCACTCTCCATTTTAAAATAGAGTTTTCTCATGGGGAAACAGGCAAAAGCAAGCAAAACATTATTCCAGATTTCATAAAAGAGTGAATCTGATATAACTGGATGTCCAAAAAAAAAACCAACATGCCAATATTCTATTCAGTATACAAAAAAGCTAAAAACAATTTAAAAAACTTTCTGTAACCTGTTTATATCAATAATTTAAAAGCAGCATGCAATTCATATGCTTCATGTTGTCAGATTATTTTTTATTAGTGTAAACCAACAAACAAGCAAAGAAAATTCTTAGGGATCTATCAGATGGGTTCTTTCAAGTTGATCATTACCTTGTTTAGTAATTCATTGAATTTTTTCTGTCAATTATAGTTTATGACATTTTACACATGATACCAGTGATGTTTTCATTAGTTTGAGATCAGTTATTTAAAAAAAAACAACCCAAAACCCAAAAGTGTATTTCTTCAAATTGCAGAGGAGGCATGTTTCATTTGCAGTAAAATTATTGTAGCCTTTAAAGGCCTAATTCTACTTTTGTTTAAGTGCAAAACAGTAGGTGCCCCAACATGAAGTCTATGGGAAACTTGTAGGTTACAGTCCACATACCATGGCAGTTGTTTCTATGCATGTCTTGTCAGGCTATATAGGCAGTCAAAACTGCAAAGTGACAGACTGCAAACTTTTAAAGTGCAGCAAAAATGTATAAAAATCTCCAGGCCTTTAACCTCCTTCACTCTGTTGTCAAAATGGCAAAGTTTTCAGCAGCAAATATTTCACATGATACAGTTTGATATTCAACAAAATATACCTTCTTTGACAGAGCTCGGTGAGCTCTGTTAAACAAGATATAATTGGTTAAATTCAGAGTTAAACATGAGAAAAACAGTGATTTGAGAAAATTCTGTTGCACTACCAGAGTGCCAGAGGTTAAGGGTTATTAAAGAAATCATCAATGATTTCGATAAATGTGAGTATGCTGTAAAAGTGGTTTTACACAGTCAAGAAATTGCACCAATAGATTGTATCAACATATTGTGCAAATTTATTGTTCTATTAACACAAAAATTGTAGGTACAATATTGCAATGAGATCATACTGATTGGCTGAGAAGAAAAGTTTCAACTGCATTATTATGAACTTGCAGAAAGTAGAGAGAGGTTCTAAATTTGTTGAATAAATTGCAGGAAATATTGCTGAAAATATTTAAAACCTTAATGACAGGATATGGCAAGACTTGCAACCTGTGGCAGCAACATTCTATAAGTAAATAATATGCAATTAACAGAAATACTCAAACAACCCAATCTGAGTTAATTCCTTATATTTTGGTAATACACTGAGCACTTAACATATGTTATCGACAAGACCCAAACAGCTTTGTCAAATAGGAAAAAATAAACAAAATGCCTATGAAGGAGTTATTGATAAGGAGAAGCCCATTTAACTGCATATTTCGTAACTAAGTCATCCTGTTAATGGCATATAACTTCAAAACACCAAATCTTTAACCAAATCTTCTGTACAAACTGACCTGTTAATTTTATGTAGGTTAAAGAGTAAACTTCTATATTTAGAACCTCATTTATAGACCTCTTTGGAATCAATACATACAAGCATTTAATCTCAGGTATATTTTTTGACAGAGCACAATATGTTTGTCAAAATAAAGATATAATGAAATAAATCTTCACTTTATCACTAGAATATAGGGAAATGGTGAAATTTCTGTTAAATGAATACTTCTGTTTGATAACTGGATGTTTTTCACTGGCAAAGTGGCCATTCAATTAACCCTTAAGTCCTCCGATTAATTTTACATTAATTACTGCCATATATACATGTTCATAGCTGCAGATGACTTAACAGCGTTTTTACATTTTTGTTGGTGCCTGGCTTGATGTAAAAATGCTGTCCAGATAACTGCATCCTACAATTCTAGTTCTTAAGGAAGAATACACTTGGGACAACTTTCTCAGAGCAACATAAAAGGGGCTGTTTGTGGTCATAGTCAGTTTATCACAAAATGACTGCATTCCAGTTCAATAAATATTTCTATTAAGCCAGTGGACACTTATGTTGAATTATCAAAATTTCCTGCCACAAATGTTTCTCATAATGCAACTAAGAATTTAACAAATTAAATTTTGTTTGAAAAATCTCCTTGAGGGCTGTCAAATAAGACTGAATTGGTTAAATTCCTTCTTTTTTTTATTTGGGTTTTATGACACTTTCGACAGCAATGATCACCTCATATCAGACCATTTTATGACTGGAGGAAGCCAGAGTACACAGAGAGAACCACTGAGCAGTGGCAAGCAATTGTCAGGCTCCCCAACATACTAACTCTGCACAAGGTCAAGACCCTGCACTGGCTGAAGACAAGTGCAGTGTTGACATGCAGTATGACTTAGAACAGAGCACCACCATGCCACCACATGGACATTTGGGATTAAGTGCCTTGCCAAAAGACACAACGTAATGGCGTAAATCGAATTGTGGATCTTTCAGTTTGCACAATCAACATATTAAATTTGTTTTAAAACTATGGGAAAATGGTTTGGGATTTGACAATTAATGAAATTAACGCAATTATTTCTCTGATCACTCAGACACACTGAACTATGTCTAAATTCATCCACAACGCTACATTTCTGGAAAGGGGTCATATGGAAAAAATGATCACAAACTTTAAAACACAAAAATTGTGGTTTTCTAGCACTATTTATGAAAGGTTTTTGTTGGTAGTTACTTTATATTTTAATCTCCCCCTTTGGTATGCAGACCATGTTTTTCTAACATCTTATGCATATATATAGCCTCATATGTATAAAATATAAACAGCTATATCAAAGCTCACAAAGACTACTGAGCTCTATCACCCATGATTTATGAGGGTTGAAACTTCCAATTCTGTTAAGTTTAGAAGCACTGCAGACAAATAAATCATTTGACATCAACCAGCAGAGAATAAAAAATTAATCAACCATAGCTTAACATTTTACCCAATGTAATGGGCAAAACTGGCAAACACTATTCACAAAAATCACCATTCAAACTCCATTTTTTTTTACTAAAAACTATAGCTTATAATCCCTCTTTGGAATGAGCTCATTCCAATGAGGGGATCATGAGCTATGTTTTGAAAGCAAAAAATGTAAAAAAAATTAGTTATTTAAGAATTTTGTTTGCAAGTGTCATCTGCCTTATGTGTTAGGTAAAGAGTTAAACTGCTGATGTGAGGTTGTGTGATCACTGCCATTCACATGCACATGGCTTGACCCGGCACCAAGCTTGAAACTGCGAAAGTAGAACCTGCCTAGTGGAATTGGTCATGCAATTATTATTGAAAGAAAAAACATGCAGCTGTAAATTTGCAGTTAACATAACTGTATTTTTCCATACACATATATTTTATTAAAATGCTGAAATTAGAACTACTTACATCCTGGCTGTGTTCATCCAATTTTTGTTGAAAGACTTTAGCAATATCAAGAACTCTGAAAAATATTTTTTAAAATCTAAATTGCAAAGCTGACAATGTTTATAGAAGTCATATGGCTTTCTCAAGATGACAAATTTCATCCAAAAAAGGATGACAAGAAAGTAATTATGACATTGGTACATTTTGCTAACATGTGATTTCTATTTTGAATTGTCTATTAAAGATTAGGCTTTAAAAAGTTAAAAATTTGTTTCTTAGGCCCTCCCATATGGTGCTTTTGGCTGCCGCATGCTCTCTTTTTATAATCAATGCATACTTACAAAAAATAAAAATTAAATGCTTTATTTCTGATATTTTATCCAAGTTAATAAAATTGATAGATTTGCCTCTTGAGTGCAACAAGGCTTTGCAATGATTTAGCATTGCGAAGCCTTCTTGCACTCCAGGGATGAAATACACCACCACCCATGCTATTCTGTAGATTATGAGGCCTAAAACATAAAACAAACCAAGAACAAGATTTTTTTATGAAGAAGAAATAATTACAAAAATAAAATAAACAAGAGGCCCCAGGGGGCCTGAGGGCGCTCACCTGACATGGTAGCCTAAATATCAACCCAGAGAATTGATTTCCACAAGTTGCATCTGCTCCTCCTAATAAAAGCTGAAACCAAATATCCAAATATTCTGACCAGTGGATCTAAAAAAAGATTTTTAAAGAATATTCCTCATATTGAACTAAGTCATAATTCGGGCTCCCACAGGGAGCCCATATATGAACCCAGGGACTTGGCTTTAACAAACCTGAAACTCACACCCCTAAGGATTCTGCACACCAATTATTAAAACATTCCGACTGCTGGATCTGAAGAAGAAGATTTTTAAAGAAAATTCCTCATTTTGAACCAAGTTACAATTCGAGCTCCCACAATCAGCCCAAATATGGACCTAGGGACATGGCTTGAACAAACTTGAATCTTACCCCCCTAAGGATGCTGCATAAAAAATATCAAAAGCATTCATCTGCTGGATCTGAAGATTTTTAAAGAAAATTCCTCATTTTGAACTAAGCTGTCATTCAGGCTCCCATAGTGAGCCCAAATATGAACCAAGGGACTTGGCTTGAACAAACTTGAATCTCAGCCCCCTAAGGTTGCTCCATGCCAAATATCAAAACATTCCAACTGCTGAATCTGAAGAAGAAGATTTTTAAAGAAAAATTCCTCATATTGACTACGTTATAATTTGGGCTCCCACAGGGAGCCCAAATATAGTCCCATGGACTTGGCTTTAACACACTTGAATCCCCCCCCCCTCCCCCAAGGATGCTACTCACCACATATCAAACCATTCCGACTGCTGGATCTGAAGAAGAAGATTTTTTAAGAAAATTCCTCATTTTGAACAAAGTTACAATTCAAGCTCCCACAGTGAGCCCAAATATGGACCTAGGGACATGGCTTGAACAAACTTGCATCTCACCCCCCTAAGGATGCTGCATACCAAATATCACAAGATTCTGCCTGCTGGATCTTGAAAAGAAGATTTGCCTGAAATGCACTAAGTTCAAATTTGGGCTCCTATACTGAGCCCAAATATAAACCCAGGGGGCTGATTTGAACAAACTTGAATCAGATCCACCCCACAATGTTGCATACCAAATATCACAAGATTCTGCCTGCTGGATCTGGAGAAGATTTTTGAAGAAATTTGCCTGAAATGCACTAAGTTTGAATTTGGGCTTCTATAGTGAGCCCAAATATGAATCTAGGGAGCCGATTTGAACAAAATAGAATCAGATCCACCCTACAATGTTGCATACCAAATATCAAAAGATTCTGCCTGCTGGATCTGGAGAAGAAGATTTTTTAAGAAATTTGCCTGAAAAGCACTAAGTTCAAATTTGGGCTCCTATACTGAGCCCAAATATAAACCCAGGGAGCCGATTTGAACAAACTTGAATCAGATCCACCCCACAATGTTGCATACCCAATATCAAAAGTTTCGGCCTGCTGGATCTTGAGAAGAAGATTTTCAAAGAAATTTGCCTGAAATGCACTAAGTTCAAATTTGAGCTCCTATACTGAGCCCAAATATACACCTAAGGGGCCGATTTGAACAAACTTGAATCAGATCCACCCCACAAGGTTGTATACCAAATATCAAAAGATTCTGCCTGCTGGATGTGGAGAAGAAGATTTTCAAAGAAATTTGCCAGAAATGCAGTAAGTTCAAATTTGGGCTCCTATACTGAGCCCAAATATAAACCCAGGGGGCCGATTCGAACAAACTTGAATCAGATCCACCCCACAATGTTGCATGCCAAATATCAAAAGATTCTGCCTGCTGGATCTGGAGAAGAAGATTTTTTAAGAAATTTGCCTGAAATGCACTAAGTTCGAAATCGGGCTCCTATACTGAGCCCAAATATGAACCCAGGGGGCCGATTTGAACAAACTTGAATCAGATCCACCCTACAATGTTGCATACCAAATATCAAAAGATTCTGCCTGCTGGATCTGGAGAAGAAGATGTTTTAATGTTTTTCCCATTGCCTACAGTGTTAAAAAGTGCTGACTCAGCACTTTTTCAAAGTCCCGAAACTGTACCCTATGATAAAACCAATGGCAATTTTTTTTTTACCAATTCTTTCTGTTGGTCCTAAGGAAGCTTCACACCAAATAAAAATTCTCGGTGCCGTGCAGTTTTGGAGATATGGGCGTTTTAATTTTTTTCTATTTTTAGCTCCTGCGGTTCCCATGGGGCTACGGGAAAAAAAAAATCAGCATAAATTAGGTACTTATGACCCAATAAGCCCTCACATAAAATTTGGTTCAAATCAGCCTCTCGGTTTGGAAAATAGAAATTTTGGGCGGGGCAAAAAATTTTGCCCCTCCCATAACGACGCCAAGTATAGCCCCACAAACTTCTCTTGAACAAATCTGAGTCTACACCTCAAAAGGAAGCTGCACACCAAATATCAAGCCTCTACTACTGCTGGTTCATGAGAAGAAGATTTTTTAAGATTTCAGCACACTTTTTGGGTGTGGCCCTACCCACGGGCGAGGCAACTTGATTTAAACAAAATCAAATTGCGATGTCATAAAAAACTATTATCTCAAATATCAATTAAATTGGTTCAGTGGTTTGGGAGGAGAAGACGCAAACACCATGTTCACGGACGACGGACGAGGGACGACGGACGCCCGGACGACGGACGGTGAGTGATCACTATAGCGTTCCTGACTGAAAGTCAGGTGAGCTAAAAAGTGCCCACCCACATGCAATTTTACAAAAAATGGCCAGAGAAACAGATCCACTTTGTGGGGTCTTAATATTGTATAATATATCAATAACATTTGACACCATCAGTTTGGGGATTTAACTGTTAACCTTAAATTTCTCATAAAATAAAGTAGCAGCTGCTATAAAACAGCCATGACTTGATTTAATTTAATTAAAAGCTTTAAAGAGGTTGGAATCAAGAAATCACTGAAAAGAGAATTTCTTCATTTTAATTTTTATATATTGTAAACAATAGCCAAAAGTATGTCTCCTACTTAACAAATATTTTTGCACTGGGCAGGAAAATCTGTCTGCTGCAGGAAACAGTTAATGCCAATGACCAATCTGTAAGCAAGACTGTGCATATTTGAAAAAAACAAGGCGCAACCCCACCGGTATCCCCTGCCGAGAAGTGGTTTACTGACACCAGAAACCATAAAAATTTCAATTTTCTGAGTCAAAAAAAAAGTCGAAAAAGCCCCTTAAGTCTAGAAGAAAATGAAAGTGTCAATGACACTGTAGCTCAACTTGTCAAGACAAAGACATGTACATGTATAGTGTGTGACACAGCAATGACAAACATCTAGGTAATGACCTGATAACAAAGGTACATATAAAGTATTGTAGCGGTCTGTGCATAAATACTGATCGTTGCCTGTAACAAATGTATAGGTAAAGTATTGTAAAGGTGGGTGACAGTCAGATGCTAAACTAGAAAAGAAATCTTTTGAGTCCCAGAGTGGGTCTGACTGAACCCTAAAATATTTGTTCTCATAGCACAGTGATAACAAAGGCACCCCAAAACACACTCGTTCCTGTCCCAAGGTGAAAACAATGGTACCCGAGAAGTTTTGTGAAGATCAGTTCATAAATACAAGCTGTATAGAACTTGTGACAAAAAACTGATTGGACCTAATTTCGGCACGAAAAAAAACGACTTACAATATGTGATGTATTCCATGTTACCAGCTTCCGAGGAATGTCCCATAATAGACACCCGAGTAGATGTATCCATGGTCTCTGGGGTGACAGAGATGCTACCAACAGAATCCTGCAGTGAGATTGCTTGGTTTTTACCAATATCTGTTGAATCAACGGAGCTGGAGGATACGCATATCCTATCATTCCGTCCCAAGAGATCGAGAGAGCATCTACTGCGAATGCTCAAGGATCTGGGCATGGCGACACATATGTCTGCAACTGAATCTATCATCGGACGATCCCATTGGTAGCAGATCATGAATTCTCTAGCTGTTACTACATCTGAGTGAAGACAAAAGTGAGCGTAATAACTAATTTCGCTCTGGGTAAAGGCAAATGAACCAGATTGTTGTGCGTCTTGAAGCTCATTCCCAAGTGAATGACGACTTGGACAGAACTAGATCCGACTTCTTTTCGTTTACTATGAAATCGAGACGTCGGAGCAGTTGAAGCAGACTCTGAACATCGTTCTGAAGCGTTAATCTGTTGCCGTACCTCTGAAGAATGTCGTCCAAGTAGGCCGACGTTACCGCAGACAAATGAGCTCAGAAATGAGTCATTACCGAGTTCATTATTCGAGTGAAAGCCCAGGGCACTAGATTCAGACCGAAGCACATTGCTCGGAAGTGATAAATGACTCCTAGGACAGCGAAGTGAAGGTACTTTCTGAACGCCGGATCGAATGGTCTTCATATAAAATTTCGGATCCACGATCAGCTTGTTTATCCAGCTTAGATCTATAACTGGGCAGAACGAGCTGTCTGGTTTTGGTACTCTTGTGGATGAAGCCAGGGCAGTATCACGTCTGACTAACTCCAAATTTTCCACTGAATGGGCAGAGTTATACGTGGAATATGTGACTGCCCTCGAAAGAACTCTCAAGGAAGTTTGAACATCCTGGAATTCTTTTCCATCGAGACGTTGTGATAACGCTCTGGTAAGGTGATCTGCGTAAGGCGTCTAAACTGGCTCTGTTAGACGAGATTGTCGTCTCCAACGTACTGGGGAGAATCGACATAGACGCTGGCAAAGATAACTCCAAATCTTCTGCCTGATCGTCTAAACACAGAGGAACTCTCGGAATGCCCTGTCCTGCCGTTTCAAATTTATTTCTACTGTTGATGAACGGCAGATGTAGAGCATGAGACGATAAGAAACTGGATCTGCCAGTCTTAGAGGCTAGCTTGAAAATAGCGTCATTCAGCAATTAAAATGTCCGTGAGACATTTCTGGAGCGAGCCGGAAACTCAGGCGCGACGTCCTTAGCCCGGCCGAAAAAGTCTGTGTCCAGTGACGTTATCAGTCTCTTATCTGGTATCGCAGCTCTCTGGTCGGGATGAACAACTTCTGGAAGGTGTTGCCGGATGAAATCTACGGCCACCTTATGTTGTTTTAGAAGGAAAAAATCCAGCTTCGCAGATTCCCTTTCACCATCCGACTGGACCAAATGTGAATCTCGGTCGTCCCTATCTGACACTGCAGGGGAGCGTACTGGCCCAGCTTCCTCAGTCCGTTCCTGATCTGAAAGAGTTTCTGAAGGTTGCTGGGATGCTGCGATGAGCTGTGCTATCTGCGATAGCAAGTCAGTCATGGAGGCCTGTGGAGCTGCGGTCTTACATTGTTTAGCCGCTGGAAGCTCCTGGGACGGTACCTCTTGCATAATTCTTTTATGCGAACATCCCGACTGGTAAGACCTCGTGTCCTTGGCTACCGGATGGAGTGACCTGGTCGACGTGGAATCCCTGGGCGGTGAAGCAGGCTGGATATCTGTGGTCACATAGCCAAGGTGCGGTCGTGTGTGCTGACGTGTGGAAGAGGAAGCCAATAGACTAGCCGCGCAGGACTGTCTATACGACGGAGCGTCTCAAGCAGGAGGAGTGGACGTATGCTCCTACTGACGAAAGTTACGTACAACAACATCTGGCCCCAGATGTTGTTGTAAGAGAGAGGGACCTCTCTCACTCGCGGTCCGGGTAGACCTGAAAGAGCTAGCTACCAGACTGACTGGCTTCCTCTGTTCCATCCTCCGATCCACCGTCGCCGGGTGTGCATGATCCGAGATTATAGTGCTCGCAACATCCCTTCTCCTCTCCTGGACTGCAACGAACATCACCCACTTTACGAGTGATAGCTTCACCGGGCGAGCTAGCTGGCAACAAGGTCATCAATCCTACTAAGGATCTCGGCACTTGTCGTATTTCCTTGAGCACTTTTGCCGTCAGCTCTTCATTTGATTGCGACGACGGTAACACACTTCCTGAAGACATCACGGAAACATCACCCTGTTCTTGTTCCTCTGAAAGAGAGACTGAAAAGCTAAAGAGACCCTGTGGCGAGAGGACCAGCATGGACCTCTCACCACTAACAATATACCATGACACACGTCTCCAATGTTTGTCATCCCAATTGGCACACACTGAGCAAGAATTAGTGCGAGTACATTGACTACAGCAAATACAATGAGCATGAGAATCAGAGGAAGACTTCCTCAATTTACAATTTGAACAATATTCTTTCATATTTAAAAAATATTAAACAGCCGTAGTACTCGCACTAATCCTTGAAAATACAAAGATACATAATAATAATATAATTCATTACAAAAATTTCGAAAAATAATTCAAAAGAAAAAATTTTGAGATGAGCCCAAGTTCCAAAGGGAACGATGAGCCCAAATGGATCCCAAAAAAGCCAAAGTGTGGACAAAAATTTTAAAACATATCTAAAAATTAATGTTACACTTACGGACAATATTAATGTATCTGGCTATAAACAAAACCTAACAGAGGACAAGGAATCACTGACAGAAGTAACCGTTGTCAACGTAAACAAAAGTGAATAAAAACAAGACTCCAGGCACTGAAAATATAGCCCGAAATCAGTAACCAATTTTAAAACACTATCCGATGTAAAACAGAATCTTCCACAGAAGAAACTGCAGTACATCGGATGGTAGATGCATGACCAAAATGCCTAAACACCCCTAGGGTGAGGACGTAACCATGGGGAAAACAGAATAAACATTCTGTAACTATGCTAAAACTCCCAAGAAATTTCAGTAAAAAAAATTTCCAAAATTATGCCAAAAGCATGGGAGATAATCCAGGGGGGGTATCAAGGAAAGGAAGAGAGGAAACACTGAACAAACAGTGGAGATTTCATAGCAAGGATAAAAACATCAGGCCCATGCCCCAAAATTAGGGAACATGAAATAATTTTACATAAAAATTATAAGTTACAGCCCTGAACAGTGTTTCCTCCTCTCATCCTCTTATTTCATCCTTGGATCCACCATTTCCTTCATGATTTTGTGTCTGGCATCATTTTAACTGAGATTATAAGCACAGATATCAGTGAGATGTTACTGATTGAAGGGCCAAACAAAGAATGAAGATTTTGCGCTAATTTCGGTACTTCCTTGACACTGCGCACGCGCAATGGACAAAAGTATGGAGGACCATATAGGACATGGATTTTTTGGATTTTGATGCAAATTTTGGGGATTGGGGCGCAAAATTTGTGTTTGGCCCTGAATTTTTAAGAGTTAGCACCAGCTAAGTCTGGGTCATTGGTACAGTATAAAAATATAGAAATTTTGGTACAATTCGGGTTCCCACAGGAAGCCCAAATATGAATCCAGTGACCTGACTTTAACAGACTTATATCTCACCTCCCTAAGGATACTGTATACCAAATATCAAAAGATTCTGACTGGTGGATGTGAAGAAGAAGATTTTTGAAGAATATTCCTCATATTGAACTAAATTATAATTCGGGCTCCCACAGGGAGCCCAAATATGAACCCAGGAACTTGGATTGAACAATCTTGAATCTCACCACCCTAGGGATGCTGCATACCAAACATAAAAAAATTCTGACTGCTGACTCCTAAGAAGAAGATTTTTAAAGAAAATTCCTCATATTGAACTAAGTTATAATTCAGGCTCCCACAGTGAGCCCAAATATGAACCCGGTGACTTGGCTTGAACAAACTTGAATCCCCCCCCCCCCCCAAGGATGCTGCATACCTAATATCAAAAGATATTGTTTGGTGGATCTGAAGATAAAGATTTTTAAAGAATATTCCTCATATTGCACTAATTTGAACATTTGGGCTCCCATAGAGAGCTCAAATATGGACCCATGGAATTGATTTCAACAAATATGTGAATCAATCTTCCAATGATGTTATATGTGTAATATGAAAGACTTTGGACAAGTAGTCTGAGAGAAGAAGATTCTTTAATGTTTTCCCCATTACCCACAGTGTTAAAAAAAATGCTGACTCAGCACTTTTTCAAAGTCCCGAAAAAGTACCCTAAGATAAAACCGATAGCAATTTTTTTTTTACCATTCCATTCTGTTGGTCCTAAGAAAGCTTCACACCAAATAAAAATTCTCAGTGCCATGCAGGCAGTTTTGGAGATATGGGCGCTTTAAATTTTTTCTATTTTTTGCTTCTGCGGTTCCCATTTGGGCGACAGGAATATTTTTTTGGCATAAATTAACTACTTATGTACAAATAAAGCTTCATATCAAATTTAATTCAAATCAGCCTCTCGGTTTGGAAAATAGAAATTTGGGGCAAGGCAAAAATTCTTGCCCCTCCCATAACGATGGCAAATATAGCCCCAAGAACTTCTCTTGAACAAATTTTAGTCTACACCTCAAAAGGAAGCTGCACACTTAATATCAAGTCTCTGCTACTGTTGGTTCATGAGAAGATTTTTTAAGATTTAGGCTCACTTTTTAGGCGTGGCCCTACCAAGGGGCAGGTCAACTTGATTTGAACAAATTTGAATTGACATATGATGGGGAACATCCACACAAGATTTGGTTCAATTTGGTTGAGAAGTTTGTTGAGAAGAAGCCAATAATGTAAAGTTAATGCCGACCGGATGCCAGATGACAGACGGCAGATGGAAAGTGATTAGTAAAGCTCCTCTTGAGCTTCGCTCAGGTGAGCTAAAAAGTGTACAAAAAAGTGTAAATGTTTTTAAAAAGACCTATTCTATAAGAAAAGCAGTGTCTTTGTACACAGCAGTTTTTGTTAATCAAATACTTTTACAAGTCATCAAATTTAATTTTTATGAAGCACTGGCATCCAAAATATATAAATTTAAAGTAATTTGTATATTTTTTTTATACTTAACAATGGCTCAGACTAGCTAGTGCAAATTTTGAACCCCCAATCCCCCAAATTTGCTTGCAAAACCAAAAATTAAAAGTCCTTTCTGGTCCTCCATACTTTTACTCTCCGTGCATGTGCAGCCGTCAGAAAGTGACCGGAATTGGCGCCAACATCATTCTTTGTAGAAAAGAGTACTACATAATAACTCAGCGGGGAGGTATGAGTGCCCGTTCATGGGAGAGCCACACCCGTCTGGGCCATTGGTAAGTATAAAAAATATACAAATTACTTGAAATTTATAATATTTTTATACTATAACCCAATGGCCCAGACTAGCTGAAAAGTAAAAAGGCGAAGGGCCTAGGACTTCAGTTTTGTTGGTGGTTAACGTCACATATTTATGCACCATGGCTAATCGTGACACAACATGGAGATGAAGTCAAGTTTAGTCAATCGTTGATCAACATGTTGCCCATTTTAGAGGACTTTCACCCCAAGCATTGGTGACTGGGTCCTATTTTACTAGTAAAGCGGAACTGGTTTACCACAGTAAGCCTAGGACTTCAGAATTAGTAGACCAACATAGTCCCAAGCCTGTAATCCAAGGTGAAAGAAAATTAAATTTGAAAGGAATTACATGGATGTCTCTCTATACAGGATTAGAAAAGAGATATCATAAATAAGAAGCCAAATTCAAGTAATTTTGCATTTTTAGCATGAAGACTATGCTAAATTGGATGTATCGAGTTCCCAATTTTTAACGCTAGTCCAGACTAAGCCCAAAAAATTAGGATGGCATATTTGAGGAGAGAATACTCCCACAAACATACGCCATATACAATAAAACCAGGGTTCGTACAGGTTTAGCAAAATGAAATTCAAGCACTATTCAAGCACTTTTCAATGGCCATGTCATTCATTTTCAAGGACTATTTTTCCATTCAAAGAAACCAGCAGTGACATGTTATTTTTATAACTGCTCTCTGCACAGTGCATATTTCAAGAATGAGTGTGTGTCAGGTAATATTCAGGCCCATTTCTGTCCTTTTGGTTAATTTTCGGAACTTCTTGCAAAGTTGTTGGGCTGTTTGTGGTAATTCGACATTCAAATTCGATTGTTCACAAATAATAATTCATGATTTATTATCAAATACCTCTGTTATTTTGATACAAAGTCAAGGTGAATCTTTGATATATTATCGCTTCCAGTAACTATCCTTTTGTGTGACACGATGAAATAAACGAAGCAGGTGGAGATGCAGACATTGATTGGAAAAACCAGTCTGCAAAACACAATTCTCATTTTAATTGGATGCTCTCCATAGTATAGCAGACTGTGTGTACAGTAAGCCACATGATAGTAAGCAAACAGATCACATGCTGCCATTTCAATTTTCTGATTAGTTAAAATTGACCTGTTCATTATCATTCAAAAACGGCATGAAAGTTAAAAAATTTATAGTAATTTATATATTTTTTATACTTACCAATGACCCAGACATAGCTGGTGCTAACTCTTAAAATATAGGGCCAAACACAAATTTTGCCCCCCAATCCCCAAAATTTGCATCTAAAACTAAAGAAAACATGTCCAGAGAGGCCCTCCACACCTCGCCCCCACTGCGCATGCGCAGTGTCAAGGACGTTCCGAAATTGGCGCCATTTATCATTCTAATAACCAGTGCCTGGTAAGCGCTATGTACTCAGCGGGGAGGCAAGAGTTCCCAACTCCTGGGAGGGCCATCCCCGTCTGGGTCATTGGTAAGTATAAAAAATATATAAATTACTATAAATTTTTTAACATTTTTATACTGTACCAATGACCCAGACATAGCTGAATAGTAAAAAGGCTGGAGGGCCAAGGACATAGAGCAAAATGGAATACGCTCAATAAAATAAAATAGAGTCATCCCCTGTAGGGAAAAGAAGTAATAGGCCTTACATGTATCTTTCTTATTTATGATAAATTAGAAAGATACAACACCTTCCAAAAATTGAGCTTCATACATCCATGTACTCTATTAATATCCAATAATCCTTATACTAATAATTTTTAAAGTAAGCCAATAATTAAAGTAAGTCTAGAGAATAGAGACTCTTATACTCCTAAAAGTGTGTGAGAATTGCATAATCATGTCCGTTGACATATGCAATATTCAAAAGCTATACTTTAAAAACTAAGACTTGAATGAATTTTATAAACTTAAACTTCTCACTAAACAACCATCCTAAAAACAGCTCAGAATTACTAACTCCGGAGGAGGTATCCCCTTGTTTTCATAGTAAAAACAGGTGACCCAAGGGAACACCCTCCCCCCCCCCTTTTTCTTGCCCTGGGTCAAATAGCCCAGAGCGAAGAGGGCAGCCGAACGGAGACACTGCCGAAACAGACAGCCTACCTAGCTATAGTAGCAACTGTTAAGTGAATGACATTCTGAGCAGTAGATAATAGACCTAACAATAGAGGCCTCCAGAAATGGACTCGATATTTCTGAGATAAAATTCATGAATGGATGGCTGAGCGCAATGAGCAGCCTTCAAAAATCTATAATAGAACACTATTAATGTAAGCCCAAGAAGTAGAAGAACTCTTACTTCATGAGCCGAAATCTTAAGCACAACTGCTAAGCCAATGATATACCATAAGCAGTACGCTAGTTAATAGAATCCATTAACAATAAAATGGAGCGTAACGTCCTTCTACTAGACATCAAAGACAGAAGAAGCTTACGCCCTTGTAATAAACAGATATCTGTTTATAAATACATAAACTGTACCCGGAAAGAGTAAAGGCCTATGCCCATACGAAGACGGAAGGACCTTAAAATAATAGGTTCCGGATAATAGGAGCCTAACTCTTATGCAACAATCCAACCTAAATAGTAACGGAAGTATTGATTCCGAAACTATGAAAGTGAAAATCATCCATCGATAGTGCATGAGACTCACTGACTCTACAGTAAAAGAGAAACCAACAGAATTACTGTCTAAAAGGTCAGAATTTGAAAACTACTGTTTCCAGAGGCTCAAATGATTACTTAGCTAAATAAGAACCTGAAGTTAAAATCCGTATAGGAATTTAATCTAAAGATTCTAAGTCTATTTATCAAAAAGTTACTAACTGACTTAGATAAAGAGACAAAAGACTCAATTGTAAACTATCGTAGAGTGCATAGGTATGAGGTAACATAAACCTATAACCTAAATAACAACAGGCTGCAGTAGATCTTGTGAAACAAGTATACTAAAAAATAGCAATGAGTAGTATGGAGGGATCAACCATATGAACATAATGATCCCTACACCACGACGGAAGAGCCTCCACTTTAGTCGCATAGAATAGCGAAGAAGAGGATCTCCTATAGTAAGAAATCGCGTCCAAAGCTCGTCCAGTACAGTGCTTACAATGCAATATGGACCACACAACGGAAAACATGAAGGTTGCGACCTTGCTGGTTGTGATAAAAATGACACGATTTACCCAGTGAAAAAAGATCCTCACAAAGAGGAAGATTTCACGTTAAGATCCACAGTAGACAAGAGAGTAAATTACTCATGATCTCTGTGAAGATAGAGATGCTATCAACAGAAATATATTGTAGTTTATCTTAGCAATACCTGCTAAAAACAACAGCGCCGGAGGATACGCGTATCCTATCATTCTATCCTATAGATCAATAGAGCGTTAACAGTATTAGCTCAGAGATCTGGACAAGCCAACACATACGTCTGCAATTGATTAGCCAACTGTGTCATAAATAAACATCATTGGGCGCTCCCATAGATAGCAAATCTGATTGAATACTTGTTTGTTGAGAGTCCATTCTGACAGCAACAAGCGACCCGTAAGAGAACGGGAGTGCGATAAAACAATCAGACGACCCAGAATATGACGGACCAAAACTGAACTTGGTGTACTATAACCAACAGACGGATTCTTTCCATTAAATTGAATAACGGAAACGAAAGAGTGCCTCCCTGGTTCCGGAGATACGCCACTACTGTCGAATTAAAGGACAGGAATTTGGGCATGCGTTTCTGAATAATGTTCATGCAATGACATAAAGCAAGCCTAAAAAAAACATTATTCCGCGGAAGTTAACTGATAGCTAAAAGACTGCGGAACCCAAAGACCCTGGCACTTCGAATCCGTAGGGATCAGTATATATCCCAATCTGTTTGACTGGCAACCGTCATAACAGCCACACTCGGGTCCGGCAACTGCGGCGGCACTCTCTGAGTCAACCACCGAATGTTTGCCCCAGTCTGAATCTCTTGTAACACTAGATAGACAAGAGAATGTATAAATCAAGCAATTCATGGATTGCCGGAAAGTTGCCGTCGAAGAGAAGCTCCTCCGAGAACGAAGCGACTCTGAGAGAGTTCTTAACCTACTATCCACGCGTGGATGTAGCTAGGGCTGCCTCACGTCTAACCAACTCCAATCAGCCACTGAAGGGCGGAGTTATACGTGAACAAACTACTGCCCTCAAAAGAAATTACATTGAGAATAATATCCCGTAAATCTTTTCTTGAAGACGTAATGATAACGCCTCAGTAAGGCGGATTACGTATAATAAAGCGTCTAAGTTAAGTCTAATATACATAATGTCGTTCCCAACATTGAAATTGGAAAGACATAAACGGTGAAAAAGAATATATGCAGTCTTTAATCACACCGTCTAGACGCATATGAACTCTCGGTATGCCCTGCTCTGCCAAAATAAACTATATGTAAAAAAGATAAAATGGCAGAAATGAGCCACGCGGACAAGAAACTAAACTATCATGCTTAGTAGCCGTCTTGTATATATATAAATATATAGCGTCGAAAAATAAAACACATGTTGTAATGACAATATTGGACTGCGTCGGTAAGTCAGGGACAAAGTCCCTGTACCGATCGAAAAATCCGAGTCCAATGACGCTATAAGTCTCTTATCCAAGATCGCAGCAATGAAGTCCGAAAAATAATCACTGGAAGAAATGCCAGAAGATATGAAAGGCATCTTCCGATACTACTAAAGGGAAAACTCGAAATCTTTCGAATCCCTTTCGCCATCCTGTCGGACCCTATAAAGCGTTCGGTCGTCCGTAGCTTGATGCAACCGCGGACCGCACCGACCCAGCGCCGTCGGATAATTCCTGATTCGACCGAGAAACCGTCAATTGCTGGGATGCTGCGAAACAACTGTGCTAACTCGGATAGCACGTCCGTCACTGAGGCCTGAGGAGCAGCGGTCTTACGATGCATTGCCGCAGGAAGCTCCGAGATCGTTACCCCGTGCATACTTCCAATATGCGAGCGAACGGAGTGTATAGGCCTCGTGTCCCTTGGCTACCGGATGGCGCGACCTATTCGCTGTGGAATCACTGAATGCCGAAACTGATCGGATACTCGAGGTCACGTAGCCAATGTGCGGTCGTGTGCCCTGCTGTGAGGATGAGGAAGCATTAAAGACAGTCTCTCGGACTGTCAATATAACGGAGCGTCCCGAGCAACGGACATATGCTCCGAATGTAAAATATCTGAACCACAACATGCGGTCCCCTATGTTGTTGGCTTCCTCCGATCTGTCCTCAATCTGCCGTCACTGGGTGAGTACTAAAGTAATTAAAGTGCTCGCATCACCCAAATCTCCTTCCTAGACCGCAACGGACGAACCCGGCAGCCGAACCATTCGATGAATGTACGCTACACCGGGTGAGCTAGCGAATGTCACTCCGTAAGCGATAGACATATTCCATGAGCACTTATTGCCGCTAACTCTTCATTAACTATGACGACAGAGGCACACTTTTGAAAGACATCTCCATAACTCTTCGAACAAGAAACCAGAAATGCTTGGATAGCAAGCATAAAATAATAATATATATAGCGTCGTTCAATAATTCGAAAGTTTGTGTGACATTATTGGACTATGTCGGAACTGAGGGACGATGTCCCTGAACCGAACCAAAAATTTCTAAGTCCACCGACGCTATCAGTTTCTTATCCGGCATCGCAGCATATGTTGTTCCGAAAGGGAAAGCTTGAAATCCACCGAATCCCTTTCGGTATCCCGTCGGACCGGATGAAACTTTCGGACGTCCGTACCCGCTTCCGCGGAGCGTCCCGACCCAGCATCGTCGGATAAAATATATGCGACAGATTCAGTTGATGCTGGGATGCTGCGATAAACTGTGCTATTAAGGAAAGCACGTTCGTTCCCGAGGCCTGTGCAGTAGCGGACTTACGATGCATTGCCGCTGGAAGCTCCGTGTACGTTGACTCCCGCATACTTCCTATGCGAACGTCCGGAGTCTGCAGACCTCGAGTCCCCGGCTACCGACCCAGCGCTGTCGGATAATTCTCGATCCGACACCGTTTCTGTCGGCTGCTGGGATGCTGCGATAAGCTGTGCTATGTGCACAAGAATGTCCGGCGTCGAGACCTGCGGAGGCGCAGTCTATCGCTGCTTCGCCGAGGGCAGCTCCGCATCAGATGGCTCCCGCATACTTTTCCTATGCGAACGTCCGGAGTCCATCGGTCTCGAATCCCTGGCTGCCGGATGGTGTGACCTGGTCGCCGAAGAATCCTTGATCGGCGAAGCTGGTAATATATCGGCGGTCACGCAGCCAAGGTGCGGTCGTGTGCGCTGACGAGAAGAGGAAGCCTTAGCAGTCTCAGCGGACTGCCTATACAACGGAGCGTCCCGAGCGACGGACGTATGCTCCGCTAACGACACATTTGTACCACAACATCTGGGGCCAGATGTTGTTGAACGAGAGAGGGGCCTCTCTCGCTTGCCGTCCGGATGGACCGGAACGAGCTATGAACCGGACTAAAAGGCTTCCTCCGTTCTCCCTCCGATCCGCCGTCACTGGGTGTGCATTAAGTTAATTTTATAGTGCTCGCATCACCCCAAAATTCCTTCTAGACCGCAACGGACGAACCCGGCTGCCGAACCATTCGGTGAATGGACGCTACACCGGGCGAGCTAGCGGACGTCAAAGGCCGTCGAACCTACTAGGGTCCTCTTAGGCAATTGGCGTATTACATGAGCACTTTTCCGCTAGCCCTTCATTAATTGTGACGACGGAGGCACACTGTTGGAAGACATCACAGATACATCACCCTAATCTTGATCGTCTGAAATAGAAATTGATAAAGTAGAGTGACCCTGCGGGGAAAGGACCGGAGTGTCCAAATCCCCAACAACATACCGTGACATACGCTTCCCATATTGTCATCGAAATCATACGATACAGAACCGGAGTTAATGCGAGTACACTGACCACATATAGAATGATAATAAGGTCAGAGGAAGACTTCCTCTTAAAACAATAGATCAATATCCTTTCAATGTGAAAAGAAAACAAGTCCTGGTACTCGCACTAACCCCTGGCAATCAAAATACATAATAATAATAAGATCCATTAATATAGAAAAAATAATTGAAATCAAAATATTTTGAAAAAATATTTTTTCAGAACAGCCCAAGTTTCTGAAAAGTAACGTTGAGCCCCAATGGATCCCAAGCCTAAGTGTGGACAAAAATTTTAAAAATATTTCAAACAATTTATTCAACACTTACGAACAATAATAATGTATCTAGTTATGATTGAAATAACATAAAGATATTATTATTTAGAAATCCCCCCCTCACACAGAGGGCTGTTGTAAATGTAAACAATGAGTGTAAAAACACTAAAATAAGACTCCAGGCACCCAGGCCCGAAATCAGTTACCAAAAATACACCATCTGATGCAAAACAGAGACTTCCAGGGAAGAAACTGCAGAACATCAGATGGTAGATGCAGAACACAACGCCTAACCACCCGTAGGTGAAGACGTAAACATGGGGAAAGAACAGAATTCATTCTGTTATTCAGCTAAACTCCCAAGAAATTTTAGTAATAATAATTACAGAAATTATGCCAAAAGCATGGGAGAATAGCAAGGGGGAACTTAAAGGACAGGGAGAGAGGAAAAACACTTGTAAAAACAGTGTAACTAAATAATCAGAATGACAACAAAATGGCTGCTGCCTTGAAAATAGGTAACTTAACATAATTTCATTAAAAAATTTTAAGTTACAGCCCTGATAATATTCTGTCACACATTCTTTTCCTCTCCTCCTTTTCTATCCTCCTTAGAATCACCATTTCACTAATATTTATTTGTCTGGCATCATTTAAACTGAGATTTAAAAGCACAAAGATCAGTCAGATGAACTGATGAAGGGCCAAACTTAGAATGATAAATGGCGCCAATTTCGGAACGTCCTTGACACTGCGCATGCGCAGTGGGGGCGAGGTGTGGAGGGCCTCTCTGGACATGTTTTCTTTAGTTTTAGATGCAAATTTTGGGGATTGGGGGGCAAAATTTGTGTTTGGCCCTATATTTTAAGAGTTAGCACCAGCTATGTCTGGGTCATTGGTACAGTATAAAAATAGAGAATGCCCCACATTTTAGTTGAAGAATGGAAAAATATGGAGTGCGAAATGGGTCATATTAATCACTATGCAAGGATAACACTGTACTTTGACGAAGCATAAAATACGCTTTATTTCCGAGGATTGGTTGCGACTTTCTGTGTTTAACAGTGGTTCTCCAGTTG
This sequence comes from Pictodentalium vernedei, assembly GCA_031216915.1. Lineage (NCBI taxonomy): Eukaryota > Metazoa > Mollusca > Scaphopoda > Dentaliida > Dentaliidae > Pictodentalium > Pictodentalium vernedei. Next base: position 212,612,693 of record CM062293.1, read on the forward strand.
GCAAAGTAATCACAATCCACCATTTCGCCAAATTCAAGCACTATTCAAGGCACTGAACAGGATTTCAAGTACTTTTCAAGGTTGAAACTGAATTCAAGCACTTTTCATGGAGAGGGCCGAAATTCAAGGACTTTTCATTTTTGTGCGAACCCTGAAAACACAAGCTGTATCCAGGATATAATTACAGACAAAACAGTTTCACTCATAGTTACATACTTATCAAGCCAGAGGAGAGGTAAAAAATCACCCCTTCACCCTTTTTGAAGGAATCTTCTTCAAAAAGAAAGGGGAGCACCCTGGAATCAGTAAAAGTGGTACCAAATAACAATATAAATATTCGTCAAACAGGCACCCAGATATTAATTATTATTGATAAATTGGTGCTTATTGCCACTTCAGAAACTTAGGCTATAGCAGCGACCCCAGTAATTAATATCGCCCGCTTGTAACATATACCGGAGTCAGCATATGCAGACAGATCGAAAACCGGTGATGTAATATATAACATGCACATGTCCAATAGAATCACAATGGACAATCTCTGGAGAGTAAACACACTTCCAAAGTAACCCACAGGCGACCCCATTCAAGTGTACAATAAATTCCAGTAATAACACTGGCCATCAGAAGCATTCTTTGATTCTGATTGGTCAATTTTGAAAACTCTTCTCCTCTGAAACCACAGAACCACAGGGCTTAGTCTGGAAAAGCGTTAAAAATTGGGAACTCGATACATCCAAATTAGCATAGTCTTCATGCTAAAAATGCAAACATAGATATCGGATAGTACATCTATAACATAGATGTACTATCCGATATCTATGTTCCCAGAAATGTGTGAATATACGAGAGTGTAAGACAAGGTGTATTCGATTGGGTACTGAAATTAATAGAAACCTGGATCTAGAAATGGAACGAGCTATGATTAACAGACCGTCACGGACCGCCCCCAAAATAATTCATTGTTTCTAAGGTCCATAACATACAATGATACGTCTGCCTAATAATGCATTTATTATGCGCTTGAGCATTGAAATCCCACATGTAATGATCTGAATACCAGATAACTGACTAGACAGCCTCCCAGGTACCCAAAGGCTAGCAATTTATTGATGATGAATCATATGCTCGTATATGACATATAGACGAACAACCACAGGAAACCAACCAACTAATTAGAGGCTCTACAGAGCCTGTAATCGCTCACCTGGAACTACATATAAAAATGTGATTTCTCATGGTAACTATGAGCTGCAATTGTGGCCATGTTTGCAACATTACATCAACATTACATGAGGATCATTGGTAGAAGGTGTCCCAGTCTTCAATGACATGAAGACTCAAAACATTTGAATCCATCAAACAGAATCATAGAATGTCTCTGGTGGCCATATTTTCCAACCAACGGGAACAAAAAGAGGATCGTTTGTAGAGGGCCTCCTATAGACCATTCTTGTTAAGTTTTGGTTCATGTCGGCTCAGTAGTTCCAGAGAGAAGATGAAAGTTAAAAAATTTATAGTAATTTATATATTTTTTATACTTACCAATGACCCAGACATAGCTGCTGGTGCTAACTCTTAAAATATAGGGCCAAACACAAATTTTGCCCCCCAATCCCCAAAATTTGCATCTAAAACTAAAGAAAACATGTCCTGAAAGGCCCTCCACACTTCGCCCCTACTGCGCATGCGCAGTGTCAAGGACGTTCCGAAATTGGCGCCATTTATCATTCTAATAACCAGTGCCTGGTAAGCGCTATGTACTCAGCGGGGAGGCAAGAGTTCCCAACTCCTGGGAGGGCCATCCCCGTCTGGGTCATTGGTAAGTATAAAAAATATATAAATTACTATAAATTTTTTAACATTTTTATACTGTACCAATGACCCAGACATAGCTGAATAGTAAAAAGGCTGGAGGGCCAAGGACATAGAGCAAAATGGAATACGCTCAATAAAATAAAATAGAGTCATCCCCTGTAGGGAAAAGAAGTAATAGGCCTTACATGTATCTTTCTTATTTATGATAAATTAGAAAGATACAACACCTTCCAAAAATTGAGCTTCATGCATCCATGTACTCTATTAATATCCAATAATCCTTATACTAATAATTTTTAAAGTAAGCCAATAATAAAGTAAGTCTAGAGAATAGAGACTCTTATACTCTTAAAAGTGTGTGAGAATTGCATAATCATGTCCGTTGACAAATGCAATATTCAAAAGCTATACTTTAAAAACTAAGACTTGAATGAATTTTATAAACTTAAACTTCTCACTAAACAACCATCCCAATAACAGCTCAGAATTACTAACTCCGGAGGAGGTATCCCCTTGTTTTCATAGTAAAAACAGGTGACCCAAGGGAACACCCTCCCCCCCCCCCCCCCCCCCCCCTTTTTCTTGCCCTGGGTCAAATAGCCCAGAGCGAAGAGGGCAGCCGAACGGAGACACTGCCGAAACAGACAGCCTACCTAGCTATAGTAGCAACTGTTAAGTGAATGACATTCTGAGCAGTAGATAATAGACCTAACAATAGAGGCCTCCAGAAATGGACTCGATATTTCTGAGATAAAATTCATGAATGGATGGCTGAGCGCAATGAGCAGCCTTCAAAAATCTATAATAGCAACACTATAATGTAAGCCCAAGAAGTAGAAGAACTCTTTCTTCATGAGCCGAAATCTTAAGCACAACTGCTAAGCCAATGATATACCATAAGCAGTACGCTAGTTAATAGAATTCATTAACAATAAAATGGAGCGTAACGTCCTTCTACTAGACATCAAAGACAGAAGAAGCTTACGCCCTTGTAATAAACAGATATCTGTTTATAAATACATAAACTGTACCCGGAAAGAGTAAAGGCCTATGCCCATACAAAGACGGAAGGACCTTAAAATAATAGGTTCCGGATAATAGGAGCCTAACTCTTATGCAACAATCCAACCTAAATAGTAACGGAAGTATTGATTCCGAAACTATGAAAGTGAAAATCATCCATCGATAGTGCATGAAACTCACTGACTCTACAGTAAAAGAGAAACCAACAGAATTACTGTCTAAAAGGTCAGAATTTGAAAACTACTGTTTCCAGAGGCTCAAATGATTACTTAGCTAAATAAGAACCGAAGTTAAAATCCGTATAGGAATTTAATCTAAAGATTCTAAGTCTATTTATCAAAAAGTTACTAACTGACTTAGATAAAGAGACAAAAGACTCAATTGTAAACTATCGTAGAGTGCATAGGTATGAGGTAACATAAACCTATAACCTAAATAACAACAGGCTGCAGTAGATCTTGTGAAACAAGTATACTAAAAACTAGCAATGCGTAGTATGGAGGGATCAACCATATGAACATAATGATCCCTACACCACGACGGAAGAGCCTCCACTTTAGTCGCATAGAATAGCGAAGAAGAGGATCTCCTATAGTAAGAAATCGCGTCCAAAGCTCGTCCAGTACAGTGCTTACAATGCAATACGGACCACACAATGGAATACATGAAGGTTGCGACCTTGCTGGTTGTGATAAAGATGACACGATTTACCCAGTGAAAAAAGATCCTCACATAGAGGAAGATTTCACGTTAAGATCCACAGTAGACAAGAGAGTAAATTACTCATGATCTCTGTGAAGATAGAGATGCTATCAACAGAAATGTATTGTAGTTGTTTATCTTAGCAATACCTGCTAAAACAACAGCGCCGGAGGATACGCGTATCCTATCATTCCGTCCTATAGATCAATAGAGCGTTAACAGTATTAGCTCAGAGATCTGGACAAACCAACACATACGTCTGCAATTGATTAGCAAGCTGTGTCATAAATAAAACATCATTGGGTGCTCCCATAGATAGCAAATCTGATTAAATACTTGTTTGTTGAGAGTCCATTCTGACAGCAACAAGCGACCCGTAAGAGAACGGGAGTGCGATAAAACAATCAGACGACCCAGAATATGACAGACCAAAACTGAACTTGGTGTACTATAACCAACAGACGGATTCTTTCCATTAAATTGAATAACGGAAACGAAAGAGTGCCTCCCTGGTTCCGGAGATACGCCACTACTGTCGAATTAAAGGACAGGAATTTGGGCATGCGTTTCTGAATAATGTTCATGCAATGACATAAAGCAAGCCTAAAAAACATTATTCCGCGGAAGTTAAACTGATAGCTAAAAGACTGCGGAACCCAAAGACCCTGGCACTTCGAATCCGTAGGGATCAGTATATATCCCAATCTGTTTGACTGGCAACCGTCATAACAGCCACACTAGGGTCCGGCAACTGCGGCGGCACTCTCTGAGTCAACCACCGAATGTTTGCCCCAGTCTGAATCTCTTGTAACACTAGATAGACAAGAGAATGTATAAATCAAGCAATTCATGGATTGCCGGAAAGTTGCCGTCGAAGAGAAGCTCCTCCGAGAACGAAGCGACTCTGAGAGAGTTCTTAACCTACTATCCACGCGTGGATGTAGCTAGGGCTGCATCACGTCTAACCAACTCCAATCAGCCACTGAAGGGCGGAGTTATACGTGAACAAACTACTGCCCTCAAAAGAAATTACATTGAGAATAATATCCCGTAAATCTTTTCTTGAAGACGTAATGATAACGCCTCAGTAAGGCGGATTACGTATAATAAAGCGTCTAAGTTAAGTCTACTATACATAATGTCGTTCCCAACATTGAAATTGGAAAAGACATAAACGGCGAAAAAGAATATATGCAGTCTTTAATCACACCGTCTAGACGCATATGAACTCTCGGTATGCCCTGCTCTGCCAAAATAAACTATATGTAAAAAAGATAAAATGGCAGAAATGAGCCACGCGGACAAGAAACTAAACTATCATGCTTAGTAGCAGGCTTGTATATATATATATATAATATATAGCGTCGAAAAATAAAACACATGTTGTAATGACAATATTGGACTGCGTCGGTAAGTCAGAGACAAAGTCCCTGTACCGATCGAAAAATCCGAGTCCAATGACGCTATAAGTCTCTTATCCAAGATCGCAGCAATGAAGTCCGAAAAATAATCACTGGAAGAAATGCCAGAAGATATGAAAGGCATCTTCCGATACTACTAAAGGGAAAACTCGAAATCTTTCGAATCCCTTTCGCCATCCTGTCGGACCCTATAAAGCGTTCGGTCGTCCGTAGCTTGATGCAACCGCGGACCGCACCGACCCAGCGCCGTCGGATAATTCCTGATTCGACCGAGAAACCGTCAATTGCTGGGATGCTGCGAAACAACTGTGCTAACTCGGATAGCACGTCCGTCACTGAGGCCTGAGGAGCAGCGGTCTTACGATGCATTGCCGCAGGAAGCTCCGAGATCGTTACCCCGTGCATACTTCCAATATGCGAGCGAACGGAGTGTATAGGCCTCGTGTCCCTTGGCTACCGGATGGCGCGACCTATTCGCTGTGGAATCACTGAATGCCGAAACTGATCGGATACTCGAGGTCACGTAGCCAATGTGCGGTCGTGTGCCCTGCTGTGAGGATGAGGAAGCATTAAAGACAGTCTCTCGGACTGTCAATATAACGGAGCGTCCCGAGCAACGGACATATGCTCCGAATGTAAAATATCTGAACCACAACATGCGGTCCCCTATGTTGTTGGCTTCCTCCGATCTGTCCTCAATCTGCCGTCACTGGGTGAGTACTAAAGTAATTAAAGTGCTCGCATCACCCAAATCTCCTTCCTAGACCGCAACGGACGAACCCGGCAGCCGAACCATTCGATGAAAGTACGCTACACCGGGTGAGCTAGCGAATGTCACTCCGTAAGCGATAGACATATTCCATGAGCACTTATTGCCGCTAACTCTTCATTAACTATGACGACAGAGGCACACTTTTGAAAGACATCTCCATAACTCTTCGAACAAGAAACCAGAAATGCTTGGATAGCAAGCATAAAATAATAATATATATAGCGTCGTTCAATAATTCGAAAGTTATGTGACATTATTGGACTATGTCGGAACTGAGGGACGATGTCCCTGAACCGAACCAAAAATTTCTAAGTCCACCGACGCTATCAGTTTCTTATCCGGCATCGCAGCATATGTTGTTCCGAAAGGGAAAGCTTGAAATCCACCGAATCCCTTTCGGTATCCCGTCGGACCGGATGAAACTTTCGGACGTCCGTACCCGCTTCCGCGGAGCGTCCCGACCCAGCATCGTCGGATAAAATATATGCGACAGATTCAGTTGATGCTGGGATGCTGCGATAAACTGTGCTATTAAGGAAAGCACGTCCGTTCCCGAGGCCTGTGCAGTAGCGGACTTACGATGCATTGCCGCTGGAAGCTCCATGTACGTTGACTCCCGCACACTTCCTATGCGAACGTCCGGAGTCTGCAGGCCTCGAGTCCCCGGTTACCGACTCAGCGCTGTCGGATAATTCTCGATCTGACACCGTTTCTGTCGGCTGCTGGGATGCTGCGATAAGCTGTGCTATGTGCACAAGAATGTCCGGCGTCGAGACCTGCGGAGGCGCAGTCTATCAGTGCTTCGCCAAGGGCAGCTCCGCATCAGATGGCTCCCGCATACTTCCTATGCGAACGTCCGGAGTCCATCAGTCTCGAATCCCTGGCTGCCGGATGGTGTGACCTGGTCGCCGAAGAATCCTTGATCGGCGAAGCTGGTAATATATCGGCGGTCACGCAGCCAAGGTGCGGTCGTGTGCGCTGACGAGAAGAGGAAGCCTTAGCAGTCTCAGCGGACTGCCTATACAACGGAGCGTCCCGAGCGACGGACGTATGCTCCGCTAACGACACATTGTACCACAACATCTGGGGCCAGATGTTGTTGAACGAGAGAGGGGCCTCTCTCGCTTGCCGTCCGGATGGACCGGAACGAGCTATGAACCGGACTAAAAGGCTTCCTCCGTTCTCCCTCCGATCCGCTGTCACTGGGTGTGCATTAAGTTAATTTTATAGTGCTCGCATCACCCCAAAATTCCTTCTAGACCGCAACGGACGAACCCGGCTGCCGAACCATTCGGTGAATGGACGCTACACCGGGCGAGCTAGCGGACGTCAAAGGCCGTCGAACCTACTAGGGTCCTCTTAGGCAATTGGCGTATTACATGAGCACTTTTCCGCTAGCCCTTCAGTAATTGTGACGACGGAGGCACACTGTTGGAAGACATCACAGATACATCACCCTAATCTTGATCGTCTGAAATAGAAATTGATAAAGTAGAGTGACCCTGCGGGGAAAGGACCGGAGTGTCCAAATCCCCAACAACATACCGTGACATACGCTTCCCATATTGTCATCGAAATCATACGATACAGAACAGGAGTTAATGCGAGTACACTGACCACATATAGAATGATAATAAGGACAGAGGAAGACTTCCTCTTAAAACAATTGATCAATATCCTTTCAATGTGAAAAGAAAACAAGTCCTGGTACTCGCACTAACCCCTGGCAATCAAAATACATAATAATAATATGATCCATTAATATAGAAAAAATAATTGAAATCAAAATATTTTGATGAAATATTTTTTCAGAACAGCCCAAGTTTCTGAAAAGTAACGTTGAGCCCCAATGGATCCCAAGCCTAAGTGTGGACAAAAATTTTAAAAATATTTTAAACAATTTATTCAACACTTACGAACAATAATAATGTATCTAGTTATGATTAAAATAACATAAAGATATTATTATTTAGAAATCCCCCCCTCACACAGAGGGCTGTTGTAAATGTAAACAATGAGTGTAAAAACACTAAAATAAGACTCCAGGCACCCAGGCCCGAAATCAGTTACCAAAAATACACCATCTGATGCAAAACAGAGACTTCCAGGGAAGAAACTGCAGAACATCAGATGGTAGATGCAGAACACAACGCCTAACCACCCGTAGGTGAAGACGTAAACATGGGGAAAGAACAGAATTCATTCTGTTATTAAGCTAAAACTCCCAAGAAATTTTAGTAATAATAATTACAGAAACTATGCCAAAAGCATGGGAGAATAGCAAGGGGGAACTTAAAGGACAGGGAGAGAGGAAAAACACTTGAAAAAACAGTGTAACAAATAATCAGAATGACAACAAAATGGCTGCTGCCTTGAAAATAGGTAACTTAACATAATTTCATTAAAAAATTTTAAGTTACAGCCCTGATAATATTCTGTCACACATTCTTTTCCTCTCCTCCTTTTCTATCCTCCTTAGAATCACCATTTCACTAATATTTATGTGTCTGGCATCATTTAAACTGAGATTTAAAAGCACAAAGATCAGTCAGATGTTAACTGATGAAGGGCCAAACTTAGAATGATAAATGGCGCCAATTTCGGAACGTCCTTGACACTGCGCATGCGCAGTAGGGGCGAAGTGTGGAGGGCCTTTCAGGACATGTTTTCTTTAGTTTTAGATGCAAATTTTGGGGATTGGGGGGCAAAATTTGTGTTTGGCCCTATATTTTAAGAGTTAGCACCAGCAGCTATGTCTGGGTCATTGGTACAGGAAAAAAATATGTGATTTTCCATAGGGTTTTTCTATAGTAACTATAAACTGCAATTGTGGCCATGTTTTCAACACGATCAACATTAAATGAGGAATGTTGGTAGAGGGTGTCCCAGTCATCAACCATACAAAATTTCAAAACATTTGGCCCTGTGGTTTCAGAGGAGAAAAGTTTTCAAAATTGACCAATCAGAATCAAAGAATGCTTCTGACGGCCACGTTTTTCACCCAACAGGAATAAAATGAGTAACAGTTGTAGAGAACCTCTCATAGACCATGCCTGTCAAGTATGGTTCACATTGGCCCAGTACTTTCAGTGAAGATGATGAAAATGTGATTTCCTATAGGGTTTCTATAGTAACTATAAGTCACAGTTGCAGCCATAATTGCAACCCGATGAAGATTAAATGAGGATCATTGGTAGAGGGGGTTACAGTCATCAGTCACATTAAATTTTCAAACCATTTGGCCTTGTAGTTTCAAAGAAGATTTTCTTGAAAATGCACACATTTATGAATTCTGTTTCAACAAACAAATCAGTAAACGGTAAAATATTTTGAAAATTACAATTTTTTCAGACAGTATTCTCTTTTAAAATAGCTTTGGATAGGTAAAGGGTTACAGGAAACACATTTTACTCCAATTTTGTCAGATCTTCAAAGATATATATAATTACTATCATCTTAGCTGACATGATGGGAAGAAAATATAAACAAAACTTCCATGCTTTCCAAACACCTGTCATCAATCAGTATTTTCTGATAAGTAACTTGAGAGAATACATGTATTAACATAATTAGTTTACAGCTGCACTTGTTTACAGTACAAGTCAAAATAAGTTGTAGGTTAATCCTATAAACTGTGTATCTTTCTCTTCCTACACTTATAAGACCAGAAGCTGACATCATTTTCTGGAAAGCTCTCACTGATAGCTTTCCAAAAAATGTCAGATTCTGATCTTGTCAGTGCAGGAGCAGCAGTTTACTTAGTTTATTGCAGTTATGCTACAGCTTATTTTGACCTGTACTGTACATACAATATTTTGACACAATATGCTCCCATGCTGGGCCCAGACTAGCACAGATTAGGAAATTAAAATATATTCTCAATAGGAAAACATTAGAACAAATGTATGTTTCATTCATTCTTCCAATATTAGAGTATGCAAGCCCTGTGTGGGATGGAGCACCTCTGGTACATTTAAAGCGTCTCGATGACATACACTGTGAAGCTGCCCGTATAGTTACGGGGTTAACAAGGTCTGTTTCTAGGGAACGTCTCTTACTAGAAGTGGGTTGGAGGTCCCTTGAAGAAAGACGGTACATCCAAAGAATGATATTGTTTTACAAAATTGTAAATGGTCTCTCTCCCGAATTTCTATTTGATATCTTAACCCCACGCTTCAGCGACCTTTCCAGTCGTAACCTGCGAAATGCATCGGATTTTACACCTATCCCACACAGAACCGAATTATTCAAAAAATCTTTTTTCCCAAAATGCTTAGCCGAATGGAACAGACTCAATCAAGAAACTAGAAATTGCCCATCAGTTGAACAATTTAAAAGATGTATAGCGTCGCCAAACATAAAGCCTCCCAAATATTTTAATGCAGGAAAAAGGAAATACAATATTCAACTTACCAGGATACGTAATGAATGTAGCAACCTCAAGGCCGACATGTTTAACAACTATATCGCAGACTCGCCCAAATGCGCATGTGGCAATGCACGTGAAGACGCGCACCATTTCATATTTGATTGTGATATACATGCTCAGTCCCGAAATGTTTTACAACACAAATTATTGAAATATAATATTTTACATGTCGATCAAGTTTGTTACGGTGACAGCACCTTGAGATATAAAGAGAACGTGGAAGTTGCTTTAGCAGTGCAACATTTCATCAAAAATACCAGCAGATTTGATGATGGTTAGCTAGTTGATGAGCAAATTTTTGAACATCAGCTATCCAACTACTATCGAGTGTGTACTAACACTGCTGCAAGAAATCGAAATAAATCACCCGGGTGGCGTTTCATTAATAAACATCCGCAAATTTCTAGCTTCAGTTACAGAATGTATGGGTACATGTTTTGTTGTGGTCCACTCCAGCCTTAGCACTTGACCAAACCGATACTAGCCCTCACACAGTTCCCTCTGTGTACTCTCTCTGTTCATAAATCATTTGTCTGTTCTATATATTCGTTACTTTTTTCTCTTTTTTCTTTTCTTTTTGTTATCAAATTCCAAATTCTTTATTATATTACTTACAAGTATGTCGCCAAAAGTTATTTGTTATTTTATATGTATGGAGAGGAGGGATATCTAAGTGGTACGCACTTGTCCTCCGATCCCATTGTATTCATTTGATACAATAAAATATGTTTAAACGTAAACAATATTTTTGTTTTTTTTCCCCAGTTCTCAGTGGAGAAAACTGGAACCAACCCTTACCAGATTTTCAAAAAGTATTTTGTTGACAGTACCAATCTTCGTGCAGACAGGAGAGGCATTAGATTAGGCATTAGAACTTGACTCTGGCGCCCACATATTTCCATCCTCTCATAGACCATTCCTGTGAAGTTTGCTTCACTTCAGCTCAGTAGTTCTGTAGAAGATGAAAATGTGATTCCCTATAGGGTTTCTAAATAACTATAAGCTGCAATTACGGCCATGTTTACAACCCGATCAACATTAAATGAGGATCGTTGGTAGAGGGGGTCTCAGGCATCATTTATGTGAAGTATCAAAAATGTGGCCTGACAATTTCAGAGGATATTATATTTATTGGTGTTTAAGGTCACATACTTATGCAAGTGTCAGAGGAGAAGATTTTTGAAAATCCACCAACCAGAATCAAAGAATGCCTCTGGCGGCCATATTTTTCAACCCACGGGAACAAAATGAGGATCGTTTGTAGAGAACCTCCCTCAGACCATTCCTGCCAGGTTTGGTTCATGTCAGCTCAGTAGTTCCAAAGAAGAAGATGAAAATGTGATTTCCTATAAAATTTCTATAGTAACTATAAGCTGCAATTGAAGCAATGTTTCAACATTAAATGAAGATCGTTTGTAGAGGGGGGTCCCAGTCATCAACCATGCAAAGTTTCAAAACACTTGGCCCTGTGGTGTCAGAGAAGATTTTTCAAAATCCACCAATCAGAATCAAAGAATGCCTCTGGCAGCCATGTTTTCAAACCCAAGGGATCAAAATGAGGATCGTTTGTAGAGGAATTCCAACAGACTATCCCTGCCAGGTTTGGTTAATGTCAGCTCAGTAGTTCCAGAAAAGATGATGAAAATGTGATTTCTCATTGGGTTTCTGCAGTAACTATAAGCTGCAATTGTGGCATGATTGTGACCCAATCAACATTAAATGAGGACTGTTGGTAGAGAGGGTCCCAGTCATCACTGATGTGAAGTTTAAAAACATTTGGCCTGGCAGCTTCAGAGAAAAAGATTTTTGAAAATCCACCAACCAGAATCAAAGAATGCCTCTGGAAGCCATGTTTTTCATCTGGCGGGAACAAAATGAGGATCCTTTGTAGAAGCCCTCCCATAGATCATTCCTGCCAAGTTTGGTTCACACCGGATCAGCAGTTACAGAGAAGATGAAAATGTAAAAAGTTTACGGACACCGAACACCAGACAACGGACGACAACGGACACCAAGTGATGAGAAAAGCTCACAAGGCCTTTATGCCAGGTGAGCTAAAAAGTGGATGTGCCCATGAGGTCGCCATAGAACACAACCCAGCCACCAATCGAGAAGTCGTGAAATGCATGTATGTACTTAAATGCATACGAGGCTTACAGGAAGAAAACGTCTTGCCCGGTAATCGCCTCTTTACACATTGGCAGTGGGGGGATTCAAAATCATATCGAACCCTCTCACCCACATTACTTGAATCGTTCTTGTGTTAGTCATCAAATAGTATAGGAACCGCAAGGCTCCTTCACGTCTGTCCGACTCCATAATGTCACTAAGGGAGGAGGAGGACATGAAAAACAAGTACTGATAAAGAAGGTCCTCTCATGGAGGAAGCTTCCGGGGGAACGTCCCATAACAGACACCTGAGAAGATTGATCCAAGGTTTGTGCAACGACAGAGGTGCTACTAGCAGGATTTTGCAACGAGACTGTTCGATCTCAACAGAATCTGCTGAATCAACGGAGTAGGTGGATATGCATATCCTATTCCATCCCATGAGATCAACAGAGCGTTGTCTACTGCATACGCTCGATAATCTGGGCATGGCGACACAAACGTCGGTAACTAAGTGTTCCGGTGTGTTGCAAACAGATTTATGGGACGATCCCACTGGTAGCAAATCTGCCTGAATATTCACTTGTTGAGAGTCCACTCTGATGGCAACAGGCGACCTTTCCGAGAGAGCAGTCTACTAGTACATTCAGACGACCCGGTATACGACAAACAAAAATATGAACATGATGATTCATGATGTATAGGAGAATCCACTCCATTAATTTGCATAATGAGTGCTGCCTTGGTTCCTGATGTAAGCTACTACTGTCGAAATGTCCGACAAAATCTGGACATGAATGTTCGCTATTATGTGAATCCAATGTTGAAGAGCTATCCATATTGACATCATCTCTTTGATGTTTATGTGCTTCTCTAGGAACCGAGGGTCCCAAAGACCCTGACACTTCAAGTCTGCGGGACCTAGGGTAGTGCCCCAACCCGTCTTGACTCGCATCCGTCATAATCGCGAAAGCTGGATCCAGCAGTTGCAGCGTAACTCCCTGAGTTAACCACTGAAGATCTGCCCAAATCTGTACCCTTTGTTTTACTAGGTCCATTAAAATAATACTGGTTTCGGGGCCAATGCATCTTGACACTCCAGTTCTTAGTAAAGAATATCTGGAGGGGACGCATGCGTAGACGGCCCATCGGAATAAGATCCACAGCCGCTCTGCACAACCCCATCAGTCGCATGAATTCCTTCACTGTTAATGCATCTGAGTGTAGACAAAAGCGAGCATAACAACTAACTAATTTTGCTCCGGGTAATGGCAGATGAACAAGATTGTTGTGAGTCTCGAAGCTCATCCCCAAGTGAGTGAACGACTTGGACTAAGCTAGATCCTATTTTTTCTCGTTTACGATGAAACTGCGACGTTGGAGTAATAGAATCAGACTCTGAATATCAATCTGAAGAAAAATTCTGTTGCCGTATCTCTGCAGAATGTCATCCAAGTATGCCGACATTATCGCAGAGGAATGAGCTCAGAAGTATGACATTACTGAGTTCATTATTTTAGTGAATGCCCAGGGAGCCAGGTTCAGACCAAAGCACACTGCTCTGAACTGATAAACCTCCCCTTGTAAAGCGAACCAAAGGTAATTTCTGAATGTCGGATGTACCAGGACATGAAAGTACGCATCCTATAGATCTATGCTTGCCACATACTCGTTCACTTGAATGATTGCTCTTTCTGACCAAATGGTCTCCATATAGAATTTTGGAGCCATGGTAAGCTTGTTTGTCCAGCTCAAGTCTATTACCGGTCAGCTTATGGGAGGAGAAACTACGTCCTCTCCGCAAAGAATCTCATCCTGTCGGCCTAGGGGCATCCCACCGATAGTCCCGATCAGACTTAAGCCCTTTCCCGAGTCGCTATATTGACGACCTCCAGAGTAATTGTAAGAGAGTTTCTTGTACCCTCGTGAGGAGTTCCCTTTTGACGTTTAGATCTGGAACATCCTCCTTACTCTTGTCTACTGAAGTGGGTTGTTGAGACGCCAACTTCAATAGCAGAGCACTTGACACTTTCTTAGTAGCCTGATCATAGACTCATGAAAGCTTGTCATCAAAAATAGACCGGCGAGAGCTTTTCACTTTGTCATCTATAAGTGATAACGATGCAAGGGAAGCATCACGTCTGATTAACTCCAGATTAGTCACTGTTAGGGCAGAGTTATACATGGTATACAAATTGGCCTGGAAAGAACTCTAAGAGAGGTACAAACATCCTCAAATTCCTTCCCATTGAGACGTTGCGCCACAGCTCTGGTAAGGCGATAGCTTACATTGCTTCCAAATTCACTCTACTTGATGAAATTACCGTTTTAATTGTGTTTGAGCGAATAGTGAATGATGCAGGCAAGGATACATCTATATCCCCAGCCTGCTCATCCAAACGCAGAAGAGCTTTTTTCCAAACATTTTAAATGAACATGGTCCAAGAAATGGTTTATTGAAGATGTAGTTAAGAAACCGCCTTTTTTCCTCGCACTTGAGAGGTGAATACGGCATCGTCTACATGGCCGAGGGCCTGCAACACCTGCCTAGAATTAACCGGAAAAGAAAGAACTTTTTCCTTAGTCTGTATAAAGTCTGTGTCCAACAACGCCAGCAGTTTCTCTCTTGTTATCGCAGCATTCTGATTCGTCGGAACAAATTCAGGATTGTATTGATGGATGAAATCCATTGCAACCATGTGCTGTTCCGAAAGGAAAGGGTAATCCTCTTCCTTATCACTTTCACCATCCGAAAGAATCAGTTGCGAATCTTGATCCACTGCATCTGCATGAGCAGACGACTGGACTGACCCAGCACCGTCCAACAGCTCAGGTTCCGAGTCTAAGGGAGGATGCACCTGCACTTGCTGGTAGGATGCACCTGCACTTGCTGGGATGCCACGATCAGCTGTGCAATCTGCAACATCAAGTCCGTCATCGAGGCCTGAGGAGCTGCAGTCTTACGTTTCTTAGACGCTTGCTGCTCCTGGATCTCTTCTCCGAATGTCCCGGATGGTCCGACTTCATGGGTGAAGAATGGAACCTTTTTCACGCAGCAGGCTGGATATCCAAAGTCGGGTAGCTAGAATGTGGTCGTGTGTGCTTTAATAACGTAGCGGAGGAAGACGTGACTGAAGCCGACCTTGGCTGCAGACCAGAAGGAGTGTCCCGAGCGGCGGGTGGACATATGCTCCTCCTCGTGCAAGTTTCCAATCAGAAAACTTCATTTCGGCTTGTGAAACGTAGCGGAGGAAACCGTAACTGAAGCCCGCCCTGGCTACAGACTAAACAGAGCGTCACGAGTGGAGGGCGGACATATGCTCTGGCTTGTGCAAGTTTCTCATAACAACATCTGGCCCCAAATGTTGTTAGGTTAGAGAGGGGCCTCTCTTGCTCGAGGTCTATTAGACCTCGTCTAGTACAAGAAACTTGCTGACTTTCTCCCTGTTTCCTCCCTACTGGGTGAGCTTATTTGTATTTAATAAGTGCTCACTCTACCCATATCTACACTTCGTTTGACTCACCCGGTGTCACTGCTCCCACGGATGGAGTAACCGCTTCACCGGTCAAGCTAGCTGCTTGCAAGAGACTAAAATCCTTAACAAAAGGCCCTAACTCTTGCAATCATGAGCACTGCAGCTAGCTCTATATGCTCAATGGAGCACGGCGACGGTAGCACACATGGATGGGTGTCAGAATATCATCACCATGTTCATGTTCCTCTGAAATAGAAACAGACAAAATGAATTATAACGCGGTGAGAGGCCTGGCCTCAGAACCTCATCGCCAACAAAGTACCATGACACTCATCTCCAACATCATTCATCCTAGTGAACACAAGAATGACAAAAATCCGCAGGAGTGTATCAACTAAAATCGAATAGCAGTCCTTCAAACTCCACAACAAAATACATAATAATTAAGACATATGAATAATAGCAATAAAAATTGAATTAAAAATATTTTTTGAAAAAATTTTTTTTGAAAAAAAAAAAAAACGCTTAAGTTCCCAAAGGGAACATTAAGAGCCCCAAGGCATCCCGATAAAGCCTAAGTGTGGGCAAAATCCAAATTTTTTGAGCTACACTAACGGACTAATAATCCATGTATACTACACAGTAATTCTACAGTAATAGAATATAAAATACTACCTATATATGAGGACATTGTCAATGTAAACAACATCAATGACAACAAGACATCAGGCACACAAAAAGTCAGATACCAATTTAAATGCTACCAGATGCAAAGCTAGATCTTCATATAAAGAAAAAACGATACATCAGATAGAAGATGCAAGACTAAACGACCTCACACACCAAGGGTGAGGACGTAACCATGGGGAAAAACACAATAATATTCTGTAATACATGCTAAACTCCAAAGAAATTTAATAAGCTGCGACAATTTGTGCAATGCCAACGATGTTTTAAAACTCGTTGGTGACAAAAAAACTCGTTGATGACAAGTCCATAAATGTGACAGAAATTATCCGAATGACATGCACTATTGAGAGGGTGTAGACATCATGAAGATACACTTGCATACCAAGTATGGTGTCATTCCATCAAGTATTTCAGGAGTTATGGTGTTTTTTAAACTCGTTGGTGACAGACCGACCGACAGACAGACAGACCAACATTGCCACATATAGAGCTGCTCATCGCAACTAAAAATAGCCAAAAAGCTAGTTTAACAGGAAAGGGAAGGAATACTTAAACAGTAGAATCATCATCGACACTATCGAAAACCACTCGACGAGCTTGTTCCAATGAGGGTCACATGATATAGTTTTGTTGTATTTTTCTGAAAATTCATATTTTTTCAACTGCTGAATTTGCATATTACATATTCGTAAGGCAAAGGGTTAAGGAAACAAGCCAAGACCAATACCGGGTCTGGACCTGTGTCGCTGCATGCAATTGAATCGGCAAACAGGAAGTGGCTGCACGGCAGATCTGAAAATTGCATACTCGATACAACTGATCATTATCAGGCTCCAGATGAAATATAAAATCAATCTCTTGCATAGAAGCCGAGAAAAGTTTGACGAAAAATTTCAATATTCAGTGGGTACAGTGAAATTTCAAAGTATCGGCAAACAGGAAGTGGCTGCATGGCAGATCTGAAAATTGCTTACACGATACAACTCATCATTATGAAGCAGCAGACCAAATATAAAATCATTCCCTTTCATAGAAGCCAAGAAAACCTTGACGGAAAAAGTGTTTCGGACGGACTGACAGACGGACGGAGTCGAGCGGTTACTAGACCTGCTCTGCCGCTGGCGACACAGGTAACAAAAATTATTGTAGGGACACCACAAAAAATGTTTGCACAATAAAGCACTGTACCTGAGGCATTATTCACATTGAACAAAAAATAACGTTTTGCTAAGTCAAAGGCCATATTTTGAATTGTTTGACAAAAAATCTGAAAACAGAACTTGGCATGGTTTTGCAATTGTAAGAAAAAGTGGGGAATTTCAAATCATTTTACCGAAGGAAAGTAACATTACTGTATTGAAATCAAAATCTGTTCAGACATACAGGGCGATGATTGGGCACTTAATGTGCTCCTTTGTTATATCATAATGACATAAAAATATTTCCCAAAAGAAACAAATGAATAACCTGTTTGATGTTCTGGGATGAGCCAGAAATTCATCTTTTTCCTCGGAGAGACTCTGTATACTGAATAATGAGTTGTGATCTGGACTTGTTGGGGTGGTAGGAATGGATTCACTGTGGCTTTTATGATCAACAGACAAAGTTTCCGATTCAGAATCTTCCAGTATTCCACTACTCCTGAAAAAAAAACAGAAAGCATTACTTCTATACTCTAGTCAAATGACATGACCAATAATAACCCTTCACACAATGTAATGCTCAAAACAGGCCAGCTCTATTCACAATCAATTTTTTTTTAAATTTTGCCTAGAAAACAATAGCTTATGACCACTCACTGGAAAAGCTAATCAAGCCCATTCCAATGAGGGGGTCATAACCTATGTTTTTAGGCAAAAACTAAAAATATTTAGTATCCGTATTTTAATTATTTCCCTTTTTTGCTTTTGTGAGTATCATCTTCTGTTCAGGTTGGGTAAAGAGCCAAACTAAACTTGAATTTGCCTGTTTTAAGTGTTCAACTGGTAGAACAAAACACCCCATCATGTGTGGAGAAAAAGTTATTCATATTATATCTTGTTTATACTAGAGTTGATACCCAGAGGTGGATAATCCCCTCCTCCCACCCCCAAAAAAATGCCCCGATACATCGGCCCAGCAGATATTTGTAAGTTAAAAGACACCATTACCTTGACCTCTGGCACACTGACCCCAATATAATTAGGGTTGTTCCTCTCCTCATAACTAATGCATATGTCAAATTTGGTTCTGATCGGGTTCTTCCTCTCATTGTACCCAACCCACATGTCAAGTCTGGTTTCGATCGGTCCAGCAGAATTTTAATTAGTGAGCAGAAACAAACTACAGGAAAAAATTTCAACTTCAAGTAGTTAATGATCACAATGAACCTGGCCTTTGGTAAAATGACCTCCAAAATAAATAGGGTTCTTCCTTTTCCCATACCTAATCAGCATGTCAAATTTGGTTTCAATTGGCCCAGCGATTTTTAATTAGAGAGTGAAAACCATGAAAATTTGTAAGTTAAAGGTCACTTTGACATTAACCTTTGGCACAATGACTCCAAAATAAAGAGGATTCTACCTCTCATCAAACCTAACCCATAAGTCATGTTTGGTTTCCATCGACCGAGATGAACTTTAATCAGGGTAGAAAACAGGAAAATTTAAGTGGAAGGTCACAGTGGCCTTGACCTTCAGTACAACGAAACAAACTTCCAGATAAGTGTGCTTAGATGAAATATTTTGTGCTTGTCAGAATAATTTTGTGACAGATGAAAATAATTTACAAAGATTAGTATTATAACTGTTTACTTATTAGTGTTTAGGTCACTTTTAGCACCTTTGGCTTTCTCATGACTGCAACATAGATATGAAGTCAAACATTTATACCGAGGTGGCCCACTTTAGAGAACTTCTACCCCAGGTGTTAGTCAAGGTCCTATTTCACCAGTAAACCAGAACTTGCTTACCACTGTAAACAAGTACTGCTCCACTTCTCAGGCTTCCCATGAGAAAACTTTACACGTTTGCAATTTTCAAGTCTAATTTGTGTTTACGGTATGGTATACGGTTTGGTGTTTGAAATTAGACACAATTAACAGGTTTATTTTATTAATAAGTCTACAATTAAATGGGACCCACTGTACTCAATGTGTGTCTGGTTTGTTTTATATTGATATTTCTTCCCAAGAGACCCTCTAAAAATGAGTACTACAGCAGGAGTTATGGTCATCTTCGGGAAATATTACTGGTGCTGCAGTTGTAACCATCTTCTCTTCATATCTGTTCATTAGTTACTATGATTATTGTCGCAGTGTACTACATCTCCTTAGTTGTCAGTTACATTTGGAATTTCTCACAACCGAAACATATCTAAATAATTCAGACATTTCTGACAACTATGTGTCAATTATGAAACCTCACATGCATGCTGTAAAAGTGTTTAGTATTTATTTCACTTAACTCTTTACCCAAAAGCACAGGACATTATTAGTTATCCTTGTGTTTTCCAGGGTGTTTGGGAATTTACACCAGTTTGGGAACTCATACACCCTGAGGCTTGGCCTCAGGGTGTATGAGTTCCAAAACCAGTGTAAATTCCCATACACCCTGGAAAACAAAAGGATAACGGATTTATTTCCAAGAATTTTGGTGTACTTAAAACTTTAACCTACACTGTGGGCAAAAACTGACAGAAAATTTGTACTTTGCAAGTTTCTTAAATAAAACCATACAAATATGGATGTCATTGGAACTGGCTCAATGAGCCAGTTCCAATGACATCCATATCTGTAATATTTTATTGCACATAAATATTAAATTTCCTGTATTTTTATTTTTGTTCTAATATAACCGAGCAGAAGGTATGAATTAATAATTAAAAATGGGTACTTTTTTAGCCATATAGCTTGCCCTTGTATATTCTTGTTTTACACCGTGGTTAAACACGGTGTAAAAAAAAGCCACTGTGGATTGCAAGTTACACCGTACCTCTCAGCCAATCAAAATGCAGTATTTTGTTTCATTTGGAAATAACAAAATTTATTATTTTAATCATTATTTTTTAAAGTTATTTAAAATATTTGAACAAACAATATCATATGACCCCTCATTGGAACAACCACATCAGGCTTCTTCCAATAAGGCGGGGACACATATTATGGTTTTGTTGAAATTTTTTGAAAAATATTTGTCAACTGTTTAATTTGAAAATTACACGAGCAGATAGGGCCGATTTGTTAGGTGAAGGGTTAACTTGTTACCTAACATAATGGCAATTATGTAGATGGAATTAATCACAAAAACTGTCAATCAAATTCTAGAATTTTTTTCAATTCTTTCCTCAAAAACTTAGCCCATGTCCCCTCACTGGAATGAACCTGAGACGAGTTCAACGAGGGATCATAAGCTATGTTTTGATGCAAAAATGAAAGTATTTCATTATTCAAAAAATTATTTAGTTTAAACAATATTTTTTATTTAAATATTTGTTATTTAAATACATTACAACATTTTATAAAGGAGAAAGGAGCAATTCGAGATACAACTGTACACAATATAACCAATAAAATTAATATAACTAAGGACAAATTACTGTGTAATGGAGGGACTCAACAGAGGGCAAACTGCTTATGTGAGTTGTCTCCCTGGGCTTTGCATAACATTACTCAAAAAGGTGGTATGAATTAGTAGATGGACTTGTATATCACTGTCTGGCAGAGAAAGGGGAAGAACCCACATTAATTCACCAGATTAAGTTAACTTCGAGGTCAGCTGACGGCATGCCCAAAACCGAGTCTGCACATTGCAACCTTACACATGTTGCTTGGTTTGTTAAAGATCCTGGGGATGTACACCTATGGTCAAATAATCCATCATGGTTTCCGTTACCACTTAATAACATCACATCCCCACATACAGAACCAGTTGCAAACCCATCTTTGTCAAGTTAAGCTAAAAATAATGAATTCTTTTCTTTTTAGTAAAAAGTTACATGAACATGTTCAAAGTTTGAAAATAATGACCCTTTGATGAGCAAAGCACAAAAATATAACCAGAAAATACAAATAATGGAACTACTGTTTCAATTTTTTAGTTTAGTTCTAATGGAAGATCAGGTGTTCAGTTTTTGAGAAAAAGATGCTGTACAAGTGATTCATGATTATTGAGCTTGATTCAATGAGGGATCAATGGCTATGATTAGGAAATAAAATTGTGAAAATTGATAGTTGTTTGAGAAACAAAACATTGTAACTGTTATTAGCTAGTCAATGGTGTAAGTATGATAATCTTGGCCAAAAACAGAGCCAACCATGAAGGAAGAGACATAGTAACCTAATTTTTTTATGTGGCATTCTGGCATCCCAAGCTATTTGTACATGAAAGGATGAGAATAACTACATAGGCAGCACATACAATATGCACTACTCAAGCAACTGTTAACAGGTATTTTCACACAAATAGCCTGATAATATGGTCAATGACATACTATATAATGCAAACCATCTTTGACAAGACATAAAAAATAAATTGAAGCTAAAGTTGGATAAAACTTCAATAATGAGAAGCAATTTAACTCTTAACCTGCTGAGTATTTTCCAGATATTTTTCATTAAATCTAGTCATGCCCAAATTATCCTTATTTCAGTGCCAAGAGAAATTCTGTCCTGGGCAGGAATATCCGTCGGCAGAATGGAAAGAGTTAAATATAAACCATGTATCTCCGAGGAAAGATGAAGAAAACATTTGTGTCTTCTAAATGAAAACATACTCCTCTGAATCTTGCCTCCTAGTTGAAGCAAACTCTCTATCTATTTCCAGCTCTTCTGCACTTGAACCTTTTGTCAGAATACCTTCATCACTAGTAGAGGAATGTAAATCTTCTTGTCGATGTCTTAATTTCTCCTCTGCCAATTTTCTTTGCATTTCCTTCTCTTCAACCATTTTCTTGTACCTGAAAAGACAAGATGACATTAACCAGGACTATCTCCTCCGCCCAGAAAATGAATTACTGTGCATGTATTTTTTAATTCAAACCACTGACTGGTTTATTGATAATTAACCCTTTATTGAACACAACCAGTGGATGGCAAATGCCAAAAAATATTTTTTAATAACCTCATAATTTTATTTTTGGCCTCCACAACATGGCTTATGATTCCTCAATGCAACAAGCCCATCATATCAAGCTCATTCCATTAAAAGACCATAGGCTGTGTTTTGGATGCAAAAATTGAAAATAAAATAATCAAATATGAATCATAAATTTTGTATAAACCAAGTCATATACAGCCAATACATTATGTAAAGGGTTAACGCAATTTTAGTGATGGCAGACTAAAAAGAAGATCTCTAATGAGTCCGGACTTCATATGAAATTTTGAAAATGAGTTCACTTAAATCGATCTGAGCCTGAGGTTTACCAACGTTCAAATCAACTTTAGTGAATGAGGTCAAGGACATTTGTACAGAATTTACAAGCACTTCTCAGGACTTTTATCTTGATTTTATTTTATTATCTTGATGTTTGCATAGATATAAGTTCATGATTCTTATGTCTACCAAACCAAAAATAAATCTGCTCCTCATACTGATCCTCAGAGAGCTCTCAAGGAGAGCTTCCCAAGAATCAGTATCAGGTGAAGGTATTGTTTCAGCGAATAAAGGTGCAGTTTTCACAACAAAAATAAATCTGCTCCTCATACTGATCCTCAGAGAGCTCTCAAGGAGAGCTTCCCAAGAATCAGTATCAGGTGAAGGTATTGTTTCAGCGAATAAAGGTGCAGTTTTCACAACAAAAATACACCTTCAATGCAGCTTACAAGACACATTTTAGTGAGCCAAACAACCACCGTAGGCCTTTTGCCTGGAAATTCAGTTTTAAAATTCAAGCATTCTAAAGGACCCACTTTAATCCTGTAAATAATAAAGAAAAAAAAAAATAACTAACTGCTTTAAAGCTAAATATGTTCTGCAGTAACTCTGAATGGTAATAGTTGCATCCAATATTAGCCAGTATGACTTCCTGGCCAAATACCCTCGTGTGTATTTCTGTAATACTAAAACTGCTTCCACTTGACATCTGAGGTCTCGCTGTGCAAGGAATCGTCGGATATGTTTCTGTAAAGTAAAAAAAAAAAAATTAATATTGTATAAAACAAGAGGCCCCACGTGGCCTTAATCGCTCACCTGACAAAGTGACTCTAAGAAGTATTTTAGGTCACCTTCACCATGTCATGCCTCATCAACATTAACTGGTTGAGTGATAGATTTTGTTTGAAGTTCAACATTTGTTACCTAAAATTAGTTTTATTTAAAATCATTGGTGTGTGGCCAATCTCCAATGATTTTTAATAAAGCAAATTTATCTCTGCAGACAAACTGGTTTAGCATGAAGCACAAACAAGGAATGTGAAGAGATAGCCTTGGACATCTCTCCCCAACTGTGGATATCTTCCATGTGCTACATGTATATATTTGCATGCAAGAAAACAAAAATTTTCACAAATTTTATTTTTTTTTATCATCATTGGAACAAGCTCAAACAGCTTATTCCAATAGGGGTATGGGAAGATCAGGTATATTTTTGAGACAGAAATGTGAATATATAAATAATGGTGTTTTTTTGTGAATGATGCTGGAGAATTTTGCGTAAAGATATGGTAAATGGTTTGTTCTAGATACAGAATGATGCAAAAGTATTTAAATTTGATTAGGCAAGTTGTTCCTATAATGCATTTAAAAATTGAAGTAACTGTTTTTTTGCTGACGAACTTTTAGGTGTGTGTGTCTGTGTTTGTGTGTGTGTGTGTGTGTGTTTGTGTGTGTGTGTTTGTGGGGGGGGGGGGGGGGGTAAGAGTGTTCTTGCAAACAAAATTCCTGAATAAATGGAAAATTTTATTTTTTGTGTGAAAGACATAGTGCGTGAATGTTGATTGGAACAAGCTTAGAAAGCTCATTTTAATGTGAAGTCATAAAGCTGTGTTTTACGTACGAAATTCTGGAATAACTAAAAAAATTGCTTTTTTGACTCAAAAAGCATGGTGTGCGACCTCTCATTGGAATGAGCTCAAAAAGCTCATTCCAATGGGGTATTTACAAGCGATAAGTACATGTATGTTTAAGAGACAAAAATTAAAATTTGAATAGCGATTTTTGCGAAGAATGCTGACAAGTTTTGGCAGTTATGCTGGTAAAAAGGTAAGATATGCAAAGTGGTTGTTTTTTAGAGGCGACATTTAATTAAGGGGAATTAACCCTTGATTACTGAGGTAACTTCTAAAAGTACTGAAATTTCATGAAGCAATGTGAATAACAGACAACAGTTGCCTAAAAATTTCATGAATAACTAAAATTTTTATTCCTTTGTCTCGAAAACATGGCATATGACCTTTGTTGGAATGAGCTGAATGCGTGTGTTCCAATGAGGGGTCATAAAATTTGAACGAAGATTTGTGTGAATAATGCATTAGTACTGCTAGATTTGGGTAAACGGTTCACCCTGGATACCACCCCTTCTATAGTAGATCTTTTCTGCAAATTTTGTCTAAGATTCTATCAACTTTACAAATAAATACGTTCATGAATCACAATCAGATCCACCCTACAATGTTGCATACCAAATATCAAAAGATTCTGCCTGCTGGATCTGGAGAAGAAGATTTTTTAAGAAATATGCCTGAAACGCACTAAGTTAAAATTTGGGCTCCTATACGGAGCCCAAATATAAACCCAGGGGGGCCGATTTGAACAAACTTGAATCAGATCCACCCCACAATGTTGCTTACCAAATATGAAAAGATTCTGAAGCTGGATCTGGAGAAGAAGATTTTTTAAGAAATTTGCCTGAAATGCACTAAGTTCGAATTCGAGCTTCTATAGTGAGCCCAAATATGAAACTAGGAAGCCGATTTGAACAAACTTGAATCAGATCCACCCCACAATGTTGCATACCAAATATCAAAAGATTCTGCCTGCTGGATCTGGAGAAGAAGATTTTTTAATAAATTTGCCCGAAATGCACTAAGTGCGAATTCGGGCTTCTATATTAAGCCCAAATATGAATCCAGGGGGCCAATTTGAACAAACTTGAATCAGATCCACCCCTCAATGTTGCATACCAAATATCAAAAGATTCTGCCTGCTGGATCTGGAGAAGAAGATTTTTGAAGAAATTTGCCTGAAATGCACTAAGTGCGAATTCGGGCTTCTATATTAAGCCCAAATATGAATCCAGGGGGCCGATTTGAACAAACTTGAATCAGATCCACCCCGCAATGTTGCATACCAAATATCAAAAGATTCTGCCTGCTGGATCTGGAGAAGAAGATTTTTGAAGAAATTTGCCCGAAATGCACTAAGTTTGAATTCGAGCTTCTATAGTGAGCCCAAATATGAATCCAGGGGGCCGATTTGAACAAACTTGAATCAGATCCACCCCGCAATGTTGCATACCAAATATCAAAAGATTCTGCCTGCTGGATCTGGAGAAGATGATTTTTTAAGAAATTTGCCTGAAATGCACTAAGTTCGAATTCGAGCTTCTATAGTGAGCCCAAATATGAATCTAGGAAGCCGATTTGAACAAACTTGAATCAGATCCACCCCACAATGTTGCATACCAAATATCAAAAGATTCTGCCTGGTGGATCTGGAGAAGAAGATTTTGTAATAAATTTGCTTGAAATGCACTAAGTTCAAATTTGGGCTCCTATACTGAGCCCAAATATAAACCCAGGGGGCCGATTTGAACAAACTTGAATCAGATCCACCCCACAATGTTGCTTACCAAATATGAAAAGATTCTGCCTGCTGGATCTGGAGAAGAAGATTTTTTAAGAAATTTGCATGAAATGCACTAAGTTCAAATTCGAGCTTCTATAGTGAGCCCAAATATGAATCTAGGAAGCCGATTTGAACAAACTTGAATCAGATCCACCCCACAATGTTGCATACCAAATATCAAAAGATTCTGCCTTCTGGATCTGGAGAAGAAGATTTTTTAAGAAATTTGCCTAAATGCACTAAGTTCGAAATCGGGCTCCTATACTGAGCCCCAATATGAACCCAGGGGGCCGATTTGAACAAACTTGAATCAGATCCACCCTACAATGTTGCATACCAAATATCAAAAGATTCTGCCTGCTGGATCTGGAGAAGAAGATTTTTTAAGAAATTTGCCTGAAATGCACTAAGTTCGAAATCGGGCTCCTATACTGAGCCCAAATATTAACCCAGGGGGCCGATTTGAACAATCTTGAATCAGATCCACCCCACAATGTTGCTTACCAAATATGAAAAGATTCTGCCTGCTGGATCTGGAGAAGAAGATTTTTTAAGAAATTTGCCTGAAATGCACTAAGTTCGAATTCGGGCTTCTATAGTAAGCCCAAATATGTATCCAGGGGGCCGATTTGAACAAACTTGAATCAGATCTACCCCGCAACATTGCATACCAAATATCAAAAGATTCTGCCTGCTGGATCTGGAGAAGAAGATTTTTGAAGAAATTTGCCTGAAATGCACTAAATTCGAATTCGAGCTCCTATAGTGAGCCCAAATATGAATCTAGGGAGCCGATTTGAACAAACTTGAATCAGATCCACCCTACAATGTTGCATACCAAATATCAAAAGATTCTGCCTGCTGGATCTGGAGAAGAAGATTTTCAAAGAAATTTGCCTGAAATGCAGTAAGTTCAAATTTGGGCTCCTATACTGAACCCAAATATAAACCCAGGGGGCCGATTTGAACAAACTTGAATCAGATCCACCCCACAATGTTGCATACCAAATATCAAAAGATTCTGCCTGCTGGATCTGGAGAAGAAGATTTTTTAAGAAATTTACCTGAAATGCACTAAGTTCGAAATCGGGCTCCTATACTGAGCCCAAATATGAACCCAGGGGGCCGATTTGAACAAACTTGAATCAGATCCACCCTACAATGTTGCATACCAAATATCAAAAGATTCTGCCTGCTGGATCTGGAGAAGAAGATTTTTTAATGTTTTTCCCATTGCCTACAGTGTTAAAAAGTGCTGACTCAGCACTTTTTCAAAGTCCCGAAACTGTACCCTATGATAAAACCGATGGCAATTTTTTTTTACCAATCCTTTCTGTTGGTCCTAAGGAAGCTGCACACCAAATAAAAATTCTCAGTGCCGTGCAGTTTTGGAGATATGGGCGTTTTAAATTTTTTCTATTTTTAGCTCCTGCGGTTCCCACGGGGCTGCGGGAAAATTTTTTTTTGCATAAATCAAGTACTCATGACCCAATAAGCCCTCACATAAAATTTGGTTCAAATCAGCCTCTCGGTTTGGAAAATAGAAATTTTGGGCGGGGCAAAAAATTTTGCCCCTCTCATAACAACGTCAAGTATAGCCCCACAAACTTCTCTTGAACAAATCTGAGTCTACACCTCAAAAGGAAGCTGCACACCAAATATCAAGTCTCTGCTACTGCTGGTTCATGAGAAGAAGATTTACAAAGATTTTGGTGCCCCTTGGGGGTGTGGCACCACCCAGGAGGAGGGGCAACTTCATTTGAACAAATCTGAATTGGCATTAGGTAATAAACATTTAGCCAACATTTGAATAAAATTGGGCTAGTGGTTTAGGAGGAGAAGTCGATAATGTAAAGTTAACGCCGGACGGACGACGACGGACGACGGACGACGGACGATGGACGACGGACGACGGACAGAAAGTGATTAGTTAAGCTCCCCTTGAGCTTCGCTCAGGTGAGCTAAAAAAAACAAATAAAAATAATGAAGTACTGAAGCCAAACAACTAAAAAATCTGTGTTTGATTTGTTTTAATTAGAGTCCAATTAAATCATAGGATCTTTTATTCTGATTTGAAACCAGATGTATAGGTTTAGCAGTGAGCACATTAACTCTTAGAGGCCGGGGAATCAGAATGAATTTATTGAACATGACATACTGCGAAAAACTTACAGTAAGCAGGTGCTTCTAGTCAAGTGTCGTCTGCCTATTCAGGCTGACGACACTTGACTAGAAGCACCTGCTCAGTGTTTAATTCCCCCAGCCCAAAGATAGCTGAACCATCACAGCCAGATTACCTGCCGTATTACGTCAGAGGCAAGAAAACTTGACTCCCAGCTTCTAAGAGTTAATGTTCACACAGTTGTAATCCTCATATACTTCAAATTTGTAAAGCTCTGTATTCAAACAAGAGCAACGCAAAGTGTGACAAATGCCTCCGACGGTGCCATAAAAGTGTAGGTAATTCTATCAGGGGCATAACAAAATCAAAGGGAAGCTTCCGTAGACACAAATAATGCATCAAAGAAAAGAAAAATTGATTTGAGCCAGCATTCATTAGTTATTTGACCAAAACCAAATTCAATATGGCCACCAAGGAGACCACATTGAATTGGCTAGCTGATCCAAAATCAAAAGGAAGCTTCCTCTAGACACCAATAATGCATAACCAAAAACTGAAATTGATTTGAGTCAGTATTCATTAGTTATTTGACGAAAATCAAATTCAAGATGGTTGCCATGGAAGCCATAATGAATTGGCCGCTGGTGGCCATCTTGGTTCAGCTGACTGATCCAAAATCAAAAGGAAGCTTCCTGTGGACACCAACAATGCATAATTAAAAAATGAAAATGATTCGAGTAAGCATTCATTAGTTATTGGGCAGAAACCAAATTCAATGTGGCGGTCATGGCAGCCATATTGAATTGGCTAGCTGGACCAAAACTGAAAGGAAGCATTGTCTAGTCATCATAAATTACTCCCAAAATTATGATTTGATCAAATACGCAGTTCTTTAGTTACTTGATGGAACCAAAAGTTAACAGCTGGATGCCAGATGGACATGGTGAAAACATAGTGCCCCCTGAGAGGTTCTTGGGGGCATTAAAAGTGATGTTTCAAATTCTCTATATAATAAAGGATACATAGTGGAACTGAGAAGCCCAAAACTGAGATTTCTGTCTAAAACAGTTCATGCTGGCTATATTATTTAAGTCTTAGCTTGCTGCGGGCAGATCTCCAGCCTGAACAGAAATATTGTTGGGGTATGGTACTGCTTCTTGTTAAAATATATTCCTATAAATTGGAGTAGTCTTGTTAAAATATGATTTCTTTATGCCAGTGTCAACTGAATTTTTCTCAAATCAAGTCATGGCTGTTATGCAATAGCCATCAATTGATTATGGGTGAAATTCCAAAAAATTCTTAGCAAGTTTATAGGTAACCAACCTTTCATCAAGCAAATCAGCCAAATATTATAAATTTACAATAATTTGTATATTTTTATACTTAGCAATGGCCGAGACTAGCTGGTGCTTAACTCAAAGTTATTAAGGGCCAAACACAAATTTTGAACCACCCCAATCCCCAAAATTTGCTTGCAAAACCAAAAATTAAAAGTCCTATCTGGCCCTCCATACATTTACTCTCCACGCATGCACAGATGTGAGGAAGTAAACGGAATTGGCACCAACATCATTCTTTGTAGAAGAGAGTACTACATAAAAATTCAGCGGGGAGGTATGAGTGCCCACTCATGGGAGGGCCATCTCCGTCTGGGCCATTGGTAAGTATAAAAATATACAAATTACTGTAAATTTATAATATTTTTACACTGTAAATCAATGGCCCAGACTAGCTGAATCGTAAAAAGGTGGAGGGCCTAGGACTTCAGAATTAGTAGATCAACATAGTTCCAATCCTGTAATCCAAGGTGAAAGGAAATTATTAGGAATTACATGTATGCCTCTCTATACAGTAATAGAGAAGACATATCATACAAAAGGAGTCCAGTTCAAGTAATCCTGTATACTTAGCATGAAGACTATGCTAATTGGATGTAACAAGTTCCCAATTTTTAAGGTTAGCCTGGACTAAACCCCCAAAATTAGGATGGCATATTTGAGAATGAGAGAATATCCCCCACAAACATACGCTATACACAATAAAACTCCAGCTGTATGCAGGATATAAATACGGACAAAATAGCTTCCCTTATAGTTACATACCTATCAAGCCAGAGGAGAGGTAAAAAATCCCCCCCCCCCCCCCCACACTTTTCTTTTGAAGGGATCTTCAAAAAGAAAGAGAGGAGCGCTCTGGAATCAGTAAAAGCGGGTACCAAAAAACAACTGTTGAATGGGAACTCAGGTATTAATTTATTATTAATAAATGGTGCTTAACGACACTTCAGAAGTTAAGGATATAGTGACAATCCCGGTAATTAATATTGCCCACTGTATTACGTACACCACAGACGGCATGATCTCTGAAGAGTAAACACACTTCCGAGGTAACCCACAGGCAACCCCATTCAGGTGTACAATAAATTCCAGTAACAACACTCCCCGATGTGTACTATCCAATAGCTATGACATTAAACGTGGGAATATATAAGATGAGTACCGACATTAATAGAAACCTGGATCTAGAAATGGAAGTTGGTATGATTAAATGGCTCCGACACGGACCGCCCCGAAATAATTCATAATTTCAAAGGTCCATAATATACAATAAAGCGTCGGCCTAATAATTATTATGTGCGTGAGCATTAAAATCCTGCATGTAATCATCTGAATACCAGTTAACTGTAATGCAGCCTCGAGGTACCCAAAGACTAGCAATTTAATTATGATGAAATATGCGCTCGTATATGACATATAGACGAATAATCACAGGAAACCAATCCAACTAAAAAATGGATGTGTCTATGAGGTCGCCATAGAACACGACCCAGCCGCCAATCGAAAAGTGAAGAAATGCATGTATGTATTTAAACTTATACGAGGCTTACGGGAAGAAAACTATGTCTTGCCCGGTAATCGCCTCTAAACACATTGGCGGTGTGTGTGGGGGGGGGGGGGGGGGGGGGGGGGGGGGATTCAAAGTCATATCGAACCCTCCTCACTCGCGTTACTTAGCCGTTCTTGTGTTAGTCATAAAATAATATAGGAACCACAATAGTTACCTCATGTCTGACTCCATTATGCCACCATGGGCGGAGAAGGACGTGAGGAGCAAAAACTTCCCCTGATAAAGAAGGTCCTCTTGTGGAGGAAGCTTCCGGGGAACATCCCATAACAGACACTTGAGAAGACTGATCCAAGGTTTCTGTGATGACAGAGGTGCTACTAGTAAGATTCACAACAAGACCGTTTGATTTTAAACATAATCTACAGAATCAAATGAATTGGAGGATATGAGTATCCTATCATCCATCCCCATGAGATTGGCAGAGCGTCTACTGCATGTGATCAATGGTCTGGGTATGGCGACACAAACAATGGTAACTGATTGTTCCGGTGTGTCGCAAACAGATCTATCATGGGGCGATCCCTCTGGTAGCAAAACTGTTCAAATACTCGCTTGTTGAGCGTCCATTCCAATTGCAACAGGCAACCTTTCCGAGAGAGCGAGACTGCTAGTACGTTCAGACGACCCAGTATATGACAGATAAAAAAATGAACATGATGATTCACAACGTATAGGAAAAATTTCTCCATTAGTTGGCATAATGGAAATGAATGGGTGCCGTCCTGGTTCCTGATGTACGCTACTACTGTCGAGTTGTCTGACCAAATTGAACATGGATGTCCATAATTATGTGAATCCAATGTTGTAGCTAATTAACATCATCACGTTGATGTTTATGCGCTTCTCTTGGAACCGAGGGTTCCAAAGACCCTGACACCTCAAGACTGTGGGACTTAGAGTCGCGCCCCAACCCGTCACACTCTCATCCATCATAATCGTGAAAGACGGATCTGGCAGTTGTAGCGTAACTCCCAGAGTTAACCACTGAATATCTGCCCACTTGACCCTTGTTCTACAAGGTCCGTTAAAACAATACTGGTTCAAGCGAAAGCATCTTCACACTCCAGTTCTGAGTAAAGAATATCTGGAGTGGACGTGTGCACAGTCTTGCCAATCGGAATGAGATCCACAGCCGCTCCGCATAACTCCAACAGTCACATGAATTCCCTCACTATTGCGTCTGAGTGTAGACAAAAGCGAGCATAACACAACTGACTAATTTCGTTCTGGGTAACAGCAGGTGAACCAGATTGTTGTGAGTATCAAAGCTCAATCCCAAGTGAATAGACGACTTGTACGGAGCTAGATCCGACTTTTTCTCGTTTACGATGAACTCGTTTACGATAAAACTGAGACGTCAGCGTAATAAAAGCAGACTCTGAACATTGTTCTGAACAATAATTCTGTTGCCGTAACCCTATAGAAGGTCATCCAAGTAAGCCAGCGTTACCGCAGACAAATGAGCAAATAAGTAAGACATTACCAAGTTCATTATTCGAGTGAAATGCCCAGGAACCAGATTCAGACCAAATCATATTGTTCTGAACTGGTACACCATCCCTTGTACGGGGGACCGCAGGTACTTTTAGAATGCCGGATGTACCAGGACTTGTAAGTACGGATCCTTAGATCTATGCTTGCCACATAGTCAATTACTCGAATGCTCGTTTATACCAACTGAATGATTTCCATAAAAAGACTTATAGAGCCATGATAAACTTGTTATCTAGCTCAAGTCTATTACCAGTCGGAGTGAGCTGTCTGGCTTTGGTACGAGGAACAGGTGATTGTAATAATCTTGAGAAACCTGATTCTCCATGACCTGCATTGCTTCCTTGATAAGAGAGCTTATACCTCCGGTAGGAGAAACTCTCTTATGCAAGAATTAATGGAAGATTTGTCCCATTCGGACAACTTGTTTGTGGGGTTTTACTCGGAAAGATAGCCGTAAGCCGTCCGAGACTACAATTCTCACCCACTGAACTTCCATGATTGTTATCCAGTATTTTGCAGAGCTTGATAACCTTCCGTCAACTGGCCAGAAATAGAGGTCTAACCATCACCTGTATGACCTGCGAGGCTTACAGGAGGAGGAACCACGTCCTCCATGCGAAAAACCTTGTCTCGTCGGCCTAGGGGCATCTGACCTATAGTCCCCATCAGACCTACGCCTCTTTTCCGCGTCGGTATACTGACGACCTCCAGAGTAATTATAAGAGGGTTTCTTGTACTATCATGAGGAGTTTCCTTTTGACAATTTTTATCTGGAACGCCCTCCTTTACTCTTGTCTGCTGAAGCGGGTCACTGATATGCCGACTTCAAAAGCAGAGCACTAGACGCTGTCTTAGTAGCCTGTTCATAGACAAATGAAAGCTAGTTGTCGAAAATAAAATGTCCGGAAATCGGAGCGACTCAGAGAGAGCTTTTCACTTTGTCATCTTATCAGTGATGACGACGCAAGGGCAGCATCACGTCCGATTCACTCCAGATTAGTCACTGTAAGGGTGGAGTTATACGAGGTATACATAATTGCCCTGGAAAGAACTCTAAGAGAGGTACGAACATCCTCAAAATTCCTTTCCCTTGAGGAGTTGCGCCATAGCTCTTGTAAGGTGATCTGCGTAAGACATAACATCCAAATTCGCTCTATTTGAAGAAATTGCCATCTCAATTGTGTCTGAGCGAATAGTGAATGATACAGGTAAGGATACCTCTAGATCCCCGGCCTGCTCATCCAAACGCAGAAGAACTCTCAGAACATCTTCCCCGACTGTTTTTAAATGAACGTGGTCCAAAAAACGGTATGTATACGGAAGATGAAGAAAAGAAACCGCCTTCTTCCTCACACTCAAGAGGATAAATACGGCAGCGTCTATATGGCCGAAGGCCTGCAACACCTTCATAAACTGAACCGGAAAAGAAAGGACTTCCTGCTTTGTCCGGATAAAGTCTGCACCTTACGACACCAGCAATTTCTCACTTGTCGTCGCAGCATTCTGATTGGGCGGAAGAAAAGCTGGGTAGTTTTGATGGATGAAAGCCATCGCAACCACATACTGTTCCAAAAGAGAAGGGTAATCCTCTTCCTTATCCTGTTTACCATCCAATAGAATCAGTTGCGAATCTCGGTTCATTGCATCTGCGTGAACAGACGACTGGACTGACCCAGCACCGTCCGACAGCTCAGATTCTGAGTCTGAGGGAGGCTGCATCTGCATTTGCTGGGATGCTGCGATTAGCTGCGCAATCTGAGACAGCAAGTCCGTCATCAAGGCCTGAGGAGCAGCGGATTTCCATTCCTTAGCTGCATGCTGCTCCTGGGACGGTGTGTCGGAAACGTATCCTTTCTCCGAGTGTCGCGATGATCAAGGCCTCGTCTCCTTAGCTACCGGATGGTCCGACTTCACGGGCGAAGAGTGGTTCCTTCCTCGTGCAGCAGGCTGGATATCCAAAGTTGAGTAGCTAGGGTGTGGTTGTGTGTGCTTAAATAACGTAGCGGAGGAAGCCGTGCTGAAGCCGACCACGGCAGCAGACTAGATGGAGCATCCAGAGTGGCCGACGGTCATATGCTCCGTCTTGTGCAAGTTTCCAACCAGAAAACTTCATTTCGGCCTTGTGAAACATAGCGGCGGAAGCCTTGACTGAAGCCAACCCTGGCTGCAGACTAAACAGAGCATCCCGAGTGGAGGGTGGACATATGCTCCGGATTGTGCAAGTTTCTCAAAACAACATCTAACCCCAGATGTTGCTATATTAGAGAGGGAGGCCTCTCCCGCTCTATCAGACCTCGCCAAGTACAAGAACTTGCAGACTTCCTCCCTAATTTCCTCCCTATTTCCGTCGTCGCTGGGTGAGCTTTTTATAGTATAGTGCTCGCTCTACCCAATCCACATCTCAGACCGCAACGGACTTACCCAGCATCACAGCACTCACGGACGGAGAACCGCTTCACCAGTCGAGCCAGCTGCTTGCAAGAGATTAAAACCTTTACCCAAAGGCCCTAACTCTTGCACTAATGAGCACTACAGCTAGCTCTATATGCTCCACAGAGTGCGATGATGGTAGCACACTTGGATGGGTGTCAGAATATCATCACCAAGTTCATGTTCCCCTGAAATAGAAACTGACAGAATGAATTAAAACACGATAAGAGACTCTGATCCTCAGAACCTCACCACCAACAACGTACTGCGACACCTGACTCCAACATCAGTCATCCTAGTGCAACACAAGAATGACAAGATTCCGAAGGAGTGTATCAAATAAAGTCAATATCAGTCCTCCAAACTCCAACAATAAATATATACAAGGGTGTGACGGATGGACGGACGGACACACAGATGCACGCACGGACAGACGGACGGACGGACAGACGGACACTGCTGATTACAATAGTCCCCCGACCAAATCCAGTAGAAATCAGTGGAGCGTGCCCATTTTCGAACTTGACCTGCATTTCCACCCAAGTAAGACACATACCAAATTTAGTTTCAGTAAAATCATCCAAACTAAAGTTATCATCCGGACAAGGGTGTGACGGACGGACGGATGGACGGACGCATGCACGCACGGACAGATGGACGGATGGACGGACGGACACTGCTGATTACAAAATCAAAAAAAAAAAAAATCAAATCAAATGATCAAAAGTAAAGTTATCATCCGGACAACACAAAAAATGTATTTTATAAGTTGAAAAAGGGGAATAACTCCTGTAAAAATAGACAGAGCATGGTCATTTTTTAACTTGACCTGTATTTCCAACCAATTAAACCACATACTTAGTTTCGTTTCAATCAAATGATCCAAAGTAAAGTTATCATCCGGACAACACAAAAACCGTATTTTCTAAGTCGAAAAAGGGGAATAAATCCAGTAAAAATCAGTGGAGCGTGCCCATTTTCGAACTTGACCTGCATTTCCATCCAAATAAGCGGCATACTAAATTTCGTTTCAATCAAATGATCCTAACTAAAGTTATCATCCGGACAACACAAAAACTGTATTTTTTAAGTCGAAAAAGGGGAATAAATCCAGTAGAAATCAGTGCAGCATGCCCATTTTCGAACTTGACCTGCATTTCCACCCAAGTAAGACACATACCAAATTTAGTTTCAGTAAAATCATCCAAACTAAAGTTATCATCCGGACAAGGGTGTGACGGACGGACGGACGGACGGACGGACGGATGGACGGACGGACAGGCGGACGGACGGACGGACGGACACTGCTGATTACAATAGTCCCCCAAAGGGTCGGGGGACAATAACTGAGATACATGAATAATAGCAATCATAATTAAATTCAAAATATTTTTTGTAAACGAAAAACAAATTTTTTTTTGAAAAACGTCCAAGTTCCCAAAGACATCAGCCACACAAAATGGCCCAAAATCAGAACCAAATGAAATGCTATCAAATGCAAAGCTAGATCTTCATACGAAGGAAAAATGATACAATGGATAGAAGATGCAAGCCTAAATGGCCTAACACCCATGGGGTGAGGACATAACCCTGGGGAAGAAACAGAATAATATTCTGTAATAAATGTTAAACTCCCAAGAAATTTTTTTTTAAATTTCAATAAAAAACAGCCAAAAAGCTTAAGAGTTTAACAAGAAGGGTTCATGGAAGGATAGGGAAGGAATTATACTTAACACACAGTGGAATAATCATTTTTAAAAATGATGACGTCAGGCATATGTCCTGAAATTGGGAAACATAAAATAATTTTATAAATATTATAAAGTTACAGCCTTCAATGCCCAAAACAACCGTTGAACACTTCCTTCATCCAATAACAGCCTTGTATCCACCAATTCTTGCATTGATTTGTGTCTGGCATCCTCAAAAAAGGAGATTTTAAAGCACAGATGTCATTTCATTGTTGATGACTTTTAGGGCCAAACAAAGAATGATGTTGGCGCCAATTCCGGTCACTTCCTGACGTCTGGGCATGTGCAGAGAGTAAATGTATGGAGGGCCAGATAGGACTTTTAATTTTCGGTTTTGCAAGCAAATTTTGGGGACTGGGGGAGGGGGGTTCAAAATTTGTGTTTGGCCCTTAATAACTTTGAGTTAAGCACCAGCTAGTCTTGGTTTACAGTGTAAAAATATCATTCCAGTGTTGCTATACACAAAAATTGACATTCAAAATTTGTTATTTTTCCAATTTGTTTATCGCCTCTCATTGGAAGGAACTAAGTTACAGTTCATAACACCCGAACAAAAGCTATGCTTCGGAAGCAAAAGATGAAACATTGAAAAAAATAATATTGCAGGTGTCATCTGCAAACCATGTTAAGCATCATTTAACTTGGGCATCTGATTACATGTTTCATTGTGAAAAGGAACTCTGAGGACAAATATGATTTATACCACAAAATGGCGCTTGGTGTTTAGAGCATGTTCTTCATTTTAACTGGTAAATAAAAAAAAAGAATTCATAAAAATGAATTCATTCAGTATCAATGCTTTGGAATGGAATAGTGTCTATATACACTGTCCAATAAAATCCAATAGAACAATTTCTTGAACAGTATTTACACAAACCACCATCTTTTGGTCTGGCGAATACCCTCATAAAAATGGCCATGCTCCAATTTCATAAAAATATAAACTTAGCTTTTCAGCAATCAAAAATTTGGTGCCAAAAAAGTCAACTGAATACCAGCTTTAACTCTTTAACTTACAAATTACTTTCATCCATTTGAAAAAATTTGGCCGAGGAGGGTTGGGGGGGGGGGTATGGTCATGGTGCTGTCCATCCATTTGTCCATCCATCTGTAGATAGAGTTGGATTCTGATCTATAACTGATCTTCTGTTTGGCCAATTGAAACCAAACTTGATATGTTGGGGTTGGGTATGATAAGAAACATATTTGTTTCGGGGTTCTTGTGCCAAAATTTCAAGACCTTGAACTTGAATATTTTTTCTGGAGTTGGTTTTAACTCCCTTATTAAAATTCCCCTTGGCCGATTGAAACTAAACTTGACATGTGGGTTGGGTATGATGAAAGGAACAAGTGACCCCGGTGGCCTGAGGGTACTCACCTGACATTTTAAGGTAAATATTAATCCAGGGAATTGATTTGAAAAAGTTGCATCTGCCCCTCCTAACAAAAGCTTATACCAAATATCCAAAGATTCTGACCAGTGGATCTAAAAAAAAAGAAGATTTTAAAGAATATTCCTCATATTGAACTAAGTAATAATTCAGGATCCCACAGGAAGCCCAAATATGAACCCACAGACTTGGCTTGAACAAACTTGAATCTCATATCCATAAGAATGCTGTATACCAAATATCAAAAGATTCTGACTGGTGGATGTGAAGAAGAAGATTTTTGAAGAATATTTCTCATATTGAACTAAGTTAAAATTCGGGCTCCCACAGGATGCCCAAATATAAACCCAGGGACTTGGCTTGTACAAACTTGAGTCTCACCCCCTCTAAGCATGCTGCATACCAAATATCAAAACATTGGGACTGTTGTATCTGAAAAAGGTTTTTCAAGAAAATTTCTCATTTTGAACTAAGTTATAATTTGGGCCCCCACAGTGAGCACAAATATGAACCCAGGGACTTGGCTTGAACAAACTTGAATCTCCCACCCCCTAAGCATGCCACATACCAAATATCAAAAGATTCTGATTGGTGTATCAAAGGAAGATTTTTAAAGAATATTCCTCATCCTGCACTAATTTAAACATCTGGGCTCCCATAGAGAGCCCAAATATGGACCCAGGGATTTCAATAAACATGTGACACAATCTTTGAAAGATGTTGTATGTGAAATTTGAAAGCTTTTGGAGCAGTGGTTTGAGAGAAAAAGAGTCTTAAAAATGTTTTTCCCATTACCCACAGTAATGTTACTCACTGTGTTAAAAAATGCTGACTCAGCACTTTTTCAAAGTCCTGGTAAAGTACCCTATGATGGCAATTTTTTTGGAACAATTCCTTTCTGCTGTTCCTCAGGAAGCTTCACACAAATAAACATTCTCAGTACCATGTAGTTTTGAAGATATAGCCGTTTTAAATTTTTTTCTATTTTTAGGTCCTGTGGTTCCCATGGAGCGACGGGAAAATTTTTTGGGGCATAAATTAGGTACTTTATGACCCAATAAGCCCTCCTATCAAATTTGGTTCAAATTGGCCTCTCAATTCGGAAAATAAAAATTTTGGTACAATTTGGTCTCCCACAGGAAGCACAAATATGAACCCAGGGCTTTAACAAACTTATATTTCACCTCCCTAAGGATACTGTATACCAAATATCAAAAGATTCTAACTCATGGATGTGAAAATTTTTGAAGAATATTCCTCATATTGAACTAAGTTATAATTCGGGCTCCCACAGGGAGCACAAATATTAACCCAGGGACTTGACTTAAACAAACTTGAATATCACCCCCTAAGGATGCTACATACCAAATATAAAAAAAATTGCGATTGCTGGATCTGAAGAAGAAGATTTTTAAAGAAAATTCCTCATTTTAAACTAAGTTATAATTCGAGCTCCCATAGTGAGCCCAAATATGAACCCAGGTACTTGGCTTGAACAAACTTGAATCTCATCCCCCTTAGGATGCTGCATACCAAATATCAAAACATTCCGACTGCTGAAAGAAGATGATTTTGGAAAATCTCGGTTTGGAATACAGACATTTTGGGCAGGGTGAAAATTCTTGCCCCTCCATAACGAAGGCAAATATAGCTCCTTGACCTTCTCTTGAACAAATATGAGTCTACACCTCAAAAGGAAGCTGCACACCAAATATCCAGTCTCTGTTACTGCTGGTTCATGAGAAGATTTTTACGATTTAAGCACACTTTTTGGGTGTGACCCTATCGAGAGGCGAGGCAACTTGATTTGAACAAGATCCAAATGGGATGTCATAAACTATTATCTCAAATTTCAATTAAATCGGTTCAGCAATTTAGGAGGAGAAGATGCAAACACCATGTGATCACTATATGAAAGTCAGGCAAGCTAAAAACTATTTGGGGTTCATTGTTCAAAGGTCAAAGTGACAGTGACCTTTAATTTACAAATTTTCCTGGTTTCAGCTGTCTAATTTAATTAAAGTTCCACTCCCTTATTAAATTTTCGCAGGGCTGATTATTTATTTATTAAGGTTTAATGACCCTTTAACAGCCAAGGTCATATCATGTCGGTGACAGTTTTATGAGTGGAGGAAGCCTGAGTACCCGGAGAACCACCAAGCAATGACAAGCACATGCCAGCTCCCCAACATCATTACTTCGCACTGCAGAACAGGCAAGGTTAGCTTGGTTGAAGA
Source organism: Pictodentalium vernedei (assembly GCA_031216915.1). Classification (NCBI taxonomy): domain Eukaryota; kingdom Metazoa; phylum Mollusca; class Scaphopoda; order Dentaliida; family Dentaliidae; genus Pictodentalium; species Pictodentalium vernedei. Next base: position 212,653,232 of record CM062293.1, read on the forward strand.
CATGCGCACTATCAACGTGCAGTATGCCTTAATACACAGTGTCATCGTGCCCCCATGTGACAATCAGGGTGAAGTGCCTTGAACAAGAACACAACGCGGGAGTCGATGGGCTGATTGAAATCAAACTGAACATTAGGGTTGGGTATGATGAGAGGAAGAACTCTTATGTATTTTGGGGTGATTATGCCAACGGTCAAGGTCACCGTTAACATACAAATTTAGTTTCAGCTCACTAATTACAGTTCCTTTCGGATGATTGAAACCCAACTTGACATGTGGGCCAGGTATGAGAGGATGAACCCTATTTATTTTGGGGTCATTATGCCAAAGGTCAAGGTCAAATTGAGCCTTGACATAAAATATTTACTTGTTTCCGCTCTCTATGACAAGTTTGGCTGATTAAAACTAAACTTGACATGTGGTTAGGATATGATGAGAGGAAGAAACTTCTTTATTTTGGGGTTATTGTGCCAAGTTCAAGGTCACAGTGACCATTATCATACAAATTATCTGTTTCCTGCTCTTGTTGCTGTATCAGGGCTTTTTTTTTGGGGGGGGGGAGGGGGGGAAGCGCAGTCCTGGAAATGAGAGGAGTGTGAGCTAAAAATGCACTTGTTGAAAAATATTGTGGCGCACTTATATACTGTGAGGGCATATAAATGTGTGTTGTTTTGAGAAAGCTGCACCCTGTGGCCAATGAGAAACTACTCTCATAGTTCAGCAGGTCCTTATACATTTAAAGTTTCTGGTGTTTCGGGAAAGTATTCCCTCCAGACCTTGAGATCAGTCTAATTTGGGCACAATGGCAAATATGGATGTGGCCTGTATGGCTGGAGAAAAAGTACCGGTGTTTTCTTAGACTTGTGTCTGTGTTAGGCCCTCAGTCTTAAGATGCTGGTTTACAACCCCTTGTTATAGGTCTTGACCATTATTACTGGTTCCCTCCCACCATCCTCTGACGTACGTTTTACTCAACTAACTCGAGAAGGCTTCTTAGTTTCCCAGTGTCGAGCCAAAGATCTATTTGAATATAAATTACACATGGCGTTTACTGAGAAATGCCACAAACATGAATATAATAGATCTCCAGCTTTAAATGCATGATCATATGGAATTTGTCACAGAAAAAGCAATCGTCGTCGACAGTGTCGTATACGACACTGTCGACGTTGATTGCTTTTCTATGGCACACTATGTGGATTTTGAAAAAAAATATTTATCTGTTGCATTGTTTGATTTTCAAAGGTAAGCTCTAATCTATTTTGCAAGCATTGGGGAAACCTGGCCAAACTATATTGCCAAAACACTGCAACACTTAATTTGGGCGCCATTATCTTATTTGGGCACAGCGTTTACCGTCGTTATTTGGGAAGAATTTAAAGGCCCGATTCCCTTAAAATTCATATACCAACATTTTATGGGTGCAATTTACTCCCGTCTCTGATTTCACAGGGGCTTAAATCTGCCCCCGTCAATTTTGTTAATTTCCAGCACTTCGGATTGGGGGTGGGAGTTATTAGCCATGACTGGCAGGCAGCTCTAATCTTTATTTTTAATAATGGATTGTATCCAACTTTGTCAGAGAAAAATGAAATTATCTGAAAGTAGAGGATTCCTCTGCTTATTTAAGTCCCTCTTTTTCTGTTTTTCCTCTCTTCATTGTTAGAATTATGAATTCTAATGAATCACTTGGGTTTTTTTCCTGTTCAAAATTATGGCTTCTTTATCAGTTGGGAGTGCTCCAGGATCTCTTGGGGTAGGGGAGACATTTCACTATTTTCACTGGAAATGGAGCACCACTGCGGTAAATCTTTCAGCATTATTTTGATAAGTATTGAAAAATGCACGAAACAACATATAAATTGTGTATGCAAATTCATACAGTCATCCATTATATAAGTTCAGAGGTCGTTTTAGTGCCAAAATAGTATAAAATTTGCACGTATTTTGGTACAAATATCTAGACAGGTAACATATGAATTACATTTAATGGCAATATGTGTCCATACCATCTCCAAATACACACTGTGTGTTTCACATGTGGTAAAATTTACTGAACTAGTCACCCAGTTGCACAAAATGGTTGGGGGGGGGTTAAAGTTCATGTTCGGATAAGCGGTTTACTTCTCACCAATGCATTTATTAATGTGAGCATGTTAGGAGTAGCTATTTCTGATTATACTTATTTTTGTCAAACCTGCGTTAAGAAGAATAATATATTCGTATTGTATCATGGTTTTTATCACCACTGTTTATAAACTATATGTGCATGTAAGTGGCGTAAAGACCGGGTTGGGGATGAGGGTGGTAAGGGAGTATTTGCCTTTCAGAAAATTCCCCCAAATTATCAACCCTTACTCCAAACTCTCAATGATTTTAAGCAAAGCATGCCCCATCAGAGTCGGGTGTCTTGTCAGTAACACAGTTTCTGAAAGTCTTCACATCACCTCAGACACACTTGGACTCAGAGAGCCCAGGTAGCCTGAGGTCATGTGATGTCTCTCAGAGCAATGTAACGTACTGAAAATACACCAATCAGAATCAGCTGACTTGGGTGTTTGTAACATACTTTGCTTGGGTAAAAAAAATAAATGAGAGCGCTGTGTTGAGGGAAAGGGGTCCATGATGACCCACCCATACTTTAAATTGGATTGAGCCAAGCTACCATGACCTACCCTTCTACTTCCCGGGTCACTAGTGCTCTCTCAACAACACATTCAGCATTGATTATCACTGTGCAATTACATTGTACTCCCACCACAATATAATTTCCTTCCAATGACGCTGGTACATTTATTAAGTGGGGGTGTGGTGGCTCAGTAGGTGGAGGTGCAGGTTGCAAGCCGAGAGGTTCTCGGTTTGAATCCCATCTGCGGCAACCGCGTTGTGTCCTTGGGCAAGACACTTCAGCCCATTGCCCATTTGGGGGCATGGTGACATCGTGTACTAAGGCGTACTGCGCGTCAATGGTACACTTGTCTTCAACCAATGCTAACTCTGCTTGTGTGGAGTTAGTATGTTGGGGAGCTGACAGTTGCACGCCATTGCCCGGTGGTTCTCTCTGGTACTCCGGCTTCCTCCACCCATAAAACTGTCATGGCCATGATTAGCCGTTGTGCAAAAATATGTGACCTTAAACCCCAATAAATAAATAAATAATAAATAAATAACATTTATTAAGTCAAGAGTTAGCACAAATATCAAAAGATTCTGACTGGTGGATGTGAAGAAGAAGATTTTTGAAGAATATTCCTCATATTGAACTAAGTTATAATTCAGGCTTCCACAGGGAGCCCAAATATCAACCCCGGGACTTGGCTTGAACAATCTTGAATCTCACCCCCTTGAGGTTGCTGCATGCCAAATATCAAAACATTCCAACTGCTGAATCTGAAGAAGATTTTTAAAGAAAAATTCCTCATACTGAACTAAGTTATAATTTAGGGAGCCCAAATATGAACCCAAGGACTTGGCTTCAACAAACTTCAATCTCATCCCCCTGAGGATGCTGAATACCAAATATAAAAATATTCTGACTGCTGGATCTGAAGAAGACGATTTTTAAAAAAAAAATCCTCATTTTGAACTAAATTACAATTCAAGCTCCCACAGTGAGACCAAATATGAACCTAGGGACATGGCTTGAACAAACTTGAATCTCACCCCACTAAGGATGCTGCATGCCTAATATCAAAACATTCCAACTGCTGAATCTGAAGAAGAAGATTTTTAAAGAAAAATTCCTCATATTGAACTAAGTTATAATTTAGGGAGCCCAAATATAAACCCAGGGACTTGGCTTCAACAAACTTCAATCTCATCCCCCTGAGGATGCTGAATACCAAATATCAAAATATTCTGACTGCTGGATCTGAAGAAGACGATTTTTAAAAAAAAATTCCTCATTTTGAACTAAGTTACAATTCAAGCTCCCACAGTGAGCCCAAATATGAACCTAGGGACATGGCTTGAACAAACTTGAATCTCACCCCACTAAGGATGCTGCATGCTAAATATCAAAACATTCCAACTGCTGAATCTGAAGAAGAAGATTTTTAAAGAAAAATTCCTCATATTGAACGAAGTTATAATTCGAGCTCCCACAGGGAGCCCAAATATGAACCAAGGGACTTGGATTAGACAAACTTGAATCACACCCCCTAAGGATGCTGTACACCAATTATCAAAACATTCCGACTGCTGGATCTGAAGAAGATTTTTTAAGAAAATCCTCATTTTGAACTAAGTTACAATCTGAGCTCCCACAGTGAGCCCAAATATGGACCTGGGGTCATGACTTGAACAAACTTGAATGTCACCCCCCCTCCCCCCCCCCCCCCCCCCACCCCTAAGGATGCTACATACCAAATATCAAAACATTTCGACTGCTGGATTTCAAGAAGATTTTTAAAGAAAATTCCTCATTTTGAACTAAGTTATAATTCGGGCTCCACAGTGAGCTCAAATATAAACCCAGGGACTTGGCTTGAACAAACTTGAATCTTACCCCCCCTAAACATGCTGCATAACAAATATCAAAAGATTCTTATTGGTAGATCTGAAGAAGACAATTTTTAAAGAATATTCCTTATACTGTACTAATCCCATAGAGAGCTCAAATACGGACCCAGGGAATTGATTTCAATAAAACTGTGAAACAATCTTCCAAAGACGTTATATGTGAAATCTGAAAGCTTTTGGAGCAGTGGTTTGGGAGAAAAGTAGTCTTGAATGTTTTTCCCAGTGTTAAAAAATGCTGACTCAGCACTTTTTTAAAGCCTCCAAAAAAGTACCCCATGATAAAACCGATAGAAATTTTTTTGACCATTCCATTCTGTTGGTCCTAAGGAAGGTACACACCAAATAAGAATTCCCAGTGCCGTGTAGTTTTGGAGATATGGGCGTTTTAATTTTTTCTATTTTTAGCTCGTGCGGTTCCCATGGGACGAAGGGAAAAAATTTTTGGCATAAATTAAGTACTTATGACCCAATAAGCCCTCATATTAAATTTGGTTCAAATCTGCCTCTCGGTTTGGAAAATAGAAATTCTGGACGGGGCGAAAATTTTTGACCCTCTCATCACGAAGGCAAATTTACCTTCTCAAACTTCTCTTGAACAAATCTGAGTCTACACCTCAAAAGGAAGCTGCACACCAAATATCAAGTCTGCTACTGCTGCTTCACGAAAAGAAGATTTTTTAAGATTTTGGTGCCCGTTGGGAGTGTGGAACCACCCAGGGAGAGGGGCAACGTCATTTGAACAAATCCGAATTGGCATTAGGTAATAAACATTTACCCAACATTTGAATAAAATTGGACTCGTGGTTTTGGAGGAGAAGTCGGTTTTGTAGAGTTTACGATGGATGACGAACGGAAAAGGATCAGTAAAGCTCCCCTTGACCTTCACTCAGGTGAGCTAAAATCATCACATTGTTAAGTATCTGGTGGGACCGCCCCGAGCAACTCGAACACTTCTTAATCGGCATGGCATGCTGCCGATGACCTTGCAAATTTCTCTCAATTGGATGTTGTCCCATTCCTCTATAACGCATAACACAGGCTGTCAATGTCATGAGGTGGTGGATGTCTATTAACCACTCTCCTGCCGAGCATGTCCCACACATGTTCAATTGGGCTGCAGGCCGGACACTTTACAATAAAATCCATCCAGATCATGTTCTGTTGCATATCCTTGAATTCTTGCACTATTCTCGTAAGGTGAGGCCTGGCATTATTGTCCAATTAATGAAATCAGTTTCCAAGGAAATGGTGACCATAGAGAATGGCAATTGGCTCCACCATGTGTCCATGTACATTTGTGCATTCATGTTTCTGCCTGACAATGTGAAGTGGAGTTTTGCCTCGAGAAAAGTCACCGTCCCAAACCATGATATTTCCACCTCCAAAACAGTCAACAGGCTGAACATCGCTCTCACTTTCTGGGAAGCACAACTCTCAATTTCTGAGAAGCACAACAGGGAGTGACCTAAACAGTCTCAACAAAATTGGACTGAATGTGGTACAGCATATGTGAGATATGCACAGCAGTAAAGTGGTCAATAGCCAGCAAATGTTCACCACTTTTGAGGAACTATGCCCACTCAGAGAGAGGAATATGAGACATCCGTATACCCACAGATCTAATAAGGGAATGGTGGGGTGGGGCGAGGGGGGGGGGAATCTTAACTTTTTTGGACAGTGTAGTTTGCAGGTGAACAGTTCTAGTTGTCAGTAGAGAGTGTCTGGCAACATCTTGTTTCAAATTCGTAAAGCAGACACTTTTCCATGACCAGCGAAAGCACTAACAGTATTGCATTCTGGGAAGATGTGTAGTCCTAGTAACCTGGATATACACTGCCTGGGGTAGAGAACATCTGGAATACCATCGTTGCTAGTTTCAACATCCAAAACATGTTTGTATTCCCTAATCCAGACTGCCCTCCGATGTGTCTTCCATGAATCGAAGAGAGTGGAGGCCGAGTGGATAAGTGCACTGATCTCACATGCTAGAGGTCCCAGGATCGATCCCCGGTTGGGGAAAGTTCTTGAGGTGTCCGAACACTCTCTGTCAGCATCAATTGTGGGGTTGATGCTGTCACAGTGTACGGTCCTATCGGGTGGGGACGTAAAATGGCTGTCCTCTGTGCAGAGAGAGACACATGATTTGCAGCATGCGAACTAAAGATCCCTTTGTAGAATTCGAGAAAAGCTAGGCCACGAAGTTGCCGCTATAAAGGTCATCCCACACACCTATGCCATTGGGCCAAGGAGAGGCGTTAATATAAGTTGCATAACTTGTTCGGCAATCCTTGTAAAACAAATAAGATTAAAAAAAAAAAAATCAAGTCTTTTGGCGAACCCAACTGAGATTCGGCATCATATATAGGGAAACGAATTATGCAGCTGTTGGGTACTTTCTGTATTTTGTCAGGAGGTTCAACGGAGGCAAGCTACAAAGAAGTAGCTTTACTAGCTAAACACATTTTTATTTGCCTTTAAGAAAATGCAAATGGGGATTGAAAGGCAAGTGCTTTCCACTTTGTAAACCTTTCGTTCCCCTACAATAATAAATTACAGAACTGGCAGTTAAAAGTATACACATGAGAATACATTCATCAAAGTAAATAATCGATACAGTTGCTTTGTCTTCAGGGGACCAATTTTTATAATTTTCGCCATCAATACTAACGAGTAAAAATTGAGACCAATCCGGGATTCTGTAGATTTTTACATTCCAAGAACGACAAATCAGTGTGAATTCTTCCAAAGTTCATTTATTTTTATGGGTATGAAAACTGAAATTGGTTGTCAGTTGCTCGGCACGTTATTACAATGGTATGTTGATAATGTATCTTTCCAATGACACTCAATATTGTCTTCGAATGAATGAGCACACCCCGGCACACGAAAACTTTTTCTGTTTACTATATAATAGTCTCAGTAGAATGAAAACAAAACAATGTGTGTTTACGTCATTGCTTAATTTATGGAAGGCGGCACCGTACTTGAATATTCATTAAAATTTTCATAAACAAAATCATGGTTTTCTTATAGAAAGCTGTGGATTTCAACTTGTTATCATACTGTACCATTTATAGGTTTATAACAGCTACTCAGAAATCATATTTATAATTTGTGCAGTGAATTGGTACTGGCCAGTTGGCCTGGCTGAAGGACAATAATACACATATATCAACTTTGTTTAAGATCAAATAATGTAAACTGGAGTTATTCGGCGGTAATAAATAATGTTAATGGATGGCGGGCAGTAATAAATAATGTTAATGGATGGACAGATGGATGGATAGACAGACAAATTACATAATATGACCACTTTTCAAACAGGCGTATAAAAAGATGTGTCTCTATTTTGGCCCGGATATTTAATGGAGATGTTAACTGATTATTTCAAATCATTCAACTATTATTCTCTCCAAAATATGCTGGAATATATAAATTAAGGTAAAATTATTGGTCTTTACTTGAATTATCACAGATGAAGCTCTCAATGACTGGTATTTCCTCTGTTCTAAAATTGTCTTCATCCATCTCTGAACTCTAACAACACGTTCCATGATAGCACGATGCAGGCTTTCATCCAAGAGAATTTTTTCTGTTTCCCTGAGAAAAACCTGAAACAAATGACAAGTTTGTTGATTCACCTTCTGGCAGGGACTGATAAAATTCAAGGCTATTCAAGGCTGTTTCTCGATACAATTCAGCATTCTCAAGGTGGTGTTACAACAGCTAAATTCAATGATTTTCAAGGCCCTGCCTTCACTAGTACTAATTAAGACCTCCAATCATTACCCCTCCACCCACTTTGGGAGTTGGAGGAGGGGGTAATGACCGGCGAACAAACTCTGGCATATAAAACTATATTATTATGGTTACGTGCTTCATCAGCATTTGTATTTCAAGAATAGTCAAGGCTTTTCAAGGCCTTCGACACATTTTCCAGGATTTCAAGGCCTTGAATGACCCTCAGTCAAATTCATAGCCATTCCTTGAATCCAAGGCCCAATGGGAACCCTGACCTTACCAACAAAATTACAACATCAGCAAACATAACAAATATTGCCAAGACATGCCATGTGGAATTTGTGAGAGGACAAGCAGCTGTTTCCTAATCTAATTAACATATTTTTGTAATACATGTTTTGTTTTTTCGTTCTCGAGAAGGTAAAATTCCAGGTAAACATGCCACAACAAGTAAAATTCCAATAAAAATGGTGCAGGTTATGAACAGCACTAGTACAAGTAATGATGGCTCACTGTAAATGTACAAGTACTGCTCTATATTGGGTATTATGCATGTTTTATATAAAGGTATTTTGATCGTAAGGTACAGGGCAACTTTGTTATGTGATTAGTCAGTTTGTGAGTGCAAAATATTCACTTGACAGGAATATTCAATTAACCATTCACCTGACAGAAATAACAGTACATAACTCAAATTTTTCTTTTATATCTAAAAAATGCTTATGGCTCCTCAATAGAACAAGCTTTTTTGAATGCTCACTTATAAGCATTGTTTTGGAGGCAAAAATGGGGGGGAAAAGTGTAACTCAAAGTGTCTGCATATCACTATTTTCCAACAAGGGTCACAACATTGGTAAGAAAGTGCAGCCAGAATCAATCCTATAAGGAGATCCTTTCTCTCATGCTGGTTTATCAGCATACCAAAGGGCAACCAAATTTGATTATCTTCATCCAAGCTGAGGCAACATGTTTGTACTGACGTATTTTTAAGTCCAATAAGGGGCCACAACTCAGGTAAAAAGTGTGGGCAAAACCATCCTAGAGATCATTTCTCCCAAGCTGGTCCATAAGGATACTAAAGAACAACCAAATTTGATTATCCATATCCGAGCTACAAAGAGAAATGTTAATAAGAATGAATTTTCCAAATCACAAGGGACCAAACTAAGGAAAGAACGAGCAGATAAAATCCTTCCTACATGGAGATCCCTCCCCCCATACTGGTCTACAGGACACCAATGGCCAACCAAATTTGATTATCCATATCCAAGCTACAAAAAGAAATATTAATATGAATGCGTTTTCCAAATCGCAAGGGACCAAACTATGGAAAGAAAGTGCCAACAAAATCCTTCCTACATGGAGATCCTTTCCCCCATGCTGGTCTATCTGCATACCAAAAGACAAGTAAATTTTATGATTTTCACCCAAGCAACGTAGCAAAATGTTTATATGGATGCATTTTCTGTGTTCAACATGGGACCACAATTCTGGCAACAACATGCAGACAGCATCCCTCCTATATGAAGGACATAATCTTTTGTGGTACCTGGAGAAAAGTTATGAAACAGTTTGCTCAGGCTTGGACAGGTTTCCTGCTTCTGGAATTGAAGGACAGGCAAAACATCCATGGTGTGCCATCTGATGAGTAGTTTCATTTATTCAGCTAATCACTGTGATAAGAAAACTGCTTCACCAAACAGATCTACTATCTAAGTTTCTCTTATTCTCATGATAGCTATTTATGTCACCAAAATGCAGAAAATCATATTTCTTAGAAAATTGATTGCAAACACATCTCAATATTGGTATTGTTTTTGCAAAAACATTTCAAGCAAGTTCACACTAGATACAATTATATTTCATCATTTTTTGCCATCGAATTTCAAAATTATCTTCCATTAGATCCTCAACTCCTAAAATTGTCAGTTTCCAATTTCTATTTATAAACCCTTTACCTAACACAAAAAGTATAACAAACCTCCAAATAAAATTCTTGAATAACTAATTTTTATATTTTTTGCATAAAAAACATAGCTAGTGACCCTCGTTGGAACAAACTCATTTAGCCTTTTCCAATGAGATGTCATAATATTTTTGTGACAGAAAATTAACAAATAATGAAAATGAAGGGTATTTTTTGCAATTAGCACTGGTCAGTTTTGACCATTACATTGGGTGAAGGGTTAAACCCTGAAATCATCATTTGAATTGGTACAATGAAATTCTTCAAGCAAGTATATCAGAAAACTGTTCTGAAAGACAAAAGAAAGATGTGTCAAGTAACACAGTGCTTCATTTCTGTCAAACCAAGGCATGTCAAAAATGTGCACCTTGTTAAAGTGAGCTGTTACAGTAGCTACAAATTGTGCACCTCAAATATTCAGGACTAGTGATTTAAAAAAAAAAGCAGGTTTCTCATCTGCAAAATGGGAAGAGTGCAACATTGTTAAAAGTGAATAGAGTTTTGGTTTTGATAATAACTTGAAAGCTCTGTTTAAAAAATACAAAAAATGCTGCAAGAAAACTTTCATCCGATGGACCACACATTTAAGTGTGAAGGTCAATCAGATGAAAGTTTGCTTGTGCTTTTTATCCATCTGTTTTGTTCTCTCTTCAGTACCTTCTTATCTGAACAGCCAGTTCAATACAATAATTTTGGAAAAACTACCATATTCATTTCAAAATGTTAGGCTATTTTGTTAACAGTAAGAAGAATGTTACTAAGGTAACATATGCACCTCCCCCCTCCCTCTGGCAGATGCGGCAGAAACTATAATATGCGACAACCTTTTGACTGTCCTTAACATTTGTAAAAAGTTTAACAATTATACTATGATTCGTTTCTGAGTTATGGCTGAGACACGAATATTGACAGATTTTTAGTGTGACCTTGAAATGTGACCTTGACCTTGGAGGTCCGAACCCGGCTATGGTGTGTGACACATCCTCCCATGGTCCTTTATAAATGTGTGAAGTTTGATGACTGTGGCCCTAACAGTTGATTTGTGACCCTGAACATATGAAGGTCAATTGTGACCTTCACCTTGCAGATACGGCAGAAACTATTATACACGACACACCTTCTGACTGTCCTTAACATTTGTAAAAAGTTTAACAATTGTACTATGATTCATTTGTGAGTTATGGCTGAGACACAAATATTGACCGATTTTTAGTGTGACCTTGAAATGTGACCTTGACCTTGAAGGTACAAACCCGGCTATGACGTGTGACACATCCTCACAAGGTCCTTTATAATTGTGTGAAGTTTGATGACTGTGGCCCTAACAGTTTTCGCGTTATTGGCTTGGGCACACACACACATGGACGGACGGACGGACACTCCAACATTTCGGGTTTATGGGTTACCAAAAAAACATTTTGTATGTCCAAAACCTTATTTTACCCAGAACCCCACCCCTCCACCCTAGAACTTATATTTAACCCTAACCCCACCCCTCCACCCAAAAACCACACCCTAACCCTACCCCACCCTGACCCTAAACCCTAAAAGCCCACCAAAGGCCCTAACCCCCACCCACCCCGGGACCTAACCTCCCAACCTTAAGCCCTACTCTGGGGCTACCCCTAACCCTAACCCACCCTAGCCAAACCAATAGGAGCTATTTTTCGGTTTAGGGACTACTAAAACTAACCCCCCCCCTGACCCCAACCCTAACCCCCCTCCCCCAGGACCTAACCCTCCCCAACCTTAAGCCCTACTCTGGGCCTACCCCTAACCCCACCCCACTCCTAACCCTAACACTTCCTAATAATAATATCCCCTAAACCCCCAATGTTGACCCGGTCGGACTGATGAGCAGACGGACAGGCTTAGCAGAGGTACATTGTGGGGTTTACAGTTTAGGGACAGTGGTAGTTGTGGGGTTGGGTTAATACAGTGGCAGCCACTTGTGGGGTTATTTTTTACACTGCGGGATTAATTTTTTGACCTTGTGGGGTTAGGGTTTAACATGGGAAAAACCCCACAAGTAAGAATGTGTAAGAATAAAGACACACTTAACTTCAATCACTATATGCCACCCAACTTAAGTCAGGGGGCATAAAAAACTGACAGCAAGAAATACAAACACAATTCTGCTGGTATTTGGCAGCATGCAAAAATGTACAAGTCGATTAGACTTAAGACAAGCTGTATTCTGCAACTGAGAGAGTTCACCTCAGAAAGAAACCACAAGTTACTGAGAAATAAATACTGAAACTGTCATCAGTATTTTGTGTTACTTGAAGGGTTAATGGCAAAGTAAGTATTTCAGATAAGTTCCAGCTATCCCAACCTTGCAATGTTCACATTACATCTCAATATGTTCTCTAAAATAAACTGAAAATAAAAAGGTGATGAATTAACCTTTAAAGGCCTGGAGATTGTACACATTTTTGCTGCACTTGGACAATCCACATCCTGTGACTTTGCAGTTGTTTCTAGGCAAGTCTTGGCTGACTGGATAGGCAGCCAAGACTTGTATAGCTAAGTAAATATTCCAGATGAGTTCCAGCTATCCCAACCTTGCAATGTTTACATTACATTTCAAAATGTTCTTGAAAATAAACTGAAAATAAAAAGGTCATAAATTAACCCTTAAAGGCCTGGAGTTTTTAAACATTTCTGCTACACTTTGACAATCCACATCCTGTGACTTTGCAGTTGTTTCTAGGCAAGTCTTTACTGACTGCACAGTATAGAAGATACTGTCAAAGTACAGGGAATGTAACATGCAAGTTAATCCTAAAACTGGCTGTTAGGGGCGCCTGTTCCATCACAGCAAAAAGTAATCAAATGGGAATTAGGCCTTAAAGGGTTAAAACAATTTGAAAAAAAGGTTATACCTTATTGATACCAATTTGATAGTTCTCATGGTTGATGTCCAACTTTTCCAAAAAAATTCTCACATCATCTTTGGAACTCAGAAGACCCTTTGGCAGTAATATCTTGTACATTTGAATGAACTCCTGAAATTAACATTATAAAACATATTGTTAATTCATTTTTCTGTATCACAGATATCTAAAAGTTTGTCTATTGAAAATAAAATTGTGTATTCACAAAACATCTGACAACTTGAAAGTATTAAACAATTCAATCCTCATGGCCCCTGAATGGTATAATTTTATACACTATTGTATAAAGCAAAATGGGCAAGTCTTTCCAGTTTTAGAAGGGGGTTTCAATAATAATTGAATCCTAAAGCCATTTATTATTGGTATTTTTATTATTATTATTATTTAATGTTATTCAAGGGTACTTTCAGCATCTATGGCTATATTATGAACACAGTACAATAATAATGTCTAGTTTAGCCAGTCGGTTATACTACTCGTGCTGCCCACTTTAAAAGAACTACCACCCCAGGCTTTAGTTACAGTTAACAGGTTTTATTTTACTTGTAAACCAGAATGTTTGAACTATAGTAAACAAGAGGCCCCACATGGCCTTAATCGCTCACCTGACAAAGTGGCTCTCATAAGTATTTTAGGTCACTTTCACCATGTCATGCCTCATCAACATTAACTGGTTGAGTGATAGATTTTCTTTGAAGGTCAACATTTGTTACCTAAAATTTGTTTTATTTAAAATCATTGGCGTGTGCCAACAGCCACTCTCCAATGATTTTTAATAAAGCAAATTTATCTCTGCAGACAAACTGGTTTAGCATGAAGCACAAGCAAGGAATGTGAAGACTATAGCCTGGCAAATACGTTTTCTTAATGCCAATATGACAGTGGCTCCCAGTGCTCAAATAGTTAAGATTACAGAGTCAGAAGAGATAGCCTTGGACATCTCTCTCTAACTGTGGATATCTTCCATGTGCTACATGTATATATTTGCATGCAAGAGAACAAAAATTTTCCAAAATATTGGGGTTTTTTTATCATCATTGGAACAAGCTCAAACAGCTTATTCCAATAGGGGTATGGGAAGATAAGGTATATTTTTGAGACAAAAATTTGAATATATAATGGTGTTTTTTTGTGAATGACGCTGGAGAGTTTTGCGTAAAGATATGGTAAATGGTTTGTTCTCGACACAGAATGATGCAAAAGTATTTAAATTTTATTAGGCAAGTTGTTCCTATAATGCATTTAAAAATTGAAGTAACTCAGTTTTTTTGCTGACGATTTTTTAGGTGTGTGTGTCTGTGTTTGTGTGTGTGGAGGGGAGGGAGGGGGGGGGGGGGTTGGGTAAGAGTGTTCCTGCAAACAAAATTCCTGAATAAGTGGAAAATTTTATTTTTTGTGTCAAAGACATAGTGCGTGAATGTTGATTGGAATAAGATTAGAGAGCTCATTCCAATGTGAAGTCATAAAGCTGTGTTTTACGTATGAAATTCTGGAATAACTAAAAAATTGCTTTTTTGTCTCAAAAAGCATGGTGTGCGACCTCTCATTAGAATGAGCTTAAAAAGCTCATTCCAATGGGGTATTTACAAGCGATAAGTACATGTATGTTTTAGAGACAAAAATTAAAATTTGAATAGCGACTTTTGCGAAGAATGCTGACAAGTTTTGGCAGTTATGCTGGTAAAAAGGTAAGGTATGCAAAGTGGTTGTTTTTTAGAGGTGACATTTAATTAAGGGGAATTAACCCTTGATTACTGAGGTAACTTCTAAATGTACTGAAATTTCATGAAGCAATGTAAATAACAGACAACAGTTGCCTAAAAATTTCATGAATAACTAAAATTTTTATTGTTTTGTCTCGAAAACATGGCATATGACCTTTGTTGGAATGAGCTGAATGTTTGTGTTCCAATGAGGGGTCATAAAATTTGAATGGAGATTTGTGTGAATAATGCATTAGTACTGCTAGATTTGGGTAAAGGGTTAACCCTGGATACCACCCCTTCTATAGTAAATCTCTTCTGCAAATTTTGTCTAAGATTCGATCAACATTACAAATAAATACGTTCATGAATCACGACATTGCAGCTTTGGCAGAAAGTCTAAAAATTACCACCAAAATACAGTAAAATATGGGATTTCTTTACCATTGAAACTTCCACTGACGAGAAGGCCAAATGCTTATACTGTAGTGCTATGTTATGCCAGGGTGAAAATTAAACATAATTTGATTTTCTTTTCCTTGAGTTTCATTAGTATACTCAACCTGTTACATCTTATCTGTGCTGCTTTCTCTTGAGTAAAGAGTGATATTCTGATGTCTGTTCCATAAACTTCCATTCAGAAGCACTTACCTGAAACCGGCGACATCACACCAATGAGGGATTTGATGCAAATTAACTCAATCTTCAAACACCAGGGCTTGCATTTTCACCAGGCCCTAGCCTGGTTATAAGCTCCACCCACCTCCCCCCCCCCCCCCAACCCCAACCAAATTCTCAAAAGACTGATCAGTTGGACTGGCTCAAGGCTGGTTTCCAATATATGCAATATGAAAAATCACCTCTGAACAGTACAAATCAGGCATAGTGGCCCCATTTATTGGGCCTATCAATCAGCCTGGTCATGATTCTAAAATGCAAGCTCTGAAACACAGCATCGATAGTAACACGGCAAAATTGTGATGTTTCCCCTCCACAGGGGAATAACCACACAATTTTGTCATTTTACTGTCAATGCCAAATTTCAGAATTGAGCACCCTCCCAACCCCCCACCCCCAATCACATTCTACACATATTACTGTTAATGCAGAATTTCAGAATAGAGATGACCCCACTCCTCCCTCCCTCCAGTCATGTTGCTGGTTTTGGTGAAGGGGGTTTACTATTTAGAAGGGGGGTGATCTCGCTCTCCAATGGCACCAGAGGTTTCAATAAGAAGAAATGTTTCCAGCCAATTAGGGTGGCTACGTCCAAAACAACCAGGCTCTGTAGATTACTTTTAAAAGGAACTGGCCTTCCAACTTAAAGTTTTAAAAACACTTTTGCTCGAGTGAAATTCATAACAGCGAATTAGTTAAAAAAAATACCTTCTCTGAAAAATGCTCGTTGAAAAAACAATGTTCATTCGTTGTTCATCGAAGCACAGGCGTCTGGAAACTTGATCTAAAGAGATATCACCCTTATACCTTAAAATACCCCCTCTTATATATTTAAAATACATGTGTATAGTATCTACATGTATGTGAGAGGGGGTATTTCGAAGTAGGTGTGATATATCTCTTTAGAACGTGTTTCCAGACACCTGTAATCAAATTTTACCTAGCCAGCTGTCCCGAAAATGTAAAGCCGATGATGATAACGGTATTTAGTCATACTGCGGTATTTTATTTTATTACTGTACTTGGTATTGAAAAATCAAATACTATGCAGCCTTAGCAATCGGCAGACAATTTAATTAAAATATAATATTCTGAACTCACTGGGTCCCGGTGTCCTACGTAAGCATGCATGAACTGGTGTAGTTTATTCAGCCTTCTCTGGCATCTTCCTCGTGTGGTGTACATGTAGTGATGTACATTGCAAGTCATATCCAGTCAGTCACGCGACGAAGTTGACTGTTGTACACATTGTGATGTTTTCGTGGTTATGTGTCCCAAACTGGAACACATACCACGAAAATGTCACAATGTCAACTTTAACTATTCAATTCGGAATTCTCAGAAATGCTGAATGATCATTCTGAAATATTCCAGGATACAATAAAATTCACCACAATCCAGATACATTTAGTTGATTTCTAAATTAAAGATACTGTAGAATGCACATAACTGTTCGATTCCTGAACAAAAATAAATTGATTAGATTGAAAAACGTGTCCTGTGGAAACTTCCAGAATGAAATGGGTCACTGAATGGCCATGAGTAAATTAATAAATGAAATCGGCAGAGAAGTCTGTGATTAAAACAATAAATAAGATTGGCTAGGGTGATCATGAGTGATGTCACACAAAGACCATGCATATTGCAGTTTACTGCACGCAGTTCAATGATAATGGAAAACACAGTGTCTTATTCTCTTTTATGTCTGTGAACAATGTGATTATGTCCCGACTGTCTGTATGCATACGTTCATCTTCAAAGGATGCCGACAGAGGCTGCACACAAATTGGAACTGATAAGTGACTGATTAAATGACATGTTAACCATTCCCAACTGCGACTGGGAATCTTTTATTTGCAAGCGCTACTTTCTGAACTGCATCATGAGTCGAACATAACACGCTACTATCGGCATTCACCTGCGAACTGCGTCCGCCAGCGCACGCTAAAATCGAAGGATTGGATATTTTTAGATTCAACTATTTGTTAGTTGGTGTTTAATGTCATGTGTTTGTGCACAATGGCTAATTGTGACACAACATGGAGATAAAGTTAAGTGTAGGTAATTAATTCAATTCTGAAACATGGCATTTAATGTACGGCAATACAGCAATGTTGTGAAGTCTACCTCCTCCACTCATCCCCTTGCCCTCCCACACACATACAAGTTTGCCGTATTTCTTTCAATGGCTAATTTGAGAATTGATCACCCCTAAGCTATAAATTGTTGGCAGATACATGTAGTAGGCACTCCACTCCAGCACACACATACACAAGCTTATTTTTGCCTTTGGGTAGATTTGATTTGGAAACTATATGGCTGCAAATGGCTGACTATTGCTGTCAGTCAGACAACGTATTAGCCCTATACATGTTCGACGTTAACTTGTCATTGCCACTTGGGCTTATATTTGGCACTTGTTAAGTTCTGTTGGATGATGAGAATTAAGTATTTAAAATTAATGAAAATCATTAATAATTGTTTGTATAAATTTCAAAGCGACATCAGTTGTTAAGTGCGACAGTGTAAATGAGACTTTGCACTGTTAGAAGAAATGGTTTTGTCATTTGGATTATCTTCTCTGGCGAATATAACATCAATCTGACAACCATTTATTGAGGTTCAACAACACATTAACAGCCAGGGTCATTTCGTGTCGGTGACAGTTTTACGGATGGAGGAAGCTGGAGTACCCGGAGAGAACCAACGGGCAAATACAAGCAGCTGTCAGCTCTCCAACACTGTAATGCTGAACTCTGCACCGCGGCACAGGGAGTGTTACATGTAGTGTGGATGAAGACATGAGCACCATCGACGTGCAGTATGCCTTAGAACACAGCGTTATCGTGCCCCCATGTGGGCAATTGGGGTTAAGTGCCTTGCCCAAGGACACAACGCGGGAGCGCGAATTAGTCGCTGAAATGGTCACCCATCCAGCTACTAACCTCGCTCGACGTTGAACCATATGTTGTACATTCTCATTGGTTGAACATGAATCACTGACATTGATCATTTGGTTGACTCCTGTAGGAGAAAAACACATCGTAACGTAACATGCTTAAATGGTGCGTTTGTGTTACAAGGTTGTCAACTGACTTTATGAAAAGCTGAAAGACTGTTCAAATACAGTTTGCATCAAGTGATGGTAAATGTAAATTTATATATAACGCACGTTTTCAGGTGGTAAAAGTTTATAACAACTGCAACATGAAAACAACAAAATGTAATTCAAAAGCCCACTCGATTAGATTCATATTATAGCCCTGCTGAACTCGCATGAAAATTTCTGTAAGCTCAAAAATTTGAGGCGTAGCGATATGAAAATGTTAAACTTTTCGTTTTTACAAATGGCATTGGCTAATGTATACCAACCCTTCTGAACTGATGTCCATATATCAGCCTACGCCTAATAGTATACTGATTAATCATCTTATCACTAGTTTTTCCCATGATGTATTTAGAAAGTGAAGCAATTCAACGTTGTTTGACATACCTTAATGATCTGTCAAACAAGATCAAATTGGTTCAATTCAAAGATGCATTATGGGGAAAATTTGCCACTTGAAATTTTGCGTCCAGTATGCAGGGATGTGCAGGGGGGGTATGAGTACTCTACTATACAAGTATCTTGCAGCAATGGTGGGGAAATAATGAGTGGGAAATTGGGAATTGATTTATTTATTTATTGGTGTTTAAGTACTTTTTTGCAGCTACATGTATGGTTCATTGAAAGTACAACAAAGGTGTAAGGTCAAGTTCAGCCAATTGTTTACAGTTCAAAGTACAAGTCCTGTCATGAACTGTGTGCTTATCTAGCCTTAACTGCATGTTGGAATTTCGAGCAATTTCCTTATCGAATGGCAACCAAACCACGGTAGAGTCTCCTATTTATCCATAGCAAGCACAAGCACTTTCAGCCAATGGACCTTCAGGTTACACAGAGGTCCACTGGCCGAAATACGGCTTGTGCTAAGGCTATAATTATGTACAGAATTTGATAACCATATTACAAAAGAAAAGCATGCAGATCAACACATTTGCACGCAATTCATGACAGGTCTTCTAGTTTTAACTGTACATCTTTGTTGCCCATTTTAGAGTAGTTCCACTTCAGGCATTAGTGACCAAGTCCAGGGCCTAAAATTTGTCTTATCTTGCAAATCTGGTGTGATTCTCTCTAAAAAAAAATCGGCAAACACCAGCTGAATGTTGCTGGTCAGATCACAAAATAAATGATTAATATTTCCACTTATGTTTACAATATGCATCGCATTTTCTGGAGTTTGGTATGAAATCAAGTCATGGCTGCTAACAGCAGTCATGGCTTGATTTGATACCAAACTTAAGAAAACGTGAATAGAGAGTTAGTCATAATTATGTACCTTATTACACACCCTGATCAGAACATTATTAAGCGCTGCAAGTCCTATTTTCCTAGTCAAACACAGAACTTGTTTATCTCCGTAAATAAGTACTGCTTTATTTCCAGGGGTTCCCAATGGGAGGGAATAAACAAAAATAAAAAATCAAATAATACAACTTTTCATATTTCAAAATGATTTATTTGTTTATTGAGCATGGTGGCAAAACAAAAACATGCCTGGGCGGATTAATTCAAATGTTCACATCTGTAGACGTAGATGATGTACATGTAAGGCTTGAGCAATCACGTTCGGTTCAAGAACAGTTTGTACAGAAACAAAAATAACAAACATCTTCCTTAGACGGTTTGTAAGAAAATTTTCAGCAAAAAAAACAAGAGCTGGACTGTTGTCCGCTGCATACCCCCACGGGGTGTACTGCCTAATGTGGGCATACCTATGACCAACAAATGTGGAAGAAATAAGTGCAATGCCAAGGGTGGCTATCAGAAGTGTGATGCAGTTCAGAGCTGTGATGCCCAACAAGTACTGCAGGGGTATAGTGTAGATGGTGACATGGGTAAACTCTGTGTATTTACCTTCCCTTGGGTACAACGCTTAATACCTGTGAACTTCAAGCAGATCGATAAAGTCAAAGTCATGATATTGGTCGGAAACCTACATTTGCACGCGAAATTGACAACAAAATGGCCGCCAAGGGCAGGAATTTTGACAAATCACCTTCAAAATCAATAGAGACCTTCCCTTGGGTACACTGCTTAATACGCATGAACTTAAAGCAGATCAGTAAAGTCAAACTCGAGATATGGGTCAGAAACCTCCATTTGCACATGAAATTGGACAACAAAATGGCCGCCAAGGGCAGTAATTTTGACAAATCGCCCCCAAAATCAATAGGGACCTTCCCTTAGGTAGAAGGCTTAATACCTGTGAACTTCAAGTAGATCAGTAAAGTCAAACTCAAGATATTGGTCGGAAACCTCCATTTGCGCGTGAAATTGGACAATAAAATGGCCGCCAATGGCAGGAATTTTCACGAATCGCCCCCAAAATCAATAGGAACCTTCCCTTGGATACATTGCTTAATACCTGTGAACTTGAAGCAGATTGGTAAAGTCAAACCCGAGATATTGGTCAGAAACCTCCATTTGCACACGAAATTGAACAACAAAATGGCCGCCAAGGGCAGGAATTTTGACGAATCGCCCCCAAAATCAATAGGGACCTTCCCTTGGGTACATCGCTTAATACCTGTGAACTTGAAGCAGATCGGTAAAGTCAAACTCAAGATATTGGTCGGAAACCTCCATTTGCGCGCGAACTTGGAAAACAAAATGGCTGCCAAGGGCAGGAATTTTGACGAATCGCCCCCAAAATCAATAGGGACCTTCCCTTGGGTACATCGCTTAATACCTGTGAACTTCATCGAGATCAGTTAAGTGAAACTCGAGATAACGTCTGGAAACCACTGTTTTTGCTGGAATTACATAGGAAAACAAAATGGCCGCTTACCCGCTTACGGCCATGACACTTGACCCCATGACCTCAAAACTTGACATCTCAAATGCCCTAGGGGGATCAATGTTCCAGGTAAGTTTCATCAAAATTGGATCAATTGATGGAAAGTTATAGGCCTGTGAAGTGTCACAGATGGACAGACAGACAGACAGACACTTGGCGTATATAGAGCTGCTTGTCAAACTAAAAAAAACCAACAAGTCAAATTTCAGGCAGTGGACTTCCAGGTTTCACCTAGAGACTCACTGACTGAAACTTTGCAAGACCTTATGCTGTCCCGTATATGGTTTCCTACAGCACCCCCACCCCCACACTCTTAATACTCAACCTTAACCTCCCACCATTCACCCACACAGGCCCACTGTTTTATCATATCACCCACTGTTTTCTCAAATTGTCTTGAAATACTGTAAAGAAAAAATGAGAGTG
Source organism: Pictodentalium vernedei (assembly GCA_031216915.1). Taxonomy (NCBI): domain Eukaryota; kingdom Metazoa; phylum Mollusca; class Scaphopoda; order Dentaliida; family Dentaliidae; genus Pictodentalium; species Pictodentalium vernedei. The sequence continues at coordinate 212,675,067 of CM062293.1, forward strand.
TATGCGTTTGGTAGGGTAGGGTAGGGCTTGGGGGTGGCGGTTAGGGGTTCAATCTAGGGAGGAGCTATCCACATCCACCAGTTGCCAATGTTGTGGGATTTTGTGGTGATTATTATTTCTAAAAACGCTCGTTTGGGCAATAACAACAATTTGGAGTAAAGATTATGAACCCACAGTACTTCTAGCATCTATACTTATCAATAGTAGTACCTGTGGTGTATGGGTAGTATGCGTTACTATGCAATTTGAAAAACGAAGTTTGTTTCCAGAAAAACTGGGAATTCAAAGTTCTACCAGCTGATTTTTTTTAATTAAGTCGATACACTTTGATGAATTGATTAGACACAGGGTAAATCACGTAAAGGTGAAGCGTGGCTGAGTAAAGCCTGAGAGAAGGAGGTCCATCATTCCTTTCACTTTAACGTACAACAGAATGAATATCGAAATAGCAAAATTGTTAAAAGATGAATTCAATTTTACCAATGCGAAATTAAATGAACCTTTGAATCTTCGACCTGTCATCGCCTATAAGAAAAACAAAAGCTTGCGTAACATCCTTGTAAGGACTAAATTAGAGCCCATCAATGAATAACACCAATTTCTGCCAGTCAGTTTAACCAGTTCCTAAGTTCATCACTTAGTTTAAATCAATTTTATGTACTTTTTTGTCATGTTTGAAACCAATCAGGGTTCAGTAAATGAAAACAATTTTTCGGCGGCATATTAAAAGAAAAAAACGTTTCAGTAGGAAATGTCTGTGCCAGTGCGATTTTTTAACCTCAAACAAACAAACAAACAAACAAACAAACAAACAAACAAAAACACACACACACACACACACACACACACACACACACCACACACACACACACCGATAGACTTTCCATCATGCTTAATGACCTCTGTGTGTGTGTGTGTGGTGGGGGGGGGGGGGGGGGATTTCAAATGCACACACACACTGACAGACTCTCCATTATGCTTAATGATTCTGAGTGCGTGGGAGGTGAAAACTATCTAGAGCTACTCTGTCATGAAACTTTCATTTACAACATCCTGTTTTTTTCTTACCTTTCTGTAACTGACACACAAAGAACATCCATAATTTTAACCAGCACAAATAGCTTTCTTGGACTAGAATTTGACATGCTTTCAGTAGACAGTAATACAAAATTGGGCTGGTTTTGTATGAGGAAATTCAGAACATTGCATAACTGGTTGAGTGGTAGAATATTGTTGGGATTAAGTATTTGTTCATTAAAATTAGTTTTGTTACAAATTATTAGAGAGAGCCAAAAGCCACACTCTCCAATAATCTATCATCTATATAAAAAAGGTGAAAGTCTGTCTGTCTGTCTGAATGCTATCTGAAAGCAAGCTCAGGGTAAAGACATTCTGAAAACTGCCTGAAGAACTCGATTTTTACTATGCAAGCTTAGACCTTTGCCACATGAAGCTTTTCGACTAAATTCAGCCAGGGATATACAGTGGCGTAGCCAGCTCAAAGTGTGTGTTGGTGGGTGGGGGGCAAAAAATTTCAAAAATTACCTTAACCAATTGACTGTTCCCGTGATTTCGGTTTGGCTAACCGATCGTTCGGTTTCGCAAAAATTCTTGGCTAACCATTTTGCAACTTTTTGTCACCAGTTAAAATCTATGAAAATAGTGTTTCAAATATAATTTTGTTTTGGGTGTTAGGCTTCCTGGGAGTGTAGGCGTGGATCACGAGGGGGGTTCAAATTATATAAAAGTTAAACCAATTTAATTTGTAACCATAAAATTATAAAAATATACTTTCCGTTTTGAAGCCGATAGGTATTGCTCGATTTCAGTGAAATCGAGTGCCCCTGAAGCAGATGACAAAATGGGTGTAGTGACTGTACTCGTTTGAAAGTTAAACACGGACAAGTCAGAATGATAAGAGTAGTTATCTCCCTTATTCTACTCCTTTTTAACAATTCATTTCCAAGAAACTGCATTTCAATTTTCAGTCAGAATGATAAGAGTCGTTATCTCCCTTATTCTACTCTTTTTGTACAATTCATTTCCAAGAAAATGCATTTCAATTTTCATCGAAAGGTAAAATTTCCGTTCCGTCTACAGTACATGTAAACACTTCCAAGAACATTTTGCATGTCAGAAAGGGACAGAGGTGCATTGCTCAATGTAGCGGCCCGATTTTCGTTAACCGATCAACCGTTCGCGTGTTTTACATTTTGCGTAACCGACATGCGAACGGTATGAGCGTTCGCGTGAAATTTTTCGCCCTGGGGGGGGGGGGGGGGGGGGGGGGGGGGGGAGGGTGCAAACTCACACATGTCAGCCTGGTTTAGAGTCGTTTTAATAGGGGGGTGAGACCTCTTGAATTTCTAACTAGCGGTGGAGATGTGATGGGGTATGGGCTGTGCGGAAAAAACTTTCCAGGCCTTCACATTTCAGAATTTTGCATCCCTAAATTTTGAGCTAGTTAACCTAGGTAACAATAATCAGGGTTTCCACCAGAGGGAAATAAATCTGTCCGATATGGGGGGCGGCCAAGGGTCAACGATGGTTTGGCCCATGGAAAAAAAAAAATTGAATTGTCCAAAAAAAACTCATTTCAATCTAAAAATCTACAACCTAACCCCCATGGACCTAACCCCTACAATTTTTATGCCATTTTTGGACATGAAGATTTTTAAAGAATAATCCTCATACGGCACTAAGTTAAAATTCGGGCTCCCACAGGGAGCCCAAATATTAACCCAGGGACTCGATTTAAACAAATCTGAATCTGAACCCACGAGAAATGTTATATACCAAATATGAAAGAATTCGGCCCAGTGGATCTGAAGAAAAAGATTTTTTTTTTATTTTTGGAAAGAAATTTAGAGTGCTATCAGAGTTACGCCCCCTGTGGTACCCCTGTGGGCGTGGCAACCTCATTTGAACAAATTGACATGTGATAGGGAACATGCACAGCAAATTTTGATGAATTTGGTCCAGTAGTTCGTGAGAAGTCAATAATGTAAAGTTAACGCTGGATGGACGACGAAGGACAATGACGGAAGACGGATGGAAAATGATTAGTGAAGCTCCCCTTGAGCTTCGCTCAGGTGAGCTAAAAACTCATTTCCAGATTTTGGTCCAAAATTTCCAAGTCTAGACTGGACTCCAAATTTTCAGCATATATATGAAGCCAGGGACTTGGCTTGAACAAACTTGAATCTCAACTCCCTAAGGATACTGTATACCAAATATCAAAAGATTCTGACTGGTGGATCTGAAGAAGAAGATTTTTAAAGCATATTCCACATATTGCACTAAGTTGAAACTTGGGCTCCCATAGGGAGCCCAAATATTGACCCAGGGTCTCAATTTGAACAAAATGGAATCTGACCCCCCGAGAGATGTTATGTACCAAATATGAAAAGATTCTGACTGGTGGAACTGAAGAAGATGATTTTTGAAAAAAATTCCGCATATTGCACTAAGTTAAAATTCGGACTCCCATAGGGAGCGCAAATATTGACCCAGGTACTCGATTTAAACAAACTTGAATCTAACCCCCATAGAGATGCTATATACCAAATATGAAAAGATTCTGACTGGTGGATGTGAAGAAGAAGATTTTTAAAGAAAATTCAACATATTGCACTAAGTTAAATTTCGGGCTCCCATAGGAGCCCAAATATCAACTCAGGGACTCGATTTGAACACACTTGAATCTGACCCCCCTAAAGATGTTGCATACCAAATATGAAAGAATTCTGCCTGGTGGATCTGAAGAAGATGATTTTTAAACAATAATCCACAAATTGCACTAAGTTAAAATTTGGGCTCCCATAGGGAGCCCAAATATCAACCCAGGACTCGATTTGAACAAACATGCTTCTACCTCTACCTCCCATCCCCCCCCCTCCCCCACCCCCCCCCCCCCGAGATGTTGTATACCAAATATGAAAGAATTATACCTAGTGGATCTGAAGAAGAAGATTTTTAAAGAATAATCCTCATATTGCACTAAGTTCAAATAACTCATGGACCCAATTTGAACAAACTTGAATCTGACCCCCCTAGAGATGTTGTATACCAAATATGAAAGAATTCTGCCTGTTGGATCTGAAGAAGATTTTTAAAGAATAATCCTCATATTGCACGAATGTTAAATTTGGGCTCCCATAGAGAGCCCAAAATATCAACCCAGGGGACTCAATTTGAACAAATTTGAATCTGACCCCCCTAGAGATGTTGTATACCAAATATGGAAGAATTCTGACTGGTGGATATGAAGAAGAAGATTTTTAAAGAATAATCGTCATATTGCACTAAGTTCAAATTTGGGCTCCCATAGGGAGCCCAAATATGAACCAGGGACTCGATTTGAACAATCTTGAATCTGAGCCCCCTAGAGATGTTGTATACCAAATATGAAAGAATTCTAGCTGGGGGATCTGAAGAAGATTTTTAAAGAATAATCCTCATATTGCACCAAGTTAAAATTTGGGCTCCCAAAGGGAGCCCAAAAATGAACCCTGGGACTCGCTTTGAACAAACTTGAATCTGACCCCCCTAAAGATGTTGTATATACCAAATATGAAAAGATTCTGACTAGTGGATCCGAAGAAGAAGATTTTTAAAGAATAATCCTCATATTGCACTAAGTTAAAATTCGGGCTCCCTATGGGAGCCCGAATATTAACCTAAGGACTCGATTTGAACAAATCTGAATCTGACCCCCCTAGAAATTGTATACCAAATATGAAAGAATTCGGCCCCAGTGGATCTGAAGAGAAGATTTTTTTTAATTTTGGAAACAAATTTAGGGTGCTATCATAGTTATGCCCCCTGTGGTGCCCCCTGAGGGCGTGGCAACTTTGTTTGAACAAATTTGAATTGACATATGATAGGGAACATGCACAGCAAATTTTGTTGAATTTGGTCCAGTAGTTCGTGAGAAGTAGTCGATAATGTAAAGTTAACGCCGCGGACGGACGACGATGGACGACGGACAGAAAGTGATTAGTAAAGCTCCCCTTGAGCTTCGCTCAGGTGAGCTAAAAAATCAATGGTCTACTTCCAAGAGTCCCAACAGGGCATTTGAAACTGATAATACAATGCTGAATAGGTAATGTTGGAATACCAGAAATATTCTGTTTATGTTTATTCAAGACTGTTTTTAAACCTGTCAGTGAAAAAAAAAAATCTTATTTAACGAGTTCCAATTTGTATGGACTCTGTGTGTGTGATATTTAGGTCTTTTACAACAAGTTAGTCTCGTGCAAGAGCGAATCGATATATATTAACTTATTCATTTTATTTAATTGATCGATTCAGACACCTGCGTTGTGTCACTTAACCCCTATTGTCCACATGGGGGAACGATGATTTATTTACTTATTTATTGGTGTTTAAGGTCACATACTTTTGCACAATGGCTAATCATGACCACAACATGGAGATAAAGTCAAGGTCAGTCAATCGTTTATACCCCATGCTGCCTATTTTAGAGGACTCGCACCCCAAGCATTAGTGACTGGGTCCTATTTTACCAGTGAAAAAGAGCTTGTTTGCCTCAGTAAACAAGCACTGCTTCACTTCCCGGGGTTCCCACGGGGGGAACGATGATGCTGTGCACTAAGGCGTACTTCATGTCGATGGTGCGCATGTCTTCAACCTACCTGTCAGTGCTGTAGTGCAGAGTTACGATGTTGGGGAGCTGGCAGCTGGTCGTCGTTGCTCGGTGGTTCTCCCCGGGTACTCCAGCTTCCCCTGTCTAAAATTGTCACCGTCACGATATGATCTTGACATTTTTGACAGCCAGGGTCAGCTCATGTCGTACAGTTTTGCGCATAGACGTGGCTAGAGGTTTTCGATTGGGGGTGTAGGGAATGGAACAACATCCCACAAAGGACCACCAGGAACCTGCTTGGGAGCATGAGAAGGCATTGTTAGGCTATAGTTAACTGTAATGGGTCTCATACTCGATATTGAACCCATACCAGTTGCTCTGTCAGCTTTCTGGCAAATTGAAAATTTCCTTTTTTACCAATAATATCCATTTTCCATAGTTATCGTATTCAAAGCTAAAAAAAAATAATGTCAAACACAAATAAAATCTTAAATTCTGTACTTAAATCATTAAAGATATAATTAAATAAAATATATATACACTTTTCATTACAATATTTCAACTAAAACGTAAAACAGGAAGTTGGATATACTTGGTGCTTAGCAAACTTTGAGTAGTACAGTTATAGTGGGAGTGTTTGCCGATTTGAAACCGAGTTGAAATTTTGGGAAGTCAAGGAGACATCAGCATCACTAAAGAAGCTCTAAATTCCAGATAGATGTAGTTTCCAACTACTCATGACTTGCCTCTGAATTTCCAACTATAGGAAATTTTGGCCAAGATGTGGGGGGGGGGGGGGGGGGGGGAGGGGGGTGTCACCCCCATCCCCTGTCACCACATCTCTGGTTTTTGCAGGATAAGAACTTCGGTGTGCTCTGAGAGAAACAACAGACAGCGGCATATCAATGTGTACTGCACGTCAATGGTGCACTTGCCCTCAACCACTTGTGCCAAGTTAGTCAGTTGGCAGGTCTGACGGTTGCACGGTGGTTCTATCCGATATACTCCAGTTTCTTCCACTCGTCTAGCTTGACACGATATGGCCATGGCTGTTGAAAAGTGTTGTTCAGCCCCCATTAAATAATAAACAATGACAGTTGTCGATTTACTATGAAGGGTACAAGAGCTAGTCCTTTTAATGAGGGTACATAAGCTGTTTCTTAGGCCAAAAATTTCTTTCATCTCACTTCCGCTAAAACAAACTCATATGTAGATTAAATGTGCATAAATTAATGTTTTCTCCTACCAGCTGCAGCTGACAGCTGTGTCAGATTTTCACTTTGTTGCGATGATTCACCTATCATCATTTTAAAATAGTGGGCCGACACGTCTCAGAACGCGTAGTTCAATCCGCGTGACAGAAAATTCCTAGCTGTTTGCATATCAAGGGAGATAATTCAAACATCAAGGTTTATTTGGATTGAATCATGGAATAACACACTCTCTATTAATGTAATAGATAGGACGCGATAGATCAAATGACTGTCGTAATAAAACACCTTTACCCAAAGCAGAGAATATAAAATTTATTATTTTAATTACTATTTTTTTTTAATTTTTCCAAAAAAATTCAACCTAACCATATCATGTGGCCCCATCATTGGAACGAGCTCGATGAGCTGGTTCTAATGAGGGGTCACATGATATGGTTTGGTTGAAATATTTTTTAAAATTAATTTTTTTCAACTGCTCAATTTGCAAATTACGCAGACGGATGCAGGCAATTCGATAGGTAAAGGGTTGACTTGCATGCATTTATATAACTGTCCATCAACTCATCGAACATAGCTTAAGCCCAGCACTCCAAGGTACTCCTCCAATGAAAATAGATGTTTCTGAAATGAAACAATATATTGTTTGCGAATTATCGGTACCTCGTCTTACGAGGCAATTTCTATTGGATATTAATTAGACTGCCCAGATAAAACTTTAGAGTTATATGCAGAAGCGCACCGGTACATCCTGGAACTCCAGTTTTCTTGAGTAGCAAAACATCATTGGATATTAATTGGACTACACGGATAAAATTTTAGAGTTATACGCAGAAGCGCACCGGTACATCCGGGAACTCCAGTTTTCTTGAGTAGCAAAACATCATAGATATTGAATAGAACACAGCGCCCCTCCCCCAATACCTTTATTTAGGGTAACCCCATGGACTAAAAAATCAGACCGACCATAAAAATGTTATCGTTTGAAAGTCGTTCATATAGGTCATAGTAACCTTAAATTTCAGTCCAACTTCAACTGTGATATTAACGCTGGCTTTGGAGTTCAAGCTTTCAAAATTACATGTAGAAATAACTATATTTGTCATTGTAAATTTGGAACAAGTGACAAGTTCTAGTTCTGCAAAAGAAATCACATTTGCTAAACAGATTAACTTGTAAAACACAATCCGTAAGAAGTAATTTTGTCACCTATTTTCATGGTAAATGACATGCTCGAACCAGGGACCAGCCGAGGGGGGAATTTTAGGGAGACTTCATGTCTCCCTCCAGAAAAAATAGGGAGACTGCAGAGTCAAGTAGGGAGACTTCATAGGCAAGTGGGGAAAATTAAGAATATTTATGTACCACCCCTTCATATTTTCAGCTTGTGGACCTTCATTAACATCTGATTAATCCAGGTCCAGTTGTCTATGGTGCATCTATGCCAGGTTAAAAATCACAAAGTAATTATTGACTCAAAATCACCCACTGCTACCCTCTCCTTCATGGCCCTTCCCCTCTTCTTCATACCAATCCCCCCGATCACCCTCACTGTGGTTGTCTTTCACCAAAGTCTATTAAGCTAATAATTTCCTAAGTCTGAAAGTGTGAACAGGACCAGATGTAAGAAGGTTGCTTGGAAGGTACTTTGCCAGTTAATAAACAAAATACATTCCGGGTTCGAGTATTTTGTAAAATAAATGTCACTCCTTGTCATTTTTATGGCATTCTGGTGTCATTCTACATCATTGCTGACAGTATCAATAAACACCAATAAATAAATTAAATGAAAGTGTCAATGACACTGTAGCTTAACTTGTCTGTGTGTTGTGTTTGATGAAAAGGATAATGTTCAATGTTTATGAAAGGATTATGAAATAAGACAAGAATTGTGATAATTGGGAATATGTTAATTTCTGTTCCCTGTATGCTAAGTTTTCAATAAAAACTAGAAACTGTTTTAGCACACTAAAACATATGTCTCCCCTTCCTTTCTATTTAATGCACTGCAAATTATATATACATGAATAATATTGACAATCATGCCAAATATCTAAGGTCTGGGTCAAAAGACAAAAAAGTTCTGGTCCGGATGAAGTTTCCTTTAAAAAAGCACATAAACCTGACCTTCAGGTCAAAGGTCAAGGTCACATGAAGGTCACTATGATACGCGACACATCGGCCCATAGTGATACATCCACATGCCAAATATCTAAGGTCTAGGTCAAAAGACTAAAAAGTTATGCCCCGGACCAAGTTTCCCTTAAAAAGCACATAAATCTGACCTTCAGGTCAAAGGTCAAGGTCACATGAAGATCACTATGGTACGCGACACACCGGCTCATGGTGATACATCCACATGCCAAATATCTGAGGTCTAGGTCAAAAGACAAAAAAGTTATGCACTGGACAAAGTTTGTATGAGAAGAAGAAGAAGGAGAAGAAGAATATGCACTAAAACAATATGTCTCCCTTCTGGGAAGGGGAGGCATAATAATATGAGGTGTAGACTGTACTAAAGAACTAAGGGGTAGGTTAATGTGGCCCTCACAGTTAATGTATGTGTCCCTCACAGTTAACGTATGTCAACGAAAGTTCCCAAGCTACAGTGAAATAATTCCAAAACGAGTCATCCCATCAGGTTATATTGAAATCCCTTCATAAATATGGCCTGTAGACTGTGCTAAAGGTTTTCGGGCTTCAGGCCCGGTTGACGGTCACGGTTGACTGATTGCAACTAAAAGGGGATGTCCTCATCTCGACATTATACAGAGTCATTCTAACCCAAACTGTAAACAAGCATTTTTGACAAAAGAAAAAAAAGGGGGGGGGGGGGGGGGAGCGGGGGTACGTAAGTTTAAAAAAAGGTTCTGCATGTGGCGACTGTAAATAGTTCAAAACGCATATTGGAGAGAAGAAGAGAAAAGAAGCCTAATGGGGAGTAATCTTACCAAGCTACAATGAAATCCCTTCATAATTATGACCTGTGGAATATTCTAAAGGTTTTCGGGCCTCTGTTGCCGTCACAGTTGCCCAAAAGGGGGACATTCTCATCTGGACATTATATGAAGTCAACCTATCAAGTTACAATGAAATCCCTCCATAAATATGACCTGTAGACTGTGCTAAAGGTTTTCAGGCTTCGGGCCCCTGTTGCCGTCACAGTTGCCCAAAAGGGGACGTTCTCATCTAGACATTATATGAAGTCAACCTATCAAGTTACAATAAAATCCTTCCATAAATATGATGTGTAGACTATGCTAAAGGTTTTTGGGCTTTGGGCTCGGGCAGCAATCATGGTTGAATGATCGCAACCAAAAGGGGACATTCTCATCTGGGCATCATGTGGATAGATCCTATGAAGTTACAATGAAATCCCTTCATAAATATGACCTGCAGACTGTGCTGAAGGTTTTCGGGCTTCGGGCACCTGTAGCCATGACAGTTGCCCAATCACGTCCAAAAGGGGACTTTCTCATGTGTAGAAATTATATGAAGTCAACCTATGAAGTTACAATGAAATCCCTCCATAAATATGACCTGTAGACTGTGCTAAAGGTTTTCGGGTTTTGGGCTCAGGCAGTCGTGACGGTTGATAGATCATGCCCAAATGGGGAAATTCTCATGTAGACATGGCCTAAAACCTGCATATAAAATTTTGTGACGAAATACCGGGTATAGTCTGTACTTGAAGGTTGAATAAAAAACTTTAACCACAACTCTAAATGTCAACTAAACTGGAATAAAAAAAAACAAAAAAAACACTTGAACCTTCAGTAAAAAAAACTTTAACCAAAACTCTAAATGTTAACAGAAAAAGACAGACAGACGGACAGACAAAAGTCATTACTATAGCCCTCACTGTAAACAGTCGGGCTAAAAATGACCAGATACCACAGAGATCAGTTTAATGTGTTTCTGTTTGTGCAAACTTTTTGTGTATTCCAAATATGATCACAGAATATGCGAGTCAGTTTTTACCAATACTTTGAGTAGGGACCTGTGAAATGCCTATTTTAACCGAATCAAATATCAAATAGAATTGGTGAAACTGAATCAAATTTTGAATCGAATTTCAAATAGAACTTCAAATTGAATCACAGTTAATGGATACGTCACCAAAAGAACGTTTTTTTCTAATATAATACCTCCGTTTATTAAAAAACACACAGTTATGTGGAGTGCATACCTCATTTTTATCACATATTTTCTTGAAAAATACCTTGTTTCAAATCAGATCGACTCCATTCAGTCGTGAAGCCATTTGTTTTAAAATGTGGAGTGACTAAAACAAAACGATAATTCAGTGCCAAATGGAGTTGATCCACTTGTAAATTAAAGCCTGCTCTACTTCTGTTTATATAATAATAATCAGGGGTATTCTTTTAGGAAACCGTTGCTTTTGACTATGTATCCAGTAACTGTGATCGAACAGAACAATACTCAATATAAAATGTTATCATGTTGTGCAACAAATCATTTACTGAAGTTGAACAACTGAATAACTTTTCAAAGTTCAAAACAACTTTTTATAAATGGTCACTGGTCATCAGGGGTCAGCCAAGTGGGCGACAAGGGCGAAGAAGTCGCCTTGTCATTCCTCAAGTCGCCTTGGCTTACATTGGGGGTGAAATTCAAGTCGCCCTCCAAAACTTCCTTGGGAGACATGGCAGTTTACACTATTTTCTTATGTTTTATTTCAAAAAAAACAACGCTTCCGCATTCACAAAAAAAGTAAACATGGCTGCTGTTAAAATCCGTCATATGGCTCTGAAAATAGCCTAAAGTAGCCCAATTTTATATTTCTGAAAAGAGTTGTAATGGCATAGTCGTTCGAACAATACGCCCCAACTGATAGCAACCAGCACAAAAAGCTATTTATAAACAAAGGTGTCCGCAAAAACAACGAATCACACAAGACACGCATCGAGTTAATTAGAATTTATTAAAGTTAACCACCATTTCAAAACCCCCCAAAAAATGTGCAGGGGACAGTTCATACATAAAAATGTAGAAATTGCTTATGGTTACACTCTGTTCCACTGAAAACTTGGGTGCATTGAAATTCGCCCTGCAATTTGCATTGAAAGTTTTTCTTTGAAAACTTGTGTTGGAAGAGGGTTAAATGTAATAAGGCTACAATAGAAATCACACATATTAGGATGGATAAGAATGGCAGGCCTTATAGGACCAATTGCACGTGTCAATGTAAGAAGGTTGGTAGAAACTGTCATTTTTCTGAACAGAGTATTATCACCCAGCGCAGCAGGTAAGGGAGACAACTGAAATATTTTGTCATTTAGCTTAGAAATAAATTAACTCAAATTGTTAATGATGCTTAATTTACGAAGGATGTCGAAAAACTTTTTTAACTACGCTTTTCAACTCAAATAGGACATTCAGAAACCATGAATGACTCAGCTTCTTATGTGAACTTGAAATTTATTTTAAATACTTTAAATATTTTTTTTAAAAGGATATACCTTCTATTACAGAGAACACTGTCACCATGGGTAATGCTAAATTTCAAATCCACTGCCCTGAGGCAAATACAAAATCAACTGCATGGTAACCCTAGTCATCACTGTTAGGGAAAGAGTTAGGGTATTCAGAAACCATGGACGACACAATTTTCATGGTTCATACAACATTTCATCTGAAAAATTCAAGACCTTTTCAAGGAGTTTTTCAAGACCACAAGAGAGGAATTTTCAAGAGCTTTGAATCGAAGAATCCTGCAGATGCCGAAGGCATCTGCCACAAGTGCCGAAGGCACGAGCTTTGTAAGAGAGTCTGGGGGATTCTCCCCCTTAGAAAATTTTTTGAAATGAGCGATCAAATGAAGCATTCTGGTGGCTTCTGGAGTGAAAATCCTCTTGGTTTTTTTTGAACGGCAAAATTACCTTTTTAAACAGCATATTTCAAAATTTCAAATTCTGTCATACGTACAAGACAGAATTAGAGAATTTGAAATATGCTCTTCAGAACCGTTCACTATAATATCGCATTTTGGACCCAATGTTTAACTTTACAGTCTGACCGACTTAACCCCAGGAGAACATTGCGATCTGCCAGCGTTGCGGCTGTGTGACAGGTAGAAGTCTAGTAGACATGCTAGACAAACACAAGCTAAAGGGGGGGGGGGGGCTGCCCCCCCTCCCCACCCCCCCTCTGTATCCGCCATTGATAGTAACACAACTTACCAATACACTGGATATCAACTGTCTGTTTATTTCCTTCAGGAACATTATACCAATAGTCTATTTCCTTGAGGCACTTATTATATACATGTAAATTGTTTATTTCCTTGAGGCACAAATATCAATTGTCTGTTTATTTTCTTGAGTTTTTACAATACCACAGACTGGATATAAGTTGTCATAAACACAATAAACACAATAAAATCTTATACTGATAGCACCAAATCAGTGCTTCAAACTGGCTACTAAGGAGTCAAGTTTCTCCTCCTGTTGTTTGACTTCTGCTTCCTTTTCCTCGGCTCTTTTCCTAAAACAGTTAGACTGAGTTACGAAGCTCAACTTTCCGATGCTTTCTCCCAGAGTTTGTCAGCTTTTGCTACGAGTTCATCTATGTCAGATCTCATACGTTTATTATTACTTTTCAGTCTCAATCTCGTCAATTGTTGCCTTTCTCTTTCTCATTTGTTCAGCACTTTTCTTCTTCTGTCTTTCCTCAACAAGATGTAGTTCATACCTATGTCTTGCACTTGAAGCAGAAACAAGAAGCTCATTGGTTATGGGAACATTCAAGACACCACCAACTTTATTAACATAATCACATATAAGTCTCTGTGCCACTAGAGACTGGTTCTGAAGGTTTTCAACCTCTGTCTCTTTATTTATAGAGAAGCCCCGCTCCACTGTAGCATTTCCATGAGAAAGAACAAGTAAAAGTTTTACAACGTCAAATAACAATGGGTACTTCTGTGACAGGTTATTCTGAAAAAATATGTCAGCACAATCTTCCTTTCTGCAGAATTTTGTGAATTTTTCAGAACCAACAGATTTTATCTCATCTAGAAACTGAGAGTAATCTTCCAACAGTTTATCTGATTGACTGGCATCTATTTTTTCTGAGGTAGTGATGAGGATACTAAGAATCTTCTTGAATTTCTTTCTGCAACTCCCTTGATCAGACACCATCTGTGCTGGATTCAAACATGACAGACACCTGACAAGGGAATAAATTACTGGACTCTTGTCTACAATTTTACTGCACATATCAATTAAAAACCGTCTACAGTCCATTTTGAAATCCATAATTTGTCTTTCTGACAGGTTTACCTTTTTTAGAGCCATTTCAGTCAACAATCCTATCTCAATCTTACTGTGAATCTGATAAATATCTATGTCTTTCAAATCGATGTTGACAATCTTAGCAGGAGTGTTGTAGGCTTCAAGGACAGAAGGCTTTACAAACATTCTTAAAAGTGCCTTTAGAGTACGGGTCAAGTCATCAGCTAGGAAGCATATCAGAGGAGAATCTGTCTGATATGCAGTCAGCAATGGTGTCAGATGCCCAGCAACTAACTTGAAAAATTCAAGTTTAGCTATGAAAAGTTCATCTCGTCCAGCAGTCTTGATAGTAGCAAAAGACTTGCAATCCGGCAAATTAACAGTTTTCTTTTCAACTGCTTTTAGGTACAACTTGATGTCTTCCCAAATGTCAAGCGCCCTCTTGGAAACTGGCTCATTCTCCAGCCACCAATGTTTGACAAACTTAATTGGGAACACCTGTGATTTTGTAACTTTTTGAAAGTCCTCTCTCCAAGCAGGGGAGTCCTTGAATAAATAATAGAATGCCAAAACAGATTCAATCTCCCATCCAGTTGCTTTCACTCCAGCTTTGAAGGTGTTGTGGATAGTATGGAGTGCACATGAACCAGTGTTTAGGATATCAGTAGAATGGTCATTTTTCAGCTGCTCACTTATCATGTCATAAAACTTCCAATTAACGTTTGGTCCATCCATCCAAATTTGAATTATTTTGTTAGGTTTCAGTCCACTTTTATTTAGAACAAACTGAGTGAAATGTTCAAGCAAATCTTTTGCAGTGGCATGGCCCAGAAAAACTGATCCCAAATATCTGGTAGTAACTGCATTGAGTGAGTCCCAGTACCTTATGTGGACATCCATTTGTTTTTCCTGTGCTTTCTTGTTGAGTGACTAGTCAAACAACACAGAAAAATGCCCATTAACACTGTCTGTTATAAGTTTTGTCACATAAGGAGCAATCCCAAACACAGTTAAATATGCAGATTTCCTTTCCGCACAGGAGAAATGCTTTGCTATTTCGCTATCCGGAAACATCGTTGTGAAAATCTTTGAAATGTTCTCATTTCCTTTGTAAGAATGATGCTTTGTTATTGTGTATAAAGTCCAAATAATCTCCGATTTTAGAGTGTCATTTTTCGTTATGGAAGGCATAATATAAGTTTGTTTCATTTGTTTCACTGTAATCACATCTTCTTTTGCAGTAACAGTTGCGTCTGCATTTTTCTTTCGGAAACTTGCGGAAAAATTCAATGTAGATTGATTTTCTGAAGCACTCAAATTGATGTGTTTCTTGCTAAGTTTGTGTGAATTCAGCACATACTCGCCCATCTTTGATAAATTTATTGTCTTTTTGCACACACAACAATACGCAGCATGTCTATCCTGCTTCACTTCTCTCACCCATTCATGTTTATTCAGCCATGAGGGATTAAATACACACTTTCCCCTTTTGTTGATAACAAAAGGATAAAAAATGGCAGTGCCCATAAAACTGAAAGGGAGAGCACTCTATTCATATGAAAAGTGTACAAACACTACGTCCCAACACAAACTTTCTCAACAAACTCGACCCAGGCAGAAAATAAGTTTTAAACGCATTTTTTTACAATTTAAATAATCCCGGGATAGTATAGACCTCAAATACACACATATTAAATATTGTCTCTTATATAAACCCCATAGATTGATAGAAATTCCAGGGTTTTTCAAGGAATTAACTGAAAATAAAGAGTTTTCAAGGGCCATTTTTCAAAATCAAGGGTTTTTCAAGAAAATAATCATTTTCAAGGGTTTTTCAAGAGCTGTGCGAACCATGAATTTTTTGTAGGGGGGTGGGGGGGGGGGGGGAGGATTTTAACCTACATGACTTAGTTTTGTGTGTGTATGTATGTTTGTATAACTTTTATTTATCTTTTTCCCCACAATTGTGTCCTCTATGTACATTCATTTTGTCACGATGTCATATATGTTTTGTTTTTTTCTGACTTCTCCCTCATGTCCACTGACTTCTCCCTTCTGGCCCTTGACTTCTCCCTAAAGTCTTGGGAGGGAGAAGTCACTTCTCCCTAAAATCAGCTGCCAGGCTGACCCCTGCTGGTCATAATGCAAAATAAGATGATATGAATATTTGTAGCAGTAATATGTGTTTGTAGCAGTAATAAGTGTTTGTAGCAATGGTCCGGTAGCTACAATTGTTGTACAGTTGTAGCTACATCACTACAAAGACTGTTACCACTACAAGTCAGTTACGTTTCTACTCAGAACAATACTCAATATAAAATAATGTGATCAATTACAATCTGTAAACATTCATGGTTATAGCCGAAATATATTTGAAAATAATTAAAATTCTGATTTCAAATTGAATCGAATATTGACTTTTGAATCGAATTTTGAATCAAATTTCGAATTTTCACAGGATATACAGTGGAACCCTGTTAATTGAATAATACCTTGTCAGTGAAAAATATTCAATTAACAAGACAGTACAATTAACAGGAGCTGGGTCACTTTCCTGTCTTCTAGTGATAATGTGAGCATTTATTCTATCTTGTCTGACAGAGCTCGGTGAAACAAGACAATAGCTTAAATACGAATAATGGATGTATGGTGGTCAAAATTTCTATAACTGTGGGAAATTCAGTGGCTGACGGGGTAATTCTTCAACAGATTACAAGAATTTTTATTCAATTAACAGTTTACCCTACAATCTATTTGCAATTAACATGTCAAATTTATACTGAAGGAATAGTAAATGGTTTGGTGTTTGAAAGTCATATGCAATTAATTGGCACATTAATTATTTGAGTGCTAGAAGCCACTATCATGGCTCTAGTGAACAGTGCTAGGAGCCACTTTAGTGGCTTAACAATTGATGCATTAGCTTGTTTACTAACACCTAGATGTGAGTCTTCCATGGAAGACGTGTGTCGCCTGCACTATATTTTAATATTTCAGACAGAATTCTAAGTGGAAAAGGGGCATAACTCTGGAAAAAAATACAGTGGATCAAAAAATAAAATAGGAGGTGCACAATGCCATTATGTGATAAAGAATCACTGAAAGTTTCATCAAAATCCATTCATAGATTAAAAAGGAGTGGCGGATAAGAGAAAGTGTGACGTGGACGACGACGCAGATGACAAAAGTAATCCCTATATGTCACTCCCCACTTCGTGGGGCAGGCGACACAAAAATGGTTTGGTTACAGTTTAATGGAGTGTGCATGTTGGCACTCTCCAATAAATTAAAACAAAACAAATTACTTTTGAACAAAATCTTGTTAAATTGAGGCTACTCTTGCTGGTAGTTCCGTATCTTTGAAAAAAATACCTTTGTTTCAAATCACATTTCAGGGTTCATACAAAAATTTGCTCACAAAGTTCAAGGGTTTTTCAAGGGTTTTTCAAGGGTTTCTTCTTTTTTCTTCAAGGGCTACATATACAATTCAGCTTGTTGTATGAGCTCTAAAAATCTAAGATTCATGTGACACGGATCTGACTTTGGAAGTCATGAAGTACTGGTATCCAAAGTGTGATCTGTGTTACAGTAATCTTGGTAAAACGTTCCATACTTTTTTATGTTTTTTTTTTAACTGAGCGACACGAGCGCAACAAACAAGTAAAAGGCGAGTACACATATAATTACAATGCCCAGGAAATAGCTTGGTATTCAAGGGTTTTTCAAGAGATTTCTGAAAGTTCAAGGGTTTCTCAAGGGCTAATTTCAAATTCCAGGGTTTTTCAAGAAAAAACTCATTTTCAAGGGTTTTTCAAGAGCTGTATGAACCCTGCATTTGAAAAATAATTTAGCACTCTGCAATTTAAATTAAAGAAATAGCCAATTAAGTGGACTTCACTGTACAACTCACTTACCTCAAATGTCAGCCTGTAATTGTAACCTGATTGTCGAATCTTCACAGTAGCAAGCATACCTGTGTACCTGAGTTGCCTCAATACAATCTGATCATCAAATTTACAAGCTGCCTGTAAATTAAGAAGACATTGCTTATTCGTTCCTGCTTATGAATTCATTTTAAGAATAAACAAACTCTCTTAGAGGTCTGTTTTTTCCCATATACAATTCAACATTTTCTGGTCTTGAAATTTAGTCCCTATTTATTTATTTTTATTAACCCTTTACCCAATGTAACAGCCAAAACCGGCTAGCGCTATTCTCAACAAGAGGCCCCATGTGGCCTCAATTGCTCACCTGCCAAAGTGGCTCAAAGAAGTATTTGGGCTCACATTCAGTTAGACATGGTTCATCAACACTACAAAGGAATGAAGTCATGAAAGGCAAATTTTATGGAAAAACACTAAGGAATGGATTTGAACAAACCTGAACCTAACATGCACCCCCTTTGCACCCCTCACCCCAACCATAGAAAGCCCCAATATTAAGCCGGGGGCTC
Organism: Pictodentalium vernedei; assembly: GCA_031216915.1. Classification (NCBI taxonomy): domain Eukaryota; kingdom Metazoa; phylum Mollusca; class Scaphopoda; order Dentaliida; family Dentaliidae; genus Pictodentalium; species Pictodentalium vernedei. The sequence goes on from CM062293.1 coordinate 212,693,595, forward strand.
AAATTGAACAACCTTGAATCTCCCCCCCCCCCCCCCCCCCCCCCCCCCCCTTATGAATGCAGGATACCAAATATCAAAAGCTTCTGATTGGTGGATTGGAAGAAGAAGATTTTTAAAGAATATTCCTCATATTGCACTAATCTGAACATTTGGGCTCCCATTGAGAGCCCAAATATGGACCCAGGGATTTGATTTCAACAAACATCTGAATGAATCTTCCACAGATGTTATATGTGAAATATAAAGGCCTTTGGAGCAATGGTATGGGAGAAGAAGATTCTTTAATGTTTTTCCCTTTAATCACAGTGTTAAAATATGATGACTCAGCATTTTTTCAAAGTCCTGGAAAAGTGCCCTATGAAAACAAGAGCAACGCTAACGCGTGTGCTGATGCCCTTGAAGGTAGCAAAGTCAGACTTGCATGTAAATAAATAACTTCTGAATGTCTGAAGAGAATTGGTTCATCCAAACAACTTTGAATGAACGGAATTAAAAAACACTATGATTCTTGTGTCATCCATATTCATATGAATATATCAATATGTAGTAGGTTAAAATGACATGCACTGGGCAGTTCAGAAATAGTTGACTAGAAAAAATTGGGATAGTGGACTAAAAAAAAATTGGGCAGCACTTCCCCGATAAGTAAGAATAAAGCTAAAATTGACATCCATATTTATATGGTTATATCGATATGTAGTAGGTTAAAATGACATGCAACTTCCCCACCAAGCACTGGGCAGCACAGAAATAGTGGACTACAAAAAATTGGGCAGCACTTCTGCCATCGGCACTGGCCAGTAAGAATAAAGCTGAAATTGGCATCCATATTTATATGGTTATATTGATATGCAGTTTAAAATTACATGCAACCTCCCCTGCAAGCACTGGGCAGTACAAAAATAGTGGACAGCACTTCCCCTATAGGCACTGGACAGTAAGAATAAAGCTGAAATTGGAAAATTTGTGATTTTTTAATTCAAAAAGAGGCATAACTCTTGCAAGAATGGTCGGAGTGAACCTCCAAATTGAACTTGACCTGTATTTTGACATTAGTAATAAGCAAATAAAATTTGAAATCGATTGGTGCGGTGATACAATTTTAAATGATCTGGAACCAAAATGACTATAATTCTTGTGTCATCCAATTTATATGGATATATTGATATGTAGAGGTTAAAATGTCATGCAACCTCCCCTGCAAGCACTGGACCGCAGAAAAATAATGAACTAAAAAAAAAATTGGGCATCACTTTGCCCTACATGCTATGGTACAATTTACTTTAGTCAGAAACAGAGGCCAAAAACAAACAGGGGCCATAACTCTACCAAACATGAATGGACAAAACACTAGGTACAAGGGCATCCGTTCTCCCAAGCTGCCCTATCACCATACCAAAGAACATTAAAATCTGACAACTGATGCTTGAGTTATAATACAAAACGTTTGTACGGACAGATGTACGGATGGACGAACAGACAGAGACCTCGACTATATATCCCCTCGAAACTTTTTTGGGAGCATAAAAAACGATGACAATTTTTTTTTTACCATCCTGCTGTTTCTAAGGAAGTTTCACACAAAATAAAAATTCTCAGTGCCGTGTAGTTTGGGAGATATGGGCGTTTTAAATTTTTTCTATTTTCAGCTCCTGCAGTTCCAATAGGGGGACAGGAAAAATGTTTTTGGCATAAATTAGATACTTATGACCCAATAAGCCCTCATATCAAATTTGGTTCAAATTGGCCTCTTAGTTTGTAAAATAGAAATTTTGGTACAATTTGGGCTCCCACAGGAAGCCCAAATATGAACCCAGGGACTTGACTTTAACAAACTTACATCTCACCTCCCTAAGGATGCTGCATACCAAATATCAAAAGATACTAATTGGTGGATCTGAAGAAGAAGATTTTTAAAGAATATTTCTCATATTGCACTAATTTGAATATTTGGGCTCCCATAGAGAGTCCAAATATGGACTAAGGGAATTGATTTCAACAAATATGTGAATCAATCTTCCTATGATATTATATGTGAAATATGAAAGACTTCGGACAAGTAGTCTGAGAGAAGATTCTTTAATGTTTTCGCCATTACCCACAGTGTTAAAAAATGCTGACTCAGCACTTTTTCAAAGTCCCGAAAAAGTACCCTATGATAAAACCGATAGCAATTTTTTTTTACCATACCATTCTGTTGGTCCTAAGGAAGCTTCACACCAAATAAAAATTCTCAGTGCCATGCAGTTTTGGAGATATGGGCGTTTTAAATTTTTTCTATTTTTAGCTCCTGCGGTTTCCATGGGGCGATGGGAAAATTGTTTTTGCATAAATTAGCTACTAATGTCCCAATAAAACCTCATATCAAATTTGGTTCAAATCAGCCTCTCAGTTTGGAATATAGAAATTTTGGCCGGGGCAAAATTCTTGCCCCTCCCAAAACGATGACAAATATAGCCCCTAGAACTTCTCTTGAACAAATCTTAGTCTACACCTCAAAAGGAAGCTGCACACCTAATATCAAGTCTCTGCTACTGCTGGTTCATGAGAAGAAGACTTTTTAAGATTTAGGCTCACTCTTTGGGCGTGGCCCTACCAAGGGGCTGGTCAACTTGATTTGAACAAACTTGAATTGACATATAAGGAACATGCACACCAGATTTGGTTCAATTTGGTTGAGTAGTTTGTGAGAAGAAGTCGATAATGTAAAGTTAACGCCGGATGCCGGACGGACAGCGGACGGATGACTGACGCACAACAGGCTGAAAGTGATTAGTAAAGCTCTCCTTGAGCTTTGTTCAGGTGAGCTAATAATCGGCAATTAATTTTCATTATTTTTTCATTTTTTGTCTCAAAAACATAGGTTATGACCCCTTGTTGGAATGAGCTCGACAAGCTCATTCCAACAAGGGGTCATAACCTACGTTTTAGATATTCAAGAATTTTGTTTGCAAGTGTTGTCTGCTTTTCATGTTAGGTAAAGGGTTAATCTGCTCCCTATTCATCAACAGTCAAATACCGACTCAAGCTCAGGAGTTGAATTTGGACTTTCAAACAGATGTTTACCTCTCAACCCGTTGAGTAATATCCAAATATTTTTCATCAGATCTAGTCATCGCTGCTGTGGAGCAACCATGACTAGATTTGATGGAAAATTCATGAAACTTTTACTTCACACAAGAAATCTTTCGTTAAAAAGTCTACACAACTTAACAGGGGATGAAAGTGTCAATGACACTGTAGCTTAACTTGTGTGTTGTGTTTGATGAAAAGGATAATGTTCAATGTTTATGAAAGGATTTTGAAATAAGACAAGAATTGTGATAATTGGGAACATGTTCATTTCTGTTCCATGTATGCTATGTTTATGATAAAAATAATATGAGGTGTACACTGTACTATAGAGCTGAGGGGTGGGTTAATATGACCTCACATTTCATGTATGTGGCCCTCACAGTTAACGTATATCAACAAAAGTTATCAAGTTACAGTGAAATTATTCCAAAACGAGTCATCCTATCAAGTTACATTAAAATCCCTTCATAAATATGGCCTGTAGACTATGCTAAAGGTTTTCGGGCTTCGGGCCCCTGTAGCCATCAGTTTCCCAATTGCGACGTTCTCATCTAGACATTATATGAAGTCAACCTACCAAGTTACAATGAAATCCCTTAATAAATATGACCTGTAGACTGTGCTAAAGGTTTTTGGGCTTTGGGCTCTGGCAGCCATCATGGTTGAATGATCGCAACCAAAAGGGGACATTCTCATCTGGGCATCATCTGGAGTGATCCTACAAAGTTACAATGAAATCCCTTCATAAATATGACCTGTAGACTGTGCTCAAGGTTTTTGGGCTTCTGGCCCCTGAAGCCGTCACAGTTGACCAATCACGACCAAAAGGGGATGTCATCATCTAGGCATTATATGGAGTCAAGCTTACGGGTTACAATGAAGTCCTTCCATAAATATGACCAATAGACTATGCTAAAGGTTTTGGGGTTTTGGGTTTGGGCAGCCATCAAGGCTGAATGATCGCAACCAAAAGGGGACGTTCTCATCTAGACATTATTTAGAGTAATCCTACCAAGGTACAATGAAATCCCTTCATAAATATGACCTGTAGACTGTGCTAAAGATTTTCGGGCTTTGGATCCCTGTAGCCAACACAGTTGCCTAATGGTGCCCAAAAGGGGCTGTTCTCATCTAGACATTATATGAAGTTAACCTACCAAGTTACAATGAAATCCCTTCATAAATATGACCTGTAGACTGTGCTAAAGGTTTTTCGGGCTTCGGGCTCAGGCAGCCATCATGGCTGAATGATCGCAACCACAGGGGACAATCTCATCTGGGCATCATCTGGAGTGATCCTGCGAAGTTACAATGAAATCCCTTCATAAATATGACCTGTAGACTGTGCTCAAGGTTTTCGGGCTTCAGACACCTGTAGCCATCACAGTTGATCAACCATGACCAAAAGGGGATGTCATCATCTAGGCATTATATGGAGTCAACCTAACAAGTTACAATGAAACCCTTCCATAAATACAACCTCAGACATGCTAAAGGTTTTTGGGCTAGGGCAGCCATCATCATGACCAAATGGGAACGTTCTCATCTGGACACTATTTGGAGTCATCCTACCAAGCTACAATGAAATCCTTCATAATTATGACCTGTAGACTGTTCTAAAGGTTTTCGGGCTTTGGGACCCTGAAGCCGTCACAGTTGCCCAATCGTGTCCAAAAGGGGACGTTCTCATCTAGACATTATATGAAGTCAACCTTCCAAGTTACAATGAAATCCCTTCATAAATATGACCTGTAGACTGTGCTAAAGGTTTTCAGGCTTCGGGCTCAGGCAGCCATCATGGTTGAATGATCACAACCAAAGGGGACAACTCCTCTGGGCATCATCTGGAGTGATCCTGCGAGGTTACAATGAAGTCCCTTCATAAATATGACCTGTAGACTGTGCTCAAGGTTTTCGGGCTTCGGGCACCTGTAGCCATTACAGTTGACTAATCATGACCAAAAGGGGATGTCATCATCTAGGCATAATATGGAGTCAACCTAACAGGTTACAAAGAAATCCTTCTATAAATATAACCTTTTGTCTATGCTAAAGGTTTTTGGGCTCGGGCACCCATCAAGGCTGAATGATCACAACCAAAACGGGAGGTTCTCATCTAGACATTATATGAAGTTAACCTACCAAGTTACAATGAAATCCCTTCATAAATATGACCTGTAGACTGTGCTAAAGGTTTTCGGGCTTCGGGCTCGGGCAGCCATCATGGCTGAATGATCGCAACCATAGGGGACAATCTCATCTGGGCATCATCTGGAGTGATCCTGCAAAGTTACAATGAAATCCCTTCATAAATATGACTTGTAGACTGTGCTCAAGGTTTTCGGACTTCGGGCACTTGTAGCCATCACAACTGATCAATCACGACCAAAAGGGGATGTCATCATCTAGGCATTATACGGAGTCAACCTAACAGGTCACAATGAAATCCTTCCATAAATATGACCTTTTGCCTATGCTAAAGGTTTTTGGGCTCGGGCACCCATCAAGGCTGCATGATCGCGATCAAAATGGGACGTTCTCATCTAGACATTATATGAAGTCAACCTACCAAGTTGCAATGAAATCCCTTCATAAATATGACCTGTAGACTGTGCTAAAGGTTGTTGGGCTTCGGGCTCGGGCAGCCATCATGGCTGAATGATCGCATCCATAGGGGACAATCTCATCTGGGCATCATCTGGAGTGATCCTAAGAAGTTACAATGAAATCCCTTCATACATATGACCTCTAGACTGTGCTAAAGGTTTTCAGGCTTCGGGCCCCTGTAGCCGTCACAGCTGCCCAATCACGTCCAAAAGGCGATTTTCTCATCTAGACATTGTATGAAGTCAACCCACCAAGTTACAATGAAATTCCTCAATAAATATGACCTGTAGACTGTGCTAAAGGTTTTCGGGTTTTGGGCTCGGGCAGTCAACATGGCAGATCATGCCCAAATGGGGAGATTCTCATCTAGACATCATAAGGAGTCATCCTACCAAGTTACAATGAAATCCCTCCACATTAAACATGACCTGCAGACTGTGCTAAAAGTTTTTGGGTTTCGGGCTTGGGCAGCCATCACGGTTGATAGATCATGCCCAAAAGGGGACGTTCTCATCTAGGCATTATACAGAGGCATCCTACCAAGTTACAATGAAATCCCTTCATAAATACAGCCTGTAGACTGTGCTAATGGTCTTTGGGTTTTGGGCTCGGGCAGCCATACCGGTTGCCCGATCGCGACCAAAAGGGGACGTTCTCATCTAGACATGACCCCAAATCTGCATATGAAATTTCGTGATGATCAGACAAGAACTGCGGGGTGTAGCCCGTGCTAAAGGAAAATGTGAACAGACATCACAGACTCACAGACTTCCGCATGCGTGGTGGCAATAGCTTATGTTGACTATGTCAAGTTAAGCTAAAAATTTGGTTAAATATCCTAAAATTTTACACATTTAATGGCAAGAGATTTCCTGTCGTGGGCAAAAATATCTGCCAGCAGCGTGCAAGGAGTTCAACATGTGAAGTCATCAGAAAGCCAGTCAAATGGATGTCAAATTAAATTTGATAATTAGTGTCTTGGTTGACTATATGGAAAGCGTAGAAATCAGTGAAACCCTCTTGTGGGTTGAAGTGAAAGTCTGGAATCTTGTAAAATCTATCAAAACAAATAGAGAAGATTGACATTTGAATAAATTTTCACCAAACTGAACTGTTTTTCACCAGAACCATATGCAAATCTTAACGAGATGTTTTGATTAATTCATCAGGTAAAGGGTGAAACCATAATTCTTTCCTCAGGAGGATAAGTTCAAGAACAATCTATATTTTAAGATGTTTCACTTACCTTGTCTGCATTGGATTTGATACATCGGATGAAGAAAGGATTTGCTTGATTTAATGTTTCCATCAATCTCGATAAGGACCACTGTAAGAAAAGAAGACAAACAATATTATTGTCAATTCATGGCGCATTACGTACACATTAACAGTAATTTACAGACAATAAGAGTGCCCAACAGTCTGATAAATAAATTTCTGGAATTTCCAGCTAATAATGGCTCTAAATAGGATCAGTGTCACCCATGACGTCATGACCAACTTCTGGAAACTTTGTTTACCTCTTGCAGACTACAATTTTAATAAAACTCATGTCACATTAAGTCATATCAGAGTGTATGAAAATGAATTTACCATAAAGTACAACTTCCACAAGAAGTGAATAACCTGTGAGAGATTATGTGTTAAGAAATGATACTATAAATTACTATAATTGTTTCTGTATCACGATCCATCATAGAATAATCAGTAAGCTCATAATTTACAAGTTACAAGATGTCAAAGGGTTTGGGAAAATGTTTTTTCATATTCTCCTCATTACCAACCATCTTAGAATGGACGCTGGGTTGGAGGTGGATGGTGAGGAATGGGATTTTAATCTAGAAATTAGTCAGACTGCATATTTGAGAGAAAGCTTTTTTTCAATGAGGCAAGCATTAGCATCAGTTGTAATGTCAGCAACGCATCCCACCATCCCCACACACTAACAACACTGCAAAAAAATGTTACCCGAGACTCAATTTAAACGCACTTGTTCAGACACCTTTTAAATCCCTTTATATACAGGAGGCCCCACATGACCTGAAGGACTCCCGTGACCAGGGCCCATTGACTCTTCTAATTATTTAAGGATTTGTTTTAAAAATAGTTTGTCACTTATTATTCATTTGTTTCCACTGACTGAGACAGCAGTTTGAGAGAACAAGCACTACCCACAAGGAAACCAGATTATTACAGGTAATTGATGGAAACAGAAAATTACCAATTTACACAGAATACAGAGTGATAAAGTTGAAAAGGTTCAAATGACCGAGCGTCTGATTAGTATGCATTTGGTTTCTGCAAACTTACATCTGATATCACTACCGTACAGACATGACAGTAAGCCCAGGGGGCACATCGAAGAAATGGATATACAAATGGGGAGGGGGGGGGGGGGGGGTGCTTAGCCCTAAATGAGACCGAATGTAAAATGAAAAGTTGACCAGCCAGGAATGATTTGTGTACAGGACAGTTAATCTTGTTAGTGTATGTTATGTTCCCATTGATATTAAATAAATTAATAATGTACATAAAGTATTATGTGTTTGTTTTATTCGTTTTTTCCATCGTCATTCAAAAATACATTTAAAAAAAAAAATCAACAAAAATCAGCACGAAATATCAACAAAATATCGATGTTAACAAAAGAGGTCAAAAACGCACGTGGTCAATTTGTTTTCACCTGGAAACATGTTCGTTCAGTTCTTACATTTCCATTTTGAATTGTGTTTATTAAAAAAATATTTGAACTGTGTTTAGTATTACTCACGCAAAAAAAGGTGCTCTCAGTATTCATAACTCCCATTGAGAAAAAACAAACAAAATAATCCATTCACATGTGAGCATTTACATGTACATGCATTGGTAAATTCTGTTGCGTTCACTTTCTCCAAGTGCAAGATGAACAGGGGGCAGTTCACAGCCAACACTGTTGACACCGGATAACTATCTGCAGTATCCATTCCCCAGTTATTGACATATTGACACTGAACCTGACTGTTATTACCAGAGAAGAAAAAAATTGGTGGGGGAGGGAGGGAGGCTCAGACATGCAGACCTGTCAGTCTGTACAGGCCAATAAGTTGCAAGATGCAAGATAGTCACAAAGAATTTCCTCACATTTTTTCGTCAATGATTCTTTCAACAAGCATCAGAGATGGAAATTTTCTTGTAGTATCATGCAACATATTTTTACTGGTACTGAATTTACAAAAAAAAATCATGAATCATTGTCCCTTGTCCTTGATTTGTGGTTTGCTGCCTGTAGCTGAATTCTGCATGTGGATGGAATGGGCAGAAAACTCTTGGTTCAAAATGAAGGCATTTACACAGCTGGACATGCATTTAATCTGTTCATATATAAGGGGAGATTAATTTTTGTGTTATCTCACAATAGAATTTTTTTCAGTTTTCAACAAACTTTCAATTCCACTTTTTTTTTTACACAAAATGGATAAATTTGGTATAAACCATAACAATAGTATATACAAGAGACAGACCCAAGGGGGGCCTGAGGGCACTCACCTGACAAGATAGACTAAATATCAACCCAGGGAATTGATTTCAACAAGTTGCATCTGCCCCTCCTAAGAAAAGCTTACACCAAATATTCTCTAAGTATCAATTTTTTTAGTATTATCAACTTTAATCCCAAACAAATTATTGTAAATTTATATTTCAAGTCTAGCTGTAAGAATTTGCATAATTTCATGTTCTTACTGTAGCCAGTATCATGTCAGGACATCGCAATTCAGACATGAGGTGAAATGAAAAGTTCACACATGTAGTCAATAGCATGTATGTCTACCATTTGCCTCTTGGATGGCAAGACATCAACGGCGCATGGACCTGATAAGTCTCTGGATGTCACCCAGTGATACTGCATTCCATTCCTGCCTTAGAACATTACGTAACTCACCTAACGTCTGAACATCACGAAGTCGTACCTGACGGTCCAATTGATCCCAAAGATGCTTGATTGGCGACAAATCTGGCGAAAGTGGGGGCCAGGGAAGAAGTTCGATGATCTGCTCCGCAAGAAAGTCAGAACAGCTACCCGCCGTGTGACATCGGGCATTGTCTTGCTGGAATAACTGTGCATTCTGATGTTAGCATTGAACAACATGACAACAACAGCGTTAAGAATTTCGTCCCTATATCGCTGTCCATTTAAATTACCACTGATGAAGATCAACTGCATTTGATGAATTTTGGAAAGAAATTCATGGGTGCTATCAGATTTATGCCCCTTCTGGTACCCCCTGTGGGTGCAGCAAGTTTATTTGTACAAGTTTGAATTGACATATGATAGGGAACATGCACACCAAATTTGGTTCAATTTGATCCAGTAGTTTGTGAGGGTTAGTCAATAATGTAAGGTTCATGGCGGACAACGGCACATGATAAGTTAAGCTCCCTTCAGTGAGCTAATAATAGGTCACCTGAAGTTACTTATACTTGAGAGGTCATGTTTTTATTTAATTTATATTTCGAGTTTATATAATTTTGATTTCACATAACCGCTGCAGTATGAGAAAATATTTGGCAGACAATGCACTGACAAAAACACGTGAGCATGCTTCATAAATAAACAAACTATATTTAAACTGACCGCCCTGGTGTACAAAACATGGCTTTCCCTTGTTTTGTTTTCAAAACAGTCTTTCATGTAGCATGGATCAAACTGGATATTACAACTCGGGGAATTAATTCATATTTATTTTTGAGCAGCTATGTTTGTAGGGATCATATCACTGTCATCAGGTAATTTCTCAACTCATTTTCAAAAGTAAAAAAAGTGAACAATTTGGGTCACTGAACACGCTGTCATTAATAATTTATGAACTGGGAATTTCCCATTCGTCTTCAACATAAAGGTGATAAACATGAGGGCTGACAATAATAAATAACACAAAAGCATGTAGTTTGGAAATTTTATTTTTTTAGCTGAAAATGTGGAAAGATTAAGTTGAGAAAAAAACAACACCAAAACACTTTCACATAATTTTATTTTTATTGAACAAATGAAATTTTCATGCACATTTTCGTGATGACCTGTGTGTTGAAGAATGCTTCACCGGTACCGGTAGTCAAAACTTTTAATTTGGAGAAATATGGTGTAGTCTTATTTTGGGGTGATACCCCAAAAAATATGTTTTCTAAAAAGTTGGAGGTGGGCTTATCCACGAGAGTGGGCTTACTGACGGGTCAGTACAGTAAGGGTTTCATGTACCAAACATCAACAAATTCTGACTGGTGGACCAGAATAAGATTTTGAAACAATTATCCTCAAATTGCACAAAGGAAAAATATGAAAGCAAGCACTTGATTGAACTAAATTTGAATCAGACCCCATGAGGATACTGCATCCTAAATATCAAACTATTCTGATTGATGGATCTGAGGAAGGAAGTTTCCAAAGTGTTTTCCTCATACTGTGCCAAGTTCAAATTCAGGTTGCCAAAGGGAGACTAAAAATGAACCAAGGGATTTGATTTGAACAAATTTAAATCTGACCCTCCTAAAGATGCAAATATCACAAATATTAAAAGATTTTGACTGGTGGATCTGAATAAGATTTTTTCTCATATTGCACTAAGTTAAAAGTTGGGCTCTGATAAGGAGCTCTAATTTGTACTCACCAACTTGATTTGAACAATCTTGATTCTGAACCCCATAAGGATGCTGTGTACCAAATATCCAAAGATTCTGGCTGGTGGTTCAGAAAAAGATTTTCAAAGAATAGTTCTCATTACTGTATAAAGTGAAAATTTGGTCTCCAACATGGAGCCCAAATAGGAACTCTGGGACTTGAATCTGAACTCCAGAAAGGATGCTGAATCATATATATTAAAAGATTCTCACTAGTGGATCAGAAGATTTTCAAAGAGTACTCCTTATATTGCAGCAAATTAAAATTTTGTGCTCCACAGGAAGACTTGAATTGAGCAAACTTGAATATGACCCCCCCCCCCCCCCCCCCACACCCCAAAAAACATAAAACACCCTCTCCACCCAAGTATGCTGTATAACAAATAACAAAATATTTTAACTGGTGGAGACAAAAAAGATATTCAAACAATATGCTGCATATTGCAATAAGTTAAAATTTAGGCACAAACAGCGAGTAAAAATATGAACCAAAGGAATTAATTTAAACAAATTTGAATTTGACCCCAATAAAGATGATGAAGACCAAAATTCAAGATTCTAACTGGTGGATCAAGAGAAGGGTTTTAAAGAATTTTCCCTCATATTACACTAATTTAAAATTTGGGCTTGGAAAAGGGATGGAGCCAAAGTATGAACCCAGGGACTCAATTCGAACAAACGTGAATCAGCCCCCATTTAACAATGCTGTATACAAAATGTAAAAAAATCTAAATGGTGGGTCAGAAGACTTTCAAACAATATTTGTCCGGATAGACTAAGTTAAATATAAACCCAGGGACTTGATTTGAACAAACTTGAATCTGATCCTCCTAAGTATCAATTTTTTTAGCATTATCGACTTTAATCCTAAACAAATTATTATAAATTTATATTTCAAGTCTAGCTGCAAGAATTTGCATAATTTCATGTTCTTACTGTAGCCAGCGTCATGTCAGGACATTGCAATTCAGACACGGGGTGAAATGAAAAGTCCACACATGCAGTCAATAGCCTGTATGTCTACCATTTGCCTCCTGGATGACAAGACATCAACGGCGCATGGACCTGATAAGTCTCTGGATGTCACCCGGTGATACTGCATTCCATTCCTGCCTTAGAACATTACATAAATCACCTAATGTCTGAAGATCATGAAGTTGTACCCGGCGGTCCAACTGATCCCAAAGATGCTCGATTGGCGACAAATCTGGCGAAAGTGGGGCCAGGGAAGTTCGATGATCTGCTTCTCAAGAAAGTCAGAACAGCTACCCGCCGCGTGACATCGGGCATTGTCTTGCTGGAATAACTGTGCATTCTAATGTTAGCATTGAACAACATGACAACAACAGCATTAATTTCGTCCCTATAACGCTATCCATTTAAATTACCACTGATGAAGATCAGCTGCACTTGATGGTGCAAGGAAATGTCTGCCCAAACCACTACACTACTACGCCCAAATTGTCACATTCCCACATGCAAGCATTAGAAAACCGTTCTCCTTTTCGGCGATACACTCTTGCCCTACCATCAGCGCGCCATAGATAAATTTGTGATTCATCAGGAAAAAGAACTGTGCTCTAACGCTGCTGAGTCCAGCAAACACACTGACGTACCCATTCCATTCTGACCGTACAATGACGTTGGGTAAGGATTGGTCAGTGGTATGGACGCATACTTCAGATGCCGTGTTCAGCAAGTCTGTTGCGAACAGTTTGTGTACTGATTCTATTGTTAGTTCTACCAGGAGTAATTGCTGCTGTCCTCTTCACCGGAAGGAAGCGATCCCGCAAGTGAGACGTCCTGATGTGTCGGTCTTGTGCAGGGATCGTAACTCTCTTCGTCGACCTGAACGCGATCTGTCGGCAGTAGATCCAGTGGTTCTATACCTTCCAATGAGATGGTAAATAGTGGCCACAGTGACTTCAAACTCAGCAAAAAACTCATCTGGAGGTATCCCAGCCTCAGGTATACCAATGGCACGCAACCTCTGATTTTTGGTTAACTTTGGCATTTTTTTAAAATGTCGGAAGACAAAAACTAGTGCGTTTTCTCAATAACCCAGGCTCTCTAGCACAACATAACACAAAGAAAACCGTTGGTCACCCATTCAATTTGACATTCTCGGGTAGCATGTGCTATTTTGAAATCCGTAGCAAAATTGTATATGGTTGGGTGGCCAACAACAAGTCATTAAAACTGTTTGCACGATTTCTCACAAACATGAAACATTAGAACTATTATATTTCATCCTTTGTGCTATTTTTTCACATTTGTCTCTATTATACTTTCTTTTTTGTCTCAATATATATATCAAATATCAAAAGATTAGTGCTTCAGGAGATTTTTTAATTTTTGAAAACTTGCTGACACAGCATTTTTTTTTTATTCCCCACAAGGTACCCTGTGACACAAGCAATTGCAATTTTTTTTCGCCCATTCTGTTCTACTGGTCCTAAGGATGCTTCATACTAAACAGTTCTCTGTTCATGCGGCTTCGGAAGTATGGGTGTTAGAAATTTTTTCTATTTTTAGCTACTGGGGATTTCCATGAGGATTTGTGAATTTTTATTTTTTGCATGAATCAAGTGCTTATGACCCAATATTGCCACATGCTAAATTTGGTTTCAATCAGCATATCGGTTCTCAAAATAGAAATTTTGGGTGGAGATAAAAGTCTTGCCTCTCCCAGAATAACTGAGAATAAAGCCTCTCAAATTCTCTTGAACAAACTGTAGTGCATAACTCAAAAGGTGCTTGAATACCATACATCAAGTTGTTTCATCCATCGGATCTTGATCAGATTTTAAAAAATCTGAGGCAATTTTTCTCTGCCCTCCCCATTTGAGGGTGGGGGGGGGGGGGGGGGGGGGGAGGGGGGTGCAACATATCAATTTTAACAAAACTGAATATCCCCTCCCCTGTCAACATTCACAAGAAATTTTATTGTAATTGGTCCTGTAGTTTGGGAGGAAAAGACTTCAATACCATCTTCACAACGGATGGTGGAGCATGATCACAAAAGCTCACCCTGACTTTCAGTCCGATGAGTTAATAAAGCAAAGTTGTGCCTAAATATGCTTATCCTCTATAAGCAAGAGAAGTGATCATTCATTTGCATTAAAATCTGGCAGAACTAAATAACCATTATATTATCTTTGTAACTAATAATCATTTCGACAATCACTGAAAAAATGTATGCTGCACAACTTTAATTAACCCTTAAGGGACTGGACAAGAGTCATATATTACCATCAGCCCACAGACTGGGCTTAGCAGTGATTTCTAGTCAAATCTTGACTACCTGTCACTGCTTAGGCAGCCAAGACTTGACTAGATGTCTTGACAGATGTGCCTGCGAAAGCAGCTTAGTCTCTTGACTAGAAAGCACAGCATAGGTAATTTGTCTATTGTCAGCAGGACCTGCTCATGATGGCATATTAAGGGCACCTGTTCTGAGGTCATAAAAGGAGGAATAGGCTTTAGAGTTAACCAACACAATTCATGTTTTCTGCTCATCTTTTTTCACAGTGATAATATCTTCTGCACATTGATATGCACACTGATAGTCACTACACAGCTCAGAGCCCCCAAACTACCATTCACTCACAACTCAGACCGAGTATCACACTTTTCACCTGAACTATTTTCCCTTATTAATGAAACACCTTTTGCAAATCTGCACACATTCACATAACACCTTTTAACTGGTTGAGTGCTAGAAGCCACTATCAGGGCTTTCAAAATATGAGGATACCAGAGCAAAAGCCAACACTTTCCTTGCTTATATTTCAAATTCAGCCAAACACAAATATTATTTTGTTTATATGCATTTGTTTTATTACAAATTATAGGAGAGTGCCTCTGGGCACTCTCCAATAATTTGTAATAAAACAAGTTTTGAATAACAAATTCAGATCACCAAAAATAATCTAGCCCTCAACCAGTTAATTACTCTTACCTGACTATCAACAAAAGGCTGAAGTATATTCCAAATAAAATACCCTAACAATTGTTGCACCTATTAAACCTGACACATCTGACTTTTAACCAACATTGTCTATTCTCGGATATATCTTATTAATGTCTCCAAAATATTTAAACACAACCCACCAGAGTCTCGATCTCAAACAAAACATTTCTCACCTTTGACTTCAAAGCATGCAGACCAACTACTTGCTCACCATGACAGCTAATTTGGAAATTCCAATTAAATTACAGAAAGCTTTGTCAGCTCTGGGCATCTCTTGTCCTATCAACTGGACTCTACAGATGAAAGACTATTATAATCCCTGATGGGTACGGGTGTGGGATGGGAAAATCTCACCCGAGGCTTGACGAGTGTCTGGACCAAATATCTTGTCCCGAGGGTGAGATTCTCCCATCCCACACCCGTACCCATCAGGGGTTATTTTTCTCCCCCACCATACAGCGGTTAAGTTAGCGAGAGTTAATCGGCGGTCACATGCTGATATAATCAAGTTATTTGGTATTCGTTGTTTTGAAAAACTAATGACACCATGGGAAAGAGCATGCAAAAGTTATGTATAAACCAAAGGTATAAACCACGAAATCGATTAGGAACGGTGGCATCTTGGGGTTTAAAGAGCTTTAGAGCATCAAACTTTGATCACACGGCATTCTGATGACGTCAAAATGAATTAGTTGGTAGCAAGAAACTGATACGATATACATGACGTCATAATAACGTTATAAATGTGTAACGTCACGTGGGTGGGGTGGGATACATCTGTCTCTCCCTGCTATCTCACCCTGGACAGACGTATGTTACACATGCAGTGGGGGGAGAAAAGAGTGTCCATCTGACACTGAAATTTGATGTAGAGGCGGATACTACCACCACACCTCCTTCAGGGAGAGGTAGAACCTTTAGTAGAGGTGGGTCGGTGGTGAATTTTCAAGTCGGTGTCAGTGTTTTTTAAGAAGTAAAACCACAGTTGTGGTGCGGTTATCGGTGGTGGAACAGGCCAAGTTCATTCATGGAATTTAGGTAGATTTTGCAAACTTGCTTACCCAGTGCAGTGTGTGAAAAACATCGAAACGTTGTCATTCCTTGACAAGGATAAATTAATAGAACTGAAAAGAATGTTTGGCTTATTTGATGTATACTGTAAAGTTCAAATTACACACAAATTTGTAGAGTTAAGGTTGGGCTTTAACTTTCTGTTTGTTGTCCTCCATATAATTAAAACACTATTCTCCATATAATTACAACACAGTGATATTTATTCAAATAAATCAATATTCATTCTTGCGCCTCGATTCATTTATCACCTATTTTCGATTGTCAACAAAAGAAAATTCCTGTTACCCATGTGTAATGTAGAGACCACATGTCACTTCACTGTCTTTAATTATCTTTGAAGATTGAAGACTTGAGCATAGACCACGCCTACAAAGGAATCATGACCAATCAGCAGCCAGCCATGATGTCATGACTCCAGTACAATGCAAATGAGGTACTGCAAAGTGTCTTGCTTCTGTTTTGTTTACTTTAAACTAACTTTTTCTTGACTATATTTTACTGTACTGTCGAATCATTCATCGACATTCATCGAGTGTTGATCAGCTCGGACTCTCACTGCACTCTCCATTAGAATCACTAATTACAGCCAGAATGATTCCACCACAGAAGCTACCTGACATGTTAACATGTCTGAATGTGGGCAACACCAGAAACTGGACCATCCATGTTTCTGGTGATACCTTCCAGGTGATATTGGACCCCAACAAGGAGACAAAAGAAGCCAGCAGCCAGACCATCTGCCTCTCTGGGGAGTTGTAACACCTTTGCCCAGCTGGGCTCTGGTTCACACCCGGAGAACACTGAAAAAACTAAGTGCAAGAAAAAGAAGAAAAGCCCGTCCTCAATGCGCCAGGATGCCAAGCGCTCAGAGGACTGGAAGAATCCCGCAAAGAGAAGGAAGAGGAGATGGAAGTCCACACCTCTAGCCAGCAGGAAAAACCTCCAACAGATACAACCCTTACAACAGACATCTCTCTCTCCAGTACCATCTCCAGTCTGAACCCCCAGGCTAAAGAGGGAGATGACGAATAAATGAATAAGCTTGCACTTGAACTAGAAAAACAGATCTTAGGTACCGAAGAAGACCCTGAACAAACAGAAGAGGACTTGGCAAAAGCCACTTTTTGAAAGTTTGAAAGTTTTGAAATCAAGTGCAGGAACGACATGAAAATCATAAGAAATCAGCTGACAGAACTTAGAAAGAAAATGGCTGAACTATATTCCAGCATCGCTTCAGCAACATCATCACCACAAAACAGGGCGATACCACAACTTCCATCACCAATAATCAAGGAATCGCCACCTCCACCTCCAAAGAACAAGAGGAAACCCCAAAAATAGCAAGAACTGCCGAGCAGCCACCAGTCAACTACAAGCAGTTTGTGTACGAGAAACAACACACCGACATCTATCCACTTATGGGATGCACGTCGCATCTTCAAGTGCAGATTCTTTCGGAAAGTTAAAAAATTTATAGTAATTTATATATTTTTTATACTTACCAATGACCCAGACTTAGCTGGTGCTAACTCTAACAAAACCAGGGCCAAACACAAATTTTGCCCCCAATCCCCAAAATTTGCATCCAAAACAAAAAGAAATCATGTCCTAAAGGACCTCCATACTACGCCTCTACTGCGCATGCGCAGTGACGCAGACGTCCCGAAATTGGCGCCAATTATCATTCTTACTGGCAGTGCCTGGTCAGCGCTATGTACTCAGCGGGGAGGCAAGAGTTCTCAACTCCAGGGAGGGCCATCCCCATCTGGGTCATTGGTAAGTATAAAAAATATATAAATTACTATAAATTTTTTAACATTTTTATACTGTACCAATGACCCAGACTTAGCTGAATAGTAAACAGGCTGGAGGGCCTAGGACATAGAGGAAAATCCAATAAGCTCAACTATATAGTAAAGAGGTAACCCCTTAAGGAGAAAAGGAGTATTAGGCTTTACATGTATCTTTCTTATTTAATATTAAATTAGAAAGATACACTACCCTTAATAATTGAGCACAATAACATTCATGTTCTCTATTAACATCCAGTATAACCCTTATACTAATTATTTTTAAAGCAAGCCAATAAATAAAGTAGTCCAGAGAATTGAGACTCTTTATAGTCATTTAAAAGTGTCCGAGTATTGTATATTAAAGCCCGAGCTACACTTTAAAAATAAGACATGAATGAATTTTAACATTAATATTACACTTTAAAACCATCCCGGAAGCGACTCAGAAATACTGACTTGGAGGAGGCATTCCCTTGCTTTTCACTATAAAGCAGGTGACCTAAGGGAACACCCGCCCCCCCCCCTTCCCCTTGCCCTGGGTCAAATAGCCCAGAGCGAAGAGGGCAGCCGGACGGAGTCACTGCCGGAACAGAAAGCCTGCATAACTATAGTTGCAACTGTTTAGTGGACGACATTCTGAGCAACAGATAACGGACCTAAACAATGCAGGTCTCCAGAAATGGACTCAATATTTCTGAGATAAAAATTCGTAAATGTGGATGGCTGAGACCAATAAGCAGCCTTCATTATATCTGTAATAGCAACACTATTAGCATAAGCCCAGGAAGTAGAAAGAGCTCTTACTTCATGAGCAGAAATCTTAAGCACAGACTGCTGAGAAGAAGATAAATCTTCATAAGCAGTACGGATAGTTAATTGAATCCATCTAGCAATAGAATGGACCGAAATGTCCTTTCTATTAGGCATCAAAGACAGAAAGAAACGTTTCCGTCCCTTTCTGATAAACTGAGATCTCTGTTTATAGATACGTAATGCTCTAACAGGACAGAGTAAAGGCCTACGCCCGTCTGAAGACGGAAGAGCCTTAATAACAATAGGTTCCGGATATTTATTAGGAGCCTGATTCTTAGCTAAAAAACCCACATTAGTAGTGAAGGTGATAGTGTTCCCAACACTACGATAATGAGAATCATCCACCGATAGTGCATGAAGCTCACTGACTCTTCTAGCAGAAGAGAAAGCTAAGAGAAAAGCTGTCTTATAAGAAAAGAATTTGAAATCTACTGTCCCAAGAGGTTCAAATGGCTTTTCCTTCAATTTAAGAAGAACCCAAGCTAAATTCCACTTAGGAATTAATCTAAGAGTTCTGGGTCTATTTATCGAAAAGTTTCTAACCAACTTAGATAAAGAGACATTAGATCCAATTTGTAAACTATCATGATGTGCATAGGTATCAGATAACATAGATCTATAACCCTTTATAGTAACAGGCTGCAGTTTGATTTCGTCAAACAAGTATACTAGAAAGTTTGCAATGTCTGGTATAGAGGGATCGAATATATCTACAGAATGATCCCTACACCAACGACGAAAAACCTTCCACTTAGCCGCATAGTTTAGCGAAGAGGAGGTCCTCCTACAGTTAGAAATCGCGTCCACTGCTCGTCCTGTAAAGTGCTTGCCATGCAAGAAGGACCGCACAATGGAAAAACGTGAAGGTTGAGACCTTGCGGGTTGTGATGGAGTTGGCGTGATTTCCCCTGCGAAAGAAGATCCTCCCATGGAGGAAGCTTTCGCGGTAGGTCCCACAACAGACACCTGAGTAGATTTATCCACGGTCTCTGTGGCGACAGAGATGCTACCAACAGAATCTTGCATTGAGATTGTTTTATCTTTAGCAATACTTGTTGAATTAACGGCGCTGGAGGATACGCATATCCTATCATTCCGTCCCAAGGGATCGACAGAGCGTCTACTGCAAATGCTCTTGGATCCGGACACGGAGACACATACGTCTGCAACTGATTGTTGAGATGTGTCGCAAATAAGTCTATCATTGGCCGTTCCCATTGGTAGCAAATCTGATTGAATACTTGTTTGTTGAGAGTCCACTCCGACGGCAACAAGCGACCCTTTCGTGAAAGGGAGTCTGCTAGCACATTCAGACGATCCGGTATGTGACGGACCGAAAGAAGAACGTGATGTTCTAGCGCAAACAGAAGGATTCTTTCCGTTAGATTGAACAACGGAACTGAATGAGTGCCTCCCTGATTCCGTATATACGCCACTACTGTCGTATTGTCGGATAGGATTTGGACATGAGCATCGTGAATAATGTCCATCCAGTGACGTAACGCAAGCCAAATTGACATCATTTCCTTGATGTTTATGTGCTTGCACAGGAATTGCGGATCCCAAAGACCCTGGCATCTCGAATCCGTTGGGATTAATGATGCACCCCAACCTGTTTGACTGGCATCCGTCATAACGGTAAAACTCGGATCCGGCAACTGCAGCGGAACTCCCTGAGTTAACCACTGAATGTTTGCCCAAGTCTGAATCTCTTGTTTCACTTGATCTGACAAGAGAACGTCTACATCGAGCGAATGAATTTTCACACTCCAATTCTGAGTCAAGAAAATTTGAAGAGGACGTGTGCGTAACCGCCCCATCGGAATGAGATCCGCGGCGGCTCCGCACAGACCTGTCAGTCTCATAAATTCTCTCGCCGTGACTTTGTCTGCGTGCAGACAATAGCGAGCGTAACAACTGACTAATTTCGCTCTGGTTAACGGCAGACGAATGAGATTGTTGTGCGTCCCGAAGCTCATTCCCAGATGAGTGAATGACTTGGACAGCACCAGATCCGACTTCTCCTCGTTTACTATAAAACCGAGACGTCGGAGCAATAGAAGAAGATTCTGAACATCGTTCTGAAGCATTAACTCGTTGCCGTACCTCTGAAGAATGTCGTCCAGGTAGGCCGACGTTACCGCAGACGAATGAGCTCGGAAGTAGATCATTAACGAGTTCATTACCCGAGTGAAAGCCCAGGGTGCTAGATTCAATCCGAAGCACATCGCCCGGAATTGATACACCACTCCTAGGACTGCGAAGCGTAGATACTTTCGGAATGTCGGATGTACCATGACGTGAAAGTACGCATCTTTGAGATCTATGCTCGTTGCATAATCGTTCACCCGAATACTCGCTCTGACCGATTGAATCGTCTCCATATAAAACTTCGGAGCGACGATCAGCTTGTTTATCCAGCTCAAATCTATGACTGGACGGAACGAGCCATCTGGTTTCGGAACCAGAAACAGATGGCTGTAGAATCCCAGAGATTCCTGGTTTTCTACGACCTCTACCGCGTTCTTCATTAAAAGAGACTGCACCTCTGATAACAGAGCGTCTCTTTTCTGCGGATTTGACGGAAGATGAGTCCACTTTGGACTTCGAGTTAATGGAGGCTTTCGTTTGAAGGATATCTTTAGACCTTCCGAAGTCACTCCTCTCACCCAAGGGTCGTCCGTAATCGATGCCCATTCTTGTGAAAAGCTCGACAACCTTCCGCCAACCGGAACGCGATAGAGGTTTAAGCCATCACCTCCTGGACCTGCGAGGCCTGCGGTAGGAGAAACCACGTCTTCCACGGCCCACACCTCGCCCCGTCGACCTCGGGGCGTCCGACCGATTGTCCCGGCCTGAAGGACGTCCCGAACGAGAGTCGCTATCCTGACGGTCTCTCGAATAAGACCAAGAGGACGCACCGGAACCTCTATAGGAACCTCTCTTGGGCGCATTAGACCCAGAAGTGCCTGTCTTATTCGTGTCTGCTGTATCCGACTTCTTAGGAGCAGATTTGAACAACAGAGAATCCTTAGCTTTCTTTGTAATTTTATCATAAATAGCGGAAAGCTTGCCGTCAAAGAGAAGTTCTCCTGAGACCGAAGCGACTCTAAGAGAGTTCTTCACCTTAGAATCCACTAGTGTGGATGTAGCTAGGGCTGCGTCATGTCTAACCAACTCCAGATTTGCCACTGAAAGGGCGGAGTTACACGTGGAATAAGCTACTGCCCTTGAAAGAAGTCTTAAAGAGGATTGTATATCCTGAAACTCTTTCCCCTGAAGGCGCAGTGATAACGCCTTAGTAAGGTGATCTGCGTAAGATAAGGCATCTAAATTGGCTCTGTTAGACGCAATAGCTGTTTCCAACACCGCGGTTGGAATAGAAGCTGACGACGGTAATGATAGCTCTAAGTCTTCCGCCTCGTCGTCCATACGCAGAGGAACTCTCGGTATACCCTGTCCTGCCGTATCGAATTTATTCCTTGCATTAATGAAAGGCAGGTTGAGAGTATTAGCAGACAAGAAACCTGCTTTCCCCGTCCTGGAAGCAAGTTTAAATATAGCGTCGTTCAATAATTCAAATGTTCTTGCAACATTATTGGACTGCGACGGAAACTCGGGAGCGATGTCCCTGAACCGCTCAAAAAATTCAAAGTCCAATGACGCTATAATTCTCTTGTCCGGAACCGCAGCAGTCTGGCCCGACGGAACAACTTGAGGGAGAAAGTGCCGGATGAAGTCCACAGCAGCTTTATGTTCCGAAAGGGATAGCTCCAAGTCATCCGTATCCCTTTCACCATCCGGTCGGACCTCATGATGTTCCCGGTCGTCCGCCCCCGATGCTTCGGCGGAGCGTACCGACCCAGCGCCGTCGGATAATTCTCGATCCGACACCGTTTCTGTCGGCTGCTGGGATGCTGCGATAAGCTGTGCTATTTGCACAAGAATGTCCGGCGTCGAGACCTGCGGAGGTGCAGTCTTTCGCTGCTTCGCCGAGGGCAGCTCCGCATCAGATGGCTCCCGCATACTTTTCCTATGCGAACGTCCGGAGTCCATCGGTCTCGAATCCCTGGCTGCCGGATGGAGTGACCTGGTCGCCGAAGAATCCTTGATCGGCAAAGCTGGTAATATATCGGCGGTCACGCAGCCAAGGTGCGGTCGTGTGCGCTGACGAGAAGAGGAAGCCTTAACAGTCTCTGCGGACTGCTTATACAACGGAGCGTCCCGAGCGACGGACGTATGCTCCACTAAAGACACATTTTGTACCACAACATCTGGTCCCAGATGTTGTTGTACGAGAGAGGGGTCTCTCTCGCTCGCGGCCCGGCTGGACCTGGACGAGCTAGGAACCGGACTCAAAGGCTTCCTCCGTTCTCGCTTACTATCCGCCGTCACTGGGTGTGCATCTATTATGTTTATAGTGCTCGCATCACCCAAAACTTCCTCTTGGACCGCATCGGACGAACCCGGTTGCCGAACCATTCGGTGAATGGACGCTACACCGGGTGAGCTAGCGGACGACATTTGTCTAATCTCCATGAGCACTTTTGCCGCTAGCTCTGAATTCATTTGTGACGACGGACGCACACTTGTAGAAGATAACATGGAAACATCACCCTGTTCTGGTTCCTCTGAAATAGAAACTGAGAGAGTAGAGTGACCTTGCGGAGAAAGAGCCGGCATCGCCCTTTCTCCAGAAACAACATATCGTGACACACGTTTCCAATGTTTCTCATCCCAATATTCACATATAGGACAGGGATTAATGCGAGAACACTGACTACAATTAATACAATGATCATGAAAGTCAGAGGAAGATTTCTTCCTATTACAATTTGAACAATGTCCCTTCATTGTGAAAGAACAACAATAAGTCCTAGTTACTCGCAAAAACCCCTGACACAAAGATACATAATAACATGATCCATTAATAAATGAAAAAACAATTGCAAATCAAAATAATTTTGAAAAAATATTTTTTCAGCGAAGCCCAAGTTGCTGAAAAGTAACGTTGAGCCCTGATGGATCCGATGGCAAAGTGTGGTCAAAAATTTTAAATTTATATTAAATAATTAATGAGACACTTACGGATAATATAAATGTATCTTATAGTGAGATAAACTACAGCAAAGGCAAACAGCCCCCCTCAAAAAAGGCTGTTGCCAATGTAAACAAACAGTGTAAAAACACCAGAAAACATGACTCCAGGCACTGAAAAAACTGGCCCGGAATCAGTCATCAAATTACACTCTATCTGATGCAAAACAGAGACTCCCAGGGGAGAATCTGCAGAACATCAGATGGAAGATGCAGAACACAAACGTTATACACCCATGGGTGAAAACGTAACTATGGGGAAAATAACAGAAAACATTCTGTAACCAAGCAACTCTCCCAGGAAATTTTAGAAATGAAATTTCTCAAAAATATGCCAAAATCATGGGAGAATGCAATGGGGGACTTTAGAAGGCTAGGGGAGAGGAAACACTGAATAAGCAGTGCAACAATTAGCAAGAATGACAACAAGAGGCCCATGCCTCGAAAATAGGCAACTTAACATAATTTCATCAAAAAATTTTAAGTACAGCCCTGATTATTTTTTGTCACTTCTTTTTCCTCTCCTCCTTCTATCCTCCTTAGAATCACATTTTCTCCAAAAATTACGTGTCTGGCATCCTTTAAACTGAGATTTACAAGCACAAAGATCAGTGAGATGTTGACTGATGAAGGGCCAAACAGAGAATGATAATTGGCGCCAATTTCGGGACGTCTGCGTCACTGCGCATGCGCAGTAGAGGCATAGTATGGAGGTCCTTTAGGACATGATTTCTTTTTGTTTTGGATGCAAATTTTGGGGATTGGGGGGCAAAATTTGTGTTTGGCCCTGGTTTTGTTAGAGTTAGCACCAGCTAAGTCTGGGTCATTGGTACAGTATAGAAATATATATTTTGATTCTCTGGTGCAAGTTTTCATCTAATGAATTGATGTCAGAAGGTTCAGTGATGATCAATATCAAAACACAGTGACACAAATTCAAGCCCAGCAAACTAAAAAAGACGTTGGTCAGGCAATAATCTTTGTTGTTTATTTTTTTTAAAAAAGCACATGGCAATCACCCAGTTTCCTGGAAACACTTTAACAATTCCTGGAATTATAGTCTGTTTTAAAAAGATGTTTTGATTTCCCTTGGGAGTCATGTAAAACAATTTCCAGAGACATTGTTTACAATATGACACCAGCAAAATACATATTATTTTAAGGCCATAAAAAAAGAACCTCTGTTTCTCAGGCCCGTGCACATGGTCATTTTTGCTGCGCATGCAATCTTTCTATCACCTCCAAAAATCTTTTAAAAATTCAAGTTATTGTGCCCATTTCGGTAAATCGATAGTACCGATGCTTGCATTAGTAAATTTTAAATACCACACACTCTGCATTTATTCTACAGCATACTTTGATAAAGTGGGTGAGTTTTAGCAATACTCAAGTCAGAAAATGTTTTATACCGTAGAAAGTAAGTATAATGACAGACAGTGCGGCAGTGTCTTTCAGACTGACAACAATTACAAAGGGGAATGGTTGATTCGCACCAAGGTTGATTCGTACCAACCCTGAGAAACTCTGCAGAGTCAGGCGCAGTGTTGAATGGAACACGTTCTCCAGACATTGTTTTTTTTCTTCTTTTTTTTGTAAATGGCCATCATTGTGTTATTTGAAACTGTGTAGCGAGTTGACCAGTTATGGAATTAAATGAATTTTGGGAGCAGGATAATTGTTTGAATCAATGATATATCAAACAATAACCTTTGACTGATATAAAAGTAACATTTGCATTTGAAAATAAATCGTATATTATCAGCTGTGTGCAGTTGAATTGGGGAAAAAAAAACACGCAAACATTAATTTATTTGTTTTGTATTTAATTTTTCAGAAAAATATGATTTGTGGGTGAACTGCTCGTTCAAATAGGTTGTTATAATTACGAATATATTGGGAAAAAATTCTGATTCACGATTTTCTTAGGCAAGTTGTGAGGAAATTTCATATTTTGATAAAATAAATCTGTGAAAGTTGGTAATTTACAGCACTTCGACACTTTTCCCAGAGACGTTCTGTCCCTGTAACATTTTGCCCCATGCCGTGAAATAATTTTCATGTTTCACTGAGAAAAAAAACACCCTTCATTTATTACCCAACACCCCTCCAGTGAATAACCAATGTGACTGCGTGGACCACCAGGACGTTGGGTGGGGGCAAATTACCACAAACAATCTCTCGTGAGAAATAAAAAATTAAAAAAAAAACGCCCGCCCGCATCCTTTTCGGGGAAAAATGGCCTGAGAAACAAACAATCAACTTTGTATGGTCTAAAGTTAATTATTGGGTAAAATATCTTCCAATACACATGGTGGTATGTATTATTTCCAGTTTTTCTCTTTGATATGATCTGCAACAAAACTCACATATCGACTATCGGTGCCAAGAAAACACTGTATAAGTTACAACATGCCATCAACCTTTGCTGTTTTGACAGGTTGACTTATTCCCAAGTCAATGAAGTATTGGTATCGGCTGATATCTAGAACAGTAGATATCGGTATCGGCAAAATCGATAACACTGGTATCAGGACACCTCTAAATGGATTGTTCAATTTCAGTAAATTGTTTTTTGTGAGAGGATTTTATATGGCCTTTAAGATTAGAAGTGCTGCCTGGTGATGCTGATAATGTGACATGACTTTGTCACAAAGTTTACATTTGCATTTCTCCTTGTCGTTTTGTTCAAATTCTGTAACCCATGGACTTTTAGCCTGTTCTGCCATTGTTAAATATTGAAACTATAAAAATGCGCAATGGAGAACAGATTTTACCTACCACCCAAAATGTTGGGGTTTTCAAATTAATGTGATGCGCTTTGTCGGTAGGGGTTCAAAACCACACCGAAAACACCGACCCAGCTCCAACCTTTAGAGAAAAGAACCCCTCTCTCACTGGTCCTAACTTGAGGGAGTACTGACCTTCTGAGAAGATGAGAAAGAAGAGTTAAGCAACCAAGCGCAGGGACGCCCAGCATTTGAAAACCTGATTGAGAGGAGAAGAGCAGAGACAGAGAAATGGGAAGAGGAGGAGACAATCATCAAATCACCACCACCCTCCCTTCCCACGCCAACACCCACCTCTTCACCGAAGAGGTCAGAAGGCAGGGAGAAGGAGGAGGTGGAGGAGGAGATGGAGGTCACCCAATCCAAACCTGGATCTCCTATCAGCTCAGGCCAATCAAACCACAGCTCAAACAAGAAAAGTGATGACAGCCTGGAAGATGACATTCTATCTGTGGAATTCATAGAAGTCCTCGTTGAGAGTGCCACTGACATCTACAGTAGTCTTAAAATACAGTTCATCAGTACCAAAAGCCAGTATAGAAAAAGTGTGCAAGACCACTAGGATGAGGGTATGAACAAACAAAAACTGCTATAATACTTAGAGAAACATCTAGAAGCCCAAAAGATCAGAGACTAAGGCTTCCATCGTCATATATGAAACATACTGACACAGCAACCCAAGAAAAATAATAATGGAAAAAAGATTAGATGCCACTAATCCAACCCTGGCCTCTTTCCTCCTTTAACGTGCCCAAGACATGATACAAAAATCTTTCTACAGGCAAAGAGGGTCGAAAGGGGGTTGCCCCAAACCGTCCTTGTGCACATAGGTGCGCAAAAACATTCATTGCTGTCTCTCGACAAATCAGCCAAGAATATTTCCATCTGTTAAATATCCGCACCTATTAAATACACCTCAACAGGTTCTCAAAAAATAACCCAATAAATATTCCTGCCAATTAACTGGTAGAGTGCTAAATTATTTTTGGCCAGCAAAATTTGTTCACGTCTTTGCCTGTTACGATTTATAAGAGTGCCTGTGGGAAATCTCCCATAAATTGTAACAAGGTAAATCCTAACAGACTAAATAATATCACTTTAAAGATAATATGAAGTACAATCACTAATTTAAAGCCTTTAAGTAGCAATATCTGTACTTCAGAATGAAGACCAAATATGGGCTTCCAGCACTCTACCAGTTGTTTCCACCAGAGTAAAAATGTGATCTGCATCTTACAAATACAACCCACTTGACTTTCAATAAATTACGTCAAAATAGCCCCACCTATTAAATGCTAACACCTGATTCTCCCATCAAAAATTAAATTCCAAACAAATGACCCAACATAACGACCCAATAATAGTTGATCCTATTAAACTCAATACATCCGACCTGTATGCTACACAACTATATTCAACCAACTCAGTTCACATTCCATTCACAACGAGGGAAGGGGGGGGGGGGGGGAATGGCCCAGGGCATACACCCACGGTGCATACCACCAAACAATGACAAAAGAAGAAATAAACCATGATACAGTGAAAGTCTTTCCCATAAATAATCTTCATTCCAAATTTCATTGAGATCAGATATCCTAAATAAGGCGAACAGGCAAAGAAATTCGCTATTTTACAGGGCAAACAGCAAAATTATCATCTTTGTTTTACAGCAAAAAGTTAATTGTATCCCAAACACACCCTCCCCCCCCCCCCCCCCCCCTTACAAAGACATAATGCCACAAGTGGGGAGGTGATTTGCAGGTATTGTCTTTGTTTTACTGCAGGGATATGACTCATTCGAAAGCCTTTCCCATAAACAATCTTCATTCCAAATTTCATTGAGATCTGATAACCCAAACCTGAGATACAAGGCTAACAGACAAAAAATAGGCTATTTTTGTATATTCAAAGGGCCATAACTCACAGAAAAAATATTTCAACAGCAAAATGGCTGATGCTTCTTAAAGATCTTATGATAGTGAACATCTGTTTGAAATTTCATCGAAATCTGATCAGAAATGTTCAAGTTATAATGCGATCGACATCTGAATGCAGACAGATGTATGGATGGATGCATGCATGGACGGATGTAAGAATGGATGCAAGGACAGGCTCAATCAAATAAAAAAAGTGGGGATATAAAAATAATAACTTCTATATCAGTGATATATATTGAAAATCACCACACAACTAAAAACTTATTAATCGCAGTTCATTCACAGCTCGGATCATTTATCAATTCAATTGTTTCAACAACTCTATTTTCACCTAGTAAACTTGCACCATTCGACAATCAACCAACTTTCTCAAACAACTCATTCCAAGATGATGGAAAAATAGTATCAAACCACATACCTGAAATTGAGCACCAACACTTGGAGGTCGATTTTTGGAAAACCCTCGTGTACTTCCACCAAATACAGTTCTATTCGCTATGGCTTTCAATGTTTTTATATCTCGGAAATTCTGAAATAATTTCAAAACATTTAATGGAAGAGATTATTACTCCAACACACACCCTAAAATGGCTACACTTCAACATCTGGTACAATAACAAAAAAGAACTTAGGTCAAAAGTAATAAAAATATGAATGTTCTAGTGAAGATAATTTAGTGCATAACTCTGCATCTTGTTTTGTTGCTGTAGAAAAGAAAAAGAAGACATGACAGTACGAGTATTCCCACACAAAGCTCTGAAACATTTTCAATTACTTTTTCATGACCAGTATACTATTCCATCACAACACTATAGATGACCTATAATTATAAAGGTCTGTAAAAAATGCAAGAAAGATTTGGAGTCCACATTCTCTGTTTATAATATTCTAATACTTGACATCACATCTTGGAAAATGCTCAAGGAGACCTTCAAATGACACCAAGTATGGAATTTATCACAAACAAAAGTAAGTATTTATTTATTAGTAAATAAGGTTACTTCAAGTTGCCTAGCTATATCAAGACTGCAACAAAATATAAGTTTATACCTAGCCCACTTTAGAGGCCCCCAGGCACTGGCTACTGGGTTCTATTTTATTTGTAAGCTAAACCTGTTCACCACAGTGAAGAAGCACTGCTTCATCTCCATAGGTTTTCAAGTGGATATTGCCTTAAATAAATGAAAGTGTCAATTGACAAACTTGAACTTAGTAAGCTATAAGTGAAATGGCAAAATTGAAGATCATTGGTACCAATGTTATTTGGTGAAATTTAAACATCACAGCATTGTGTGTGCACAACAACATCAGAGTAATCCAAGCATGTTTTAATGTAAACAGTAAGTCTGGCAAAAGGAAGAATGTTGACTCACAAATGCAGTAAGTTCAGAGGTTATTGTAAACGGCAACTTTTTCACAGAAATGAATGCTAAGGCCTAAAAAAATTAAAAATCTGTTTCTCAGGCCCTCCCACATGGTCCTTTTGGCTGCCGAATGCTCTCTTTTTAGAACCAATTTAAACTTAAAAAAAATTAAAATTAATTGGTTTATGTCTGATATTTTACCCAAGTTAAAAAAATGGATGAATTTGTCCCTTGAGTGCAAGAAGGCTTTGCAATGCTTTAGCATTGCAAAGTCTTCTTGCACTCAAGGGATGAAATACACCACCAACAATGCTATTCTGTAAATTATGAGGCCTAAAACTTGAACCAAGAACATGAAATTTTGATGGCTAAGAAGTAATTACTGAAATAAAAAATAAAATAAAAAACCGCTCGCCCGCATGCAATTTCACAAATAATGGCCTGAGAAACAAAAGATCTACTTTGTGTGGCCTAATCAATAGCTCTTATCTAGAGGTCCCGCCTAATGAGCACACCAAGTTCAAAAACAATCCTAAGATAAATGTGCCCTGAAGGCCATGTCATAGAGGAATGCTGATGCACAAATGCAATAAATTCAAAGATTGTTGCTAACAGTAACAGTTTTTGATGGAAATGGAAAGAAAATCAATAGCTCCTATTTTTGTCACCTTGCATAAGAATACAAAGTTTCAAAACAACCTGATAATAAATGTGCCCTCTTAGGCATGCCAAAGGAAGATGTTAATGCACAAATGCACTAAGTTTGAAGGTCATTGCTTGTGGCAAAGTTTTTTTTTTGTTTTTTTTTATGGAAATTCATAAATATACCCTGCAGAGAGTGCAAAAGGAATAAGTTGATGCACAAATGCAGTAAGTTCAAAGGCTGGTAATAATAACAATAATTTTTTATGGAAATGAAAAAAATCAATAGCTCACATCTAGAGGTCACTCCGAACACACATACCAAGTTTCAAAGTGATCATAAATGTGTCCTGAATGGTGTATCAAAGGGAAATATTGAGGTCTGATTAAACTAAGTTCAAAGGTCAGCAGCAACATTTTTCAAATGAAAATGGAAAAAAAAGTTTTTACTAAGTTCATTGAAGGTCGTTGCCAACAGCAATAATCTTTATGGAAATGGAAGAAAATCAATAGCTCCCACCGAGAGGTGACCCCAAACAAGCACACCAAGATTCCAAGTGATTCAATCATAAATGTGCCCTGCAAGATGTGTCAAAGGAAAATATTGATGCATATCTGCACCAAGTTCATCAAAGGTCATGTTGCCAATGGCAACATTTTCTGACGGACAAGGAAGAAAATCAATAGTTCCTATCTAGAGATCACCCCAAACAAGCATACCAAGTTTCAAAGTGATCCAATCACAGCTGTGCCCTGCAGGGTCGCTCAAAGGGAACTATTGATGCATAACTGCACTAAGTTCTTCAAAGGTCGTTGCCAATGGCAACATTTTTTGACAGACAAGGAAGAAAATAAATAGCTCCTATCTTGAGATCACCCCAAACAAGCGTACATGGTTTCAATGCAATCCAATCATAAATGTTCCCTGCAGGGTGTGCAAAAGGGAAATATTAAGGTTTAACTAAACTAAGTTTAAAGTTCGTTGCCAGCTGCAACATTTTTTGATGAAAATAGAAAAAGAGGTTAGCTCCCATCGATAGGTCACCCCAAACAGGCACACCAGGTTTCAAAGCAATCCGATCATAAAAGTTCACTGCATGGAGTACCAAAGGAAAATATTGATGCATAACTGTACAAGGTTTATCGAAGGCTATTGCCAGCCTGACAATTTTTTGATGGAAATTGAAATGAAAGTGTCAATGACACTGTAGCTCAACTTGTCAAGACAAAGACATGTTCATGTATACTATGTGACACAGCAATGACAAACATCTAGGTAATGACCTGATAACAAAGGTACATATAAAGTATTGTAACGGTCTGTACATAAATACTGACCGTTGGCTGTAACAAATGTATAGGTAAAGTATTGTAAAGGTGGGTGACAGTCAGATGCTAAACTAGAAAAAAATCTTTGAGTCCCAGAGTGGGTCTGACTGAACCCAAAATATTTGTTCTCATAGCACAGTGATAACAAAGGCACCCCAAAACACACTCGTTCCTGTCCCAAGGTGAAAACAAAAGTACTCAAGAAGTTTTGTGAAGATCAGTTCATAAATACGAGCTGTATAGAACTTGTGACAAAAAACTGATTGGACCTAATTTCGGTACAAAATGGCCACTGGCAGCCATCTTGAATTTTGGACCGTACCCAGAAACACTCATTCTCATCCCAAGGAGATAACAAAGGTACCCAAGAAGTTTTGTGAAGATCGGTTCATAAATACAGCCTCTACCCTGAGCCGTATTGACATGTGTGGTTACATTGTGTAAGTAGCACTGAATAAATCAAAGTTCATCTAATTTGCATAATTTCTGCACGAAAAAAAACCCCTTACAATATGTGATGTATTCCATGTTACTAAACATTCATACAAAAATTTATTCAAATCAGAACTTTCATACAGAAGTTCTATACAAAAGACTGATTGCACTAATTTTGGTACAAAATGGCTGCTGGTGGCCATCTTGAATTTCGGACCACACCCAAAAACACTCGTTCTCATCCCACGGTGATAACAAAGGTACCCAAGAAGTTTCGTAAAGATTGGTTCATAAATATGGCCTCTAGTCTGAGCTGTATAGAAGATGTGTACAAAAAACTGATTAGACCTAATTTCGGTACAAAATGGCCACTGGCAGCCATCTTGAATTTTAGACCGCACCCAGAAACACTCGTTCTCGTCCCAAGGTGATAACAAAGGTACCCAAGACATTTCGTGAAGATCAGTTCATAAATACAGACTCTAGTCTGAGCCGTATTGACATGTGTACTTAATGTGTGTAAGTCGCACTGAAAAAATCAAAGTTCATCTAATTTGCATAATTTCTGCACGAGAAAAAAACCCGTATTATATGTGATGCATCCCATGGTACTAAACATTCACACAAAAAAATTATTCAAATCAGGGCTTTCATATGGAAGTTCTGTGCAAAAATCTGATTGCACCTAATTTTGTACAAAATGGCTGCCATCGGCCATCTTGAATTTCGGACCGGACCCCAAAACACTCGTTCTCGTCCCACGGTGATACCAAAGGTACCCAAGAAGTTTCGTAAAGATCGGTTCATAAATACGGCCTCTAGCCCGAGCCGTATTGGCATTTGCACTTACAGTGCTGAAAGTAACCCCAAAAAACATCAAAATTAGTCTAATTTGCACAATTTACGTACGAGAAAAAACCCCGTATTATATGTGATGTATCCCATGGTACTAAACATTCATACAAAAAATTATTCAAATCAGAGCTTTCATATGGAAGTTCTGTACAAAAAACAGATTTCTGCATCGTCGGTACAAAATGGCAGCTGGCAGCCATCTTGAATTTCGGACCGCACCCAAAAACACTCGTTCTCGTCCCACAGTCATAACAAAGGTACCCAAGAAGTTTCGTAAAGATCGGTTCATAAATACGGCCTCTAGCCCGAGCCATAGCAGCTTGGCACTTACAGCTCTGAAAGTAACACTAAATAAATCAAAGTCAGTCTAATTTGCATAATTTACGCACGAGAAAAAAACCCGTATTATATGTGATGTATCCCATGGTACTAAACATTTATACAAAACTTTATTCAAATCAGAACTTTCATACAGAAGTTCTGTACAAAAAACTGATTTTTGCATCATCGGTACAAAATGGCCACTGGCAGCCATCTTGAATTTTGGACCACACCTAAAAACACTCGTTCCCGTCCCAGGGTCATAACAAAGGTACACAAGAAGTTTCGTAAAGATCGGTTCATAAATACTACCTCTAGCCCGAGCCATAGCCAATTGTTGACGTACGGACAGACGGACGACGGGCCATGACAATAGCTCAAATTTGACTTCGTCAAAGTTGAGCTAAAAATCAACAGCACCCATCTAGAGGTAACCCCAAACAAGCATAGCAAGTTTCAAACCTATCTGATCATAAAGATGCCCTGACTTAACTAAGATCAAAGGTCATTGAAGAAAATTGATAGCTCCCCTCTGGAGGTCACCCAAACATGCATACCAGGTTTCAATGCAATCTGATCATAAATGTTCCCTGTGGGGTGTGCCAAAGGGAAAAAGGAGGTCTGACTAAACTAAGTTCAAAGGTCATTGCCATCTGCAATATCTTTTCACGGAAATAGACGAAAATCGATAGCTCCCATCTAAAGGTCACCCCAAAAAAGCAAACCAAGTTTCAAAGTGATCCGGTCAAAAATGTGCACTGCAGGGTGTACCAACGGGAAGTACTGATGCATAACTGCACGAAGTTCATCAAAGGTCATTGCCAGCAGCAACATTTTTTGACAGAAATTGAAGAAAATCAATAGCTCCCATCTAGAGGTAACCCCAAACAAGCATACCAAGTTTCAAACCAATCTGATCATAAATGTGCCCTGTAGGGCATGCCAAAGGCATTTGTAGATGACAGACTAAACTAAGTTTTCAAAGGTCGTTGACAGCGGCGAGACTTTTTGACGGAAATGGAAGAAAATCGACAGCTCCCATCTAGAGGTCACCCCAAACAAGCATGCCAGGTTTCAAAGCAATCCGATCATAAATTTGCCCTGTAGGGTGTGCCAAAGGGAAATATTGAGGTCTGACTTACCTAAGTTCGAAGAACATTGTCAACGCCTACATTTTTTGACGGAAATGGCAGAAAATCGATAGCTCCCATCTAGAGGTCACCCCAAACAAGCATACTAAGTTTCAAAGTGATCCAGTCAAAAATGTGCACTGCAGGGTGTGCCACAGAGAAATATTTATGCATAACTGCACTAAGTTCCTTGAAGGTTGTTGTCATTTTTTACAAAAATCAATAGCTCCCATCTAGAGGTAACCCCAAACAAGCATCCCAAGTTTCAAACTGATCTTATCATAAATGTGCCCTGTAGGGCATGCCAAAGGAATACATTGATGCCTGACTAAACTAAGTTTATAGGTTGTTGCCAGTGGCAACATTTTTTGACGGAAATGGATGAAAATAGCTCCCATCTAGAGGTCACCCCAAACAAGCATGACAGGTTTCAAAGCAATCCGATCATAAATGTGCCCTGTAGGGTGTGCCAAAGGGAAATATTGAGGTATGACTTTCCCAAGTTCTAAGAACGTTGCCGACAGCAACATTTTTTGATGGAAATGGAAGAAAATCAACCGCTCCCATCTAGAGGTCACCCCAAACATGCATGCCAGGTTTCAAAGCAATCCAATCATAAATTTGTCCTGTAGAGTATGCCAAAGGGAAATATTGAAGTCTGACTTAACTAAGTTCTAAGAATGTTGCCAGCGGCAACATTTTTGGATGGAAATTGAAGGAAATCGATAGCTCCCAGATAGAGGTCACCCCAAACAAGCAAAGTGATCCAGTCAAAGAGGTGCACTGCAGGTTGTGCTAAAGGGAAATATTGATGCATAACTGATTCTTTGTGAAGTTGAGCTAGAAATGCAATTATAAAATCAGTTTTCTCATTGTTTGTAATATTATTACAATCAATACAAATTCTTTTGATGTAAAAACTGGGGTAAATCTTCAGAACCCCACTCCCAACTAAATTTTCTTGATGTCCAGCAAGGAACCAACAATTATGGACACAACATGTCTTTAATAGACTCTTCACTGAAGTGAAAACTCACAGCTTAGACTCTACATTTATCAACTCTTACCCTGCAATATTTTCTTAAATATGTTTTTATACAATTCAGTTTTTGCTCCTATGATGCAGCCATGACTGAATTTGATAAAAAGAATACAAACAAATGAAGCCCAGAAATTCATCAAATGATTAAGCAATTTTACAGGAACATATTCTGTTAACCCTTTACCTAAGATGAAAAGCAGACGGCACTTGCAAACAAAATTCTTGAATATCTAATATTTTTCATTAAAACATAGGTTTTGACCTATCATTGGAATGAGCTCAACGAGCTCGTTCCAAAGAGGGGTCATAACCTAAGTTTTGGAGACTAAAAATCAAAAAATCCAGCAAGAGGATCACAGATCCCGAAGTCGAGTTTTGACATTAAATTCTGAAGAAATAAGCTATATATAGTAACAGTGACCTTGACCTTGGAGTCCCAGACTCCAAAATCAATAGGTGTCTTCCCTTCCTATAAGGTAACCTCTGGTATAAGTTTGGTAAAGGTGCATCAAACAGAACTAAAGTTATTGCCCGGAAACCAATTTGTCACAAAATATTCTATTTATAGTAACAGTGACCTTGACCTTGGGGCCTCAGACTCCGAAATCGATAGGTGTCTTCCCTTCCTATAGGGTAACCTGTGGTATAAGTTTGCTGAAAATACACGGAATAGAACTAAAGTTATTGTCCGGAAACCAATTTGTCACAAAATATTCTATTTATAGTAACAGTGACCTTGACCTTGGAGTCCCAGACTCCAAAATCAATAGGTGTCTTCCCTTCCTATAGGGTAACCTCTGGTATAAGTTTGGTAAAGGTGCGTCGAATAGAACTAAAGTTATTGCCCAGAAACCAATTTGTCATAAAATATTCTATTTATAGTAACAGTGACCTTGACCTTGGAGTCCCAGACTCCGAAAACAATAGGTGTCTTCCCTTCCTATAGGGTAATCTGGTATAAGTTTGGTAAAGGTGCATCAAATAGAACTAAAGTTATTGCCCGGAAACCAATTTGTCACAAAATATTCTATTTATAGTAACAGTGACCTTGGGGCGCGAGACTCTGAAATCGATAGGTGTCTTCCTTTCCTATAGGGTAACCTCTGGTATAATTTTGGTAAAGGTGCATCAAATAGAACTAAAGTTATTGCCCGGAAACCAATTGTTTACGCCCGCCGCCACTTCATCAAATTATAGTCGAGTTTGACTTCGTCAAAACTCGACTAAAATTAATGAAAATTGGAAATTTTTGTGAATAGCGCTGGTCGTTTTTGGACATTACGTTGGGTAAAGGGTTAATCAGAGGAATGATTTTCTCTATTCCACAGACAAGAGTGTTGCTGAGCTGGCCTGAATATGCACAAGCAGCATGCACTGAGTCACTAATTTATTAAACCTCCATTCAGTTTGGAAATGTTTTATACCCAGAACCAGGCAATTTATATCATTCTGCTTTCTAATGTCGGCATTTGGAACAAACTTTGTAATAACAATACTGCAGAAATTTTATCATAATGAGGCCAACATATATGGGACAGAGTCCAACAAAAACTGTATAAACCATTTACCCAACATTATGGCCAAAAGCAGCCAGCACTATTAACAAAAATCAACAATTAATTTTCATTATGTTTTCATTTTTGTCTCAAAAACATAGGTTATGACCCCTTTTTGGAACAAGCTTATCGAGCTCATTCCATTGAGGGGTCATAACCTATGTTTTTGAGACAAAAAATGAAAAAAGTAGTTATTCAAGAATTTTGTTTGCAAGTGTCGTCTGCTTTTCATGTTAGGTAAAGGGTTAACCCTTTGACCCCGAGAGGCTGCTTTTCCAGCCTAGCAATAATGATATATTAAAATTTCATTAACCCTTTAACCAACGTAACGGCCAAAACCGGCCAGCGCAATTCTCAAAAATCGCCAATGAATTTTTATTATTTTTTCATTTTTTGTCTCAAAAACATAGGTTATGACCCCTCGTTGGAACGAGCTCGTCGAGCTCGTTCCAACGAGGGGTCATAACCTATGTTTTTGAGACAAAAAATGAAAAAAATTAGTTATTCAAGAATTTTTTTTGCAAGTGTCGTCTGCTTTTCATGTTAGGTAAAGGGTTAAGAAGGATGGCTGCTAAGTGAATGTTTGGGGTAGACCAATCCATATTTTCAATGTGCATTCCCAAGGGAGCATGTTGACAATATTGATTGGTCTAAATAATGAATTAGAATTAGGACTCTACCAATTGCTGCCACTGAACTGACATGGGAAATGCCACCAGGGTTCAAAGGGGTTAATATCTACCTTCAATCTTCTGTTATGCAAAACAGATTAAACTTAGTATTTGTCTCTACAAGGCTCTGCCTTACGAAGGCCAACCTGGTCAAGGTCAGCCTGGATGGGGGTTGTGTCAAACAACGACAATGTTAATATCCAACATAATTATGCACAATCATAACAGATAACAATGTTATTATTTGTCTCTGTAAGGCATTGCCTCACAAAGGCCAACATGGCCCAGGTAGGCCTGAATGGGGAGGAGTATGACAAAGACTGTGTTAATATTTACCTTCAAGCTTCTGTTAAGCACAACCATATAAGATTACACTGTTATTATTTGTCTCTGTAAGGCTCAACCTCCCGCAAAACCACCTGGTGATCAATGCAATCTTATAAAAAGTACTTTTAAAAAGCAATATAAAGAAACTTACCACAGGAGGTTTATGTTTTGGCCGGAATGACTTATTTTTTCTGAAAAAAAAAAGAAGAAAAATGCACTGAAGTAAATTCTGTTTCAGTCAGAAAAATAATGCTATCTCATTATGTTAGTCAATCATAAAAAAATATATACATTAGAAAAGAACTTGTCCTCAAATAAAAATGAAAATTACTGAATCATTATTTAATAATAAAAAATCTACAAATTGTTTTAAAATTAAAATAAACCTTCATTATAATTTGATATCTGAATTATATTCCAAAAATATTAAAAATTATTCAGTTTTCTTTTTTCAGTTAACTCATAACACAGCAACAAATATAAGACTAACTCGTGAGCATAAAAATTTGCAAGATGTTTTGGTCAAATGCTGTATGCCAACGCAGACAACCAATGTTTTTTTTCACACTTTTTAAACTCATACTACTGAGGCTACTTGAATAAACCACTGCAGAGGATTTATAAGGTTTAGCTGGAAAATTAGCAGCATATCATAATCTAATCAAGGAAGATCATTTGGTCTACATAAAGAAAAATCAAATTAGAATCTGAATGCTTAGTGTTCCAATTCCACAAACTTTTTCTTATGCTTATAATATAAATTTTGTGGATGTTTTCCTTTTCTGATTACATGCTCTGACACAATGAGGCCATTTTAACCCTTAAAAAGATAGTTCCAACCATAATCACTTTTTACTGCAAAAGTACCGGATTCCCAACATGCAATCTGTGGGTTAACTTATGCATTACATTCTAAGTACTTTGGCAGTTGTTTTTAGACATGGCTAGGCTGCCTATATAAGCAGCCAAGACTTGCCTAAAGGCAACTGCAAAAAAACACACAGGATGTAGACTGTCAAAGTGTAGTAAAAATATGTAAAAATTTCCATGCTTTTCAAGGTTAAACTTTTCCAAAAGTATTTTATTGAAAAACACTAGAAGATTGACATTTTAGACAAGAGACTAAAAACTGAAACTAAAAATTCAAATTTAAAACATTTTTAGACTCAGAGGGGTCACTAAAAACCCTCAACTTCACGTCAAGTGGTATTATTTCTGCCTTGTCTTATACCAGTTGATTAGAATCACTGCAACTCATAATATCTCTAAGTGTAAAGACAATAAGGAAACAATAAGGCCGGGGAAAAATAATTAATTTGTTCAGGTAACCCGACCGACCCTATTTTTGCCGCGACCCTAAATATTTTTTACCTTGCACAGAAAAAAAATTTTAAGAAAAAGAAAAAATAATGAAATCGCTATCGCCTAACGAAATAATAGCACCAACTTTGCGTGGTACGACTGTCCCTGGAACGTTTCTCATGTTAAAGGGCGCGTGCACGTCGACCGATGACGCTCATAGCAACAAGTTTCAGAACGCATGTTTATATCAAAATGTCGGCTACAAGCATTGTCGCAATTCACACAGAAAAGTGCGAACACAGAGGGAAACAGCAATTTTTAAGGACAGTTTCCAACTCATCCTCATTTATAGACATTTTTAAAGCCATACATACCGAAGAATTTCATGACGTTGAAGTGAAATGTTCATATCAGGATTGCGTTTTTATGAAATAAAAGGCCCACATCGGGGCAACATATGCCTTAGTATATGTAGTCTGCTTTGTGTTTTGCGTCAATTGGGAGGGATAATTGTCTGGAGTTTCTAAACATTCATCCTTTCCAATCGACACAAAACCGGGCGTATAAATGGCGTTACCCGATGAAACGACTCACAACTCGGCGAAAAGAGTCCAATGTGAACATAAACTATATCCTCACATAGCATTCTACTTAATTCCATATTGGACCGATGTCGGTATGACAGGATTTCTGTTGCACTGACATCGGCCCGATATAGAATCAACTAGCACGCTGACAGGGTCGTTTGTCAAACCATGCAGTTTTTTACAGTACGCAAGTGACCTCCCTCTTCCCCTTACTTGCAATATAGCCCATTTTCCCCAAGAACTGCAATATAGCTTGACCGACATGTTTGTTCGGCTATGAAAGGGCGTGGAATTTTATTTTCACACCTAAATTCTCTCCATCTTCCACACCTAAAACATGACCGCAAAGTGTGATCACGTTCTTGACCTGACAAAGAAACAATGGAACAATCGTACGTAGCCGCGATCTTCGAATTCTGGAGTCTCGTTACGGGTTTCAATTTAAGAAATGAAAACGCATAGAAAAATGGTTTATAGTTTCATTTACTGATGCAAATCGTATAAAATAACCAAACAAACAGGACATGAGGGATATATAGGGATATACAGGTTGATTTCTGAGACACTTGAAAGGCATTCATTGTACAAAATAATAGTGAAAAAAAAAAAAAAAATCCCGACCGACCGACCCTATTTTTTTTCAGCATGTTACCTGAACAAATTAATTATTTTTTCCCGGCCTAAACATTTCACTGACCTGTAAGAAAAATTTATAAATCACTTCCCTTACTGTAATTTCCCTCCACCCTACCCCCCCCCCCCCCACCCCCCCCCCCCAAAAAAAAAAAAAAAAAAAAAAAAAAACTAGAAAGAATAGGGATTCCATCAAAATTGAGAATACAGATTAAAATTGTCCTCAGTGCTCTGCAAGAAACATCTGATGGTCGTAATAATATGGCAAAAAGAATGCTCAACACCAGTTACTATTCATGTCAAAAATAAAGAAAAGTCTTGAAAATAACTGATAAATTATTGGACTTAATACAGAAAATCAGATATATTTAAATATACTCATTCAAGTGAATCAGTGCCACATCCCATTTTACTGTGTTGAGAAAATTTGTCCTTTCTTTGCCTTTGATGAAGACATGCTTGTGTATCAGGTAGCCACCATAAATTAATGATGTGAATTCAAAGGACATTTTGGGGTTTATCTGAAGGATTCTTATGACAGATACCAAAATCAAATACTTGCACGAGTCTTTAGTATGGTAAAAAAAAAAAAGATGTCACATAAAAATTTATCAAATTTGACATTCGCTTTTTCAGCTACTACAAAACTCTTGACAGTATATAGTGGAAACCTACCGTTTTTGATCAGGTACCAGAATTATTTCATAAGTGACTGCAAGAAAGTAGATTAAGTTTTCATGTACATGAAAACTTAATCTACTTTCTTGCAGTCAAGAAAGTAGATTAAGTTTTCATGTACAGTTGTGGCTACTTTCTTCATGCACTCTCTATTGAAAATCAGAAATGTCATCGCGCTGAGCTCAAAATTTGTAAAAAAAATTTACACTGACAAGCTCAAAATTTGTAAAAATGGACAAAATAAGACCCCATAATTCTGTAACAAAAAATCGGAGTGGGCCAGTTTTTAAACTGCTTGAGATATTAATGCAAAGGATCTGAATGACAAATATTAGTGAAATCAGAGAATGTATGTTCAAGCTATTGTGGTAACAAGCTCAAAATCATAAAAATTAACAAATTAAGACCGATAACTCTGTAACGAGAAACTGAGGGAGGCTAGTTTTTGAACTTGCTTGAGATATTATTGCAAAAGACCTGTATAGCTAATATTAGTCAAATTGGACAGTGTACGTTCAAGTTATTGTGCTAACAAGCTCAAAATTTGTAAAAATTGATGAA
Source organism: Pictodentalium vernedei (assembly GCA_031216915.1). Lineage (NCBI taxonomy): Eukaryota > Metazoa > Mollusca > Scaphopoda > Dentaliida > Dentaliidae > Pictodentalium > Pictodentalium vernedei. Next base: position 212,735,835 of record CM062293.1, read on the forward strand.
TTAAGGCCAATAACTGTGTAACAAGAAATTGAGCCAGGCCAGTTTTCGAACTCGCTTGAGATATTATTGCAAACGACCTGTATGGCAAATGTTAGTCAAATCGGAGAATGTTTGTTCAATCTATTGCACTAACTGTGCAAGGATGCCAAGACACCCACCAGCCCAGATGCCAGGATGCCCACCAGCCTGGACACCGACCCACCCAGATGCACAAACCACAGGTCTCAGTTGTCAACACAACTCAACCAAAACTTATTGCATAACATGCATCATTGCATAATGTGCATCATATCCAGGGAGATATTCTCTTATATCTATCATGACAACAAATATCAAAAATATTTGTCAGGCATTTCTTGCTATCTTTTAACTCTTAATCCGCAAAGTATTTTAAAGATATTTTTCATCAAATCTAGCAGTAGCTATGCATGACTAGATTTGATGAAAAATTCATCTAAATTCAACTCAAAACAAGAGGCTCCATGGGGCCTGAAGCGCTCATCATGAACAGACCACGCTATAAACAGAGTCCAAGAATGAGTCTACATTAAGCATTCCATCTCCATTGGATACATTGTCAATCCTTGAGCCCCACAGGACAGACAAAAATAATATGAGCATCATGCCTTTTCTTCAGTTGATCATAATGTAAAATGTAGAGCTCCCTATGAAGTCCTTTGATATAACCTTTGTGGATTAATCTTAGTAACACACCTCCAGAAGGTAATGAATACAAAATTTCTAATTCTTCAGCTACATGGCCAATTTCGGCTCCAATAGGGATCCCAAATATTAACCTAGGCTCTCGATTTAAACAAAGTTGAATCTGACCTCCCTAGAGATATTGTATACCAAATATAAAAGCATTCTGACTATTGGATCTGAAGAAGAAAATTTTTTGAAGAAATTCCCTTATATTGTACTAAGTTAAATTTCAGGTTCCCATATGGAATCCAAATATTTGCCCAGGCACTCGAATTGAACAAACCTGAATCTGTAACCACCCCCAACCCCCCAACCCCCCCCCCCCCCCCCCCCCCCCATACACCCCAAGAGATGTTGCATACCAAATAGGAAAACATTCCAACTAGCCGATCTGAATAAAAAGATTTTTAAAGAAATTTCCTCATATTGCACCAAGATAAAATTTGGGATACCATAGTGAGCGCAAATATATATCTAGGGATCCGATTTGAACAAATTTGAATCTGACAAGAAAGAGAAACAACTGAGGACTTTCAAGGACTTTTCTTGTAAAAGTTGAAGCTCTTAACAGGACTATTGTGCAAAATTATATGTAAACATGTGTTATTTGGAAGCTCAGCAGTTAACAATTCTGAACACTTATTCCAAACCAATAATACTGGAACCTATACTGGTCCTTGGAAAGCTCTCTCAGAGAGCTTCCCATGGATCAGTGTTATTTATTTATTTATTGGGGTTTAACAACACTTTCAGCAGCCAGGGTCACCTCATGTCAGGCAGCTTGATGGGGGAAGAAAGCCAGAGTACCAATGATGTGCAACTGTCAGACTCCCCAACATACTAACTCCACACAAGCAGGGCTGACATTGGTTGAAGACAAGTGCATCATCGACATGCAGTATGCCTTAGTAGACAACAGTGCCATTGTACCCCACATGGGCAATCAGGATTAAGTGCCCATGGACACAGTTACCCCTGGTGGGGATCGAACCATAGACCTTTCGGTTTGAAGTCCCATGCCATCACCACTGAGCCACCAAGCTCCCAAGGATCAAGTATTAGGTGCAGGTATTATACCAATGGATGAAAAAATGCAATTTATGCTGTTAACTCTTTACCCAATGCAGACAATATCAAAATTCATTATTTGAAATATTATGGGGTCACATGATGTGCTTTTGTTGAAATTTTTTGAAAAATAATTTTTTTTTCAACTGCTGAATTAGTAGTAGATTACAAGAGCGGGTGCTCCCGATTCGTTGGGTAAAAATATTTTTTAAATCTTGTTTCTCAGGCATCTCCCTCATTATTAAAATTCTGCCCAAAAAATGTTTTTTTCCAACCCATTTTATTTTTAACCAGTCATAATCTACACTGATTAAAGGTGATTCTTTTCATACTTTGACATGTAATAAATATGATGGCGACCCCAAATTGTTAGAAACAACTGCTGAAGGACTAACAATTCCAAGAAAGTAAACATTATAACTTTCTGAGACATTTCAAACTGTATTCAGAAATTTAAAAAAAAAAATCCTCCCTGTCTCATAAAAAATTGGGGAAAATTGCCGGAGAAACAAGAAATTTCTTCAGAATAGCCATATGCAACAAAAACATTATAACTTCAAAGTAATTTGTAAATTTTTTATACTTACCAATGGCCCAGACTAGCTGGTGCTAACTCAAAAATCTCCAGGGCCAAACACAAATTTTGCCCCCAATCCCCAAAATTTGCATGCAAAACCAAAAAAATTATGTCCCAACTGGTCCTCCATACTTTTGTGAACTGTGCACGCGCAGTATCCAGAAAGACACCAAAATTGGCGCCAACCATCATTCTTTGTAGAAATTGCCTGCTAAATGCTGTCAACAGTGGGGAGGTATGAATGCCCACTCATGGGAGGGCCATCCCTGTCTGGGCCATTGGTAAGTGTGAAAAATATACAAATTACTTTGAATTTATAATATTTTTATACAACAACCAATGGCCCAGACTAGCTGAATCCTAAACAGGCTGGAGGGACTAGGACATAGAGGAAAATCCAATTACTCAATCACTTCTTAAAGGAAAGCTCCTACAGGAGAATAGGAGAAAAAGGAATTATATATGTCTTTCTCATTTATGAGAAACGAGAAAGACATAACACTAACAATGTAATTGAGCATTACATAATATATAATTCTCCATTTAATGCCAGCATCACCCATTCTTTTGTTAGGAATCAATGATAAAAAGAAGCATTTCCTTCCTTTTCTAATAAACTCTGATTGGTGTTTATATGTGCGCATACCCCTGACTAGACACAGCTGAGGTCTACGGTTGTCCATAGATGGCACAGCCTTTATGATAATAGGCTCAGGCCATTTATCTGGAGCCTGATTCTTAGCCAAAATTTTTTTTCGTCAACAGATAAAGCATGGAGTTCACTCACTCTTCTAGTGGAAGCAAAGGCTAAGAGAAAAGCTGTTTTATAGGTCAAGAATTTGAACTCTACAACGACTAACGGCTCAAACGGAGCTTCTTTAACCTTCAGCAAAACCCCAGCCAAATTCCACTTAGGAATTAACCTGAGGGTTCTAGGTCTATTTATAGAGAAATTTCTAACTAGTTTGGATAATGAAGCATTAGATCCAATTGCCAAGTTATCATGATGAGCATAAGTGTCCGATAACATAGACCTATAGCCCTTAATAGTGACGGGCTGCAGTTTGAGAACGTCAAACAGGTAGACCAGAAAATTGGCAATATCCAGTATGGACGGATCATGAACGTCTATTGACTGATCCTTACACCAATGAAAGAAAACCTTCCACTTCCACTGTGTAATTCAGAGAAGAGGAGGAACTCCTACAGTTAGAAATTGCGTCCACTGTTCGTCCTGTAAATTGCTTGCAGTGCAAGAAGGACCGCACAACGGAAATACGTGAAGGTTGAGACCTTCCCGGGTTGTGATGCAGTGTGCGTGACTTCCCCTGATAAAGAAGGTCCGGGGAACGTCCCATAACAGACACCTGAGAAGATTGATCCACAGTTGCTGTGACGACAGAGATGCTACTAACAGAATCTTGCCACGAGACTGTTTGATTTTTAACAGGATCTGCTGAATCAACGGAGTTGGAGGAAAGCGTATTCTATCATTCCATCCCATGAGATTGTCAGAGCGTCTACTGCATATGTTTGATGATCTGGACATGGCGACACGTAAGTCTGCAACTGATTGTTGAGGTGTGTCGCAAACAAATCTATCATAGGTCGATCCCACTGGTAGCAAATCTGTCTGAATACTCACTTGTTGAGAGTCCACTCCGATGGCAACAGGCGACCTTTCCGAGAGAGTGAGTCTGCTAGTACGTTCAGATGACCCGGTATATGATGGACCGATATATGAACATGATGCTTCATGACATACATAAGAACTTTTTCCATTAGTTCGCATAACAGAATCGAATGCGTGCCTCCCTGATTCCTGATGTTCGCTACTATTGTCGAGTTGTCTGACAATATCTGAACATGAGCGTCCACTATAATGTGAATCCATTGTTGTAGCGCTAACCATATTGAAATCATTTCTTTGACGTTTATGCAGACCTTCATTTTAATGGCACGTGATCGCTCTCACGTGCCATCGCTCGCGCAATTACAATTTGCGGCGAATGATCAATCGCATGGGTGGAAAAAAAAGCAGTTACTTTTTCAGTTTAGGTCAACAATGTCAGAGTTTCAGAAACTGTGTCTGTAAACATGAGGCTGCTTGCCTATTCGATTAATCGAATAACCATCGTAAGGTGCTATAGTCTACTATTATTTTTCATAGTTGACTATTTTTTTAGTCATATACATTATGCCACTAAATGATTATATTGGTCTGCAAGGAACACGTAATGTTTCTCGAAAACTGTTATCCTTCGTATTCATTTTTTCTGTCACGAAAATAAGCAGTAATTTTTACTTTACGCTCGCATATTATTTCATGAAATGGATATTGTCATACCTAAACTCTGCTCTGGATCAAGCTATTGTGAACAAATTGTAGATAATCCATATCAATCTTTGCCATTTTAATTTTTAAATCCGATAAATTTAATATTGATGTGGAATTTATTGACACTAAATTTCTGAAAGAATCTGCATACTTTGAAGTGTTAGCAACAGTCACTGACCCAAAGTTGATTACGTCGATGAGGAATTCCCGGTAGACCCCAGTTTTTAAATGACCCGATTGGCTGATATAAACACTATGTGCTATATTCCTAGCAATTTTCAAGCAACAGTTTTGAGATCCCCATAATGACCCAAATGAAAACTTCAAGAATCCAGACGGTGCTTTGATTTTCACTTGTGTTGTCAGAATTTTGAACTGCATTTACTTGTACCTCGCCAAATATTCCACTGTATATTATGCTTAAAAGTTGGAAATTTAGTGGTAAGAAATTGTAATGTTTGTATCATTAAATTTAAACCAATTTGCACTTTATTTCAGTGCTTTATATTATTATATTGTAATTGCATCTCCTTTTTCCTTTTTGTGCCCTACGGGGTGTTTTCCCAAATCGGTGTGCCACCAAAGAAACCGCGTGCATTGGCGTCATCTTGGGAGCGTGATGTATAGCGCAGCAGGATTTTTTTAAAATGAAGGTCTGGTTTATGTGTTTCTCCAGGAACCGAGGGTCCCAAAGACCCTGGCATTTCGAGTCTGTCAGGCTCACGGTCGCGCCCCAACCTGTTTGACTCGCATCTGTCATATTCGTGAAAGCCGGATCCAGCAGCTGCAGTGGAACTCCCGGAGTTAACCACTGAATATCTGCCCAAATCTGGACGTTTTGTTTTACCAGGTCTGTTAAAACAATACTAGTCTCGAGCAAATGCGTCTTCACACTCCAGTTCTGGGTAAAGAATATCTGGAGGGGACGTGTGCATAAGCGACCAATCGGAATACAATCTGCAGCCGCTCCGCACAACCCCATCAGTCGCATAAATTTCCTCACTGTTAATGTGTCTTGAGTGTAGACAAAAGCGAGCATGACAACTGACTACTTTCGCTCTGGGTAACGGCAGACGAATCAGATTGTTGCAAGTCTCAAAGCTCATTCCCAAGTCAATGAAAGACTTGGACAGAGCTAGATCCAACTTCTCAGTTACAATGAAGCTGAGATGTCGGAGCAAAAGAAGCAGACTCTGAACATCGTTCTGAAGAGCAGTTTTGTTGACGTATCTCTGAAGAATGTCGTCCAAGCAAGCCGACATAACTGCAGACGAATGAGCTCGGAAGTGAGACATTACCGAGTTCATTATTCAAGTGAACGCCTCGATTCAGACCGAAGCACATCACTCGGAACTGATATACTACCCCTTGAACGGCGAACCGTAGGTACTATCTGAATGCCAGATGTACCAGGACATGAAAGTACGCATCCTTTAGATCTATGCCTGCTGCATAAGTCGTTCACTCGAATGCTCGCCCTTACTGACCGAATGGTCTCCATATAGAACTTTGGAGCTATGATAAGTTTGTTTATCAAGCTCAAGTCCATTACCGGTCGAACGAGCCATGTGACTTTGGTACGAGGAACAGGTGACTGTAGAATCCTAGAGAATCTTGATTCTCGACGACCTCAATTGCTTCCTTTGTCAAGACAGCCTTTACCTCCGATAGGAGAGACTCTCTTTTAAAAGGATTTGACGGAAGTTTTGTCCACCGCAGACATCGTGTTAGTGGTGGTTTCACTCGGAAAGATAGCCGTAGGCCATTCGAGACCACACCTCTCACCCACTGGTCTTCCGTAATTGTTATCCAGTTTGTTGCGAATCTTGATAACCTCCCGCAACTGGCAGGCAATAGAGGTCCTGACCATCACCTGTAGGACCTGCGAGGCTTACGGGAGGAGAAACCATATCACCCTCGCGGAGAGCCTCGACTCTCCGGCTTAGGGGCATCTGACTGGTAGTCTCGTTCAGACCTACGCCCCCTTCCTGTCGCTGTATTGACGATCGATCCCTAGAGTAATTGTAGGAGGGTTTCTTATACCCTCGCAAGGAGTCACCTTTAGACGATTTCTGTCTAGGACATCCTCCCTTACTCTTTTCTGCTGCCGCGGGTCGATTAGATGCTGACTTAAGGAGCAGAGTATTTGACACTTTCTTTGTAGCTTGGTCATAAACCAATGAAAACTTATCGTCAAAAATCGTGTGTCCGGATACTGGAGCGACCCGTAGAGAGTTTTTCAGCTTGTCATCTATTAAAGATGACGACACAAGTGCTCCGTCACGTCTGATTAACTCCAAATTAGCCACTGTTAAAGCTGAGTTATATATGGTAAACAAAATAGCCCTGGAAAGGACTCTTAAAGAGGTACGAACGTCCTCAAATTCCTTTCCATTGAGACCAGGGCTTGCCTTGAGTAAAATGGTCGGGGCCTAAAAAAAAGTCCCCCAGATGTTGAGGTTGGGGCCTGCTGGGGGCCTGAAAAAAGTCCCCCAGATATTGAGGTTGGGCCTTTTGGGGTAATTTTATGTTGTTACATTCTTTCCAATGGCGACCTTAGTTGATTGCTTTTGCTTAAAAAAAAAAAATCCTGGGGACGAAACGACTTGGACCCATCATGTGGGTGCTGGACGTTTCATACATAGACATTTTGGATTTTTTGTTGATAAAATTTTAGGACGTTTCGTACATATTGTGGGGTATGTATTTTTGATGCAAGGGTTGTCTCAAAGAAAGAAATTGAAAAAAAAAAACAATTCAGTTTACCTTTTAAATAATTTCAATCCATGAAAATTCCCCACAGCTTTGGATATTTCAGAAATGGAATGCGCCCCACCTCTCCACGTAGACACAGGTACACATTTCATTTTATTTCGTACATTTATTTTGACGGCAGTTTCTGTGTCTAGTGTTGCATTTATTCAGATTTTAGGATCGGATGTACCCATGCATAGTATTGTGGGATTGAAGGGAATTCCCCCGTTAGTTGACAAGCGTGCTTTCGAAGTCTCGTAAATGTGTTTGTTTTATTTTTGTTTAATCTTGGGATTTTCTCAGTTTTCATGCGGATTTAGGTGGATGTTAATTCGAATCAGACAAAAACAGTTTGTATTATTATTTTATCTGTTATTTGCTGCTTCTTCTATTGTAATCACACTTGCGTGAATGAGACGTGAATGGAAAAATTAATCTCGCAAAATTTTGTTGCCCAAACCTACCAACAGTCAACACTGAGATTTCGGGAGCCAAGACAAAAAAAAAAGTCGGGGCCGAAAAAAAAGCCTTGAGAAGGGGCCTCTCGGGGCCAATCGGCCCCAACTCAAGGCAAGCCCTGGAGACGATGCGCCACAGCTCTTGAAAGGTGATCTGCATAAGACATAGCGTCTAAATTCACTCTGTTTGAAGAAATTGGTGTCTCAATTGTATCCGAGCGAATAGTGAATGACGAAGGCAAGGATATGCCTAGGAACTCTCTGTACATCTTCCCTGACCGTTTTAAATGAACGTGGTCCAACAAACAATAAATTTACGGAAGATGATGACAAGAAACCGCCTTTCTTCTTCCCACTGGAAAGTTTGAATATGGCGTCGTCTAAATGGCCAAAGGCCTGCGACACCTGTCAAGACTGAACTCGGAAAAGACAGGACCTCCTCCTTTGTCCGGATAAAGTGTGCGTCCAACAATATCAGCGGTTTCTTCCTAGTAGTCGCTGCATTCTGATTCGCTGGAATGAACTCAAGGTAGTATTGATGGATTAAATCCATCGCACTCATGTGCTATTTCGAAAGGGAAGGGTAATCCTCCTCCGTATCCCTTTCACCATCCAATTGAATCAGTTGTGACTCATGGTCAGCAGCATCTCAACGTGCAGATGACTGGACCGACCCAGCACCATGCGACAACTCATGTTCTGAGACTGACGTAGGCTGCTCCTGCACTTGCTGGGATGCTGCGATAAGCTGCGCAATCAGCAACAGAAAGTCCGTTATGGAGGCCTGAGGATGGTGTGTCCAAGATGACTCTTTTCTCCTGATGTCCCAATAAATGAGGCCTCGTCTCCTTAGCTACCGGATGGTCAGACTTCTTCGACGATGAGTGGTCCCTTCTCGGCGATGCAGGCTGGTTATCTGAAGTTGTGCAGTTAAGGTGCGGTCGTGTGTGCTTTGAAGATGCCAGTGTAGAAGCCGTTAACTGTAGCCGACACCAGCTGCGAACTAAATGGAGACGCGGACGTATGCTCCGACTGATGCAAGTTTCTAATCACCACATCTGGCCACAGATGTTGTTGGGAAAGAGAGGGGCCTCTCTCGCTCACAGCCCTTTCAGACCTCGCCGAGCTTCTCAATGAACTTGCCGGCTTCTTCCTCTGTTCGTCATTGCTGGGTGAGCCTGTTTATAATTTAAGGTGCTCGCTCTACCCAATCCACTCCTCTCAACCGCAATGGACACACCCGGTATCACAGTACCCATGGATGGAGTAACCGCTTCACTGGTCAAGCTAGCTGGCGACAAGGGACTAAAACCACCGGCTAGTGGTTTTTTGCCCTGTCTTCTAATCATGAGCACCTTTGTCGCTATCTCAGCTTTATCATCTGAATGCAACGACGGCAGCACACTATCTCTAGGTGCACGTAAACATCACCATGTTCTTGTTCCGCTGAAATAGAAACTGAGAAACTAGATTGACTTTGTGGCGAGAGGACCGGCATAGGCCTCTCGTCGCTAACAACATCCAACGTTTGTCATCCCATCCGACACATGTTGAGCAAGAATTAGTGGGAGTACATCAACTGCAAGCAAGGCAACAAGCATGTAAATCAAAAGAAGACTTCCTCGCCTTGCATTTTGAGCAATAAGCTTTCATAATGAATCAAAATAAAGTCGACAGTACTCCCACCAACTCCACAATAAATATATGAAAAAGATACATAATAAATAACATGCAAAATATAAATCGAAAAATAATTTACAAAACAAAACAAAAAATTTGAAAAATTTTCACAGGAGCCCAAGTTCCCAATGGGAACGATGAGCCCAAACGTATCCCGATAGAGCCCAAGTGTGGACAAAATTTGTTTTATTATCCAAAAAATTAATTGCTACACTACTGGAATATTTAATGTATCTTACAACAGTCCTACCATGATAATAAATACGAAACTACATATATTTATAGAGCTTTGTCAATGTAAACAACGTCAGAAGAAAAACCAGAACAAGACTCCAGGCACTGAATAAAAAGGCCCGAAGTCAGTAACAGATATTGAACTATCCGATGTGAAGTAAGATCTTCATCAGAAGAAAAAAACGATACATCGGATATATGATGCATGACCAAAAACGCCTAAACACTCCTAGGGTGAGGACGTAACCATGGGGATATACAGAATAAACATTCTGTGTAACACGTCAAACTCCCAAGAAATTTATAAAAAAAAATCAATAAAACAAGCCAAAAAGCTTGGGAGTTTAACTTGGAGGGGGGGAGGGCTTCAAGGAAGGATAGGGAAGGAACACTTAACAAACAGTGGAAAAACCATTAACAAGAATGATGACATCAGGCCCATGTCCCGAAATTGTGAAACATGAAATAATTTTTGTAAATATTTTTTTTTGTAAATATTATAAAGTTACAGCCCTGAACGTTTCCAACCACCATTTCTTCCTTCCAGCATCCAAATGAAGATCCACCAAATGTCAGTTTGTTGTTACTGACAGAAGGGCCAAACAAAGAATAATGGTTGGCGCAATTTCGGTGTCTTCTTGGATACTGCACATGCGCAGTTAGCAAAAGTATGGAGGATCAGTTAGGACATAATTTTTTCGGTTTTGCATGCAAATTTGGGGGATTGTGGGGTGGGGGGGGGTGGGGGGTGGGGGGTTAAAATTTGTTTGGCCCTGGATATTTTTGAGTTAGCACCAGCAAGTCTGGGCCATTGGTTGTTGTATAAAAATACACAAATACCACTGCTGACACTGCTGATAAGTTCAAACTTAGACCAAGCTGAGGGAAGTAATTGCTTTACCTAATGAATCAGCCATATCTGTCCACATAATTCTACCAACTGAACAGTTGAAAAAAAAAAATTATTTTTTTTCTTTAAATTTCTACAAAACCATATTAAGTGACACAGCAATGGAATGAACACATCAAGCTCATCCCAATGAGGGATCACACGTAAGGGGTTATGCTGAATTTTAAATTTTGAAAAAAAAACTACTTAAATTAAAATAAATTGATATTGGGTAAAGTGATAACCCTCAAGCAACAGCAACAAACTGCCCATTATTTTGCTCTGAAAAGGTTGTCCCACATGTATTCTTCCTTGTGAACTCTACTGGTAGGATGCTTTCATCTTGACAGTGATTTTATATCATTGTTGGCTGCCTGTACAGACAGCCAACAATAATGCAGAAACATTGTCAAGTTATCTGCAGCTGTGTACATGTACATACGGTAGTTATAAACATACATTTAATCAGAGAACTTGAGGGTTAAATATATTTTTCAAGGATTTTCTATGACATTTTTTTCTCGGGAAAGTCCAATTTTCAAGCAATTTCAAGAGCCAGGAATTTTAGTTTTAAAATTCAGTCTCTTTCAAGCATTTTCAAGGCCCAGTACAAATCCTGAATGACAGGTATGTGGTTTCACTCTTTTCACCCACTGCAATATTGATAATTGAGATGGATTACCACCTAATTTAGTGTATCAATTTTTTGAAGAACCTTCTGAAGTAAGATTTCATTTCTGGATTAAGTCCATTTTCTAGAATAAAATATAAACAATATATACAACATACAAGAGTACTCGTGTCGCCTTTCTTATGACTTTGGCTTGTTCCTCTGAGAGGATTAGCTCCATGTGATTTTTCATCTCTTCAGTTGGACTTGTAAAGCTACTAGGACTCTTATAAGGTGAATCTTCACTTTCACTGCCTGAATCAACAGTCGTCAAACATGCATTGATTTGGTTGTCATGCAAGTTAGATAGGGGTTCACGGGCAGTGTCCAGTGGAACTCGGAACAATCTGAACAAAAAATAACAAACACAAAACTAAAACCGTAAGCTTCATTATGCTAAGCTATCAGAATTAACATGAAAAACTGTAGAAGTTGTAAGTGAAATTGAGTTTACCACAGATAAAGCAGAATACAGATTTTGTTAAACTAATGATTTTGCCTTGTAAACATTCCAAGACAAATGTTTTGGTCTTCTTTTTTCACCTCATTTTTGTATAGTATGCACACTGTAATCACATGTAGGTAAAAACAGGCCAGTTCTCTCTGGCCAGAAACTGTACCTTCATGGCACTTTCATCTCATATTGTACAGCCATATAATTTTGATTGTTGAACTGTTCATGATACTGAAGATCCTGATAGAGAGAGAATAAGATAAACTCTGTGGTAAACTGCAATAAAACCTAATTAACTCCAGTTTTAACAAAATTAGTGTTACCCTGTGTCATTAACTGTGACTATATTTTGTCTTACTAAATATACAGCGCATGGAGTTCACTCTCAATACACCAAACTAGCATAAAAGTTCACAGTAATCCAAATTCAGGGAAAGATTTCAACCATCAATATGAAATTAACTATATACAAGTCTTCAAGAGGCTGCTAAGTGGTCAAAATTAGGGCATTTTTTAAACTGTAGTGATATCTAAAAAATTTATTTCTTTATTGGTGTTTAAAGTCACATACTTCTGCACAACGGCTCATAATGACCACAACTTGGAGATAAAGTCAAGGTCAGTCAATCGTTTATACCCCATGTTGATTATTTTAGAGGACTTGCACCCTAAGCATTAGTGATTGGGTCCTATTTTACCAGTGAAACAGAACTTGTTTACAAAAGTAAACAAGCACTGCTTCACTTCTGGGGTTCTCGGGGGGGGGGGGGGGGATTCTGAAAAATAAACCTGGCAAAATATGGGGGAAAAGAAAAACCAGAGGCTCAGGTGAGCCTAAAATGCTCACCTGGATAAAGTTGTCTACCAGGAATAAGGGTATTAAGTGTTGAGGGGATCAGAAAGACACAGGCAAAAGAGAAAGTGTCACCTTGCACATGTGTGCATACTGCAATAACTGTCACCAAAAAGGATCTACTCCCACCACCCAGCACACATCCTACGTTTCATACAGATTGGGAAATAGGGGTATTTTTTCTGTTTTTAGATCCTGGAGTTCCCACGAGAGTGCAAAAAAAATCTTTTCAGCCATAAATCAAGTGCATGACCCCAAATACTAATGCATACCCTGGTCCAAGTTGGCCCACCGTGTCGGAAAATAAAAAAAGATGGGCATGTCAAACATATTGCCCCTCCCATCATGAGCCCAAATACTGCCCAACAAACTTTCTTTGAACAGATTAAATCTTGAGCAGATAGGAAGCAGCACACCAAATTTCAAACAATGGTGAATGATGGTTTCTGAGAAGATTTTTCAAGAATTTTGGGCATTACCATAAATAAGCCCATTGAGCTTAAAATCTTCTATTGAACAAACTGGGAAGGCTCTCCCCCAAAGATAATTTACACCTGGTTTGGTCGGGTTTGGTGCAGTGGTTTCGAAGAAGACTGACATGCAAAGTTATGGATGACGGACAACAGACAGCAAGTGATGACAATAGCTCATCTAATAATAGGATAATTATAGAGGATTTGTTAACAATAACTGATGACTTATTACTGGAATGAGCTCAAGATCATTCCAGTAATAAATTACAAGCTATTCTTTGAGAAAACAAAAATGGAAATTTGGTGTAATTTGAGGGTACTCTTTATCTTCCAACACATGCTAGGTAAGTGTTAAAATGAATAAAACATACCACGAGTCAGCAAAAGTTTTCATTTCTTACTCTCAAATATTTTTTGTCAATTATTTTTGAGTGACCAATTCAAATTTTATATTTCACCTCCCCCCCCCACCCCCCACCACCAAATAAAAACTGTGCATTATACAGTAATTGCACTTTTAAAGTACAAATGGGGGGAGGGGATTATTGGGAACCTTCAAGATGATGGGGATTCTATAAGAAGTACTGGACTGCATGAAAGCTTGTATATAAGAAAGTTATCCAAATGACAGTTCACCAGACCTTCCATTGGAGTTCAGACAGAATGTAACACTAATTTGTCAACTTTATCTTTTTGATACAATTATCAACAGTCTCAGAGTTGAATTAATTTTTGGGTGGTTGCTTTATCCCTTCACTTAACATAAACAGAAGATGACACTTGGAAAAAAAAATGAATGGGGATTCATGTGAACAGCACTGACTGTTTTGCCCATTATGTTAGGTAAGTTGTTAAATGTGACCAAATACTTTAATGGACTGAGTAACAAGGAAACAAATTAATGAATTATCATAAAAAGCAGATTACTGATTTCTCTGCACATGATACTGTCTTGGTATTATATGGTGGTTATTCCACCACTTTATGAATTAGAAAAAAATTGCCCAGCAATGTACACATTACTTTTTGTTATTTAAACATTTTTATTTTTGGACCACAGATCACACTATCTCTCAGTGAAACAAGTGCACTGAGCTTGTGCAATCAGGGATCATAACTTATCATTTGGAAAAATACAGTGTACTTTTATAATTATTTTGGAAAAGTATCAGTCTTGTCATCAACAACTTGGGTTACGTAAAGGCATACAAATATTTGAAAAGACTAAAATGATACTACATTGGCTTCTGGCACATTTCAATACAGCGTGGCAGAAAGTTCCACCATTACTTCCAATGATGTACACTGAGCAACAATTAGGGAATTTTAACACTGAGACAGTAAAAAAATTATGAACAAATTAACTGTTTTTGTTTCTTTAAAAATCATGCAATGGTAGTTAATAACTGTAATAAAATAAAACAAAATTAAAAATTTACATGCTTAAATATAAGTCAGCAATGATATACATTCAGCTGTTCATGAGACAAATGTTTGGATTTGTATTCAGCTTCATTAAAATCTTAGTAATTGGGATAAAAACCTGCTTTAATGATGCACACAAAATTGAAGATTATCACAAATACGTCAATATAGGATGGAGACATACATAATTTAAATCCTTTCTCGAGCCATAAGACCCACTGAAACTGTAGTTTACACTCCATTTCTGTGACTCCAGTGAATGCAAGCACACAACTCCATTTGGACGTGACATCACTACATTACAGATCAAATTCTCAACTTATGTTAGCACCAAGCCTGGAAAGCAATCTGTCATTTGCGAATGAGATCCCAAGAGGGTGAATTTGCTTATGCTGACCCAAAGAGTGGGCCAATTTATCCTCTGGTACCTTTCTGTTTTGGCTTGAGAACCTTGATGCAGGCTGAGGTTCACAGAGAATAAATTTAGTGATGCTACCCTGCTGTGCAGGATAGAATCAACAAATTCACCCTCTGGGGCCCCCATCCTGCAGATGACTGTCTGCTTATTTCCATTTTTGTAAATGAGTGGACTAGAGACAGGAGAGTAGAGTATCTTTCTCAAGGACACCATTTATTTGATAGAAGTGAAAGAATGAAAAATGAAGACAATAAACTCACATGGTAGGTTTTGGAATCCAACCTTTTAGTCCAATATACAACAGGTAGGTTACAAAAGTGGACAGAGAATTTTGATCAGATCACAACTGGGTTGTGATGCAACCAAAATTCTTCAAACAGTTTTCTCCCAATGATCAAAAAGGAATAAAGAAATACGAGAACAATGAATTTCAGATGTTAATTTGCTTTGTTTTTCTTGATTGGTTCTTGATTTTGAGGTATTTTACTTATGAAATTTCAACGACTTGGTGTAAATAGCCTGATCATGAAAAATGCTACATGTGTGATAACAGAACTGTACAGGATAACAATCCTATTTTTACAGGAACTGTATGCAGCATTTTATTCTTTCATCAGCAAGCATCTTTTGATGTCCGACAATTTTACAGGTGGTGGAAGATGGAGTACCTGTACAGAACCATCAAAAGGAGGCTATTCTAAATTAACTGATCAAATGAGTCTGGGACACTTGGATTGAAAGCATGTGTACCATTAGTGTTTCATCCATCAGAGTATGTATAGGTTGATGTGTCTAGCTCGGGGTGGATTCTAACACATAACTTCTGAACTAAAGTGAGACATACATGTACATAATTGCTGTGTAAAACTACTGATTAGCTTTTAAGGTCCTTTCAACCTGGTACTCATAAATGTTTCCACAAAGGAAATTATACTGATACAATTGATAATATTGAGACAACACAACAAATCTTAAGGACAGGGCTGGAGGATTAAATTATTACTGATCTTTCTGATAAATACAAAACAAAGACACTAATTAGCAAAGCTTTCAGCCAATGGCTCTCTTCAGTGCTCATTGTCCAAGGAAATAGACTACATTTTCATCTAGCAGAACATCGACAAAACAAGGCTCTTACCGCGTGTCTATGTTATTGTCTGCTGTAAGAATCTTGTTTTGTCGGTGTTCTACTATATGAAACTGTAATCTATGTCTTTGGACAAAGAGCACTGAAGAGCGCCGTTGGCCGAAAGATTTGCTAATGAGTGCCTTTGCTGTTTTTTAACGGTTATGTCCCTCATATGGACAATGATTTCTCAGGAAAATACAAAACAATTCAGCCATAATACTGTCATTAATATCTGTAGAGAGATGTTATGTAGGGACTCATTATTGAAAGGTAGAGATGTCATTCAGGAACTCATTATTGAAAGAGTTAACTCAACATAATTTGACTTCACAATCAACCACTTTCTCACAATTGCTAAAAAATGTATTTTGCTTCCAAGACATAGCTTATGCCACTATTTGAACGAGCTCAACAACCTCGTTTCAATGAGAGGTCAGATGCTATGTTCTGGAAACAAAAGTTCGAAAAATAACAAAGATGTGTTGTAAGGTAAAGGGTCAATTTCATTTCCTCTTCTCAAACATTTCACTTTGGATGTAAATAAGATCATTTTAATGAACTGTCCTAACAATGTACAGGCAAAAACCTGAAACATAAACCCTTTACCTAACAAATCGACAGCACTATTCCGCGTAATATACAAATTCAGCAGTTGTTCCAATGAGAGGTTACGATATGTTTTTTTTAAATCTTTTGAAACATTTGAAAAATTAATATTTAAAATAAATTTTGATGTTGTACATGTTGGGTAAAGGGTTAACAACTCAGTGTATGTTATCATGCTAATTTTGTTTTCTTTTTTATTCGCTTAATGTCACAGTCAGCATCTATGGCCACATCATGACTGCAACATTGGTATGAAATCAAGCTTTGCCAATTGTTTATTCCTGTGCTGTCTGCTTTAGAAGACTACTCCCCCATGTATTAGTTACTGGGCCTTATTTTACCAATATAACAGAACTTGTCTACCATACAACACAAACACTGCTCCACTTCCCTGGGTTCCCATGGGGTAATTGTTAATAAAACAAATCAGTACTCCTGAATGGCTGGTACATTAAATTCAAAAAAAGATGTAAGATTATCATTAGAAAACTGCCATTGAACACACATCACTCATCAGTGCTAAAAGATGTGCAATTTACATGGAAAAGTCCAATGGACATATTGCTCTAATATTTCAACAAAAATTAAAAAATTTTATTTCATCAAACATCATTTTTGTCAACCCTTGAGGCAACAAATTTGCCAAGTTTTTCCAGCATCATACATAAAGATATTAACTATTTTTTTTAAAGTATTCTTACTGTTTCTCCAAGAACAGAGTTTATGAACCCCTCAAATAAGCCAGAATGCATTTATCAATAATTGTTTTGCTGCAATGCATTAGAGGATGCATATAGGCACTATATACTTTCAAAAAAATTATGACAAATCTACAACAATAAATAACATTTGCATAGAGATGCACCGAGTATGCAGCATTTAGACTATTTTAACCTCAACACTCTGATGTAAAAATAAAGAAATATCAAGCAGCCATTTCTCCCAGTATTGCAACAAGGAATTTAACCAATTGAATATTGTTTGACGGAGCTGAATGAGCTCTGCCTAGTTGCATTGTGGGAAAAACATACATCCAGATATTCTGACAACAGTTTGTAGGGGGTTAAATATAGACAAACTGCTCTTTTGAGTTAACAATGTCAACAAACTGAGCTTTATAGAGGGTTCATACACTTTTTTGAAAATCAAATTCCATGACTTTTCGAAAACTTTTTACCCAATTTTTAGGACCATTCACTCATTAGTATGACCGCCATGCTCTTTTTTTCGGGATTTATAAAATGTGATTTTGGGGGGAAACGGCATACTGCATCATTATCATGACGAATTTCCATGACTTTTCCAGACAAGAGCAGAAAATGAAAGTGTCAATGACACTGTAGCTTAACTTGTGTGTTGTGTTTGATGAAAAGGATAATGTTCAATGTTTATGAAAGGATTATGAAATAAGACAAGAATTGTGATAATTGGGAATATGTTCATTTCTGTTCCCTGTATGCTATGCTTATGATAAAAATAATATGAGGTGTACACTGTACTAAAGAGCTGAGGGGTGGGTTAATATGACCTCACAGTTAATGCATGTGGCCCTCACAGTTAACGTATATCAACAAAAGTTACCAAGTTACAGTGAAATTATTCCAAAACGAGTCATCCTATCAAGTTACAGTAAAATCCCTTCATAAATATGGCCTGTAAACTGTGTTAAAGGTTTTTGGGCTTCAGGCCCCTGTAGCCGTCAGTTTCCCGATTGCATCCAAAGGGGACGTTCTCATCTAGACATTATATGAAGTCAACCTATCAAGTTACAATGAAATCCCTTAATAAATATGACCTGTAGACTGTGCTCTAGGTTTTTGGGCTTTGGGCTCTGGCAGCCATCACGGTTGAATGATCGCAACCAAAAAGGGACATTCTCATCTGGGCATCATCTGGAGTGATCCTACAAAGTTACAATGAAATCCCTTCATAAATATGACCTGTAGACTGTGCTCAAGATTTTGGCTTCGGGCCCCTGAAGCCGTCACAGTTGACCAATCACGACCAAAAGGGGATGTCATCATCTAGGCATTATATGGAGTCAAACTTACGGGTTACAATGAAGTCCTTCCATAAATATGACCAACAGACTATGCTAAAGGTTTTGGGGTTTTGGGTTCGGGCAGCCATAAAGGCTGAATGATCGCAACCAAAAGGGGACGTTCTCATCTAGACATTATTTAGAGTCATACTACCAAGGTACAATGAAATCCCTTCATAAATATCACCTGTAGACTGTGCTAAAGATTTTCGGGTTTTGGGCCCCTGTAGCCAACACAGTTGCCTAATGGTGTCCAAAAGGGGCTGTTCTCATCTAGACATTACATGAAGTCAACCTACCAAGTTACAATGAAATCCCTTCATAAATATGATCTGAAGACTATGCTAAAGGTTTTCGGGCTTCGGGCTCGGGCAGCCATCATGGCTGAATGATCACAACCATAGGGGACAATCTCATCTGGGCATCATCTGGAGTGATCCTAAGAAGTTACAATGAAATCCCTTCATAAATATGACCTGTAGACTGTGCTCAAGGTTTTCGGGCTTTGGGCACTTGTAGCCATCACAACTGACCAATCACGACCAAAAGGGGATGTCATCATCTAGGCATTATATGGAGTCAACCTAACAGGTTACAATGAAATCCTTCCATAAATATGACCTTTTGCCTATGCTAAAGGTTTTTGGGCTCGGGCACCCATCAAGGCTGCATGATCATGATCAAAATGGGACATTCTCATCTAGACATTATATGGAGTCATCCTTCCAAGTTACAATGAAATCCCTCCATAAATATGACCTGTAGACTGTGCTAAAGGTTTTTGGGTTTCGGGCCCCTGTAGCCATCACAGTTGACCAATCACATCCAAAAGGGGACTTTCTCATTTAGACATTCTATGAAGTCAACCCACCAAGTTACAATGAAATTCCTCAATAAATATGACCTGTAGACTGTGCTAAAGGTTTTTGGGTTTTGGGCTTGGGCAGTCATCACGGTCGGCAGATCATGCCCAAATGGGGAAATTCTCATCTAGACATCATATGGAGTCATCCTACCAAGTTACAATGAAATCCCTCCACATTAAATGTGACCTTGCAGACTGTGCTAAAAGTTTTTGGGTTTCGGGCTTGGGCAGCCATCACGGTTGATAGATCATGCCCAAAAGGGGTCGTTCTCATTTAGGCATTATACAGAGGCATCCTACCAAGTTACAATGAAATCCCTTCATAAATACGACCTGTAGACTGTGCTAATGGTTTTGGGGTTTTGGGCTCGGGCAGCCATACTGATTGCCCGATCGTGACCAAAAGGGGACGTTCTCATCTAGACATGACCCCAAACCTGCATATGAAATTTCGTGATGATCAGACAAGAACTGTGGGGTGTAGCCTGTGCTAAAGGAAAATGTGTACAGACGTCACAGACTCACAGACTAACAGACTTCTGCACGCGTGATGGCAATAGCTTATCTTGACTGTGTCAAGTTAAGCTAAAAACCAACATATTTCCCAAACTTCCAAGGCTGGAAAAAATATTTTCATTTTTCATGACTTTTCCAAGATTCCATGACCCATACGAAACCCTGTTTATAATATTAGATACAAACATTTATTACTACAGTGGCGCCCACTTAATTGGATATCTCTTAACTGAATAACCCTGTTAATTGAATATAATTTCCCAACACAAAACCATTTACCATACCTTCAGTACAAATTTGACCTGTTAATTGAATATAGGTTATAGAGTAAACTCCTGTTATTTGAATATAAAATCTTGTAACCTGTCGTGAAATTACCTGGACTCTCCACAGTATTTCTTTGTTTTTAGACCCATTTGGCCTCAGTACATCCGATACAGGCATTTAATCTATTTTTTCTTGTTTGACAGAGCTCATGGAAAATTAACCCAGGGACCTGATTTGAACAAACTTGAATCTGACCCCCCTATAGATGTTGTATACCAAATATGAAAGGATTCTGACTGGTGGATCTGAAGAAGAGGATTTTTAAAGAAATTTCCTCATATTGCACGAAGTTAAACTTTGGGCTCCAATAGAAAGCCTAAATACTCACTCAGGGACCTGATTTGTACAAACTTGAAATTGACCCCCCTATAGATGTTGTATACCAAATATAAAAGCATTCTGACTGGTGGATCTGAAGAAGATTTTTAAAGACATTTCCTCATATTTCACTAAGTTAAAATTCGGGTTCCTACAGGGAGCCCAATTATTAACCCAGGGACTCGATTTGAACAAACTTGAATCTGACCCCAATAGAGATGTTATATACCAAATATCAAAAGATTCTATATGATGGTTCTGGAGAAGAAGAGTTTTTTAATTTAAAAAAAAAATTTATGGGTGCTATCAGAGTAATGCCCCTTGTGGTGCCCCCTGTGGACGCGGAAAGTTTATTGAGTTTATTTGCACAAGCTTCAATTGACATATAATAAGGAACATGCACACCAAATTTGGTTCAATTTGGTCCAGTAGTTTGGGAGAAGTCGATAATGTAAAGTTCACGACGGACGATGGATGCCGGACGACGACGGATGACGGCAAGTGATAAGTTAAGCTCCCTTCAGTGAGCTAATTATCCCCATATTGAACTAAATTAAAATTTAGGCTTCCATGGGACACCCAATGATTAACCTAGGGACTTGGTTTGAACAAGCTTGAATCTAACCCTCATAACAATGATGTATACCAAACATTAAAAGATTCTGACTGGTGGTTCTGAAGAAGAAGATTTTTAAAGAATATTCCCAATATTGCCCTGAGTTAAAAATTTGGGCTCCTGTATTGAGCCCAAATATGAACCAATGGGTATTATTTTAATAAACTTGCAGCTGACCCACCTATAAATGCTGTATACCAAATATCAAAAGATTGTGACCACTGGTTCTGGACAAAAGATTTTTCTAACTCAGCATTTTTTCGATGTCCTCTAAAGGACACCCTAAAATAACTGATGACAATTTTTTTTACCATTGAATTCTACTGGTCCTAAGGGCGCTTCATGCCAAATAATAGCTCTCTGTTCCATGTGGTTTGGGAAATATGGGTGTTTGAAAATATTTCTATTTTTAGCTCCTGGGGTTCCCATAGCAATGCAGGATTTTTTTTTTCCACGTGTCAAGTACTAATGACCCAATAATACCACATATCAAATTGGGTTCAAATCGGACCATCGGTTCAGAAGCTAGAAAATTTGGGCGGGGCCAAAGATCTTACCCCTCCCATTACAAAGCCAAATATTGCTTCATGAACTTTGTTTGAACAAACTTGATTCTACTCCTCAAAAGGAAGCTCCATAACAAATATCAAGTCATTGTGCCCACTGGTTCATGAGAAGAAGTTCATGAGAAGATTTTAAAAATATTTTGGAGCATTTTCTCCCACCCCCTCCCTATGGGGCTGGGCATGTTGAGTTGAACAAAACTGTAATGCCCCTTTGGGACCATCACTCACACAAACTTTCACTAGAATTGGCCCAGTGGTTTTGGAGAAGACCAAAACATGGTGCTGATGGAAGAGATGGATGACGAGCGATGAGATTAGCTCAGCTTGACTTTGTCAAGGGGAGCTAAAAAAAAAGGGGGTGTAAAAAGACATTTTTTTTCACTAAAAGATCAAGATTTCTATCAAAAAGCAAATCTGATTATGTTACACATCATGGTACTTTATAATTTCCTTGTTTTCTTAGACTGGTATTTTGGACATTCTAGAAGAAAGTGTTCCAGGGTCTCCACCACGCCCAAATTACACATCTGGCACTCCATTTCACTGTTTTTCCCAATTTTTCCCATCAGCTCCAGGGACCGCAACCTCAGCTTGAACAACAGTGACCCCCCAAAGGTGCCATCAAGGTACTCTTCAAAACCAGGCTTCTCTTTATCACGCAGGCCACCCAAAGATCTCTTTGATTTGACCCCCTCTCGCCAATTAAGGTTACCATCCTCCGTGGCCCTTTCTCTATCAATTTTTTTACCCTGGTTTGCCCAACGTCTAGGTCCGAGATCTCCAATGAGTAGTTCTCTATTAGTTCCCTCACTTGGACCATCCATCCTGTCTTGATATTTGAGTTGAAAATTTGCAGGAACATTATTTTACACCATCGGCTGTCGGGGAGATTTACCAAATAATTAAGATAACCGTGTTTCAATAAGTCTATCCTGTCCTTGATCCTCATCCACCCAAGCCCACCCCTGATTGCTTTTAGTTCTGCGGCATTTCTCGACCCCGTTATCCATCAACCTGCATCGTTCTGCAAGATTTCCAAGCTCTTTACAGCCATCTGGTTTAGGGGTACCACTTCCGTACCATATGTTATACTTGGCAGACCCACCATTTCCCAAATGGTTTTCCCCACGAAAACCTTATTGAAACTGTTTCTCTCTATAACTTTCATTTGGTTAAGGATTTGCCTCCCCTTCAGAATCAGTTTATTTGTGTGGTTTCGGTAGATGCCTCTTCCTGTGATGTTTATATTTACCCCTAGTTACTCGTAGTCACCTGTCTCTCCTACACTAAGAAATTTGCTGCAACCTTCCGGAATACAGAACTCCCCCACTCTCCACCTTCGAGTGGCTTCCACTTTGCGGCCCACAGGTATAACTTTGCTCTTGCTTTCATTAAGTTTGAGTCTCCATTTGCTACCATATTTCCCAACAATTCCCAGAATTTTCACTAGCCCATCTTCGCTTTCTGACACTAGCACCATATCATCTGCAAAAAATAGCCCTGGGATCTTCATGTCCCCAACGGCTACCCCCCCGTCGCTATGCAAGAGTTCATCTCCTAAACCTTTGATGTACGTACACCCCTGTTTTAGGCCTATCTCCATGGGCACACGTTTTGTTGTTATGTTACCCAGGCTAAGTTCACTCTGTACATCTTTATATAATGCTTTCATAATTCCAACAAACTCGCCTCCAAAGCCCAGAACCTCAAGCTTGCGCCACATACCCTCCCTCCATACTATATCATATGCCTTTTTAACATCCAAAAAGGCCATAAACATCTCTTTTTCTTTTTTGCTTTCGCGGATTCTATCATTTGGGATAGCGTGAAAAGGTGGGCAGTGACTCTCCTTCCCTTACTGAAGCCATTCTGGATCTCTCCCCAAAAAAACCTTCTCCTCAATCACCTCCTCTAATCTCCCATACAGGACTTTACAGAAAACTTTTCCAATGTTGCTACTGACAGAGATTCCTCGATAATTATCCAAAACGTCTTTTTCCCCCTTTTTGTGAATAAATGTCACTTTGCTTTCTCTCCACTCATTTGGGACTTCTTGTTTGTCTATGGCTAAATTGAATAGGGCAGTTAGGCTTTCCAAGAGTTCCCCACCCCCTTGTTTGATAAACTCGTTAGGAATTTTGTCCACCCCTCCCGCTTTTCCATTCCTTAATTTTGAGATCACCTTTCGCACCTCCTCCGTTTTAATTTCACTGCACACGAAATTCAATAGATTTTCCTCGACCTGGTTCGGACACTCCGGTGGGTTCCCCATGCCCCATCACTTATCGTTTACCTTTTCCCAGTGCTTGACTAGTTCTAAAGCGATTTGATCTTGATCATCTGTAACTCTGCCATCTACTTCAATACTCTGTGGGTTACTTTCTTTGTTACGTTTATTCACCCATTTCCAAAATATGTTCGAACTCAACCCCCAAGTCATTCTTATCGTCCTAATAAGACTGCTATCTCGCACTCTCCGATTATTGTCTTTAATCTTATTTACTTTATTTCATGCTTGTTGTTATTCTTCCTTTGCTACCGTGGCCTCATTGCTTTCCGCCCCCTCAAGTTTTCTACTTCTCCTGTATGCATCACATTTAGCTTTTCTACCCTTTATGGCCCTTTTCAGTTCTTCGTTCACCATGTACCCAAGTTCCTGTGTTGGCACCATAATCTTTCCTAGACTTTCCTTCTCTACCTCAACTAGGCTCGCAACTATGGCATCGGCCATCTTCTGGACACTGCCCCTCATGTATGTAGTGTTTCATTGAAATCAATACAAACATCTGGAAAGAGTTGCTCAGCATGATTCCACTATCAGCATATACTAATTTTAAAAAAAATCTGGGTTCAAGAAAAAGATGTTTTGGCTAAAAATGTTGGAATAAGAAAATCTTAGACTTTGAACAGCTGCTTTGTGAAGCTCAAATTTTTTAAAATTTGGACAAAAATGTTAAAAGACAAAAAGACAACAGTCAGAAAAATATTCAGATTGAAATTTATGTTAAAGAGATTTGGCTTGAAACTGTTAGAGTTATGAAATTTAAGAGTGATGTACTTTTGTACTAGGGCCCAATGAAGATTTGAAATAGTCCCCATAATTCAATTTGATTTGATTTCAATCATGCCTATTCGAATTGAAGTGTCTCCTCTTGACCTGATGATAAGAGAAGAGTTCAAGTAGGTTCCGCTTCCAAATTACATTGATTCCATTCTGGAATATTCCCTTTTTTGCTTGATTTATACAAGCCACTGCTGCACACGACACTTGAGTGGAAACTGGCAATATTACGGAAGTAAGAAGCTGCATATCCACAACTTGAAAAGCGGTGAGATTCAATTTGATTCAAAATTTGATGCCTGATTTGATTCAAGATTTGATTTGCCCCAAAATTTGAGGTTTCCAGGGCGCTATTTTATACCTTGCAACAACCGTCTGTATGGAGTCAATTGGTAAAAAAATACTGTGAAAAGCACTAAATATTTATTAAAAAAAAAGAAAGAGTTGAACATAAAAATTTAATCATTTGGTGAAAAAAGAAATTACTGGCCATCTCAAATATCGAATATCAAAATATATGATTAAATCTCAAACAATCAGTGGCCATGAATGAATTCCTTGCTCATGGTGATAAATGTAATGCGATATGATGACCACCGCAAATGGAATAGCGCCCTTTGTGATCCCTTCATGTCTTTCAGCTACTTATTCAGAGTGTAATGTATTAATTTAGAAGGTTGGTTTATTTAGAAATGAAAAAGTTCACGATTATGTATACACTGTTAAATGGAATTATACATGAACATGAATAAGGCAATAATTTTAATGTGAGAAAAAAAAATGGGCTGACACAAGAAATTTGGCTAATGAGGCTAATGATGTTTTC
This sequence comes from Pictodentalium vernedei, assembly GCA_031216915.1. Classification (NCBI taxonomy): domain Eukaryota; kingdom Metazoa; phylum Mollusca; class Scaphopoda; order Dentaliida; family Dentaliidae; genus Pictodentalium; species Pictodentalium vernedei. The sequence goes on from CM062293.1 coordinate 212,761,702, forward strand.
ATATCAAGATAAAGCCAAATCAAATAACTGCAAGTGTTTCATGCGGTGACAGTGACGAACAATAGTTAGTTGTCAGCCAAACATAAGAACTTAGCACCAAGAAAACACCTGTTCCACATGATCACTTACTGAATTTTTCTAAGCAACTTCATTGTTCTAGCAATGTGGTAAAATCTTCAATAAAATAATGACAAGTCTCAATATAGTGTCACTAAAGCAAATAATGGTAATTCATGAGGTATGAAAGCAGATTTTCAACATGAACTGCACACTGGTCTCTTTTGGAAAAGGAAATTCGTAAGACGTAAGGAAAAATTTTTTTTGTTTCTCGAGCAATTTTACGTAAGTTTTATAAGGGAAGGTAGACACTTTTTTTTTTTTTTATCTTTATTTATGCACAAAACATTTTTTAATATGGTTGGAATTAGGAATATAATTCCTTATTACACTATCATGTGGAAAATTCAAGGTTTGTAGCAGTGACAATTTCCTATAAAGCAGATGAAACATCAACCAAATATATCTTGTTTGACAGAGCACAGTGAGCTCTGTCAAACTAGATATAGTGGCTTAAATATTTAGTCCTACAGATACAAAATAGTATAATTGGAGAGTTTTCCAGGTAAAAACAAAGTGATGAGGCAGATTTTCAATGACAAGGGAGGTGCCTGAGAAACAAGAATTTTTTCAACAGTCTGTTAATTTTTATGTATTGGTGTTTGAGGACATTTTCTGCATCCATGAATTTGACCACAAAACAAGTATATATAAAGTAAAGTTTAACCAATTCTTTACACCTATGTTGTCAATATTACGGAGTTCACATTTCAGGCAATGGTTCCTGAAGAGTCTTTTAATATCAATAAAATAAAACTTGTTTACAATTTCAGTTGAGCACTTCACCACGTACCTGGGTTCCTTTGGTGATTGTAATTTTCACTACTTGAACCTCCATGTTTTTTTCCTTACGTAGGAAAATAATGGTAGCAATGACCTCACATTGGCTCTACAGAAGGAAGTTTAACTGGTTGAGGACTACATTATTTTTAGTGGTCTGAATTTGTTCATCAAAATTTGTTTTATTACAAATTATTGAAGAGTGCCCAAAGGCACTCTTCAATAATTTGTGATAAAACAAAGTTATATAAACAAAATTTTATTTGCGTTTGACTCAATATGAAGTGGGAGAAAGCAAAATGTTGGCTTTTGCTCTGGTACCATCATTTTTTTTGAAGGCCCTGATAGTGGCTTCTAGCACTCAACCAGTTAAGGGTAAACACAAACTTATATCACAACAGAATCCAGCAACTGTGTATATAATGGCTGGCCTCTGACACGATGTGACCTTGGCTGTTGAAAGTGTTGTTAAACCCCAATAAAAGAAACAATATAATGGCAGGAATGTTACTTATACCAAGAGAAATCTGACTACTGTTTCTGAGTAGATATCAGAATTATCCCATTCATGATTGCTTGGATATATATGTTTTCACAAGTGGCTCAAAGGTGAAAGTGGAAACTTAGATTTCCTTGCAGTCAGGCACGAGGTAATTCTGGTGCATACTGAAAAACAGTGGGTATTCTTTCTATTATATGCAATGTGATATTTTAAATGAAAATTTGCAGCCTGAAATTTAGATATTTTGACAACAGTGTGGAGGGAGTTAATCACACTTTTCTACTGTAAGCTTGCAACATAAATTTTAAGTGTCATGGCAGTTGTTTCTAAGCCAGTTTTGGCTGCCTGCATAGGCCGCCAAGACTTGCCAATAAACAACTGCAAAGTCATAGGATGTGGATGGTCAAAGTAAAGCAAAAATGTATAAAAAAATCTCCAAACCCTAGAGGTTTAAAACTATTTTGACAGTAGATATTGACAAATATTTGTTAGACATTTCCTGCTATCTTATAAGGTAGTATATAATAAAACACTGTATTACCAAAATAAACCAGGCCCCACATAAGAGAAGGCAAAATCTGCTTTCATAACCAATAGCTTCATTTTATGACACACTAAAAACAAAAAGCACTACAGACTCCACAACTTATACACAAAGCAATACAATGAAATGCCAGGCATTGGTATTTTAAAGCTGTATATTTCACAATGAAAATTTCTCTTCACAAAAAAACCTCTCACTGTATAAGAGTTGGGACTATTTTCTTAACTTTCAGTCTCCAACCACTATTTATTTATCAGTGTTTAAGCTCTCTTTCAAAATCTATGGTTCTATCATGATCACACAAGTTATAAGTCAGTTTTAGCCAATTTTAAACCTATGCCATCAGACTTTGGAAGAATTCATCCCAGACATATGTTACAGGGTACCATTTTGCCAGTAAAAACAGAACTTGTTTTCCAGAGTAAACAAGCACCACCCCACTTCCCTGGATTCTCATGGAAAACTCACTACTATAAAGAATGTTGTTCTGCCAAATTTTCTGAACCATAAAAGTTGCAGACTTTTTGGGACCTTCATCTAAAATAATTCATCACCTCTGAATTAGTAGATGTAACAATACATACTGTAGTGAGTTTACTCGTAACCAGCAGAGTATTATTTATTTATTAGTGTTTACGGTCACATACTTATGCACTAATCATGACAGATTTATGGGTGGAGGAAGCCGGAGTACGCAAAGAGAACCACGGAGCTTCGAAGATCAACTGTCAGCTCCTCAACATTCTAACTCTGTTCAAGCTCCGCTCAAGCAGGGTTACAGTGGTTGAAGACATGTGCACCTTCGACATGCAGTATGCCTTAGTACACGGAGTCATCGTGCCCCCATAAAGGCAACTGGGATAAAGTGCCTTGCCCAAGGACACAACTCTGGTGGTCCTAGAGTATTATAAAAAATATTTTTCATCAAATAGTCAGGTCACTCTGAAGCAGCTATGATGGGATTTGATGAAAAATTCATTAAAATTTCATTTAAACAATTCATTAAAATTTCATTTAAAAAACTCATTAAAATTTAACGCAAGAAATCAGTGATAACAAAATTGATTCCATTCACAGGGGATAAATTGGTTAAAAAAGACCAAATTATACATATTCTAGTGACAAGAGATTTGTTGTCTCAAGCAGGAACATCTGCCAGCAGCATGCCTGGTGTCAAATTCCAATGTTCCTAAGGTTGGAGTATTTTCGAATAAATATACAGAACCACACATACGTTTGAATGGGTTAAGAATTATCGCACAAGATTGTTTTGGCCCAGGATATCACGAGAGCCGAAAACCCATTCAAACATATGTGCGGTTCTGTATTTGTAACACACCTCCAATGTAAAAACCAATCTACACGAAAATTGAACTAAAAACACTTTTCAAGTGGATAATTGCTGTGTTTCCTTCAATGCCAATAAAACATCACTGTTAGGTGGTGGGGTACCAACCCTAATTTGCTTTTTAATTTTTACAGCATTCAACTGGTCGAAACCAATTGACGTCGATCAGTGTCATGGTCACAATGATCGAACTTCAAATATTTACTAAACTGCAGGGAATAACACAATAAAAACTTTTTACATAGCTAATACGTTTAGCACACTCCATCATTATATGACCAGTTTGGGAAAGAATTTGTCAAGGACCAAGCAGTCAGAATGTTATTTTTATTTTGTAGATTTTGACTCGAATCTGAATGTTTAAATATCCAGGGCAAACAAATCTAAATGAGGAACTTGGAATTTCGAAGCGACCTCAACTCTGGTGCATTCGACCAATGATGAAGTGTTTTGTTTAGACGGGTTCCTTCTCTTTTTACGTTGGAAATGAAATCGAATGTGTTTTGTATCACCACATTTGCAATACAACTTTATTTTTTTCTGCCTGCAGAACAGTGGAAATCCTCTGTTTTACATTAATAGGTGTGTGATAAAGAATGATATTGAGTATGGGTAAGGGATGACTAATAATTTAAATTGTATCATTACTGGCTGTATAAGTTTGTCCTCCAATCCAACAATGAGGCTGAGATCATAACAAGGAAAAATACATACACACAGATCATATACCCCTGAAAGAAAGAGAAAATCCCGAACCTTCATGGACATTTCTAAGGAATTTTTAAGCATTTTCCACGACAGTCACCTAAAATAATTGTAATCACCTCTATTTGCTCACATACCAACTAACATTTCTTGTACTTACCAGTATATTCCAAACCAATAATACCTTGCAATTGAAACTGATCTTCGGGAAGCTCTCAAAGAGACCAGTCTCATTTGCAGGTACTAATCAAGTGGAATAAAAATATAGTTTACACAACAAAATGCACACTGGCAACAACAGAGCTTATTCAGTACAGCTTGTTATTTCAGGATGACAATCAATAGAAAATAATAAGAATGGAAAATAATCTGCATGTTGTTTGACCCCATGTTCTGAATCTAAATATTTTTAGATATTCTGTTCAAGGTGCTGATTTCCATGATTTTTTTCTATCTGCATTGTTGTTATTTGTGCATACTACATTAATATGATTATAAGTTGCAATTGTCAAACAAGTGTGGGCTCCGGAGTTCTTAACATGAACAATCACAAAACTAGCCTTGAAAAAAAATTAACCTGTGATCAAACTCAGTCTCAATGCCAAGACTCATTTTATTTGGAAAATAACCACAAGAACCTATAAAACGATATCAAACTCAACACTGATCAGTAACAAGTATATATATATACCAAAAATTACATTGAATTATGATATCCTTTGGGATTTTCAAAATTTACCAACTCATTGAAGAAGAATTCTCACAGGATTTAATAACACAAATGATGTACTTATGATAAAAATGCTTTAACTGGAAGAGTTCTGAATTATTTTTGGTAGTCAGAATTTGCTCACTTGTCTTTGCCTTGTCACAATTTATGGGAGAGTGCCTAAAGGCACTCTCCCATAAATTGTGACAAGACAAATCCACATAGACTTAATAATTTCACTTCAAATATAACATGAAGCACATCCACAGAATAGGAAGCTTTTAACCCTTTACCAAACAAGAAAAGCAGACGACACTTGCAAAAAAAATTCTTGAACTAATTTTTTTCATTTTTTGTCTCAAAAACATAGGTTATAACCCCTCGTTGGAACAAGCTTGATGAGCTCATTCCAACTAGAGGTCATACATAACCTATGTTTTTGAAACAAAAAATGAAAAAATAATGAAAATTAATTGGCGATTTTTCAGAATAGCACTGGCCGGTTTTGGCCGTTACGTTGGGTAAAGGGTTGAACTGCAGCACCTACACTTCAGAATAAAGCCTAAATATGGGCTTCCAAGTCAAAAGAGGTTCTAAAACTTTTGAGATATTGAAATAGTACAACTTATAATCATTTGTAGGGTTTTCAAGTGCAAGATAACTGTACAAAATGCATTAAAATCTATTGTTGCATAACCATAATCATCCAAGTTAATTCATTTTCCACATGTGTTGATGTAAAAACTAAGACTTCTCCATATCCTACAAATTCAAGAGCATTTCAAAGCCAATACTGTCAGTTTTTTTTTTTTGCCAGGCCCCTATCTGTTGAATATTACTTGTACAATAGAATGCTGTTGAATGGATTTAAGCTTTTCATTAAAACATCCCTGACAACATGACAACATACACTACAGCTCAAACATATAAGAGAAGACATCACCCTTGTCAGTGAATCAATTTCCTCTCTAAGAATTAAAAACAAAAATGAACTGCATCAAAAATGTGCATGGCTATTCGCAAGCTAACTTAATAACATTTTTTTCTAGAATTTGTTATTGAATCAAGTCACAGCTATTTCACGGCAGCAATGAATGATATCAATTATTTAATCATTTACCTTATGAACAGGCCGCTAAGTCCCAAATTGAGAAGTTGAAAAAGAAATTTTTCACAAAATTTCCACAAAACCATATGATGCATCCCCTCAAATGAAATCAACTTGTTCCAATGAGGGGTCACATGATATGGGTTTGCCGATTTTTTTTTTTAATTAATTTATTATTTATTTATTGGTGTTTAAGGCCACATACTTATGCACAATGGTTAATCGTGACCATGACAGTTTTATGAGAGGAGGAAGTTGGAGTACCCGGAGAGAACCACCGAGCATCGACAAGCAACTGTCAGCTCCCCAACATTCTAACTCTGTTCAAGCTCTGCTCAAGCAAGGTTACAGCGGGTTGAAGACATGTGCACCTTCGACGTGCAGTATGCCTTAGTACATGGCATCATTGTGCCCCCATGTAGGCAACCAGGATAAAGTGCCTTGCCCAAGGACACAACACGGGTCGTCCCGGATGGGGATCGAATTTTAATTAAAATAACAAATTTAAGATATTGTGTGCACTGGATGATAAGTGAACTCCTTGCATCTTGGTGTCAAATATGTTTTCAAAGCAAATTTTATCCAAAATGCAATAGCAAATTTAACCAATATGTTTGTTTAATAAAGTCATTCGAGAGGTTTCTAATGCTTTATCCTTTACCGAACGATTCGGCTGTAATTTACAAAGTGAGCAGTTGATAAAAAACAATCTTTTTCAAAACATTTCAACAAAATCATATCAAGTTAGCCTGTCAAGCTAGTAGTCCCAGTTCAGGGCCACATGATACGGTTTTGTTAAAAAAAAATGTTTTTAATTTTGAAAACAATAATTAAAATAATTTTTAATATCCTGTGTGTTGGTTAAAGGATTTACCAGTTAACGGTTCAGTTTAACCCTTTCAACACAACCTTTCAATAACTTTTGCATGACTTATTTAAAGAGTACTATTCCTTATGGACAGTGTAAAAGTTTCTAACTGAACACATGAAAAATTAAAATTTCTTTGACAAAATTTGCTGTATTAAATCATGACATGGTGGAAAGAAGTACTTAACCCTTTTGAGACAGTATATATAAATTTCTGCACAAAGGAAAATCTGCTGCTCAACAGGGCAACAACACAACACAATGAACAACAAATTGTGAGATGGATCAATAATAGTGGAATGGATAGCCACTTTGCCGTGAAACTTATTCAATTAAGTGGAGTATTCAATTAACATGGAATTAGTCTTGTATTGGATGTCCTAAGGACAAATAGGTCTATAGGTGTGATTTTGGTTATTATTTCTCAACTTCTTACAAGATTTTTTCTTCATTTAACTGATAGTGTTCTGGAAGCCTTTATTTGGGCTTTATTCTGAACATGCAGGCACTGTGACTTAAAGGATTTATAAGCAATGGATGTGATTCATGTTATTTTTGAAAAGAAATTATTAAGTCTATAAGGTTTTGCAATGTTACAATTTATGGGAGAGTGCCTGCAGGCACTCTCCTATAAATTGTAATAAAGCAAAGACATGTGAACAAATTTTGACAACCTAAAATAAATTAGCTCTCTATCAGTTAATAGGAGATTGTTCTATAACCTATATGCAATTTAACAGGTCAAATTTGTACTGAAAGTGTGGTAAATGGTTTTGTGTTTGGAAGTTATATTCAATTAAAAGGGTTATACAATTATGATATACCCAGTTAAGTGAGCTCCACATTAATCTAATCCTCCAGCCCTCTGGGGCTGTAGAATTAAATTTTTAATGAGCCTCCCCTAGAAAGACAGTATAGATTCAACCAAATTTTGTAATAAATATTCTGCAAGGTGATGCTATACAGGATCCCAGTGTTGAAAAGGTTAAGTATTTCCCCAAAGTTTTCCCATGGATAGATTCCATTATTTATTTTGAAGAAAATAATCTTATCTCAATAAAAGACAAAGTTATTTTACACAAGAAAAGTTGAATCAGAACAGATTGAATCACACAGTGTCTCAAAAATCTACTCTAATGGTATAACTATTTGGTCAAAACTGAATTTATAAGCTTTGAACTATCACTACCAGATGGCTTTTAAAAATTGCTGAAATTAAATATTCTCATTTATATACCTCAACAAATTATCTTCATTCTTCACAGACTCTGTACCACTTGTTTTCCTTGGCTTATTCTCTGAGCCTGAACAGAAAAGATAATGGAAAATGCTTTAACTGAATGACTAATGATATCTCATGTGATTCTCTCAATATTCCTTATACATTCCTACAAGGGTTAAAGATATGGAGCTACAATTTGTCACTCTTGTGTAATTTTGTCCAAGGAGAAACATGGGGTAGTTACGATTACACCTTCACAGCATTTAGCACATTTGGGGGGGAGGGGGGGGGGGGGGGGAGGTCTATTCACCAAGTGTTTCCATTTATCCCTTCAAGGTCACATGATATGATTTTATTGATTGAAAAAACACAATAATTAAAATAATAAATTTTGATACCATGTGCACTGGGTAAAGGGGTAGCCCTTAAAGGCCTAAATGACATTTCAACCTCAGTACAGGTGGCCTTAACATGCCATCAAGAGGAGGTTCTGTTTACAATAGACAAATTACCTAGGTAGTGGCTTCTAGTCAAGTTTTGGCTGCCTATAAGTCTGGTTTGGCATCCAATATTTTTCAACTCGTGACGGCAAAACTACCTAAAAATCTTTTGAGTAACTGTTCTGTTATAATTGTGAAATGGAAATTTGAATGCTCTTGTACTAAACACTCTGGATAAACACTCCTGTCAAAGCCTGTTCGATAATGCTTCCCTCAACTATTATCATGAAGGTAATCAAAACAAAACGTAAGAGAATATGTGTTCTTCAAAGTGATTCAGATTAAGTTTGAATTATACCTCCTCTCAGCATTTTAATCCTTAGGTCCCCATACAACCACAAACTGCCACTTTTATATTGCTTTGAAAAAATCCCCCCCCCCCCCAAGCATATTCTTCTTTGAGAACTTGACTAGCAGGCTTAATTTATTTTTACCTTTTTATATCATTGTTGGCAGCCTATAGAGGCAGTCAACAATAATGTAGGAACACTGTTAATTCACCTGCGGCTGTGTACATGTACAGTGGAACATTAATTGAAAAACCACTCTGTTAATGAAAATTATTCAATTAACAGGAGTATTCCATTAACAGGGATTTGGTCACTTTACTGTGTTCTATAGATAACCCGAGTATTTAATCTATTATATCTTGGTTGACAGTTGCCATGGAGCTCTGTCAAGCATAATTTTCAGCAGATATTGCTGGTCATCGAACTTGACGTACACATTGTTGCTATAGAGACATTTACCGAAAAGAATTGAAATACAGTTTTTATTGTTAAAGTTATGCCATAAACAGATAGCGCTAGCCATCAAACTTGACGTAGACTTTGTTGCTGTAGAGACATACAACTAAAAGAATTGAAATTCGTCAACTATTATTCAAGTTAGGTCATAAACAAGCATTACATGATATTTTTTATTAACAAAGGGCAATAATGCTCGTAATTTTCCACGGATATCGCTGGTCATCAAACTTGACGTAGACATTGTTGCTATAGAGACATATACCAAAAAGAATTGAAATCCGTTAACTACTGTTCAAGTTATGCCATAAACAAGATTTACAGAATACTTTTTATTAAACAAAGGGCAATAACTTCCAAAAGTTTCATCGGATATTGTTGGTCATTGAACTTTACGTAGACATTGTTGCTATAGAGACATATACCAAAAAGAACTAAAATCCGTTAACTATTTTTCAAGTTATGCCATAAACAAGATTGACAGAATATTTTTATAATGAAGGGCCATAACTCCCATAATTTTCAAGGATGTTGATGGTCATCGAACTTGACGTAGACATTGTTGCTATAGAGACATATACCAAAAAGAATTGAAATCTGTTAACTATTGTTCAAGTTATGCCATAAACAAAGTTCAGATGGATGGACAGACAGAGAGATGGAAAGATAAATGGAGCTCTATGCTATATCCCTCCCTTGCGGTTTACAACAGTCAATCAATTTAGGTTGTCATATTTCATCTCAATAACGAGACCAGATTAATCAGATCAAATGGGGATGTGGTGGCTCAGTTGGTAGAGGTGCCGGCTGCAAGCCTAGAGGTCCTCGGTTCGAATCCCATCTGCAGCAACCGCGTTGTGTCCTTGGGCAAGACACTTCACCCCCATTGTCCACATGGTGGCACGGTGGCATTGTGTACTATGGCATACTGCACGTCGATGGTGCACTTGTCTTCAACCAATGCTAACCCTGTTTGTGTGGAGTTAGTACGTTGGGGAGCCTGACAGTTGCCCGGTGGTTCTCTCTGGGAACTCTGGCTTCCTCCACCTGTAATACTGTCCGATACGAGGTGACCTTGGCTGTCGAAAGTGACGTTAAACTCCAATAAATAAATAAATCAGATCAAACACAGCATTTATGGCTTCTTGTTTGATCAGGCTTATCTAGTCTCATTAACTCAACAGAATACAACAACCCAGATCAATTCACTGCTGTAATTGTCTATAGGTACAGACAAATCTATAGAAAAAAGAGTATGACCAACAAAACTTACCTCCTGATGCTCTATACTTTTTCCCTGCAGCCTGGAATGCAACAACTGAGCGGAAGAAAGCACGAAGAATAGCCCATCTGAGTACAGCAACAGGATCCAAACCTACAATCAGTAAAATTAAAAAAAAACTGTTTTGTTCAGTAGATTCTCATGAAAATTTGAATTATGGAAAACTAGTGAAAATTGCATCCATGAGACAAAACTATCAAAAACAGTAACTGAAAAACATTGCAGGAATGAGAGGACAACCAATTCAGTTGAAATAAGGTAAAACTCCCATTTTTTTTAACGAACACAGGTGAAAATAAAGTTTCTTCAGAAAGAAAGATGATTTATAGTTTGTACATATATTCCAAACCAATAATACCTTACACTTGACAGTGATCCTTGTGAAGCTCTGAGAGAGAGCTTCCCAAGAACCAGTGTCATCTGCAGGTACTATTCAAGTGGAATAAAAATGCAGTTTACACAACAAAATCCACAAGAATAGAGCTTATTAAGAAAACTTATGATCAAAATGAACCAAGCAAAAACCTCAATATATTTTTAAGAACTTCCCGTTACTTTTCCTATAAATTCTGATTTTCAAGCTCTTTTGGGAACTTGGAATTTCCATTGTAAAATTCAAGTACTTTCAATACTCCAAATGAACCTTGCATTGAATGGTATGGAGAGAAACTTTCACTTAAAAATGCCTCGAAAATTCCTTCCAAAACTGAAGACTCTTGGTGGTTTTCAGTCAAGTCTTAAGTTGCATGTGAAGGCTATTCTAACTGGATGAATCTTTCATGACTACATAATGGTGGACATGTGCAACTGTTCTATGGAACTCTCCAACACGAGGCAATCCTGGCTGTTGAAAGTGTCATTAAACCCCAATAAATAAATACAGGAGTTTACTGTATAACCTAAAAACAATTAACAGGTCAAATTTGTACTGAAGGTGTGGTAAATGTTTGGGTGTTTAGAAGTTACATACAATTAACAGGATTATTTAATTAAGAGATACCAAATTAAGTAGGCTGCACAGTACATACTAGTTAACAATTCTTGTACATACTTTCCAAACTAGCAATAGTTGCACCAGACACTGATCCTTTGGAAGCACTCCTAGAGAGCTTTCTAAGGATCAGTGTCTGATACAGGGATTATTTCAGTGAATCAATCACACAATTTACACAATAAATACTTGTGCTTATATGGACAGAACTTCAATCCGAGCATTTGTGACTGGGTCCTATATTACCAGTAAAATGGAGCTTGTTTTGAACTGCATAAAGTCATAACTGTCATTGCCATATCATATTTTAATCTATGTAGTGATTCAGTCAATATTCAAAATGTTGTTGGGCGTAACATAAATTAGAAAGTTTCTTTTAATGCTCAGTCAGTGTATAGTACCTGAGTTTCTACGTAATAACACAAACTAGAGTATTATAGACCAATAACCTCCATGTTACAACAAAATAAATGTTCAATTGTATTGGAATGGATCCATGTATCGGAAGAAGTATGACTGGTTCCATTCTGATGTTGAAAAAGTGCAAGAACCTGTATCACAGACATGTGTGACCACACATTCTGGAATGTCATGAACAAACGTTAATTTTAGATAGGTGTGTAATAAAGGGTTAAACCAGTATATCAAAACTTGTCTACTGTCCCACACTGCTCCACTTTGTGCCAACAGCCCATACTGGGTTTTATTAACTGGTAGAGTGCAGGAAGCCCATATTTTGGCATTATTCTGAGTTACAGGTACCACAACTTAATTATTTAGTCTATAAAGATTTGCCTTGTAATAATTTATGGAAGAGTGCCATTTGCCAAAGATCAAAACATTCCGACTGCTGGATCTGAACAAGAAGATTTTTAAAGAAAATTCCTCATATTGAACTAAGTTATAATTCGGGCTCCCACAGGGAGCCCAAATATGAACCCAGAGACTTGGCTTGAACAAACATGAATCTCACTCCCCTAAGGATGCTGCATACCAAATATCAAAAGATTCTTACTGGTGGATGTGAAGAAGATTTTAAAAGAATGTTCCTCATATTGAACTAAGTAACAATTTGGTCTCCCAAATGGAGCCCCAAGATGGAATCAGAGACTTGGCTTTGAACAAACATAAATCACACCTCCATAAGGATGCTGTATACCAAATATCAAAACATTCTGACTGCTGGATCTGAAGAAGATTTTTAAAGAAAATTCCTCATATTGAACTAAGTTATAATTCGGCCCCCATATGGAGCCCAATATGAACCCAGAGACTTGGCTTAAACAAACGTGAATAAATGTGAATCTCAACGCCCTAAGGATGCTGCATCCCAAATATCAAAAGATTCTTATTGGTGGATGTGAAGAAGAAGATTTTTAAAGAATGTTCCTCATATTGAACTAAGTTACAATTCGGTCTCCCACAGGGAGTCCAAATATGGACTCAGAGACTTGGCTTGAACAAACTTGAATCACACCTCCCTAAGGATGCTGTATACCAAATATCAAATCATTCCGACTACTGGATCTGAAGAAGATTTTTAAAGAAAATTCCTCATATTGAACTAAGTTATAATTCAGCCTGCATACCAAATATCAAAAGATTCTGAGATTGGTAGATCTGAAGAAGAAGATTTGTAAAGAATATTCATCATACTGCAGTAATTTAAACATCTGGGCTCCCATAGAGAGCCCAAATATGGACCCTGGGATTTGCTTTCAACAAACATGTGAAACAATCTTCGAAGAATGTTATATGTGAAATTTGAAAGCTTTTGGAGCAGTGGTTTGGGAGAAGAAGAGTTTTAAATGTTTTCCCCATTACCGACAGTGTTAAAAAATGCTGACTCAGCATTTTTTCAAAGTCCCCAAAAAGTACCCTATGATAAAACCGATAGCAATTTTTTTGAACATTCTATTCTGTTGGTCCTAAGGAAGCTTCACACCAAATAAGAATTCTCAAAGTTGTGAAGTTTAGGAGATACAGGCGTTTGAAATTTTTTCTATTTTTAGCTCCTATGGTTCCCATGGATCATTTGGAAAAAATTTGTTTGCATCAATCAAGTTTTTATGACCCATTAATACTTCATATCAAATCTGGTTCCAACCGGCCACTCGGTTTGGAAAATAGAAATTTTGGGCGGGGCAAAAATTCTTGTCCCTCCCGTAACAACAACAAATATTGCCCCTCAAACTTCTCTTGAAGACACTTGAGTCTAAACCTCAAAAGGAAGGTGTATACCAAATATCAAGTCTCTGCTACAGCTGGTTCGTGAGAAGATTTTTAAAAGAATTGAGGCATTTTGGTCCCAACACCTCCTCAATATGAGCAGAAACCCAATTTGAAGAAAAACCCAAATGCCCCTATATAAGCACTACTCATGTGAAATTTCATTAAAATGTGGCCAGTGGTTTGGGAGAAAAAGATCCAAACACCACCTTCACGATGGACGACAGACGACAGAAGACAGACGACAGACAAAAAGTGATCAGAATAGCTCACCCTGACTTTTAGTCAGGTGAGCTAAAAAACAAAAATCAAAGAATTTCCAAACATTCTAATTTTCTAGCTGCCCTATCCATCAAAGGAGAGAAAAGTATATTTTTAGAAGAAAATTAAGCATTTTCACCACATTCCACCCCTTTGCTCCTCTTGTATGGAAATTGCACCCCACACCCCCATGCTGTCTCTGGACTGAGCAGGGAAGACCTGCCAAGATTTGGTGGTGATTGTATGAACCTTCTCTTCTTGCCTTTGCTGGCCAGGCATTTTGACAGTTTTAAAGATACAGAGCACAAATTATTGATGGACTGGCACTTCTAATATTAAACAATTCCTAGAGCAACCCCTGATTATTTACAAAAGTTTTGTACAGTAAAGGCCACATAAATTGATATCTCTTAATTGAATAACCCTGATAACTGAATTTTGGGTCCAAACACAAAACCATTTACCATAGCTTCAGTATAAATTTGACCAATTAATTACATACAGGTTATAAAGTAAACTCCCTTGAATTGAATGAATATCCTTGTCAAGAAATAACCCTGGGAATCAACAAATTCCTCTTGTTTATAGACACATTTGGCTTCAGAACATCAAATCCGAGCATTTAATCTATTATATCTTGTTTGACAAAGCTCTAACAAACATATCAGAATAAATGCTCAGTTATCTCTAGAATACAGGAAAGTAACCAATTTCCTGTTAGTTGAATACTCCTGTTAAATGCATAATTTTCAATGGCAAAGGGCAAAGGGACTATTCAATTAACAGGGTTCCACTGTATTAGCAATGAAGAAAAAGCCAGAGGGAAACATATATTTGCTTATCCATAATTTATTTCCACTGGTTTGGTAAACTTTGAGAGCAGAAAACTTAAACTGGCAACACTTTCAGGTTCAAACTTTTACCTCCATGCAGATGTGATGAAAGTTAAAAAATTTATAGTAATTTATATATTTTTTATACTTACCAATGACCCAGACATAGCTGGTGCTACCTCTTAAAATATAGGGCCAAACACAAATTTTGCCCCCCAATCCCCAAAATTTGCATCTAAAACCAAAGAAAACATGTCCTAAATGGCCCTCCACACTTCACCTCTACTGCGCATGCGCAGTGTCAAGGACGTTCCGAAATTGGTGCCATTAATCATTCTTATAACCAGTGCCTGGTAAGCGCTATGTACTCAGCGGGGAGGTATGAGTTCCCAACTCCTGGGAGGGCCATCCCCGTCTGGGTCATTGGTAAGTATAAAAAATATATAAATTACTATAAATTTTTTAACATTTTTATACTGTACCAATGACCCAGACATAGCTGAATAGTAAAAAGGCTGGAGGGCCAAGGACATAGAGCAAGTTGGAATACGCTCAATATATAAAATAGAGTCATCCCCTCTAGGGAAAAAGAAGTATTAGGCCTTACATGTATCTTTCATATTTATGATAAATTAGAAAGATACAACACCTTCCAAAATTGAGCATCATACATCCATGTACTCTATTAATATCTAGTATAATCCTTATACTAATAATTTTTAAAGTAATCCAATAAATAAAGTAAGTCTAGAGAATAGAGACTCTTTATACTTCTTAAAAGTGTCTGAGGATTGTATAATAACGTCCGTTGACACGTGCTATATTCAAAAGCTATACTTTAAAAACTAAGACCTGAATGAATTTTTAAAACATAAAGTTATCACTTAAAAACCATCCCAATAACAGCTCAGAATTACTAACTCCGGAGGAGGTATCCCCTTGTTTTCATAGTAAAACAGGTGACCCAAGGGAACACCCTCCCCTCCCCCTTTTTCTTGCCCTGGGTCAAATAGCCCAGAGTGAAGAAGGCAGCAGAACGGAGTCACTGCCGAAACAGACAGCCTACCTAGCTATAGTAGCAACTGTTAAGTGAATGACATTCTGAACAGTAAATAATAGACCTAAGAATAGAGGCCTCCAGAAATGGACTCGATATTTCTGAGATAAAAATTCATGAATGTGGATGGCTGAGCGCAATGAGCAGCCTTCAAAAATCTATAATAGCGACACTATTAATGTAAGCCCAAGATGTAGAAGAACTCTTACTTCATGAGCCGAAATCTCAAGCACAACTGCTGAGTCAATGATATACCATAAGCAGTATCGATAGTTAATTGAATCCATTAGCAATAGAATGGAGCGTAACGTCCTTCTATTAGGCATCAAAGACAGAAGAAGCTTACGCCCGTAGTAATAAACAGATATCTGTTTATAAATACATAAACTCTAACCGGACAGAGTAAAGGCCTATGCCCGTACGAAGACGGAAGGACCTTAATAACAATAGGTTCCGGATATTTATTAGGAGCCTGACTCTTATGCAAAAATCCAACCTAAATAGTAAAGGAAGTAGTGATTCTGAAACTACAAAAGTGAGAATCATCCACCGATAGTGCATGAAGCTCACTGACTCTTCAGTAAAAGAGAAGCCAACAGAATTACTGTCTAAAAGGTCAGAATTTGAAAACTACTGTTTCCAGAGGCTCAAATGATTACTTAGCTAAATAAGAACCGAAGTTAAATTCCGTATAGAAATTTAATCTAATGATTCTAAGTCTATTTATCGAAAAGTTACCAACTGACTTAGATAAAGAGACATAAGACTCAATTGTAAACTATCATAGAGTGCATAGGTATGAGATAACATAAACCTATAACCCTAATAGTAACAGGCTGCAGTAGATCTTGTCAAACAAGTATACTAGAAAGTTGCAATGACTAGTATGGAGGGATCAACAATATCAACATAGTGATCCCTACACCAACGACGGAAGAGCCTCCACTTTAGCCGCATAGTATAGCGAAGAAGAGGTTCTCCTACAGTAAGAAATCGCGTCCAAAGCTCGTCCAGTACAATGCTTACAATGCAATAAGGACCACACAACGGAATACGTGAAGGTTGAGACATTGCGGGTTGTGATGAAGATGACACGATTTTTCCCAGCGAAAAAAGATCCTCTCATGGAGGAAGTTTTCGCGTTAAGTCCCACAGAAGACCTCAGAGTAAAATTACCCACGGTCTCTGTGAAGACAGAGAAGCTATCAACAGAAATGTATTGTGGTTGTTTATCTTAGCAATACTTGCTGAAACAACAGCGCAGGAGGATACGCATATCCTATCATTCCGTCCTATTAGATCAATAGAGCGTTAACAACATAAGCTCAGAGATCCGGACATGTAAACACATACGTCTGCAATTGATTAGCAAGTTGTGTCGTAAATAAATTATCATTGGGCGCTCCCATTGATAGCAAATCTGATTGAATACTTGTTTGTTGAGAGTCCATTCTGACGGCAACAAGCGACCCATAAGTGAAAGGGAGTCCGGTAATACTATCAGACGACCCGGAATATGACGGACCGAAGCAGAACTTGGTGTACTATAACAAACAGAAGGATTCTTTCCATTAAATTGAATAACGGAAACGAATGAGTGCCTCCCTGGTTCCAGAGATACGCCACTACTGTCGTATTATCGGACAGGATTTGGACATGCGTTTCTGAATAATGTTCATCCAATGACATAAAGCAAGCCTAAAAAACATTATTCCGTGGAAGATAAGTGCTTGCCTAGAGACTGCAGAATCCAAAGACCCTGGCACTTCGAATCCGTTGGGATCAATATTGCATCCCAACCTGTTTGACTGGCAACCGTCATAAGTATAAAACTCGGATCCGGCAACTGCAGTGGCACTCGCTGAGTCAACCACCGAATGTTTGCCCCAGTCTGAATCTCTTGCTACATTAGATAGACAAGAGAATGTGTAAATCGAGCAATTCATGGATTGCTGAAAAGTTGCCGTCGAAGAGAAGCTTCTCCGAGACCGAAGCGACTCTGAGAGAGTTCTTCACCTTACTATCCACGCGCGTGGATGTAGCTAGGGCTGCGTCACGTCTAACCAACTCCAGGTAGCCACTGAAGGGCGGAGTTATACGTGAACAAACTACTGCCCTCAAAAGAAATCACATTGAGGATCATATCCCGGAATTCTTTCTCTTGAAGACGTAATGATAACGCCTCAGTAAGGTGGATTACGTATGATAAAGCGTCTAAGTTAAGTCTATTAGACATCATTGTCGTTTCCAACATTGTGGTTGGAAAAGACATAGACGGCGAAAAAGATAATTTGCAGTCTTTAACCACGCCGTCTAGACGCATATGAACTCTCGGTATGCCCTGTTCTGCCAAAATAAATTATTCCTATAAATGATAAAAGGCAGAAATGCGGACAAGAAACTAAACTATCATGCTTGGTAGCAAGCTTATATATATATATAGCGTCGATAAATAATACACATGTTCTAATGACATTATTGGACTGTGTCGGTAAGTCAGGGACAATGTCCATGAACCGATCCAAAATTCCGTGTCCAATGACGCTATAAGTCTCTTATCCAACATCGCAGCAATGTCAACCACTGGAAGATAATGCCGGAAGAAATGTATGGCAGCTTCCGATGTTCCGAAAGGGAAAACTCGAAATCGTCCGAATCCCTTTCGCCATCCTGTCGGACCCTATAGAGCGTTCGGTCGTCCGAACCTAATGCAACCGCGGACCGCACCGACCCAGCGCCGTCGGATAATTCCTGATCCGACCGAGAAACTGTCGATTGCTGGGATGCTCCGAAAAACTGTGCTAATTTGGATGGCACGTCCGTCACTGAGGCCTGTGGAGAAGCGGTCTTACGATGCATTGCCGCTGGAAGCTCCGTGATCGTTACCCCGTGCATACTACTATTATGCGAGCGAACGGGGTGTATAGGCCTCGTGTCCCTTGGCTACCGGATGGCGTGACCTGTTTGCCGTGGAATCACTGAATGACGAAACTGGTCGGATACTCGAGGTCACGTAGCCAATGTGCGGTCGTGTGCACTGCTGTGAGGATGAGGAAGCATTATCGACAGTCTCTCGGACTGTCAATATAACGGAGCGTCCCGAGCGGCGGACATATGCTCCGAATGTAAAATATCTGAACCACAACATGCGGTCCCCTATGTTGTTGGATGAGAGAGGGACCTCTCTCGCTCACAGCCCGGACGGACCTGGACGAGCCAGGAACCGGACTAACAGGCTTCCTCCGATCTGTCCACAATCTGCCGTCACTGGGTGAGTACTAAAGTTATTATAGTGCTCGCATCACCCAAATCTCCTTCCTAGACGGCAACGGACGAACCCGGCAGCCGAACCATTCGATGAATGTACGCTACACCGGGTGAGCTAGTGAATGTCACTCCGTCGATCCTACAAGGGACCTCTTAGGCGATAAACATATTCCATGAGCACTTATTGCCGCTAGCTCTTCATTAACTATGACGACAGAGGCACACTTTTGAAAGACATCTCCGTAACTTTGCGAACAAGAAACCAGAAATGCTTGGTAATAGCAAGCATATAATAATAAATATATAGCGTCGTTCAATAATTCGAAAGTTTGTGTGACATTATTGGACTATGTCGGAACTGAAGGACGATGTCCCTGAACCGAACCAAAAAATTCTAAGTTCACCGACGCTATCAGTTTCTTATCCGGCATCGCAGCATTCTGGTCCGACAAAAGAACCTGTAGAAGATCAAGTCAGATGACATACACAACAGCATATGTTGTTCCGAAAGGGAAAGCTTGAAATCCTCCGAATCCCTTTCGGTATCCCGTCGGACCGGATGAAATTTTCGGACGTCCGTACCCGCTTCCGCGGAGCGTACCGACCCAGCATCGTCGGATAATACACTATGCGACAGATTCAGTTGTTGCTGGGATGCTGCGATAAGCTGTGCTATTTAGGATAGCACATCCGTCCCCGAGGCCTGTGCAGTAGCGGTCTTACGATGCATTGCCGCTGGAAGCTCCGTGTACGTTGACTCCCGCACACTTTCCTATGCGAACGTCCGGAGTCTGCAGGCCTCGTGTCCCTGGCTACCGGATGGTGTGACCTGGTCGCCGATGATTCTCTGACTGGCGAAGCTGACTGGATATCCGAGGTCACGTAGCCAAGAGTGGTCGTGTGCGCTACCATGAGAATGAGGAAGCCTTATTGACAGTCTCTCCGGACTGACTATATGTCGGAGCGTCCCGAGCGGCGGACGTATGCTCCGAATGCAAAACATTTTGTACCACAACATCTGGGGCCAGATGTTGTTGTACGAGAGAGGGGCCTCTCTCGCTCGCCGTCCGGATGGACCTGAACGAGCTAGGAACCGGACTAAAAGGCTTCCTCCGTTTTCCCTCTAATCCGCCGTCACTGGGTGTGCATTTGGTTGATTTATAGTGCTCGCATCACCCCAAAACTCCTTCTAGACCGCAACGGACGAACCCGGCTGCCGAACCATTCGATGAATGGACGCTACACCGGGCGAGCTAGCGGACGTCAAAGGCCGTCAAACCTAATAGGGTCCTCTTAGGCAACTGGCGTATTTATATGAGCACTTTTCCGCTAGCCATTCATTAATTGTGACGACGGAGGCATACTGTTGAAAGACATCACGGATACATCACCCTAATCTTGATCGTCTGAAATAGAAATTGATAAAGTAGAGTGACCCTGTGGGGAAAGGACCGGAATGTTCAATTCCCCACTAACATACCGTGACATACGCTTCCCATGTTGTCATCGAAATCATCACATACAGAACAGGAGTTAGTGCGAGTACACTGACTACATATAGAATGATTATTAAAGTCAGAGGAAGACTTCCTCTTATTACAATTGATCAAAATCCTTTCAATGTGAAAAGAAAACAAAGTCCTGGTACTCGTACCAACCCCTGACAATCAAAATACATAATAATATGATCCATTAACATAGAAAAAATAATTGAAATCAAAATATTTTGAAAAAATATTTTTTCAGAACAGCCCAAGTTTCTGAAAAGTAACGTTGAGCCCCAATGGATCCCAAGCCTAAGTGTGGACAAAAATTTTAAAAATATTTTAAACAATTTATGCAACACTTACGAACAATAATAATGTATCTAGTTATGATTAAATTAACATCAAGATATTATTTTCAAGAAATCCCCCCTCACACAGAGGGCAGTTGTAAATGTAAACAATAAGTGTAAAAACACTAAAATAAGACTCCAGGCACCCAGGCCCGAAATCAATTACCAATAATACACTATCTGATGCAAAACAGACTTCCAGGGAAGAAACTGCAGAACATCAGATGGTAGATGCAGAACACAACGCCTAACCACCCATAGGTGAAGACGTAAACATGGGAAAAAGAACAGAATTCATTCTGTTATTCAGCTAAAACTCCCAAGAAATTTTAGTAATAATAATTACAGAAAATATGCCAAAAGCATGGGAGAATAGCAAGAGGGGACTTAAAGGAAAGGGACAGAGGAAAACACTGAAAAATCAGTGTAACTTGATAACAAGAATGACAACAAAATGGCTGCTGCCTCGAAAATAGGTAACTTAACATAATTTCATTAAAAATTTTTAAGTTACAGCCCTGATAATTTTCTGTCACACATTTTTCCTCTCCTCCTTCTATATCCTCCTTAGAATCACCATTTCACTAATATTTATGTGTCTGGCATCATTTAAACTGAGATTTACAAGCACAAAGATCAGTCAGATGTTAACTGATGAAGGGCCAAACTAAGAATGATTAATGGCGCCAATTTTGGAATGTCCTTGACACTGCGCATGCGCAGTAGAGGTGAAGTGTGGAGGGCCATTCAGGACATGTTTTCTTTGGTTTTAGATGCAAATTTTGGGGATTGGGGGGCAAAATTTGTGTTTGGCCCTATATTTTAAGAGTTAGCACCAGCTATGTCTGGGTCATTGGTACAGTATAAAAATACTTAAAGTTTATTTGAGCATGTACACTTAAGTATGATTTAATTACTGTTGGGAAAAAATATTGGATGATGATAAACATAGTCTATGAAGGAAATATATGAAACATTTTGTCAGGTGAAGCGGGCTGTTAAGCAGGTGGCACAGCTGACGTCAAGTATTCAGCCAAAATGTTTTTAGTAGCAGCTTATGTGATAAAAAAAATAAATCATTTGTGGGGTTATCAATTGAAATCAACAATGATATATTCAGAAATCACAAGATAAGTATATAATCAGAATTATCTCATAGTGACTTCAATGAAATATTTGTTTTACTGAAAGCCACTTATAAAAACTTTGACTTCCTTGTATTCACGAATGTGAAGATTCTGGTACCAACTTAAAGCTGTAGACATTTTCTTATCATTAGCATTACGATTTTAAATTGCAACTTAAACATGTTTTAACCCTTTACCTAGCATAATGGCCAAAACCAAAATGTGTTATTCACAAAAGTTGTCATTCAATTGTCATCATTTTTTGCCAAAAAGATATTGCTTATGATCCCTCATTGGGACGAGCTCATTGAGTCTCATTCCAATGAGAGCTCATAAGCTATGTTTTTGACACAAAAAATGAAAAAAATAGTTATTCAATAATTTTGTTTGCAAGTGTCATCTGCTTTTCTTGTTAGGTAAAGGGTTAAGAGCAATTAAAACAAACAAACACCAAAAATGAATAGTAATAGTGATCTAAAGCATAATGTGCATCACTCCCAGAGAGATATTGTCTTATATCTTTTTAGACAAAAGATATAAAATATATTTATTAAATATTTCCCGCTATCTTACCGGTATCTGTAACATGTAATAAAAATAGGCCGATTAAATTGTCAGATGTGTACCCATACGCGCAACTAGTAGAAAGCTGTATGACGGAGGGCCACACTGGATGCCGACATAATGTACACTATACATGGTATGGGTACATATAGAAATGGATTGGAGGAGTGCCTAATTTGATGGATAAAGGGTTAATATCTCCGGATCAAATTATTAGATTTACATAAAAAACTACACAGCACAGCACATCAGCAACCTGAATACATACATAAAGTAACCTGATAATCGGATTAATATTTTTTGAGTTATCGCATGCCAAAGAAATGGATTGGAGGAGTTCTCAATTTGAAGGATAAAGGGTTAATATCACAGGATCAAATTATCAGATTTACACCAAAAACTATTCAGCTCGGCACATCAGTAACCTGAACACATATTTGAAGTAACATGACAATCGGATTGATATTTTTGGAGTTATCTCATGGCAAAGGGATTGGAGGAATTTTCAATTTGAAGGATAAAGGGTTAATATCTCAGAATCAAACAAGAGCAGGACTTCCGTCCGGTGTATACCCCCACATGGTGTACTGCCTAGTGTGGGCATACCTATGACCAACAAATATCATTTATGAATATTCTCGTATGGACTGACAGATGGATGCACAGATGGACGGACGCAATCCAGTATACCCCACCCCCCCCCCCCTTCCATTTTCTTCGAAAGTTTTCAACACTTTCCAACAATTTATAAGTCAAAAGGTATGGTAAATTGTTTGGTGTTTGGAAGTTTTATGCAATGAGGCAGAAGCCTTTGTCATAGGCAAACTGCATGCCATATTTCACTGAAATCCGATAACCCCAATCCAGTATGCCCCCCCCCCCCCCCCTCCCATTTTCTTCGAAAGTTGTCAACAATTTCCAACAATTTCTAAGTCAAAAGGTATGGTAAATTGTTTGGTGTTTGGAAGTTTTATGCAATGAGGCAGAAGCCTTTGTCATAGGCAAACTGCATGCCATATTTCACCAAAATCCGATAACCCATACCTGAGATACAGGCTGAACAGACAAATAATGTCTATTTCCTACAATTTCTAAGTCAAAAAAGGGGGATAACTCTAAAAAGGAGAATGTGCGAAATATTGTTGAATCCTTTTTTTAAAGCCTATACCATAAGCAGTGTTTATGGCAAATTTCATTGTAATAGAACATTCGATACCCGAGATACAGGCTGAACAGACAGAATTTGGCTCGGACGGACAAAATTTCGAAGTGAAGAAGTAATAAAAAAAAAAATAATAAAAGAAAAAAAATAACTAGTGTGGGCATATCCATGACCAACAAATATTATAAAAAATAATAATTTACTTAAGTTATGAATATTTTCGGACGGACTCACACATGGATGCACAGACAGATGCTCCAACATTTAGGGTTTATGGGCTACCAAAAAAACATTTTGTATGTCCAAAACCTTATTTTACCCAGAACCCCACCCCCTCCACCCTAGAACTTATATTTAACCCTAACCCCACTTCTCCACCCAAAAACCACACCCTAACCCTACCCCACCCTGACCCTAAACCCTAAAAGCCCACCCCAAACCCTAACCCCCACCCACCCCTGGGACCTAACCCCCCAGCCTTAAGCCCTACTCTGGGGCTACCCCTAACCCCCACCTCACCCCTGACCCAACCCCACCCTAGCCAAACCAATAGGATTAGGAGCTATTTTTCGGTTTAGGGGCTACTAAAACTAAAACCCCACCCCACCCCTGACCCCAACCCTACCCCCCGCCCCAGGACTTAATCCTCCCCAACCTTAAGCCCTACTCTGGGGCTACCCCTAACCCTAACCCCACCCCACCCCAATCCTAACCCTAACACTACCTTAATTTGGAGGTAGCCCCTAATAATAATATCCCCTAAACCTCCAATGTTGGCCCGGACGGACAGACGGACGGACGGACGGACGCATGTAATCCAGTATACCCCCATTTTCTTCGAAAGTGGGGGTATAATTATCAGATTTACACCAAAAACTTTTCAGCTCAGCACATCAGTAACCTGAACACAAATATAAAGTAACTTGACAATCCAAGCATTATTTTTCAAGTTATCGAATGCCAAAGGGATTGGAAGAATTTTCAATTTGAAGGATAAAGGGTTAATATCTCAAGATCAAAATAACAGATTTACAACAAAAACTATACAGCTCGGAACATCAGTAACCTGAAGATATATATAAAGTAACATGACAATTGGATTGATATTTTTTGAGTTATCTCATGCCAAAGGGATTGGAAGAATTCTCAATTTGAAGGATAAAGAGTTAATATCTCAGGATCAAATTATCAGATTTACACCAAAAACTATACAGCTCGGCACATCAGTAACCTGAACACAAATATAAAGTAACTTGACAATCCAAGCAATATTTTTCAAGTTATCGAATGCCAAAGAAATGGATACGGATTCCGGATGGACAGACGGATGGATGGATGGACATACAGATGGGCAGATGGAGGGACAGACAGACAGCAGACAGATGGACAAATATGGATGAACGACGGAGGGCCACACCGGATGCTGGCATTATATGTACCATACATAGTATGGGTACACATAAAAACTAATCATTACCCATCAGTTCTCTAACAAATGAAAGACTACTGTTTTTCAGAACACCAACTATATCTTGCCGAATATGGTCAGCATTCTTCTCTCGAAAATCCTGAAAATAAAATTTAACACTTTCAACTGTACAACAAAACATTTCAGTCCTGACTACATGCATTTTATTCATCTTGAATTATTTGTTGAATTATCACTTAAAGAAATGAACTATGAAAACTTGATTATATGTAATTTATTTATGGAACATACCAATTATTCTACTACTAACCGATGCATTTTGTTGTCATAGCTGTGCATCAAAAGAAGGGAGTGCGGTGACTCAGTGGTTATCGTATTGGTCTTCAAACTGAAAGATTCACGGTTTGATCCCAGCCTGGGGTTAAACCTGATTTGTGCTGACTTTGAGGCTTAAGTCCCAACTGATCAAATATTCCAACTACATCATCAAGGCATGTCATTGTCAAAGATGTTTCTTGATGATTGAGATAGAGTATAAATCAGTTGGGATTATAGAAGAAAAACTTGCAAGTAACTAGAAATTGATTTGTGCATAACTACATGTAGTAGTTATAACACGTGAGCTCTCCACATGTTTCATCTGCTCATCATGTTTGGTAAGAGTAATGCTTTCAACTATATCTTCAACAAAGACAGCAGTTTATATTGCATAATTTTTTTTTCAAGATTTTCATCATTCACGGTATTTTAACAAAGTAGACGAAAAATAACTAATTATCATGACACACAAAAATAATTTTCTGATCATCAATGTTCTCAAAAGAACTGGAAACCATGCTCCTTTATCTAATGCAACACACAAATCTAACCCAATGTTGGTCACATAAATCGCAATTTTTTTATTTTTTTTTATTGCTTACCTCCAAACACACTTCATGACCCCTCATTTAAGCTTGTTATATTGAAGGGTCTTAAGCCATGTTTGGGAGTAAAAAATGTGGCCGATTCGTTTGGTAAAGGGTTAAAACTACTTTTCATCATGCATTTACATTATTTAACTGGTTGAGTGCTGGTAGCCCATATTTGGACTTTATTCTGGAGTTCAGGTGATGCAACTTGAAGGATTCATATTCTATGGAAGTGCTTTATATTATCTTTAATACATAGTTATTTACTCTGTATGGATAAGTCTTGGTACAATTTATGGGGAGTGCCTGAAGGGACTCTCCCATAAATTGTGACAAGGAAAATATGTAGGAACAAAATTCGACGACTGGGAATAATATAGCACTCTACTTTTTAACTTACCATGACACCATATCTGACTTTACCAGCATAATGTACAACCACGAAAGCTTCTTCCCGAACTGGAGGAACCTCATAATATGTGTTCTTTTTATGATGGTGATTGAATTTTGTGAGCAATGTTTCATTTGTAGCACCAGGAAAACTGTAAAATAAGGAAATGAACAGTGTTGACAGGTGTGAATAAAAAATCTGCATCACCAATTAAAATGCCATAAATCTCTAATCAAAGGGAAACCTTTTACTTTTCTGAAATCTATAGCTGAATCTTCCAAATTTTATATTAAAAAGGTAGTTTTTCTACCCAAGTATGCAATACATGTATAGTGACAGATATGAAAAGGATGGACGCCATACACAACTGTACTGCCAACAATGATTACTGAAATCTGAAATGAGTTGTTTCTTACAGGTGTTTTAAATAACTGGCTGGGTTTTTTTTCCAGTGTTTAAGGTCACTTTCACTTATGTTCAAGCCACCGGCTCCAAAACATGGAAATGTACATAGTATTCTCATATCAATCATATACAGAAGTGTTCAATCCATTTACCAAAAATAACTAATACATTAGAAAAATCATCATCAAAATTTTAGTTTTTCAATTTTCTCCAAAACCTAGCTTATGATCTCTCATTGGAACAAGCTTCTGGGGGGGGGGGGGGGGGGGGGGGGGGGAGGGGGGGGGCTGTAAGCTATCTTTTGGGAGGTGACCCCTCATTGAAACAAGCTTGTAAGGGGTCATAAGCTATGTTTTGGGAAATTTTTTAGTTATTAAAGAATTTTTTCTTTGCCAAGTGTAATTATTTATTGTGTTAGGTGAAATGTTAAAACACCCTAAATAGTATTGGTTTGGTGATACAGTACTAGTGGGGATAAACTAAAGCATAATTGAAAGAAAAAACTTCACCCTCACTTCTTTTTTCCTAATAATACCAGCACCTGACATTGGGCCCTGGAAAGCACTAAGGATGACTTCATAGATTCAGTGTGGAGACTTGGTCTAGCATGCAAATAATTTTTTTTCTGGTGCTGCCATTATGGTAAGTACCAATAGATTTATACCTGTATTCCAAACTCGATACCTGTTACAGGGGTTGGGTCCCAACAGCGTGACAAATGACAAATGTTATATATTTCAGTGTGGGTGAATGAAGGAGCATTATTAAGTTGGGAAGTATACACAGTGGAAGGTACATGTAGATTTTGATTCTTTTATTCAGGCCTCTTATATCTGCTCAAGATCCAACTCTCAATTTGAAAAACAAAGAAAAGTTTGTCAAATTCAGCTGATCATTTCTTCGTCCAAAATTAACTCCATAAAGCCTAAATAAGTGAAAAAATCTGTTTCTCAGGCCCTCCTTTTGGCTGCCACATGCTCTATTTTTCTAACCAATGAAAACTTTAAATGAAAGTACTGTAGCTTAACTTGCCTGTGTGTTGTGTTTGATGAAAGAGATAATGTTCAATGTTTATGAAAGGATTATGAAATAAGACAAGAATTGTAATAATTGGGAATATGTTAATTTCTGTTCTCTGTATGCTATGTTACCAATAAAAATAGTATGAGGTGTAGACTGTACTAAAGAATTGAGGGGTGGGTTAATGAGGCCCTCACAGTTAATGTATGTGGCCCTCACAGTTACTGTATGTCAACGAAAGTTACCAAGTTACAGTGAAATTATTCCAAAACGAGTCATCCTATCAAGTTACAATGAAATCTCTTTATAAATACGGCCTGTAGACTGTGCTAAAGGTTTTCAGGCTTCAGGCCTGTGTAGCCATCATGGTTGACTGATCGCAACCAAAAGAGGACATCCTCATCTAGACTTTATACCCTACCTGAGTCATCCTATCAAGTTACAATGCAATCCCTTCAATATGACCTGCAGTCTGTGCTAAAGTTTTTCGGGTTTCGGGGGCTCGGGCAGCTATCATGGTTGAATGATCATGACCAAATGGGGATGTTCTCATCTAGGCATTATCTGGAGTCAACCTACCATGTAACAATAAAATCCCTTCATAAATATGACCTGTAGACTGACCTTAAGGTTTTTGGGCTTTCGGATCCCTGTAGCCATCACAGTTGACCAATCATGACCAAAAGGGGACGTTATCATCTAGACATTATATGGAGTCAACCTACCAAGTTACAATGAACTCCCTCCATAAATATGACCTGTAGACTGTGCTAAAGGTTTTTGGGTTATGGGCTCGGGCAGCTGTCACGGCTGAATGATCGCGACCAAAAGGGGATCTTCTCATCTAGGCAGTATATGGAGTCAACCTACCAAGATACAATGAAATCCCTCCATAAATACGACCTGTGGACTGTACGAAAGGTTTTGGGGTTTTGGGCTTTGGCAGCCGTCATGGCTGAATGATCACGACCGAAAGGGGACGTTCTCATCTAGACATTATATGGAGTTAACCTACCAAGTTCCAATGAAATCCCTCCATAAATATGACCTGTAGACTGTGCTAAAGGTTTTCGGGTTTGGGGCTTGGGCAGTTGTCACGGGTGATAGATCACGACCAAATCGGGAAGTTCTCATCTAGACATCATACAGAGTCATCCTACCAAGTTACAATGAAATCCCTCCATATCAAATATGACCTGAAAACTTGAAACTTGAAACTTATTATTTGATTAAACGCCTATTTCTACAATAGTATTCAATGGCGTTGTACATCGAAAATCATAGAAATAATGCTAAAAGTAATGTACACATGTGAAAACAAAAAGATGGTTATGCGCATATAGGCTGATCACGGACAATTACAACAATTGTTGTTTGCCCACTTTCAAAATAGGGTAAAATAATCATCGAAGTAAAATGATTTCAATTTGCGTTTGAAAATATCAACAGAGTTACAATTTCTTAGAGAAATTGGTAACTCGTTCCAAAGTTTTGGCCCAATTGTACTGAAGCTTCTGTTGGAAAATTTTTTTTTTCCTATTAAAAGGAACTGCATAACATCCTTCAGACGATTCTGAAGATCTCAATGTACGTTTAGACACCTGGTGGGACAAAAGATCGGTTAAATAAGATGGTGCTTTCCCTACCGAACAGTTGTACATGTAAATTAGTATTTTAAAGTTTATTCTCGCTTTTACAGGAAGCCAATGGAGATCAAATAATGCCTGTTTTGAACTGTCATACTTTGAGCGATTTAACACGAGCTTGGCACACATGTTTTGAATGCGCTGAAGTTTCATTAGCTCATTTTGAGAAATACCGTATAGAATTATGTTACAGTAATCCAAATGGGAAATTACTAATGATAGTAACAGAGTCTCTGTAGCCTCTTTCGACAAATATTTTCGGATGCTCTTAATTTTAAAATAGTAAAGCATAGCTGTTTTACACTTTCGTTTAACATGTTCTTTAAAGTTCAGAGACTCATCCAAAAAAGCACCCAGGTAACGTATACAATTTGTTGATTTGATGACCTCGTCACAAATTGTTATTTCTTTGGTACTACACTTGTTAAGTTGTAGTCGACTTCCAAAAAGAATAAATTCAGTTTTTGAATTGTTCATTTTTAATTTATTGTTGTTCATCCAGTTGTTAATGTCAATAGCACAGTTCTGTAGATCATCAATTGCACGAGCTTCTTCTGTTGGGGTTGGTTTTAAATCGCTTATTGACTGTATGATCGTCGGCGAATCCATACACAGTTATAGATGGAGGTACAATATCAAATATGGTTCCTGCGTATGCCAGGTACAACCAGGGACCCAGACAGCTTCCCTGTGGAACACTACAGTCCAGCGTCCGTTCAGAGGAAACAGTCGAGTTAACGCTCACCCGACAGCTGCGGGGCCTCAAATAAGATTCTACCCATGTCAGACCTGTAGACTGTGCTAAGAGTTTTTGGTTTTCAGGCTTGGGCAACCATCACGGTTGACAGATCATGACCAAAAGGGGAAGTTCTCATCTAGATATTATATAAAGGCATCCTACCAAGTTATAATGAAAGCCCTTCATAACTATGACCTGTAGATTGTGCGAAGGGTTTCAGGTTTTGGGCTTGGGCAGCCATCAGGGTTGACTGATCGTGACCAAAAGAGGAGGTTCTCATCTAGACATGACCTCAAACCTGCATATGAAATTTTGTGACGATTGGACAAGAACTACGGGGTGTAGCCTATGCTAAAGGGAAATGTTAACAGACTCAAAGACTCACAGACTTCCGCACGCGTGATGGCAACCAACTATTACAGATCACTACCCGTCTAGTAACCTTTGTAGAAAGGCTCTTGCAGTTTTGATGCGGTGTCATATTGGGCATACACGACTAACACATTCCTTTTTGTTGGAGGGTACTGTGCGACCAGAGTGTGTTCCCTGCCAGCAGGTGTTGTCAGTGGAGCACATTCTATTACATTGTACTCATTTTAATTTTAGCAGATGACAGTATTTTAATGTTGTGTCTCTTCGAGACCTATTTTACAATACAAATCCTCATAAAGTTCTGTGGTTCTTGAAGGAAATCAACCTTTTTAATAAATTTTAAATAGTTTGTTTTTATTATTTTAAAATTCTCACCCTCATTTATATCTGTTTCACAGGTTGATTTAGACAACTTTTTTGATGAACTGCACTCATTTTCTCATTACGTTGTTTACTCCTCAGTTTTATTCCATGTTTCATTGTCTTGTTTTTAACTACTGTGTTGAAAATAATTATCATTTTTTAGAATTCATTCTTTCATCGCCACAATATAGCCTTAGTTGCTGATGTGGCGTAAAGCACCAATAAATAAATAAATAAATGGCAATAGCTTATCTTGACTTTGTCAAGTTACGCTAAAAAAATGAAAATGAAATGGTTTTTGTCTGATATTTTATTTAAGTTAATAAAATTGATAAATTTGTACCTTGAGTGCAACAAGGCTTTGCAATGCTTTAGCACTGTAAAGCCTTCTTGCACTCAAGAGAAGAAATACACCACCATCCATGCTATTCTGTAGATTATGAGGCTTAAAACATAAAACAAACCAAGAACATGAACTTTTCAGGGTTCCTGCAGTTTGGGGAGGGGCAAATTCAAGACTTTTCTCAATGTGAATTCAAGACTTTTAAAGGTAAGAAAAAAGGGAATTCAAGACTTTTCAAGACTTTTTGTTCTAAAAGACATGCATTGCAAAACAACAATTCCGGACAGTCAATGTCCACAGTTTACAGCACCTCAGACGTATTTCCCAACTTCTGTCAATTTAAGACTTTTCAAATTCAAGGCTTTTTAAGCTTTTTAAGACCCTGTGGGACCCCTGCTTTTGATGACAAAGAAATAATTACAAAAATAAAAAATAAAATAAAACAAGAGGCCCCACGGGGCCTGAAGCGCTCATCTTGAACGCAACACAATATAAACAGAGAACAAGAATAAGTCAGCATTAAGCAATCCATCTTCATAGGATACACTGTCAATCCTTGAGTCCCTCAGGAGTGACAAAAATAATCCGGGCATCATACCTATTCTTCAGTTGATCATAAAGTAAAATGTAGAGCTCCACTATGAAGCCCCTTGATACAACCTATGTGGATTAATCTTAGTTACACACCTCTAGAGGCTACTGAATACAAAATTTTTAATTCTTCAGCAACAAGGCCAATTCCGGCTCCCATAGGGAGCCCAAATATTAACCCAGGTTCTCGATTTGAACACAGTTGAATCTGACTTCTCTATAGATGTTGTGTACCAAATATGAAAGCATTCTGACTGTTGGATATGAAGAAGAGAAATTTTAAAGAAATTTCTTCATATTGCACTAAGTTAAAATTTGGGCTACCATAGCGAGCCCAAATATTTACCTATGGATCCAATTTGAACAAACTGGAATCTGACCCCTCTAGAGATGTTGTATACCAAATATGGAAGCATTCTGACAAGTGGATCTGAAGAAGATTTTTGAAGAAATTCCCTCATATTGTATGAAGTTAAATTTCAGGTTCCCTTATGGAGCCCAAATATTAACCCAGGCACTCGAACTGAACAAACTTGAATCTGACCCCCCTAATCTGACCCCCTTTGTATACCAAATATGAAAGCATTCCGACTGGTGGATCTGAAGAAGAAGATTTTTAAAGAAATTTCCTCATATCGCACTAAGTAATAATTTGAGCTATCATATCGAGCCCAAATATACACCTAGGAATCTAATTTGAACAAACTTGAATCTGACTCCCCTAGAGATGTTGCATACCAAATATTAAAGCATTCACACTAGTGGATCTGAAGAAGAAGATTTTTTAAAATTATTCCCCATATTGAACAAAGCTAAAATTTGGGCTTCCATACAAAGCCAAATATTGCTTCACGAACTTCGTTTGAACAAACTTGATTCTACACCCCCAAAAGGAAGCTCCATAGCAAATATCAAGTCATTGTACACACTGGTTCTTGAGAAGAAGATTTTAAAAATATTTTGGAGCATTTTCCCCCACTCCCTCCCTATGGGGCCGGGAATGTTGAGTTGAACAAAAATTCAATGCCCCTTCGGAACCATAACTCACACAAAGTTTCATTGAATTGGCCCCGTGGCTTTGGAGGAGAAGACCAAAACACGGACGATGGACGGATGGACGACAGACGGAGAGCAATGAGATTAACTCAGCTTGACTTTGTCAAGATGAGCTAAAAATGCCAGCCCACATGCAATTTTACAAAAAATGGCCTGAGAAACAGAAGAGGGGCCTTAACTGTTTTTACAGATCTGATCATAATCTTGCCTTGTTATCATTGTTATCATTTATTGGAGAGCTCTCTGTAAGAGAGCTTTCCAATAAATGAGAATAAATCAAGAATTTGGTGTTGGTAAAGCCTTCTAAAATTGGAAATGTTTTGGAAATGTTTTGACAGGCTCATATTGAATTCTAAGAAAGTGTAAGGGTCACAGAGTCAAGCACAAGTGAAGTGGAGCCTGTCAACATGTAGGCAGAGATTCTTGCCTAGGATGGGACATCTCCTACTACTAAAATAAGTTTATTCTGTGCACATTCAACCACAATTTTTTTGTATAAATTGAATTGACATCTCCTGCTACTAAAATAAGTATATTCTGGGCACATTCAACCACAATTTTCCTATATAAATTGAACTGACATCTCCTACTACTAAAATAAGTATATTCTGTGCACATTCAACCACAATTTTCCTGTATAAATTGAATTGACATCTCCTGCTTCTAAAATAAGTATATTCTGGGCACATTCAAGCACAATTTTCCTGCACAAATTGAATTGACTTTTTGAAAAATGATTAAGTGAGTTAAATTTAGATGAATTTTTCTTAAAATCTAGTCATAGCTGCTTCACAGCAGCCATGACCAGATTTGATGAAAAATATTTTGAAAATACTCAGCTGATTAAGAGTTAAGCCTGTCAATGACTATACCATGCTGCTTATTTGCTGGCTTTTATTAGGTAGCTAATATTATTCAGGGTGAAAAGAAATATTTTTATGGTTTTTGAACCTCATATTTCATCAACATCATGCAACAACCGTAATTATTCAAGCATTGTTTCAATAATAAGGTACTGCTTAATGGAACCTCAAAATAAAACAGAACACTAAATTTATTCATAAAAGGATACCCACATATCAAAACCAGAAAGTCTGGGGGTTGATATCCCACTTCAACATAAATTTGGTGGTGTATTGATTTTGAAAATTATACGCAGTTTACATGAGTGAAGTTTGTTTGCTTTACAATTTGTGTATACAACACTTCAAAATAATCATTCACCCTTAAAAGCTTGGAGATCTTTATACACTTTTGTTACACTGACATTCTACATCCCATGGATTAGCAGTTTTTTTCTAAACTTTGTACATTTTTGTTAACTCTTAACCTGCTGAGTATTTTCAAGATATTTTTCATCAAATATAGTCATGGCTGCTAAAAAGAATCAATGACTAGATTTGAAGAAACATTCATCAAAATTTAACACAAGGAATTATTGGTGAAAACATCCATGCAATTTACAGAGGGAAATTTTATTACATGTGCCCAAATTATACTTATTTCAGTGTCAAGAGAAATCCTCTTCTTGGCAGGAATATCCACCAGCAGCAAGCAAGAAGTTAAACTTTGGCATTCTACATCCTGTAGTTCTACAGTAGTTTCTAAGTAAGCCGTGGCTACTTTTATAGGCATCCCAGACTCATCAAGAAGCAACTGCAAAGGTACAAAGGATGTAACTTTTGAGTTCCCCTTTTCACTCTACTGATCACAGACCCAAATTTTGATGTCTTCTAAGTCTGTACTGAGTACAGAAATACAACACACAGGGAATGGATACCACTTTTACCAATGTGCGTAGCAGCAAAGGGATTAACCTGGAGACTTACGTTGGGGGCCTTGGTGCACCTGTTCTGTGGCAGTGAAAAGTGATCAAAGTCAGAATTAGGCCTTTAAGGCTTGAAAAAACTTCAGCCTCAATAACATTTTCTGTCTTTATATATATCAAATGTGCTTCTCATATTTCTCAAACCAAAACATCACACACTTCATCACAAGTTGATTTTACCAGCCAGTAAAAATGAAACAAGGCCTCACTTACTTGCACTCTTCATCCAGAAGACAAAACAATCCATGAGGTCTCTTAGAAAATAATTCCAGACACCCAGTATTGTCAATAAATTCAATATTTCTCCACTGGATGCCTTCTCTCTTATATTCCTCCTTTAAAATAAAAAAGTGCATGTTCAAATTATAGTAAATCCTGCTTATAATTGTTTTTTTTTAGGTTTAAAATTCAATGTTAATTTAATTATTTTTTTACAAAAATTATATGCATTTGATATTTACTGATAAAATATAGCTGTTTCTCATGTATTTCATATATACATGCATGATTCCTTTGGAATGGTGATAAGATATCTTGTAAATATGCATATAAAGGCGTTGATTAACATAATTCCTCCCTTGAGTGCAAAAAGAACTGCAGATAGCATCTTGTTGCACTCAAGGGATGATATCAACCCAGTACAGAACAACTGGGCATGAAAGCCATATCCTAATAGAGTATCACTACTTGTCTACATTTTTGTTGTCATTGGGATGTGCTAACAGTTTTTTTCATTACAATGCACTTTTAACAACCATATTACAATCAAAGGAAATAACTTGTCAAAAACTTTGTCTTATTTAATGTTAAAAAATTCTGCACTGAACCAACAGTTTTTATGAGTTAACTCCCCATGCAGGCCAGAAAATAAGCAGTCTGACATTTGCAGAACGAGGTCCCCAGAGGGTGAATTTGATGATGCTATCCCATACAGTAGGCCAATTTATCCTCTGGGTACCTCTTTCTTTTTAGTTTTGAGATCCTGATTCAGATTGAGGTTCACAGAGGGTAAATTTAGTGATGCTACCCTGCTGTGCAGGGTAGCATCACTTAATTCACCCTCTGGGGACCTCATTTTGCAGATGACAGTCTGCTTATTTTCTGGCTTGTCCCCATGAGATGTTGGCATATGCAACTATTTTGACAGCAACAGTCAAGTTTATGGATGTTGGCCATGGTATGGGCTCTGCACTCCAAAAGGCTACCAGGGGCCAATGCTATAAAACTATTACAATTGTATTTTCTATTTAAGACTTTAAAAGGCTTGAAATGAACCACCAGCATTTTTAAAGATGTGGCGATTTGCTGGTTGGCAAATTGCTATGTCTTTTAAAATGCAAACAATTCCTTTTGGTCAGTTATATTAATAGGTAAATACAACTGTAGAAAATACAATTGTAAAAGATTTATTGTATTGGCACCTGGTCAATGTTTTAACCCATTACATATATGTCCATATATAAATCCCTTCTGCACATAAGTGGGACCCCCAAGTCTCACACAAAATATCTTTCCTGCAGCTATAACTTTTGTAGGATTAAATATTTAACACATGAAAGTTGGCAAGTGAGTTGCCCGGTATATAATTAATGCTGCAAGTAGAATAAACACATACTTTTTGACACACTATGTAATGTATTTATTTTATTTATCTCACTGCCTTTTTCAATTGTCTGTTGGTTATGATAAAAAAAAATAGTCAAGACTTGTTTTTCAGTAAAGAAGAAGTGCTGCATCCCAGTGTCTTTGTGGACATGGGACATCTTTACCAACATTACAGTTTCTAGAGGTGTAAACCTTTCAAAGTTTAATATACTAGGAAAATTTATTACCCTACTACAGGGATAAAACATGCCATAAAGTTTGTCCCAATTCACAAGAATCGGGTTTGATTCTCACAAACTCCTGCTGCAAGAATCAATTTTCAGTTCTTAAATAATTTAGAATTCAAGAGTCCTGTTATACCTTGAGAGTGGAATCAGTACATATTCCATATTGAAAACACAAACCAGAAATTTATATATTTACTAGAGTTTAACCCTCAACTGGTGGAGTGGCTGGAAGCTCATATTTGGGCTTTAATCTAAAGAGCAGGCACTGCGACTTAAAGGCTACATACTCGGAAGATGTTCTTCATATTATCTTTGAAGTGAAATTATTTAGTCTATGTAGATTTGTCTTGCTACAATTTATGGGTGAGTGCATGTAGGCACTCGCCTATAAATTGTCACAAGGAAGAGACATGTGAAAAAATGTTGCTGACCAAAAAGAATTTAGCACTCTACCAGTTAAGAGTTTAGTTCCAATTTTGATGAGTTTCTTTTCTACAACCATCTAGCTTTTGAACAAAAATAAAACAAACATTGAATTACCAAAATGACCACACACTTCACTTGAATGCAATATCCATGCATTTGCTGGCCACTGTCAGTAATTTCTATGCATATGTTTGAATGGAATTTAAAAAAACAGTTCTACACTATTCGTGCACCAATAACATTTTCAAGACTGCAGGCAAAGATTCAGGGCTTTCAGTATCAATACACGAAACCCAACACGATATTCATTAATTTTCATGACCTTCAACACCAATGGTAAAACACTGTATCTATAAAATGATCAATTTATCAAATGCGGTTTCCTTTGCTGAACTGGAACTTACCACTTGCTCTGCATTTATAATGTTGGAAATATTTATTTCTACATATATTTTTGAAAGCTTTAACCTCAAAGTAGGTTTCAAATTCACAGTTGAAGTCCGATAAAAATTAGGGTTACAATGGCCTAAATGAGCGACTTTTACTTTGCAAAATTTTTAGGGTTGGCATAATTGTTTAGGGTCGGTGGGGGTACCCCAAACAAAGGGATTTCTTTTCTTTGGGCTGACATTTCACAACATTACATCTTCAGCATTTTTATCCAAGTTGTGCATTGCTACCACAGCATTTTCTTCTTGTCGTGGGAGGGGGGGGGGGGGGGGGGGGGGAGCTGCCAATGCTATTCAACTGTCAGCTGTATATCCAGAGCTCTCCGAACAATCTTCATGTCTTCTGGCTTAATGGTTCACTGTACATGTGTTGCGCTATATATAATCTCATAATTTTAGAGAGAAGGGAAGGTAATGCACTTTGCAATTTTATTAAAACTAATATTTGGGAAAAACCCCAAGTGTTTATAGTGTTTAATACTTGAATATTTTTTTCTCAAAAAAAAAACAGAAACCGAAACCGGAATCAACTCCTTTTTTAAAAAAAACGAGTAGAAATCAAAACCGTGGAAAAATTTCATAACCTCCCAGCACTACCACAAAACCAAAGGACACTTGACTCTTTTCTATTAATTTTTGGGTGAATGCCGTTACAAGTGGAAAGAGTTGCACAAAATTCCCGTCGAAAAATTATGGGAATCCACTGCAGAATTCATATGACATCATCGGAATGTGTCACCCCTGTCTTGCCAGGGTTGGGAACAGACATGTTAACCTCCCAAAATTTTTTTCTGGGAGACTGAAGAAAATTTTCAGGGAGATGACATGATTTTCAGGGAGATTTTTTTTTGCACGTAGAAACCATGTGTGAATCGATCAATTTTAAATATAAATTAATACCAAATACCCCCTCCCCCCCCCCCCCCCCCCCACACATAACAGGAAACAGCCCAACAACAATACATCAAAGGAACATACGTCAACGTTCTACTAACTGGTGGTGAGTGACCCAGACCTGTTAACCTCTGGAGGTGACTGTCAGTGAGATTTTGATGAGCTCCCAGTGAGACTCGGATGCTTGTCAGTGAGATTTTTGCACGTGGGCAGCACATCAATAATTTCCATGTTCCCCCCCCCCCTCACACACACATACATTAAACATTCCACCCTAATGTGTTTTATTTGAACAATTTGTCCTTTCAAAAGCCAAACCATAGAAATATAGATAAAAACAGAAATCAGAAATATGGATGTGGTCATGTGCCAATATCTGAGCTTGTTCCAATGACATCCATATTTCAATGGTTTTATGTACAAAATGTTTGGAGATATTTTCTACCTTTTCAGCACTATATCAGTTATGGTGCTGTGTTGAAAGTTTTGGATCCATTTGGGTAATTATGGGTACTTGCGGCGGCCTGCGGTAACCTGCGACGATCTGTGGTG
This sequence comes from Pictodentalium vernedei, assembly GCA_031216915.1. Lineage (NCBI taxonomy): Eukaryota > Metazoa > Mollusca > Scaphopoda > Dentaliida > Dentaliidae > Pictodentalium > Pictodentalium vernedei. The sequence continues at coordinate 212,800,705 of CM062293.1, forward strand.
TTTAGGCACACCCCAGAGCCCGGTTGTTGTGGTAATTCGATCTTCCAAAGCCCAGCGCCCCACCTAACCACACCGGTTACTCACTGGAAGTAGTTGGTCATTTACGAAGGGGATTTGGAATGGGGTGATCATTTTTCAGTGAAACGTGAAAATTATGCCACAGCCAGCCCAAGACGAAACATCTCGAGGATATTTTGTTGTCCATTTATCACTACGAATGAAAAAACGTGCAAGTGCCATAAATTACCAACTTTTTAGAGATTTTTTTCACCAAAAACATAATTTTTTTCACAGCCTGCTTTATAAAATTGCGAATCGGAAATTTTTCCCATTATATTGAAAATTACAGCAACTCATATGTTTGAGCCGTTTGTCTCCAAAATTGGCTATAATTATCTGAAAATGAAATCCAAAATGCACAATAAATTTGTGCGTATTTTTGCACATTTTTCGATTGGACAAGATTTTATACGTATGGAATTTATTTTTCGATTTAACTGCTACCTGTATACAAGCAAAGGTGTGCCTTTAATATATAATCAATTTCAGCAATTATCCTGCATCTCAAATTCATTTAATCCACCTGTCAAACGTGTTGCCATAATCACAACACGGCCATTGACAGAAATGAGAATTGGTCATCAGTTCTTACGTAAGTGGTGACGTTTCACACAAACTTAATGACCTTGCCATTGAGAGTAGAGCACATGCTTTTGTATTTGTAAACAAAAGCTGGTGGATTCAGTTTTTGTCTGGTATGTCGACTTTCCGGGAGATTTTTGGTCCAAATTGACTCCCGGGCGGGAGGGCGGGAGGTGATAGCTAATTCCGGGAGAATCCCGGGCATTCCGGGAGAGTTAACATGTCTGGTTGGGAATTGATTTTGTCGTATATACCTATGGTATATACAGACCTTTTGTGCGCTCTTTCTGATAAGCAATTTCAGAAATGGACAACAAAATTGTTCAATATAGCTTCACGTGCCCCTAATTACTTTTGATGACCTCAGGGTGTTTTAATAAATAATAATAATAATTAAATTTAAATAGCGTTAAACCACAGATGTGCTCTCAAACGCTTAACAAATCTATGTGAGCACCTGCAACAAAAGTAACATTTTCAACCTGATAGTCGTTCATTGAAAAGCCTCTTTGAAAAGATAGCATTTGAGACTCTTCTTGAATTGGTCCAAGTTTTCTGCAGATTGTACATCACTTGGAAGAGAATTCCACAGATGGGCCCCAACATAAGAAAAGGCTCTCTGATTGGCGAGCGTAGACCTTGAGAATGGAACATTTAGTCTGATTTGATTGGAAGAACGCAAGTCTCGCTCAGGTCTTTTCACCAGAAAGAGTTCTTCCAAGTAAACCGGAGCTAATTTATGAATGCATTTGAAGACATTTACCAAAATTTTGAAATCTACTCGTTGTTTTACAGGAAGCCAATGTAATTTAATGAGAACTGGGGTAATATGTTCCCATCGTTTAGCTCCACTAACGATGCGTGCTGCTGTGTTTTGAATTCTCTGCAGTTTAGCTATTTGTGACTGCGGAAGGCCAATGAGTAAACTGTTTGAATAATCCAGATGTGATGAGATTAAAGAGTGCACCAACTTTTCAAGAGCATCTTGCGATAAAATATGGTGAAGACTACTCAAGTTACGAATCTGCATATAACAACGCCTGTAAATCATGTTGATATTTTCCTCCATGGTGAAATTCGAGTCAAATATCACCCCAATATTGCGAACATACTTAGATACACTCTGTTCTGCATTACCAATGGCAATTGAGTCAATCTTAGATACCAGACTTAATCGTTTTGGCTGGATGACAAGAACCTCTGTTTAACTGTCATTCATTTTGAGCCTATGACTAGCCATCCAGACCCTCACCTTGTCTACGCATGCCTCCATCTTGGCTACAGCCAGTGCAATGTCTGACTCATCTGCTGGCTCAAACGAGATATACATTTGTGTATCGTCAGCATACAGATGGTATAATATATGTTCTTGCCTTAAAAGTTGCCCTAGTGAAACTGTGTACATCGTGAACAATACAGGGCCTAAGATTGAACCTTGTGGCACCCCACATGTCAGTTGTTTACCATCAGATCTTGTTTTTGATATTGTTACATATTGCTCACGATGCGTCAGATATGAGTCAAACCAAACAAGTACTTTACCAGATATACCAATTTGGCGCATTGTTGACAAAAGAAAAGAATGATTCACAGTGTCAAAAGCTGCAGAAAGGTCCAACAAAACCACAAGGACACATTTTCTTTCAGCCAATGCACATGTGATGTCATTGCTGACACATAATAGTGCCGTTTCTATGCTATGGTTTGACCGATATGCCGATTGGCATGGCTCTGACAATTCATTAAGTTGTAAATAATTTACAAGTTGTTTTGTGACCACCTTTTCCAGGACTTTGGAGATAAAGGGAAGGTTTGAAACTGGCCGACAATTTTTTAAAATGTCAGGGTCAAGAGATGGTTTCTTTATAAGAGGTGTAACCAGAGTGACCTTAGTTGATTCAGGAACAAATCCATCTCTCAGTGAAGTCTGGACAAAGCTTGTGATGACAGGTTCTAGTTTGTCTACTGAAGATTTTATTTGTTGGAATTGGGTCCAGGTCATTTGTTTTATTGGGACATGATAAAATATTTTTTCTGATTTTGTTTACTTCGACCTGCTCAAATTCTTGCCAGCCAAAATGAATAGGCATACCACCAAAAACTGGTTCAATGTTAGTTTCTATACTTCTGTTTATCAATTCTACTTTCTCAATAAAATAGTTACTGAAACGATTTGCCAATTCACATTCAGTTGTGTGCTCCGGTAGCACGCTCTGTTTTCTGTTTCCAAGAAGTTTGTTGGCCACACAGAACAGCACTTTACTATCAGGACAGGCAACAATACATTCATTATAGTATGATCGTTTTGCCTCTTTTATCATACGATTTGTTAACAATTTTTGATCGCAGAACATTTGTCTATGAATACTAAGTTTTGTTTTGTTTTACAGTTTTTCCAATTGACGGCGCTTTTGTTTGCTGTCTCTAATATCCTCTGTGAACCATTTGGCTGTTCTCTGCACGCTGACCTTTTTGTTTTTTAGTGGAGCATACTTATCCAATAGATCCGAAAGAGTGTTATTGTATTCCTTAACCAGCGAGGTGCAGCCTTTTTCGGTATTATTTTGTGTCGATCACATGCTCGGCTAAAGACTAGATCCAGAGTGTGTCCCTAAGAATGCGTTGGAACGTTAACATGCTGTGTATATCCGAAAGATGCCATTGTTTCGATGAACTGTGTTACCTTTTTGTCCGAAAGTTGGTCGATGTGAAAGTTGAAATCTCCAGTTATCAATAGGTTTCCACCATATGCTGAATAATCGGAGAGTAGGTCAGAAAATTCATCTATGAAACCTCCAACTGTATATTTATTTGCCTTTGACGGGGGTGGTCGATAAATTTCAAGTAACCGGAGTGATGAATTTTTTGTTACTGTACAGTCTAGGGGTGAATGTTTTATCTTGAGGTCTTGATGATGTATTAGGGCTACACCACCACCTCTACTTTTTTGTGCCTTGTGTACTATATTATATCCAGGTGGGACCAGCGCGTCTATTGATGATTTATCACGGTCGTCTCCAAAACGCCAGGTCTTCGTTAGTGCACACAAGTCTATATCATTGTCACATATGAAATCGCAAATATCAGAAACTTTTCCTCTGACAGAACGAACATTCAGAAGGGCAAATTCGACTGCCTGCTCTCATTAACTTGAAGGTCATCTTTCAAATTAATATTGATTAAATTGTTTGAGTTGATTTTTGTTTGACAGGTGTTGTTTCCTCTGAACTGTCTTTTTACACATTTGATGTAATTTGTTCTTAGTGATGGTTTATGGCTGTTTATACAAAATTCTGGTGGGGGAGAAAAATTATCCCTGCTAGGGGTGGTTTTGAGATGGGGAAATCTCACCCTTGGGACAAGATATTTGGTCAGACACTTGACAAGCCTTTTGGCCATCTCACACCCTCACCCATCAAGGATAATAATAGTCTCACATGTAGAACACATGTTCTAACATAAAGTCTTTTGGGAGTCCTTGCTGATGGACATTACTGAGCCTTGGCAGAGGTTTCTAGTGATATCTTGGCTGCCTATATAGACTACACAAGACACCAGTGCTAAGTCAAAGTGTTACCTTATTATAAGGCAGCAAACATAAGTAGAATTTTCCAGTGCAAGAATCAAAGTTGATTCTCATTGTTTTCCTTATGAGAATCATTTGCAAGAATTGATTCTGATTCTCACATAAATTTTAGACCCTGTAAACAGGCCTAGAAATACGTTGTGAATGATCGTTTAGGTTATGTGTGGGTTACGTCAAATATGCGAACAAACTACGGTTAGGACACAGTAGTACAACCAGACATGTTAACTCTCCCGGAATGCCTGGAAAATTCTGGAATTTCAGTGTAGTTCCCGGCCTCCCGGACGGGAATCAGTTTTGGACTAAAAATCCCGGAAAACAACAGTCAAATATTTCGTTCCTGTTGTAACTTATGAAAAACATTCGGAGTTAAATCATATGCATTTCAAACTCTGGTAAAAACTCACGAAGCAGTAAAATATGGATTTAAGTCAAATTTATTTAAGAAAAGGGTATTTTATGATATATATTTCAACTGTGTTCATGTTTATTTCTGGGGTTTTTCTTCAGAGATTCATGATCAATGTGCAAGTGTCGAAGTGAAAATAAGTGACTTACTTTCAAAAAATTGAAAACTCCACCTGCATTTAAATGCAGTTTTTGGAAATTAAAATATATGAAAAGGAATTAAATAATATATATTTATTTATTCCTTCATAGAATAGTTTTAATTCTCATCCCTTTTCCAAAATCAAAACGTAAACAACAACTATTTAGCACATTTTAAAAGTAGGTTAAAGTCGCTTAGGATGACGAAAAAATATGACTGCATATTTAAACATAATGGAATTATTTTCTAACACTACATTTATTCTGTTGTGCTGACTACAGAACTGTTAACTGTTGGCCATCTGTATCCAGAAAATTTCGAATGGAATTAAAAAAAAAATGCTTCAATGATGAAAAGAATAGTTTTGTGTAGGGCACAAACATCCCACATGCATGAAGTTTGATAAAGATACTTTCCAAGTCTTGAAGTAAGTGAACATTAGGACTTCTTTTCCTGTTAAAATTTTCCAGACTTGGGAAATTATTAGCTAAGTAGACTTTGATAAGAGCAAACCACAGGTGGAGGTGCTCTGTGGGACAGTGTGGGTGGGTGGTGGTGGTGGTGAGTGTGTGTGTGTGTGTGTGGGGGGGGGGGGGGGGGGGAGGGGGGCATGAAGAAGAGGATCCTGGGGGGGGTTAAATCAAGAGTTATTTTATAATTTTTTAACATAGCATAAATGCATTAGCATAGTTGACAACCAGTTCTGATATAACATGGTGTTTAATAGTGGTCCATGAGCTGAAAATTCACAAGTTTTTTCTTTTATTTTGTCCCTGCGCGAACTTTTCCCTCAAATCCATCCCATTTGAAAATCACCCTCAGGTTCCCTGAAAAATTATTCTGGAGGTTAACATGTATGAGTACAACATAACTTTATTAAATTATTTATCTTGCATGTTTTACCCAAAAGCCACAAGTCTCTCTTTTGGAACTATCACGACTCAAAGATTGAGTATTTCATCCACATATGAATAGAATGGCATGCTGTTTCCATCTTAAAAAGAATTTCTGCTTAAGTAAATAGCAACAACTAACATGCGATCTTGCTTTGGTGAGATCGCATGTTAGTTGTTGATATTTATAAATGGCAGAAATCCAATTAAGACGTAAAAAAGCTTGACTTGCGTAGTAAAACAGGAGGAAGTAGGGGAGCATCTCAACACCCTTTTCCTATGGGTTACCACCTTGCTCTATATTGTAACCTGACAGCAGGTTACAATATAAGTCTTTTATTTCCTGGTCTGTGTAAAGCAAATATTTATCTCAGGACTGTTATCAAGTCAATTCGTCTTTATGGCACAAATTGATAGATATCAGTAACTAGAGTTACAAAACGCTTCTCCTTACAACCAATAAATTATTTAGAACTAGGCAAAAACCAGAGAGTATTCTTTAACAATTTTATCATGTTGCAAAAACCTCTGAAATCATTTAAGATTAATATACTTTTTTGTGGAATATATTTCTTCATTATTTTGAACTCACCTGTTCAAATTTGAATATGTGCTGATTGAAATAATACTGTAAATGTTCATTGGCATAGTTGATACAAAACTGTTCAAAACTGTTCTTAGCAAAATCTTCAAATCCAAAAATATCCAAAACCCCGATTGAATTACCCTGAAATAAATAAAAGTTGACAAAAAACCTTAATCAAATCAATCATCATTTCCTGCAGTGGTAGGAATAGATTCTTAACTTTCATTTTCAATACAGTTGAGAATACTTAATTTGACATTTCTTAACCCTTTACCCAACATGAAAAGCAGACGACACTTGCAAAAAAATTCTTGAATAACTAACTTTTTTCGCTTTTTGTCTCAAAAACATAGGTTATGACCCCCTCATTGGAACAAGCTCGACTAGCTCGTTGCAAAGAGTGGTCATAACCTATGTTTTTGAGACAAAAAATGAAAATAAATTAGTGATTTTTGTGAAGAGCGCTGGTTGGTTTTGGGAAAGGGTTAACCGAATAACCCAGTTAATTGTTTGCTTGTTTATTGGGGTTTAACCGGATGACTGCTAAATTATTTTTCAAAGGTGATTTGAAAAATGGTTATTTTTTTCAAAGATACCTGCTACCAGCACAAGGAGGCTTAATCTAGCAGGATTTTCTTCATGAATAATTGTTTTGTTACAATTTATTGGAGAGTTCCAATAGGCACTATTCAATAAATTGCAACCAAACAATTTTATATGAAAAAAAATTCTACTGCTGATCAAACATCAAGCTTATGCATACAGTGTAAAGCCACTAAAGTGGCTTCCAGCACTTTTCAATAGAGCCATGATAGAGGCTTCTAGCACTCTACCAGTTAATGACACTTGTGTTTTTGTTGAGGTGGCTTTTTAACCTTTACCTAAAGCAGACAAAATCAAAATTTATTATTTTTAAAAAAAAATCAGAAAATTTCAATAAAACCAAATCATTAGAACAAGCTTGTTATGGTTTTGTTGAAATTTTATGAATTTTATTTTTTCAACTGCTGAATAAATGTATTATGTGGGCAGACACAGCAGATTCATTAGGTGAAGGGTTAAGAGAACAATAATTAACTGACTGTAAGAAACTTGTGTTACTTTACCTGATGTTCACTATTGTGCCTCTTAGTAAGTAGAGCTTGGTTCACTTTTAGCACAATCCAGTCAAATAAGGCACCATATAAACACTTTGCCATTGCATCTCTTGTTGCAAGAGCCTGAAAATATTCCAAAAATTTGAATTATTGACCAAGTGTAACATAAGATTCACTACACTGTTTTGTAATAACAAAGATTGCACTTATCAAAAAGGGCAATATCTCGATGTTTGCAATGTACTAAATAGACCAATATTTTACAAGCTATAGCAAGCTATGCCAACTAGTTAAGTACATACAAGCACTGTGAAGCATCTAGTACCAGGACTGATGTACCCAGTACATGGTACATGGATTTACTAAGAATAACCACTTGAAAGCTGAGCAACTTTGCAAATGAATATATGCCCATATGAAAATTCACCATTAATTAGAATCATATACAATTCGTAACAATTATTTCCCTACTATTTCTGCTGACTGTAGACATAAAAATTACAATTTCTTCCAAACAATGACTTACGATTTGTGAAGTTCACTATTATATCTTCTTAGGCCATATTAATAAACTCAATGTGAACTCCAAACACTTTTCAATAAAGCCCACTTGTGCCTTCACAAATAAGTTGGTAAATGTACCTTTTTTCAAACTTTCAATGATATTTAACCCTCCCTTAAAGGACTATTTCCAACTTTTACGACCTCAGAACAGGTGCCCTTAACATGCCATTATGAGGAATTCCTGTTGACAACAGACAAATTAGGTAGGCAGTGGTTTCTAGTCAAGTCTTAGCTGCCTGTTAAGGCAGCCAAGACTTGACTAGAAATCACTGCTAAACCACCGGACATATAGAGGCTGTGGGCTGATGGGAATTCAGGACACTCGTCCAGGCCCTTAAGGGTTAAAGATGTTTTATTTAATCTGTGAATGATGTACTTCAGAATTTTAGTTTATTTTAGTTTCAACTCCTTACATGCTGATGACAACTATTCCTGCCCAGGACAGGATTTCTCTTGCCGCTGAAATAAGTATAATCTAGGAACATTTAATAAAAATTTTCCCCCTGTCAATGACATAGAATTTTTCACCAACAATTTCTTGAGTTAAATTTGGTTGAATTTTTCATCAGATCTAGTCATGGTTGCTTCACAGCAATAATAATAATAATAATAAAACAGACATTTAAGTAACATATAATACCTGCCTATAGTTTACTAATGTGAAAACTGAAAAAATGTCCATAAACATAAGATGACACAACTATAAGATATTTCCAGTACAGTTAATCTCAATGGATTTAGAACAGGGATCCAAAATACAGGCAGAAATCTTCCAGAGCTGCCTTAAAAATGACAGAAACCACCATGCCACTGAACTAACAGGTTGTGGTGTGAATTCTGGAAAACCATCCCATCCTTCAATGTTTAAATAAACCTATCTGTATTATTAGTGTTGGGCTCATTTTGTTGATTTATTCTCTTTGCACAGGAAATCATTTATTACAGACAGAAAACACCTTTCATGAAAGAAACAATTTTATCAGAAAAGATGTGAAAAAGTTAAAATTGAAATGTACTGGGGGAATGTGCCTAGCACTAAGCTAACAACTAAAAATAATTCACAAACTTAAAGAGATAAATAAAAAATGAACTTGCATAGCAACTAGTTCATACTGAAAGTTGCTTACATCTTCCATTTTGTAATTGATAAAAACAGTTTCATCTCCTGCAACAGTCTTTTTCTGAGTTAAGGCTTCTACTAATGTTTTTTCTTGTACCTGAAAAATACAATGAGAAAATGAAATACAACTCAGTGTCTCATAATAAGAATTGCATAATTAACTGTGATGTTGTCATCACCCCAAAAATGTGTTTCTTTTTAGATGGTTAAGAACCTAAGTATATGAGCGACAGGTAGGTCAGTGTTGCCATGTAAAAAACAGAAAACTTGAATCCTTGTTTGACTGTAAAGAGCTGTATTTCCAGATAATCCAAGACCAAACCACGACCATCCATTTGTTACCACAACCTCTCACTTTCATGTAGGGAAGTCAGAGATGGGAGTAATGACCTGCACGTCCTAGTTATGGTTATGGTGATTTATACTTCACTTGATCGCCATGAAAAAAACAAAAATGTTCTGAGCAAAATTTATTTATGTGTAACCGGAAAGAAAATCAGTTTACATCCTTCTCTTACACTTTGACTGTTTACTTCCTGCAGCTTTGTAGCTGTTTCTTGGTAAGTCTTGGCTGCCTGCATAGGCAGTCAATACCTGCCTGAAAACAGCTGTCAAGGTACTGTTTTGATGCATTAAAAAAAGAATTCGGCCTCTATGTGTTAAAGTCCTTTCAAGAACATTTGAAACTGGGAGAGCATTTTTCAAGGCCTTGAAAATTCTTTTTCTGAATTCAGCAACTATATTCCTCAATCTAGTATTTCAATCACTTTCTGATGAAAAACCTGACTACAATTATTCACTATTGTAACTTGTTTTTACAGAATAGGTAAAGCATGAAGAAAAAAAATATTCTGCTGTGTTTATCAAAAGCAAATGATGTTTTCAAGTTCTGGTAAAATGAGAGTACAAACTTTTAAGAGTAGAGAAAGTGTGAAATGTTCAGCAGATGGAAAAAAATGCATTATCAGTTAACCCTTTACCCAACACACACAATATCAAATTTTGTTATTTTAATTTTTCAAAAAGTTTCAACAAAACCATATCATGTAACCCCTAACTGGAATGAGCTCTCTGAGCTCATTCCAATGAGGGCTCATATGATATGTCTTTGTTGACATTTTTTTGTGAAATTTGTTTCATAACTGCTGCATTTGTAAATTACACTGGCAGATGTGGCTGATTCATTAGGGAAAGGGTTAATGATTCTACCCAAAGATAGAATCAAGTACACAGAAGCTAAAACAAATCAGAAATATGCCTACAAAACAGAAATCAGAAATATGGCCTTCAGTTGAAAAATAACCTGACTTCATTCGGTGAAGGTGGATTTGTTTTCCTTCAACAATGAAAACATTTCACATTACCTCAAATTCATATTAGATGAATGGATAAGGCCTAAACTAGAGGCTCTAAAGAGCCTGTAATCATTCACCTGGCAGAATGGCAGAACTACATATAAAAATGTGATTTCCCATAGGCTTTCCATGGTAACTATGAGCTGCAATTGTGGCCATGTTTGCAACATTACATCAACATTACATGAGGAACATTGGTAGGTGTCCCAGTCCTCAATCATGTGAAGTTTCAAAACATTTGACTTTGTAGTTTCAGAGGGGAAGATTTTTTCAAAATCCATCAATCAGAATCAGAGAATGTCTCTGGTGACCATATTTTCCAACCAATGGGAACAAAAAGAGGATCGTTTGTAGAGGGCCTCCTATAGACCATTCCTGCTAAGTTTGGTTCATGTCGGTTCAGTAGTTCCAGAGAAGATGAAAATTTGACTTCCCATAGGTTTCTATAGTAAATATAAGTTGCAATTGCGGCCATTTTTGCAACACAATCAACATTAAATGAGGATCATTGGTAGAGGGTGTCCCAGTCATCAAGCATGCAAGGTTTCAAAACATTTGGTCCTGTGGTTTCAGAGGAGAAGATTTTTCAAAATCCACCAATCAGAATCAAAGACTGCCTATGGTGGCCATGTTTTCAAACCCATGGGAACAAAATGAGGATCGTTTGTACAGGACCTCCCATAGACTATCCCTGCCAGATTTGGGTCACGTCGGCTCAGTAGTTCCAGAGAAGAAGATGAAAATGTGATTTCCCATAGGGTTTCTATAGTAACTATAATCCGCAATTGCGGCCATGTTTGTAACCCGATCAACATTAAATGAGGATCGTTGGTAGAGGGGGTCCCAGTCATCATTTATGTGAAGTTTCAAAACATTTGGCCTTGTGGTTTCAGAGGATAAGATTTTTGAAAATCAACCAACCAGAATCAAAGTATGCCTCTGGAAGCCATGTTTTTCATCCGACAGACACAAAATGATGATCATTTGTAGAGGACCTCCCATAGACCATTCCTATCAAGTTTGGTTCACACCGGCTCAGCGGTTACAGAGAAAATGAAAATGTGAAAAGTTTACAGATGCCAGATGACGACACCGGATGCCATGTGAAGTGAAAATCTCACATTTAGGCCAGGTGAGCTAAAAAGAGATAAACATCTGTTTCTCAGTCCCTTCCACATGCTCATTTTGGCTATGGACTCTTTTTATTCCCAATGTTAACTTTAACCCTCAGCACTCTGATGTCAAAATGTCAATGTTTTCAGCTGGAAATATTTCCCTTAATGCAGTTGATATTTAACCAAATGTACCTTGTTTGACAGAGCTCAGTGAGTTCTGTCAAACAAGAAATAATTGGTTAAATTCATAGTTAAACAAGAAAAAAATAAGAGTGATTGCAGAAACTTTTCTTGCTCTACCAGTGCTTGGAGAAGAGTTAAAAAAAAAATTAATTGGTGTATGTCAAATAAATTCCTCAAATTAATAAAATGGGTAAAATGCACCAATGCTCATGTTATTCTGTAGATTATCCTTCTAGAAACTGATGTCAAAATATAATATTTCAAGAAGTAAAATATTTCATGATGCAACAAGGAAGTTAAACAATTCTGTCCTGTTTGACATTGTACTCTGTCAAACAAGACAGAATTGGTTAAATTCCTAGTTACATTATGGGAATAAAATGAAATTCCGATATTTTTACCTCATAAAACAAATTAAGGATATAATAATTACAAAAAATAAAAAATAAAAAAAAATGCCTGCATGCTTTTTTTTATTAAAAAAAATGGCCTGAGAAACAGAAGATTTACATTGTGCCGCCTAAATTATCTTTTTCATCAATTTCAGACAACGCTTTCTTTTATCTCAATTGTTTGAATCAAATTTTGCACCTTGTTTGTTTTATGTTCACAGCAATTCAGGAAATTTCTTGGCTATCAGTCAACTCAAGTCAATCGGAAACAATGCAGGGTAGTGACATGATGCTAGAACAACTATTTTCATAAGTGCTTGGCACAAGTTGAGAGGTTAAAACATATTTGATATTTCTTCATCAATTCTCCACAGAATCAATCTCATTCTGCACCTGTCATAAAGGAAATGGATGTGTTCTGTTTGAAAAGAAAAACTTTTTCTTGCATGTGATAGCTTAGCGATAGACTTTTTTCCTAATTTGATGCATACTTGGATGCCGTAAATCATTTCCAATGCATTTTAATGCATGTCTTCATTTCAGTCAACACAAAAAATAGTGCATCTGAAATTATTCTGCCAAGGTGCACTGTTAGGGGAGTCACCACACAAATTCAAGATAAGTGTTTTCACAAAGTGCAGTAGAACCCAGTTAACTAAATAGCCACTTGGTCAAGGAAATGTGTACAATTAACATTAGTATTCAATGAACGGGATTGGGGCAGTTTACTTTGCAGATTAACTGAGAATTTATTCTATCATAGAGTTCTGTGAAACAAGATATAATAGGTTAAATGTCTGTAATGGATTACTGAGCCCAAATAAGGTCTAAAATCCGGTGGGAATTTGGTGATTGCAGACCTTCACATTTCACAAGAACGATTGTTTCATTCCCCCTTCGTTCTGCAAAACAAAAATTTAGGGAACGAAGTATCATTTATGATAACTGCATTCCCATGTACGAACAACTCGTCAGTTTTTAATTTAGTGCATACTCTCAGGACCAAAATTCAAATAGAATAAATGCTCATTTCAACACTAGATGAAAGATTAATCACCAAATTAATTAATTGTACATTCCTATTAATGGAATATTTTTCATAGGCTGAGTGGCTATTCAATTAAGTGTTCCACTGTACTACCCTATTAAACTACCAGAGTACTCTAGCCTGAGCGAGCAAAACCCTGAATAAGCTACACACATAGTATAACACAACACTGAAAAACAAGTGCAATGCCGATCACCAGTGATCAGACAATAGTCCCTCATGGTTGGGGATGTCACCAAATTGTTTATCTTATGCTGCTACACAGCCATACCAAAAATTATTGAAATCGGGGATGTCGTTTACAAGTTCTAGGCAGAAAACTAATCACACGCAATTTTCAACAATAATGGCCACCAGTCGGAAATCTTGAAATTTTTTTTTTTTAAATTTACGTGTATCAATTTTACATACCGGGTAATGTCTGATCATTGCTGAATATTTGAAACAAACTCGTAGAAGCGTCTTTGAGATACAGGTGGTAACAGGACACACCAATATAATACATACAAAAATGGCTAAAAAAAAAAAAGCTGAAGTACATCTAATTTGCATAATTTATGCACGTGAACAAAATGATATGTTATTAATCTTATGCTGCTACACCTCCATACCAAAAATGATCGTAAAGGTTGTTTAGAAGTTCTAGGCAGAAAACTAATTACACCCAATTTCCAACAAAAATGGGCCACCAGTCGGCCATCTGGAATTTTTTTTAAAAAAAAATTGATGTGCATCATCTTTCCATAATGTCTGACTAATGTTGAAAATTTGAAATGCCAACATTCAACCATCTTGGAGATACAGGTGGTAACATGTAAGAGGGACAGATAGAGTAAAATCCATAAGTCCCCTTCATGGTGAAACCGTGGGGGACTCATCATGAAGGCCACAGATACATGATACACACTAACACTGAACATATTACAGCAATAAAATACAACTGTGACAAACAGACATTTGATAAGACAAACTAGTACCTTTTAAGTGGACTTTTGGTCACAGAGGGAAAAAAAATTGTGATTGACAAAGATAACCAGGTTAACTGTTTCAGAAAGGTCAATATCTATTTATAGATATAATGTAATTTCAACATGCTAAAATTACATCAGGACCCACCAAGATTTGGTAAGCACCAAATTATGTAAATATAATTACAGTTAAATGTATTACCTTCAAAAGTTTTGATATGATCTTCACTGTTGATTCATTTTTAATGTTGACAGATTCATCATGATGTTGTTCACCTTTCTGAAATTATAGAAATTTGTACATTAACCCTTTTGGAGGGAATTATATGTAAATAGCAAGTCATCCTACTCACTGCAAATTACATCAATTAGCTCTCTCTCCCTCAGATAATCCTTTACCCAATGTGACATCCATATACAACCAGTGTCATTTATAAAAGTCAACATTATTTTTTTTTTAATTTTTGCCTCCAAAACATAGGTTATTACCCATCATTAGAATGAGCTTGTTGAGATCATTCCAATGATATCCAGACAGAAAGATCCCGCCGACAAAATATCCCCTCACAGGAGACACCTGGACAAAAGAACTCCAGGAGAGATCTCCTTAAAATAAGGGAGTGGACAAAAAATCCCTGAATGGCCCAATAGCCAGCATACCAAGATGATTGTTTTTTTTGTTCTTTTCGCTGTTGTTCAAAGTGAGATGAAAGTCACAGATTTGGGGGAAAACACAGGAAATGCTTGGAAAGATGCCAGATGTGCTACTTAAGAGTAACAGAAACATTGGAACATTTCATTTTAGACGGCCCCAAATACTTGCCAAGTAGAATAAGACTGTGAGTGAAACTAATGGAAGAATGGGATGAAAACATGGATCAGGGGGGACATGCAGGAAAGGGTCAATATTGTACTTCAGGAAATTGAGAGATTGTCAGTACAGGAATTTTAAAACAGTTTGTGACTGAATGTTAGGAGATTAGGAGGGAGCGTGGAGGAGGAATGGCTCAGCAGGGGATCAGATTGATGTATAGACAAAAGCTCAGTGTTGTTAGGAGCAAATAGGTATCAGCCATTATAAATTTTTGAAAAACATTTGAAAAAACGAAAACAAATAGTTGAAATGAAAAAAAAAAAAAAATGAAACTTAAAGCAATTAAAAAACCGACTTAAAAGTCCTTTCTGTTCATGCCATATGGTTGTAGCGTTGTAAGCTCATATATCCACTGAATCTCCCTGTGTCGTCGTCATTCCGTCGCATTTGGATCTTCCGGGTCGGAGTTTAGTACCTCTATAATGCGGTAACGTAGATGTGACAAGGCGTGAGGATGTGCATTGAAATGAATTGCTACAGGAGTGTCGCGGTTATGTCTGATATCGGCCTGGTGTTCCTTTATGCGTAGTTGGAACTGTCGTTTCGTTTCGCCCACATATTGTTTTTTGCAAAGGGTGCATGTTATAAGGTAGACACAGTTTCGAGTCCGACAATTGGTTTTGCCGGGGCCCTTGTAGCGTTTAGATGTATAAAATCTGTTGTTGGCTTTTTCGTTTTCTAGAAAGCCAATACGTTTGTCATTTGTGTGGGTTAGTGCTCTCCGATATCTCATACTTATGGTGTTGATTGATTGGTCCAGGGCCAGTCCTTGATCCGGTATGGTTTGCTGGATAAACTTATGCCTTTCGTCGGTAACTAGGGGGGAGATATTGTCCAATTCAAGTTGGACTTGTGCCTTGGTGGCTAATAGTATCTCCCCAGTGGCCCTAACCAAAATGTCCTGTAGCTGGATCTTCAGGGTGTCAGGGCGGACCCCTCGTGATGTTGGTATAGTTGGTCTGAGGCCCGTCGGACACAGGTTTCGTTCGATACATGTATTTAGGAATTGGGCCTCTAAGTCTAGCCTTAATTGTTTTAGGGCTAGATTTCTCACTATCCTGTAGGCGGCTCGATTGTCTTGGTTGATCCTGGTAGGTGTTTCGGCACGGCCATCCGAGTCCAGCCTACGTCTCTTGCCTCTTTGTTCTTCCTCTTCATGCTCCATAATGACTGTGGTGTTTGAGTCTGAGGTGATGGTTAGGTTATCTAGGGAGTTCGATGCCGTGGATGTGCTTGCCATAACTGTCCTATAGGTCTGAAGTAATTAATATAATTTGTAAACTGACTAAAAAGTCCGAGAGGGCCTATAGGATAAGTAATCCCTCTATTATTGCCTGACCGGTTTCGATCGATTGGTGATCTTCATCAGAGGCGTTGGGCTCAATGTCCTCTGTCCTTATATACAGTTTGTTGGCGAATGACTTGGCGAATGCACTTGGTAGATGCGCTTGGCGAATGACGTGGCGAATGCATTGGCGAATTAGAGTTGTTGTGGCGAATGCATTGCAGTACGTTCAATAGCAAGGGAAATAACTCTATCTTGTGTTTGTTGGGTATTTGTGTTGTAGAGTTGTTCCCCTTGTTGTGTTGAGGGTTAGTGAATCTGGGTGATGTTCCCCTCCCCTTCCTTCGTTTTTATTGTCATGGTAGGGTGTTGGCGGTTATAGTTTTAGCAGGTCGTCATGTTAAACCAAGTGTCTATTTTGATGTCATCCCAACAGTCAGTGTCTAATGCCAGCTGTTTTTTTTTAAAAATTGTAGATGTGGCGTGCGGACATGGTGCCCATTATACAGATTGCTGCAGAGCGGCCTGCATGCTGAGAACGACAGACTACTGGACGAATATGCCAAGGGGTGGCGATACCCCGTATGAGGTGGACGTTGTAGAAGTGATCCGAGCAGATGGTGTAGAGGGTGTTTTAAATAAAACAAAAACTGAATACCTGTCTTTTTATTTTTTGCCCTTTAATTGGTGCTGTCATCAGCAAATTGTGTGTCGCTCTCCAAGTTGCTATTATATAAGATTCTGGCAGCGTACTTGAGCACTTTCCTGGTATTGTATAGTGAGGTAATGTCTCTGTTTGGTGGGGTATTACCCCTATGAGCAACGTTGATTGGATGCGGTGAGCCTATATCTGGATTTGCTATGTAAGGGCTATAATCCGTTGTGGAGTTCTCTATTGGTTCTGTTATGCTCCCAGTGTCTATTGGTGACGTCTGGGTGGCTATGTTCCTACTGGGTGGTTCAGTGGTGAAGTAACTGGGTGTAATGATTGTGGCTACAGCCTGTTCGAGTAGGTCTGGGCCATTTTCTGGAGTGGTCTGGAAGTTTTGTAATCTTTCTTGGTGGCACTTACGGCATAAGTGTTTGCAGAGGTATTCAGTCCTAAGGAAAGTGTAGTTACATTAACTGCAGATGGCAGTGCCCCGTTGGTGGTGTACGGTCCTGTTATGTTGGTATGAAACCTGACGGTATTTGTATTCTTTGTTACACAGATCACATTTAAAAACCATGGTTTCTGGGGTTTTCCGTAACTATCCTCTCTCGTGTTAGGGTGGTGTTACGTCATCTTTATTGTGACGCAGAGTGCGTATGCACAACGTAGTTCCGCAGAGGGCAGTTGGCGTTCAGAAGAACAGAAAGCAAAATAGATAGATAAACAATTAAAAAACCGACTTAAAAGTCCTTTCTGTTCATGCCATATGGTTGTAGCGTTGTAAGCTCATATATCCACTGAATCTCCCTGTGTCGTCGTCATTCCGTCGCATTTGGATCTTCCGGGTCAGAGTTTAGTACCTCTATAATGCGGTAACGTAGATGTGACAAGGCGTGAGGATGTGCATTGAAATGAATTGCTACAGGAGTGTCGCGGTTATGTCTGATATCGGCCTGGTGTTCCTTTATGCGTAGTTGGAACTGTCGTTTCGTTTCGCCCACATATTGTTTTTTGCAAAGGGTGCATGTTATAAGGTAGACACAGTTTCGAGTCCGACAATTGGTTTTGCCGGGGCCCTTGTAGCGTTTAGATGTATAAAATCTGTTGTTGGCTTTTTCGTTTTCTAGAAAGCCAATACGTTTGTCATTTGTGTGGGTTAGTGCTCTCCGATATCTCATACTTATGGTGTTGATTGATTGGTCCAGGGCCAGTCCTTGATCCGGTATGGTTTGCTGGATAAACTTATGCCTTTCGTCGGTAACTAGGGGGGAGATATTGTCCAATTCAAGTTGGACTTGTGCCTTGGTGGCTAATAGTATCTCCCCAGTGGCCCTAACCAAAATGTCCTGTAGCTGGATCTTCAGGGTGTCAGGGCGGACAGGATAGTGAGAAATCTAGCCCTAAAACAATTAAGGCTAGACTTAGAGGCCCAATTCCTAAATACATGTATCGAACGAAACCTGTGTCCGACGGGCCTCAGACCAACTATACCAACATCACGAGGGGTCCGCCCTGACACCCTGAAGATCCAGCTACAGAACATTTTGGTTAGGGCCACTGGGGAGATACTATTAGCCACCAAGGCACAAGTCCAACTTGAATTGGACAATATCTCCCCCCTAGTTACCGACGAAAGGCATAAGTTTATCCAGCAAACCATACCGGATCAAGGACTGGCCCTGGACCAATCAATCAACACCATAAGTATGAGATATCGGAGAGCACTAACCCACACAAATGACAAACGTATTGGCTTTCTAGAAAACGAAAAAGCCAACAACAGATTTTATACATCTAAACGCTACAAGGGCCCCGGCAAAACCAATTGTCGGACTCGAAACTGTGTCTACCTTATAACATGCACCCTTTGCAAAAAACAATATGTGGGCGAAACGAAACGACAGTTCCAACTACGCATAAAGGAACACCAGGCCGATATCAGACATAACCGCGACACTCCTGTAGCAATTCATTTCAATGCACATCCTCACGCCTTGTCACATCTACGTTACCGCATTATAGAGGTACTAAACTCCGACCCGGAAGATCCAAATGCGACGGAATGACGACGACACAGGGAGATTCAGTGGATATATGAGCTTACAACGCTACAACCATATGGCATGAACAGAAAGGACTTTTAAGTCGGTTTTTTAATTGTTTATCTATCTATTTTGCTTTCTGTTCTTCTGAACGCCAACTGCCCTCTGCGGAACTACGTTGTGCATACGCACTCTGCGTCACAATAAAGATGACGTAACACCACCCTAACACGAGAGAGGATAGTTACGGAAAACCCCAGAAACCATGGTTTTTAAATGTGATCTGTGTAACAAAGAATACAAATACCGTCAGGTTTCATACCAACATAACAGGACCGTACACCACCAACGGGGCACTGCCATCTGCAGTTAATGTAACTACACTTTCCTTAGGACTGAATACCTCTGCAAACACTTATGCCGTAAGTGCCACCAAGAAAGATTACAAAACTTCCAGACCACTCCAGAAAATGGCCCAGACCTACTCGAACAGGCTGTAGCCACAATCATTACACCCAGTTACTTCACCACTGAACCACCCAGTAGGAACATAGCCACCCAGACGTCACCAATAGACACTGGGAGCATAACAGAACCAATAGAGAACTCCACAACGGATTATAGCCCTTACATAGCAAATCCAGATATAGGCTCACCGCATCCAATCAACGTTGCTCATAGGGGTAATACCCCACCAAACAGAGACATTACCTCACTATACAATACCAGGAAAGTGCTCAAGTACGCTGCCAGAATCTTATATAATAGCAACTTGGAGAGCGACACACAATTTGCTGATGACAGCACCAATTAAAGGGCAAAAAATAAAAAGACAGGTATTCAGTTTTTGTTTTATTTAAAACACCCTCTACACCATCTGCTCGGATCACTTCTACAACGTCCACCTCATACGGGGTATCGCCACCCCTTGGCATATTCGTCCAGTAGTCTGTCGTTCTCAGCATGCAGGCCGCTCTGCAGCAATCTGTATAATGGGCACCATGTCCGCACGCCACATCTACAATTTTTAAAAAAAAACAGCTGGCATTAGACACTGACTGTTGGGATGACATCAAAATAGACACTTGGTTTAACATGACGACCTGCTAAAACTATAACCGCCAACACCCTACCATGACAATAAAAACGAAGGAAGGGGAGGGGAACATCACCCAGATTCACTAACCCTCAACACAACAAGGGGAACAACTCTACAACACAAATACCCAACAAACACAAGATAGAGTTATTTCCCTTGCTATTGAACGTACTGCAATGCATTCGCCACAACAACTCTAATTCGCCAATGCATTCGCCACGTCATTCGCCAAGCGCATCTACCAAGTGCATTCGCCAAGTCATTCGCCAACAAACTGTATATAAGGACAGAGGACATTGAGCCCAACGCCTCTGATGAAGATCACCAATCGATCGAAACCGGTCAGGCAATAATAGAGGGATTACTTATCCTATAGGCCCTCTCGGACTTTTTAGTCAGTTTACAAATTATTTGAAACTTAAAGCAGTTTGGATTTTGGGGAATCTTTTGACTGCACAGTCATTTTGATGCTGGTATCTTTTGTCCCCCTCAATTACTTTTGAGGGATTTCTGTCCTGGGGATCCTTTGTCCAGGGATCTTCTGTCTAGGGGATTGTTTGTCCTACATTTCATTCCAATGAGGGGACATAATAACAACACTTTGTCCGGCAGCTGATTTGTCGGTCTCTGGTGAGAAGGCTTTGATTAGCCCTGTTCTCCCAAATGCCTCCTTATCCCCCATGCCTATTCTCTAACTCATACTAACCCTCTCCTTTGTGTCACCCACAAACCACATGTCCTTCATTCTCCCATCCCATTTCTCCATAATACCGATAGATCTTATTCTGCTAGACTGATATTTTGGACATTCTAATAGAAAGTGAACCAGGGTCTCCACTACACCTAAATTACAAATTTGGCATACCTTTTCATTGTCTTTCCCAGTTTTTCCCCTAAGCTCCATTGACCGCGACCTCATCTTGAACAACAATAATCCACCAAATGTGCCATCAAGGTACTCTTCAAAACCTGGCATCTCTTTATTACTTAGGCCACCCAAAGACCTCTTTGCGTTGATCCCCCTCTTGCCAATTCAGGTCACAATCTGCCATGACTCTTTCTCTGAAGATTTTTACCGTGGTTTGTGCCCACTTCTAAGTCCAAGATCTCCAATGAATAGTTCTCCATTAACTCCATCACTTGGTTTATCTACCCTGTCTTTATGTTTGAATTCCAAATATTCCGGAACATTAATTTACACCAGAGTTTCATTAAGTCTATCCTGTCCTTAATCCTCAACCACCCAAGTTCATCCCTTATTGCTTCTAGTGCTGCAGCATTACTTGACCCTGTTATTCATCAACCTACATCATTCTGCAAGGTTCCTAAGCTCTTTAAAGCCATTTGGTTTAGAGGTATCACTTCCGTACCATATGTAATACTTGGTACAACCACCATTTCACAAACTGTTTTCCCCCAATAAACCTTATTGAAGCTGTTTCTCCCTATCAGTTTCATTTGATTAAGGATTCACACCTCCCCTTCACAGGTAGTTTATACTTGTGGTTTCGGTAAATGCCTCTTTCCATAATGTTTATATTTACCCCTAAATACTCGAAGTCATATGTCTCTCCTACACTAACACTAAGAAGTTTGTCCCCACTCTCCACTTTCAAGTAGGTTCCATTTCATGGCCCTTGGGTATAACTTTGCTTTTGTTTTCATTTAGTTGAAGTCTCCATTTGTTCCCATTTCTCCCAACAATTGACAGCATTTTCTCTACACCCCCCCCCCCCCCTACCTACCCCCCCCCCCCCCCCACACCTTCGCATTCTGACACTAGTACGTACCACATCATCTGTGAAAAAAAGCCCTGGGATCTTCAGACCCCCAAACGCTACCCCCTCATCGCTTTGCAGGAGTTCATATCCCAAATCTTTGATGCTCAATGCAAAAAGAATTGGCTAAAGGATACACCCCTGCTTTAGGCCTATCTTATAGGCACACGTTTTGTTGTCATGTTACCCAGGCTAAGTTCATTTTGTACATCTTTATATAATGCTTTCAGAATTCCAACATCTCACCTCCCAGACCTAAATCCTCAAGCTTTTGCCATATGTTTACCCTATCATATGCCTTTTTCACATCCAGAAAGGCCATAAACATCATATTTGTTTTTGGCTTTTGCAGATTCTATCATTTGGGTCAGTGTGAAAAGTCGGTCAGTGACTTTCCTTTCATTCCTGAACCTATTCTGAATCTCTCCCAGAAACCCCTTCTCTTCGAACACATCCTCTAATCTCCCATACAGGACTGCAGAAAAATTTTCCAATGTTGGTGTTGACAGAAATCCCCCGATAATTGTCCAGTACATCCTTTTCTCTTTTTGGGGTATAAATGTAACTTTACTTTCTCTCCATTCTTTTGGAACATCTTGTTTTTCTATGGCTAAAATGAATTGGGCCATTAAGATTTCACAGAGTTCCTCTCCTCCATTTTTTTTAGAAACTCCTTTCAAATTTCGTCCGCTCCTCTAGTTTTTCTGTTCCTTAATTTTGAGACCACTTATTGTACATCCTCGGTTTTTAATTCATAGCACACAAAGTTTGAAAACCTCAGTGTAGCACTCCAGTGCATTCCCCAGGCTCCATTGCTTATCATTTAACTTTTCCCAGTGCTTGTCGAGTTCTAATGTGATTTGGTCTTGGTCGTCTGCATTTCTGCCCTCTACTTTAATACTCTGTGAATTACTTCACCCATTTCCAAAATTATGTTCGAACTCTTCAATTCCACTCGTCCCCCACCCCTAAGATGGGGAGAACCCTCCCCGATACCACTACCCTTGCATTTCTACTGAGCAGTTTAATAACTAAATCCCTTACGTCTCCACAATATTACTGATCTCTTCTCCCCGATGTTGTTGGACCCCACATAAACCACCACTACCGGATCTGATCCTGACCCCTCCACAATACCATCAACCCTCAAGTTTCAAGCTTTTGCCACATACCCTCCCTCCATACCCTATCATATGCCTTTTTCGCATCCAGAAAGACTATAAACATCTTTTTCTTTTTTGCTTTTGCAGATTCTATCATTTGGGTCAGTGTGAAAAGATGGTCAGTGATGCTGCGACCTTCGCCCCGGTGAAACATAAAACAGTCCTATTTGACATGTCAGGATCACAGACCTTATCAATTCCGAGTACAATGCTGCTTCCTGCTACAATCAACTTTCTCTTATTCTCTTTGCAACTTCTCTCCTCAGACCCTACATCACACATATCATCTGCAACTTGCATCGTTTGATTGCCATCCGAACTCTTCTTTCTTTTGACCGTTTTTCTTACATTATCTGCACTATGAGCACAACAACTACCCCCTCCTCCTCTCTATTGTCCTCTCCCTCATCCTCTCCTCCAGGTGCATCACAATCTAAGACACTGAATCTGTTTTCTAAGCATCACTTAATAGCCTTAGTATCCCTATGTTGTTTCTGACTTCTTGTCGCTACACTTTCCTGACCTGGCTCTACCCTTTTCTGACCTGGCTTACTCACCGAATTTTCATACTGAACATACCCTCCTCTCTTGCATCCTCCACATCAAGTATCCTCCCTCCATGTTTCCTCCCTCCCCACTTCCTTTTTGAATCCACAACCACCTTTCACCCACCATCCACCTCACCATCATAAGTAACTTTCATTGGGGTTACCCCCAGCCATACCAGCAGTTTCCTGCTCGAACTCAACACACTTCTCTAACAACTGTAAGATATCGCTGCAATTCTGACACACCCCACTACTATCCATTGGCCGACCACCCCCATACTTCATTATTACACTGCCTACAAGCCTCTGCCTCCTCTTCCTCCACCCCTCTACCAACTATATAAGTCTCTGCCTCCTTCACCTGCACACCACGACTGACCCTGACCCCTTGCAACTCTCTACTAACCATACTTACCTCCATCTGGACACCAGTTGAACACTCACCAAACATGCTTACAAATGCAATAATCAAGTACAAAAAATTCCCAAAAATGTATGACCTAAATCTACTTGCTTCACCTAATATTACTCCCCAAAACACCTACAAAACCCAAAATATATCCTAAATCCTCCTGAATAAAGAGAATTAAAAAATACTTATAAACAGCTCAGCAAATAATTCTGTCTCTTTTTGTGAGTTGTAATCACTGACTAATAAATAATAAACTATGTTTTTCAGGCAAAAAATGAAAAATTTTGATCTATTCGAGAAGTATTTTTGCAAGTGTCATCAGTTATTCATGTTAGCGAGAGGGTTATGGTAAAGTACAGCAAATCTTGTTGTTTATTTTATATGATTACTGCTCTCAGTTAGGTTTCTGTCACAGCTTGTGCTAATGTCAACACATTATTCAATGAGTTAATCAAATGCACTGAACCTTTGGTGAAGAACACCATTTTTTTTACATATAATGTTAATAAAATGCTCAATTGCACCAGTATTTAAGGCAATTTCAACTCTCTGAATTCTAGTGGTATATTCCATATCAGTTCAATGGCAGCAATCAGAAGAGTCCGTATTCACTATTTGGGGGTAGACCAATTAATATTTTCAATGTGCAGCCCAAAAGCTGCAAGTTGAAAATATTGATTGGTCTATCTCACACATTCACTTAGCAGCCACCCTACTGAATGGAATTGAGAAGTATCCTGTTCCCAGGTCGGAAAAATGGCCTCACAGATTCAAAGGGTTAACCATAATGAAATGTTCCATTCAATGTTCTGCAGAACCCTGTTAATTGAATAACTACTTTGTAAAGTATTTATTTATTATTATTTATTTGTGATTATGGTTACTTTCAGCATCTATGGCTATATAACAAATGCAAAACAAGAACAAGGGTTTT
The DNA here is from genome assembly GCA_031216915.1 of Pictodentalium vernedei. Taxonomy (NCBI): domain Eukaryota; kingdom Metazoa; phylum Mollusca; class Scaphopoda; order Dentaliida; family Dentaliidae; genus Pictodentalium; species Pictodentalium vernedei. The sequence goes on from CM062293.1 coordinate 212,825,591, forward strand.
CATCGCCAATGCAGAGTCTAGTTTTCGTGGCTAATGCAACGGTGGCTATGAACTAAAAAAATGGACCAGGCTCATTTTCAAATTCGATCAAGAAAATGTTCCTGAAAACCCACATAACGAAAATGAATTGGATCGGATGACGTTTCTTCAAGTTATCGCGCTATCGAGCACAAAATTCTCAAAAAATGACCAAGTCAGACCAATAATTTAGCTGTCGTAAATCGGAACAAGCCCATTTTCAAACTCGATTGAGGTAATCTTCTTAGAAAACCATATAACAAAAATGAATCGAATCGGTTGACATTTCTTTAAGTTATTGCACTATCAAGCACAAAACTCGCAAAAAATTATCAAGTCAGTCCAATAATTCTGCTGCCGTACAACGGACCGAGCCTATTTTCAAACTCGGTTAATACATTGTTCCTTGAAACCTGTGTGCCAAATATCAGTCAAATCAGTTGACATTTGTTGAAGTTATCGTGCTATCAAGCTCAGAATTATTTGATATTAACCAATAGGCATAACTCTTGTGAAAATCATACATCGGACCGAGCCCATTTTCGAACTTGATCAAGACATTGCTCCTACAAACCGATGTGCTAAATATCAGTCAAATCGGTTGATGTTTGTTGAAATTGGTTCACATCTGTTCAAGTTATTGCACCATCAAGCTCAAAATTAGTCGATTTTAACAAAGGACCATAATTCTTGTGAAAAAGAATGGACACGCCCTATTTTGAGTAATCAGGTGTTAAACATGCATATCAAGAAACATACCAAATATTATCAAAATCCATCCAGAAACAACTAAGTTATAAGCAAAAAGGGCCACCTGCCCAACCACCTACACAACCACCTGCCCATCCAACCGATGCTTGCCAAACTAATAGTCAAGTTTTTTGTTGAAAACTCGACTAATAAAGTCAAGTTTTGCCAAGCATTTATACCTATGCTGTCCACTTTACAAAAACTTCCATCCTATGCATTGTTTACAGGGTGTACAGAAATGTGCTCTTCAGGAAAGAGGAAAGTTGCCCTTCGAGAATGTTGCCCTTCAGGAAGACTGTCCTTCAATAGAAATGAGGAGGGGGGGGGGGGGGGGGGGGCAAAATGCCCTTCACATTATAGGAACATGATTTTTTAATACATTTATTTGACAAATTTATGAGGAAAATACAGCACTGATTTGACAAATTTAACATACAGCACATATTTATGAGGTAATACAGGTGTACATTTACTTTAACATTTGAAACACAATACATGCGTTAAGCAGTTCTATGAAGAGGTATATATCACCTGAGGTATATATAAGGAAACCATATATAAGAGTTATACAGGTGTACATTTACTTCAACATGTAAAACACAAGGTGCTGTAGTCCGTCTTCAGTGTCAAATACCAGGATCCTGTTAGGTGATTCCAACTGTCTTTTAATCAAACATAAAGGTGGTAAACAATCATGATGATCAAAGGATTCCCTTTGATGTACTTGAGTACTTACTCACAGCTACTGATCAGCTTATAGAACGAATGAACTGATTAATTATTTAATACATCAAATAAAAATAGGAAATTTATTTTTAACAGGTACCAAAAATTGTTTTTGAGTCTTAAGTTGTACATTAAGTAAATCACATTTCTGTAACATGAAAATAAAACATCATATTTCTGTAATATGTAAATAAATAAATCATGTTTCTATAATGTGAAGGGTACTTTTCCTCCCCCCTCCTTTCTATTGAAGCGCAGTCTTCCAGAAGGGCGCTCTACTGAAGGGCAACTTTCTGGAAGGGCACTTTTCAGGGATTCTGTTTACAGGGACCTATTTCACCAGTAAAGCTGAACTGGTTTACCACAGTAAATAGAGGACTTCCATCCCAAGTGTCACCACCTTTGTCCGCATGGGAGGGATGACATGTTTAGCTTCGCCGTTCAAAATGTTGGGGGATGAGCCAACAAGGTGGGTCGGAGTCCAGGCACAGACCAAACTCTGCTCTTGACCCCCATTGGAGCAAGCTTAACGAGTTCACTCCAATGGAGGGCCACGAGCCATGTTTCAGAGTCCAAAATTGGAAAGGTAATAAAATTTGAATTGGAGCTTTTGTTAATAAGACCACCCGATCTTGGCCATCCCAGGAAGAGAGGCGGGGACCACCGGGAAACGATATGTAAGAATGTTAAGAGTAAAAGGTGAACAAAATAAGAATGATAAAAAAGAAACAAAACTCGGCCAGTTTGAATACATGGTGCATTTACTACACACGAGAAAAGCATAAGTAAGTAGGTAATTTAATTCACTTCGTTTAGTAAAAGATTATGAATACAGTCTGTGAATACAGTCCACGTGGCGTTCAGCTGCAAGAAAAGTTGAATGGTGTGGAGGGGTATATTCGTTCCGTTGAGCTAGTTTGGCAACAATATTCATGATAATATTAAATTATATTTTAATTAGGTTAGTACTGTGTTAGAAATTAATCACTGGAATTGCTTACTTGATAATACAAGAAGCCCCAAGGGGCCTGAGGGCGCTCACCTGACATGGCAGCTTAAACATCAACCCAGAGAATTGATTTCAACAAGTTGCATCTGCTCCTCCTAAGAAAAGCTTATACCAAATATCCAAAGATTCTGACCAGTGGATCTAAAAAAACAGAAGATTTTTAAAGAATATTCCTCATATTGAACTAAGTTATAATTCAGGCTCCCACAGGGAGCCCATATATGAACCCAGGGACTTGGCTTTAACAAACTTGAATCTCACCCCCCTAAGGATGCTGCACACCAAATATCAAAACATTCCGACTGCTGGATCTGAAGAAGAAGATTTTTAAAGAAAATTCCTCATTTTGAACTAAGTTACAATTCGAGCTCCCACAGTGAGTCCAAATATGGACCTAGGGACATGGCTTGAACAAACTTGAATCTCATCCCCTAAGGATGCTGCATACCAAATATCAAAACATTCCGACTGATGGATCTGAAGAAGATTTTTAAAGAAAATTCCTCACCAAATATCAAAACATTCCGACTGATGGATCTGAAGATGATTTTTAAAGAAAATTCCTCATTTTGAACTAAGTTATCATTCAGGCTCCCACAGTGAGTCCAAATATGGACCTAGAGACATGGCTTGAACAAACTTAAATCTCACCCCCCTAAGGATGCTGCATACCAAATATCAAAACATTCCGACTACTGGATCTGAAGAAGATTTTTAAAGAAAATTCCTCATTTTGAACTAAGTTATCATTCAGGCTCCCACAGTGAGTCCAAATATGGACCTACAGACATGGCTTGAACAAACTTAAATCTCACCCCCCTAAGGATGCTGCATACCAAATATCAAAACATTCCGACTACTGGATCTGAAGAAGATTTTTAAAGAAAATTCCTCATTTTGAACTAAGTTATCATTCAGGCTCCCACAGTGAGTCCAAATATGGACCTACAGACATGGCTTGAACAAACTTAAATCTCACCCCCCTAAGGATGCTGCATACCAAATATCAAAACATTCCGACTACTGGATCTGAAGAAGATTTTTAAAGAAAATTCCTCATTTTGAACTAAGTTATAATTCGGGCCACCACAGTGAGCACAAATATGAACCCAGGGACTTTGCTTGAACAAACACCCCCCTAAGGATGCTGCATACCCAATATCAAAAGATTCTGCCTGCTGGATCTGGAGAAGAAGATTTTTTAAGAAATTTGCCTGAAATGCACTAAGTTCGAATTCGGGCTTCTATAGTGAGCCCAAATATGAATCCAGGGGGCCGATTTGAACAAACCTGAATGAGATCCACCCCACAATGTAGCATACCAAATATGAAAAGATTCTGCCTGCTGGATCTGGAGAAGAAGATTTTTTAAGAAATTTGCCTGAAATGCACTAAGTTCGAATTCGAGCTTCTATAGTGAACCCAAATATGAATCTAGGGAACCGATTTGAACAAATTTGAATCAGATCCACCCCACAATGTTGCATACCAAATATCAAAAGATTCTGCCTGCTGGATCTGGAGAAGAATATTTTTTAAGAAATTTGCCTGAAATGCACTAAGTTCAAATTTGGGCTCCTATACTGAGCCCAAATATAAACCCAGGGGGGCCGATTTGAACAAACTTGAATCAGATCCACCCTACAATATTGCATACCAAATATGAAAAGATTCTGCCTGCTGGATCTGGAGAAAAAGTTTTTTTAATGTTTTTCCCATTGCCTACAGTGTTAAAAAGTGCTGACTCAGCACTTTTTCAAAGTCCTGAAAAAAGTACCTTGTGATCAAACTGATAGGGATTTTTTTGAACCATTCTATTCTACTGGATAAAAGTAAGCTTTATACAAAATAAGAATTCTCTGTGCCGTGTAGTTTTGGAGATATGGCAGTTTTAAGGTTTTTCCTATTTTTAGCTCCCAAGATTCCCACAGGACAATGAGAAAATTGTTTTTTGCATCAATCAACTACTTATGTCCCATTATCATCTCATATCAAATTTGGTTCAAATCGACCTCACGGTTCAGAAAATTGAAATTTTAGGCGTGGCCAAAATTTTTGCCCCTCCCATAACGAAGGCAAATAATGCCCGACAAACTTCTCTTGAACAAACTTGATTCTAAACCTCAAAAGGACTCTGTATACCACATATCAAGTCTCTGCTACTGGTGGTTCATTAGAAGAAGATTTTCAAAAAATTTGGCTATTTTTTCCCCACACCTCTGCTCAATATGAGCCGAAACCTAATTTGGATAAAAATCAAAATGCCCCTATATAACCACCACTTACATGAAATTTAATTAAAATGTGGCCAGTGGTTTAGAAGAAAGAGGCTCAAACACAACCTTCACGCAGGACGACGGACGACAGACGGACGACAGACAAAGAGTGATAAGAAAAGCTCACCCTGACTTTCAGTCAGGTGAGCTAATAAAGTCATGTACCACTTCAAAGATAAGGTGGTTGTCTTCGTTATTCAAGAATTCTGAACCAAAAAGAAGTATATATGTCTGCTTCAAAAAGGAGTATGTTAACTGTATAATTACGAGCGTCTGTGAAAATTGGACAATGCAAGAGAAAGTGATCAGGAGTCTCTTGCTCGCCACACTGACATAAGGGGTTTGGTAATAAATGATTATCATATAAGTGTGAATTGAGGTTACTACACCCCAGTCGTAACCTGCAATGATATATTTGAGCTGTACGAGATTTTGTCTTACTATAGAACCTTGGAGGTCGTTGATTACCATCGTTTAGGAAAGTCTTGAAACTGATCGATGACGAGTTCTCGCAGACAGACAGGCGCAGGTTATTCCATTGGTCAGTAATGCTGGGGATGAAGAAAGACTTGTACATATTTCAGTCCAACAAAAAGGAACACGGTGGTTTTGACTTGATCGGACACTGAGTGATGGATTGGTCGAAGAGGCAAGTGGGGGGACTTTACTGGAGAAGTGTGGTGGTATCAAGCGATGATACATTTTGAAAAACTGGATTAACTTGTGTTTGCGATATCTTTCTTGCAATGGATCCCATATTGTATGCTTTGAAAGTGTCACAGGCTCACAACAGGAACTTCAGACACTGAGTCTTAACTTTCATGTCTGTGCATGTCTGCAGCCCTGACTGTCGGGATCTCGACTTGCAATGTTAATTACCTTGAGTCAACATTGTTCTGATTTGGATTCGGTTCATCCACTTGGTTGGCTAGCTCAGCAATTCTACATCACATACCTTATACATGTGTACTTTGAAGGACTCTCCTCGAATGTTTCTGTCCTTTTGAAATTCTCATAGTTCATGACAGAACTCAGAACTCACAACTTCAAAATGCACTTCCATGCTTGCACGAACTGTCACTGATCGACTTTGAGTCAATATTCACAACTCACTGACAGGAAAAACAGGCTACAATGCGATTAATCTCTGCCATTATCAAGGGTTAATACCACAATACAATAGCCTACACTTTGAGACAGGTACGAGTCGATCCTCACTAACGATGTCTAAACTAAGCCTTTACTTGGGTTAGAGCTGGGCAATATTGAAATTCAGCATTCGGTATCAGTATCAATATCGGTATCAGATAATGCATGCTGAAATTGTATACTCTGAACTTCACCTCATAAGTTTTAACCCAAAATCATGACCCTTAACCCCTAGCACACTGATGTCAAAATATCTAAATTTCAGGCAGAAAAAATTTCCCATAATGCGACTAGAAATTTAACCAATTCAACCTCGTTTGACAAAGCTCATTGAGCTCTGTCAAACAAGATTGAATTGGTTAAATTTCTAGATACATTATGGGAAAAAACAGCTTCCTGAAAATTTGGTATTTTGACATCAGAGTGAAGGGGGTTAAGGTCGACTAGCATTTGCTGAAAGTGCTGAGAGTCGTGTGGGGATAAGGGTATGAGGGTATTCCATCACATGCCTCTCATCCTCATCTGTCAACTTTGAATGGTGTGAACTACATGTACAACAGTTACTGTACATCTCGACCTTGCCCAGGGTGTGCCTTAAATAAAACAAGAGACTCAAGTGAGCCTGAAACGCTCACCTGGCTCAAATTGTCAAAAGAGATGAGTGTATCAGTAAGTGAACAGAAGCAAGAACAATTTTTTGATTTGCTATGACGCAACCAAAGGCAACTTTTTTGACCATTCATTTCTGTTGGTCCAAGGAAAGGTTTCTAGCAAGCTCTGTTCAGTGAAGTATTCAAAAAGAATAACCAAACAAAATTTTTGTTTTGTTTTCAACTAATGTGGTTCCCTTTAGCACCCCCACCCCCCCCCCCCCCCCCCAAAAAAAAGAAGAAAAAACAAGTGACTTGATTTGAACAAACTTGAATTTGACACCCCTAGAGATGGTACATACCAAACATGAAAGGATTCTCACTGGTGAACCTGAAGAAGAAGAATTTTCAAGAAATTTTCTCATATTTGACAAAGTTAAGCTTTGGGCTTCAATAAAAAGCCCAAATATTAACCCAGGGACCTGATTTGAACAACCTCCAATCTAACCCTCCCAGAGGTGTTGTACACCAAATATCAAAAGAATCTGACCGCTGGATCTGGAAAAGAAGATGTTTAAAGAATATTCCTCATATTGAACAAAGTTACCATTTGGCTCCCTATATGAACCCAGGGACTTGGCTTGAATAAACCTGAATCTCCCTTCCCAAAGGATGCTGTATACCAAATATCAAAAGATTCTGACTTTTGGATCTGGAGAAGAAGATTTTTAAAGAATATCCCTCATATTGCACTAATTTGAACATTTGGGCTCCTGTAGAGTGCCCAAATATGGACCCAGGGTTTAAATTTCAACAACCATGTGAATCAATCTTCCATAGATGTTATATGTGAAATATGAAAGCTTTTGGACCAGTGGTTGGGGAGAAAAAGATTATTTTATATTTTTCCCATTACCTTCGGTGTTAAATAATGCTGACTCAGCATTTTTTCAAAGTCCCGAAACTATACCTTATGACAAAACCGATAGCGATTTTTTTACCATTCCTTTCTATTGGTCTTAAGGAAGCTTCACACCAAATAAAAACTTTCAGTGCCATGCAGTTTTGGAGATATGGGCATTTGATTTTTTTCTATTTTTAGCTCCTGAGGTTCCCACGGGGCAGCAGGAAAATTTGTTTTGGCATGAATCAAGTACTTAGGACCCAATAATACCTCATAGCAAATTTGGTTCAAATCGGCCTCTCGGTTCGGAAAATAGAAATTTTGGGCAGGGCACAAAATAGGGATCCTCCCGTAGCAAGCCCAAATATTGACCGAGAAAATTTCTTTGAACAAATTTGAATCTTGAGTACCAACGGAGCTTACATACCAAATATCACAGCATTCTGACTGGTGGTTCATAAGAAGAAGATTTCAGGAGAAATTGATGCTTTTGGGGCATCACTCCCACCCCAGTGGGGGCACCGAGTTCATTTTAACAAACTGGAAAGAGGATACCTCCAATATACTGTATGTCAAATTTGTTTAGGTTTGGACTAGTGGTTTTGAAGGAGAAGGCCGAGTTGCGAAAGTTAACAGACAACGGACAGCAAAAACTCACACTGACTTTCAGTCAGGTGAGCTAAAAAGAAACAAAAGAGTTTTCTCGCTTCTATCGTAAAACTCCTTAGTCATGACAGCAAGCACATGGTCATGGGCTGTCTTTAGTTCATAACTTTTCTCACACATCGTGGCCAAATTATCAGTTGGTTTTAGCTTAAATAATACCAAACCTTTGATTTGATAAATTATAAACGGAATAATATCCGGATACTGATCAAAAAGCAAATGAGAAAACTGTTAAATAGTACACCTTCCACAAACTGAACTTCCCCATTTAAAAGTGCAAGTAAAACTACCAATTTTTCGTTTTGCAGCTGCCGAATTCAAGGTAATTTCTTTCTCAGTATCGTCAAAATCTTTTTTTGTGATGATTGTGAATGCGAGACAGTAAATTGGTCGTGTTTGGCATTGATGCTGCTTCTAAGCTGTTACAAAGTTTACACCCGCAAGAGTTCTTGTCAATTCTTTCAAAATACGTCGCCCATGCACTCTTAAGACTTGCATTCTGTCATGTTTTTACTGCGTTATGAGGAATTCCTGCCTTATCCCCGCGCAAAGTTTAAATATCAAAATTTCGGTAAACTTCATTTGCGTTCGGTACGATATTCGATATCAAAGAAATATTGAAACCGTACCAAACATTAGGTGTATCTCCCAGCTCTAACCTGGTTTCGTAATTCGTTCTATGAAATCGGGCCTGAAGCCCTCCTACATCCACCTAATCTGTGAATAGTGGCATACAATGGAGCTTTGTGAGTGCCCAGCAATCCCACTCGCACGGTATTATGGCATCTCCCAAACAGCCAAAACCCAAGTCTACCTGAACTAGCTTGTTCTCCAAACTTTAAACCTTGTCCTGGGATGTCAGATAACAATATTTCTAGATACCTAAAAATGGCATGCGACATGCCTCAAGATAGAAATCAGCATGTACCAATGCATGTGTTATCAAGCGTAATCAGGAAATGAAAGTGTCAATGACACTGTAGCTCAACTTGTCAAGTCAAAGACATGTACATGTATAGTATGTGACACAGCAATGACAAACATCTAGGTAATGACCTGATAACAAAGGTACATATAAAGTATTGTAACGGTCTGTACATAAATACTGACCGTTGCCTGTAACAAATGTATAGGTAAAGTATTGTAAAGGTGACAGTCAGATGCTAAACTAGAAAAAAATCTTTGAGTCCCAGAATGGGTCTGCCTGAACCCCAAAATATTTGTTCTCATAGCACAGTGATAACAAAGGCACCCCAAAACACACTCGTTCCTGTCCCAAGGTGAAAACAAAGGTACCCAAGAAGTTTCGTGAAGATCAGTTCACAAATATGAGCTGTGTAGAAGTTGTGACAAAAAACTGATTGGACCTAATTTCGGTACAAAATGGCCACTGGCAGCCATCTTGAATTCTGGACCGCACCCAGAAACACTCGTTCTCGTCCCAAGGAGATAACAAAGGTATCCAAGAAGTTTTGTGAAGATCGGTTCATAAATACAGCCTCTAGCCCAAGCCGTATTGACATGTGCACTTACAGTGTATAAGTAGCACTGAATAAATCAAAGTTCATCTAATTTGCATAATTTCTGCACGAGAAGAAAACCCGTACTATATGTGATGTATTCCATGTTACTAAACATTCATACAAAAATATATTCAAATCAGAACTTTCATACAGAAGTTCTGCACAAAAGACTGATTGCACTAATTTTGGTACAAAATGGCTGCTGGTGGCCATCTTGAATTTGGACCACGCCCAAAAACACTCGTTCTCATCCCACGGTGATAACAAAGGTACCCAAAAAGTTTCGTAAAGATCGGTTCATAAATACAGCCTCTAGCCTGAGCCGTATATAGAAGTTGTGTACAAAAAACTGATTAGACCTAATTTCGGTACAAAATGGCCACTGGCAGCCATCTTGAATTTTGGACTGCACCCTGAAACACTTGTTCTCGTCCCAAGGTGATAACAAAGGTACCCAAGACGTTTCGTGAAGATCGGTTCATAAATACAGACTCTAGCCCGAGCCGTATTGACATGTGTACTTACTGTGTGTAAGTAGCACTGAAAAAATCAAAGTTCATCTAATTTGCATAATTTCTGCACGAGAAAAAAACCCGTATTATATGTGATGTATCCCATGGTACAAAACATTCACACAAAAAATTATTCAAATCAGCACTTTCATATGGAAGTTCTGTGCAAAAATCTGATTGCACCAAATTTTGTACAAAATGGCTGCCATCGGCCATCTTGAATTTCGGACTGGACCCAAAAACACTCATTCTCGTCCCACGGTGATAATAAAGGTACCCAAGGAATTTCGTAAAGATCGGTTCATAAATACGGCCTCTAGCCCGAGCCGTATTGGCATTTGCACTTACAGTGCTGAAAGTAACACCAAAAAACATCAAAGTTAGTCTAATTTGCATAATTTACGCACGAGAAAAAAACCTGTATTATATGTGATGTATCCCATGTTACTAAACATTCATACAAAAAATTATTCAAATCATATCTTTCATATGGAAGTTCTGTAAAAAAAACAGATTTCTGCATCGTTGGTACAAAATGGCAGCTGGCAGCCATCTTGAATTTCGGACCAAACCCCAAAACACTCGTTCTCGTCCCACGGTCATAACAAAGGTACCCAAGAAGTTTCGTAAAGATCGGTTCATAAATACGGCCTCTAGCCCGAGCCATAGCAGCTTGGCACTTACAGCTCTGAAAGTAACACTAAATAAATCAAAGTCAGTCTAATTTGCATAATTTACGCACGAGAAAAAAACCCGTATTATATGTGATGTATCCCATGGTACTAAACATTTATACAAAACTTTATTCAAATCAGAACTTTCATACAGAAGTTCTGTACAAAAAACTGATTTTTGCATCATCGGTACAAAATGGCCGCTGGCAGCCATCTTGAATTTTGGACCACACCTAAAAACACTCGTTCCCATCCCAGGGTCATAACAAAGGTACACAAGAAGTTTCGTAAAGATCGGTTCATAAATACGACCTCTAGCCTGAGCCATAGCCAATTGTTGACGAACGGACAGATGGACAGACGGATGGACGGACAGACGGACGACGGGCCATGACAATAGCTCAAATTTGACTTCGTCAAAGTTGAGCTAAAAATATACTTGATAGCTGTGTCGATCAGAATCAATTTATAAGTGCTAGTTACTGCGCGATTAATTGACCAATGATAATGCGGAGATGCCTCATCTTGACTGGTAATATGCCAATGGAGTATCCCACTGTGATTCGCCTAAGGCTAAATATACAACTAAACATGTGTGTCTACAACACAGAAAGATGAAATATATATATATCTGAACTTGAAAGTCGGGGGGGGGGGGGGGGGGGGAGGGGGGCTCTTCCTTTTAGACTGGCTTAGCCCTGACACTAGGCATTGTTTATGGGACCCTATTTCATCAGTAAAGCAGAACTTGTTTATCACAGTTAAAAGAGGACTTCCATCCCAGGAAATGTTTACAGAGACCTATTTTAGCAGTAAAGCAGAACTTGTTTACCACAGTAAATAGAGGACTTCCATCCCAGTCATTGTTTATGGGCACCTATTTCACCAGCAAAGTAGAACTTGTTTACCACAGTAAATAGAGGACTTCCATCCCAGGCATTGTGTATGGGGACCTATTTCACCAATAAAGCAGAACTTGTTTACCACAGTAAATAGAGGACTTCCATCCCAGGAATTGTTTATGGGGACCTATTTCACCAATAAAGCAGAACTTGTTTACCACAGTAAATAGAGGACTTCCATCCCAGGCATTGTTTATGGGCACCTATTTCTCCAATAAAGCAGAACTTGTTTACCACAGTAAATAGAGGACTTCCATTCCAGGAATTGTTTATGGGGACCTATTTCACCTGCAAAGCAGGACTTGTTTACCACAGTCAATAGAGGACTTCCATCCCAGGAATTGTTTATGGGGACCTATTTCACCTGCAAAGCAGGACTTGCTTACCACAGTCAACAGAGGACTTCCATCCCAGGAATTGTTTATAGGGACCTATTTCACCAGTAGAGCAGAACGTGTTTACAACAGTAAAAAAAGGACTTCCATCAGTGGAATTGTTTATGGGGACCTATTTCACCAGTAGAGCAGGAGGACTTGTTTACCACAATAAATAGAGGACTTACATCCCAGAAATTGTTTATGGGGACCTATTTCACCAGTAAAGCAGAACTTGTTTACCACAGTAAATAGAGGACTTCCATACCAAGAATTGTTTATGAGGACCTATTTCACCAGTAAAGCAGGACGTATTTACCACAGTAAACAAACACTGCTCCTCTTCCTCGTATTCTCATGGAGGACAATATCAACAAAGAATATTCAATTGAGTGGCTGAGTATTAAATTATTTTTCAAGGGTGATTTGAAACATGGGTATTTTTTTAAAGATACATGCTACCAACAAGAGTTGACTTAGTCCATAAATAATTTTGTTACAATTTATTGGACAATGTCAGCAGGCACTCTCCAATAAATTGCAAACAAACAATGTCATACAAAAAAATTGTCTTCTACTGCTAAGCAAACATCAAGCTACTGCAAACAGTGTAAAGCCACTAAAGTGGCTTCCAGCACTTTTCAAAAGAGCTATGATAGTGGCTTCCAGCACTCAATCAGTCGACTAGAGTTAGGTCATTTTCCTATCATCTAAAGATAAATTGAATATTTATTCTATTATATTTTGTCTGACAGAGCTGATTAAGCTTTCTCAAACAAGAAAATATAAATATCCATGACAAATCAGCATCTGACCAAAGTGCTATATAAGTGAATACATGCATACATTAAAGGTACAGAGGTCTCGGTTTCATCTGAATCATTCAATGACATTAGTTTTTTCCAGAACTTGGGCCAAATTGTGTATTTCTTATGCAAACATATTTTTGTTCACAAATTTGAGAGATACAGAATATTACATTCATTCGAAAGGGATAACCTGTATAATCAAGATGCAGTTAACAGGTAAACAAGTTCTCAGCCATTTTAATAAGAAAAAAGTAGATTCCATGAGTATTTAAATGTTTTAATTGTTTTAAATGTTTTAATTGTTTCTTTGTTCATTTATAGGGGAATTAGTGTCACTTTCAACATAGTATTTCAGGGCACACTAAAACCACAATAAAATAAACTAAAATGTAATAAATTATGTCGGTGAACTTTTGCAGTCTTGCACCCACAGTCATGGGGTTTCCGAGCAGGCCTGAAAATAACCAGTCTGACATTTGCAGAATGAGGTCGACAGAGGGTGAATTTGATTTTGCTATCCCATACAGTGGGCCAATTTATCCTCTGGGTACCTCTTTCTGTTTAGTTTTGAGACTCTGATTCAGATTGAGGTTCACAGAGGGTAAATTTAGTGATGCTACCCTGCTATGCAGGGTAGCATCACTAAATTCACCCTCTGGGGACCTCATTTTGCTGATAACAGTCTGCTTATTTTCTGGCTTGTTTCCGAGTTCTATTATGACAGTAAAGTAAAACTTTTCTTCTGTAAACAAGCATTGATCCTCTTCCCAAAGGTTTCACAAAAAGTGGAGTCCCACATAATATTAATGTCATATGGATCTGAGAAACTAGGAGTCAACTAATTTCTGATTAGAAAAAACTAATATTTCTAAAAGAATATGGACAATGTTGGCATCATGTTAAAATATGTTTTCTATCTGTTACAAAACATATCTAAAATGCACATTTAGAACTACTTAGCTTGTTGAAAAAAGCAACATCTACAATAATTTACTTCACACAATTACGGCATATAAATATTGTACCTTTTTGAATTCAACATTTCCTAGATGTAGAACAGCTGATAAAACAGAAAATATTCTGAAAAAAAAGAAAGTAAACATTCAGAGATAAATCAATTTTCTGTTATAGCTTCATACAAATCCAAGATTATGAAAAGATTTACTCCAAAAATAAAGTTGCAGACAGATGTATGTGTATGTGTGTGTGTTCTAATATTAATACTTAACCCTTTGCACACTGATGTCAACATACCAAAATTTTTTCCAAAAAGCAACTGGGAATTTAACCAATTCAATCTTGTTTGACAGAGCTCAGTGAGCTCTGTCAAACATGACTGAATTAGTTAAATTCCAAGTTTCATTATAGAAAAAATGCCGATAGGATCACCGATCCAATGTCGAATTGAGACAGCACAAAAGTGGGTTTAATCATTATCAACTTATCATCTGGAAACCAGTTGTTTACAATTTACTATGTGAAGGATCACTGTGACCTTGACCTTTGACGTAGTGATTCCAAAATAAATAGGGCTCTTTCTTGCACCATTGCCAACCTACCGATGAAGTTTCATGAACGTGGGTGGAACCATTATCAAGTTATCATCCGGAAACAATTGTTTTTGATTTACTATGTTCAAGCTCACTGTGACCTTGACCTTCACCTAGCAAGTCCAAAATAAATAGGGTTCTTCCGCTCACTGATGCCAACCTACCTATGAAGTTTCATGAACATGGGTCAAACCATTATCAAGTTATCATCCAGAAACCAAGTGTTTTGATTTACTATGTTCAGAGTCACTGTGACCTTGACCTTTGACCTAGCGAGTCCAAAATACATAGGGTTCTTCCTCTCACGAAGGCCAACCTACATATGAAGTTTCATGAATGTGGGTTCAACCATAGTCAAGTTATCATCCGGAAACCAATTGTTTATGATTTAGTATGTTCACGGTCACTGTGACCTTCACCATTGACCTAGTGAGTCCAAAATAAATAGGGTTCTTCCTCTCACCGAGGCCAACCAACCTATGAAGTTTCATGAATGTGGGTCGAACCATTATCAAGTTATCATCCGGAAACCAACTGTTTACAATGCCCGCCCGCCTGCCATTCATCAAACTATAAGTTGAGTTTGACTTCGTCACAACTCGACTAAAAATTTGCAGGTTGAAATTCTGAAATTTTAACCTCAGTGTGCAGAGGGTTAACCCAGAGACGAAAGTGTCCAGAGACAAGTAGCTAAAAATCTTTTATCAGGTGCCAAAGACTCTTGCTTAATGCCAAAGACAGAACCTGAGAGGATCCACAGGTAACTGCACGTCATAAGTGCAGGGATCTATGTGTGTGAAGACAAAAATTGAAGCCTGCCTTCCTTGAAAATCACTATCTCTGAACACTTTATGGATAAAACCTTAACAAAAATCCCTAAATTCAGTCAAATACCTGAAAACTTTCATCCCTGGGTTAACCTAACATAACAACCATTTCCAGCCAGCACTATTCAGTGAAATCCTCAATTAGTATATTTTTCACTTTCGCCCTCCAAACAGTTTATGATCCTTCAATGGAACTAGTTTTTTTTAGCTTCTTTGATTGAGGGATCATACACAATGTTCTCGATGACAACAATGAAAACAAGAAGTTGCCACCAAGGATGGCTGTTGCCCCCCCCCCCCCCCCCCCCCAAATCAAATCACCCTGATACAGTAACCTTGGTAATATATTATATTAAATAACACAGCCACTGTCAGCTCTTTACTCAAATAATACAGATAAGATTACCTGTATTTGATGACATGTCAAGTTTGGTTTCGAAGGGGACCGATAAAATTTTAAGTCTGGCACAATGACCTAAAAATAATATGTAGGGCTCTTCCTCTCATCATGCTCAACCCACATGCCAAGTTAGGTTTCAATTGGGAATGCATAATTTTAATAATTAAGAGAGCCGAAACCAGCACCGACAGATAAAATTTTAATTTCAAGGTCACTGTGACCTTGACCTTTGGCACAATGACCTCTAAATATATAGGGTTCTTCCTCTCATCATACCTAACCCAAAGCCAAGATTGGTTTCAGTCAGACAAGCAGAACTTTAATTATAGAGTGGAAACCAATACTGATAAAAAAACAAGAGGCCCCACGTGGCCTTAATCGCTCACCTGACAAAGTGACTCTAAGAAGTATTTTAAGTCACCTTCACCATGTCATGCCTCATCAACATTAACTGGTTGAGTGATAGATTTTGTTTGAAGTTCAACATTTGTTACCTAAAATTAGTTTTATTTAAAATCGTTGGTGTGTGGCCAATCTCCAATGATTTTTAATAAAGCAAATTTATCTCTGCAGACAAACTGGTTTAGCATGAAGCACAAACAAGGAATGTGAAGAGATAGCCTTGGACATCTCTCCCCAACTGTGGATATCTTCCATGTGCTACATGTATATATTTGCATGCAAGAAAACAAAAATTTTCACAAATTTTCCAAAATATTAGTTTTTTTTATCATCATTGGAACAAGCTCAAACAGCTTATTCCAATAGGGGTATGGGAAGATCAGGTATATTTTTGAGACAGAAATGTGAATATATAAATAATGGTGTTTTTTTGTGAATGATGCTGGAGAATTTTGCGTAAAGATATGGTAAATGGTTTGTTCTAGATACAGAATGATGCAAAAGTATTTAAATTTGATTAGGCAAGTTGTTCCTATAATGCATTTAAAAATTGAAGTAACTGTTTTTTTGCTGACAAACTTTTAGATGTGTGTGTCTGTGTTTGTGTGTGTGTGTGTGTGTGTGTGTGTGTGTGTGTGTGTGTGTGTGTGTGTGTGTGTGTGTTTGTGTGTGTGTGTGTGGGGGGGGGGGGGGGGGTAAGAGTGTTCTTGCAAACAAAATTCCTGAATAAATGGAAAATTTTATTTTTTGTGTGAAAGACATAGTGCGTGAATGTTGATTGGAACAAGCTTAGAGAGCTCATTTTAATGTGAAGTCATAAAGCTGTGTTTTACGTACGAAATTCTGGAATAACTAAAAAAATTGCTTTTTTGACTCAAAAAGCATGGTGTGCGACCTCTCATTGGAATGAGCTCAAAAAGCTCATTCCAATGGGGTATTTACAAGCGATAAGTACATGTATGTTTAAGAGACAAAAATTAAAATTTGACTAGCGATTTTTGCGAAGAATGCTGACAAGTTTTGGCAGTTATGCTGGTAAAAAGGTAAGATATGCAAAGTGGTTGTTTTTTAGAGGCGACATTTAATTAAGGGGAATTAACCCTTGATTACTGAGGTAACTTCTAAAAGTACTGAAATTTCATGAAGCAATGTGAATAACAGACAACAGTTGCCTAAAAATTTCATGAATAACTAAAATTTTTATTCCTTTGTCTCGAAAACATGGCATATGACCTTTGTTGGAATGAGCTGAATGCGTGTGTTCCAATGAGGGGGTCATAAAATTTGAACGGAGATTTGTGTGAATAATGCATTAGTACTGCTAGATTTGGGTAAACGGTTCACCCTGGATACCACCCCTTCTATAGTAGATCTTTTCTGCAAATTTTGTCTAAGATTCTATCAACTTTACAAATAAATACGTTCATGAATCACAATCAGATCCACCCCACAATGTTGCATACCAAATATCAAAAGATTCTGCCTGCTGGATCTGGAGAAGAAGATTTTTTAAGAAATATGCCTGAAATGCACTAAGTTAAAATTTGGGCTCCTATACGGAGCTCAAATATAAACCCAGGGGGCCGATTTGAACAAACTTGAATCAGATCCACCCCACAATGTTGCTTACCAAATATGAAAAGATTCTGAAGCTGGATCTGGAGAAGAAGATTTTTTAAGAAATTTGCCTGAAATGCACTAAGTTCGAATTCGAGCTTCTATAGTGAGCCCAAATATGAAACTAGGAAGCCGATTTGAACAAACTTGAATCAGATCCACCCCGCAATGTTGCATACCAAATATCAAAAGATTCTGCCTGCTGGATCTGGAGAAGAAGATTTTTGAAGAAATTTGCCCGAAATGCACTAAGTTTGAATTCGAGCTTCTATAGTGAGCCCAAATATGAATCCAGGGGGCCGATTTGAACAAACTTGAATCAGATCCACCCGCAATGTTGCATACCAAATATCAAAAGATTCTGCCTGCTGGATCTGGAGAAGATGATTTTTTAAGAAATTTGCCTGAAATGCACTAAGTTCGAATTCGAGCTTCTATAGTGAGCCCAAATATGAATCTAGGAAGCCGATTTGAACAAACTTGAATCAGATCCACCCTACAATGTTGCATACCAAATATCAAAAGATTCTGCCTGCTGGATCTGGAGAAGAAGATTTTTTAAGAAATTTGCCTGAAATGCACTAAGTTCGAAATCGGGCTCCTATACTGAGCCCAAATATTAACCCAGGGGGCCGATTTGAACAATCTTGAATCAGATCCACCCCACAATGTTGCTTACCAAATATGAAAAGATTCTGCCTGCTGGATCTGGAGAAGAAGATTTTTTAAGAAATTTGCCTGAAATGCACTAAGTTCGAATTCGGGCTTCTATAGTAAGCCCAAATATGTATCCAGGGGGCCGATTTGAACAAACTTGAATCAGATCTACCCCGCAACGTTGCATACCAAATATCAAAAGATTCTGCCTGCTGGATCTGGAGAAGAAGATTTTTGAAGAAATTTGCCTGAAATGCACTAAATTCGAATTCGAGCTCCTATAGTGAGCCCAAATATGAATCTAGGGAGCCGATTTGAACAAACTTGAATCAGATCCACCCTACAATGTTGCATACCAAATATCAAAAGATTCTGCCTGCTGGATCTGGAGAAGAAGATTTTCAAAGAAATTTGCCTGAAATGCAGTAAGTTCAAATTTGGGCTCCTATACTGAGCCCAAATATAAACCCAGGGGGCCGATTTGAACAAACTTGAATCAGATCCACCCCACAATGTTGCATACCAAATATCAAAAGATTCTGCCTGCTGGATCTGGAGAAGAAGATTTTTTAAGAAATTTGCCTGAAATGCACTAAGTTCGAAATCGGGCTCCTATACTGAGCCCAAATATGAACCCAGGGGGCCGATTTGAACAAACTTGAATCAGATCCACCCTACAATGTTGCATACCAAATATCAAAAGATTCTGCCTGCTGGATCTGGAGAAGAAGATTTTTTAATGTTTTTCCCATTGCCTACAGTGTTAAAAAGTGCTGACTCAGCACTTTTTCAAAGTCCCGAAACTGTACCCTATGATAAAACCGATGGCAATTTTTTTTTACCAATCCTTTCTGTTGGTCCTAAGGAAGCTGCACACCAAATAAAAATTCTCAGTGCCGTGCAGTTTTGGAGATATGGGCGTTTTAAATTTTTTCTATTTTTAGCTCCTGCGGTTCCCACGGGGCTGCGAGAAAATTTTTTTTTGCATAAATCAAGTACTCATGACCCAATAAGCCCTCACATAAAATTTGGTTCAAATCAGCCTCTCGGTTTGGAAAATAGAAATTTTGGGCGGGGCAAAAAATTTTGCCCCTCTCATAACAACGCCAAGTATAGCCCCACAAACTTCTCTTGAACAAATCTGAGTCTACACCTCAAAAGGAAGCTGCACACCAAATATCAAGTCTCTGCTACTGCTGGTTCATGAGAAGAAGATTTACAAAGATTTTGGTGCCCCTTGGGGGCGTGGCACCACCCAGGAGGAGGGGCAACTTCATTTGAACAAATCTGAATTGGCATTAGGTAATAAACATTTAGCCAACATTTGAATAAAATTGGGCTAGTGGTTTAGGAGGAGAAGTCGATAATGTAAAGTTAACGCCGGACGGACGACGACGGACGACGGACGACGGACGACGGACGCTGGACGACGGACGACGGACGACGGACGACGGACAGAAAGTGATTAGTAAAGCTCCCCTTGAGCTTCGCTCAGGTGAGCTAAAAATTAAAGTTCATGGTCGCTGTTACTTGACCTTTGGCACAATGATACCAAAATGAATAGGGTTCTTCTTCTCGTCATACCTAACCCACATGCTAAGTTTGGTTTCAGTCGACCAAGCAGAATTTTAGATAAAGAGCGGAAACCAACTCTGTCTACTGATGGACGGACAATGGCATGGCTATATCCCCTCGAAAAAATTTTGGCGGGATAAAAATTTATGTTAATGTAATTTTCTTGCCAACATTGCTATCAAGCTGTGTTAGGTAAAGAGTTAACTTGTTATCATTTACACAAACTCTTTAGCTCCAGGTCTGACATGGCTTTCTAAAAGTGTTCAAACTAATTTTTTATCTTTAGCTCCAGGTCTGACATGGCTTTCTAAAAGTGTTCAAACTAATTTTTTATCCAAAACACAGCCAATGAACTCTCAATGGAATGGGATTTGTCATATGCTCATTCCTATGAGGGCTCATAAGCAATCTTCAAAAAGTTTTTTGAAATAAAAACATAACTCCAAGATGTTTGCTATGCAGGCCATATAGGCTGCAACACTGGTTTACGAAACAAATCTTCCTCTGCTCATAGCTAATTTATCATAAAACAAGTGGTGGGCCATCGCATACCCTCCACGGTGCATACCGTCAAACAATGGAAAGAGAAGAAATAAACCATGATACTGCGAAAGCCTTTCCCATAAATAATCTTCATTCCAAATTTCAATGAGATCCGATAAGCCCAAACCTGAGGACTGAGGCGAATAGAAAAAAATTTGGCTATTTTGTATAATCAAAGGGCCATAACTCACAGAAATAATATTCCAACAGCAATACGTATGATGCTTCTGAAAGATCTCATAATAGTTAACATCTTTGTGAAATTTCATCAAAATCTAAGCAGTAATGTTCAAGTTATAACTCAAACAGATCTCGAACAGACATCAGAGGGAAGACGGACGTAGGTATGTGCATACGTACATATGAGTGGATGGATGGATAGGCAGACAGACAGATGGATGGACAGACAGACAGATGGACAGCTGGATAGGTGCAATCCAGTATACCCCACTTTTTAAAAAAAAGTGGGGGTATAAAAATGGGATCCGTTAAATATTTAATTTTCATGTCACTGCATGGACAAGCAAAAATGTTAAACAAGAGACCCTAAGGGCCTTAATTGCTCACCTGCCAAAGTGGTTCAAAGAAGTATTTGGGGTCACATTCAGTTAGACATGGTTCATCAACACTACAAAGGAATGAAGTCATGAGAGACAAATTTTATGGAAAAACACTAAGGAATGGATTTGAATAAACCTGAACATAACATGCCCCCCCCCACCCCACCCCTGCCCATAGAGCCCAAATATTAAGCCAAGGACTCAAATTGAACATACTTGAATCTGATCCCCCTTGAGATGTCATATACCAAATAGGAAAGAATTCTGACTGGTGGATATGAAAAAGGTTTTTAAAAAAATCACCTCACATTGCACTAAGTTAAACTTTGGGCTCAAAAAGGGAGCCAAATTATTAACCCAGGGTCCTGATTTGAACAAACCTGAACCTAACATGCTCCCCTTGCCACCCCCCCCCCCCCTCTCCATGCCCATAGAGAGCCCAAATATTAAGCCAGGGACTCAAATTGAACAAACTTGAATCTGACTCACCTTGAGATGTTATATACCAAATATGAAAGAATTCTAACTGGTTGATCTGAAGAAGAAGGTTTTTAAAGACATGTCCTCACATTGCACTAAGTTAAAATTTGGGCTCAAATAGGGAGCCAAAATATTAACCCGATTAGAACAAAATTGAATCTGACCCACCTTGAGATGTTGTATACCAAATATGAAAGGATTCTGACTGGTGGATCTGAAGAAGGAGATTTTAAAAGAAATTCCCTCAAATTGCACTAAGTTAAAATTCAGGCTCCCATAGGTAGCCCAGATTAATAACCCACAGGCTCGATTTGAACAAATTGGAATCTGACCCTCCTAGAGATGTTGTATACCAAATATGAAAGGATTCTGACTGGTGGATCTGAAGAAGATTTTAAAAGAAATTTCCTCATATTGCACAAAGTTAAAATTTGAGCTCCCATAAAATTATTCTGAATGGTCCTTCAAAAGTTTGTGGACAGAAATAAAAAATTGCACATAATGAATCTTGTTATTTGAGCAGAAAAAATAAAACTTTTTGGGGTATGTTGAAGTAGGAATTGATCGTTCGGAAGACAGGAAATTGCTCCTTTTAATGCAAAATTTTGGGGTATGTTGAA
Source organism: Pictodentalium vernedei (assembly GCA_031216915.1). NCBI lineage: Eukaryota > Metazoa > Mollusca > Scaphopoda > Dentaliida > Dentaliidae > Pictodentalium > Pictodentalium vernedei. The sequence continues at coordinate 212,847,704 of CM062293.1, forward strand.
GTAGGAATTGATCCTTCAGAAGACAGGAAATTGCTCCTTTTAATGCCAAATTAAAAAATTCTCCCATGCTAGGTCAAACTATGGTCGACCCGGCGCACCTGTGCTTGGCCCGATGTATCCAAATTAGGGGAACTTAGTCTATATGAGGGGGAGGGGGGGGGGGGGGGGGGGGACGTGAAATGATTCAGGATGGTCAATTCCAAAGTTAGTGGACAGAAATAAAATGAAAGTGTCAATGACACTGTAGATCAACTTGTCAAGACAAAGACATGTACATGTATAGTATGTGACACAGCAATGACAAACATCTAGGTAATGACCTGATAACAAAGGTACATATAAAGTATTGCAACGGTCTGTACATAAATACTGACCGTTGCCTGTAACAAATGTATAGGTAAAGTATTGTAAAGGTGGGTGACAGTCAGATGCTAAACTAGAAAAAAATCTTTGAGTCCCAGAGAGGGTCTGACTGAACCCCAAACTATTTGTTCTCAGAGCACAGTGATAACAAAGGCATCCCAAAACACACTCATTCCTGTCCCTAGGTGAAAACAAAGGTACCCAAGAAGTTTCGTGAAGATCAGTTCACAAATATGATCTGTGTTGAAGTTGTGACAAAAAACTGATTGCACCTAATTTCGGTACAAAATGGCCACTGGCAGCCATCTTGAATTCTGGACCGCACCCAGAAACACTCGTTCTCGAACCAAGGAGATAACAAAGGTAGCCAAGAAGTTTTGTGAAGATCGGTTCATAAATACAGCCTCTAGCCCGAGCCGTATTGACATGTGCACTTACAGTGTATAAGTAGCACTGAATAAATCAAAATTCATCTAATTTGCATAATTTCCGCACGAGAAAAAAAGCCGTACTATATGTGATGTATTCCATGTTACTAAACATTCATACAAAAATTTATTCAAATCAGAACTTTCATACAGAAGTTCTGTACAAAAGACTGGTTGCACTAATTTTGGTACAAAATGGCTGCTGGTGGCCATCTTGAATTTCAGACCACACCCAAAAACACTCGTTCTCATCCCACGGTGATAACAAAGGTACCCAAGAAGTTTCGTAAAGATCGGTTCATAAATACAGCCTCTAGCCTGAGCCGTATAGAAGTTGTGTACAAAAAACTGATTAGACCTAATTTCGGTACAAAATGGCCAAAGGCAGCCATCTTGAATTTTGGACCGCACCCAGAAACACTCGTTCTCGTCCCAAGGTGATAACAAAGGTACCCAACACGTTTCGTGAAGATCGGTTCATGAATACAGACTCTAGCCTGAGCCGTATTGACATGTGTACTTACTGTGTGTAAGTAGCACTGAAAAAATCAAAGTTCATCTAATTTGCATAATTTCTGCACGAGAAAAAACCCTGTATTATATGTGATGTATCCCATGGTACTAAACATTCACACAAAAAATTATTCAAATCAGTGCTTTCATATGGAAGTTCTGTTCTGTGCAAAAATCTGATTGCACCAAATTTTGTACAAAATGGCTGCCATCGGCCATCTTGAATTTCAGACCGGTCCCAAAAACATTCGTTCTCGTCCCACGGTGATAACAAAGGTACCCAAGGAGTTTCGTAAAGATCGGTTCATAAATACGGCCTCTAGACCGAGCCGTATTGGCATTTGCACTTACAGTGCTGAAAGTAACACCAAAAAACATCAAAGTTAGTCTAATTTGCATAATTTACGCCTGAGAAAAAAACCTGTATTATATGTGATGTATCCCATGGTACTAAACATTCATACAAAAAATTATTCAAATCATAGCTTTCATATGGAAGTTGTGTACAAAAAACAGATTTCTGCATCGTCGGTACAAAATGGCGGCTGGCAGCCATCTTGAATTTCGGACCGAACCCAAAAACACTTGTTCTCGTCCCAAGGTCATAACAAAGGTACCCAAGAAGTTTCGTAAAGATCGGTTCATAAATGCAGCCTCTAGCCCAAGCCGTATCCAATTGTTGACGGACAGACGGACGACGGGCCATGGCATAAGCTCAAATTTGGCTTCGCCAAAGTTGAGCTAAAAATTCAAATAATGAATCTTGTTATTTGAGCAGAAAAAATAAAACTTTCTGGGGTATGTTGAAGTAGGAATTGATCCTTCAGAAGACAGGAAATAGCTCCTTTTAATGCCAAATTTTTAAAAAAATTTCCATGCCAGTCCAAACCATGGTCGGCCTGGTGCACATGTGCTTGGCAAGATGTATCCAAATTAGTGAACTTTAGTCACTTGGGGAGGGGGGAGATAAAATGATTCTGGATGGAAAAATGATGGGATTATGTCCAGGTTGGGGAGGTGCCCCCACCCCCCCCCCCTACATGGCCTGCTGCTCCCCCTGATGCCCAACCCTTGTTGCAGGCCTGCCAATAGAGAGCCCAAATATTAACCCAGGGACTTGATTGAATTGAACAAATTTAAATCTGTCCAGTGGTTTATGAGAAGTCGATAATGTAAAGTTCATGCCAGACGGACAATGGATGACGGACAGAATGTGATCACTTAAGCTCCCCCTAACTTTCAGTCAAGTGAGCTAAAAATCCAAGATATGTAGTCATGGCAGCCTATTTTGGATACACCATAATACTGATCATCGAAATGTCCCTTCCTCTACTCAGTGACTAGGATAAAGCTGCAGAAAAAATTGAGATCCAGTGACCATTTGATTTTCATGTACATGCATGGAGAAATAAAAAAAAATTAAAATTCAAGATGGCTGACATGACAAGAATACTAATTACTGAAAGCAACCTTTCTGTAGATCATGTTAATGAAACTGGGATTCATTATGCATTTGGTTCACAAGTTATTGTGTGGACAAGCAAAACTTACGAAACAAATCAAATAATGGCTGCCATGGAGGTAACACTGGATAAGCCAGGCAAGGACAAGACACTAAAATAAGTATGATATGGGCATTTTTAACCAAATTCCATGAACTGAATCAACTTTTCAAGCAATAATTTCTTGAGTTCCCTTTTCATGAATTTTTCATCAAATCCAGTCATGGCTATTGAATAGACTTCAGAGTAAATATTTTTAAAATATTAAGTGGCTTAAGAGTTTATCCACAAACAATCTTACCATGGCACCAATGTTTGGTTGTTTACTGGGAGATTCATGACACTTTCAAAAGCCAGCTAGTGTTGGGACAGTTTTTATGGGTGGTGAGTAATTGTTAGACTCTCCAAATTACTAACCTAAGTGTTTTGCCAAAGGACACAATGCAGATGAGGCTGGTCAAGACAAAACTGCTATCAGCTTTTGCTAATAACGATATTTACCTTTTTAGATATCAGCAATACTGATATTTACCTTTTTAGATATCAGCAAACACTGATAAGCTTTAATGGGTGCTGAGTGAAGTGAATGAATCTGGAAATATGTGTGCAATGTAACCAATGTGATACATTATTCGGTTTGCTGAACTAGTTAAACGTCAATGAGTGGATGAAATTTGCCGAGTCCAAATCAGACTTGGTTGTAATTCTCATTCAGTATGTGTCTGAAACTTACGACTGAGGATTTCCAGAAACAAATATGAGTGTGAGTGAAGATCAAATCAAGTCAAAGACAAAACAAGCATGGATTTTAAACTTCTATCATTTCTCAAATAAAACTTTATGAATATACATGCAACAGGGTGGGTTTATTTGACATATCGTAATTATACAACAGTGTGGACTGCTAAAAATGTCGCTTATTTTTAATACGCAAAATTGCTGAAAAATTATCAGCAATGATATAGGCTCCGAAACCTACTTCTGGCGATACTAATATGTATGATAACCAATTTATCGACTGATACTGATAGCCAATCCTTATTATCAGCTCACCTCTAAATGTGCTAACCAATCAACCACCATGTTCCCTATCACCATACCAATACTTTTCAATATCAATTCAACTTTGATAAGAGCCAACAGCACTAATTGATAGGTGAAGCAAATTGTTATTTTCAGAATGTATGGCTCTGATACAGTACAGTAAAAATACTGAGTTAAATTCTGTCAATTCTTCATACAAATTTTGTCCATCTTAAGGCAAAGGTACAACAGTTGTTCAGTATCAACTCTTATTTCACCAAAAACTCAAAAGTAGTTGGAGTGAAGGCAAGCACTGTTCACCTTCTAAAATGCTTAAGCAAGAGAAAATCCATCTATAAAATGGACATACTGATCCCTGACTTAAATTCATGGCAAAACACTGATAAAAAAACACAAAAGTAGCTTTGAGGTCCTCCACACCCATTTAGTGAAACTCAAGTTGTAAATGTCTGGCGGTGACTCACCACCATGAAGTCACTGTTATCTAGGTAATACTTGTAAAGACTTAGAGGAAGAAACTTCATCCTACAAAGCATATTGGCTTTTCAATTCCATTTTCCAGTGTCAAGATAGAGATCTTCAACATAACAAAGAAACACTTTGAAAAATTGCAAAGCTCCAGTATCATGAACCCATATACCACATTCCTTTCTCAACTCCCTAAATCAGGGGCCTCTTATTTACAAAGACTGATGTCTCTGTTCCAATAACTGCTATCTCTATCACTCCCAATCATACTTGATAACAAATATTTTATCAATGAAGTTTTAGATAAAAATGAATGAAAAAAAACCTTGCTTATTTATGAACCCATCAATGTGATAAGGGCACCATTGAAAAGTGTGGATGAAATTATTTCTGGCTCTATGTGCAGAAAAAGTTACACTGGTAAAAAACATATATTCACTGTAATGAAGCTGTTTTAAAAACATGATACACCATGTAAAACGTAATTAAACACAGCATCTGATGGATATTTGACCTGGTATGTTGGGAAAGCAAACTGTGATGATTTAAACTTTACTAGAAGCACACTCTTCACCCTTTACCTCATACAATTTAACCCTTTACCTAACACGAAAGGAAGACGACACTTCCAAACAAAATTCTTGAATAACTAAAAATTTCAATTTTTTGTCTCCAAAAACATAGCTTATGGAACGAGCTCAATGAGCACTGGCCGGTTTTGATCGTTACGTTGGGTATGTTAAGTAGACAACAAAAATAGTTTTTGAGAACAATATAATTTGTCTTTTTTATTGCTTGAAAAATGGACTTCACAACCTTTAATGGAAGTAAGCCTTATAATCTCGCATCTAAAGTGTGGGATCATAAGCTTTGATTTGAATGTGTACATAAAACAAGAGGCCCCAAGGGGCCTTAATCGCTCACCAGCCAAAGTGGTTCAAAGAAGTATTTGGGGTCACATTCAGTTGGACATGGTTCATCAACACTGCAAAGGAATGAAGTCATGAGAGACAAATTTTATGGAAAAACACTAAGGAATGGATTTGAATAAACCTGAACATAACATGCCCCCCCCCACCCCACCCCTGCCCATAGAGCCCAAATATTAAGCCAAGGACTCAAATTGAACATACTTGAATCTGATCCCCCTTGAGATGTCATATACCAAATAGGAAAGAATTCTGACTGGTGGATATGAAAAAGGTTTTTAAAAAAATCACCTCACATTGCACTAAGTTAAACTTTGGGCTCAAAAAGGGAGCCAAATTATTAACCCAGGGTCCTGATTTGAACAAACTTGAATCTGACCCACCTAGAGATGTTGTATACCAAATATGAAAGGATTCTGATTGGTGGATCTGAAGAAGAAGATTTTAAAAGAAATTCTCTCATATTGCACTTAAGTCAAAATTCAGGCTCCCATAGGTAGCCCAAATTAATAACCACGTGACCAGGTTTGAACAAACTTGAGTCTTACCTTCCAAGAGATGTTGTATACCAAATATGAAAGGATTCTGACTGGTGGATCTGAAGAAGGAGATTTTAAAAGAAATTCCCTCAAATTGCACTGAGTTAAAATTCAGGCTCATTTTCTTATATTGTACTAAGTTATAATTTCGGCTCCCATAGGGAGCCCAAATATCAACCCATGGACTAGGATTGAACAAACTTGAATTTAACCCTCCTAGAGATGTTGTATTTCAAATATGAAAGCATTCTGACTACATGGTCTGAAGAAGATGATTTTAAAAACAAGTCGGGACAGACCCAAAATTTTCAGGCTATAAATTTATTTTTTTTCCATCTCAAAATTGAACAAAATGCATAAAAATATCTCAAAAATGTCTGAATTTCGGTCCAAACCTGACCCCAATTTTTTTTTTTCATCTCAAAATTGAACAAAACGCATAAAAAAACAAATTTTTTTCCAAATTTTCCTAAAAAATTTCAAAGTCTGAACCAGATCCAAAATTTTCAGGCTGAAAAAAAAAAAAATTTTGGTCTCAAAATTGAACAAAAAACGCATAAAAAATTTTCAAAAAAATTCTGAATTTTGGTCCAAAATTTCGGAGTCAGAACCAGACCCAAAATTTCAGGGGGTTTTCGTCTCAAAATTGAATAAAACGCATAAAAAATCCCAAACAATTTTTTTTCTCTCAAAGTTCGAACCAGACTCAAAATTTTCAACCCAGGGACCCAATATGAACAAACTTCAATCTGACCCCTTCCCAGAGATGATGCATACCAAATGTTAAAGGATTCTGACTGATGGATCTGAAGAAAAAGATTTTTAAAGAAATTTTCTCATATTGCACTAAGTTAAAATTCAGGCTCCCATAGGGAACCCAAATATTAACCGAGAAACTCGATTTGAACAAACTTGAATCTGGTCCCCATAGAGATGATGTATACCAAATATGAGAGGATTCTGACTAGTGAATCTGAAGAAGAAGATTTTTAAAGAATATTCCACGCACTGGACAAAGTTAAAATTTGGGCTCCTATAGGGAGCCCAAATATAAACACAGCGAGTCGATTTGAACAACCTTGAATCTGACCCCCTAGAGATGATGTATACCAAACATGAAAAGATTCTGAGTGGCCGATCTGAAGAAGATTTTTAAAGAAATTTCCTCAAATTGCACAAAGTTAAACTTTGGGCTCCAGTAGAGAGCCCAAATATTAACTCAGAGACCCGTTTGAACAAACTTGAATCTGACCACCCTAGAGATGTTGTATACCAAATATGAAAGCATTCTGACTTGTTGATCTGAAGAAGAAGATTTTTTTAAAGAAATTTCCTCATATTTCAGTAAGTTAAAATTTGGGCTCCTACAGGAAGCCCAATTATTAACCCAGGAACTGGATTTGAACAAACTTGAATCCGACCCCCCTACAGATGTTGTATACCAAACATGAAAGGATTCTGACTGACGGATTTGAAGAAGATTTTTAAAGAAATTTCCTCAAATTGCACCAAGTTAAACTTTGGGCTCCAATAGAGAGCCCAAATCTTAACCAGGGGCTTGATTTGAACAAACTTGAATCTGACCTCCCTAGAGATGTTGTATAACAAATATGAAAAGATTGTGACTGGTGGATCTGAAGAAGATGATTTTTTTGAATTTTGAAAAAAATTTATGGGTGCTATCAGATTTATGCCCCTTCTGGTGCCCTCTGTGGGCACGGCAAGTATTTGTGTTTATGTTTATTGGTGGTTAACGTCACATATTTATGCACCATGGCTAATCGTGACACAACATGGAGATAAAGTCAAGTTTAGTCAATCATTGATCAACATGTTGCCCATTTTAGAGGACTTTCACCCCAAGCATTGGTGACTGGGTCCTATTTTACTAGTAAAGCGGAACTGGTTTACCACAGTAAACAAGTGCTGCTTACTTCCCGGGGTTCCCACGGGGAAAGTATTTGTGTACAAACTTGAATTAACATATGATAAGGAACATGCACACAAAATTTAGTTCAATTTGGTCAAGTAGTTTGTGAGAAGTCGATAATGTAAAGTTCACGACGGACGGCGACAACGGCGGACAGCAAGTGATAAGTTAAGCTCCTTCGGTGAGCTAAAAAACTGAAGCTGCAACAGATGGTAAAAATGAAACAAATTCCAAATCCCTCAAGCCAAAATTCTCAGAAAAACAGTTGCATTGAATATGGGGCCGACATCATTAAGATACATTTGCATACCAAATATGATGCCATTCCAACATGTATTTTAAAAGTTATTGTCTTGTTGGTCACAGACCGACAGACAGACAGACAGACCAACCAACAAACAGACGGGCTGATTCCCCGTCTAACCAACTAACAGTGCCACACAGAGAGCTGCATGGTGCAGCTAAGAATTTAAAATTTATTTATTTATTGGGGTTTAATGACAATTTAAATGAGAAATGTCATATCATTTCAGAGAGTTTTCATGAATGGGAACAACGGTAGTACCCAGAGAAAACAGCCAAGCTGTGGCAGGTAATTGTTAAGAGTCTGTAGCACACTACCCAGCATAAGTAGAGTTAGCATCAGCCTGATGCTAATCTTGCTTATGCTGGGTTATTCAGTAGAAGGCATGTACACCATTCATGTGTAGTGAGCCTTTTGGTGAACCTTAGCACACTCTGCCACCTGGTTCTTACTTGGGCAATCAGGATAAAATGGCTTGCCTAATTAAACAAGGTAGATGGCACAGCTGAGAATTGAACCTACAACCTTTCAATCTGAAGTTTAATGTGCTAACCAATGAACTATAAAGCATCCAGAACAAGATTTGAAGAAATGAGTGACAACACATTTATAGAAGCAAAATAAGCCTATTAGTTCAATAGTCGTCCATCAGTAATTTGTGTCAAGCAGTCACCGATCACCTCAAATTGCACACACTTCTCCAGGTGCACAGCAATCAGCATAGTGATATCAATCAATGTAACTGGTGTTAACAACTATGTCCTGTTTCAACCTGTTCTTTGTTTCAATGCTATAATTAGCCTTTTATGGATTAATTCCATCACGTCACAAGACAATACCTGACCACAGCAGGTTGCCATTTTGTTGCATGAAAGGGCACAGATCAACAAGTTTTCTTCTCCACTGGTTGGAGATGGGCGTTTTTCAAATTTCATGTCGTTTCGGGTTCATTCAAAGAGTTGGGTTTTCGGTTTCGGTTTTTATTGTACAATTTTCCAATACATTGCATTTGCATATCAGAAGAAGTATTTGGCGCCAGTCACTGTCACAGAGACTCCCTTTCCAGGGCAGCACACCTGTGTAATAGCCTACACTGGTGCTCTGATTTCCAGAGCGCAATGTATTTGCATAAATTATCTCAAGAGTTTGAAGTTTGAGAAAAATGATTTTTGCCTAGAGTCTGTTGCAAAATTAGCCCCCCCCCCCCCCCCCCCCCCAATACTGTGTTTAGGGTAACTCATCAAACCTAAAAAAATTATGCCGACCATAAAAGTTTTATGGAGTAAAAGTCGCTCATATAGGTCATTGTAACCCTAAATTTCCATCCAACTTCAACTGTGATTTGGACGCTGACTTTGGAGTTCAAGCTTTCAAAATTATGTGTAGAAATAAATATATTTGTCATTATAAATGTGGAACAAGTGACAAGTTCCAGTTCTGAAAAGGGAAATGGATTGTTTGTTGTTGGTGGTTAACGTCACATATTTATGCACCATGGCTAATCGTGACACAACATGGAGATGAAGTCAAGCGTAGTCAATCATTGATCTGCATGTTGCCCATTTTAGAGGACTGTCACCCCAAGCATTGGTGACTGGGTCCTATTTTACTAGTAAAGCGGAACTGGTTTACCACAGTAAACAAGTGCTGCTTACTTCCCGGGGTTCCCACGGGGAGGAAATGCATTTGATAAACAGATGAATGTTGAAACCTCGATGTGTAAGAAGTAATTTTGTCACCTATTTTCGAGGTAAATGCCACGCTCAAAACGCAATACCAATTTGTGCTGCTGTTTTGAAAAAGGTGTATCGCGACTCTGAAGTTTGAAAACTATCTTAGCTTTAGGTTGTTTCTCTCTTTATTTGGAGAAGTGAAGACCTGATTAGAGTTTTTCAACATTCAAGTTGAAAACCACGATGACAGGTTTTTTGTAATTGTTTCGGTTTTGATAACAAAACCGAAACCGAACAAAATTTTTGGTAAACCGCCCATCTCTACCACTGATGAGTTACAGCATTATCTATATCCTTTGCTAAGGAGACTGTTTCGGGGTTTTAATTCTAGGGCATTCTTTTGTGGCCCGTTTTGTTGATTATATTCACAAGAATGTACAAATTCAAAGTGACTTTGCTTCCATCCCATTTTTTAACATGATGCATCACAGGAGCAAGTAAATATTTTGTCGTATTCATGGACGTAGCAGGGCAACAGTTACAAAATTACAGGAAAATGAGCTCCAGGAGGTTTGTACTCACTTAATGGTAGAACAAACAGGATCTAAAGGTTTGAGTTTGGTACATCCCCTCTTTGTCGGCAGCTTGATCGATGAACCCACCTCCAGTTCATAGATGAGTGTGGTATGCAGGCTATGTTGATCTGTCAGGCTTTCCAAATGTCCAGGGTTTCTTCTCACTATTGGGGTGATATGATGGTAGTGAAATTCAATGGGAGAGGGGGCATGCTGAACAATTACCTGGAAACTGTGTTACAGTCTATTTTGCCCCAATTGTAGTTCTGGAAGCACCACTGCCTTCACGAAGTGGTTCTCCTATACTTGTATGATGGTATTAACTTCAATTCTCATGGTTGCATTGCTTGTGACAGGTATTTGAGCTGTTCTTGTGATGGCAAGGTTTTTGTTCGACAGTTACCTACTTGGTGCCGGTGGTTAGCTCATCATCTGCCACTCCTTCATTGCCAGTTTCTCTGTTTTCAACAATTGTGACTCATACTGCGTCTGTGCCATGTATGTGTGTTTGCCCTGACAGGCTTTCAATTCATCCAGTGTTATCGCTTGCTCCACATTTGTGCCTCTAACACAAGGACCACGTCTAAGTGTGCCGAACTTCATCTGCTAAGCAATTGCACCAACAAGTGGGCTCAACACAAACTCTCTTTCACATCTGTCACTCAGTTTCACTGGATAGTGCCTATGGACAATGACAGCAATCTGGACTGGTCAGAACTTAACAGAATACGCTCATGGACACTTTTGTCATAAACATACTCTCAACAGACTGCTATGACATGTTCACTACCTGAAATCTCTGGAATGTGCCTTGGGCCAAACTTATATTGGGATAAGTCAGTTTTTCCAGTGTTCTCCTTGTGTGTGGCTACTCCCTTCATTATAGGACATTGCTCTGCACCAGCTAAGGCAGTGCCTGTTTCAGTTTACCTATTTCTTCCACCTCAGGACAATCAGCTGCTCAGGACTCCATTATAGTGACTGTTTTAGTGCCTCATTTGATTACAACCAACTCTATCTCATTCATCAGACATTTCACAAGTTGCTAGTGAGGCCTGTCATGATTAATCAAGAAGTTGACTATGTCATGTTTTTGGCGTCCGAATCAGGCATCCATTTACATATTATGATTCCTTTATTGTTATTCTATATACAGGTACAGAAGGAGAGCAAAATGTGTATGTTAAAAGAATTGATAGCTAAACACTTGTCGTATTATTTCAGGGAGTACACAGTCTCGCATAGCAGAACCACAGAATGTCATATATCATAATCAGTGTAACGTTACCACTCTCGCAGGATGTAAGAATGTAGAAGAAAGAACCTTTGTCGATAAACGAATGACTAAGACTACATCTCCCTCTTTAACATGTGTCATCGCACAGAACAGATTAACGAACTGGAAATATTTCCTGTGAAATAAATATGTAAAGTAAACTGATGAATCTATAAGACAGTTTTAACCATTTGCTGTTGAGTCATTTTTTTCACTGATGCTGTGGTGAACCTAAATTAAGGTTCTAATCTCTTTGGAGGCACAATTAATCTATTAGACCTGGTTTTGTATACAGGCTTTGTATGTGTTTGTGCACTGTCTGGTGACTTTTGTAATGTCGAGTCTTTAACAGTCATTGCCTGTTCACTGTTATCTTCTCCCTTTACACACGAATCATCATCAGGTGTTCAAACAGACATGCTAACCAGAGAAAAATTTGTTCAGGGAACTTGAGGGTGATTTTCAGGGAAATAGGATGAATTTCAGGGAAACATGCGCACGAACAATATACATAAGAGCTAAAAATTTTCACCAAAGGTTGCACACAGTAATTTTTTTATTGGAGTTATAACAAGACTTTTGACCACCAGGGTCACCTCGTGTCGGGACAGTTTTATGGGTGGAGGAAGCCGGAGTACCCGGAGAGCAACGGCGAGCAACTGTCAGGCTCCCTAACCCAGTAGTTCATAGGCAAAAAATTTGCTGATGCTCATTATGCCATGTTAAAAAATCATTGGTTCTTCATCTCCCCCCCCCCCCCCCCCACACCCTTTCATGCTACCCCCTTACACCCCAGACACACACACACACCAGACCACCACCACCTGGGGTTACAATTTGGCCAAAGTGCATAGTCATATAATTCACTTCTGGAATGGGCAATAAAATGTAATTCCATTTTTCATGACGCACACAATTTAATCCAACTTCCCCTTATTTTGTGTTGTGTGTGGTGTTTCTTTATATGCACCAATTTCTGCGAGGGGATGTTTCGGCCTTTGGGGATCGAGATTTTTTCTCATCGCCAGTAATTCATAATACTGTTTTGAACTGTGCAAATACCATTCAGAGCTTTCCGGGAATAGACGCCTCAACTGTGACTCATGAAGCAGAACAATGACCAGTGTTATTGACTATTAAACAAGAGGCACCAAGGGGCATGAGAGCGCTCACCTGACACTGACAACTATCAACCGAGGGTACTGATTTGAACAAACTTGCATCTGCCCCATCAAGAAAACCATATACCAAATATCAAAACATTCTGACCAGTGATAATTCGGAGCCCAAATATGAACCCAGGGACTTGGCTTTAAGAAATTTTAATCTCACCTCCCTAACAATACAGTATACCAAATATCAAAAAATGCTTAGTGGTGGATGTGAAGAAGAAGATTTTTAAAGAATGTTCCTCATATTGAACTAAGTTACAATTCGGTCTCCCACAGGTAGCCCAAATATGGACTCAGAGTCTTGGCTTGAACAAACTTGAATCACACCTCCCTAAGGATGCTGTATACCAAATATCAAAACTTTACGACTGCTGGATCTGAACAAGAGGATTTTTAAAGAAAATTCCTCATACTGAACGAAGTTATAATTTGGGCTCCCACAGGGAGCCCAAATATGAACCCAGAGACTTAGCTTGAACAAACATGAATCTCTAAGGATGCTGCATACCAAATATCAAAAGATTCTGATTGGTGATTCTGAAGAAAAAGATTTTTAAAGAATATTCCTCATACTGCACTAATTTAAGCATTTGGGCTCTCATAGAGAGCCCAAGTATGGACCCAGGGATTTGATTTCAACAAAACTGTGAAAGAATCTTCCAAAGATGTTATATGTGAAATTTGAAAGTTTTTGGAGCAGTGGCTTTGGAGAAGAAGAGTCTTAAATGTTTTCCCCATTACCCAGGGTGTTAAAAAATGCTGACTCAGCATTTTTTCAAAGTTCCGAAAAAGTACCCTATGATAAAATCGATGGCATTTTTTTTTTTACCATTCCATTCTGTTGGTCCTAAGGAAGTTACACACCAAATAAGAATTCTCAGAGACGTGTAGTTTTGGAGATAAGGGCATTTGAAATTTTTTCTATTTTTAGCTCCTGTGGTTCCCACGGGGCATTTTGAAAAAAACATTTTGGCTTAAATCAATTACTTATGACTCATTAATACTTTATATCAAATTTGGTTCAAATCGTCCTCTCGGTTTGGAAAATAAAAATTTTGGACAGGGCAAAATTTCTTGTCCTTCCCGTAACGACGACAAATATTGCCCCTTGAACTTCTCTTGAACAAACTTGAGTCTAAAACCTCAAAAGGAAGCTGCATACCAAATATCAAGTCTCTGCTACAGCTGGTTCATGAGAAGATTGAAAAAAAAATAGAGGCATTTTGGCCCCACCCCTCCTCAATATGAGCAGAAACCCAATTTGAAGAAAAACCCACATGCCCCTATATGACCACTACTCATGTGAAATTTCATTAAAATGTGGCCAGTGGTTTGGGAGATAAAGACCCAAACACCACCTTGACGACTGACGACGGACGGACGACAGACAAAAAAAGTGATCAGAATAGCTAACCCTGACTTTCAGTCAGGTGAGTTAAAAATATGTCCGTTGTGTATCGATTTTAAGCTGTAATTTTTCGGTATATCACAGAAGCAAGGTGAATTTCTCCGTGCAAATTGACCCATTTTAAACTGTATTCTCCTACTTTGCTGAAAGTGGATCACAAATTGATTTTATAATTGAATTAAAAATGAATGGATGTTTGAACCAAATAAAGAAAAATATATTCTTTAATTCTTTTTCATACATTTATTCACCAGGAATCATTAAGCGAAGGTGGATGTCAATAGGTGATGTACTTAAGTCACCTATTTTTGATTCTGCACTCGTAAATTGACCACACAGCAAAATTGAAACGAATAAAACATAGAAAAAAACGTAAATGTAAGTGAAATATTTATAGTAAAGGACTTTGTTATTAAACATAATTCACTTGTATGCATATTTTGTTGTCTTATTTGTTATAATCAGAGCTTCGAAGGCCTATGGTTTGACAATGAACGTCTGGAAACGGAAAAATTTTCGACTACAATCTTCCAGGATTTTTGTCTAAAACTGATTCCCTTCCAGACCGGGCAATACACTGAATTTACGGGATTTTCCCAGGCATTCCAGGAAAGTTAACATGTCTGTGTTCAGACCAAATGGCATCTGTTCCTGCATAGATTTCTATCTAGCGTGCTCACAATGTAGCTATGGGGTTATTTTGAATTTCCCTTACTGTGCCATATTTTCCCATATCTTTTACAAAAACATTATCACCCTTATGTAATTTTGGTGAGGGTTAGGCAGATTGCATTAGTCAAAGTGAAGCTTTTGAGCTTCCTTTGATTTTTGCTCAAACTTTTGAACTGTTTTTAAATATGACCAAGAAGGGTTCAAATTTGATTTTGCGACTGGCACAGGTGTCTGTATGTTACGTCCCATCAACAACTGTGTGGGATTGTATCCATTACTCAATGGCATTGCACGGTATGAAAGTAGAGCCAAATAAAGGTCGTTAGATTTCTTTAATAGTTTCTTTACTGTTTGTATGCAACGCTCAGCTTCACTGTAACTTTGGCGATATCTGGGGCTGCTAGTCAAGTGTTCAAATCTATAACTTTTAGAAAAATCCAGAAATAAATTGTGGGCAATTATCTGTCACTAACACATCAGGTATGCTGGGACGTGCAAAAATAGATTTGAAGTGATTTAAAACTGTGGCTGAGTTGGTGCCGAAAAGTTTTGTAATTTCAACATAGCGAGAAAAATAGTCAACAACTAGTAGGTATTGCTGCCCATTTATCTCAAACAGATCTGCACCTAATTTTTGCCAAAGTCGTTCTGGAAACTTTGTTGGTATTAATGGTTTGGCTTGATCACCTGTTTGTGCAGCACATGTTTAACAACATTTTATCATACTTTCTATTTGTTTTGAAAGGCCCATCCACCAAACAGACAGTTTAGCCAATTCTTTACATTTAGTAATACCCAGATGCCCAACGTATAATCTATCAAGAATTCTTACTGTAAACTTTTTGGAATTATTATGCGACACCCTTTCATAAGAAATCCATCATGTACTATAAATTCACCTCTCAGCTGCCAATATGGGTTCAACTCTCCTTTAAGCTTAGGTTTATCGGGCCACCTTGACTGACAATATTGTATTATACTACTACAAATGCTATTAGTTAATTGAACATTATGTATTTCCTGTAGTTTTTGCGTTGTGGCGGGAACAATTGGAAGTAATGTGATGTATACATGCACTGGCTTCATCCTCAAATAATATGTCCTCTTGTGTCCTATCATATGTTGGTGCTCTGGATAAAGCATCAGTGGTTGATAGGCTCTTCCCTGAGACATGGGATTTGGAGTAGCTGTATCTCATTAATCTCATCCTGAATCTTTGAATTCTGGGAGATAGATCCTCAAGGTGTTTGGAACTCAACAAGTGAACAGGTGGTTTGTAATCAGTTTCAATTCAGAAATTTAGTCTCAAATAAATAATCATTTTTTCACATGCCCAAGTAACTGCAAGACATTCTTTCTCAATTTTGGCATACCTCTGTTCAGTTTCTGAACATGACCTTGAGGCATAAGCTATTGGGTGCCAATAACCACTTGAATTTTTCTGCAGAAGAATGGCTCCTAACCGTATGAAGATGCATCTGCTGAAACGTTTGTTTCACAATTTGGGTTATAATATGCCAAAACAGGGGTACTGCTAAGATCATGTTTTATATCATTGAAGGCCTTTTCCTGTTCGGATCCCAAAACCCACTCATTGGATTTATTTAGCAAGTCCCTAATGGGTTTCATTTTTTCAGCTATGTCAGATGAAATTTTTTTTAATTGATTGATCATGCCTATGAACTTCTGACCTCTGATACATTTTGGGGAGTCTGAATGTCCCTAAATGCCCTGGTTTTATCTGCATCTGCCCTTATACCATGAGGGCCTATTATGTGGCCTACAAATTTTACTGAAGTTTTTGAAAATTCACATTTCTCATTAAAAGATATACCAGCTTTCTCAATGGCTGACAGTTCAGATTTCAGGTGATTATCGTGTTCTGTCTCAGATTAGTGCCATAAACTAATATGTCATCCAATTGACACAAAACACCATCAATACCCTCAATGACCTGTGACATGCATTTTTGATAGTACTCAGGTGCAGATGAAATTCCAAATGGTAATCGGTTGAAACAAAAGTGTCTGAAAGGTGTGATAAATGAGGTCAAATGTTGCAACTCTGGTGCCAATGAGATTTGCCAAAACCCAGAGTTCACATCTAATTTACTGAAAACCCTTCAACCAGCCAGCTGACCCAGAGTTAAATCTACACTAGGAATGGGGTGATTTTCTCATAAAACTGACCCACTGAGTTTAGTTAAATCCACGCAAATTCTGACCTTCCCATTACTTTTGGGCACCACAACCATTCCAGCACACCAGTCAGTTGGTTGATCTACACAGGAAATGATGCCTAATTGTTACATTTCTTGCAGCTCTGCTTTAACTTTTTTCATTAACAGTTTAGGCACTTTTCGCAGTACAATTAAAGAATATGGCACTGCACCAGGTCTCAGTTTTATCTTGTATTCCCACAGAGTTTTTCCCAGTCCAGTGAACACACTTGGGTACATTTTCTGGTACTTGTCTTCTACTTTGGTTATACGCTCCACAAATCCCCAAGGCCTCTATGGCTGATCTGCCAAGTAATGACTGTCTCAAATCTTTTACAATGTATATATCTTGCAACGAAACGATATTCCTACTTTTGAGTTTACATCTTATCTTTCCAGGGACAGTTAATTTCTTCTGTCCTGGTCCACAAAAAATTTTATCTGTTTTTAATAGTTTCTGTCCATTCAGTTTGGCATATAGCTGTTCGGTAATTACATTAACATCTGCTCCAGTGTCAATTTTCATAGGCGTTGTCTGCCTGCTAATACAAATATTTATAATCCACAGTTTTGTGCCAGATTCGATTACAGCCAAGAATCTGTATTGCGCATTGTCTTCAACCTCCGAGACTTGCTTCTGTAATCTACAAATTTTAGCATAGTGTCCCTTTTTAAAATAATGGTTACACACAGCATCTCTAGCAGGACATTTGTCTCTTGCATGTTGAAATTTTCCACACCTATCACACTTATTGAGATATGGTTTTGTCTGCACATGGGAAACTCTACTGTATTTCCATGGTTTTGCCTGTGAGTTTTGAGTAATTTTGGTTCTATATTTGTTTTGAACAGTTCTGTTTTGTTGATACCTGGACCTGCTTTCATTCTAATAGTGTCGGTGTTTAAATTTGGACCGTTTGAAGCTTCACCTCAAATTACAGGCTGCTGCTTCTGGATTGCTTCACTATTCCAAGCTCAAGTAACAGCAGTTTCCAATGTCAATTCACTGTCTAACGGTAGTTTCTCCGATAAGCGCTGATCTCTGAGACCAACTGCAATCCTATCCCGTATCAACTCATCATGGAGTGCACCAAAATTGCAGTGTTCTGCTAAAGTGTATAAAGCATAAAAGTGTCAACAAATTCACCTTCCTCTTGCACTCGTTGGTTGAACTTAGCACGTCCAAATATTGTATTCCTCTTCTTTATGAAGTATTTCTCAAACTTTTCCTTCACTGTGACATAAGTCTTCTTTTCATCTGCGCTTAGCTGGAAAGATGCAAATGTGTCATCTGCTTGTGGTTCAATGGAGTAAATTAATGTGTTTACTTGGGCATCCCCATCTTTCTTATGGAGTCCTTATGTCAGCCTGAAGAGTTCAAACCTCTGGATCCATTTCTTCCATGAATCTGGATTAGAAAATGGGAACTTGTCTGGCATAGAAACTTGGAAGGTCGCCATCCAGAAATATGCAATTGGAACTATACTTCGGTGTTAACTGTACTTCAATCCGAATTGTATTCCTGCTGATACTAATTCGATTTATACTTGATTGGCAATCTGGTTCTGGTTGCTTCTCTGGCCACTTCTGACACCGTGTTATGTTTTTGAGGTCCGAATCAATCGACCATTTACATATTAGGATTCCTTTATTGTTATTCTATATACAGGTACAGAAGGAGAGCAAAATGTGCGTGTTAAGAGAATTGATAGCTAAACCTTGTCATATTATTTTAGGGAGTACACAGTCTCGCATAGCAGAACCACAGAATGTCATATATCATAATTAGTGTAACGTTACGACTCTAGCAGTATGTAAGAATGTACAAGAAAGAACCTTTGTCGATAAACGAATGACTAACACTGCAGACTAATCATCGAAAAAATCCATTATCAACTACAATTTCAAAGTTGACGATTATGGATATTCATCACTATTTTACTGATGAATTATCAGTTATTACTCTCCTCCCCATTGTGCTCGTAAGAATTGTCAAGAGGCTGTAGAATATCAAACTACATTGTAATTGATATGGGAAAGAAGTACAAAGATACAACACATGACACCAGGTCTAGCATTCCAGAAAGTATTGGAGTACAAATAATTACCCTTCGCAGTTGGCCAAAGAGTGCAACTACCTTCTTAAATCCCAATGCAACTATTATTAGACTCTTAACCACCTCAGGTCCAATCTTGAGCCTAGACTCAGGTTTGGGCCTGAGATGGTCAAGAGTCTGAATTTTCCTCGGAGAGCAATAGGCATGCAGCATACCTGCAAGCTTAAAAAATGTCCAGTCCGAGGAACAAATGACCAAAAATATTATTTTCTATATAGTTGTTTCTAGAGGACACTGATAATGATTAAAGTCAACTTTAATCGATTACTCTTCAAAAGTTGATCACAAAATTTCATATTAGTGCCAGCCCTATTGTTGGTGCCATTCAACAGGCCCTCGTTTAGTGACACTTCCAGGTAATTTGGTGCAGCCTTCTACTATGAACAATTCAGTGACTCTTCCTACTGTTTTCCCCAGTTTACAGGTGAATGGCATTCAACTTTCTGCCTCTTTTGACAGGTCTCATAACTCTGATGTACAATTTATCTTCCAGTCAATTTCTCAGACAGCCAATCTTTTATCTAAACTGAAAGAGCAAATATGGTCCTATGAGTGTGTCAATTTGGCCTCTTTAGTGCCCCAACAGGCAGCACAGAAGTCAGAGATGTAAGCAATGGTCCACCTCAGATGTTTCAGGGCACTCCATCTATTTTGTGTCCTCACGATGCAAAAAGTTATCACCTCGATTCACCAGTGGCTTATTGCCTTTCAGGTGTATATTGACATGTTGAGAGAAATATTTCTGGATCAAGCCTAATTCTTGATCAAATATCAGGGTCAATGTGATTAAAAATTCCCAAATTATAATTATTCTACCTGAAAAAGATCTGCAGAAATATCTTAACCATAACAAAGTAACACTTTGAAAAGTTTCATGGAATTAATTTGAACAAAGCCCTATACTATATTTGTTTCTCAAACCCCTAACTAAATCAGGGGCATTTCATTAAACAGAAGTTTCAAAAGCAATAAAAGCAATAAAACTTTCAGTTGACACTCATCTTTGGGGTGCTCCCTCTGAGAGCTTCCCATGTATCAGTGTCTGGTATGTATTTATTTATTGGGACTTGACAGGTCGAGTGCAAGAAGCCACTATCATTGCTCTCTTGAAAAGTGATGAAAGCCACTTTACTGACTTTACACGTATGAATTACCTTTGTTGATTGCTTGCCAGTAGCAAGAAAAATGTTAAGGCACTCTCCAATAAATTGTAAAAAAACAATTATTTATGAACAAAATCTTGCTAAATTGAGGAGCAACATGCTTGTGGCGTGGTATCTTTGGAAAACTAGAAGCACTGTCACAGTGCCGAAGCTCGACAATTCATGCAATGCCGATGATATTTTGAAACTCATTGGTGACAAAAAACCTTGTTGGTGACAGAAATTATCCCAATGACATGCACTATTGAGAGGCCAGGGCGTAGACATCACAAAGATACACTTGCATACCAAGTATGCTTTCATTCCATCAAGTATTTTAGGAGTTATGGTGTTTTTTAAACTCATTGGTGACAGACAGACCGACCGACAGACAGACCGACATTGCCACATATACAGCTGCTCGTTGCAGCTAAAAATACTCATTTTACAAACCGACTTGAAAATAATTCAGCACTCTATTATTGAATAACACTTATTATTTATTTATTAGGGTTTAATGACACTTTAACAGCCAAGGTCATATTGTGTTGGTGACAGTTTTACTGCTGGAGGAAGCCGGAGTACCCAAGAGAACCACCAAGCAATGTCAAGCAGCTGCAAGCTCCCCAACATCGTAACTCCGCACTGCAGCACAGGCAGGGTTAGATTAGGTGAAGACATGTGCACCATCGACGTGCAGTACGCCTTAGTACACAGCATCATCGTGCCCACAAATGGGCAATCAGGCTTAAGTGCCTTGCCCAAGGACACAATGCGGTAGTCCGAATCACTCAGACGGTCACTCAGACGGTCACTCATCCACGGACCAACCAGGCTCAACTTTGCTTAACTGCTGCGATCTGACGAGAATTGGTTACCGCAACACTACTGCGCCCCCTAACAACACTTTCTACAGCCAGGGTCATACTGTGTCAAGACAGTTCTAAGGCTGGAGAAAGCCAGAGTTCCAGATAGAACCACCAAGCTGTGGAAAGCAACTGTCAGATTTTGCAACTTACTAACTCAGCACAAGCAGGTGAGCATTGACTGAAGTCAAGTGTACCAATGACATGCAGCATACCTTTGTGCATCGTGTAGCACATGGGCAATCAGGATTAAGTGCCTTGCCCAAGAACACACTGCAGTTACCACTGGTCGGGATCACACTGTGGACCCTTTGGTTTGAAGTCCAATGCCCTAACCACTTGGCCACCATGCTTTTTATCACTGTCTGGGGAAGGTGCTATTGCAGTAGATAAAAGTACTGAATTTACAGATAATAATACACCACAGCATTTTAGTACAGCTTTTGACCAAGAACAAGCCAAGCAATTATCAACATATTTTTGATGGTCTTTCACCAGAAAGTCTGATTTTCTAATGCAATTTTAAGGGCCTGGAACTTCAATTTTAACATTCAAGCACTTTTAAGCTCTTTTAAGAAGCTACACAAACCCTGTACAAAGAGAAATAAATCTCTGTATTTTCACTTTTGAAGATAAACTTATTACATGATACACTGCAGAAAAAGGCCATTCCCAACAGTGGATCATATCACAGCATATCATCAGCAAAATAAAAGATACTCAAGGAATGTTCTTGCATAGCTAACTAGTGCCAATCAGATTTACCAAGGATCTTAATTGGTACAGTGATAGAATTTGAGAAGCATACAGTTGGACTTTATTAAAAGTGCAGGTGCTTTCATTTATTTGTGCTCAATGTCTGGCAATTTGTAAAAATTGGGCTTAAAGGATAGCATGCCTATTAGAAGGGATTAAAGCAGCCTACTTTAGTATTGCGATGGCACATTTTCTTTTAACTTAAGAATATGTCATTCTCAAAGGCCTATTTATTTATTTATTTATTTATTTATTTATTTATTTATTTATTTATTTATTTATTTATTTATTTATTTATTTATTTATTTGTGTTTAAGGTCACACATTTCTGCACAATAACAATGGATAATTGTGACTGCAACAAGGATATAAAGTCAGGTCTGTGTATCGGTTATACCCATGTTTCCCATTTAAGAGTACTTCCATCCCAAGCATTGGTGATAAGTCCTATTTTACCATGAAAACAGTCAACAAGCACTGCTTCACTTCCCATGGTTACCACAAGAAAAAGTACCAACTTGGAGGGCTCGCAAAACATTTCTGAGGCTGATCACAGGGCCTATCAGCCTCAGCTTGAACAAACTGTACAGCCTAATACTCTTAGCATCTTCTTCATTTTGATTTGGAAGCAAATGATCTTTGTTTATAGGAATTTATAGTGTTACAAAGTATTGGAGAGTGCCTATCGCATCCCCTTCTTTGTGGGAACATACCAACAGCCAGTACAAAGACATACTCACATGAGTCATCATTAGCACTTATAAACCTTAAAAACAATGGAGAAAAACTCACAAACTCCTTCTGTACAGAGAAAGAAGAGCTTATCAAACTGATCCAGTCCCCTCTAAATCATATCACTTAACTGGTAGAGTGCTGAATTATTTTTAGCCATCAAATCTTGTACACCTGTCTTTGCCTTATTACAGTTTATGGGAGAGTGCCTATGGGCACTCTCCCATAAATTGTAACAAGGCAAACCCTTACAGACTAAATAATATCACTTCAAAGACAATACAAAGCACATGCACTAAATATGAGCCTTCAAGCTGTGGTACCCGCATTTGAGAATAAAGCCCAAATAAGGGCTTCCAGCACTCTACCAGTTAAATAGTTCATAAGGTAGCTAAATGGTAGCCTGGAAGGCTGATTAGAGGATAAAATGATAAGATAAAGAGACAATATACAAGGCCCCAAGACACACCGCTTTTTCTAGTAAACAAAACAATTACAGTTCAGCCAACATTGCATTTGTTGTTTCAGTAAAAACAGCTATTTCAAAGGCAAATTTTTAAATAGATTTACCACAGTTGTACTATTATCAGACAAATTCATTAAGTACTTGTATTTTCAAAAGACTGGAAAAATAATATTTGTGTGAAAGATACTCTCTCAAAACAACTCAAAGTATAAATGAATTAAAAACAAAGTAAGAACTGTAACGCTGTTGAAAAATGTGGGCATTTTTTTATAATATGTGCAGGAGCGGCTTGTCATAAGGATTTTATTTATTTATTTTATTGGGGTTTTAAGGTCACATACTTATGCATAATGGCTAATCGTGAATGTGACAGTTTTACGGGTGGAGGAAGCCGGTGTACCCGGAGAGAACACCGAGCAACGACAAGCAACTGTCAGCTCGTCAACATTCTAACTCTGTTAAAGCTCCGCTCAAGCAGGGTTACAGCGGTTGAAGACATGTGCACCATCGGCATGCAGTGCGCCTTAGTACACAGCATCATCGTGCCCCATGTAGGCAACCGGGATAAAGTGCCCTACCCAAGGACACAACGTGTGTCGTCCCAGACGGGGATCGAACTCAGGACCTCTAGCATAGAAGTCCAACAGTCTACCACTGAGCCACCGTGCTCCCCTGTCATAAGGATACCTCACATAGAATTTTATTGAAATCCATTCTCTAACTGGTAAGATAACACTGTGGATGAATGCACAAATGGATGGACAGACACAGATGGACAGACAGATGGATGCATGTCATTCAGTATACCCCAATTCTCTTTGAGAGTGGGGAGAAAAGTAAATCTATGGAATGTACAAGATCATAAATTAAAGTGTCAATGACAATATGTGCCTTAATTTGACTGTGTGTAGTGTTTGATGAAAAGGATAAGGCTCAATGTTTATGAAATGATTATGAAATAAGACAAGAATTGTGATAATTGAGAATATGTTAATTTCTGTTCCCAATATGCTGTTTTCAATAAGAATGATCTTGAGGTGTAGACTGTACTAAAGAATTTACGCCTGGGTTAATGTGGCCCTCACAGTTAATGTATGTCAACCAAAGTTACCCAGTTAGAGTAAATCATTCCAAAACGAGTCATCCTACCAAGTTACAATGAAATCCCTTCATAAATATAACTCGTAGACTTTGCTAAAGGAATCTAGGTCATGTGATGGTCCGGCGGTCACGGATGACCAATCATGACCAAAATAGGAAGTCTCATCTAGATATCATACCAAGTTATCCTACCAAGTTACAATGAAATCCCTTCATAAAAACCAACCTGTAGACAGTGCTAAAGGAATCTAGGTAACGTGACCAGGCGTCAGTAACTGCTGACCTATAGTGACCAAAATAGGCCAGTATCATCTAGATATCATACAGAGGTATCCTTCCAAAGTTACAATGAAATCGCTTCATAAACATGAACTATAGAGTGTGCTAAACAAATCTAGGTCACATGCCTGGGTGGCCACGGTTGACCGATCACGACCAAAAGAGGACGTTCTCATCTAGACATACCGAGTCATCCTACCAATTTACAGGGAAATCCCTTCATAAAGGCAAGTTGGAGACTGTGCTAAAGGAATCTAGGTAACATGCCCCTGAGGCCATCACGGTTGACTGAACCCAACCAAAATAGGGCATTCTCATATAGGCATTATATGGAATCATCCTACCAAATTACAATGAAATCTCTTCATAAATACAACCTGTAGAGTGTGATAAAGGTTTTCTGGTTTCAGACCAGCACAGCCATCACGGTTGACCGATCGCGACCAAAAGGGGTTGTTTTCATCTAGACATTCTAAAGTCATCCTACCAAGTTACAATGAAATCCCTTCATAAATACAAGCTGTAGCCTGTGTTAAGGGTTTTCGAATTTCGGGCCCACGCAGTCGGCACGGTTGACCGATCGTGACCAAAAGGGGACAATCGCATCTAGACATGACCTCGTGATGATCGGACAAGAACTATGGGGTGTAGCCTATGCTAAAGAAAATGTGAACAGACTCACAGACTTCTGCACGCGTGATGGCAATAGCTTATCTTGACTGCCAAGTTAACCTAAACAAGAGGCCAAAGGGGGCCTGAGGCGCTCACCTGACATGGTAGCCTAAATATCAACCCAGAGAATTGATTTCAACAAGTTGCATCTGCTCCTCCTAAGAAAAGCTTACACCAAATATCAAAAGATTCTGACCAGTGGATCTAAAAAAAAAAGATTTTTAAAGAAATATTCCTCATATTGAACTAAGTTATAATTCAGGCTCCCACAGGGAGCCCTTATATGAACCCAGAAACTTGGCTTTAACAAACTTGAATCTTACCCCCTAAGGATGCTGCATAAAAAATATCAAAAGCATTCATCTGCTGGATCTGAAGAAGATTTTTAAAGAAAATTCCTCATTTGAACTAAGTTGTCATTCGGGCTCCTATAGTGAGCCCAAATATGAACCAAGGGACTTGGCTTGGACAAAGTTGAATATCACCCCCCTAAGGTTTCATCATGCCAAATATCAAAACATTCTGACTGCTGAATCTGAAGAAGATTTTTTAAGAAAAATTCCTCATATTGACTAAGTTGTAATTTGGACTCCCACAGGGAGCCCAAATATGGACCCAGGGACTTGGCTTTAACAAACTTGAATCTCCCCCCTAAGGATGCTACACAACACATATCAAAACATTCCGACTGCTGGATCTGAAGAAGAAGATTTTTTAAGAAAATTCCAAATATGGACCTAGGGACATGGCCTGAACAAACGTGTCCACCCCCCCCCCCCCCCCCCCCCCCCCCCAAGGATGCTGCAATCCAAATATCAAAACATTCCGACTGCTGGGTCTGAAGATGATGATTTTTAAAGAAAATTCCTCATTTTGAACTAAGTTATAATTCGGGCTACCACAGTGAGCACAAATATGAACCCAGGGACTTGGCTTGAACAAACTTGAATCTCACCCCCCTAAGCATGCTGCATACCAAATATCAAAAGATTCTGCCTGCTGAATCTGAAGAAGAAGATTTTCAAAGAAATTTGCCTGAAATGCACTAAGTTCAAATTTGGGCTTCTATAGTGAGCCCAAATATGAACCCAGGGAGACAATTTGAACAAACTTGAATCAGATCCACCCCACAATCTTCCATACCAAATATCAAAAGATTCTGCCTGCTGGATCTGGAGAAGAAGATTTTTTAAGAAATTTGCCTGAAATGCACTAAGTTCGTACGAGCTTCTATAGTGAGCCCAAATATGAATCCAGGGGGCCGATTTGAACAAACTTGAATCAGATCCACTCCACAATGTTCCATACCAAATATCAAAAGACTCTGCCTGCTGGATCTGGAGAAGAAGATTTTTTAAGAAATTTGCCTGAAATGCACTAAGTTCGAATTCGGGCTCCTATACTGAGCCCAAATATAAACCCAGGGGGCCGATTTGAACAAACTTGAATCAGATCCACCCTACAACGTTGCATACCAAATATCAAAAGATTCTGCCTGCTGGATCTGGAGAAGAAGATTTTTTAATGTTTTTCCCATTGCCTTCAGTGTTAAAAAGTGCTGACTCAGCACTTTTTCAAAGTCCCGAAACTGTACCCTATGATAAAACCGATGGCAATTTTTTTTTACCAATCCTTTCTGTTGGTCCTAAGGAAGCTTCACACCAAATAAAATTTCTCAGTGCTGTGCAGTTTTGGAGATATGGGCATTTTAATTTTTTTCTATTTTTAGGTCCTGCGGTTCCCACGGGGCTATGGGAAAAAAACATTCTGCATAAATTAGGTACTTATGACCCAATAAGCCCTCACATAAAATTTGGTTCAAATCAGCCTCTCGGTTCGGAAAATAGAAATTTTAGCGGGGCCAAAAATTTTGCCTCTCCCATAACAACGCCAAATATAGCCCATCAAACTTCTCTTG
The DNA here is from genome assembly GCA_031216915.1 of Pictodentalium vernedei. Classification (NCBI taxonomy): domain Eukaryota; kingdom Metazoa; phylum Mollusca; class Scaphopoda; order Dentaliida; family Dentaliidae; genus Pictodentalium; species Pictodentalium vernedei. The sequence continues at coordinate 212,874,767 of CM062293.1, forward strand.
AACAAATCTAAGTCTACACCTTAAAAGGAAGCTGCATACCATATATCAAGTCTCTGCTACTGCTGGTTCATGAGAAGAAGATTTTCAAAGATTTTGGTGCCCCTTGGGGGCATGGCACCACCCAAGAGGAGCGGCAACTTCACTTGAACAAATCTGAATTGGCATTGGGTAATAAACATTTACCCAACATTTGAATAAAATTGGGCTAGTGGTTTTGAAGGAGAAGTCGATAATGTAAAGTTAATGCCGGATGACGACGGACGACGGACAGAATCTGATCATTAAAGCTCCCACTGAGCTTCGCTCAGGTGAGCTAAAAAAAACAATAAACCAATTAATGTTTCTTGGTGTCCCATTCACATTATGAAAAGAACACAGATTTTCCTTGCTATTTTAGGGAATGCATCCAGGCTCCACCAAAATGGAAATTTACTGTCATTGTGAGAAGTGGGGCATTTGGTAAATGTTAACTGAATAAAAAAACTTAAAATATGTTGAGAAATCATTTACCCAATACCCATTGTTTATATATAGACCTCAGTACATACAAGAGGCATTTAATCTATTATATCATGTTCGACAGAACTCTGTGAGCTCTGTCAAATAACATATGATAAAATAAATGCTCAGTTTGTCTCTAGAATAAAGGAAATTGTATAAATGCTCAGTTTGTCTCAACAATACAAGACAGTTGCCAAATCTCTTAATATAATCCTCCAGTTAATTGAATAATTATCTTAACTGAAATAGTTACAGCTTCAAGAATTTTTTCTGAACAGTGAGAGTTGCTAAACTTTTGTGCATGTTATGGTACTGCTGAAAACTCTGACATTCTGACAGTGAATTAGGTATCAACTATGAGGATCTATGAGGACCGATATGGATCAATTTCCTAGTTGAGCTGAAATATTTCACCACATTTGACAAGCATTCCTCAATTTTTAAGGGTATCCCACTAGCAATTACATTACATGCAAAGCAGTAAAAATGCAGGGAGCCAAAAAACAAATTTTATTTCTATCCAGGTTTTAACAAGTGATGACGCAAAGCTGTCACTTGGATACAAGCAACTTTCTGGGTTGGTCCTTTATGTGACTATTAGTTTACCATGAATGCATTAATTAAATCAAAGGTTTTTGCATGTTGTTGGGGCTGTGGGGTAAACTAACCCCTTATGACCCCTTTATCGGTACAATGGTAATCCTCCATGTCCAGCAGACATGAAAGAGCAGAAGCAAAGGAGTAAGAAAGCCACCAGGACACAGTCTGCCATCACGCCAGGCATTCTGTAGTAGTTGTTTCTCTGTAGATTCTTCAGATATGTAGTCCGCCATCTGTTGTGTTGCTCTGAACTACTCGCTGCCTTCATTGACAAAGTATAGACTGTCTCCGGCAGTTTCAAGTTTACCATGTCAATCAATTCAGTCTTAATATATGCACCTCAGAAATAACCAGCGACAAAACTTGTTTATCATACTCACCTTTTCTGAGTCGTAATTGAAAAGCCAACAGTTTCTAATGACTGCCGTAATCTTGCAAACTCGTGTTCCTCATCAATGCCATCCACAGTGTAACAATCACTCTGTAAAGTATATTAACACTTTTCATTAACCATTGTGGTGAGTCATAACGATTCTGAGTTTTCTTGTCGGATAACAAACATATTTTGCAATATCTGAATTTTTTTTTAGAAACTCAAGTTATGGCTTTTGTTCCCATACAGCCACAAACAGCATCTTTTATATTGTGCTGAAAAAGTGGACCCAACTGTATTCTTCCTTGAAAACTCAAGTGGTAGGAAGGCTGCATTTATCTTGATAGTGTTTTTACATCAATATGAACTTATTTATTGGTGTTTAAGGTCACATATTTCTGCACAATGGCTAATCATGACCACAACATGGAGATGAAGCAAAGTTTAGTCAACTGTTTATACCTATGTTGCCCATATCAGAGGACTTCCACCCCAAGCATTGGTGACTGGGTTCTATTTTACCAGTAAAACAGAGCTTATTTACCACAGTAAACAAGCACTGCTTCAATTTCTGGGATACCCACAGGGAAGTTACATCATTGTTGGCTGTCTGAACAGGCAGCCAACCATAATGTAGAAACACTGTTAAGTCATCTGCAACTGTGTACATGTATATACAGTAGTTATTAACACAAAATTAATCTGAGGATGAAGGGTTAAACAGCTCTGACGTGATTTGATGAAAAATTCATTGGAGTTTCACATCAATAAATTAAGAGGCTTTCTCATATTTATAGGGGTATATTTTGTTACCAAGTGCGTGTGCCTGTTACCAAGTGCCTGGATTATAACTCCGCTAGTTAACAGAATATTGTTGTGCTGGGCAGGCAATGAGTTAATCCTTTTATAACAAATCTTGATGCTTACTTCTTTTCCTGCCCAGTACAATAACAAACCTGTTAAGTAATCATCATATAATTTTGTTAACAGAATATAGCCCTACAAATATGAGTAATTGTCCTTATCAATCATTTCTTGATTTAAGACTTTACTGATTTTTTCATCAAATCAAGCCATGGCTGCTTTACAGCAGCCATAGCATAATTTAATGAAAAATTCATGAAATACTTAGCAGGTTAAGAGTTAAACAACAATTTTTCTGAAAAGACTAATAATAAGTTTTCATTCTAACCTTACAAAATACAGCCTACAATTCCATCACTGGACGATGACTTGATTACTCTAGCATATATCATAGAACAAAAGTAAAACTACTGGGTTGTTAACACTGCAAAGGTACGTTCCCAGAAATTCAGAAAATTTTGATAGCTCCCACGCACACATCACACCAAAGCTACATATGAAATCTGCAAAAAGCAGGTGAGAGATGTGGCCTGTAGGGTGTGCTAATGGAATTGTTGACAATTTGTATGCCAAATCAAGATGGCTGCTGTTGGCCATGTTTTTCAATGAAATTCAGAAGAATTTGACAGATCCCATTTAGATATGACACCAAAGCTACATATGAAATCTGAAAAAGTTCGGGTGAGAAATTTGGTCTGTAGGGTGAGCTAATGGAACTGTTGACATTTTTTATGTGCCAAATCCAGAATGGCAGATGGCGGCAATGTTTTTCAACAAAGTTCAGAAAAATTCAAAAGCTCCCATCTAGACATCACACCAAAGCCACATATGAAATTTGAAAAAGATCGGGTGAGAGACGTGGACTGTAGGGTGTGCTAAAGGAATTTGTGGATGGACAAAGGAATGGACGTACGTATGTACGTACGGCAGATCGCAACCCATCCCAATAGATCATACTTGATGTCAAGTTGAGCTAATTATACTTGACGTTGTCAAGTTGAGCTAATCATACTTGACGTAGTCAAGTTGAGCTAAAAAGAATAATTTTTGTTTGTATGTATGATATCTGAAACTAGGGATAAGTGAAACAAGTGTCATAGGTACCTAATATTTTAAAAAATGCCGCTCAGGATCACCGATCCAATGTCGAGTTGTGACAACAGTTCCTCGCACCAAGGCCAACACACCTATGAAGTTTCATGACTCTAGGTTGAACCACTATCAAGTTCTCATCCGGAAACCAATTGTTGCGATATACTATGTTCATGGTCACTGTGACCTTGACCTTTGACCTGGTGAGTCCAACATCAATAGGGGTCTTCCTTGCACCAAGGCCAACACGCCTGTAAAGTTTCATGACTCTAGGTTGAACCACTATCAAGTTATCATCCGGAAACCAATTGTTGCGATATACTATGTTCAAGGTCACTGTGACCTTGACCTTTGACCTGGTGAGTCCAAGATCAATAGGGTTCTTCCTCGCACCAAGGCCAACACACCTATGAAGTTTCATGACTCTAGGTTGAACCACTATCAAGTTATCATCCGGAAACCAATTGTTGCGATATACTATGTTAAAGGTCACTTATTTGTTCGGGAAGTAGAAATTTGAGAACCTCACAGGGAAATCAGAAGTTTGTGGACCACTGATGTATTTATTTATTTATGTTTAAGGTCACATATTTATGCACAATGGCTAATCATGACCGTGACAGTTTTACGGGTGGAGGAAGCCGGAGTACCCGGAGAGAACCACCGAGCAACGACGAGCAGTTGCCAGCTCCCCAACATCGTAACTCCGCACTGCAGCACAGGCAGGGTTAGATTGGTTGAAGACATGCGTACCATCGACGTGCAGTACGCCTTGGTACACGGCGTCATCGTGCCCCCACGTGGGCAATGGAGATGAAGTGTCTTGCCCAAGGACACAACGCGGTTGCCGCAGGTGGGATTTGAACCGTGGACCTCTTGGCTTGCAGCCTTCACCTCTACCTACTGAGCCACCGCACTCCCTATGGACCACTGATAGACTACATGGTGGTCCATGATCTGCTGATTTACTTGTCAGTTTATTAAGGTTCCACCGATCTAGCAAGTAAGATAATAGACAGATGTGCTGAATTACCGAAGCTCTCAGGTCACCAGTCTATTTCTGTTTGGAATTTGATGCTATTATGGACTGTTTATTTACCCACTTTTGTAGAAAATGGCATGAAGATGACTTCATGTAATGTGATGTGCATTTAGTTATAAAGATATACAGGTGTTCTTTCCTGCCCCCACTATAGATATTCCAATTAATATATATGAATGAGGGGCGCGGTGGCTCAGTTGGTAGAGGTGCAGGCTGCAAACCGAGAGGTCCTCGGTTCGAATCCCACCTGTGGCAACCGCATGTGTCCTTGCGCAAGACACTTCACCCCCATTGCCCACGTTTGGCACGGTGACGCTGTGTACTAAGGTGTACTGCACGTCGATGGTGCACCTGTCTTCAACCAATGCTAACCCTGCTTGTGTGGAGCTGGTATGCTGGGAAACTGACAGTTGCTCGCTGTTGCCTGGTGGTTCTCTCCGGGTACTCCAGCTTCCTCCACCCGTAAAACAGTCACGGTCATGGTTAGCCATTGTGCAGAAATATTTGATCTTAACCACCAATAAATAAATAAATAAATAAATAAATAAATAAATAAATAAATAAATAAATATGTATGAATTTAATTCCCCTTGAAAACATCATGATATTAACATAATTTGTGGAACTACGTGGCATAATCATAAAACTATAGCTGTGGTGAGTCTTCATTTCTGATAGTGATGTCATCAAAATATCAATCAAATCAAGTCTCGATGGATTAACATTTCTTGATTTGAATCGCAGAAATGTTTCTGATTCTGTCTGAAATACATCAGTTGGTCAGAAAAGCAAATGGTAGGTTCGCTTTTCCAACCAATTGAAATATTCTAGATATGTGAATCCAAACATAGGTGATGACTTATTTGAGGACTAGACTGGTGCCAGACCATAACTGCCACCAAATTTCTTACAGAAATGAGACTGGTGGCTTGTGAGCTTATGTATCATCTTGCAAGTATTGGAGGCATGGACTAGGGCCCTGTATAGCTTCGAAATTCTATTCAATTCAAAATCATCCTGATGATTCAAGTCAGGCTGATTCAAAAATTTTTAAATCATCAAGATGTTCTCAAAATCCAACAAATTGTCTCCACTTGAACTCTTGTTCTATAATCAGGTCTCCTGTACAGGAGGCCTGATGGCAGAAGAGTTCAAGGAGGTTTCACTTGTGCAACTATTTTGATTCCAATCTCGAATACTCTTTTCTGATTGGTTTGTCCAAACAGAATCAAATATAACACTTGAGTGGTGATGTACAGGTGGCCTGATGACAGAAGAGTTCAAGGAGGTTGCACTTCTGAAACTATTTTGATTCCAATCTCGAATACTCTTTTCTGATTGGTCTGTCCAAACAGAATCAAATATAACACTTGAGTGGTGATGTACAGGTGGCCTGATGGCAGAAGAGTTCAAGGAGTTCCACTTCTGAAACTATTTTGATTCCATTCTGGAATACTCCTCTTTTCTGATTGGTTTGTCCAAACAGAATCAAAAATATATAACACTTGAGTGGTGATGTACAGGTGGCCTGATGGCAGAAGAAGAGTTCAAGAGGAGGTTCTACTTCTAAAACTATTTTGATTCCATTCTGGAATATTTTTTGATTGGTTTGTCCAAACAGAAGCAATTATAACACTTGAGTGGTGACTGGCAATACTTATGAATATAAGAAAGCAAATTATGTAACTTGAAGAGCCATGAGATTTGATTTGATTCAATTCAAAATCCTCTGCCTGAATAGGTTTGGGATTTGATTCCAGGGGCGGACTGTGCCAAGACAAGTTACCAGGAAATGCACCCAGGGGAGGGGGTGGGGAGGTGGGGCAACAGATCCGGGGAAAATTTTGATTTTTCAAACTGACAGAACGCTTTTTCCTTGTATCAGAATGATGAAATGCAGACTAGACTGCTGGTATAACGAAATGTCTCTATGTGGAGTTCCAGTGGCAGTCTATGCAATCTGATCCATTTTGCCTGTTGGTCAGTTTTACAGAATTTCATGGACTAACACGTGTTGGGCTGCATCAATGTTGGGGTCCCAGAGGGACCCCAATGGGGGGGGGGGGGGGGAGGGGCACCAGAAGTTTTCCCAGTGGATCGGATGGCCAGTCTGCCTCTGTTTGATTCAACATGAAATTTGAGATCGGCACGGCCACAACATGGACAGTAGCACACACCTTAACTTTCCACCTTGCATTTATTAGGACACAGAGCAAAAAAAAAAAATTATTGAATAAGTGAACATTTTCATTTTTTCTACAAAACAAAGCTTTTGACAATTCACAATTTTGACGAGCATATTGTAATGAGGGGGTCATAAGCCATGTTTTTATATTGTAATGAGGGGTCATAAGCCATGTTTTCAGGGCAAAACAAGTGAAAATATCAAAATCTGAATGGTGATTTTTGTGAATAGTGCTTACGAGACATGGACATTGCATTAGTTCGAGTTAAAATGTCTCCTAAATCTCTAAAAGTCAAGTGACTTAATACGTACATAGATAGTATCAGACTAGCAGTTTGTTTGAAAGCTGATGGTGAATCTTATTGTAAAGTTTACCTTTGCTTATTAATCACTCTTGTATAACACTGTTGGAATGAACAAGCTGTGCAATTTCTAACAGCATGTCACTTTACCCATTGTGGTTTGGAGAGTTTCAAGCAATTTTTGTCAAGCCAGTACAACCAAAGTCATGTGAGTTTGAATGGGTTACTGATAAAATCTTGGCTACCAGGAAATAGTAGATGTGGTCAAAGTCAGCACTAGACCCTTAACTGGCCATAAGTGTTACCCCCTAGAACACAGAGATCAACTTCACAAGCTGCAAATTTTTCCATAATACAACCGGGAATTTACGCAATTCAATCTTCTAATCAAGCTCTGTCAAACAAAATTGAATTGTTTACACTCCTCAATGCATTATGGGAAAACTTAGAAGATTGAAATTTGGATATTTCAACATTAGAGATCATCAAAAATTTGCGAGAATACACTGCGACAGATGGTAAAAATGAGACAACTTCCAAATCTATACAGGACAATAACTCTGACAAAAATACTCTGAATAATACCTGTATCAAACATGGGGCTAGGCATCAATACAATGCACTTTGATACAAACATGATGCCATTCACACAACTACTTTAAAAATTAGTGAGGTTAAAAACTTGTTGGTCACTCACCAATCAACCAACTGACCAAGTGATAGACATGCCGACCAACCAACCAACCAACCAACCGACTGACCAATATTGTAACATATAGAGCTGTTTGTCACAACTGAAATTTCTCTGTGAATTAGCTGTAAAGTTCTGGGTCACTCAGATCATGTTTGGCATTGGAACAGTTGAGAGAGAACAAATTCAGCAAAGATCTAACATTCCCTGGTTAGATTTACTGTAAGTACCTGGGTAACCCTACTTTTTTCAAAGAGAAAAACAAATAAATAAACTTATCTTATGATGAGTGATGTTATACCAGAACCTGTCAATCAATCATCATCAGGAATACCATAAAATTAACAGAGAGGGTGTCATTACAAACAAGTTTTATGAGGAAAAAACTTAATGCTATTACCAAGGCTTATGTGCTAACCTAAATTAACCAACATGAATGGTATCTAACCTAAATTAACCCACTTGGAAGGTATCCAAACTAAATTAACCCACTTAAAAACAGGTTTGTGATTTTGAGATGGGTGATTGTCTCCCTCTGTGGCCTGTCTGATTTTCAAAGGAACAGAGCAATAAATGTCCAGGTAAAAAACCTTGATAATTTATTTATTTCTGTTTAAGGTCACATATTTCTGCACAATGGCTAATCACAACATGGCTATAAAGTCAAGTCCAGCCAATCAGGCAGACCCATTTTAGAGGACTTCCATTCCAGGCATTGGTTACCAGGTCCTAATGTGCCAGTAATACAGAGCTGGTTTACCACAGTAAACAAGGACAGCTTCACTTCCCAGGGTTCCCATGGGGCACCTTGATATACTAAAGGATTCTAAAATCTGTGTTCCAACTATAAATTTAATGGAAACACACCAAATCTCTTTTAACCATTAACTAGAAGAGGGGTGGAAACACATGTTTGGACTTCATTCTGAAGTACAGTTACCACAACTTCAAGGCTTTATATTCTGTGTATGTGCTTCATATTGCCCTTGAAGTGAAATTATTTCATCTGCATGGATTTGCTTTGTTACACGTTATAAGAGAGTGCCTATAGGCACTTGTGCATAAAAAAATGTAACAAGGCAAAGATAAGTGAACAAATTTTGCTGACCAAAAATTTAGCACTCTATCAATTGAGGGCTTCAATACTTTCCCAGACTTTCTCCTGCACTATAGACTGAGTCTCATAGCATAGCAGTGATCACTTGTCATGGCTTGGTTACCTGTACAGGCAATCAAGAACTGACAAGAAACCACAGCCAAGGTAATTTGGCTGTTGTCTACTGGGCTTCTTATTGGTTGTATGTTAAAGTACCTGTTCAAAGTTCACAAAGTTTGTCAAAAGTGGAATACTATAAGTTATCTCTGTCAACATGTATGGTATATGGAGATTTAATATCTGGATGTCAGTTTTTAAACACCAAGCCACAGGCGAGGTGTTTAAATGAGACATCCAGGTATTAAATCTCCATATACCATACATGTTGATGGAGATAACGTTTTTGTCCTGTTTAAAACACAATAGAAACACAGTGGAGAAAAATTTTTGGATGCGTTTCTCACGCTCTGTAAAAAGTTGGACCAAATTCATGAATAACTTTTGTTTTTACAAACGCAGAAGACAATAGATAGAGTTACATCCCTTGGGTCATTAAGGAAACAAGTAAACAGTATTTTGTTTACAAATCGTCCCCTGAGTTCCAATGTGTTCTATGTGCCGATACAGCACATAGAACACATTGGAACTGAGGGGACGATATTTGCTCTTATTTTATTTTTCTCAAGTTGTTTCACTTAACTGTTCGGCTTTTTAATTTATAACAGCAAAATATGATCGAATTGTCGGAAATCTGATAATATTTGTGACTATTTTCAGGTTTTTTTGGTTCGATTTTTATTTGACAAGGCGAGTGAATGCGAAAAGCTTTCATTTAAACCATATACCCCCGATGTTTCGTGGGCTCTTATACAATGGATGTTGCACGCTCTCATCTACCTCAGATGTTGGGTGCACCCTTTGCCACAGCTATTTGTCCAATGCATTCTGAGTAATCAAAAGACAGAATTTATCGGGATATAGGGAGAAAGTCCTTTAACCCTTAAGGGCCTGGACAGTTGTCTTGAATTCACACCTGACCACAGCCTGTATACATCCAGTGGTTTAGCAGTCGTATCTAGTAAAGGCAACCAAGACTTCACTAGAAACCACTGCTTAGGTAATTTGTCTATTTTTAGCAGGATTTACACATGATGGCATGTTGAGGGCATGTGTGCTGAGGTTGTAAAACTTGGAAATAGGCCTTTAAGGGTTAACTCTCCCCCACCATACCTGCCTATAGTCACATGCTACATATTTCATGTTGTAGTATAAACCAAGCAATAGAATTTATTATAGTAAACTGGAGAGAAATAAAAAAATTAATATTTCTCTCCCTTTTATTTTCATAATGGACTTTCCTTTCATGCATACAATTATCCAGTTGATATAGTATCAGAAGATATCCAGCATCCTTTCTTGATTCTATGGCACTCAGGAAATTTGAAAAAGAGACGTTCTCGCTGATTTCCATGACATGCAGTTTGTAGAATTAAGTGATGCTATCTTCTGATTCTAATAATTAGAATTGGGTATTCTGTGTGTCCTGTGTTGGCCTTGTATATCCTTGGTTAACTAGCATTCGCCTATTCGGATCTGTCGATAGCCGAGAGGTGTGCATGGTTTAGTCTAGTTTTGTAAGGCAGTTGGTGCTGAAGGAAACTCTCTCTGCACAGCCCTGGTAATTCACCCTCAGCAATCAGCAGTGCTGAGGAAAATGCTGAGGAAACGAAAAATATCCACAGCAAAAATACAGCCGAGGATGGCTTCTTCAAAAAAACCTTGTGGTGTCAGAAATTGCACAACTTTCAGGTTACACAAGAAATCAAACCATTACAGTACAAGTTGCTGCATAACAACTAAAAACTAGGTGTTCTGCTTCTTCTATGTTGATAACACCAGCATCTGACATCAGTTTCTGGAAAGTTCTTACAAAACTTTCCAGAAACTGATGTCAGATTCTGGTGTTATCAACATAGAAGCAGTGAGATTCTTAGTTTGTGGTTATGCTGCCTCTTAATTTCACTCATACTATACATATTGAGCAAGTTGCTTGCTTACTTCCCCGATTTTTCTCAGCATTCATATGGTTCATGATATTGGTATGATCTGAGTGAAAGATTCTGCACATTGATTGTGATTACATACACATGTATATCGAACTACTTTCACATGTTAAAGTTACTTGAAAGTTTTCACTTCACCACATACTACATATGCATGGCAAGTGAGACTATGCCCTGTCCCCTGATGATTTTTTTTACACAATCGAACAGGTTTCACAGCAATTGCCATAGAAGCACCAGTTTTCCACAGCAATGTTTTTGCCGAGGAAACAAGGATGAATTACCAGGACTGCTCTGCATGAGTTTGAACTCCCACTATGCCATTTGCGATCAGATAACAGTTTTACTTAACTGCCAGAGTGCTACATTCTCTTGACCACAGATTTCATATCACCATGTTTTGCTCAAATGGCACTATCCAATCAAATGTAACTGAGCAATGAGTCATAAACAAAATATGATTTTTGTCAGAGTCGATATGGAAACACTTTCAACAGAAAAAGAGACACAACCTGTGGTATTTAGTAAAGCCAATATATGTGCTTCCATCATTTTACCAGTTAACTGGTACAGTGCTAAATTATTTTTCAAAGGTGATTTGAAACATGAGTATTTTACCGGAAAGGGCAGCCTTAATTCATCATGATTTTGTTCATAAATAATTGCTTAGTTACTACTTATTGGAGTGTACTCTCCAATTAAAGGGCAGCCTTAATTCATCATGATTTTGTTCATAAATAATTGCTTAGTTACTACTTATTGGAGTGTACTCTCCAATTAATGGTAACAAAACAATTTTATATGAACCTTTTTTCCCAACTACTGCACAAATAACAAGGTTTTGCGTACAGTGTAAAGCCACTATATTTAGATTTCCTTCATGTCTAATTTTTAAGAGCCTGAATGGATTAGTGGCTCCCAGCGTCAACACAGTCAATGAAGATTATAGTCTTTGTTTTCAGAAACCCAGAGAGGTTTCAAGAAACAAACTAAAAACAGGTTGCAACTTGCATAACATCTGATATTTTCAAAGATTTGGCAGCAACTTTCCAGACAAAGCTGTTCAGTTTTCATCATGTGAGGTTATATTTTCGTGAAGAAGCCATGACTTCATCACACTGTAAACTGTAAAACAAATTTCAAGGAAAATCAGTTGCTTTGGCTATGTCATGACCACAAAACAAACAGCACAAGATTTTGGAAAATGCAGGTTTGTGATGTACAGCTCAGAATCTTAGGCCTGAAATAGTCGACGGATTTTTGATGCGTCAAATGTAATTGTATAAAAACCATCGCTGATGGGACATGGAGATGTTTTGAAATATACAGACGCATCACCGTCACGTCGAATCTAATTGATCAGCCAATCGTGGTCGACCGGCATACTTTAAGTTCCTTTGGTGATTTTGTTTTTGCACCCAGGGTGCAACATTTATTTTTATGGGTGATGCCGGAAAACCCGGAGAAACACTGATCGGAGCGAGTAACTATCTGAGCTATTAACTCGGCATAAGAAGGCTTAGCAATGATTGAAGGCGTATGCCCCGTCAACTTGGTAAACGCTTCAGCACACTGCAACCATGATCCAGTGGAATCTGGAACTACCCCCCCCCTCCCCCCTCCCCCCCCCCCCCAAAAAAATTATGTTATCCCCACGCCCCCCCTCCCCACCACCATGTTAATCCATATGCCTGATTTTGGGAACATCAGGTACGAAATCTTAAAATCTAGATATTCATACTTGTAAAATGTTTGAGTGGAGGGTGTGAGTAATAGCAAATTTATATATGAATAGCAGGAAAAGTAAAACTTGCATCTGGATTTCCAAATATTTCTGCCTTCTGTTGAACACAGTTTCACTTACATATCACGGCAATTCTCACAACAAAATATCAAAACACAGATGCTTCATATGCCTGTGGAAAATAATTCTTCCATAATTTATATCTTTTCTAATTCATTCGAAACTTCACATGCTTCGTACAATATTTTAGGTGCACTTTAGTGTGTACCCACATGTGTTGTGTTTATAACCATACAGGAAACCATCGTACTCAAGACTGAAATGGCGCTGCACCAAATAGTTCACCTGTTGGTTGCTATTTTGCCATGTTGTTGCAAGCAATCGGTTACAATATTTTATAATTTATTCAGATTCTATTTGGTGGTGACGTGGCTTAATTAATGTTGTCTTTCACAACTTATTAAGTAATTATGGACACAAAAGGACTCGGAGTCAAAGAAATTGCTGTTTTTGTCTCGAATTTCCAAATTTTTCTCGGGGAACCCTCACCCCGGGCCCACTGCATTCTCGCCCCCATCTTGCCGCTGTGCTGCTCAGATGATGCTGCAAATCATATTCAGTACGCCACTTTGATATTACTCTTCCCCCCCCCCCCCCCCACCCCCCAACTTTGATATCCCATATGTGCCTGCTATGATCCTACTCCAGCAAAGGGATGCATCCGGTTTTATCTCACCCACCTCCACCCATCTTCCCTGGATTGACTGAAATATTTTTGTGGCATGCATTCTACTTGTACCGAGAAATGTTCACAAACATGTTCTGATTGAAAGAAAAACACATCCCTGCAGAAATCACAATTATTGATTCAGCTTATTGTGACTCTGGGGGAAATTGGAGTTTGATCAGCCATCTAAAGACTGGTGGGAAGGCTGAGCACTGAGGAATACACCCCCTCCACTCCCCCTCAGAGAAAAACATAAAATTAACGGCTTTTGATTCATGTTCAACACTAATATCTTTGCCATTAGCACATTTATCCGTGCAATGACCTGTTTAGCCCTCATCACCCCCCCCCCCCCCCCCCCCCCCCCCCCAAAATGCAAAAAGGCATGTGGCACGTCAATGGTACACATGACTTCAACCGCATGTTAACCCTGGTTAGCACGTTGAGGAGTTCGACAGTTACTCACTGACTGCTCGGTGGTTCTCTCCGGCTCCCCCGCCCCCTTTACACACGTAAAACTACCTGACACTGGCAAATGAAACTGTCGTAAAACCCCAATAAACAAACAACTGAATTCGATGTGAGCTTCAGCAAAAACTGGGCCCAAATCAAATTTTGTAAATCCGGTTTAAAAAATCACATTTGGGATGGGAACACATAAAAGCCAGAGAGAGAGAGGGGCTAGGCTTTTCTGAACGAAAATATTTTGCCAATTTACATTACCTGTAGCAACAATACCACTAACGTCGAAAGTTGAAACTATCAACGTAGTTTGTAGGCAAGCCTGATGCTGTTTGTTTAAAACTGATTTTCGGACTCACCCATCAACTTCTTATTCAGTCATTTTGAAAAATTGATTTTCGTTCTCACCTATGCTTCAGTCGTTTTGAAAAATCTCGAATCAATCCTTCGATCAGTCAACACTGAAATGACGTAAGATGGGTATTTCCAGCGACTGACTTGTGCTTTCCTCATTACCATATGATTTGCATTCGGCTGACCGGTAGCGCTCGTTTGTTTCCGCACTTTGTATTAGATTCAACGCGTCAAAAATCTTTCGACTATTTCAAACCACGTATTTCAGACGCATCACCGATGAACATTTGTCTCAGCTGGACGGAGATTCGTCAGTGATGCGTCTTACTCGCATCTAATTGAAATAGTCGCCGCAATCACCAACGAATTTAATTCATTTTTTGCTCTGGTATTTGACGCGTCAAAAATCTGTTGACTATTTCAGGCCTTAGGAACTTGCCTACATACAGTACAGTTGCCATGGACTGGTCGTAATCCAGGCATGGGCAGTGATGTCCACGCATGCGATTACCAGGTAATAAAAATCATCAGCTGCAAAATTTTAATTAATGAAGTGCTGGGTCTTACGGTGCTTCATTAATTAAATTTTTGATGATTATTCCTATAATTAGTGTTGGAATCTAATATTGTTGCATCCTTGAAAATACTACCTACCTTCTGATATCACACCTCAGAAACTGCAATTCTAGTCTTCCCTTTTGGTCCTTGTATATACAGAGGAACCCTGTTAATTGAATTGTCACGTTGCCAGTGAAAATTATTCAGTTAACAGGAGTATTCAGTTAACAGGGATTCTGTCACTTCCCTGTATTCTACAAATAAACTTAGCATTTATTCTATTATATCTTGTTTGACAGAGCTCCATGAGCTCTGTCAAACAAGATATAATAGATTAAATGCCTGTATTGGATGTACTGAGGCCAAATAGGTCTATAAACAGGAAAACTGAGTAGAGTCAGGGTAATTTCTCGACAGGTTACAAGATTTTTTATTCAATTAACAGGAGTTTACTCTATAGCCTATATTCAATAAACAGGTCAAATTTGTACTGAAAGTATGGTAAATGGTTTTGTGTTGTGAAATTATATTCAATTAACAGGGTTATTCAGTTAAGAGATATCCAATTGAGTGGGCAACACTGTACTAACATTTTTCACATACTTTCTGCAACCTCAATGCAACATTTACTTCAACTAAATGGCATAATATTACAGGGCTAAACAAATAGTATTTCAAAATCAATAGATATGGCACAGGAAAGGCTCACTTGTCAACGGCTTGTGCATGAGAATGATCACCAGAAAACTTCTAGAATACCGACAAATGTCGCTTCCATCATCTGCTACTCAGTCTCCAAACTGACATCAGTTGGACAACCAGAATGAAATATACATGGTTGAGGACTGTTTTTGTGAGTCTTCAAAAACATCACAATCAACTGGAGATTGCATTGCTCTGTGTTCGAAAGTAATTTGCTGATTTTGAGGTGTTTTCTAATGGGAGCCATTAATCATTCAGTGGTTCTGAAATGTGCATCAAAATCGAAGAAGGGCACAAGTTTAAAGTCAACTTCAGGTTACCTGACGTGAAATTGACAGTGCTATTCAAAAGACTCTCCTTTCAATTTTTTACAATTTTTTTCCTCCAAATACAGCTAAGGCATTGCAGATGGCACCTTGTTGTGCTCAAAGGACAAGCTACTCATGAAGTTTTTTTGCAAGTGCTGTATGCTCCTCATGTTTGGTAATGCATTGATTGTTAATAACTGTGTTGCCAACTTGAGTGGATTAGGCCACCAAGAATTGATTACTTGGTCATATATTGGGTTACTCCCAGGTATACTAGTGGTAACTGGTTAAGTGCAGGAAGTCCATCTTTGGGCTTCATTCTGAAGTACAGTTACCCTAATTTAAGGGCTTCATTTTCTGTGGGTGTGCTTTATATCACTTTGGAAGGATGGATTTGCCTTGTTAAAGCTTATGAGGGTGTGCCTGTAGACACTCTTCCAAAAACTGTAACAAAACAAACAATTTTCAAAAATAATTCAGCATTCTACCAGTTAACAGAAAATATAATGGTGAAAATAACTTAACATCAGCTCAACATGTACCAACAAGCTGGTATGAATAATCAGTGTAAATTGTAACCATTTATCATTCTGACATAATAATGAATATAATGCATATGATGGAGTTGCAGGCAACATGTGCACATCCGGGTGTTAACAGATTTACCCTTGTATTCTCTATCTGCATGATAAAGCAATCAACACCAGAACAAAAATAAAATTGAAGGAGTCTTATGAAAAAAAACCAGAAAATTTAACAATCTAAAATGTCATTATTTGCACACTTTTTTCAACATACAGGGTATTAAAATTTAATATTTGAGATATTTTTTCAAAAATCTAAAAAAAAACAACCTCATTCCAATGAGATGTCACATGAATTTGTTGAAATTAAAAAAAAAGAAGCTTATTTCAACTGCTCAATTTGTAAATTATGCAGCAGATGCAACCAGTTCGATGGGTAAGTTTGTTAGTGGTTAACGTCACATATTTATGCACCATGGCTAATCGTGACACAACATGGAGATGAAGTCAAGTTTAGTCAATCGTTGATCTACATGTTGCCCATTTTAGAGGACTTTCACCCCAAGCATTGGTGACTCGGTCCTATTTTACTAGTAAAGCGGAACTGGTTTACCACAGTAAACAAGTGCTGCTTACTTCCCGGGGTTCCCACGGGGAAGTTCGATGGGTAAAGGGTTAAACAAGATACTCAAGGGAGCTATATGTCTCACCTGTTTCAGGTTATCTATTATAAATGGGGGTATGTGAGAAGATGTACACAGATGAAGTGAAACCATTTCAGTGATTTGTTTAGCCAGGCCAAGAATCTTTTTCAGAAAAAATAGCATTTTTTCAGCCATTTTGATTCTATTATTCAGAAAAAATACTCTGAAGGAAAAAGAGAAATATCTGTCCCATGCAGCTTTGAAAAATGGGCATGTTTTGGATTGCAGGATTCCTACTGAGGCCATGTGAAAACTTTTATTTGCATGAATTGTGTGCATGTCATCCAATAATACCTTATAGCAAATTTGGATGAAATCGAACATTCGGTTCCAAAAATTTAAAAGTGATGGTGGAGTGTCTTCCTAGAACAAGCCCAAAAATTGCCTGAGAAAATTTCCTCAAACTAAAATTTTCACCATTAAAAATCAAGAACCCAGCCAGTAGTTCTTGCAAAAATGACTGTTTTTTTGCACAATTACCAACAATGTTCAAATTCAGAGCCACATATGGTGCAGCCTACTTAAGCAACTGATAGCAAGTTTCTTTGTCCACTTGAGTCTATTTCTTAAAAGAAAGCTTCACACCAAGTAACAAGCATCTGTCTGATGTAGTTCACAAAATATCTTTTTCAATTTTTAGTTCCTAGGTTTCCATGGGGATGTAGGGGGAACTTTTTGCATGAATAAAATTTATGTCATTCAATAATACTACATATCAATTCTGGATCAATTCGGCTGACCAATTCTACAAGAAAAACAACAACTTTGGGTAGGACCATAAATTCTGGCTTTCCAAGATGATCCCAAATATTGCCCATGAAACTTTCTTTGTACAAAGTTGAATTTATACAACTTGAAGCTGCATACAAATACCAAATCATTGCAGCCAGTAGTTCGTGAAAAAATGGTTTGCTCAAGTGTTTTTCCCATTTCCAACAGCGTTAACCCACCAGGTTCCCCAAAGAGAGCCTAGTTGGAAGAAAGGACAGTTGTTGTTTTTAGCTTAACTACTCAAAAGGAAGCTTATTTATTTGTGCTCAAGGTCACATATTTCTGTCCAATGGCTACTCATAACCGCAACATGGATATAAAGTCAAGGCAAACGTTTATAGTAAAAATGTTAAGTTGCTCTATATCAGGAGACTCATTATTTTCCACAATAAATTTTTGTTAAATGACCCTGAAAATGGGAGTTTTAACAAAATCTAACTATTTTTGCTAAGAAATCTCACTATTTTACAATTCATCAGCAATCACAAAGCACTGAGACTGGTGGTTTATGAGAAGATTTTTGAAGAATTTTAGGTTATTGGTAGTGCTGTGCGATATACCAAATTTTCGTTACAGTTTCGGTATTATAGGGATACCAAAAACCGTACCGAAACTAAATCAAAATACTGCTTATTTCGGTATTTATATTTTTCTGCGAAATTGACAGAAAGTCAACTCATCAAGGTAGATTGTAAATCTAAAAGCCTGTGGGCTGCATATTTTGATCGAATTGTGCAAATTTGAATTTTGTAAGTGAAAGGTAGGTAGCAGATGCTGCGAATACGTCGGAGAAAGAAATAAAAAAGTGACAGCAGAAAAACAAAAAATGGCAAGTTGTTAACTTGGTACTTCTGTTTCTGAAGCAATACAGCCCGGTTCCAGTGTTTCCAACATTCTGGCCGATTCAATATATTTTCTGGAAATTACTGTATGATTTATTCACAGGGGTTATTGGGGGTCGGGAGGGTGGTTGACTGGTTGACATCTGGTTGGAAATAATCCACTGGTTTTGAAAATTCAATAGTTGACAACTTGACATACAAACGTTGATACTGCAGTAGTTATCGCGTCTCGTTGATTTTTTTTTTATAGCATTTCTTTCAATTCAGCATTAAGATTTTAAGTTGCAGATACTTTTAATAACTGATCATTTTATTAAAATACAAGCCCCCAAACTTTAACACCTGATCTTCTGCTTTATATTCTTTCGAATAAATAATTTATACTGCACACAGGGAAAGACGTGATTGACCTTAATTTTAAGACACATTAAAAAACAATGCACAGAAGCCAACAGGCGACATCAGATTTAGCATTATCGAAGTTCATTTGGTCGATTGGGGAGCAGCAAATGCTTTGAAAATGATTTGCTGTTATTAGTAAATAATCGATTTGTACATTTTTTCTCATGAAAAATGAAAATTTACCCTAATTTGTCATCGAAAATCGTGGATTCTCTGGAATTTTCAGAAACGTGTATGAGGCCAAGAACCAGAAGCAAAGTTAGTGAACACTGATAGAGTGATTCCACTCAAAATCCCCAAGAATTGCAACTAGGTGAATGTCATAAAACATGTTATTTTACGTTTATCAAGAATGAACCTAAATAATGAAAGGTGTATGACACCATGTCATTGATGCAATCTATGATTGGCAATGATTGCACAGTGTTTTCAAAACTGGGATTATTAGAGAGATTAATTACAGTTGAATTACTTCAATATACTTGCATATTTGTGTGGATATTGGACACTGAATTCACTGGACAGTGAACATTAATCTGGTTGCAACTTTGAAAGATAAGGGAGAGGGCAGTGCCTGACCAAGAGTGCTACTACCAGTGAAAACTTACTGAAAAGTCCTTAAGTTGAAGAACATATATGTTTCTTCTATCCGATTCAATGGTGGAGAGGCATGGTACATGTATGAAGGACAGCGAGGCGAACTGATTAGCTTGGCAAGTTATTTAATGAATCACTCGATGCAGTGTGATGATTCATTAACCCTTTGATACTTTTGTACGTGTTATTACGTACGGAATCTTTTGTTTAATTTAACCCTTTGATACTTTTGTATGTGTTATTAAACATGAAATCAAACAGCACGTTGATATTTTGTGGTCATCTGTTTTATTATTTTTCGATTTTTTAAAGTTTTAACTTCAAATTCCTATTTTCTCCCGAATAGTGCTCAGTGACAACAGCTGAGCCAAATGTTATCGCAGCTTAAAATACTAATATAATCCTGCTGTCAAGACATCTTAACTGGTTGAGTGCTAGAAGCCACTATTTGGGCTTTCAAAAAATTAGGATACCAGAGCAAAAGCCAATACTCTCCTTGCTTGTATTTCATATTCAGTCAAACACAAATGATATTTTGTTTATATAAATTAGTTGTATTACAAATTATTGGAGACTGCCTGTGGGCACTCTCAGATAATTTGTAATAAAACAAATTTTGAATAACAAATTCAGACCACCAAAAATAATCTAGCCCTCAACAAGATAATCACTAATGTTAAAAATATTCTGTTATTTGTACTTTCCGACGTTTGACATCGCATTTTGAAGAAAATGAATTCCCAGTGACGTTTGAACGTCATGATAATTAAAGTCTCAAAGGGTTAAATAACTTGGTAGACTAATCAGTTATCACAGTAACTTGTCAAGTTCATGAGATGTCAGTGGTGAACCTGTTAAGTTACTATATGGTTGAATGTTGGGAAATTGAGTCAGTTTGCGACTATTTTCAGTGTTCTATACAAAAACCGAATACCGTACCGAAACCGAGGTATTTACCCGAAAAATACTGATATCGATACCGAACCTGAAATTACAATACCGCACAGCTCTAGTTATTGGGGCATTGCCTCCAAATCCTAGGGGGGGTTAGGAACTTAAAATGAACACACATGGAAGGATATCCACCAAAGATAACATGTGCCAAGTTTGGCTGGATTTGGGCTTGTGGTGCTGAAGAAGATTGAAATGTAAAAGTTGACAGATAATGGACAACAGATGCAGGATGAGACAATGGATACCAAATGATGGCAATTTATTGATTTATTCATTTCATGACTGCAGTACAGGTAAAAACATCGAGTTTAGCTAATCATCTATCTATGCTGCCAACTTTAGAGGACTTCCACCCCAGGTGTTGGTTTTACCAAAATATATTTATTAGTATTTCAGGTCACATATTTCTGCACAATGGCTAATCATGACAGAGCTTTTTACCTATATAGCAGAACTTGATTAATGTAGTAAACAAACACTGCTCCACTTCCTGGGATTCCGATTAGGGTAATAATGAAACTATTCTGAGATCACATAATGCACCCCCCACCGCTTCCCCACACATGCATTGATTGTGTTTTTTCATACTTCAACTGGGAATTTAATCAATTCAGTATATTAATCGAGGATTTTAGTGAATAGTTTTGGCTGGAAATAGTTATATAAGGTTAACCCCCTACACAATGAGGTCAAAATTGACAAATTTCAACATGCAAAAACTTTCCATAATGAATTTAACCAATTCAACCATGTTTGACAGAGCTCAGTGAGTAGCTGTCAAATCAGATTCAATTGATTAAATTTCTAGTTACACTACGAGGAAAACTTACGGCTTGTAATCTTCATATTTTGACATCTGTAATCAAGGGGTTAATGTACTGGGTCTGCAAGAAATGAAACATCTTCAAATCTTCAATGCATTGCTCAGGGATGATATATTTTGTTAATCAAAGTCAGTGTCCCTATCAGATGACAAGAGTATTGCAGTTCTGGTGGGATTATCTGCTAGCAACATGTAAAGAGTTAAAGACTCACTCACAACTTTAGCTGGTAGAGCGCTGGAAGCCCATATTTGGGCTTTACACTGAAGGGCAGGTGCCACAAGTTAAATGTTTCATATTCTGTGGACATGCTTTACATTATGTTTGAAGAGAAATTATTTGGTCTGTATGGATTTGCATTGTTACAATTCATGGGAGAGTGCCAACAAGCACTCTAACATATATTGTAACAGGACAATGACACATGAACAAATTGTGATGACCAAAAATAATTAAGCACTCTACCAGCCAACAACACATGGGGTTCAAGCAAGCAGTTATGAAAATGTCTTCCTGACAACAGTCACACAACCCTGATAGTATTTTCTACAGTAGAATCAATGATCCTCTCAGAGACACAGCTGGTGAGAAAGTAGCTCAGTACCCCAATGAAGTTGATGTCACCTCTGCCTGATGAAAAAACCAATTTTAGTTTAACAAGAGGGGCATTACATCACAAAGCTCACCTTCATTGCTATATACGTAGTCGATCCAAAGCCATAAATAGTACTCAAAACATGATTAACCAATAATTACTGAAATCAATTTTTTTTTATTCGGGTTTAATGACACTTTCGCACCCCATCAGTACAACTTAGCAGAGTGCCCTCCTTGCCCCCACATGGGCAATCAGAATTAAGTGCCTTGGCCAAGGATACAGTGCAGTTACCGATAGTAGGCATCGAACCATGGACCTTTCAGTTTGAAGCCCAATGCTCTAACCACTGACCCACTGTACTCTCACTGAAATCAAATGTATTATGGGAATATTTTTAAGCCCACCTAAATCTTGCGTAGACAAAGGAATTAAATCAAAATTTATATGAAAATGGTCTCTTTTTTTTTTTATAAATTTACATGAAAATGGTCTAGACCATTTTCAGGTAAATTTATAAAAAAAATTGCGAGATCACACCTAAGCAAGTAACAGGTGGTAATAATGAAAGTGTCAATGACACTGTAGCTAAACTTGATTGTGTGTTGTGTTTGATGAAAAGGATAATGTTCAATGTTTATGAATGGATTATGAAATACAACAAGAATTGTGATAATTTAGATTATGTTAATTTCTGTTCCCTGTATGCTATGTTTTCAATAAAAATAATTTGAGGTGTAGACTGTAATAAAGGAGTGAGGGGTAGGTTAATGCGGCTCTCACAGTTAATGTATGTCAACCACAGTTACCAAGTTACGGTGAAATTATTCCAAAACGAGTCATCCTATCAAGTTACAATGAAATCCCTTCTTAAATATGGCATGTAGACTGTGCTAAAGGTTTTTGGGCTTCGGGCCTGTGTAGCCATCATGGTTGACCCATCCCAACCATCATCTAGACATTATACTGAGTCATCCTACAAAGTTACAATGAAATCCCTTCATAAATACGACCTGTAGTCTGTGCTAAAGTTTTCCGGGTTTTGGGCTCGGGCAGCCATCATGGCTGAATGATCGTGACCAAAAGGAGACGTTCTCATCTAGACATTATCTAGAGTCATCCTACTAAGTTATAATGAAATCCCTTCATAAATACGACCTGTAGACTGTGCTAAACGTTTTTGGACTTCGGGCCCCTGTAGCCGTCACAGTTGACCGATCGCGACCAAAAGTGGATGTTCTCATCCAGACATTATATGGAATTATCCTGCCAAGTTACAATGAAATCCCGCCATAAATACAACCTGTAGACTGTGCTAAAGGTTTTCAGGTTTTGGGCTCGGGCAGTCATCGCGGTTGACAGATCACGACCAAATGGGGAGGTTCTCATCTAGACATCATACAGAGACATCCTACCAAGTCACAATGAAATCACTCCGTATCAAATATGACCTGTGGGCCGGGCTAAAAGTTTTGAGGTTTGGGGCTTGGGCAGCCATCACAGTTGACAGATCATGACCAAAAGGGGACGTTCTCATCTAGATATTATATAGAGTCATCCTACCAAGTTACAATGAAATCCCTTCATAAATACGACCTGTAGAATGTGCTAAAGGTTTTTGGGTTTTGGGTTTGGGCAGCCATCACGGTTGACCGATCACGCCCAAAAGGGGACGTTCTCATCTAGACATGGCCTCAAACCTGCATATGAAATTTTGTGGCGATCAAAGTTATTGAGTTTGATGGTAATGAAAGTGTCAATGACACTGTAGCTTAATTTGACTATGTGTTGTGCTTGATGAAAAGGATAATGTTCAATGTTTCTGAAAGGATTATGAAATAAGACAAGAATTGTGATAATTGAGAATAGGTTAATTTCTTTTCCATGTATGCTATGTTTTCAATAAAAATAATTTGAGGTGTAGACTGTACTAAAGAATTGAGGGGTGGGTTAATGTGGCCCTCACAGTTAATGTATGTGGCTCTCACAGTTAATATTTATCAACCAAAGTTACCAAGTTACAGTGAAATTATTCCAAAACGAATCATCCTTTCAAGTTACAATGAAATCCCTTCATAAATACGGCCTGTAGACTGTGCGAAAGGTTTTCGGGCTTCAGGCCTGTGTAGCCTTCATGGTTGACCGATCTCATCTAGACATTATACTGAGTCATCCTACCAAGTTACAATGAAATCCCTTCATAGATATGACCTGCAGTCTGTGCAAAAGGTTTTTGGGTTTTGGACTCAGGCAGCCATCACAGTTGAATGATCACGCTGAAAAGGGGACGTCCTCATCTAGATATTATCTGTAGTCATCCTACCAAGTTACAATGAAATCCCTTCATAAATACCACATGTAGACCGTACTAAAGGTTTTCGGGCTTCAGGCCCCTGTAGCCGTCACAGTTGACCTATCACCACCAAAAGGGGATGTTCTCATCTAGACATTATATGGAGTCATCCTACCAAGTTACAATGAAATCCCTCCATATATACGACCTGAAGACGGTGCTAAAGGTTTTGGGGTTTTGGGCTCGGGCAGCCATCAAGGTTGACAGATCGCGACTAAATGGGGAAAATCTCATCTAGACATCAAACAGAGTCATCCTACCAAGTTATAATGAAAATCCCTCCATATTAAATATGACCTGTAGACTGTGGTAAATGTTTTGGGGTTTCGGGCTTGGGCAGCCATCACGGTTGACAGATCATAACCAAAAGGGGATATTTTCATTTAGATATTATACAGAGTCATCCAAGTTATAATGAAGTCCCTTCAAAAATACGACCTGTAGACTGCGCTAAAGGTTTTCGGATTCTGGGCTCGGGCAGATCGCGACCAAAAGGGGACACTGTCATCTAGACATGATCTCAAACCTGCATATGAAATTCCGTAATCATCGGACAAGAACTACGGGGTGTAGCCTGTGCTCAAGGAGAATGTGAACAGACTTACAGATTCACAGACTTCAACATGCGTGATGGCAATAGCTTATCTTGACTTTGTCAAGTTAAGCTAAAAATGAAACAAATTTAAAGTTCATAAAGGGCTATAACTCTGATAGTCTGGCACAGGGTGGATCAAACCTGGAAATTTAGGGATGGAGGTTTTTTGGCATTTGTAGGGTAACTTTTTGTGTTGAATATGAATCTGTTTTGAGTTATTTGCCTTTTCTCAAAATGGCAGACAAAATGGCATATCTAAGATAAGCAATTTATACACCGTTTCATTGTTTTTGGGTGTCAATTATAGTACTGAATTTAGATCTAATCGACTTAGAAGCTTTTGTGCCCTGAAATTTCAAATTATGCAGAACATGAGCAAGGAAACATGGGCTTTTGTTCTGGTACCCTCATTTTTAGCTTAACTTGACATAGTCAAGATAAGCTATTGCCATCACACGTGCGGAAGTCTGTTAGTCTGTGAGTCTGTTAAGTCTGTGAGTCTGTGATGTCTGTTCACATTTTCCTTTAGCACAGGCTACACCCCGCAGTTCTTGTCTGCTCGTCACAAAATTTCATATGCAGCTTTGGGGTCATGTCTAGATGAGAACGTCCCCTTTTGGTTGCGATCGGGCAACCGGTATGGCTGCCCGAGCCCAAAACCCAATGAAAGTATGTGACACAGCAATGACAAACATCTAGGTAATGACCTGATAACAAAGGTACATATAAAGTATTGTAACGGTCTGTACATAAATACTGACCGTTGCCTGTAACAAATGTATAGGTAAAGTATTGTAAAGGTGGGTGACAGTCAGATGCTGAACTAGAAAAAATCTTTGAGTCCCAGAGTGGGTCTGACTGAACCCCAAAATATTTGTTCTCATAGCACAGTGATAACAAAGGCACCCCAAAACACACTCGTTCCTGTCCCAAGGTGAAAACAAAAGTACTCAAGAAGTTTTGTGAAGATCAGTTCATAAATACGAGCTGTATAGAACTTGTGACAAAAAACTGATTGGACCTAATTTCGGTACAAAATGGCCACTGGCAGCCATCTTGAATTTTGGACCGTACCCAGAAACACTCATTCTCATCCCAAGGAGATAACAAAGGTACCCAAGAAGTTTTGTGAAGATCGGTTCATAAATACAGCCTCTACCCTGAGCCGTATTGACATGTGTGCTTACATTGTGTAAGTAGCACTGAATAAATCAAAGTTCATCTAATTTGCATAATTTCTGCACGAAAAAAAACCCCTTACAATATGTGATGTATTCCATGTTACTAAACATTCATACAAAAATTTATTAAAATCAGAACTTTCATACAGAAGTTCTATACAAAAGACTGATTGCACTAATTTTGGTACAAAATGGCTGCTGGTGGCCATCTTGAATTTCGGACCACACCCAAAAACACTCGCTCTCATCCCACGGTGAGAACAAAGGTACCCAAGAAGTTTCGTAAAGATTGGTTCATAAATATGGCCTCTAGTCTGAGCTGTATAGAAGTTGTGTACAAAAAACTGATTAGACCTAATTTCGGTACAAAATGGCCACTGGAAGCCATCTTGAATTTTAGACCGCACCCAGAAACACTCGTTCTCGTCCCAAGGTGATAACAAAGGTACCCAAGATATTTCGTGAAGATCAGTTCATAAATACAGACTCTAGTCTGAGCCGTATTGACATGTGTACTCACAGTGTGTAAGTCGCACTGAAAAAATCAAAGTTCATCTAATTTGCATAATTTCTGTACGAGAAAAAAACCTGTATTATATGTGATGCATCCCATGGTACTAAACATTCACACAAAAAAATTATTCAAATCAGGGCTTTCATATGGAAGTTCTGTGCAAAAATCTGATTGCACCTAATTTTGTACAAAATGGCTGCCATCGGCCATCTTGAATTTCGGACCGGACCCCAAAACACTCGTTCTCGTCCCACGGTGATACCAAAGGTACCCAAGAAGTTTCGTAAAGATCGGTTCATAAATACGGCCTCTAGCCCGAGCCGTATTGGCATTTGCACTTACAGTGCTGAAAGTAACCCCCAAAAACATCAAAATTAGTCTAATTTGCACAATTTACGTACGAGAAAAAACCCCGTATTATATGTGATGTATCCCATGGTACTAAACATTCATACAAAAAATTATTCAAATCAGAGCTTTCATATGGAAGTTCTGTACAAAAAACAGATTTCTGCATCGTCGGTACAAAATGGCAGCTGGCAGCCATCTTGAATTTCGGACCGCACCCAAAAACACTCGTTCTCGTCCCACGGTCATAACAAAGGTACCCAAGAAGTTTCGTAAAGATCGGTTCATAAATACGGCCTCTAGCCCGAGCCATATCAGCTTGGCACTTACAGCTCTGAAAGTAACACTAAATAAATCAAAGTCAGTCTAATTTGCATAATTTACGCACGAGAAAAAAACCCGTATTATATGTGATGTATCCCATGGTACTAAACATTTATACAAAACTTTATTCAAATCAGAACTTTCATACAGAAGTTCTGTACAAAAAACTGATTTTTGCATCATCGGTACAAAATGGCCACTGGCAGCCATCTTGAATTTCGGACCACACCTAAAAACACTCGTTCCCGTCCCAGGGTCATAACAAAGGTACACAAGAAGTTTCGTAAAGATCGGTTCATAAATACGACCTCTAGCCCGAGCCATAGCCAATTGTTGACGTACGGACAGACGGACGACGGGCCATGACAATAGCTCAAATTTGACTTCGTCAAAGTTGAGCTAAAAACCATTAGCACAGTCTACAAGTCGTATTTATGAAAGGATTTCATTGTAACTTGGTAGGATGCCTCTGTATAATGCCTAGATGAGAACGTCCCCTTTTGGGCATGATCTATCAACCGTGATGGCTGCCCAAGCCTGAAACCCAAAAACTTTTAGCACAGTCTGCCGGTCATGTTTAATGAGGAGGGATTTCATTGTAACTTGGTAGGATGACTCCTTATGATGTCTAGATGAGAATTTCCCCATTTGGGCATGATCTGCCAACCGTGACGACTGCCCGAGCCCAAAACCTGAAAACCTTTAGCACAGTCTACCGTGCATATTTATTGAGGAATTTCATTGTAACTTGGTGGGTTGACTTCATGCAATGTCTAGATGAGAAAGTCCCCTTTTGGACGTGATTGGGCAACTGTAACGGCTACAGGAGCCCGAAGCCCGAAAACCTTCAGCACAGTCTAGAGGTCATATTTATGAAGGGATTTCATTGTAACTTGGCAGGATGACTCCAAATAATGTCTAGATGAGAACGTCCCATTTTGATCGCAATCATGCAGCCTTGATGGGTGCCCGAGCCCAAAAACCTTTAGCATAGGCAAAAGGTCATATATATGGAAGGATTTCATTGTAACCTGTTAGGTTGACTCCATATAATGCCTAGATGATGACATCCCCTTTCGGTCGTGATTGGTCAGTTGTGATGGCTACAAGTGCCTGAAGCCTGAAAACCTTGAGCACAGTCTACAGGTCATATTTATGAAGGGATTTCATTGTAACTTCGTAGGATCACTCCAGATGATGCTCAGATGAGATTGTCCCCTATGGTTGCGATCGTTCACCCATGATGGCTGCCCGAGCCCGAAGCCCGAAAACCTTTAGCACAGTCTACAGGTCATATTTATGAAGGGATTTCATTGTAACTTGGTAGGTTAACTTCATATAATGTCTAGATGAGAACATCCCCTTTTGGACATGATTGGGCAACTGTGACGGCTAAAGGTGCCCGAAGCCCAAAAACCTTTAGCACAGTCTACAGGTCATATTTATGAGGGGATTTCATTGTAACTTGGTAGAATGACTCCAAATAATGTCTAGATGAGAACGTCCCCTTTTGATCGCGATCATTCAGCCTTTATGGGTGCCCGAGCCCAAAAACCTTTAGCATAGATAAAAGGTCATATTTATGGAAGGATTTCATTGTAACCTATTAGGTTGACTCCATATAATGCCTAGTTGATGACATCCCCTTTTGGTCGTGATTGGTCAGCTGTGATGGCTACAAGTGCCCGAAGCCCAAAAACCTTGAGCACAGTCTACAGGTCATATTTATGAAGGGATTTCATTGTAACTTCATAGGATCACTCCAGATGATGCCCAGATGAGATTGTTCCCTTTGGTTGTGATCATTCAACCATGATAGCTGCTCGAGCCCGAAGCCCGAAAACCTTAAGCACAGTCTACAGGTCATATTTATGAAGGGATTTCATTGTAACTTGGTAGGTTGACTTCATATAATGTCTAGATGAGAACGTCCCCTTTTGGACATGATTGGGCAACTTTGACGGCTAAAGGTGCCCGAAGCCCGAAAACCTTTAGTACTGTCTACAGGTCATATTTATGAAGAGATTTCATTGTAACTTGGTAGGTTGACTCCAAATAATGTCTAGATGAGAACGTCCCATTTTGGCCGTGATCATTCAGCCTTGATGGGTGCCCGAGCCCAAAAACCTTTAGCATAGGCAAAAGGTTATTTTTATAGAAGGATTTCATTGTAACATTGTTAGGTTGACTCCATATAATGCCTAGATGATGACATCCCCTTTTGGTCGTGATTGGTCAACTGTGATGGCTACAGGTGCCCGAAGCCCGAAAACCTTGAACACAGTCTACAGGTCATATTTATGAAGGGATTTCATTGTAACTTCGCAGGATCACTCAAGATGAGATTGTCCCCTTTGGTTGCGATCATTCAACCATGATGGCTGCCCGAGCCCGAAGCCCGAAAACCTTTAGCACAGTCTACAGGTCATATTTATGAAGGGATTTCATTGTAACTTGGTAGGTTGACTTCATATAATGTCTAGATGATAACGTCCCCTTTTGGACACGATTGGGCAACTGTGACGGCTTCAGGGGCCCAAAGCCCGAAAACCTTTAGAACAGTCTACAGGTCATAATTATGAAGGGATTTTATTGTAGCTTGGTAGGATGACTCCAAATAGTGTCCAGATGAGAACGTCCCCTTTTGGTCACGATCATTCAGCCTTGATGGCTGCCCGAGCCCAAAAACCTTTAACATGTCTGTAGGTTGTATTTATGGAAGGATTTCATTGTAACTTGTTAGGTTGACTCCATATAATGCCTAGATGATGACATCCCCTTTTGGTCGTGGTTGGTCAACAGTGATGGCTACAGGTGCCTGAAACCCGAAAACCTTGAGCACAGTCTACAGGTCATATTTATGAAGGGATTTCATTGTAACTTCATAGGATCACTCCAGATGATGTCCAGATGAGAATGTTCCCTTTTGGTTGCGATCATTCAACTATGATGGCTGACCAAGCCTAAAGCCCGAAAACCTTTAGCACAGTCTTCAGATCATATTTATGAAGGGATTTCATTGTAACTTGGCAGGTTGACTTCATATAATGTCTAGATCATAGATGAGAACAGCCCCTTTTGGATACCATTAGGCAACTGTGTTGGCTACAGGGGCCCAAAGCCCGAAAATCTTTAGTACAGTCTACAGGTGATATTTATGAAGGGATTTCATTGTACCTTGGTAGGATGACTCTAAATAATGTCTAGATGAGAACGTCCCCTTTTGGTCGCGATCATTCAGCCTTGATGGCTGCCCGAACCCAAAACCCCAAAACCTTTAGCATAGTCTATTGGTCATATTTATGGAAGGACTTCATTGTAACCCATAAGTTTGACTCCATATAATGCCTAGATGATGATATCCCCTTTTGGTCATGATTGGCCAACTGTGACGGCTTCAGGGGCCCGAAGCCCAAAAACCTTGAGCACAGTCTACAGGTCATATTTATGAAGGGATTTCATTGTAACTTTGGAGGATCACTCCAGATGATGCCCAGATGAGAATGTCCCCTTTTGGTTTCGATCATTCAACCATGATGGTTGCCAGAGCCCAAAGCCCAAAAACCTTTAGCACAGTCTACAGGTCATATTTATTAAGGGATTTCATTGTAACTTGGTAGGTTGACTTCATATAATGTCTAGATGAGAACGTCCCCTTTGGACGCAATTGGGAAACTGACGGCTACAGGGGCCCGAAGCCCGAAAACCTTTAGCACAGTCTACAGGCCATATTTATGAAGGGATTTTAATGTAACTTGATAGGATGACTCATTTTGAAATAATTTCACTGTAACTTGGTAACTTTTGTTGATATACGTTAACTGTGAGGGCCACATATATTAACTGTGAGGTCATATTAACCCACCCCTCAGATCTTTAGTACAGTGTACACCTCATATTATTTTTAACACAAACATAGCATACAGGGAACAGAAATGAACATATTCCCAATTATCACAATTCTTGTCTTATTTCATAATCCTTTCATAAACATTGAACATTATCCTTTTCATCAAACACAACACACAAGTTAAGCTACAGTGTCACTGACACTTTAATTTTTAAAGCCCTGATAGTGGCTTCTAGCATTCAACCAGTTAAGGCCAGTAAACAATGTGGGAACGACATACACGTTGGTTTCAATGATCCCCACACTCATGATCATATGTCACAGGACATGTGTATTGACTTGCAATTCACAAGATCACCATGGTCGGTCATCATCTTGAACAAAATGCTGCTCAGTATGAGGTCCTCTGAAAAAACGGTTTCAAAGGTCAGATGTTGAGCCATTCGTCTTAAAACAACATGGTCTGTTTTGTGGAGAAGCCGGCGTGGGCATTGACAGTTCAGTTTGTGAGCATAGGAGTGATGGATGGGTTCAGTCCAAAAAGTTACCCTTGAAATGTCCAAAAAGTTACCCTTGAAATGTCCAAAAAATGTTTTCCACCCAGAATTCTCAGGTTTGACCCAAAATTGGTGAACCTGTGCCAGACTATGACAAAAATACTCTGAATGACACCTAAACCATGTATGTTGTCATTCCATACATATTTTAAAAGTTACAGAGTTTAAAAACATGGTCTGAAACCGGCTGACAGACAGACTGACCCACTACTGCCACAAATTTCAAACTAGCTGAAATCACGTAATTAGCTGAACTCTCTCATTCCTGGTTCTACTTTCTAGGATCCCCTGCACTCTCTGTTAACCCTTTACCCAATGCAGACGATATCAAAATTTATTATTTTAAATATCATTTTTTTATAATTTTTCAAAAAATATCAACAAAACCATATCATGCAACCCTTCATTGGAACGAGCTTGACAAGCTCATTCCAAAGAGGGGTCACATGATATGGTTGTGTTGAAATTTTTTGAAAAATAGTATTTTTTTCAGCTGCTGCATATTACGCAGGCAGATGTGGCAAATTCATTGGGTAAAGGGTTAAAAACCTTACAAGGATTTGATGGGTAAGGAAAAACTTATGTAATTTCTCATTGTATAATTATTTATGCACTTGGTTTTTAGGACACTTTCAGCAGGTTTGGCTATATTGTAACCACAGCACAATTATAGAGCCCAGCTTTGCAAAATGTTGATAACTATGCTACATACTTTACAAGGCTCTCACCCCAGGTATTGATTTCCAGGACCAATTATACCAGTAAAAAAGAACTTGTTTACTACAGTAAACATGCACTGCTCCACTTCTTGGGGTTTTCTACAGGGGATCTCATTGTATATTAATCATATGGGGTGGTTCTGTGTTTTCCCTGTACAGTACATATAAACACATACAGACTGCAGTTGTAGCCTGGTTGAAATATAAACAAACATGTAGGAGAGATTATGAAGATAAACACTTCTAGTTACTGGTAACTGAACACATTTCAACAACCCATATCCTCTCTACAGAAGCAATAATGTCAAATTATATACAAATTATATTCTAATGGGACTCCACATGGTTTTAAACATTTAACTGGTAGAGTGTTGGAAGCACATATATAGGCTGAACTAAATACTACAGGCTGTGGCTATAATGGCTACGCTCTGTTGGGGGATCTTCCGTGTTGGCCCTGACAAGAATCATATTTTGTTTACAACTCATTGTTCAGTTATATTTGATTGAATAGTGCCATTTGGCACTATCCAATCAATTATAACAGAGCAAAACATGGTGATATGAAATCTGTGGTCAAGAAAATGTAGCACTCTACCAGTTATCAGTTAATTTCCTCACTCAACATCAATTCAAATGAGACTTTAAACTGTGATAAGTCTATAATCACAGAACAGAGTTTGGACCCAAGCAAAAAATCAAATATTACTGTAAGGATCCTAGCACATGCAAGCTAAGTGTCAACTAATGGACCAATGAACAGTTAGAAGCAAACCTATAGTTCATGTACAACCAGAAAGAATACCCAGTGGTTTAAGCACTACAAGTTTGCTTGTTGGGACAAAAATCCTGTGTGAGCCCTCTTCAGTACCACGTAACAATGCAAGTCATTGAAGTTTAATGATTAGCCGAGACAGAGCCCAAACAAATATGCCAAAGGTCTGATGATTTCCAGAGTCCATGAAAAAAAATCTCCAATTTTCAGCACTTTCCCAGGTTCTGAAAATAAAATTTCCATAACTTTACAGGAGTTTTCATATCCTAATGAACCAAGTATATGACACTAAAAATATTTTCTTCCCATCACCCCAAAAATCCAATAAAAAATATGTTACCATGGATTACCTTGCCATGCAGATAATTATGCTTCTTTAGAATTAATGGGTTAGTTTTGCTTATACTGCTCCCCTTAAATTCACTTGGAAATACTAGGCATACAAGTCATCAGAGATAACTCACTATTTTTATAATCAAATAGAAAATCCATAGTAATTATTTATTTTGTCATTGATAACATCTAAACATGCTTCTCTTTATTGGAAAAGAAAACAGCTGATACTGGTGGTCTGTGAAACCTGAATACCCACAGCTTGTATGTACAATTCTTTGAAGTTTTGCACAGCAGCTGATGGATTTAGCAATCAATCTGAACACCATTTTTCTTGTCTTTTGGTGTCTCAATGAAATTGTAAAAAAAATTAGCAGCCATATTCAAGATATAACAGAGAATATGATTTATTTATTGGTGGTTAAGGTTACTTTCAACATCTATGGCTATACCATAATTGCAATGAAAGTATAAAGTCAACTTTAGTCAATCTGCTTTTAGAGGACTTCCATCCCAGGCATTATTATTTTTATTTATTATTATTTATTTATTGTCGTTCATTCCCAAACATGGGTATATGACATGAAACATATAGTAAAACATATTGAAATATGAACACATGAATGATACAAAACAAGCAAACAGAAAACAACAACAGCAAAAATTTTGTAAATATCAGTTTCGTTTCACCACAGTTTTGTGGACAGATGCACCTGTGTCTTGTCTCTGTGTATGTATTTTGTGGACGTAATGCATAACTAGTGGGCTTATGTCGTAGTTGAACTCCCTGATTAGTATTTTGGCTAGCTCCTGGTAGCTCATATTTGCGCTGTCTGGCATGATGTGATTCAAGCATTGGTTATCAAGTCCTATTTTACCAGTAAAGCAGAACTTGTTTTCCACAGTAAACAAGCATTGCTCCACTTCCCAAGGTTCCCACAGGGGGACAGTACCCAACGAATCGACCGTATCCACCTGCGTAATATGCAAATTTAGCAGTTGAGAAAAAAAATTGAAAAAGTTCAACAAAAACATATCATGTGACTCCTCAGTGGAACGAGCTCATCGAGCTAGTTCCAATGAAGGGTGACATGATATGGTTTTATTGAAATTGTTTGAAAAATTTGAAAAAATAATATTTAAAATAATATATTTTGCAATTGTCTGCATTGGGTAATGGGTTAACAGGTCAAATCTTTTTCTGAAGATAGGAACACAGTTTGGTGTTTGGAAGCTATATGTATTTAACAGGGTTATTCAAATTGTTTTTTTTATTGCTGTTTAAGGTCACATAGTTCTGCACAATGGCTAACCATGACTGTGACAGTTTTATGGGTGGAGGAAGCCGGAGTACCCGGAGAGAACCACCGAGCAACGGCGAGCAGCTGTCAGCTCCCCAACATACCAACTCCACATATGCAGGGTTAGCATTGGTTGAAGACAGGTGCACCATCGACGTGCAGTACGCCTTAGGACACAACGTCACTGTGCCCCCTGGGTTATTCAAATAAAAAATATCCAGTTAAGAGCGCTTCCACTGTAACAGAGATAACAAATACCAATAAAACTCATTTCCCATATTCAGAAGCGTTAGCTTTCTGATTTCCTATTCTTGCAGTGAGACAAGCAGTTGCTGACAAGCTGAACATTTCAACAATGTTCAACATGATATTACTCCCACCCAAAGTCCAATGTCAATGCAATTCTGCACTGACAGATACATTACTCCCACTCAAAGTCCAAAGTCAATGCAATTCTGCACTGACAGATACATGTATAGCATGCTGACATGCAGATTACAAAAACTGAACAGATGCACTGAAAACAGGCGTCAAAATTTGCACTACTTTATCAACAATATAATTGGTAAAAATTATTTGAAACAAAGTTTCTGCCAGAACATATTTATCAGTATTTTTTTTTTGTCTGGTGTTTAATTCTGAAAAAAAAAAGTTTTGAATACAAGCATTTTCAGAATTTTACAATCTTGTAAAAATATGTTCAATGTTGTTTGGGCCAAGAGGCCTAAAGTCAAATACCCACGACTCGTGGAATTGGCATTTCTCTGTGAACCAATTTTTCAAACTTTTCTCACTTGGTCAGACTGGTGTGTTTCCATCATTTGTACCCCATTTCAGTTTCCATTGAGCTTCCATCACCTATGAAGATATGTCAATATAGTCCCTTGAGTACAACAAGGCATAATCTGCAATGCTTTAGCATTGGCGATGGCACTTTGTTCCACTCAAGGGACAATATGACTTTGCCACTTCCTTGAAATACAACTGGGTTATGACCCTGAAGTTACCGGTACATTCCATTACAAAAGGCCACTCAATGTTTATATGCCCAGTGTAGATCACAGATCCTCTGTTCTACAATAGGCAGTTCAAGATACTGACCCTTCTTCATCACACACTTGTGGCTGGAATCTTGTGAAACTGCGTCTTCATATACTTGGCCCACCAACAGCATTAGATCTATGACCCACTACTGGACTCACTCTTATATCCCCTCTCCCCAATCTCTTTTTCCAGAATTCAGAATCAAATATTTTAACACTATATATCAATGCCTCCCTCATGATTTACTAAGTAGCATACCAACCCTCTCCCTCAAATTCCTCTCTGGTACATTTTATGTCGAGAATCAAGAAAACTGAGTTGTCCGTACATGTATTTCTTAAATATTTCCCACTGTGAAAGGGAGAGGGGAGTGGTCACCCTTATTGAGCTAGTCCCATGCCTTGTTTGCCACCTTAAGACACTTCGACACATGCATCATTGCAAGTATAGTATTCACCACACCTTTTACCATTTTAATTCTGTATCCCTCCCCCACCCCCAACCCACAACTCCACAAAAATAGCTTCTGCAGTGCCTTATAAGAACTGCCGAGCAATGGCAATTAATTCCCAACATTTCAATTTACTAACCAATCAGAAGTGAAACTTGTTCT
Source organism: Pictodentalium vernedei (assembly GCA_031216915.1). Taxonomy (NCBI): domain Eukaryota; kingdom Metazoa; phylum Mollusca; class Scaphopoda; order Dentaliida; family Dentaliidae; genus Pictodentalium; species Pictodentalium vernedei. Next base: position 212,911,148 of record CM062293.1, read on the forward strand.
CAATTTGTATTTGTTGAAGGCACATGTTCAACCAAGATGCCATATGACTTACTACAACACCCCTTTTCACCCCTCCCCCCACCCCAAAAACATATAGATTAACTCTTTATCTCACATAACAACCATACCAACACCCAGATAGCATTAATCTTAACTAGAGTGATGTCACGCATGCAGCCCGACTGTCCCAGCAATGGCAATGCTTGGACGCAAAATAGTCGGAGCCATTTTTTGTTAACTGTTGACCTAACAAATCTGCCATATCTGCACTCGTGACATACAAAATTTGCTACTCAAAATTAATTTTTTCATTTCTCTACTTCCAAACATACCTCATGGCCTATTAATGAAACAAACTTTATGAGCTTGTTCCAATAAGGACTAATAAGCCATGGTTAGAAGTAACTAGAGTGATGTCACGCATGCAGCCCGACTGTCCCAGGAATGGCAATGCTTAGACGCAAAATAGTTGGAGCCATCTTTTGATAACAGTTTACCTAACGAATCTGCCATATCTGCACTCATGATATACAAAATTTGCTATTCAAATTTTATTTTTTCATTTCTCTACTTCAAAAAATACCTCATGACCTATTAATGGAACAAACTTGATAAGCTTGTTCCAATAAGGAGTAATAAGCCATGGTTAGAAGTAAATAAAAAATGAAAAATCTGAGGTTTCAGAAAAATAATTTGTACTGTTGGCTTCAACTTGTGTAAGGTAAAGGATTAAAGATGCAGTACATAAAGCAATGTTGGGCTATATGAGTCAATTTTCTTTTTTGCATGTAATAACTCCCAATCCTTCAAAATGCATTTTGGGAATAATTGCCTAAGTGACAATTTGTGTGTGTGTGTGTGTGTGGTGTGTGTGTGTGTGGGGGGGGGGGGGGGGGGGGGGGGGGGGGGGGATGGGGGGAAGTTATCAGTCGGAAACCAATTGTTTACAGACAGATGGATGGACCGACAGATGGACGGACGAAAGTCATGATTATAGCCCTGACTATACACAGTCAGGCTAAAAATGCATTTTGTACCAAAGAAAAAATATTGCATGAATGGCCCTGGGTGAGGAGGAGGTGGGGTGGGGGAGAGTGGGGGTGTGTTAGGGGAGTCCATTTTTTTTTTCCACATGTGGTCAGTCTAAATCCTTCAGAATGCATTTTGATGCCTAACTGGGGTGGGGGTGGGGTGGGGGGGGGTAATTTCTGTCTGGATTTTTAACCACAAACTTTAACCAAAGCTGTTAAAAAGCATTTGTGTCTCCGGTACCTTCTATATGAGTGACGCAGCCCCCTTACTGGGTCTGCATCAGCTCTGGACAACGCAACCATGCCACACTTGGCTTATCAATGCTCCTGCGTCTGAGACATAGTCTCAATGACTGAAGTAAGATTTATGTCCAGAAAGGGCCAGTACTTGGCCATTTATTAACATACAGTGAATAAAGTGTTGTACATAATATTGATTTTACACGATACAGATTATTTACATACATATATGTTGTTAAACCCCAACCAATTCAAACCTCTAATGTCACAACTGGCAGAGGTGGGAGAATAAACGTCTCACGACTGGCAGAGGTGGGAGAATAAACACCGCCGCCTGCAGAACTGTAGCCATTGAAAAAGGAAGGGAATGGAATGCCCGGGGTGGGAAAAGAGTAACGAAACGATGGCGGGACCTGATTCCCGACTTGTTCCCACGAAGCTCCGAATGAAAATGCAGCTATACGTACTGAATTCCCACGCCTTAATAAATCTCTTTGTCTGTCCGATGGTCATTGGCCGAATTTGGAACCATGTGTTTTGGATTATTGAGAAACCCTTATCACATTGTCCCTTGTTTGACCTGGCTTTGGATTTAGCTGTCTATACAAATTAGATAAGGGTCTTTCCAGACGTGCCACAGCTCTAACATGTGCCACCATGACTGATGGTGACTTGTAAGAGATGTCTAAGTACCGTTTGGCACAAACTTATTTACACAGCCATGCTTGGCTATGTAAATCCCCTTTGTGTCTCCGGTACCTTCTATATGAGTGACGCAGCCCCCTTACTGGGTCTGCATCAGCTCTGGATGACGCAACCATGCCACACTCGGCTTATCAATGCTCCTGCGTCTGAGACATAGTCTCAATGACTGAAGTAAGATTCATGTCCAGAAAGGGCCAGTACTTGGACATTTATTAACATATAGTGAATAAAGTGTTGTACATAAAATTGATTTTACATGATACAGATTATTTACATACATATATGTTGTTAAACCCCAACCAATTCAAACCTCTAATGTCACAACTGGCAGAGGTGGGAGAATAAACGCCACCATGTCTGGTTAGCCCTCAATAGAGATATGCTACCAGACATTCCCCACCGAAACAGTCAGGACAAACGCGTGGAAAAGAGGTTCCGGTGGACCAGATTGGTGAGCAGTGCCCATGAGTAGGGGACTCGAGCTCAGTGAGGATACGGCACGTCGATGAAGGGGTGTTCGAAATTCTGTAAGAGATGGCGTGCCCCCCTCCCCTTGCCTTCCCAAGCTGTGACCACCTTGCCTCCAGGCTGGCATCTGACAGCCCGGCGGAGGGGCTCCGACACGAGACGGCAGTGCGGCCACGCAAGGGTGAACAGAGAATGCAGATGCAGGGCCCTGGGATCCAATGACTACAGTTAAGCAAGAGACGGGTAATAGGAGGGAATTAAAACACAAGTGACAAACTGTTAACAAACTTGGTAGAGTGCTTTTGCATCTCTAAAAACTGTAACATGGAGAGAATAGTGAAGAGAGGCCCGATTGGCCATGCTGCCCACAGAGAGCATAACTAGGTATGTACAAAATCAGTCACCTGTAGTGGTGGAGTGCCATTGCAACCCCACGGTCTAGATCTGGTAAGAAGGCATTCACACGAAAACCAAGTTGGGTGAAACCGGGAACTGAGGTGATAGGGCCTAAGGCTGCGATGTGAGTGGGGTGCCTTTGCATACCCACGCTAACGGGCGAGATGAGTGGGCGTATAGCAGGAGAGGCGCAATTTAAACGAGAAATGCCACATATGCATACATACTAGTACCTATGGATCAAGTCTAGTGGTGAGGTGCTTTTGCATCCTCGCCCCAGAAGTCAATAGGATGAAACCAACAGGAAAACACGGGAATGGTGGATGCAGGTCACGGAGAGAGTCCAACAATGGGGCCCGTGCATCACCCTACCAATGCTGTGCATGAAGCTACAAATGTCACCGGGAGATAACGCGACAGGAACGGTGAGGGCATCTTTGCATCCCCCAACAGTACTGAATAGAATGGAACGGAACAGAACACGAATAACAGAAAAATATCTTCCTGGTCGCCAGAAGGCTGCCAACCGATCTGAACAACTGAGATGGCCGGGAGGGTGCCCATCTCTCCTGAAAGTCACAAACTATCAATCTGGTGGAAGTAAAGAATATGCTGAAGGTAGGAAGGTATGTACTGGTGTCTCCTTGTGGTGTTTATCCGGTCGTGCTGTGGTAGGTATCCAGTTAATAGATTGACAATGGAAGATGACCCGATGTCTGTAGATCTCCTAGAGAGCCATGGTGGGCTGTGGCAGGTTCGAACCCCTGCAGGGGCACCCTGTAAACTGAATAAATGAGGAAAAGGAAAGTGCCTTTGCAACTATCCCCAGTGTCAGAGACGATGAGGGCCCAGTATATGGAAATGATCGGGGATCCGATGGGAAAGGCCACTCCAGACGGAAGTGCCATTGCATCCTCCATCCACCAGTGTCCGCAGGGCCAAAGCCCCATCACCCCCACCCTGGGAAGAAGGTGACCCTCAAACCCCTTTTGCCATGTGATCGGCGGAAAAGCCAACTCAAGACAGAAGTGCCTTTGCATCCTCCGTCAGCCAGTGTCTGGAGAGCCAGAGACCCCTCACCCCCCACCCCAGGAAGAAGGTGACCTCCCGGGATCTAACCCCTTTGCCACCTACACGGTAATGTGCCTGAAGCCGGTGGGCACCCCTGGGCGACTGGTGGACAAGAAAACAAGAGGAAAAGCTCAGGCCAGATCTGGGTAACCGCTGAGGGCAGGCGGCCGAATGTATTTTATGAAAGCATCGGACTTCCACCGACCCATGGAACGAATCTGAGCATCCGTAAAACCGGAAGCTGCAGCATCGGTGGCTGCCCCAATGTGGAAGCTATGCCCTTTGTACTGAGGGGACTGCAAACCACAAAAAGCGAGAGAAGCAGCAAGGACTTGGTCAAAAACCCGCCGAGGAAGCCCGCGACCCGTTGGCATGGAAAATAAGGGACCTGGGCAGGAGCCTCTGAGGGAGAGAAAGTGCTGCAAGAGTGCCACTGGGCAGATGATTCGGAAGGGTGTGGGGGACAATGTGACCACATGGGGTTGCCCCGTGGTATTGTGTTTGAAGTGACGGAATGTCAACAAGATGTGTCCTTCTTGGAAGACCAGGTCTGATAATTGCACCACCCGCCCCTCTGATGCAGGGGTGGACGTGCACAATTCACCAATGCGAGCAAACCCAAAATATGCAATACTAAAAAGTGCCTGGAACATTCCCTGGTTGTAGGGGCCTGTGCAACAATGTGCCACTGCCCTGGAAAGTCTGGCCAAAATTGAAGGTCAAAGGCGGGATGGAGACGCTGCACACCCGCTACCAGCTTTTGGACCACAAAGTGACGAGTCGGGTCTGCCACGCTATGGATCTTATGGAAATATGAGAGAGCTGAGAGGATAGATAGAATAGTGGAGGGAGCATATTGTTGGTGGTGTAGGAAGGAGATAAAAAGACATAAGGTGCTCAAGGAAATAGGTAACTGAGGACCCAAGCCATAATTGTCACAGAATGCCCCAAATTGGGCTCGAGCCCGCCCATATGCATGCTGCGTAGCTGGTGCCAGAGAGTTAGTCAGCAGTGTTAACGCTGTCCCAGTAAGTTCTGAAAGGAGAGGTGGGCAGGAATATGGACTGGATCGGGGGTTCGCCCACGGAGCTAGAAGATGGAATTTGGAAACCTGTAAACGAGAAAGAGCATCTGCTAAATCATTACGTTGACCTGGGACATGAAACGCCCGAGTAAGTATATTGTAGCGAAGGCAAAGGACAAAACGCCGCACGAGGGTGAGAAGCATGATATCTTTGGAAGACTGCTTGTTTAAAACACAGACCACCGCCTCGTTATCGCAGAGAAGTCGAATGCATTTATTCACCAGGGAGGAGCCCCAAAGTTCCAACGCCACGACGATGGGATAAAGTTCCCGAACCAAAATGGATAATGAAAGCTCATCCTGCCATGACCCAGCAAACCACTGGACCATGAAAACAGCTCCAAAACCTAAAGAGCCAGAGGCATCTGTATACAGCTGGAGCTGTTCATTGGAGAGCCAACGATTTTCCAGAAAGAAGGTGCAGCCATTGTAGGACTGCAAAAAGTTGAGCCACATTACCAAATCAGACTTGACAGCCCTGGATAAGCGAATTCGATGGTGCGCTTTGGAAACCCCAATCGTGAGGTTAATAAGACGACGCAAAAAGACGCGGCCAGGACAAAATACTGAACAGGCGAAGTTGAGCAAGCCAATCACCGATTACAGGTGGTGCAGTGTAGTTTTCGACATTGTTAACAGTAGCTCGATTTCGGAGCGACAAGTGGTCAATTTATCAGCAGGTAAACGGGCCAGCATGTCAACCGAGTCCAGGTCAATCCCTAAAAACTGTATGCAACGTGTGGGGCCCACGGTCTTTTCCGACGCAATGGGGACGCCAAGAAAGTCACAGAGATGAAGAAACAGCCGTAAGGAGAGGGCACACTGATCCCGGGTGGGGGGCCAAGAAGAGAAAGTCATCCAGGACATGGACAACCCCTGGGATATGAAACTTCGAAGTGACTATCCATTCCAGCGCGGAACTGAAAGCCTCGAATATACTACAGGAGGTAGAACAACCCATGGGGAGGCATTTGTCATAATAGAATTTCCCACCCCACGACATCCCGAGAAGATAATCATCTGGGTGAACGGGAATGATTCGAAATGCAGACTGAATGTCAGTTTTTGCCATGAAGCAGCCTTCGCCAAGAGATTGGATGTGGGTAATAGCGTCCTGCAAAGATGCATATCGGACATGAGACAGTTCCTCGGGGATGCCATCATTAACGGAATCTCCCTTGGGGTAGGATAGATGATGGATCACCCGGTATTCACCGGGTGCCTTTTTGGGAACGACGCCAAGTGGTGAGACCCGAAAATTGGGAAACGGGGGCGTGTGAAATGGGCCCGCAATTCTTCCTGCTAAACGTTCCTTTTCCAGTTTGGCATCGAGCACGTGTGGCAAATCGGCTGCAGAAGTCAAATTAGGGGCATGCATTGCGAGGTCACGTCCTGAAAACCCTACACCAAAACCAGTTGTAAATCCGAGAAGTAAGCCCTGTGCCTTATCCGGCGAATACCCAGCCAGTATGAAGGCCAGATGGCGTACCTTTACTGGAGTGGGCAAAGTAACCCCCCCCCTTCAGGCCTTGGGGGAATTATGCTTGCGGTGAAAAGAGGGGCCCTTGGGGGCCCCTGACCGAAAGGAAGCCTTAGTACATGCTGAAACAGGATGGTCCCCAGAGCACTGGAAGCATTTGTGCATAAATCGACAAGGACCAACACATGGCTCACATGGCTCACCATGATGGAAGTGGTCACAATAGCCTACCGGAAATTCACGTGGGGCCCTAGGTGTGCTGGGCCGCTGAAACGCGTGATGTGGTGTTTCCTTAGGACGTCTGGCCTCAGGCTTTGAGGCAATGGGGTCATGTAGGGCCTTGAACCAAAGGTCAAGTTGGTTGAAATCCCAAGGGATAGTAGGGTCAGACTGTCGTAAAAGTCGGAATTCCCTGTCATAATACATCTAATTCCCCCCACTGGCAGCTATCGACCTGATATGTGCCAGCTATTTCAGTAACGGGCCGCTTTGAGAGGGGAACCGAACAATGTACACTGACATGAAAATTTCAAAAGCGGAAAGCCACTGGTCCAGGGAACTGATTGTTCGTGTGGCTTTCGTCATGTAGACCAAAGAGGGGCTGTGCGCATTGGAACCTCCCATGGTGATGGTGTATGCGTGAGATGTGTCACCTGACTGCCCGAGTAGGAGAGAGGAGAAGTCCACAAACTCCTCCGCCCAAATTTTGTCCTTTATCTTTAACGGTGCCCTACTCTCGAGAGGCACCGAGGAAGACAAGCAACAATCATTCCTATGGGGGACCCAATGTCTAAAAGTGGGTGGAGAAAGGGAGGGAAAAGTGGGCCCTCGTGCGGCAAACTCCGGGACAAGACCTGCAGGGTGCCCATGCAAATTACGGATGGTCTCTGGCGTGGAAGCGCCATGACTGGTGGATGGCTGTGAAGATGCTGTATCCGGTGCTGTTCCTTGCTGTGCCGGCTGGTTGGTACTTGAAGTCAATGCCCCCAAAATTTGAGTCCGGAGCACCTGCTCCGAGGGCACGATAAAGCCATGTGGGAAGTCAATGTGGAGAACCAGCTGCTGTGGGGGCTGGTCCTGATTTGTCTCACCCCTGGGTGCCGATGTGGTGTGTCTGGTGTTGTCGCTGCTCGGTTGTACCCCCTGTGGACCTGCTCGAGTTGAAGACGCTGCTGAATCCTGGGCGGGGTGCAAAATACTGCCCCGCTGAATGCGGGTGGATGCCCAGCACGAACGTCCCCCTGTAGGTCTCTGAGGAGCGTCCTCTGTGCGAAAAAACCTGACAGCCCATCCACCAACCGAGTCGAGGTCCTACTGGGGGCCCGAACAGACTTCCTTTTGGCTTTGGGCATGATGAACACAAACTGGAAAGAGAAGAAAGTTGCTGAGCATTTCGGAGATGTTGTGGGATCCTGAGGGCATGCCGGCCTCCCCTGCCAGGCCCACTGTAGACAAGTGGGGGAATAGCAGAGCTCAATTGAACCTCAAAATTTTAAATAGCGTTGGCAAATGACATCGCCGTGGAACATCAGTCCTAGCAGCGGATGCAAAAGCACTGCATCGTAGAATGACGGAAAGCCTAAAATCAGTGGACAAATGCAGGTGGGGAGGGGGGGGGAGGGGGGAGGGATTTGAGCAATTCGAACGAGCAGAATGAGGGATCGGAATGCCAAAAGTAAACGTATGTCGAGGGGACACGTAACGAGTATGAGTCACGTGACGAATATGGGAATTAAGCGTTACGCCTAACATGGGGGGCCGGCACGCCCCGCTGTGCAAGTGATAGTCCCCCTGTGAAGATGTCACCCCACCGACTCACAAAGGGGTTCGGTGAGGCCAAAGAAAGCCGACCAACGGGGGGTGGGGGGGGGGGGGCTTTTGGGGGGAGGGGGGGGGGGGGGGGGGGGGCAACAAACAACATGCAACAAACGCGTAGAAGCGAAAACTGATGGATGGAAAACGAAGATAGAACAGAGAAAAAAGAGTAACGAAACGATGGCAGGACCTGATTCCCGACTTGTTCCCACGAAGCTCCGAATGAAAATGCAGCTATACGTACTGAATTCCCCACGCCTTAATAAATCTCTTTGTCTGTCCGATGGTCATTGGACGAATTTGGAACCATGTGTTTTGGATTATTGAGAAACCCTTATCACATTGTCCCTTGTTTGACCTGGCTTTGGATTTAGCTGTCTATACAAATTAGATAAGGGTCTTTCCAGACGTGATGCAGCTCTAACATGTGCCACCATGACTGATGGTGACTTGTAAGAGATGTCTAAGTACCGTTAGGCACAAACTTATTTACACAGCCATGCTTGGCTATGTAAATCCCCTTTTTGACAAAAGGAACTAGAACTATCACTGAAGGTGATTAATACCCCCGCTTTGGGTTTTTAGAGGAATGCACTTCTGATCATGTAGGCAAAGGCCATAAGGAAATGTATACATAAAGATCAT